>OY740783.1:101749432-103001932 GCA_963514005.1 Raja brachyura | reverse complement strand
CAACTACAACAGCCATTATATTAAATGGCAACACAGACTTGAAGGGCTGAACTGGCTACTTCTGCCCTCTAATTTGTACATTCATTGATCACTCTTAGTGATGGCAGTTTTTAAAACCATGGTAGATTTCAATTTGTGTAGAAACATAGAAAAATAGGTGCAGGAGTAAGCCATTCAGCCCTTAGAGCCTGCACCGCCATTCAATGTGATCATGGCTGATCATCCAACTCAGTATCCCATACCTGCCTTCTGTCCATACCCCTGATCCTTTTAGCCACAAAAGCCACATCCAACTCCCTCTTGAATATGGCCAATGAACTGGCCTCAACAACCTTCTGTGGCAGAGAATTCCAGAGACTCACCACTCTCTGTGTAAAGAATGTTTTCCTCATCTCGGTCCTAAAGGAATTCCCCCTCATCCTTAGACTGTGACCTCTTGTTCTGGACTCCCCCAACATCGGGAACAATCTTCTTGCATCTAGCTTGTCCAACCCCTTAAGAATTTTGTAAGTTTCTATAAGATCCCCCCTCAATCTTCTAAATTCCAGTGAGTAAGTAGGAAGGAATGGCCGATGCTGGTTTAAACCAAAGATAGACACAAAATGCTGGAGTAACTCAGCGGGATAGGCAGTATCTCTGGAGAGAAGGAATGGGTGATGTTTCTGGTTGAGACCCTTCTTCAGACTGAGAGCTGGGAGAAAGGAAAACAAGAGATATAGACGGTGATGTAGAGTAATATAGAAGAAATTAATTCCACATCATTCATTCATCACCCCATCAGCCATTGCACACAGCACATAATCCTCTAACATTTTCACCAACTCAAATGGGATCCCACCACTAGTTACATCTTCCCATTTCCACCCTTTTCTGCTTTCCTCAGAGACCGTTCCCTCCACAACTCCCTGGTTCACTCATCCTCTCCTCCCAAACCACCCCCTCTCCAGGTACTTTCCCCTGCAATACCTGTCCCTATTACCTCCTCTCTCGACTCTGTCCAGGGATCCCGAAAGTACTTCAGGTGAGGCAGAGGTTCACTTGCACCTCCTCCAACCTCATCTACTGTATCCGTTGTTCCGTTGATCCGAAGTGTGGACTTCTATACACCGGCACGACCAAGAACAGACTGAGTGATCATTTCATTGATTACCTATGCTCAAACTGCCTTGCCCGACACGATCGCCCGGTTGCTAAACCTTTAACTCCCTCTCCCATTCCTACACTGACCTTTCTGTACTGTGCCACCTCCACTGTTGGAGTGAGTCCACACGCAAATTGGAGGAACAGCACCTCATATTTCGCTTGGGCATCTTACAATGCAGTGGTATGAACATTGATATTGCCTAATTTCAAATAACCCTTATATTCCCTCGCTCTCTCTGTCCTTCCCCCACCCTAGACATCCTGCTAGTTTCACTGTTTGCATCACTTCATTATCACAGCCAACAATAGTCCACGGCTATTGAACTATTGTGGGCTCCTTGGCCATCGGTGCCGGCTGTGATTTGTTTACAATCCTCTAGTTACCCTCTCCCCCGACAGTCTGAAGAAGGGTCTCGACCTCAAATATTACGTATTCTTTTTCTCCCGAAATGCTGCCTGTCCCGCTGAGTTACTCCAGCATTTTGTGTCTATCTTCAGTGTAAACCAGCATCTGCTGTTCCTTCCTACACGACAAGCGAGCAGCAGATGTAGTTGAGGCAGAAACAACAACACTATTCTAAACAAATTCTCGTAATATTATGACTATTTACAGTAAGTCCTTAGGATTTTCCATCCTGGTCATAAGATATTTGGAACTTTTAATTTGTTTTATTAGTCATTGTAGTTTGTTTGATTTATATCTAAGCTTGTAGCCAATGCCACGATCACCTTCCTATCAGAATCTCCATCAAAATATGGATAGTTAGCACAAGTAACATTCCATTAAATAACAGAACTAATTTTGATTATTAGATCGTTAAGATAGGGTCAGGTTTCTTGACTTAGTGGCGATGCACTCATCCATGTGAGGTGGTGTGTGGAGTGTGGAATTTACAAAGTCACTGTCATAGTATCGTGAGATGGAGGAGAAGGATGGAAGGGGGTGGAGGGGGAGAGGCCAAGGACAGGAACAGGAATTCCCCTATCTTGGATTCTTCAGAGTGACGTGGCATAGGATGACATAAGGACAACATTAATTCTAACATTGCTGGAGTAACTCAGCCGGCCAGGTAGCATCTCTGGAGAACATTTTCAAACACAAGAAGGGTCCTGACTTAAATGTTACCTAAGATAGAAACAAAATGTTGGAGTAACTCAACAGGACAGGCAGCATCTCCGGAGATCATGGATAGGTAACAGGAAGGAACTGCAGATGCTGGTATACAACAAAAATAGACACAAAATGCTGGAGTAACTCAGCAGCATCTCTGGAGCGAAGGAATGGGAGCCGTTTCAGGTCAAGACGCTTCTTCGGACTCAATCCAAAACGTCTCCCATTCCTTCTCTCCAGAGATGCTACCTGTCCCGCTGAGTTACTCCAGTATTTTGTGTCCATCTTCATTGTATACCATCATCTACAGTTCGTTCATGTTACCTATCCATGATCTCCAGAGATGCTGCCTGATCAATTGAGTTACTCCAGCACTTTGTGTCTTTTTTGTAAACCAGCATCTGCAGTTCCAAGTGTCTCTTTTAACACTACTGCAGATCTCAAATACATTGAAAGATGGACTAAGGATGGCACAGGCCACGTTAGCATATTTTAGGGTAAATAGCCGTCAGCCTGTTCAAATACGTTTAAGAGCATTAAATCTGTCCTCCGTGATTTCTAATGTCCCCCAGTGGCAACAGCATCTCCTTTGTAGCCCTCTCAAATCCCTTCTCAATTTTAAATGCTTCAAGTAAACTCGCCATAACCTTCAGCCATCTCACGTTTTTCCTATATACTATGCAATTTACAAAAAAAAGTTTAATCTATTTTTTTAAGAAATAACAACTTGCAAAGGAACACTGTAAAATGAAATTAGTTTCTGAATGTCTTTCATTAAGAATTAACCCAACTAAAAATGGCCCAAAGAATGTTAGTTTCATGTTAGTTTGTGGTTCTTAAAATAATCAAATACTCGTTCATATTACATAGGAATCTGATGTTGGTTTCACTTAAATTCTTTACATAGGATATCAACTTATTCCCTAATAAAAATAATTATGAACGTACTATTTGTTCTGCTAGTCCTCCCTGTACACTGCATACCTGTTTTTTTTTTATACAATCACAATCGTTGTCCTTTACCTCAACTTGCAATAGGTTGGGGTTACACGGGATAATTATTCTGGTTAGAGTCAAATAATTATCCTCTCACTGAGAAAATGAAGCCTTCAGCAAACGGAACGTCATAACTGGGCAACTTTAACACACGGGTCCTCTCAGACAAGGGAGAAACAATTCCAGTGTAGTATACTTTGTTCTGTGACCAAGTAAATGTTGCCAAATGTATAGATTCAGCTGTGATACAGAAACACTATTGTTCATCTCACTAGTTATTTCCTTCAATGGAATACGAACAAGGACTGTAGTTAATGGATAGAGGGCCCTTCTATAAAAAAAAAACAACCAATTCTAGTGCATATTTTTGTAGGTTTTTGTTATTTATGTGTTCATAGAAGGGTGGTTATTGAACATAGTTACTGAAACTCCTGTATCACATGCCAAGAACGATATTTCAATTAACTGTTGGTGGGATTTTTGCTGAACTGCCTCCGGAGAAGGAAAAGTTACTTTCCCTATTTCATGGATCGTAAAGATAATCAGGCATTCCGTGCCCAGAGATTGGGTGGTTTGCAGAATGCGCCGCTTCAATCTGGGGTCGAGATGAGTAGTGTGGATGCAGTTAAGTGGCATCCAATTAAGCACATGAGGGGATAGAATAAAAGTAAATGCTGAAACGGTTAGATGAAGAAGAGTAGGAGGATGCTTGCGCAAAGCATATATACCAGCATCGACCTGCTGGGCCAAATGGCCAGTTTTGCACTGTGACGGTTTGTGGTTCTCTTTTGAATAGGCCAGGTTGGTATATGCATTTAGATGAAGACAGGTTAGGGTCAGCCCCAGATGTGGTGCTCCAGCTGATATGTTTAAGATGGTGGCTTGAATAATATGCAGATGAAACACCACCACCCACAGGCAAAAACTGTGGCCAACGGTGAAAGCAAGTGTGAGGTAATTCACTATGGATCCACTATGGATTCATATACTTTCTTATTGTATAAGTCCAGTAACTAGTGGGATCGAGGGTAGGGGATAACATGGGGAGAAAGTAAGAGGAGAGGGTAGGGTGGAAACAACGAAATGTAGGTATCTACCAACACAAATCACGAAATATTTAATAGATACACAAAGTAATCAAAAAGGCTCTTGGAAAATGGTGGTAAATGAATTATTTTACCCGATCAAGAATATCTTGACCTCTGAGATTATCGAAGGATATTATCTCACCTTTTATCAAGCAGATTGACACCAATAGATCTTTACATATTATCAAAACGTATTACGATATTATCCAAAAAAAGATTTTTTTTTGAAACAGGAGTTGCCAGGCAGGTAACATCTGTGGAACGCTAAACTGTTCTAGTTTGAGGTCTGAGATCCCCAACCGCAATTATTTTGATACTTCGACCAGTTTTATTCAGCTGGAGCAAACCTCAGATGTTTATTAATGGAAATTGTGTACGAAGGCTCAATGTATAGCAATAATAACTTGAGGAAAGTTGTCAGCATTAACTTTCTTTCATCGCAGGTATGCCACCCAGCATGAGTATATCCAATATCTGTCAGCTGGACTCAGTGGAAACAGTCATAGTTCTGGGTTAGAAAGTTGAGTTTCAAGTCCCACTCCAGAGACCTGGCCGCAATATCCTGGCAGACATTCCTAGTTCAGGGTTGAGACTGTGCTACAATGTAAGAGGGGCTACCTTTTCGATGACACGCAAAATCAAGATCCCACCGTGTCTCAGGTAACCCTGAGAGATCCCTTGGTGTAATTTTGTGGACAGAACAGATGAGTTCTCCCTATTTTTTCTGGCTGATGTTGATCCCTTGATTAACATTGCTAAACATGATTGTATAGCGGGTTGTGGCAGATTCCTATATGTTACAATGGTGGCCATTGTATGAAACTATTTCATAGGAAGTAAAACTTGGAAACGTTCTGAGCTTTGTTCCCTTGTTTCTTTAGGTAAAATGGCATCAATTAAAATGTCCTGTTTGAAGCCCGATTTATACTATCCAGGTGAAATCTGTCTTAGCATGCAACAAAAGCTTTTCTCTGTACCTCAGTACACATGTGATAATAAACTAAAACTGAAACTGGAATCAAAATGAGCTTAAGAAATCCGAGTAGTTGTCTGATTGAAAGTCCGCCATTTGGCAGGTTGGCAGGTATTGGGAGATGCTGTGACTTGTTGGAGGAGGACAGAGAAGTGTATTTAGAATTAGCAGGTAATAGCATTGGTTTTCTGAAACTCATGGAGATGTTGATGTCAAGCTGCCATGTTCACAAGACAGGGACACATGAAACTGCAGATGCTGGAATCTTGAGCACCTTTCCAGGGTGTAAGGTGATGTTTCAGGTCAGGTCTGAAGAAGAGTCCCAACCCTAAACATTACCTATCCATTCCTACCACAGACGCTGCCTGAGCACCGAGTTACTCCAGCACGCTGTGTTTTATTATCGCAAGATTTTCTTTTAATTGATTTATTCATCCATAGAATTTGAACAGAGGCAGGCCGTTCATCCCCTTGAATGGGTTTCACCATTCAATTAGAAAAAGCTTCTCTGACCTGCAACACAAACCTGGTCTCCCACTTTACCACCACAATCCTGGATAACTTAAAGAGCAGTGCAGGATCGTCAGAAAATCTGTTTTAAATTTAATTGACCCAGCAAATTCCAAAGGCGTTTGATTTCAGTACAATTTACTCCCTTCAGCCCCACAGACCTAAATCATTCTCAGCAGATCCTGAGGCCTGGACATCAACAGGGCTCCTGCTACAATCTGTCCACTCACTATATCTATGCAATCACACCACCCTTCACTCCGTCTGTGTCCACCCACACCCATTCTTTGCCGGGGAGCCAGGATAGGGCCACACTTTGATCTCTCCATTTCTTTGAAATCCATACAAGGAGGCAGAATGGGAACATCTGCCAATATCCCAATAACCTTGGGTCAGAGAATGTGCAGTGGCAGAGTCCTCAAATACTAGAGCTGGGTATACAGACATGTGTGAGTGGTTGTGAGGCAGTGATCTGAGGACTCAGATGGTATTTCCAGCTGTGCGAATGAAGCTTAAATTGCTACACTCCTGATCTGAGCCGTGGCTCCCTTGAAACCTGGTATGAGCTTTCAAAAATAAATCTCATAAATTGTGCTGCTAATCTCAGATGATGTCTTTATTTACTCGTGTACCAGTGTGCTCCCAGCTGCCTTCTCATGTCAATGACGCTCATGATGATGGAGATTACCCTTTGGTGATGTATTTACTTCAAATTCATTCATCCCACACATGTGGCAGCAAATGGAAACACCCGCAATGCACTTCTTCTTTATTTAAACACGTGCCTGAACAGTAACAGCTCACGTGCTCAACCAATGGGCAGAGATGGTAGAGCTGCTGCCTCACAGCGCCAGAGACCCGCGTTCGATCCTGACCTCAGGTGCTATCTGTGTGGAGATTGCAAGTTCTCCCTTTGTATTTTCCTTCGGGTTCTCCAGTTTCCACCCACATCTCAAAGACATGGGGGTTTGTTGGTTAATTGGCCTCTGTAAACAGTTCCTTGGGTGTAAAAAATGAATGAGAAAGTGGGATAATAGAGAACAGTGTGGACAGATAATCCACGGTTGGCATGGACTCAATGGGTTGAAGGGCATGTTTCCTTTCAGTATCTCTAAACTCTGAACTCTAAATACTGAACTTGCAAGACAACTATCGCCTGAAAAATATTTCTTTTTTTAAAGTGCGGTTGTGAACTTTCTGTCTTGTTTAATTCATTATATGGAATGTGTTGCAATTACAAGGCTGAGACAATCTCCAGCAATGTCCTTCAAATGGTATTGAGTTGCCTTCTTGAACCACCACAGCAGTCCTGGTAGTGAAATTACTCCTACAGTGCAGTTGGGAGGGAGAATTGCAAGGTTAGGACCCCACCACATTGAAGCACAGGTAATATACTGTATTTCTTCATCAAGATAGTGCGTGACTTGGAAGAAACTTGCAGATAGTGACTTTTTCATGTACCCTGCTCTTACACTTGGTTTGTGATGTCACATGTTTGGAAGGAACTACCAGCATAGCCCAGGCAAGTAAATTAAATGCACTTTTTTAAATGGTTCATACTGCAACCAAGTGATGTAGGAATAGAAACGGTGGTCTGCTTTGCCCGAGATGGTGTTGATTTTCTTCCGAGTTATTGGAGCTGAATTCATCCAGGCAACTGGAAAGTTCTTGATATTTACCAAATACACAGCCACTGAATTTATATGATTGGTCTAGTTGGCGTTCTACTTAATGGTGACCCTCCAAGGTATTTATGGTGAGGAATTTGGTAATGATAATGTTCACAGATATCAAAATGGGTAGTTTATATTCTCTTATGCAATTGGAAGAAGGGTCCTGACCTGAAACATCATCTATGCATTCCATCCAGTTGTACAGGGTCTTGGTGAGACCACACCTGGAGTATTGCGTACAGTTTTGGTCTCCCAATCTGAAGAAAGACATTCTTGCCATAGAGGGAGTACAGAGAAGGTTCACCAGACTGATTCCTGAGATGTCAGGACTTTCATATGAAGAAAGACTGGATAGATTTGGCTTGTACTCGCTAGAATTTAGAAGATTGAGGGGGGATCTCATTGAAACCTACAAAATTCTGAAGGGGTTGGACAGGCTAGATGCAGGAAGATTGTCCCCGATGTTGGGGAGGTCCAGAACAAGGGGCTACAGTTTAAGGATAAGGGAGAAGTCTTTTAGGACCGAGATGAGAAAAACATTTTTCACACAGAGAGTGGTGAATCTCTGGAATTCTCTGCCACAGAAGGTAGTTGAGGCTAGTTCATTGGCTATATTTAAGAGGGAGTTAGATGTGGCCCTTGTGGCTAAGGGGATCAGGAGGTATGGAGCGAAGGCAGGTACGGGATACTGAGTTGGATGATCAGCCATGATCACATTGAATGACGGTGCAGGCTCGAAGGGCCGAATGGCCTACTCCTGCACCTATTTTCTATGTTTCTATGTTTCTGTTTCTATACACAATTCCACCAACACTTTGTGTCTTATGTTATATTTTCTCTTGTTGAAGATAGACATTTCCTGGCACTTTTATGGCGTGAATGATACTTGCCACCTATCAGCTCATGCTGAATGTAGTCTAAGTCTTGCTACATGCTTGCATTGGATGCTTTGTTTGCTGAGGAGTTGTGAAATACATTGAACATTGTGGAATCATCAATGAATAACCCCAGTGCTGACCTTATAAAGGAAACAGGGTTTATTTTAGTTGGGATACTGTCCCACGTGCACCATCAGTGATGTCCTGGGGATATGATGATTGACTTCTAACAAGCACAGCTATCTTCCTTTATGCAAAGTTTGTCTCCAACCATTGGAGAGTTTTCCCAATGATATCCATTGACTTCAGTTTTACTCGGGCTCCTTGGTCCCACATTTAATCCAATGTTGCCTTGATATCAAGGTAGTGTAGTGTACCTGGACTTTCAGAAAGCATTTGATAAGGTCCCACATAGGAGATTAGTGGGCAAAATTAGAACACAAGGTATTGGGGGTAGGGTGTTGACATGGATAGAAAATTGGTTGGCAGACAGGAAACAAAAAGAGTAGGGATTAACGGGTCCCTTTCAGAATGGCAGGCAGTGACTAGTGGGGTACCGCAAGGCTCGGTGCTGGGACTGCAGCTATTACAATATACACCAATGATTTGGAAAAAGGGATTCAAAGTAACATTAGCAAATTTGCAGATGACACAAAACTGGGTGGCAGCGTGAACTGTGAGGAGGATGCTATGAGGATGCAGGGTGACTTGGACAGGTTGAGTGAGTGGGCAGATGCATGGCAGATGCCATTTAATTTGGATACATTTGAGGTTATCCACTTTGGTAGCAAAAACAGGAAGGCAGATTATTATCTAAATGGTGTCAAGTTGGTAAAAGGGGAAGTACAACGAGATCTGGGAGTCCTTGTTCATCAGTCACTGCAGGTAGGCAGTGAAGAAAGCGAATGGCATGTTGGCCTTCATAGCAAGAGGAGCGAAGAGGTCCTTCTGCAGTTGTACAGGGCCCTCGTGAGACCATACCTGGAGTATTGTGTGCAGCTTACGTCTCCAAATTTGAAGAAGGACATTCTTGCTATTAAGGGAGTGCAGCGTAGATTCACAAGGTTAATTGCCGGGATGGGCGGGACTGTCATATGCTGATAGAATGGAGCGGCTGGGCTTGTATACTCTGGAATTTAGAAGGATGAGAGGTGATCTTATTGAAACATATAATGTTAATGATTTGGACACGCTAGAGGCAGGAAACATGCTCCTGATGTTGGGGGAGTCCAGAACCAGGGGCCACAGTTTAAGAATAAGGGGTAAGCCATTTAGAACGGAGATGAGGAAATTCTTTTTCACACAGAGAGCTGTGTGTCTGTGGAATTCTCTGCCTCAGAGGGCGATGGAGTTCTCTGGATGCTTTCAAGAGAGGGTTATCTATTGAGATCAGTGACGCCATCAGCAGGAGCTTGTACTTGAGTATTGTGGCACTGAGTATGGTGTCAATGAGGACCTGTGTGAGCAGGGAGAAGTGTGAGTTAGGACAGGTGTGAGTGGGGAAAGGTGTGAGTAGTGAGAAATATTATTGCTGCATCGTCTGGTGCAGTTGTATAGTTTTACTATGTATCTTGAGCCACATAATGGAAACAAGATAAGACCATTCAGCCCTTTGAACTAGAGCAAGACTGATCCCTATCAATAACAGCTCCCTGTGACCCTTGTTGCCTTTCCAAATAAAAAGCAACTAAGACTCATACGAATAAGCATTGCCTGTATTAATTCCCCTACCTTAGACAATCTTTTCCTTACTTGCCGAAGACTGTTATGGAATTCCTTCCTAATCTGCTCACCTTATTCTCCTCCTTCAAGAAAACCCTTATGGCAATGTTGAGACAACATCTGGGGAACAGCAAACTGTATTGATCACATTATTTAAGTGTGTGAATGCATTGAAAGCTGTTGTGAGAAGTTTTACAAAACTGATACCTAAAATTAGTGGTCTTATCTACCAAGGACAAGTTGGACACACTGTGCTTGCATCCACTGTAGCTTAGGAGAGCGAGAGAGGGTGATTGTTAACATTTATTTCCTCATCCACAGAACAAGGGACGCTGTTTAAAATTATGTGGTCAACCTTTAAGGCAGGGATGAAGCAAAATATGTGTTCTTTGAAACTCTCTTCCTGCGTGGTAGTGGAAACTGAGTATTCTGAAATTCCCCTTGCAGCTCCGCTGGTTGTGAAAGTTGTTACTGATTGTAATAAATGTTAAATGTTTCTGGCATTCAGAGACATTTAGAACTATTAGAATTAAAATACTTAGATGTCAACATACTAATTATAATTTAAGTACATAAATACTTTAAAACACAAAATTAAAGCAAACAAATGTTTAACAGGGACATTAAAATGTTTAACATCATTGATTTATGATCCTCACTGATCTCAATGTGATTGATGAGATGATTCAAGATAATAAATATGAAAGAATCCCAGCAAGACTGGTCTCCGCTTGGATTCCAACAGTGGAGCCAACTGACAGACTTGACCTACTGACTGCATCAGTAAGATGAGGATTTGCATGGTTCGCAGTGCATGCAGAGCAGTCCAAGATTTGTACACAAACATTTGATCAGGCCCCTCAGCTAAAGCCAGCACCCGCTAACCCCAACACCGTAAGCTGACTTTCAGTACGACAGCTTCACTGACTAGGATTTGAATGCTGACTGCCAGAGTAAGAGCGATTAACTCTTCTAACGGGATGTTTAGCTTTTTGAGGCCAAGGATTACAGGAAAAACCATTTTAACTCCCAAGGCGCCCTAAAATTGAGAAATGTGCGTTTGAAGTGAAAATCTGCTGTTCCACACAGAACATCGTCAACTCAGCTGGATCGGGCATGGTGGAAGGAAGCCAAGGGGCCAATGGATGGCACTGCTATGGAGGAGGTGCTACTCTGCGCAGGCATATTGGAGGTTGTACTACATGGCTCCAGGATTGCCTCCAGCAAACCAACATGGTGGCAGAGAGTTGGGAAAACAAAGAAATTCACTCAAAAAATGTTCAGGGTAAGGAACCCATTGCTGGTTCAGTCAGAGGGGGCAGAGTTAAAGAGTATCTGGATAGTTGCAGAGCTCTCGCCAAGACATGGAAAGTGGAATTAACCAGTGAAGCAGCTGGATGAGCTGCTGCCTCCCAGCACCAGACACCTGGGTTTGATCCTGGCCTTGAGTGCTGTCTCCGTGGAGTTTGCATATTCTCTCTGTGACCACGTGCGTTTCCTCCAGGTGCTCTGATTTTGTTTTGCATTTTTACCATTGAGAGTTGCAGTGTGGAAACGGGGCCTTCAGCCCACCGAGAGTTAACTCAGCCCATTGAGAGTTACATTACAGCCCACCGAGTCCATGCTGACCACTATGCTATCCCACTTTCACATCTACCCACTACACACTCGTGGCAATTTACAGCAGACACATAATGCACAAACCCGCATGTCTTTAGTATGTGAGAGGAAAACGCAGCATTGGAGGAAATCCATGCAGTCACAGGCAAATCGTGCAAACTCCACATGGACAGCACCCGAGGTCAAGATTGGACCAAGCATACCCATGCGTCGGGTGCTGTGAGGCAGCAGCTCTAACAGCTGTGCCACTGTGCCTCCTATTGGCACCCAGATCCTAAAGATGTGCAGGTTTGTAGGATAATTGCACTCTGTAAATTGCTCGCAATGTGTAGGGAGTGGATGAGAAAGTAAAGAATAATATAAAACTAATGTGAGTGGGGGATCAATGGTCAGTGTGGACACAGTAGGCAAAAAGGCCTGTTTCAATGCTTTATCTCTAATCTAAAATAAGCCTAAGGTCCATTTCCGGCCAGCATGGTTATGATGACACAAATGTCCACCTGCGGGGCTGTATGTTCCTGTGATTTTCTTGTGGCCACAAGAGTTGTGGTTGTTGCCCCACCTATCCAGTCAGTGCATCTCCCTTTTTCCACAGTCCCTGCACCGTCTTCCACCTTCATGGTTCCTATCTCTGCGTAGCCCCAGCAAAGAACGCACAATCCCAATGCCCCAGCAGGTGTGAAATCAACTGATGCTAGTCTTTGCAACTGGCATATCCATGCCACTGGAGGTAGTAGATAGAGAGCAGGTGACATGTGTAGGAAGGAACTACAGATGCTGTTTACACCGAAGATAGACACAATTGCTGGAGTAACTCAGCGGGACAGCAGCGTCTCTGGATAGAAGGAATTGGGGGTCAGTCAGTCCGAAGAAGGGTCTCGACCCGAAAAGTCACCCATTCCTTCTATCCAGAGATGCTGCTTGTCCAACTGAGTTACTCCAGCATTTTGTGGCTATCTAGGGAGCAGGTGAGACAGACAGACCAGTTCCAAAGAGAGTGCAGCCGAAAATCCATCCCGCAGCAAAGCACAGGGGTGATATAGCACACAACAAGCATCTTCTGTCTCCTTCCCTGTAACCTAAAGCATTAGCTCTGTTTCACTTCCCACAGACGCAGCCTCATCTGCTGAGCTTTTCCAGCATTTCCTGTTTTTATATTATAGACAATAGACAATTGACATTAGGTGCAGGAGTAGGCCATTCGGCCCTTCGAGCCAACATCGCCATTCAATGTGATCATGGCTGATCATCCCCAATCAGTACCCCGTACCTGCCTTCTCCCCATATTGTAAATATGTAAAGGATTGTACACATTGTTATCTACGTAATGATGTCAGTCGATCTTTCCTTGTCTGATAATTGTTGAGGAGGTAGGTGGCAATACCAACTCCAGAAACTATTCACCAATGCCAAAAACAATCAGAGATAGTCACAAAAAGCTGGAGTGACTCAGCGGGACAGACAGCATCTCTGGAGATAGGAACGGGGGACATTTCGGGTCGAGACCATCCTTCGCATGTCTCGACCCGAAGCGTCACCTATTCGCTCTCTCCAGAGATGCTGCTGTCACACTGTGTTACTCCAGCTTTTTTAGTCCAATCTTCGGTTTAAACCAACAGTTCCTTCTTACAAAAAGCAATCATAGTCCTGTACCTGAACAGCCTTAGCTCTTATTTCATAGAATAACACAGCATGGAAACAAGCCCTTCAGCCGACCACTTCTATGCAACCATCATTCCTATTTTTCTCATTTATATTTATTCCATTTTATTAACCATGCACTCACAACACCTCCCTCCAGGTTCCACCATTCATCTAAGATCCAGGAGCAACATACAGTGAGTTGTGGGTGGAGGCTGTAGCAATCAGAGGAAACCCACACAGTCACAGGAAGAACATAAACTCCACACAGACAGCAATGGAGTTCAGGATTGAACCCAGATTACGAGAGCTCTGAGATAGCAACTCCACGAGCTGCACCAATGTGTACACTTTTCTACTTCTTGCAATACAGCAAAATGGCAAATTAATTTATTCATGTCATTAGCCAGAGCTCTGGCTAAGTAATCCAGTTACATTGTCGCTCTGCAACCAATCTCCATTGAAATTAAGCACAAACTATCTCGGAAGACAATTTATTAAGAAAGACTGATCCATTTACCTGGAAAAGTGGATATTAGCGTTCAAGAAAAGCAATGAACCCATTCAGATCAACAGCTGTTTCGCATGTTAATTCAATCTATTGAGCCTAAGAGAAGAATGAATCTTCTAATCTATATACTGAAAGAGCCTAAGTGAATTAAAATGTGAATTATGTATAGCCGTGCATCTTCACCCTTTGTTTCTGGACATTCTATTGCTTGAATGCCCAGTGTAAAGAAGTATGCAATGTGATAATGAAATCTCCTTGAAAGCTGGCTGAGAATTTTGTGCATTTCATGTATTCATGGAAAAACGACCAAAACATAAATTCAAGCTTAGAATAGGATATTGTTTCAAAAACATTTTATTTTAAAATATGGGTTTACCTTCGAGAGAGGGCCCATCTGGCGGGACTATCATATGCTGAGGGAATGGAGTGGCTGGGCTTGTGTACACTGGAATTTAGAATGTTCCCGATGTTGGGGGGAGTCCAGAATCAGGGGCCACAGTTTAAGGATAAGGGGTAAGCCTATGGAACGGAGATGAGGAAACACTTTTTCACACTGAGAGTTGTGAATCTGTGGAATTCTCTGCCTTAGAGGGCGGTAGAGGCCGGTTCTCTGGATACTTTCAAGAGAAAACTAGATAGGGCTCTTAAAGATAGCGGAGTCAAGGGATATGGGATACTGATTGTGGATGATCAGCCATGATCACATTGAATGGTGGTGCTGGTTCGAAGGGCCGAATTGGCTACTCCTGCACCTATTGTCTATTGTCTATAGTCGCTATTAAACACATCAATAACATCTACCTATGTTTAAGCATGATGACCTTGCTGTGGTAAAGTATTTAAGGAGGAGTGTAATCATACTAAATTTGGCACAAGGAGATGTAGGGTCTGGAGACCAAAGATTTGATGAAAGGGCCGTGTTTCAAGGAGCACCTTAAAGAAGGAGAGGAGAGACAGAGTTTCAAGAGGGAATTCCAGAGTTTAGGGCCCAGGCAACTGAAGGCATGGCCTGAAATGGTTGCGTGGAGGAACTTGGAATTACATTACATAAGGTCATAAGTGATAGAATTAGGCCATTCGGCCCATCAAGTCTACTCCACCATTCAATCATGGCTGATCTATCTCTCCCTCCTAACCCCATTGTCCTGCCTTCTCCCCATAACCATTGAAACCTGTACTAATCAAAAATCTACCAAGCTCTGTCTTAAAAATGTCCACTGACTTGGCCTCTACAGCCTTCTATGGCAAAATAGGAGGTCAAAGCTCCAGCATTTGTGTCTATCTCCAGGAATAGTGATGGATAAGGACAATGCAAGATTTGAATCATTTTCAGCTTAGGAAGGCACTGGAACATGGAACCAGGGTGGGTCAATAAATTCAGCAGTGGTAGGTGAATGAGATTTGGCACAAACCATGGTTTAGCACATTGTATATTTCCAAACAAAGTTACAATGTGATTAGTCAGGAGTCGTCAAGATGAACCTTCATCTTGTGATTTCCTTTCAACAGATGCTGCCTGAACAGCTGAGCCTGTCAGCATTTTCTGTTCTCATTTCAGATTTCCATCATCTGCAAGTTTTTTTTGTCATTTTCATTTCCTGAAGGTCGATGACCAGATTAGTTATCTCACTGATGGTTGCAGGAGCTCGCTGGACATACGTTTACATGCCTATTGTCCGTGATTCTGGGTGTGCTAGAATTGCTCACCGCTTGATGGACAATGGAGAAATGGTGCAGCAACTGGAACCAATGGCAAGAATGAAGGTGTAGGTAGGAACTGCAGATGCTGGTTTAAACCGAAGATAGACACAAAAAGATGAGGTAACTCAGCGGAACTGTCAGCATTTCTGGGGAGAAGGAATGGTGATGTTTCGGGTGGACACCCTTCATCAGACTGAAGAAGAGTCTCGACCCAAAACGTTACACATTCCTTCTCTCCAGAGATACTGCCTTGTCCCGCTGAGTTATTCCAGCATTTTGTGTCTATCTTTGCAAGAATTAAGGTGTTAGAACCCATGAATTACATATTGTAGCCAGAGAAAGATTATTGCATGAGCACATTGACAATATGTAGGTGATTATATGACAATGGCTGCAGATCTAATAATGTAATGAATTAGCCAAAAGATCAGGGATCTTAAATCTACTGTATGTAACAAAGCATTACAGTAAAAGGATAGATAACTTCGTATTTGTATTGGAATTGGTTTATTATTGTTCCAAGTACCGAGCAAAGGCTTTGTTTGCATGTTATCCAGCAAATTATATCATAAGCAAGTACAATGAAATAATACATAACTACAACATGGTGTGCAAAGAGAAAGGAAATAAGTGCAGAATATAGTGTTACACCAACAAAGAAAATGCAGGTATTAAAAGTACAAAGGCCATAATAGATTTGCAGATAGATTTGGAGAGCAGGAATGCATCCCTGGCTTATGAGAGGTGCATTCAGTAGTCTGGTAACATCAAGGAAGAAGCTGTTCTTGAATGTGGTGTTATGCTCACTTGCACTTCAGCATCATTGCTGTAGATTGGGATGTGTACACCACGCCACTTCCTGAATCTATACCTAGATCCTTCATTTTGTTCACATTGAGGGAGAGGATGTTGCCTTGTTACTAAGCTCTCTATCTCCCTCCTGTTCTCCAGCATTGCCCAAGAAATGGCCCACTGTGGTGGTGTCATCTGCAAACATGTAAATGGATAGATCTGAAGAAGGATGGATCTGAACAATGGTTCCGACCTGAAAGGCCATCCATGTTTTTTCTCCAGAGATGCTGCCCGACCTGCTGAGTTATTCCAGCACTTTGTATATAACTTGTAAATGGAGTTAGACCAGAATTTGGCCACACATTTGGGAATGCAAGGAATATGGCGAACTTGCAGAAACTCTTGTCCAACACTTGCATGATTGGATTGTCACATCTGAGTATGGGCTGTGTTCATGGAGCTGGCGCTGTTTTTTGAATGAAATGTTAAACTGTTCACTGTACACCCCTGCAAGGAACTATTTGGAACATGACCAGGAAGATTTTTCCTGGAGTCCTTGTCAATATTATCAATTGATATGATCTGATCATTATCAAATGCAGACCTTTGCTGTGCACATTGACTGTGGTGTCTCCTACATTACGCAAATGCCAGGAGAGACTTTGCCATGATATGAAAGTTAACTTTGGCTGAGCATATAAATCTTTTGTTCTCTTTCTCATGTACCATTTGGGTAGTAACTTTGGCTATATATATCTATTATTCTAATTTTCAAAAATTAGATGAACTTAATGTCTCTTTCTGGTAATTCTGAAGTTTAAACTTTAGAGGTACAGTATGAAAGCAGGCCCTTCGGCCCACAAAGTCTGCGCTGATCAGTCCTATACACTAAGAACAGTTTACAATTTTACAGAAACCAATCAATCTACAAACCTGTACGTCTTTGGAATGTGGGAGGAAACCAGAGCACCCAGAGAAAACTCACGTGGTCACAGGAAGAACGTACGAACGGTAGACAGCACCTGTAGTTAGGATTGAACCCGGGTCTCAGGTGCTGTAAGGCAGCAACTCTACTATGGCACCACTGTGCCGCCCATTTCTATTATTTTAAAATCTGTACTAACAAGATTGAAAGGATACAATTCTTCATTCAGGACATCTTAATGAAAAAGGAAATCAAGGACTGTTATGGGATTAATATGCTTCTGCATTCCTCTTTTCTACACACTGTGCCCACTGAGTAAGGTGCCAAGATTGTGCCCTATTATATAACAGTGGCTGGTAGAGACAAGCTCTGTGTAGCTAGCTCTTCCCCTTTCCTCGTGCAGTGGCAATATTTCCTCACTCACCATCTCTGAATGTTTTGGAAGAACTGCAGATGCTGATTTAAATCGAAGGTAGACACAAAATGCTGGAGTACCTCAGCGGGACAGGCAGCATCTCTGGAGAGAAGGAATGGGTGACATTTCAGGTCGAGAGGTACAGCAGGCAGTGAAGAAAGCGAATGGCATGTTGGCCTTCATAACAGGAGGAGATGAGTATGGGAGCAAAGAGGTCCTTCTGCAGTTGTACAGGGCCCTAGTGAGACCACACCTGGAGTACTGTGTGCAGTTTTGGTCCCCTAATTTGAGGAAGGACATTCTTGCTATTGAGGGAATGCAGCATAGGTTTACAAGGTTAATTCCCGGGATGGTGGGACTGTCATATGCTGAGAGAATGGAACGGCTGGGCTTATATACTCTGGAATTTAGAAGGGTGAGAGGGGATCTTATTGAAACATATAAGATTATTAAGGGTTTGGACACACTAGAGGCAGGAAACATGTCCCTGATGTTGGGAGAGTCCAGAACCAGGGGCCACAGTTTGAGAATATGGGGTAAACCATTTAGAACGGAGATGAGCTAACACTTTCACACACAGAGAGTTGTGAGTCTGTGGAATTCTCTGCCTCAGAGGGCAGTGGAGGCCGGTTCTCTGGATACTTTCAAGAGGGAGCTAGATATGGCACTTAAAGATAGTGGAGTCAGGGGATATGGGGAGAAGGCAGGAATGGGGTACTGATTGGGGATGATCAGCCATTATCACATTGAATGGTGGTGCTGGCTCAAAGGGCCAAATGGCCTACTCCTGCACCTATTGTCTATTGTCTATATTGAGACCTCGACCTGAATGTCACCCATTTTGTGTCTATCTCTGAATGTTAGTCAGAATCAGCAAAGATTCAAGAACAGCGTATTCGCAGACAACAGGAACTGAGAGCACACTTTTAAGTGGAGACTGAATTCTTATCAATTCAATTTGTCACTTGGGTATTAACTTAGACTGAGCTCCATTGCCTTTGAGACACTGCTAAAAAAGCAGATTTTTTTGTGAGCTTCCTTTGTGAGCAATCTTGGTGATATGAATCATGTTGAGCCAGTCTATTTTCAGATTCCATCATCACTGAAAGCAGCCCTGCTCCAAAGTCTGACATATAATGCTGAAATTTATTGCAATGCAGACTTAAAACTTGCCCTGAACACTGCCTCCAATCAATTCCAACTTGAAATGTCAGTGCATGTTTTATTTCATCACTGTTTGGTCAATATAATTTATGGTGATAATTTCTCCAAAGCTAAGACCCATGAATATGAAACCAATAAATCCAATAGGAAATTTATGAGAAACGTCATATCTGGAAGTAGGTGGAATGTGAAACTCTGTATCACATGCAGAGGATGTGGCAAATGGCATTGCTCCATTCAAGGGGAAGCCTGCAAGAATAAAAGTAAAAGGGACATGGGAGAGATGAAGATAGTGGGGAGAGACTAGTGTATTTGACTTAACACAGGCAACGGTCAGATAGGTTTAATAGCCTGGTACCACAATAAATTTGATGTAACAGTTATTGGGTGGAGGTGCCTAAACAAAAGAAATTCCCTTTTGGGAGAGGTTCGGCAAGCTAGGACTTCGAGCACAGGAGGAGCACAGGAGAATAAGGGGTGATCATATAGAGGTGTATATGATCATAAGGGAAATAGACAGGGTAGAGTTACAGAGTATTTTACCCAGGGCAGGGAATTCAAGAACCAGGAGACATAAGTTTAAGGTGAGAGCGGAAATATTTAATAGCAACCTGAGTGGCAACCGTTCCACACAGAGGGTGATGATATGCAATGAGCTACCAGAGGTGGTGATTGAGGCAGATACTATAACATTATTTAAACGATGTTTGGGCAAGTACATGGACAGGAAATGTTTAGAGGGATAAGGGCCAAACTTAAAGGCCTGTCCCACTGTACGAGGTAATTCAAGAGTTTCTCCCGAGTTTCTCCCAAGTTTCCCCTGATTTGAGCTCAGGGAATTATGATAATAGCCGCTCGTAAGTACTCGGGGTCTCCTGGGCATTTTTCATAATGTTGAAAAAAATTCACGAGCTTACCGCGTTTCCCGAGTACCTGCCGTTAGCGTTACGAGCCGCTAAGAGACGTCCCGAGCTCCGACATACCCGCTACGTACATTCTACGTACTTACCTCGAGTTTGATTTTTTTTTTTAAACTCGGGAGAGCTCTTGAGTAAACTCGTATAGTGGGACAGGCCCTTTAGACGTGGGGCTAATGTGGATGGGGCATCTTGGCAAGCATGAGCAAGTTAGGCCGAAAGGCCTTTTTCCATGCTCTTTAATCCTATGACTCTATGTGACGATGAACAATCACCAGTATTTTGGGAATTACAAACCAAATAGTTGATGTTGACCACAAATACATTCAATTCCTGAAAAAATTAATTAATGCATTAGAATAAAAGCATGAAATATCTTTGAAAGTACACCTCACAGTAATAGACATTTCTGCTCCTATATTTTTCATTCTTTTGACCAGACCATAGAAATAAATGAAAGCTTGTAACATTGAGCTCCATGAGGCTTTATACTTGTTAGACAAACTGAAGAGGTGAAGATACATTTTTATGGGGGGAAAATGTCTGGGTCGAGTTAGCAGGTTAACCAGCCTCAGAGAAGTTTCCACCTGAGAATAACATAAAAATAAGAGTGTATTCAACAAATGAATGGGAGATTTAGTGGAAACCTCTTGAAATGTTTAGAATGTGAAGTTTGCAACTATGAAGAATAGGGTGGTTTAATAGAAAACTGGAGAAAACAACAGGTATGTTTGGAGACTTTATCAACATCAGCATGGACTAATTCGACACAATTACCAATCTCCGGGATGCAACGTTTTCGGGTGGTAATTCAGCTTTAGCCTTTTGTGGTGAATCGCCTCTGGGTGATGTTTGTGCCACCTAGTCCATCTCCAGAATTGAAACCAATGAGCCACATTTCAAAACAAAGTCAGAACACTCCCCGGAAAAGCAAATAACCTATTCCTCCAACTGAGGTCAAAAGCGGTCATTATTGACTTGAAATCAGAACATGACAATCAAATGGATACAGTCAAGTAGATAACTATCAGATGACCACTATTCAGCATTGTGAGCCATCAAACACGGCTAATTGAAGAAAATATTATGCTTGGATACACAGTATGCTTTAAGTGTGATGTCTAGTGCAGGTTTTGCATGCATTGTACAAGAAGAGAAATTCACTTTTGTCACTGGAATGTTTTGCCGCGATTGGGGTTGCTCTCGAGGTCGGGAACTTTGTTCTTGCGGGCCATAAAAAACAGAGTGACAATGATTTATCTTAGTAATCATCACAGCACCGTAAATAGAAATAGACCCAGCCCATGATAAATAAATGTTGTGTGTCATTGTGCCTTACAAATCCGACAGGTAACAATTACAGCAGACCTGTGTCCATCAAAGATTATAAGATCATAAGTGATAGGAGCAGAATTAGGCCATTGGGCCCATGAAGTCTACCACGCCATTCAATCATGGCTGAGTTATCTCTCCCTCCTAACCCCATTCTCATGCCCTCTCCCTATAACCCCTGATATCCATACTAATCAAGAATTTATCTAACTCTGCCTTAAATAAATCCACTGATTTAGCCTTCTGTGGCAAATAGTTCCACAGATTCACCACCTTCTGACTAAAGAAATTCCTGTTCATCTTCCTAAAATAATATCCTTTAATTCTGACATTATGATCTCTAGTCCTAGACTCTCCCGCTAGTGGAAACATCCTCTCCACATCCACTCTATCCAAGCCTTGGCCATCAGCCAAAAATGGACTGACATCGATAACCCAGCGTCAAAGAAGGTGAATTCATTTGGAGGATTAGTTAATGGAAGTAATAAAAGGCATCTAACAATGAAACAAATGAAATGTTGCTTTGTTACTTCAAAATACATGTGCTATTTGTGAGCTGAGGCTAAAGGGGGACAGCTGGCATGCAGGTCAATTTCATGTACAATAGGCTCACAAATAATTTCTAGACTCCTTTGCAATGGTGTTACTGGCAGGCTTTCCAGCAAGCAGATGAATTTACGATAAACAGAGGAGAAGCATTCTACAGAATCCATTTAAACAATCTACAGACTCCATTTAAAGCAGTCTATGGACTCTATTTACAATAGTCTAAGAGATTAAAACAGTCTACAGACTCTATTTAGAATTGTACAAGATGTTGGTGAGACTGCACCTGGAGCATTGTGTTTAGTTTTGGTCATACAGCTATTGGGAAAATGTTACTAAGCTGGAAAGAATACTGGGAATGTCACCAGGATTTGACGGACTGAGTTATAAGGTGAGGTTGGGCAGGCTACGTCTATAACCCTTGAAGCAAAGGAGGATGCAGAGTGATCTTAAAGAGCTGCATAAAATCATGAGATGAAAGCACATAATCTTTTTCCCAGGGTAGGGAAAAACTGGAGGGCTTAGGTTCAAGGTAAGATGACAAAGGTTTAATAGGAACCTAAGAGGTGACTTTTGCACACAGAGGGTGATGGATACATAGAACAAGCTGCTACAGGAAATAATTGAGGCAGGTATGTTACAACATTTAAAATACATTTGGACAGGTAAGGTTTAGAGAGGCATGGGCCAAACGTGCAAATGGGACTAAATTAAAGAGGGATCTTGGTCGGCATGGACCAAAGTTGGGCCACAGGGCCTGCTTCCTTGCTGTATGAATCTATAACTCTGTAACAATGTCTATTGTTAAAGACACTACACAAACTTCAACAAACAATTCTCATGATGAAAACTTGGTAATGTTTCCCTCTACCAGGGTGATTTATCCAGCGAAATAGTTCTATAATATCCTGTAATAACAAAAATAAAGAATGCAACATTCAAGGGAGAAGTGGAAAAGTAGCTGAAGGGAACTAAGTTGCTGGGCTTTGGGGGCAAAGGATACCAGTCAGATTACTTGGATGGTCACGTCGCGAGGCTGGAAACTGGAAGTATCCTGAGCTAATTCTGCTATCACCATCATATACTGCGACAAGTGATGGCTTCCACTGATTGTCGCCGGAAGCTTGCGTTCTTTTCCGGTCCGATGATGACAGCGAGGTCAACATTTGTAACAAGATGGACACGTAAAGAGCTGGAATGGTGTCAATGCGCTGAATAGTCATTCTGGGCTGAATGGCTTAATGCTCTGAAAAGAAAGTAATCAAGAAGGAAATTAAAACATTTGCTAAAATATATGGAATATTAATGCCAAATGTTTTAATTCAATCTTGGTTGACAACCTTCGGTGATGGTATATTAGTCACATGTTGTAAATCTAACACTTCTCATTGATTTTAATGGGGCTGAATGCTAGAGTGAAGTACAACAGGCCGGCATATTTGTTTATTTTAGACTCTGTAATACCTTTCTCTGTGAGATCAGTTGACTTTGACCTCTGTTGATAAAGAGAGTGAGTGACAGGAGATTTCATAAAAATGTAATCCCATTGAATGCCGTGAACACACTGCTGTAAAAATGTTATACAACAGGATCATAGAAACATAGAAAATAGGTGCAGGAGTAGGCCATTCGGCCCTTCGAGCCTGCACCGCCATTCAATGTGATCATGGCTGATCATCCAACTCAGTATCCCGTACCTGCCTTCTCTCCATACCCCCTGATCCCTTTAGCCACAAGTGCCACATCTAACGCCCTCTTAAATATAGCCAATGAACTGGCCTCAACTATCTTCTGTGGCAGAGAATTCCAGAGACTCAGCACTCTCTGTGTAAAGAATGTTTTCCTCATTTCGGTCCTAAAGGAATTCCCCCTTATCCTTAGACTGTGACCCCTTGTTCTGGACTCCCCCAACATCGGGCACAATCTTCCAGCATCTAGCTTGTCCAACCCCTTAAGAATTTTGTAAGTTTCAATGAGATCCCCCCTCAATCTTCTAAATTCCAGCGAGTACAAGCCGAGTCTATCCAATCTTTCCTCATATGAAAGTCCTGACATCCCAGGAATCAGTCTGGTGAATCTTCTCTGTACCCCCTCTATGGCAAGGATGTCTTTCCTCAGATTTGGAGACCAAAACTGTACGCAATACTCCAGGTGTGGCCTCACCAAAACCCTGTACAACTGCAGTAGAACCTCCCTGCTCCTATACTCAAATCCTTTTGCTATGAATGCTAACATACCATTTGCTTTCTTCACTGCCTGCTGCACCTGCATGCCTACTTTCAATGACTGGTGTACCATGACACCCAGGTCTCGTTGCATCTCCCCCTTTCCTAATCTGCCACCATTCAGATAATAGTCTACCCTCATGTTTTTGCCACCAAAGTGGATAACCTCACATTTATCCACATTATACTGCATCTGCCATGCATCTGCCCATTCACTCAGCCTATCCAAATCACCCTGCAGCCTCCAAGCATCCTCCTCACACCTAACTATACCCCCCAGCTTGGTATCATCTGCAAATTTGGAGATGTTGCATTGAATTCCCTCGTCCAAATCATTAATATATATTGTAAATGGCTGGGGTCCCAGCACTGAGCCTTGCGGCACCCCACTAGTCACTGCCTGCCATTCTGAAAAGGACCCGTTTACTCCTACCCTTTGCCTCCTGTCTGCTAGCCAGTTCTCTATCCACATCAATACTGAACCCCCAATACCGTGTGCTTTAAGTTTGTATGCTAATCTCTTATGCGGGACCTTGTCGAAAGCCTTCTGAAAGTCTAGATATAACACATCCACTGGTTCTCCCTTATCCACTCTACTAGTTACATCCTCAAAAAATTCTATCAGATTTGTCAGACATGATTTACCTTTCGTAAATCCATGCTGACTTTGTCCAATGATTTCACCACTTTCCAAATGCGCTGCTATCCCATCTTTAATAACTGACTCTAGCAGTTTCCCCACTACCGATGTTAGACTAACTGGTCTGTAATTCCCCGCTTTCTCTCTCCCTCCTTTTTTAAAAAGTGGGGTTACATTAGCTACCCTCCAATCCTCAGGAACTACTCCAGAATCTAAGGAATTTTGAAAAATTATCACTAATGCATCCACTATTTCTGTGGCTACCTCCTTGAGTACTCTGGGATGCAGACTATCTGGCCCTGGGGATTTATCGGCCTTCAATCCGTTCAATTTACCCAACACCACCTCCCGGCTAACCTGGATTTCACTCAGTTCCTCCATCTTATTTGACCCCCGTTCCACTGCTATTTCCGGCAGATTATTTATGTCTTCCTTAGTGAAGACAGAACCAAAGTAGTTATTCAATTGGTCTGCCATGTCCTTGTTCCCCATGATCAATTCACCTGTTTCTGACTGCAAGGGACCAACATTTGTTTTAACTAGTCTCTTTCTCTTCACATATCTATAAAAACTTTTGCAGTCAGTTTTTATGTTCCCTGCCAGTTTCCTTTCATAATCTATTTTCCCTTTCCTAATTAAGCCCTTTGTCCTCCTCTGCTGCATTCTGAATTTCTCCCAGTCCTCCGGTAGGCTGCTTTTTCTGGCAAATTTGTATGCCTCATCTTTTGTTTTTATACTATCCCTGATTTCCATCTGTTATCCATGGATGCACCACCTTCCCCGATTTATTCTTTTGCCAAACTGGTATGAACAACTTTTGTACTTCATCCATGCAGTCTTTAAATACCTTCCATTGCACATCCACTGTCAACCCTTTAAGAATCACCTGCCAGTCTATCTTGGCCAATTCACATTTCATACCTTCAAAGTTACCTTTGTTCAAGTTCAGAACCCTTGTTTCTGACTTAATTTTGTCACTCTCCATCCTGATGAAGAACTCAACCATATTATGGTCACTCTTGACCAAGGGGCCACGCACAACAAGACTGCTAACTAACCCTTCCTCATTACTCAATACCCAGTCTAGAATAGCCTGCTCCCTCGTTGGTTCCTCCACATGTTGGTTGAGAAAACTATCCCGCATACATTCCATGAAATCCTCTTCCTCAGCACCCCTGCCAATTTGATTCACCCAATCTACATGCAGATTGAAGTCACCCATTATAACCGTGTTACCCTTGTTGCACGCATTTCTAATTTCCTGTTTGATGCCATCCCCAACTCCAATACTACTGTTAGGTGGCCTGTACACAGCTCCCACTAGCGTTTTCTGCCCCTTAGAGTTTCGCAGCTCTACCCATATCGATTCCACATCCTCCACGCTAATGTCCTTCCTTTCTATTGCATTAATCTCCTCTCTCACCAGCAACGCTACCCCACCTCCTTTTCCTTTTCGTCTATCCCTCCTGAATATTGAATATCCCTGGATGTTCAGCTCCCAGCCTTGGTCATCCTGGAGCCATGTCTCCGTGATCCCAACTATAGCATAGTCATTAATCGCTATCTGCACCTTCAACTCATCCACCTTATTACGAATGCTCCTCGCATTGAGACACAAAGCCTTCAGGCTTGTTTTTACAACACTCTTACTCCTTATACAATTATGTTCACAAGTGGCCCCTTTCACATCGATCCCTATTACACTTGGCCATACTCTCCTATCCCTTTGTGAGCTTTCTTTCCCGTTAATTCTGGGGTCATTAACCATCCCTTTACTCTCTTTCCCTTTAACTCCGTTCTCAATTATCCCATTTGACACCCCACCCCCCTTATTCAGTTTAAAACCATCCGTGTAGCAGTGGCAAACCTGCCGGCCAGAATGCTGGTCCCCCACCTGTTAAGATGCAATCCGTCCCTTTTGTACAGTTCCCCCTTACTCCAAAACAGATCCCAGTGATCTAAGAATCTAAATCCCTGCCCCCTGCACCAGTTCCTCAGCCACACATTCAGGTCCCGTATCTCCCTGTTCCTGCTCTTGCCAGCACGAGGAACTGGAAGCAAACCGGAGATAACAACCCTGGAAGTCCTGCTTTTCAGCATTTTCCAAGCTCTCTGAAGTCCCGCTGCAAAATATTCATCCCCTTCTTTCCAACATCATTTGTGCCAACATGCACGACCACTTCCGGCTGTTCACCTTCGCCCTTGAGGATTGTCTGCACTCTGTCCGTAACATCCTGGATCCTGGCACCAGGAAGGCAGCACACCATCCTGGAATCCCGTCTGTTGCCGCAAAAACCCCTGTCCGTACCTCTCACAATGGATGTCCGTACCTCTCACAATGGAAGTTTCAGCCATGACTCTGACAGTGATTGCCAATGACAATTCAACTTAATTGCATTTACATCTGCTGAAATTCACTGTGAATCAAGCAGGGAGGGGAAGAAAATGAAAACTAACTTTCATGATGTTTCAGGCAAGCCAAAGACTGAGAGTGGCAGGAGTGTAAATCCCACTCCCATGGGGAGTGGCGGAGGAGAATAGCAAATATACATTAAAGAGAAAACTGGATAACCAGATGAGGAAGAAAGAGAAGGAAGGTTAGGTTGCGAGGTCAGACGAGGCTCAAGTTGAACATGGGGCCAACTGGAGACACAAGGAAATGCAGATGATGATTTACACAAAAAGGACACAAAGCACTGGAGTAGCTCAGCTGGTCAGGCAGCCGCTCCAGAGAACACGGGTAGGAATTTCTGGTTGGGACCTTTCTGTCTATAAATTGAAATACCTTTTAGGATTGCCTGCTCCTGATGTTTCCAGATCAGGAGAACAATCATTAAAGATTAATTTTCACAGTGTTTTTTTTCCATGTGTCTCTGTTGTTACAACAGATGTGGTGCAGAAAACCTAGGGCAGCATGTTTAGCGATACTAGTCATGTCCAATATCCATCAGGGCAATGGGCTCTGATCTGGCATAGTTCAGAAACTCAGACCAGGTCTGCTTTCAGCCAGACCACTGCTCCAGCAACGCAGTTGTTGTGTTAGAGGCTGCAGGTCACCACCTATCAGGGTGGTGGTTCATTTATGAAAGTCACATGATGTGATCACACTGCCCACTGAAATAAGATTTTTGGAACCAACAAATACAGTAATGAAAGATAAAACTATTCCTTTTAACCTCCTCTCCTCACCAGCCATGGACTTTGTTTGCTCACAATATCTTGCAGATCTCCAGTTAACAGAAACACTTGCACCATCATGGGTGATTGCCATTCTAATCAAAGAAAGGGGTGACAGCAGGAAATGCTATAATTTGCTTCCCTGCAACTGGAACAAGGCAAACAGGTTTGCAATGCCTTGGTTTATACTTTTTATTATGATAAGTGGTATCAAATTTGCTCTCTGTCACAAGTTCCCCTTTCACATCATGCTGGAAAATAAATGGGAGTTTTCAGGAGTAGTGTTTAGACAAAAGATGTCTTTCGCCTGCTAATTTCAGTGCCCAATACATCGATAAATAGATGGTCTTTTGTACCATCACTTATAACTAGCTAAGTGTCCCTGAACAACAATCAAAGCAGTTTTACATGCATCAACAGCAAGCAGATGAGAAAGCTGTTAGCTTCATTGAAAAGGCCAGCCAGGTATGGATTTTTCTGGTCCATTGGAACCTGGCATTTGGTGGAGGGAAGAGTCAGGATTGTAAGGAGAGAATTCTGGAAATGCAAAAGACTAGAGGACATAGCTTTAAGGTGAGAAGGACAAAATTAAAGGAGACTAGACCAAGTGGGACCCATTGGCTCCCTGTCACATGGGAGGCCTGGTTCCCCAACGCAACCTGTTCCCCAGCGCAATATTCCACCACTCACCCATAGCCCCCACGGGAGGCCTGGTCCCCCAACGCAACCTGTTCCCCTTTCTCCATCACAACCCGTTCCCCCAACCAATATTTCAGCACTCACACATAGCTGACAACTGCGCAGAGGCTGCACATTTCGCCTTATTCAGCATCCCTCATTTTTAAACTTTAAAAAAAAATGCATTTGCACTTGGTAGCAAGCAGAATTCAGTGTACTGTGACTTTAAAAAAATGCATTTGCACTTGCTAGCAAGCAGAACTCAGTGTACTTGGATAGCAACAATGTTGCGGGCAGGGCTGAGCGCAGGGAATCTGTGAAAAACAGTTGTTTTGAACATTTTCATAAATAACTCGAGAAGTAATGCATGACATTTTCAGATAAGACGATTTTTTACTTCACGGCATAAATCTCTATCAGAATATGTTAACATTTCACCGTTAGCGCGTCGTGTTTTTGAGGAGATGTGAAACGCACATGAGCATCACACACAAATACACACATAAATACATACACACCCAAGATCAGAGTTTTATAAGTATACTGGACCAAGTGAGACCCGTTGGGTCTCTGTCACATGGGAGGCCTGGTCCCCCAACGCAACCTGTTCCCCAATGGGGGGAGTGGGGGGAGTGGGGGTGAGAGAGCTAGTGGGGGGAGAGAGAGGGGGGAGTGGGAGAGAGGCGTGGGAGGGGGAAGAGGAGGGGGGAGGAGGAGGGATAGGGGGGAGGAGGAGGGATAGGGGGGAGTGGGGGAGAGAGAGGGAGAGGACGGACTTGAACTTGGAGAGCGGGCGGCATGGACACTGAGCGGGCGGGACCGACAGCGAGCGGGCGGCGGGCCTCGGGAGCACTCGGGACCTTGCAGGACCTCGGGGGACCTCTGACCCCCTCGGAAGCCCTCGGAACCCCAACCAGATTATTGCGTGTTCAACGGCTGCAATCCAGAGCCTGGGGGGGGGGGGGGGAGGACGGCTGGGCTACGGGCGGGGCGGGGCACGGCGCGGCAGACGACCGGCCAAGTCGACTGCAAGCGGGCGGCGACCAAATGACTGCGAGTCAGGTGGGTGATGTAACGCGCAGCGCGTGGAAAACACTGCGCAGCAGGCTGCGGGTGTAAAACAACGCGCTGCGGGCCTCGAGGAGCGCCATTGTGATGTCATCAGCTTATTAACTTTAAAAAAGATTTCAGATTTGTGAACAATTTTAATAAATAAGTCAAGAAATAATCAGATAAGGTGATTTTTGACATCACGGCATAAATCTCTATCGGAATATGTAAACATTTCACCATTAGCGCGTCATGTTTTCAAAGAGATGTGAATCACACATGAAGATCACACACACACACACACACACACACACACACACACACACACACACACACACACACACACACACACACACACACACACACACACACACACACAAATACACAAATAAATACACATCCAAGATCAGACTTTTAATAGTTATAAGATAGATGTGCAGAGCACGTTTTTTACACACAGAGAGATGGGTGCCTGAAGCCTACTGCCAGGGGTGGTGGTGGGGGTAATACAATAGTGGCATTTAAGAGGCTTTTAGATAGGCACAAGGATATGCAGGGAATGGAGGGATATAGATCATGTGCAGGCATAGGAGATGAGTTAAACCAGGCATCAGGTTCGGCATGGACAATGTGAGCCAAAGAGCCTGTTCCTGTGTTGCATTGTCCTATGTTCCCTGTACTATAGAAGGGGATTCACCAGCTAATAGTGAGGATCTGCATGGGAGGGAGGAAGAAAATAAGAGTATAAGCACATGAGGAATGGAAGCTAGAATTGACCATTCAACCCCTTACACCTACTCCACCATTCACTGAGGTCTGAGCCAATTTTTAACAACAATGCCACTTCTCAGCAAACCCTGCCTTGAGGATACTCAGCAACTGATCCTCCACATTCTTCTTGGGTGGACAATCCAGAGATTTAATCCTGCTTGATAAAAATATTTTTCTCATCACTGTCCTGAATGGCTGATCCTTATTGTGAAAATGTAACCACTAGTTCTAGACAGCCAGCTAGTCCACATTGTACACCATCCAGCCTTGAGTAATTTTGCAAATTTCAGTGAGGTCACCTCTCAAAGACCGAATTGGTTTAATCTCTCCCCGATATTTTCTCATCTGAGAGATCAGTCCAGTGAATTATCATTGTACACTATTGTGCCTTTCCTTTGTTAGGGGGATCAGACTTGTGGTCAATATTCATGATCCAGTAAGGTTGTATATGATTGTGTAAAGATATATTTAATGTGAAGCTCAGGTCCCTTTGTGACATAAGGCTAAAATATGATTAAAAGGGGGAAGACAGTGCATACAGAAGAAAATGGTATTTGAAGATCAAGAACTAAAATACTGTACAAGCTCATGGTTTATTGGGTGGAGTAATCCCCATCTTCCCATTTGCTTCAGAGATATGGACGACCTACAGCAGATACCTCAAGACATTGGTGAGGTGCCACTCATGATGTCTCTACAGAGTACCATTGGCAGAATAATTGAACCAACATCCATGTTTCCTCTCAAGCCAATATCCCCAGCATTGAGACACCAATTACACTCAGTCATCTCCATGCATATGCCTGATACAGGACATTGGAAACATCCCTATTCTGAGCTTAATGCAAGAGAAAATCAAGTAGACAGAGGAAAAGGTTCAAGGATGTTCTTGAAATCTCCTTGAAGGTATGAAACATCTCTATCAACTCCTTAGACTCCCTGGCCCACAACCTCACAAATAGGAGGAGGTGCATTCATGACTGCAATGGGAATGCACGGAATGGGATCATATAAAAAAGATAAGCAGAAATGGCAGAAAGAACGCATCACTTCACAAACATCAACAACATCAAGTGTGGATTGTGCAATTCCACACTGGCCTCACATTAGTCACCTCAGTACTGACAGAACCAGAATCATACCACTCTCCAACTCCAAACCTCTGCCCACGAAGAAAAGACAACGTTGACTTCATCTGATGGCCCCCTCAAGCGAAGACTGCTTCATGTTTGGAAGAGTGACTAACAGCAGTGTGTGGCTGCCGGCAATTCAAGGCTTGACATGTAGAGGCTTGAAAATGGCCATGATTATACGCCACTCCTGAAAAACTATTTACAAATGCGTAAAGCTGAAAAAAAAGTGGAGCTGCAAGAATTAATTTCTCATTTAGATTCAATTCCAGTCCTAGAGAGAGTGCAAAAATGATTCACTCGACCTTTCTCTGGCTTGAAGGGTTGTCTTATGAAGATAGATTGAGCAGACTAGGCAAATATTCCCCAGAGTTCTGAGGAATGAGGTGATCTCACTGAAACTTATAAAATCATAAAGGGCTTGACAGAGTAAGTGCTGACAGAATGTTTTATCTATCTGGGGAGCCTCGAAGCAGGATCCTCAGATAACGGGTCAGCCATTGCGGACTGAGATGAAGTAAAATTTATTCACACAAGTGGTTGAGAATCTTTGAGTATTGAAGATATTCAAAACGGAGGCGAGTAGAGTTTGCGAATGAAGAGAACCTTGGAACTGTAGTGCCATGTGTGAAAGTGAGGTTAAAGGTCAATCATGATCCTTTTTTTGGAGGAGCAGGTTAAAGGGCCAACAGCCTGCTCTGCCTCCAATTTCTTAAATTTCTAAGATTTTTGCCAGAATTATTCATTCTATTGTTGTTTTCAGACTTTCTTTATTTTCCCTATTGGTTCATGGATCCCAGCTCTCTTTACTCTCCCTTTATTCCCTTCCATGTTATATCCACAATACATCTTATTTACATTCACATCTCCTCCTTAGGCATCTCCCATCGTCATTCTGTGATTATTGTTGCTGAAATTTCCTTCCTTTTAATCAGTCTAATCACACTATCATTTATTTTGTTTCCGCCAAGTATTATTATCCTCCATTTTTGTTTCCTCTTTTCCATTTTCGCACGAACCTAACATTCCCAAATGTTCCCTTTCTCCATAGGCTATCCATATGTTTTTCCCACTTCCCTTTAATTAAATCAAGTATGGTGGTTGTAAAGTTAGACAAAGAGTGGAGAGAATTTGCAAGTGTATGGAAAATGTAAAAACCTTGATCAGCTCACTCCTCCATCTGTTGTAATTTAACCCTTACAAGTCCCAGTATAATTTAAAGGAAGGTACACAAAAAGCTGCAGAAACTCAGCGGAAGAAGGGTTTCGGCCCGAAACGTTGCCTATCTCCTTCGCCTCTTAGATGCTGTTGCACCCGCTGAGTTTCTCCAGCTTTTTGTGTACCCTCGATTTTCCAGCATCTGCAGTTCCTTCTTTAATAATTTAAAAGAACATTGGTGAATTAGATCTAAATAAAAGAATATCACCTGAGATCATAAGAAAATAAGGAATAGTAGAATTAGGCCATTCGACCCATCAAGTCTACTCCGCCATTCAATCATGACTGATCTATCTCTCCCTCCTAACCCCATTCTCCTGCTTGCTCCCCATAACCTCTGACACCCGTACTAATCAAGAATCTATCTATCTCTGCCTTACAAACATCCACTGACCTGGCCTCCCCAGCCTTCTGTGACAAAGAATTCCACAGATTCACCACCCTCTGACTAAAGAAATCTCTCCTCGTCTTCTTCCTAAAAGAATGTAATTCAATTTAAAGGAATCGGTCTCATGCTCGTCCAGTCTATGGGGGTGAGCAGGGGACTGCTTGCTAGTCCTGCCCCCACCTGTCCCCATTCACTAGGAAGGAGGTGTGACCAGGCAGAGCAGCCAGAGCTGTGTTAGCAGAGGGACAGGGTGGAGAGACAACATGTAATAATGAATGGCCTAGATAGGGTGGACGTGGATAGGATGTTTCCAGTAATGGGAGGGTCTAGAACCAGAGGGCACAGGCCACAGAATAACAGGACATATCTTTAGAATGGAGAAGAGGAAGAATTTCTTTATCCAAATGGTGGTGATTCTGTGGGATTAATTGCCACAGATGGTTGTGGAGGCCAAGATATTGGGTATTTTTAAAGCAGAGGTTGATACATCCATGATTATCAAGGTCATCAAAGGTTATGGGAGAAGGTGGTTGAGGAAGAAAATAGATCAACCATGATCGAATGGTGGAGTAAACTCAATGGGACGAATGGCCTAATTCTGCTCCTATGACTATGGTCCGATGGTCTTGCATGGGGGGAAGCTTCCTCCTCGTCTTCAATGTACCTTTATCATCCTGAAATCTTGCCATACATTTATATAGCACCTTACTTCAGAGTACCAAGTGCAGTTTACATTCAATACATTCAAAATGAAGTCACAGTTATGATACAGACATCACGGCAGCCAATTAAAAAACAGCGAGCTCCCACATACAGGAAATATGATTATAACACAAGAGTTTGTTTCCATGTTTTTGTTTGAGGTATAACCTGCAATCGATAGTCTCAGCAAGTAAAGCTGCAGAATCTTCTTCAAAAATCAGTGATTCAGAACATTAAAATGTTCATTATTTTCTTTTCCCAAGGTAATGCTGTGTATTGTCATATAGCATGCACTTTTAGTTACTTAGTGTGTCCATAAGAACAAGTCAGTGTTCTGGTTTTAAAGACAACTGAGATGATTGAGCAGTCTTATGTGTCAGTCGTTTAACTTTTAAAAGCACACAGATGTGAAGTTACTTCAATTTGACTTGCAATTTTGACTTGGCAGTAAAATTAATGGAAAGGAATTGGGTTTCTGTGTGCATGGTTACCTGCACTCTTTCAGTCTATTCCCCAATAAAAGTGGCTGTTTAAACACTAATCTATTTGTAAGATTGAGCACAAGCAAAGTGTCAATTGCTTTCCCTGTTCATTGTTTGGAATTTCCAAGTTTGTTGCTTAATAGCTGCAGGATGCCATGTGGTGGCACAGTAGCACAGCTGGTAGAACTGCTGCCTCTCAGCGCCATAGACCCAGATTCAATCTTGACCTCACGTGCTGTCCGTGCAGAGTTTCCACCTTTTCCCTGTGACACCATGGTCTTCCTCCTGGTACTACAGCTTCCTCCCACACTCTAAAGATGTGCAGGTTTGCAAGCTAATTGGCCTCTGGCAAATTAACCCTAATATGTCAAGAGTGTATGACAACGTGGGATAATATAGAATTACAGTGAACATGAACAATGGCCAACATGGACTCAGTGGGCTGAAAGGCCTGTAGCCATGCTGTATCGCTAACTTAAAACTATAACTATCATGTTAGATACTGTAGATAATGCTACTACTAGATGGCGCCGACGATAGCTGCCTCGCCAACGGTCTGTCTCGTCTCTTTCTATGTTAATTTTAGCTTGTTGTAAAATGTATGTTTTAGGGTACTTTTAGTTTTGTATTATGTGGGGGGTAGTGGGAAACTTTTTTAATCTCTTTCCTCGACGGAGATGCAACTTTTTTCCGTGTCGTATCTCCATCCACGCTGCGGGCTAACCGTGGAGCTGGCGGCCTCTTGCTGGAGTCCGACTTTGGTATCTCCAACCGCGAGAGTCTGCAGATTTTAACATCATGGAGCTCGCGGTCCTTTTGTTTGGGGCCGACTTCGGGAGCTCCAAGCTGCAGGAGCTTCAACCCGTCCCGACGCAGGAGCTTCGATCGCCCCGACACGGGGGGTTCGATCACCAGTTGCGGGAGCTTCGATCATACCGACTGCGGATGGTTCAACTCCCCCAACCGTGGGAAAAAGAGGAGGAAAGAAGATAAGACTTTATTCCCTTCCATCACAGTGAGGAATGTGGAGCCACTATGGTGGCTGTTTATGTCAAATTTTATGTAATTGTGCGTCTTGATGCTTTTTTGGTATGACTGTAGGGCAAATCAAATTCCTTGTATGTTGCAACACATACTTGGCTAATAAAATACAATTATGATTATGATTACTATCATTCAAAATAACTAATTGCTTGCTTTTAAGTACACTTAAGAGGTGGTGGTTAACTTTAGCGGAAGTGTTAACCGAAATTTTTGTGCAATGGTGAAAGAGGCAACACTTGAACCACAGCCTTCTGACACCAAGACATGATTGTGTCCAATTTTGCTACTGAATCTGTAACAAACATATAGATTAGGAGCAAGAGTAGGACACAGTCCTTCAAACCTGCTCCAGGTCATGGCTGATCTGACTGTAATCACAAATCCACATTCCTACAAAACCACAATAATCGTCACTGCTTATCAAGTATTGATCTACCTATGCCTGAAAAATATTCAAAGAGCCATTTGAGAAAGCCCCAAAGACACAGTCCTTGGAGGAAAAAAAAGTTTGATATCTGCGTTATATGAGCAGCCAAGTTTCTTTAAAGAGCGATCCCCAGCTCCAAATGTTTTGACGAGTGAAAACTTCCTTTCCATAGACAACTTGTCAAGACCATTCAGGATTTAAAAGTTTCAATTCGTTCCCCATTCATTCTTCTAAACTCCAGGGAATACAGACCTAGCAAGTCCAACCTTTCCTCACCCACACATTTACAAAAAATCAAGTAAACCTTCTCCCTCCTCAAATAAGGGGACCAGTACTGTATACAGAAAGACATTTATAATCTTTCTTATCATTAACGTAAAAATCTGAAAATGCCCATCCATTGTCTTATTAATTTCCTATCATTACTCTGACAGATGTCCCTGTGGAGGTTCAATGATGGGAAAGGAGCCGGGGGGGATTTCTCCAGAACTGGTTTTCTATACCCACCTTTCAGAATTACAATATGATTATATGGCATTATTCCAGTGGAAAATTAATCTTAACTACAAAGTAAAAAACCTTCTTGTTTTCCAAGTGTGACCTCACAGTCCAAGTAGCCTGCTTCACACGAGAGTCATTGATTATGGGGACACCACCACCTGCAGATTCCCCTCCTAGTCGCACACCATTCCGATTCAGAAATACTATCACAGGTCATTCATCATCACTGAGTCCAAATCATGGAACTCCTTTCCTAACAGTGGAGTGTGAGCACCATCACAACCCCCTCAGAGCATTTACAAATGGAGAATGAAGGCTGACCTTGCCAGCGATACCCAAGTCCCAAAGGAATATTCCGATAAGGTCTTCACAGCAATGGCTTGTGTATCTGGATGGCCAGTTCACTTGTTTCCTTTTCCATTTTGACTTTGTAATGTCCAGCCATTGTGAACACATAGATTAAAATTCCACTCCCTGAATAAGTAGCTTGCAAAATCACAATAATTTCAACTTGATTCTATCATTCAAATTTACACCTCCACCAAACCTACCCTTTGTTCCTTTATTCATCCGCTTACCATTCTTGATCCAATGAATCACTCCTGACTTCCCTCTTAATTCAGGTACTTGCTACAGGTACTTAATTAATTGCAGCAGAAGGCTTTGGAGGCCAAGTCAATGGATATTTTTAAGGTGGAAATTGATAAATTGTTGATTAGTACGGGTGACAGGGGATTTGGGGAGTAGGCAGGAGAATGGGGTTGAGAGGAAAAGATAGATCAGCCATGATTGAATGACAGAGTAGACTTGATAGGTCGAATGGCCTAATTCTGTTCCTAAACTTATGAACTTTTGAACTTACTACACTTTTGCCTTTTACCTCTCTCCAGTTCCTCTGTCCTCACAAGTTGCTTTGGCTCTGACTTGCAACAGTTCAAATAGGTCACAGACTGAAAAATGGCCCTATTTCTAGATCCACAAAATGCTGTCTAACAGGATGATATATTGTGATATGGCAGCCAACAGGATGATATATTGTGGACAAAAATTGTAACAATTTCCAGTGATGGAAAGGCAAAGAACATCCAGTGACTATCTCTTATCTCTTCTCCCCAGGCAGCTAATCTTGATGAATGATAAGTTGGCTCAATTAAGGCTCACCCAAATCTGTGTTGGCTCAATTAAGGCTCACCAAAATCAGCACTGAAATATTTTTTTTGTAATAGGAATTTATTATAAGTAGGAATCTGAGGGATAACTTTTTCACACAAAGAGTGGTGGATGTATGGAACCAGCTGCCAGAGGAGGTAATTGCGGCAATGACTATCCCAACACTTAAGAAACAGTTAGGCAGGCACATAGATAGGACAGGTTTGGAGGGATATGGACCAAATGCTGGCAGGTGGGACTACCGTAGTTGGGACATGTTGGCCGGCGTGGGCAAGTTGGGCTGTGGGCCTGTTTTCACACTGCATCACTCTATGACTCTATGACTGTATAATAGGCCTAATCTGAAACTGTGCCTTTAAACGCTTGGTTTGTGCTTGGTGTGTGAGTGCTTCTGCATCAGATGCTGCTCCATTCGTCTTGGACATCCTTGTCTTTGAACCAAGATCTTGCTCCATCAAAACTGTGTTGTAGCAGGTGTGCAGCAACGCACAAACATCTTCCTTTCCTCAGCATAGAGTGGAAGCAAGTTATCTTCAAGCCTAGGAGATTGGCCAAAAGAAGATGATTTGTGTAACGTTTCAATTCCAAATCTGATTATTAATAAGTCTGATTGTGGCCATTCCAGATAAATAAAATCATTGTGGTTAGCTCATGACAGAGGGAATATGCCTGACTTTGACTTTTATTGCAAGATATCACACCAATGTCAGATGATACCCCATACTTAAGGTGGGAAGCACAGGGGTCCTGAAACCTCCCGATCTATTTGTAGACATCATTCATTACAATGGGGTGCTCAACATTCCTAATATTTTATCCTTTAGTTTAAACAACGAATTACGTTCATATTGACTCCTTCCACTTGGCACACTCTAATTTGCAGAATTAATCCACCCCAACTCAGTTCCCTTGAACTATATGTGTCCTAGGCTGGAACACTTCTATATATGCCAAGCACAGGATGATAAACTGTGTTTGATAGAGAAGAGATACTTCAAAGCGATATCACTGTGACAGTTCCCTCCAGTAGCATTTTTACCAGGTCCTTTTACATTACAGAAAGACCTGCATTAATTGGAGCTTGCTGTCTTACCGTTTTAATATTGCCAATCTCATGATTACTGCTATATTAAACCCAAGCAAGCCCCAAATAACTTGGAAACCACTGACTATCATCAAACTGACTGAGCGACATCTTCATAAGGAGAAAGTCGTTGATTACACACAGCTCTCGGAAGATTGCTGAAAACCAAATTTATATCAGGTTATTTACATGGGCTTGTCAAAGGTAGACCCAAGATCTTACTGTCCGGTGTAAAACTGGAAGCAAAAGAACTGGGAGTCTATGCACACAGATCATTAAAATATTATGGAAACATAAACATTATAAAACATCAAAAGTACAGCTAATAGTCCAGTGGACTACAGGCCTTTATATTGGAGGACTGGACCACAAGGGATAGAAAATGCAAAGAAGGCATAGTAACCCTGGTTAGATCACACCTGAAGCACTGTGAGCGGTTCTGGGCACACTTCCAAGGATGTGCTGGATAAATTCACCAGAATTATATTTGTACTCCAAGGGTATATTGCAAGGAGATTGCATATGTATGACAATTCAAGGATAAATTTGATTAAAGATTTGAACATATTTAGTAGACTCAAGATTGGACGGAGAGAAGCTATTTCTGCTGATAGGAGGGTTCATGGCCAGGGAGTAGAGTTCAGAAGTTATGGCTTTCAGGATTGAGATTAGGAACCATTGCTGTACCCAGGGGGTGGTAGAAGTTGGAAGCACCTTTCTGGTAGATGGCACTGAGTCAATTGTTAATTTTAAGTGTGAGATTTATAGTAGAATCAATGCCCATGAGCCTTAAGGAATGAAGCCAGTATAACATGAAAGCCCATAATACAATGGATTTGTATTAAATGGAGAATGAAGATCTGATGGACACGCTCACTTAGGACATTGGCCCTTTCCCAAACTGTCGTGCAGCATTCAATACTGAAATGTTCCCCAAATCACATTTTCTTTTTTGTATTGATGGTTAATCCATAAATCAACTTGACCTAACATGGAAGCTTCTGACATATGAGAACATGATAGCAGAGCCAAAAACCTGGCCAAGAAGTAAACCGCTGTAATGGAATCAGCCTAGTGGAATATATTTGGCCATTTTCTTTTCTTTCATTTCCCAAAGACATTAATTTGCTTAGGTGGGGGACTGGGAGAAGTGGGGGGTGGGTTGAGGGTGGTGTTTGGGTTGGAGGTGGCTAATTAAATCAGAGGAGGGTAGGGAGTACAAGGAACAACAGAATCATAGAAATCATAGAAAATAGGTGCTGGGGTAGGCCATTCAGCCCTTCGAGCCTGCACCACCATTCAATATGATCATGGCTGATCATCCAAATCAGTATCCTGTACCTGCCTTCTCTCCATATCCCCTGATCCCTTTAGCCACAAGGGCCACATCTAATTCCCTCTTAAATATAGCCAATGAATTGGCCTCAACTACCTTCTGTGGCAGAGAATTCCACAGACTCACCACTCTCTGTGTGAAAAATGATCTTCTCATCTCAGTCCTAAAATACTTCCCCCTTATCCTTAAACTGTGACCCCTTGTTCTGGAGTTCCCCAACATCAGGAACAATCTTCCTGCATCTAGCCTGTCCAACCCCTTAAGAATTTTGTAAGTCTCTATAAGATCCCCCCTCAATTTCCTAAATTCCAGCGACTACAAGCCGAGTCTATCCAGTCTTTCTTCATATGGAAGTCCTGCCATCCCAGGAATCAGTCTGGTGAACCTTCTCTGTACTCCCTCTATGGCATCAGTGCAGAATAAGTGGCAGGGGGAGAGTAGGAGGGCCCCTGCATTGTGTCAGGTGTCTGGAACCTGTGATGCTCTAAAAACATAACAGCAAGGTAAACATTAATAAAAGCCACAGGTTTTCATTTGAGGTCAAAAAATAAGATGTTTATTACTACTGCTATCAATAAATGGAAAAAGTACCAACAACATTTTGACCTATATATGTTAGCTGACTTTTAGCTGCTCTTTAAAATGAGCTGGCAAGCCCATCGGTTTTGGGGCACATGATAATAGATGACAGCCTCTCCAATGATGCCTGCATCTTGCTTGGAGAATTTGCTTTGCAGTCCTTTCAAGGCCACCATGTCCTCCAAACAGTGTCCAGCAATTAAGGCAGTACACTAATACAACAAGTGGTGCACTGGCGACCAAGGCACTGCCCAGCTGAAGCACCACTTCTATTCCAAGCAATTCTCCATTCCTGAGACAATGGCCAATGTTCAAGTTTATGACACTGATGCCTGTGGACAAGAAATTCACATACTGACTTCGCTATGCCACAGTTCCTTGACATTTGGAAAACAGTTAAAACGATCAGTGACCTACAAGGGAGAGGTTGGAGGGTGCTGTCATACCACCACTCTCCCTTATCCCTCCACCCTCCCCGCCCCCCTCCCCCCCCCACCCCCCACAATGAAATCTGACAGAGGTAGGAAGTAGCGGGGATCAGCAGAATCAGCAGAAGATGAAGAGCCGGTAGGTCCCCACAAAGTGTCGGGAGTCTGAATTCAATCGCCAACGTTCTTGTTCATTACACTGATGTCTATACACAAGAAATCCATGTACCTGCGCAGGTAATTCACTTTGCTATGCAACAGTTTCCATTTCCTTGCCATTTGGAAAACAGTTATAAAGTACCATATCATTATTTAGTAATCTCACCTTGCACATTGCAGTGTTCCTGAGCATTATTTTAGTCAACACCAGGAAATCATATTGTGTATAGATTTTTTCCCGTTCGCTTGTGAAGTGCCCAAAATAGAAAGTTGGGTGATTGGACTCTGCCTTTGGAACTTAATTCCATTGAAGTGAGATTGATAAGTAGAGATACAACTCATAATTATTTGGTCAAAGTCAGGTTACTGTTTGTGGGAGGCTGCTGAATTTTCTATGTTACAGCAGTGATCACACTTAAAAAATATGCTTCATTGGCTATTTGTTGGGATATTATGAAAGATATTGGAGAAATTATGTCGCGTATTTGATGCATCTATCTGCACACCTTGTTATTGCCACTTGGTGTCCCACTCTAGCCATTTATTCGTGAATGAGACATGCTCCACATACCCAAGTGACATTTGGATTAAGTGCAGGGAACTGACAAAGTGCTTCAAGTATGGAAAAGGAAATGCAAAATTGTGGGGGTGGTGTGGGAAATATTTCCGTGCATTCCATTCCAGGCTTATTTCTTCAAAGAAAATAAGACACAGCTCTAATGGCGGCTAGACAAAAGGGAAATCATTTTAAGCGCCTGCAGTCCTCAAAAATAGCAGAGAATGGAGCTTGGTGCAATTCTTTATAAAAGTGACATCGGTAAAAGAAGCAAAGATGAAATGAGGAAATATGTTTATTCAATGGGCTGGTGTCATCTGCTTTGTGTTGTCTGAAAGGTTGACTGAAGCAGGTTCAAAAATAATTTGTAAATGAGGATTTAGGGACATCCTTTAAGAGGAAAATTAATTCCACAGGGGTTTATACAGAGGTATTCAGGTATGGGTCTCTCTTTCATGCAGCCTGTACAGATATAAAACACTAAGTGCCTGGAGTAACTAAGTGTATCAGACAGCATCTCTGGAGGACATGGATAGGTGATGTTACAGGCGGAAACTTTTCTTCAAACGGATTGTAATGGTGGGGGTGGGTGTGGAAGGGGTGGGGGGTACTGGAAAAGAGGTAGGGACGAGACAAAGCCTGACAAGTAATAGGTGGAGGAAGGGACTGCAGATGCTGGTTCAAACCAAAGATAGACACAAAAAGCTGGAGTAACAGCTGAACAGGCAGCATCTCTGGAGAGAAGGAATGGGTGACGTTTCGGGTCTGAAGAGGGTTCCGCCACCTATTCCATTTCTCCAGAGATGCTGCCTGTTCCGCTGAGTTACTCCAGCTTTTTGTGTCTACCTTAAGTAATAGGTGGGTACGGGTGATGTTTTTTTTATTGGCAGCTAGATGGACAAAAGCTAGAGATGAAATAGAGTCAAAGGGTTTAAGATAAGGAGAGAAGAAGGGTGAAAATGTAAAGCCATGATGGTTGAGTGGCCTTCTTTTGATCTGTAACATTCCGAGATGCTGTGATAAAAATGCATTTTGTTCGACTCGCAATAACTATAAATGAAAACTGACACTAAGCTACACTCGGAATTGGTAGCACAATTGATTGAAGTCCTGGTCAAAGAGGTAGGTTTCAAGGCCCAGTGCAAGGGGAAGTGAGAGATTAAGAGACATTGTGGGATGAAACTCCAACGTTTAGGACCTTGATGGCTGAATGAATGACAACCCATGGCAGACCCATTAAACTCAGGGATAATCAAGAGCAGAATTGGAGGACTGGAGATATTTTGCGTGGCAGGACTCGTGGAGAATTAATTCATAAGACAAAGCAAAGCCTTTCAATGACTTGTAAAAATGGACAAGAATTAAAAAATCGTGTTGTGGCTGAAATGGGAGGCAGTCCAGGATGATGGGTGCCTGCGTCAATTAGGACACAAACGTCTGGAGTCCCATTTGTTAGTGGCATTTTGGAAGGAGTTCCATTGAACAAGTGAAACCTACAGTATATGTTGCCGTTAAAAATTTGGCATTTCCCATCCGCATCAACCCTTCCCTCCACCCTCCCCATTCTGCAGCCCTTATCTCAGAATCAATTGTGGTTCCGTGGATGGCTTTCCACATTCCTCAGTTAGACCGATGTAGGTTCCAGTCCCGTTCTGGTGGTTTGTGCATTAAAGACCAAGACTGCCACCCATGGTGAGGGAATGCTGCACTGCCATATATGCTGTATTTTGTATGAGGCCTCATCTAGTCTCGAAGGTGGATGACAAAAGGCCCCGTGCCCACTGTTTTAAATGAAGAGCAAGGGGGTCTGTATTGCGATTTTCAAAAATGGTTATCTCTCATTGAGTAGCACTTAACAATGGCTTATCTGGTTATTATCATGGTGCTCTTTGTGGGAGTTTTCCACGTGATAATTTGGTCCATTACAGCAGAGATCACAGGGGTATAAAGTACTTAGGATGAGAGCTGAATGCAAACACAAGCCAATTCTGTCTCACTGATTCCCAATGCACTGAATGTGATGGTGGCTCTCTAAGAGCTAATGACACTTAAGATCCAGTCTCTTGACCTCTCACTGACTGAACAAAGCCTGAGGAGGACATTAGCATATCCAATGATGCATCACTAAATAACTTGGGACACCGTGCCGCAAGGAGCCATCTCATACCATCCAGACTGGAAATAATGTTTTTCTTCCATTGAGTGTAATATCCCCAGGCAGAATTGTTGTTTTTGTTGTTATTTCTCAAGAATCCAAAGCTAATTGAATAACTTCAGTTTGGCGTCATGTAGCCTTGTCATCTCTGAGAATAACCTCTCAGGGCGGCATGGCGGTAGAGTTGCTGCCTTACAGCACCGGAGACCTGGGTTCAATCCTGCTTACAGGTGCTATCTGTACGGAGTTTGTAAGTTCTCCCCGTGACCGCATGTGTTTTCTCCGAGTGCTCCAGCTTCCTCCCACATTCCAAAGACGCACAGGTTTTGGGTTAATTGATTTCAATAAAAATTGTAAATTGACCCTAGCGTGTAGGATCGTGCTGGTGTATGGGGATTGCTGGTCGGCGCGGACTCAGTGGGCCGAAGGGCCTGTTTCCGCGCTATATCTCTAAACTAAACTAAACTAAACATCACATAGAGGTACCATGTTTTAGGGGAGATGTTAAGCTTTGATCAGTGCAAATGATAAAATGGTTCCATTCTGATGAAGGTAGACAAAAATGCTGGAGAAAGACAGCGGGTGAGGCAGCATCTATGGAGCAAAGGAAATAGGCAAAGTTTCAGGTTGAGACCCTTCTTCAAGGCATCCTCAGGCTATGCCTCCTGGCAGCTGCACGTCGATCTGGGCAAACAGCTGAAATTTCCACAGCACATCACAGCAACATCACTCCGGCCAGACATGATCATCACCTCCGAAGTGACAAAACAGCTGATCATTCTGGAACTGACAGTGCCCTGGGAAGAGCGTATTGAAGAGGCTAATGAGAGGAAGCGTGCAAAGTACCAGGAACTGGTGGAGATGTGCCAGGGCAGAGGCTGGAAGACATACTATGAGCCGATAGAGTTGGGCTTTAGAGGCTTTGCAGGACGCTCACTCTGCAAAGTCCTCAACCAGTTGGGCTTTACGGGGCTGGCAAAGAAGAGGGCCATTCAATCCACAAGTGAAGCCGCAGAGAAAGCCACTAGGTGCCTTTGGATTAAGAGGGCTGATCCGTGGGCGGTTGCTGCTGGGACACAAGTCGGGGCTTGATCAACCCCGGCTGGGTCGCCTGGGCGAGGGTGTCTGATGTTGTGAGACCCGAAACACCCGATGACCCCAGGTCACATCACTGAGGATGTGTCCCAGCGCATCTAGACGATGTATCTTTCACACTTCTTAAACATTTTGTCTACTCCACTGCGAAATCTCTTCAAGGTATGCCTCCTTCTTATCCATTCTGATGAAGATTAGTTATATTCTTTTGAATCTTTTGCTGATGGCCACGACTCAGTCTGTATCACTAAATAATGATTAGGTGCTCTTCACCATGTTACACATGAGAGCTTGCTCTGCGCAAAATGGCAGTCATGCTTCCAACACCAGTACCTCAGAGAAACTCCTTTGGTCGTGTAACATTCTTGCACAGCTTAAATTTTTAACTTTCAAGCTCTACCTAATGTATTACACTGTGGCCCCTTTGCTGAGCTCTTTAATTTGCCCCAGTGAAGCAGCTGTAGATATCATGGGTCTTCCTGGAAAAAGGTCTCCTGACAACAATGGAAGATTCCCATGCTGTGGTGTACAAATTTGGATTGGAATTCCACAAATCTGAAACTCCACATGGTGAGGTTTTGGAAATCTGTCAGTGACATGGGGTTAAATCACCACCCAGCCAACCCAATGTCAAGTCAAGTTTTATTTGTCACTTGCACATAAAGTGCAAGTGAAATGTCTATCTCGCCTCTTCCCAAAAAATAATTCATCCTTTGTTCTGGCATTGAAGGCTGCATGAAAGCCTTCAACCAATGCAACCTCCAACCAATGCAACATACAGATGTTCATGTTGCCTCAAGCTTCTGTCACACCTTATAATAAAAGGTGAGCTTTCTGTTCCATTGAGACATTGTCAATCTCACTTTTGAAACTGGAGAGTCATTATCAGTTCTGCTACCCACGCCACACCTATTGGGAAATTATGGATACTTTCCCTATGATTCGGGTAAAAAATATTACGGACTGTACGGTAAGCATAGCCAGCCAACTATGCTTTTACATAGCCAGTTCACAGAAATTGATACTCAAGAGACAACAGATGCTGGAATTTTGACCAAAATGTAATACGCTGGCTAAACTCAGTCTGAAGTCTGAACTCAGCCTGACCCAAAATCTTGTCAGTCCATTTCCCTCCACAGATGCTACCTGCTTGCTGAGATCCTCCAGCAGTCTGCTTTTTGCTCCAATTCTCAGAAAGTTTTCCCCAACCGTTATAACTTGAGATCGTCTCAGTCAATAGATTGCTCTTTGAAATGTGGTACCTTGAAATGTGGCATAGCATACTCCCACAAACAGCACAATGACATTGACCCACTGTGTCAGTTGTCAGTGGAAGTTTAAATATTTAAGGGTTAACTCTCCCACAAAATAGTAAGATTAAACAAGAACTTACCAGTTTGAAGTTTGATCTTTATTTTATGAGGAGTTGCGATGAGGGATTTCGTGAAGAACCCGCCAGCACGCATGCGCGACATACTTCAAAGCCGCGGTGTGGAATCACAGAAAAACCCAAGCCAAGAAATGACTTGTTATAGTAAGATTAAAGAGACTCTAGTTACCAGTTGACTTTATGATCGAGGGTTGGGAGCGGAGGGCACGAAATCCCTCATCACAACTCCTCATAAAATAAAGATCAAACTTCAAACTGGTAAGTTCTTGTTTAATCTTACTATTTCATTTCGGAGTCACGTGAGTGACTTTGTGAAGACTTCAAAGCTTCTGTGATTTCACGCCCTGGACAACGTCCATGCTATCACACACGCTACTGAAAAGGTGGACAGCAGTAATCAATTTCCGTCACTGTTTCTCTGAAAAAATAATAATATTTATTAATAACAACAAGAAAGGACCCCTCACTGAGGGGGAACTGTATGTTCTCGGCCTGCATCCAGCACGGCTCCTGCGAACATTCCAGGTACGGTGACGGGTTTATTGTAAAACCGTTGAAAAGTGGCTTCACTGGCCCATCCCGCTGTGGCAAGTATCTGGTCCATGGGCACCTCCATGGCCTTTGCCGCCGATGTTGATGCTGCCCTGGTGGAATGGGATTTAAAAACATCAGTGTCAATATCTGCTTTGTTCAAGACGATCCTGAGCCATCGGGATATCGTCTGCACCGTCACTCTATGGTGAGGTCTTTTGTGACTGATGAACAGGTATTGCTCCATTCCCCTTATTTTCCTCGTCACTTTGATATAGTGGCGGATATGGGTGGCTATGCATAGCCTAGCATCAGCGGGGTATGCTGGAAACTCCAGCTGCAGCCCTGTAAATCCAGGTCTATGCTGCTTGAGCAATTCATCAACGAAGAAAGTGACCCGTTCAGGGGTAGAGATCATTCTGTCGATCTTGGCCTTGTGAAGCGTTTGCACCCTTTGTGCTGAAGTAAGTGCCATCAACATCACCACCTTCAGGGTGAGTTTGTCCAATTCGAGCCCCATCATGGGTGACCATGTTCTCAGCAGGGTCAGCACTTTGCCAATATCCCATGTGACGTTGTAACGGGGCCTCGGCGGGTTGGAATTAAATATCCCCCGCATAAGTTTGGAGACCAATTTATTGGATCCTACCTCAATATTGAGGTAGGACGAGAGCGCACTCCTGGCGCTATTGATGGCACTATAGCTGAGATGTTGACCATGATGTAGCCCCGCAAGAAATTCCAGCACATCTGTGATGGAGACGGAGTCATATGCAACGTCCATGCGGCCACAATAGGATTCCTATTTCCTGATGTACGATAAGTACTGCCGTCTTGAGGACTCCCTGCATGATGCTCCCATGGTATCCATTGTCCTTGAAGATAGACCATACTGAAGTAGTGGCCTGTTCAGATCCTGCAAGCCAATAGATTCAAATGACTATGGCAGGGGTGTGGTTCCCCTGTGGCAGGGTTCGTCACCAATTGTGGGCAACCCTCCAAGAGGACCCATGGTTGACTTATCATTCCAAGGACCACCGGATACCATGATTGCGTAGGCCAGTCGGGTATAATGAGGATGCCCTTGGCAGCATCGAGCTGGATTTTCCGCAATACCCGACTGATGAGGCAGAATGGAGGAAAGGCATAGAAGAACCATTTCCCCCAGTCTAGCGAGAATGCGTCCATCGCCATTGCCCCAGGATCTGGCTCCCATGATACGTATGTTGGTACCTGATGGTTCAACCGTGACGCAAAAAGGTCAATATCCGGTTTACCAAATTTGGCTGTAATTTTGGTGAATATTTGGGGGTTCAACATCCACTCGATGTTGTCATTGAACTTCCGTGACCTGGTGTCCGCCACTGTATTGAGCTCACCTGGCAAGTAGGTAGCTGAGATCCAAATATTCCGTTGAATACACCAGAGCCAAATTGTGTTTGCCAATTCATTGCATGAAATTGACCTGGTACCGCCCATATGATTCAGATAAGCCACCGCAGTGGTATTGTCTATTTGGAGACGGACATGAGTGTTAGTCATGTTTGAACAATAGGCTCTTAGTCCGTGGAATGCTCCTAGCATCTCCAAATAGTTTATCCCTTGTGCTAACAACAAAGTAGCTTCAAGTGAATCCCATCTACCTCCACAACTGTTATTGTTGTCCGTAGCTCCCCAGCCATGGGAGCTTGCATCTGTTTGCAAGTATACCATTGGACGAGGCACAATGATGGGTTTAAATGAGTTATGGATATTGCCAATCCACCATAGTAACTCAAGTTTTGCCTTAACCGGCAACTGCATGGGTCTATCATAATGTCCAGCATTTAGTTTTAATGCTGTTATTTTTGACCTTTGTAAATTCTGATAGTGTAAAGGTCCATATTGAGCAGCTGGAAATACTGCTACAATTTTGACAATTACCCTGCCAGTTAATCTGATAGACGGTATACTGGCGCAGACCAGGTTCTTGCATGCTTGAAACACATCACCAACTTTGTTAGTTGGGATGGTGGTGATCATGCGATTGGAGTCTATCGTGAACCCCAAGTAGTCCATGATCTGTGCGGGGAGGAACTTTGATTTGTCTGGATGGATTATAAACCCCATTTGTTGAAAAATTTCCACTGTGGCTGAAACCGCCAACTCTGCGGATTCCAGAGTGTGCCCAATTATCAGAATGTCATCCAAATAGGCCATGACCGTATGATTTTGTCTCCGCAGTGTAGATAACACTGGCTTGAGTAGTTTGGTGAACAGTCTGGGGGCTGTAGTAAGCCCATTGGGCAATGCTTTGTATTGCCAAAGCTGATCCATCCAGGTAAACTTCAAGAACTTCCTATGATGTTTCCGAATGGAGACTGAATAGTATGCATCTTTTAAATCAATGCATGCCATGAAGCAGCCCTCTGAAATCAAAGATTTGGCTGTTTCAAATGTGTCCATTTTGAAATGGGTGTATTTTACAAAGGTATTCAAGTGAGTTAAATCTATAATGACCCGGCATCCACCGTCTTTTTTAGTTTTAGTAAATATATTAGACACAAATTCAATTGGTTCATGTGTGGTTCGTTCTATCACACCTTTGTCTTGTAAACTCAAGATTTCAGCATAGCCTTCTGCCAATTCTTTTTTGGAAAGTGCAAATTTGCGATTCGGCATATGCTGGGGTGGAGGCAATTGGCCATGAATAAACTCAATTTCATAACCCTGAATACTTTGCAAGATAAACTCATCTGAAGTGATGGTTTCCCAAGCCTCCTTAAATCCCCGTAATCTGCCCCCAACTCGTGAGGTTAGACATGCAAGTGCATGGAACCCAGACCCCCTTACCTTCATGGTTATCGGCGGTCCCTGGGATTTTTGGTGGGACGTGGAGGTGCTGGGTTTCGTGGTTGGTGCGGAATCCGCATCTTCCATGCTGGCCGCTGAGGGCCTAGTCCTAAAAAAGGCCTGGGCTGAGGAGGCTGTTGATATTGAGGAGGTGCCGGAACGTAGGTCCTTGTTGGCCTGTCGGTCTGACCTCGTGGCCTGAAGTAAGGTGTCTTCTTGGCCGAAGGTCTGGCCACAAAATGTGGTCTCATCAGACCTATGGTTTTCGCATGGTCATCCAGCTCTTTGACCTGCTTTGGGAGGTCTTCCCCGAACAGCTGTCTAGGTGGGGGGGTAGGAGGTGCTCTGCATAGTCCCGCAAATTTGGGATTCAAGGAAGGTTTGATAATGCTCTTCCGGAAAGCGTTGATCTCGTACTGCGTATTGCAGAGCAGAGCTAGAGCATCCTCCTGTTCGGTGCTTAGATCAACCCCATCTACCGACTTTGCAAAAGCGGTGATCCCAGACGTAAGTAGTTTTAAAATCCTCTGCAGTTTCACTTCCTGCGCTCTGATGCCTGGGCTGATATTACCCCAGATTGGCATGTTCACAATCGGCACGTGGAGTGAATTGCAGTTCCCTGGAGCCTTGTGTCTCTCCATGGCCTTCGCAAGGACCTCCTCCTGCAATTGATGGTTGGTAAGGTAATCTATGGTTGCGGCCAGTTTGATGTTGAGGGGTTGTCCTGATGATACGGGTAACCCGAATTTGGCTGCCACATCCAGCAGATCTTCCTGAAGGACCTCAGGTGCTGCTGGGGCATGTACCAGGATATCCTCCTCATCTGGTCTTATGTTGTCCATAGATGGGGACGGGGATATATCCACGAGTCCCCTGGAGCTGTGTGTGTCCTGTTTCTGATTGAGTAGAACTTGCTCCAATATCCTCTCCATACGATCCAAGCGCCCTTCATCGGGCGGGTGTGGGAGGTAAGAGGCCTCGTGCCCGAAGGAACTCCTGAGGCTCCGATCATCAGTCCGTACCTCGTCGAGGTAATATCGGTACTGTGATGATGTGTCGCTACCAGCCGCCTCGGCGAAGCTGAGCGATTCCCGCGCGGACCTGCTCGAGCGCCTCCTCTTCGCTGAGCTGGACCCGGCTGCCTCGAAGGGCATGGGTGGGGAGAGGTCGGCACCTGACGCCGCAGCGTGGTGACCCGACGTCCGCACGGGCTTGCCGACTGTCCTGAATCTGGACCCAGACGGCGTACGGTCCCGACCTGCCCCCAGCGGGGGAAGCGGTGACCTAGCGAGGCTCCACCCTTGTGACTCCTCCTGGTCCCTCTGGGTGGTGAGTCGACACTGGCCCTTCTTGGTCTGCCAGTGGACTCGGGCCTGCCTGATTCACCAGACCACTTCCTAGTGGCTCCTGGTGAGACCTCAACCCGCGAAGGGCTAGGTAGTGGAATTGTATCCCTGCCTCCTTCAAGAGGGCTCAGGGAGAAGGGCCGTGCATCAGCACGCGAATCCCTTTTGCTTGTCTCTACAAATGACCCAGTGGGTGAGAGAGAGATGGAGTCAGGATGCACCTGCTCCGGCGCTGTACCGACTAATTGTTCTGCAGGTACCCCGCTAGGGCATAGCTGCGTCGGTGAACCGGATCCTGTGAATACAGGGCTCCCCGGCTTGCGCGCCTTTTTCCCGGCCCGTCCTCCTGCCGTGGAGGGGGGCTCCGGGTTGGGTTGCCGACAACTCCTTGTAGAAGTTTTACGGCCTTTATTTTTCCTGCTGTCCATGTCTCTGTGGAAGAAAACACAATTACTTACACAGAACAACAAACTCAAGGTTGTTAGTACTTACCTGAGTGGCCCTTATGAAGGGCTGGTGACGAGCCGCGCTCCTCTCCAGCCGTCGACTGCAATGCGAGCGACGATATGTCGCGCATGCATGCTGGCGGGTTCTTCACGAAGTCACTCACGTGACTCCGAAATGAAATAGCCATTGGTTCCCACTTAAGACAACAGATGGGACCTGTGTTTAGAATTGCTTCTGTAAAGAGCATCTACTCCAGCATAGGACACCATTACAACTGCTCACAGAGGATCGGTGTGATTTTTATCCTCCAGTGTCCAGAACGGGACTTGAACCACTGCCTTCCAACTTGACATTAGCATCAACTGTGCCACAGCTGAAACCATTATGTAATCACCATTGCAGTGCAGAGCAACCTTTCACAGAAACAACCTTTCTACGGTCATCTCCCAACAACACCAACACAAACCATTTTTAGTGTATGTGTTGAAACAAAGAACTGCAAATGTTGGTTTATACCAAAGATAGATACAAAGTGCTGGAGTAAATCAGCAGGTCAGGCAGCATCTCTGGAGAAAAAGGATAGGTGACGTTTTGGGTCGGGACCCTTCTTCAGACTGAAGATGTCTGTGTCTGAAGAAGGGTCCCGACCTGAAACGTTTGTTTAATTTAGTTTAGCTTACTTTCATTTTGTTTCGTTTAGCTTAGTTTAGTAATACAGCGTGGAAACAAGCCCTTCAGCCCACCAAGCCTGTGCCCACCAGCAATCAAGCATACAATAGTTCTATCCCACACATCAGGGACAATTTTACAGAAGTCAATTAACCTACAAACCTGCACGTCTTTGAAATGTGGGAGGAAACTCGAGCACCTGGGGAAAACCTAGGCGGCCACATGGATAACATACAAACTCCACTCAGACATCATCGATAGACAGGATCAAACCTGGGTCTCTGGCACCGTAAGGCAGCAACTCTACCGCTGCACCAGTGTGCATGGGGATTGTGCACTCTTCAGTGAACTGGGGGCGACTTGCCAATTCTCCTTTGAACTAGTGTCATGGGATCTTCTGTTTATACCTGAGTGTAGACAGGATAAATGTCCCATGCCATAAACACAACACGTAACTTGTGGGGAGAGAAATATAGTTGAAAAAAAACACATGGGCACCACTAACACAACTGGCAATGATTCTACAGCTGAAGTGACATACAGTAGACAATGCGCTCATGGATATAATAATTTCTAATTTTAGTTTGTTCGTTTCAGATATAAGTAAAATTACCCACGTTTCTCAATTCGAGGAAATTCCCCATCCTGACACCAAGCCTGACTCTGGCTGCAGACCCAGCCAACCATCCGTGTCCCATCTCCGATCACCCTCATCCACACTCCAACCCACACTCCATCTGCAAACCCTCCATCGACACACAAGACCCCGGATAGACCCTGGTCCAGTCCCCGCACCCTGGATTGGCCACACACCTAGTTCCCAATCAGTCTGTATTGGTGGAAATGTGTCATCCTCGATAACAATCAGCACAGGAGCACCTCAAGGCTGCGTGCCCAGCCCCCTGCTGTACTCACTCTATACTCATGACTGCGTAGCCGTACATAGTGCGAACTCCATCATCAAGTTCGCCGACGGACTTGTTGTGGGATGTATCACTGATGGGGACGAGTCAGAGTATAGAAGTGAGATCGACCGATTGACCAAATGGTGCCAGCACAATAACCTGGCTCTCAACACCAGCAAAACCAAGGAACTGATTGTGGACTGTGGAAGGGGTAGGATGTGGACCCACAGTCCTGTTTACATCAACGGGTCGATGGTGGAAAGAGTCAAGAACTTCAAATTCCTGGGCGTGCATATTTCCGAAGATCTCTCCTGGTCCTAGAACAGTGATGCAATCATAAAGAAAGCACATCAGCGCCTCTACTTCCTGAGAAGATTACGGAGAGTCAGTATGTCAAGGAGGACTCTCTCTAACTTCTACAGGTACACAGTAGAGAGCATTCTGACTGGTTGTATCATGGCTTGGCACAGCAACCTGAGCGTCCAGCTCGGAAAATATTACAAAAATTTGTAAACACTGGCCAGTCATTCATTGGCTCTGACCTCCCTACCATCGAGGGCATCTATCGCAGGCGCTGCCTCAAAAAGGCTGCCAGCATCATCAAGGACCCCCACCATCCTGGCCACACACTCATCTCTCTGCTGCCATCAGGTAGAGGACCTGAAATCTGCAACATCCAGGTTCAGGAACAGCTTCTTCCCCACAGCCATCAGACTATTAAACACAACTTCAAACAAACTATGATCTATAACAGCCTATTGCACTTTATCTGAGTATTTATTCTGTATATATATATTTTACTTCGGAGTCACGTGAGTGATTCCGTGAAGAAGCCCCGCCAGTCCGCACACACGTCATTACGTCGTTTGCATGGCGACGCACCGGACTGGCAGGCGCATCGCTCCTGCCAGCGGTAAGTTTAAACCTGCAGGTAAGTTTCATCCAGGTTGCGTTTATTCTTGCAGGAATCTCTTTTATAAGAGGTTTCCTGCTGGATGTCGGGGCGAAGTCCGGACGGACCGTGGGAAACCGGTTGGGCCGTGGGGAATTGATACTCCGGTCAGCACCGCGGAAGCGCGGGTAACCGGCGGCCATCAGGGTTCGTTACCGCAGTGACCGCTGTGGTTCCCGTGGAGGGGGTGAATCCAGCAGCGGTATCACCACCAGAGTCGCTGACAGTGTGTCAGCAGCTTCCAGACCGCTGTGTTTCCCGTGGAGGAGATAGATCCAGGAGGAGTGTTGCCACGGAGTCGCTGACATTGCGGTCAGCGGGTCCCAGACTGATGGTGTGCCCATGAAAAAAGGTAAATCCAACAATTATGTCGCTCAGGCCTATGGACTCGGGTAGTCAGACCAGGAGGGTTCCCCTCCTTCAATGGGTAGCGTCTTTGGACGTTTGGCCCACATGGAGCACCTGATACAAAGGTGGCTCCACAATGATACGCTCCAAAGGAGGGAACTATCAGCCGGGGTCTCCTCGGGAATCCATGGCAGCAGCACCTGTTTCAGGGCTGTTCTGAAAAGATGCTCCAGCAAGAGGAGCTTTATATCCACGGGTCTCCTAGGGGGCCCATGGCAGCAGCACCTGTAGAAGGGCTGCATGATGTCTCCCTCTTGGAGGAGGTGAGCACACGGAGTCAGTTTTGTTCTGACTCCGAGATCGGAGGTATAGCTGATGAGCATACCACGAGGTAGGGGCCTACGGCAGCACCTGGTCAGGGCTGCCTACGAATCTCCCTCTTTGTGGAGGGGAGTGCGAGTGGTCAGTGCGTAACTGACTTCAAATTCCAAAATACGTCCGTGGAACGTACTGAAGCACTTGCGTATGGATTCAAGACAGTCCTCACAAACGAAGGTGGCATGATACCCGGAAGGGGCCAGTTCCCCTCATGGTGGAAGTGCCGGAAATGAACAGCGCTATCAGGGGTGAGATTAAAGACCAGCCGCCGAATCTTCTCTTCAGGTAAGACCTATTCAACAGGTAAAATCTGGGTGAGGAAGCGAAAGCTGTCGGACCAATCAAGGTACAACGACGAGCAAAGCTTCATCGTTGTGGCGACAACACACCCCATGCCTCCATTGGCAGTAAGCAGTTCACTGAATTTGGTGGCAGCATGAAAGCTGGGCAGAGGTCGTCAAGCCGAGGCCCAAGTCAGTCTCAGGAAAAATATGGGACCATCTGCAAGTTGGTAATATTTACACTTATTTTTTGTACAAATGATAATGATAACATGTGTTTAGTTTATGTGTTGTATGAAAGTAGAATTGCCTTGGTAAGGATGGAAGGGGCTCTAGTATCCTTACAACACACAAATGTTTGTGGCATCTAACCATGTAAAACTGCACAATACTAGGGTCCTAAGCACGGAATTGCGGCCAGAATTGTCTTTCGAGGCAGGCTCAGTTATGGCTAAAGTTGTCTTTCGAGGCATGCTCAGTATTATGGCCAGAATTGGTTTTCCAGACAGGCTCGGAAATCGGGTAAGAGTTGGTGCTAGAGCAGGTATGGAATTGGCATGGCCTGCTCATTGTGAAAGATGCAGAATGTCGTTTAACTCGCATGTGCAGTATAAAAATTTCCGAATAGGAAACTTTGCATCTGATTTCCATAGGATGTTCTCATTTACAGGGATCACCGGAGACATTTGAATTTATCTGGATAGGGCAATGATAAAAAATATTGCAAAATGGGTTAACTTCAGTACCTAGGTTATTTACCAGGTTACTAAAACCAATGCTTGAACTGGTCAGAGCTCAAAAAACATTTGTTATGTCTTGTCTGGAGGATATTCTAATGCTGTATGTTGGTAAAATCAATTGTTTCACCCTCAAACTATATTTAAGACAGATTAAGGTACTAGATTTGTAGACCATTGGGATTTCCCGTTAACTATTAATTAGCATGTGACTCCGCCCTGGGGTAAGAGATTGGAATTAATAGGAGCCTGTAACAATCTTGTTGTGATGAGCAGCCTTCTATTCATCAAGTGTCATTGGCAATATAGTAGCTGTGTTCAGCTGTGCAAATGGGGGACCTTACATCGTGCAAAGTAGTAATCTCTCAAGTGCCATGTAGGTCTTTGTGACAGACCTTATGCCATTACCAGCTCAAGCTACCAAAGTCAGAATGGTGGACGAACAGTATTCAGCATTGCCCCAGTAATCTGGTTAGTAAAATTTCAGTTATATTATAAACTGATGGGGTTCTAAGGTGGAAAATTATGAATGCCATCTCTAGTTCGGAGGCGGAGGAGGTTTGCATGAGTTAACAATTATTCAGTTATTGGTATCAACTACCTATAGACACAAGGTGCATTCTATATGTTAAGGGTTTTGTATGAATATGCATAATCTGCATGCTCAAAGTTGAGTTGATACACTATGGTGGTGGCATATGTTAGTCACATGGATGCAATCAAGTCAGAATATTCTGTAATAATTTACCTAATCTTATTTTGAGTTGGAGTATCATCACAATGGAACACCGAATATCGATAAGTTTGTTTCCAGGCTCATTTACCGGTTTTAAAATATGCGGCATAACAGTGGCGAGAGATACATTCTTGCTACAAGGAGAAGGAAGTTATTTTTGTCTCCCTCCGTTTTGCCTCGTCAGTCGGGTCTTGCAATAAAGTCAGCAAGATCCCGCTTTAGGTTGTCGTTCTGTCTGACTGGCCTATGCCGCCATGCTTCCCGCTTTTGTCGGGAATAATAATACAACCTTTTACAGTTATTCTAAATGTAAAACTTTGCTGGTTTAGCCTGTGTCTTGGGAAACCAGCCTCTCCATGATAAAATCAATTTATTTACTTATAGATTCTGAGTAGACTGCTCCTGCGGCTCGGATTGTCAGACCGATCCATGTATGTGCTCACTGCAGAGTGCAGGGATAGCACCAAAAAATAAAAGCATTACATTTCCTCTTCAGGAGATGGGAAGCGTTTGTTTGAATACTAATGTTACATCTAATATGGTACAGGTAATTGATGTTTTGGAGTTTGTTTCAAAAGGGTCTTTGACAATAAATGATATTATAGGACCATTAACTGTGCCAACGTGTCTTCCCGTCATATTTGCTGCAGCAAACGAGACCCACACAATCCTTTATACCGATTTTATAAAGGATATCTTTCACACACGTTCTCCCAGGACAAGCACAGGGCAGTATAGAGAGAGTACAGAGGAGATTTACTAGAATGTTGCCTGGGTTCCAGCAACTAAGTTACAGAGAAAGCTTGAATAAGTTAGGTCTTTATTCTTTGGAGTGCAGAAGGTTAAGGGGGGACTAGATTGCGGTCTAAAATGATGAAAGGGATAGACAGAGTTGACGTGGATAAGCTTTTCCCATTGAGGGTAGGGAAGATTCAAACAAGAGGGCATGACATGAGAATTAAGGGACAGAAGTTTAGGGGTAACATGAGGGGGAACTTCTTTACTCGGAGAGTGTGGCTGTGTGGAATGAGCATCCAGCAGAAGTGTGGGAGGCAGGATCGATTTTAACATTTAAAAGTAAAGTGGATAGGTATATGGACAGGAAGGGAATGGAGGGGTATGGTCTGAGTGCAGGTAGATGGGACTAGGGGAAAATAATGGTCGGCATGGACTGGAAGGGCCTAGAAGGCCTGTTTCCGTGCTGTAATTGTTATATGGTTATAGTATGGGATATTGACATGGTATTAACACTATTTCACCAGGGGGCTCCAGCTACATCCTTGGCTTTGGCTCAGCTCATAACGTCGTTATCCTCATGGCACTGGTCAATGCAATGGGTTCAGTACACGTTGTGACTGGACAGGATGGTTACATCTGCAAATAATATTATATTTTAATGTTTAGTTAAGCAGGGCAGACGTGAGGTCAAACTAGTTTCATGGCATATCCCATGGACCTTTCGGTTATGTATGGTCACACGTATACAACAATGCGTCAAGGTCACCAAGAGCCTTAGAAGCAATGTTTGTTTATTACAAAAAGTTTATCAAAAAGGTATCGGTTCAGACCATCTCCAGGTGATTAAAACAGGTTTTGGCTCATACAGGAGCAGATACTGATATTTTTCAAATCTCACTCCACTAGGGCTGCTACAACATCAGCAGCAAAGGTTATGTACATTCCGCTGAACCACATCCTAGCGGCTGTAGGATGGTAGAACGAATGAACTCCTGAACATTTCATAATAAACTATTGTCAGACCAGTGGTATTTGCCAACTCTATTTTAGGTTCAGTGGTTAAGTTTACTCCCGGATGAGAGGAGTTACTATTATTATTATTTATTCATAATGAATGTTTTCCTCATCTGTTAATTAAGGCAGTTGTGGCTGTGTGGACTCGACCTCACGGCATGAAATCACAGAGCTTTGAAATTTTCACGGAATCACTCGCGTGACTCCGAAGTAAAATAGTAAGATTAAATGAGAACTTACCAGTTTGAAGTTTGATCTTTATTTTATGAGGAGTTACGATGAGCGAATACGTGCCCTCCGCTCCCAACCCTCGTATTATAAAAATCATCTGGTAGTTCTAGTCATCTCTAATCTTACTATGTTAGTTCAACAACTATTATCAGTGATTTCGCACCGCTGCTTTGAAGATTGACGCGCATGCGGACTGGCGGGGCTTCTTCACGTAATCGCTCATCGTAACTCCTCATAAAATAAAGATCAAACTTCAAACTGGTAAGTTCTCGTTTAATCTTACAATTCTATGGTATATGGTCACACTGATCTGATCTGTATTTTTGCTTAAAATATTCTGTCGTGCTGCAGCAAGCAAGAATTTCATTGTCTTATGTGGGACACATGACAATAAACTCTCTTGACTTGACTTGACTTGCGCCTGGCTCAGGCACACACACAGTTCCTCACTCTGCCTCTTTGAACACACCCAACCCAGAATGGCGACCCCTGCGCTGTCCACACACCAAATCCACTCTCCAGACCCTGGCTCCAGCCACACACCTGGTCCACCAGCTCTGGTCACACCCCATGTCCACCCTCTAGTCTCACCCAGCCCAAACCCCCGAGCCCAGCTCCAACCACAAACCTACCCCAATATTCTGACTCACTCCAACTTTGTGAGTACATGGATTAGCAGATGGCTAGTCAGTGAATAAGTTGTATTAGTTGTATATCTAAATGTGCAATACTACCTTCATATGCATCTTGAACTATCAACATTCATCTTGTGCTCTGCTCTTCAGAGAGGGACAACCCCATGACCTTCTCACTCCAGAGCAAGGCAAGGCTACCCCATAAGCCATGGTATCACAAGCACATCGTACATGGGAGCTGGCGTAACAATGTGCTTTGGTTCATTGATTCTGGACTAATAGCCAGTAGTCTGAGGTGCTGATGAGACCGTCGGTGTCCCAGCTCCGATTACCATTGTCCACACTCCAACCCACACTCCACCTGCAACCCCCATCCACACACAGGACCCCGGATAGAGCTCCATGAGTATGAATAGCACCATGGCAACTGGGGAAGTTAAAGTTTAAGAATTAATTAATGCTAAAATTATAAAGCCAATATCAGCATTAGTGGTCACAAAACTACTGGATTGGTGTGAAGACTCACCAGGTTAACTGATCTCCCCTCAGGGAAAGAAGAAGCATTGCCCATTTTATTCAGTCTGGTCTACATGCAAGCTCCACACACATTGTTAAGTGGCTGAGACTCAAATTATAATCATAGGGTCATAAAGAATTAGAGCACAGAGACAGACCCTTCAGGCCATTGAGTTCATGCCGACCATCACATATCAATTACCCCCAGATTCTACACACTAGAGGTCCTTTACAGAGGCCAATGATCCTACCAATTTGCCCGCCTTTGGAATGTGGTAGAAAACCGCAGCAGAACCAGGTGAAACCCACACAGTCCTAGGAAGATTGCATAGACTCCACACAGACAGAAATAAAGGTCAGGGTTGAACCTTGGCCTCTGCCTCTATGAGGCGGTGGCTCCACCAGCTGTGCCATGGTGCCACTCCCATGGCTCCTCAGTTCAGGGGCAATTAAGGAACAGAAAATAAACGCTGCGCTCGCCAGAAACGCCCACTTCCCTCAAATCAATTAATAAACAAAAATTAGTCGGAGGGACAATGTGCGGCACCTATAAAAGCTTCTTTACAATCTCACTGGTCACTGATGAATTAGCACCCAGAACGGTGCACGGAGGCCCCTTTGAGTCGGGGAGCTTCCATCTGCAGCAGTCACGTAATTCTCTGTGCACAGTGCGAGGATTGCACTCAGATTGGAGCCGAGTTGCAGCTGAGCCCAGCTTCTGACACCTGGGTAACAGGAGAATTTAATGCACTTACTCTGCCTTCACTGACCCTGAACAGATTCTTTAGAAGCGTAACAAAGCAGAAAGGAGTGGATGGGATTTGTGCGGGCTATGAATTTCTCTCTTGGCTTGCACCGGGCTCTATTTTGAATGAAAGAAGGCAGCTAGTTGGAAGAAAGGGTCCGAGAAGAATGGCAGGAGGTAAGATGTCAGCACTGGTTTCAGAGATATTGTACTGGCGAAGGGATCTGGAATTGCAGCTCGAATCATTTACAACCAAGGTGATCCATCCCAAACAGGAATTGTAAATAAGGTTAAAGGGATTTTCTATTCGATTGGCTTCTTTTTATTAAGATGCAGCACTGCACGGTGGTTGATAAATGTAATTGTTGCAATGAAATACGTGAAGAATCCTGGATGTTTGTGAATGATCCACTCAAGGTATCCAGCGGAAGGAGGATTCTGCAGGAATGGCTGATTCAATCCTCCGTGAAATTATTGTCTGATGTTTTGGATTGTCTCTGATGCAGCCGGTTCTGTTGTTATGGGCAGTATTTCTGGCTGGTGTTTAAGCTGGAGACCTGCGTTAACAGCAGTTGTCAACATGCTCCATGTCCTTGATGAACAATGATATATACACACCAGAGGGTCAGTGATAAGGACGTTATTTTCACAGAATTATCAAGAACAGGCTGCAGATTCTTTCAAAGAAAGCCTTCCCCTATCTATATATACACACATCCATGATGAATGCAAGCCGCTGGTTTGATAACTGAAATAATTAATTTTAAATTACCACATTTCATTGTAGGAGCTCTCCATTTTACAAAGGAAAAAAAAGATATCCTCTTGCTTGATTTTAATAAATGCAGTTCTAATTAGTCTTACTATGAGTAGGATTTGGAACTGTCCCAAATTCCCTTTTGGCTGTTTTCCGAGGCTAAAACCAGGAATTCTTGTACAAATTCTTGTACTTCCTGGCACCACTGGAATGTTATCATGGAGTCACCTTCAATGGGTGGGGAGCTTTTGCACTCTGCACTGGGGATATCAAAATTATGAATATGTTTCTGTTGCTACATGCTGAGAGGATACAGTGGAAGTACAAAGCACTGACTTTATACAGTTATAATGCTTTGTAGTTCCAAAGTTTGCATTTTTATCAGTTGTAGCTATTTCTGTCGCCTTTCGTCAGGAAACTATGTATACAAATCCCGCTCTATGGATCTGAGCTCAAAAGACCCAGGTTGACACATGTGGTTCGGTACTATGGGAGTGCTGCTCTGATATGATTGCTGCCCTGTGGGTGATATATTAAACCAAGGCCTCCTCCATCTACCTACAAATAAAAGATACAGTGGCGGTGTTTTGTGGAAGGTTGGGAGAGCTCTCCCTTGAAATTCATCCCTTCATAAAAATTATCTGGTCATCAACATTGTGCATTTTGTGGAGCTTAATGTTCATAACTTGAGAGTTGCATGTCTTGTTTTCACTAGTAACTATACGTGAGGGGAATCTATCCGGTGAAGCCACAGTCTCTTACCCTGGGTAGGGGAATCCAGACCAAAGAACATAGTTTTAAGGAACCAGAGGGGCAACATTTTTCACTCAGTAGGTGCTGGGTATATGGAATGAGCTGCCAGAGGAGGTAGTTGAGGCAGGTAACATAACAACATTTTAAAGGCACTTGACAGGATAAGCACGACTATGAGGAATATAGGCCAAATGCGGGCAAATGGGACTGGTTAGGTGGGGCATCTTGGTTGTTAAGGTCAAATTGGGCCGAAAGGACTGTTTCCATGCTGTATGACTCTATGACTATCAATATTGGCTGCAGTGCTTTTGGACATCTCAAGATCATGAAAGGTTGGAATCCCTATTCCAAAACGTACAGATGCTGAAACATCAAGAAACTGCTGAATCTCCCAACCAAAATTCATTTTTAATATTTGGCATTAAGACATTTAAGTCCCAAAAGCCAAAATGTCTTCCAGCGCACTGCCATAACTTCAGGGAAAAGCAACTGGAAGCATTGGATTCTGAGTGAGGTTTCAGATTAGCCAAGTCCCATCAATGTGCTGACAAAGTCCTTCTGCATTTGGAACCTCTGCAGCTTCCAAGTCATACCTGCAACAACAGGAAGCCCTGCAATAGTTGAAGGGACTGGGACATGGATGAAATTCCCTTAATCTCAGTCTTGAAAAGGACCCTGCTTTGAGTTATCTAGCAGTAGATTGCCCAACAGAAGTAGGCTATCTTTCTCCCCCTTGAAGCAAGTCAGGCTCCTTGGGACAAGTGAGGCCAGAACCCTCCCGCAAAAAAATAGTGATCCATTAGTTGTAAGACCCCTCGTAGAATGCTTCCATGGCTCTACTAAGTAACTGCACTTTCACCACCCACCACCATCTGTGCCCGGCTGTAATTTAGTGGAACACACTCTTGCCTGTGGCACCAGACTGTGAGTTCAAATCCCACTCTGTAAAGTGAAACACAGAAACTGCAAGAGTTCAGGATTTCTGTACATCTGCGGATGGATGCTGGGGTCGACCTACCCTTCAGGTTCTGAATCATGCATGACGGTGGGTGGGTGAGGAGGGATTTCACACAATGCTGCCTTAGGACTGATAGTGTAAGAGCCAAGTGCCTTGATGTTATCACGTATACTAAATAGTTCAATTGAAAACGGAAGTCTTTCTGGCTGTGGGATCTGCCCAGCGAATGGGACCTGAACAATGGCAGGAAATTTCACTGAGAGGTGGATAGGAATTTATAGCAGCCTTAAGTTTAGCAGTTTCCTGACTGGAATAATTTCTCAGATGATTGTTGGAAAAGTCCACAAGTTTTTCTCTGATAACAATTTCAATGATTTAACCTCAGCATCCAGTCTCCAAGGTGAAATTTGCAAACATCTACATCTGTTATCAGTGCTTATTATGTGTTGTTATTCCCCCCCCCCCACCAATGAAAGTACAAACATAGTGAGATAGAACGGAACAGCAATGGACAGGAACAGGCCCTTTAGCCTGCAATGTCTACGCAAAGTCAATGCGAGAATAAACTAATCTCATCTGCCTGCAAATGATCCGCATCCCTCCATCCCCTCCTTGTGCCTATCCAAAAGCCTCTGAAATGTCACTATTGTACCTGCCTCGATCACCACCCCTCGCAGTGTTTTCCAGGCTCCAACCATCCTCTGTGTAAAAAGCTTTCCTCACACATCTCCTTTAAACCTTGCCCATTCCACCATAAAGCTATGTTCTTTGACCATAAATCTCTTCATATTTTGAAGACAATATGACTCCCAGAAAATCAGGTTCTATCATTCATCTGCACACTGTAGGTGCTGACTTGGTATTCTTGGACAAACCCACTAAGGTTGGGTAACGTGTTTCAAAAATGTCAACCATTCAACTCCTGATGGGGGGTTCTTCGAACAATTTCCGCATAAGTGGCATCAAACCAAAGAATAAAGCATTAGAACACATGACCAGATGTTTGGTTAAATAGTACTATTAGGCTTTTAAGGAGAACTTCAAAAAGAGAGGCAAAGAGGTTTGTGGATGTAAGAGGATGGATTTTCAAAAGGAAACTTGCCACTTGCCAGTAAGCATTACCTTCTTGTGATCAGTGGCGAACCAGTGGATTTCCCTCCTCATGTCTTTTCGCCTTTGAACCTGTCCCTTTTTATCAAATGTTTTTTCACCATTCCCAAAAACTTGGTGCTTGGCTGAGTGTCAAATTTTCTTTGATAATGTTCCAGTCAAATAAATCTTTCTTACTTTAAAGATAGTTGCTGTTGAAAGAACACATGACAGATGTCTGATTATTTGACTCTTGCTATAGGTATTGTGATTAAATTATTGATCTCTGCGATGTTCATTGAACAATGGTTCCAGAACTGACTCTGCCACTCAAAGTTGTGGCAGTAACTTCCAAATGATGTTGAATGCACTGCAACCACACAGCAGGGTCAAGAAGAAAAGAAAGAACATTAAAATATTTTAGTACTACTTAGCTGTCAAGCAACATCTGCAGTCATAAGGTCATATGATCATGAGATAGTAGAGTTAGGCCATTCGGCCCATCAAGTCTATTCCGCCATTCAATCATGGCTGATTGTGGATGATCAGCCATGATCACATTGAATGGCGGTGCTGGCTCGAAGGGCCGGATGGCCTACTCCTGCACCCATTGTCTATCTATCTCTCCCTCCTAACCAGATTCTCCTGCCTTCTCTCCATAAACTCTGTCACCTGTACTATTCAAGAATCTATCTCTGCCTTAAAAATATCCACTGACTTGGCCTCCACCACCTTCTGGCAAAGAATTACACAGATTCACCACCCTACTAAATACATTTCTCCTAATCTCCTTCCTAAAAGATCGTCCTCTAATTCTGAGGCTATGACCTCTAGTTCTAGACTCACCCACCTCTCCACATCCACTCTATCCAAGCCTTTCACTAATTTGTATGTTTCAATGAGGTCCCCCGTCATTCTTCTAAACTCCAGCGAGTATAGGCCCAGTGCCGACAAACGCTCATCATAGGTTAAGACGCATAGTTAACATTTCAGGTAGAGTAGCTACAGAAGGTAAAATGGCAAGTGGGATAAAGGTACTTGGAGCATCTTGGTCACCATGGGCAACTTGGGCCGAAGGGCCTGTTCCTGTGCTGTGTGGCTAGATGATTATAGACACGTAGACATAAAAAGCCAGAGTAACTCGGAAGGTCAGATAGCATCTATGGAGAAAATGAATAGGTAACATTTAAGGTCGAGACCCTTCTTTAGACTGAGAGTCAGAGGTAAGGAAAACGATATGATGATATGACTTTATGAATTCATTCCATGAATGGCATCACAACTGAGCCAAAACCTGGCTTCTCCAGGCATATGCTCAATCTCCAACAGAGTTTACAAGCTGTTCCATTGACCTTAGACATTCCTTGGCACAAGATTAGGAAATTCACCCTCCGTAATTTATTCTACTCTAGATTAAGCTATTTCTGCTAAAAACTGAAGAATATTTCAGGCCTTGACCGTGTATTCTAAAGCGGCTCCTAAACCTGCTTCTAATTGCTGCTGTAACCGGTGTTGGGGTTTACATACTCCATACCGCAGAGGTAAAGTTGCATAGCATTTATCTTACTGCAAAAACAGCAACTGTGACACCAAGTCCCTTCACTGCAAATTGACAAATTAGATTACTTTAATTAAATCAATCTGGAAATTTTATAAACCTAATATCAATAATGGTGACCATAAAATAACAGGATTGTTGCAAAAAGCCCATCTGGGTCATTACCTTGCTTGAGGGAAGGAAATCTTACCCACTCTGGCCTGTGTGACTCCTGACCTACAACTATGTGGTTAACTCTTAACCACCTATTGAAGCAGTGAAGTCGGCCTCACATGCAGATTCACTTAGAAACACAGTTGTCCAGTTATCATGCTTATACACTGTACTGTTCTATATTCTATGCCCTATGAAATGCCAAATTTGAGGACCCCACTAAGCATAAAATGGCTGCTATTTTTCCTTCACCACCACACAATCAGGAGAGGGGGACAGCCTTTTATGGTTAAAATGAAAATAATTTTCTTCATTCAGAAAGCTGTGGACGTCAAGGATTCGTCACCTGAGAAGAGGGAGAAAGCACAGTGAAAGCTAGAGCGTTCGATTTACAGAGACCAAACAAGTCAACGAGTATGTAGATCAGAGGCAGAAAATAAGACATATTTCTCCTCATTCTGAATGAGCTGAAAAAAAGCCATTCACCTGGCACCCATGTACTGTACATCGGGGGTAATATACTAACCAATTAATCTATCAACCTGAGAAAGATAGATAATGCTGGAGGAACTCAACGAACAAGGCAGCATTTCTGAAGAACATGGACAGGTGACAGTTTGGGTTGAGATCCTTTTACAAAATATTTAGTCTGAAGAAAACTCCTAACCCAAATCAATGTTCTCCAGCGATGCTGCCTGACCTGCTGAGTTACTCTAGCATTTTGTGCATTACCTTGGTAAGCTAGGACCTGCAATTCATTGTTATTACAGTCTACCGACCAGCATGTCTTCAGGGCATGGAACGTAATCAGTGCACCAGGGAGATACCCTTGAGGGAGAACTTGCAAACTCCGCACAGACAGCACCAGAAGTCAGGATGGTACCTGGTCTTTAATGTTGTGAGACATCAGCTCTACTAGCTGTACCACTGTGCCTCCCACTGAATATTGCAGCATTAGTGGGACTGTAGGACTATGGAACTGCCTGAAAAACTTCCTGCACTCATTCCACGTGCTTCCTTTAAGTTTAACTGGTGCTTAGTAAAGAATATCTGAGCTTGGGGGATGCTTAGAACTTAGAAAAGAACTGGGATAGAGGGATTCTGAGAGCTGGTACCCAAGCTAGACACAAGGGAAGATGGGACACCCTCCATATTCAGTCTATACAACACCGACAAAACACAACCAGTGGAATTGTAATGCCAAAACTGCCATCTAGGATGGGGAACATCTTTCATTGCCTTTCTTTATTGCAGACTCGAGGTGGAAATAGAACAATTGGAGAGCGAGGAATCCCAGATCGCTGCTAAGGAGCAAGTCATTCTGGAAAAGCTGAGGGAAGCTGAGCAATCCATCGAGGACCTGCAGAAGGTAAGCAGATTGGAGGCCATGACTCACTTGCTGCCGAGGGGGAGATCACTGGAAAGAACTCTGAGCTTAGAACCTATACTGCCAGTGGTGAGGTGAATAAATAGACAATAGACAACAGGTGCAGTAGTAGGCCATTCGACCCTTTGAGCCAGCACCGCCATTCAACGTGATCATGGCTGATCATTCCCAATCAATACCTCGTTCCTGCCTTCTCCCCATATCCACTGACTCTGCTATCTTTAAGAGCCCTATCTAGTTCTGTATTGAAAGTATTCAGAGAACTGGCCTCCACCGCCCTCTGAGGCAGAGAATTCCACAGACTCTCGTAGAAAAAGTGCCAGTGAAAAAGTTCCACAGAAAAAGTGTTTCCTCGTCTCCATTTTAAATGGCTTACCCTTATTCTTAAACTGTGGCCCCTGGTTCTGGACTCCTCGAACATCGGGAACATGTTTCCTGCCTCTAGCATGTCCAAACCTTTAACAATCTTATACGTTTCAATGATATCCTCTCATCCTTCTAAACTCCAGAGTGTACAAGCCCAGCCACTCCATTTTCTCAGCATATGACAGTCCCGCCATCTGGGAATTAACCTTGTAAACCTACGCTGCACTCCCTCAATAGCAAGAACGTCCTTCCTCAAATTAGGGGACCAAAATTGCACACAATACTCCAGGTGTGGTCTCACTAGGGCTCTATACAACTGCAGACGGCCCTCTTTGCTCCTATACTCAACTCCTCTTGTTATAAAGGCCAACATGCCATTCACTTTCTTCACTGCCTGCTGTACCTGCATGCTTACTTTAATTGACTGATGAACAAGGGCCCCCAGATCCTGTTGTACTTCCCCTTTTCCCAACTTGACACCATTTAGATAGTAATCTGCCTCCCTGTTTTTTATACCAAAGTCAGGGATCAGACATAATCTGGAACTGCAAGCAGTCAAAGATCTTTAAAGAGTTGTAGAGTTTTTCAGACAACATGTGTGGTAGACATTCAGAAGAGAAGAATGTCCTGAGTCGATTGTATCTTTCACTCTCTGCTCAGGAAGGCAGTAACTCTTGTTGTGGTGCATCACATTGGATCATAAACACTGGATGAACCAACTACCAACCTCTAATGTTGTGGCCAAAGGTGACCTGACCTGACCTGTCCTTCCCTGGACCTTTGTTTTCCATCACCTGGGCTAGAGTACACTGTTATTTGTGAGAAGCAGTTGTACACATATTGGCAACTGATTAGGTTCTTATCTGGTCAGATGCTCCTTAATTGTCAAATATTATCCCACCTACAAAGGACTGGGTCAAACATGGCTCAAATCTATCAACATGGTGGCCACTGATCTACAATAAGACAGTGGGCCATCCAAGCTGATTCTCCAACTATGAAATTCTTCCCATTGAAAGGGAATGGATAACAAGTGGCAACCACCTCTCAAGAGGCCTGTCCTGAAGCCCCACTCCCACACTGGCACGGTGACATTTTAACCACCAGCTTTCACTTACCTTGCAGCTCAGGGCTGGGTGACTCCATTCATCTGAATTGGGCCACTCTAGATGTGGCAACTGTTACTGGTATAAAACGGGTGGGCCGAACGACAAATGCAGCCTGCAATTCAACCTCTCAAAGACAAGCTAACCAACAAGGAGGAGATGGCTGCACTACAAAACCACAGGGCAGGAATGGGTATCATCCAATCAAACATTCTGACAGCTGAGGGCACACAAAAGGCTGGAGAAACTCAGCGGGTGCAGCAGCATCTAAGGAGCGAAGGAGATAGGCGACGTTTCGGGTCGAGACCCTGACAGCTGACATAAAATGTTTAAAAGTACATATGCTTGATTTTAATTCCCCCTGAGTTTTCCTCGAGATTAATTACTTTGTGAGCCAAAGGGTCTGTACTTTACTATATATTATACAATACTATACTATGCTGTACTATACTATACTGTACTATACAATACTATATTATGGTACTCTACAATATTATACTATACTCTACTATATTACTGTACTATACTGACATTTCTTTCCAGAGATCTGAGCAGATAAACCTAGAGTGTCTCTTCCCTGCAGTACTGAGGGAGTGCCAGCCAAGATCAATAGGAGGTGGTTACTGCGGCCACTTTTGCTCTCTCAGGTTGATATGAAAGTAGGGCAGGGAGATTTTCACTGTGCAATGTTTACCTTCCAATCAAAAACACTAAATCAGATATCTTGGGCAGCGACACTTTACTGTTTAGTTTAGTTTAGAGATACAGCGTGGAAATAGGTCCTTCGGCCCTCCGAGTCCGCGCAGACTAGCAATCCGCGCAAACACTATCCTACACACACGAGGGACAATTTACATTTATACCAAGCTAATTAACCTACAAACATGTATGTCTTTGGCGTGTGGGAGGAAACTGAATATCTCAGAGAAATGTCTGCAGGTCGCGGGGAGAACGTACAAACTTGATACAGACAGCACCTGTAGTCAGAATCGAATATAGGCCTCTGGTGCTGTAAGGCAGCAATTCTACTGCTGCGCCACTGTGTTTGTGTGAAGCCGTTGCTTTTCATGGTCTCTGCAGCACCACAATGGCCACTTGCGTGCATGACTGGCTATAAAGTGTATTGAGATAGATGGAAATATGGCCCAAATCTATCAGCCATGGTGTCCACTCATCTACAATAAAACAGTGGGAACATGGAAGACACTATAAATTGATCATTATTTTTATAATATTAATATATTTTTATAATTGGTCAGAGTTGGAATTGAATGCAAATGGAAGGCTTATCCTTCTGTGATCTGAAGCAAAGCCATCGATGGAGATCTTTGGCCAACTTTATTCAAAGTTCCGGAGATAGCTGGGCTGAGAGATTGAGCCACCAGGTCTCAATGGGCCAGGCCTCTATACTCTAGAAGAAGGAAAGGTAACCACATTAGAAGACACAAAATACATGGATGACTTGTGGGTGGATGTTTTCCTTGTTGGAAGTCCTAAACCAGTGGTCCATTGAACCAAGACTAAACCAGGATGGCGATTCATTAAGGATTCTCTTCTTCTGCAGATTATAGATGTAAAATGTGGAGGCTTTGGAGAGAGTGCAGAAGTTACCACAATACTACTTGGATTAGAGTGTATTGGCAATAAGGAGAGGTTGGTCTAACTTGGATCATTTTCCCTGCAGCATCAGAGGCTGAGGGATGACCTGACAGTAGTACATAAACTTACATAAGTTATGGAAAGTATAGATAATGTCTTTTCCCAGGGTGGAAATGTCAAATAATAGAGGGCCTAGATTTAAAGTGGAAAAGGAAAAGGTAAAGGAGATTTTTTGCACGTTCTTATACAAAGAGAGTAGTAGAAGCCTGTATTGAGTTGCCTGGTGAAGTGATGGAAGTAGATATGATGGCCTTCATTTAAGAGGCATTTAGGAAGACAAATGAACAGGGAGGGAATTGAAGGAACTAGACCACATGCAAAACTGACTTGCAGTTTAAATTGGCATCCTGGCCAACACAACATCGTGGTCAATAGGGTCTGTTCATATGCTGTACTATGTTGCATGTTTTATGTTGTACTGCAGGATTCATGATAACCGGGGTAAGATGTCACAAACACACAAAGGTGGTCTTTATTTGGTGATGTTGACTGAGGTATTTACCTCTGGTACTCAGGAGAGCTCCTCAACTTCTTTTGTGTTTTAAATACTGTACATCGTTACCATTTAACCATTGGCGCAGTGAAAAGGTTATGCTGTGCCACGTGGGGAAGATATTAAAAGCATTCATCAATTATGAATTGATAATATAATGATTAAGTTATTGTCCTAGCTCCTCAGAGGTCTGAAATGAGCATTTAGAGTTCCATATTTAACCAGAACAGTTAGTGAACTCTGAAAGTTAAGGGCAGAGTAATGGTATTGATGATATATCAGACCTAAACTGACCAGTTAAGGTGAAAGATAAACCATAATCTAATTGAACAAGCACAAGGGGCGGAATAGCTTTCCCTGCATCTACTTCTTATATCCCTATTAAAGATTGTTGTAACATCCTGTCTAGTTCACAAATGTTCTTTGGGGATCTAGATTATAACACCTCATGTGGCTTGGTGTCTGATGTTCTTTGATAATTCTTCTACAAAGTAGAATATAATACAAGTTGTAGTTTCAGTAGGGATTGAGAATCATTCTTGACTAACCCCTTCACACATTTTATTTAGCTTAATGGAAGCACCTCCAACCGTAGCAATTGCTCATAAAACCATATAATAAGCGTGTTACGTTGCATTGCAGTGACATAGAAGGAGACCCATTCAACACAACTCCCCACCTGAAAACATGCACCACTAAATCAGTTCATGGTTCAACACAAGCCCCCAGAATGCTATCTACCTGTCATATTTTCACAGCTCTGAATAAAATAATGTTTTAAAATATGTATTAACCTCACTTTCTAAATTACCCGCTGTTCGCTGACTCGACTGGTTTATACAGTCACTGAGTTATAGTGTCATGCAGCCCAGAACAGGCCCTCTGTCCACTGTCTGCAACAGACATTTATATTATCCCTGCATTAATCCCATTTTATTCGCCCCACATTCCCATCAATTTCCCCAAAACAACAAATGCAAACCGCTTTGGCACTTATCTGTACATTTGTGATAATTTGCATTGCCCAATTAGCCCACTATCCACATGCCTTTGCAGTGTGAGAGCAAAGCAGTGCCTGGTGATCTCAGGGAGCATATGCAAACTCCACGCAGGCAGCACCAGAGGCCAGAATCAAACTCGACTCCCTGAGGCTGTGAGGCAGCAGTTCTACTAGCAAATCACATAGTGCTGGAGGAACTCAGCAGATCAGGCATATCTGTGGAGTGTATGGACGGACGATGCTTTGGGTCAGGATCCTTCCTCTATGATGGGTCCCAACCCAAAATGCCGTCCATCCACTCCCTCCACAGATGCAGCCTGACCTGCTGAGTTCTGCCACCACTTTGTTTTGCTCAAGATTCCAGAATCTGCCGTTTCTTGTGTCTCCACCTCTATCAGCAGATTGAGGTCGAGATTTCCTATTTGCCCTTTGGGTGGGGATGCGCTTCCTGACATCAGCCCCAACCAGCCAAGTTCTATGATTAAGATTAAGCACCCGTATTCCGAACTGGCTTCCTGAAGAGGCAATGGTTGAAATCAATCCATCCCAATCTTCTAGCAACAGGTGATGTTTATTTCATTAGGTGTCCTGTGATAACAAAAGCCTCTTCAAAAACTAATCAGATAATTTTATGACCTACTGTCAACATATCATGAACCTTCCAAACCCTCCGTTATCATGTTTAAGTAAATATCTGCCATGCTGAAAACTGACCCTCAGAGCTGAACGCAGCAGTGCAGTTAGGCTCAGAGCCGCTGTCTGTGCCACTGCAGCAGAACACCCAGTGCTCCAATATCCCAGCCCTCGTGCTGATAATCCTGTGAATATCAACTACCATGGAGAATAGTCGTGGAAGCTCAAGGCTGACCTTTTGGCCTCACCTAGTGGGCCCCACCAAAACCTAATTGTCTTGTTCTTCAGCTGGAGCGAAACCGGCAGCGTGACATTTCTTTAAAAGCTTCCCTCTTTGCAAATTTGTGTCAAACATCAATCGAGGCCACCATCAGTGAGACGATCCCCTTCATCCGCTTTAAAAAAATCACCCAGTTTCTTCACATACTGTTTGACTGCAGCGGAGTTCTTGTAATCCATAATGATATAATAAGCAGTCACGTGACTTCTCATGCACTGATACGCAACTGGTTAGGTCTGTATGAGGAGTCGTCTCACTCTGCTTTATAATAACTGCAATGGCAACAAGGAATTTCAGCAGATGCATAGATTTTAATCTTGCTACCAGCGTGCGTGCCTTGAATAATTGTGCCTTGTGTCCATTACAATGTTAATAAGTGTATGCTTTATTTTATTTCACAGAGTTTCTCCAAACCTGATGGGGGTGAGTAAGCTTTTCATACTGGGTTTAAGACATTTTGGTTTGCAAGGGATGTACGGTTGTCGGTGGTATAAATGGGGACTGCAGTTATACACATCACCTTCACTAAGTGAACACATTTGCACAACACAGCTCTGAAAGGGGAATAACCCGAGTCAATTACATAGGCCCCTTCAAATTCTGCATTGATATTTTCAATTCAAAATTAATATGATAAAAGTGCTATTCCTGTTGCTAAAATGTATATAATTTTGTAATATTAAGATGCAATCCAAGGTTTCTGAGATTTAAATTCTCTACCTCCATTCTCTCAGTGATTGGGTATATTCAGGACACAGAGGTTGATGTACAAGGAAATCAAGTGATGAAGGCTTGGATAAGGAAGTGGACAATATTAATGAAAGATGTAGTTGGCTTGAGGAGCTTTGGCACATACCTTCTCACTATATAATGTAACATCATCATTTGATTGCCAGTGGGAGGGCATTCACCACATTGTACAGACCCTGAATGCTCTCCCTAGATTCTTCGGTACTTATCATTTGTGGTTCTTCCCCACAACCACTCTGATCTTGGTCATTGAAAGTGCAGACAGTGAATGTTGCTGGCGTAACAGCATTTATATATCTATCAGAAATTCCCTTTGTGAGACGGGTGAAAAGTTGCCTTATGAACCTCAGTAGGCCTTTCCAAAGTGGTATTCCTGCAATACTGTTAGATAGGTTGTTCTGTGACTTCTTCAAATTTCAAAAATGTGCCTTATTCAAAATGTATAGCAGAAATATTATCAGTAAATGCATTGTTTTATATTCATTATGCCATCCATTCATACATTTTCTTTTAATGCAACAGTGCCACTCATGCATCCTCCATAAGCAAGGAATTTATGAAGCACCTGACAGAGTGCAAATATAGGATCCATACCCTCAGTGTCCAGTGGTGGTGGGACCCTAGAATGTGGTCCTTCCCCACAGAGCCTTAGACTCTCATGCGTGTCCCTCACGACATACGTTTACACCTTGGAATATCCTAGTGGACACATTTATCAAATGAAATTGTCCTCAAAAGAAGTCCAATTAGTTTCAGGCAAACCAGCACAAAATTCAGCAACCTGATCTTCTCACAACAGGTGATGTTTGTTTCATTAGGTGTCCTGTGATAACAAAAGCCTCCTCAAAAACTAACCTGAGAATTTTATGACCTACTGTCGACATTTCTCATTCCTTGCTGTGCCAGATCTATTGTAAGGCCCATTCCAGGCAGTTCAGATAATAAGCAAACAATCGGTGAATTGGCTTGGCATTAATATAGAATATACCCTGTATAAATGAGCACCCCCTGTCCCTCCAAGTACTGCAGTGCCCTAAATGGAGCTGAGTCCAATGTTTATGCATTGAAATGAAATACAACCAAAATTATCTATTTTTTTTGTTAATCACAAACCCAGAAAATTCCTCGCTCATGTGTTCACTCACCTGCAATGGCTTCCAGGAACAGATATAATTTAAGTTCAAAATTGCATTTGGAACTCGTATCCTTCCACAAATACATCCATACATCCCCCCCCCCCACACCTTTTTCTTTATGACATTATAGATTGATTACAAGGGGCTCTTAACAATACATACATTTCATGGTTTCAGTTGCTTAGTTTAATGCAATTCTGGCACTCCAAAGGTCAAAAACATCATTCCAACTCAATGGAACTTTTATGGTTAGATTTAATAATACAATCTATTGCTGCTGACACTGTGAGTATCAGCAATTGAAGAAAACATGGTATTTCAAGTATACCACATCTGCCTATTAAAAGACAGTAGTTTGAGCCATTTTTGGTTTTGTAACAGGGTTGTTAGAAAAGTGTTTCCAACCAATTCAAGCAGTTAGAGTCATGAGGGCAATGTAGGATATCCAATAATTTTGTTTGCTTAAATTATTTAAACCATACCATCTCACCTCTTGACCAAAGAAAACTAAACTTAATTATATTTGAATCTATCGGAGTTGCTAATGGTAATGCATTAGGGTCAACCCATGGATAAGAGAATAGTTGGAATTGGTGTAGTTGATATCATAGTTTCCTGTATCTGAGTCAGGACACTGTTGGTTCACCTCAAGAGATCTGAATGCAGTCTATACTGACACTCCGAGTGGTGTATTAAGGAGCACCACTGTGACACCTTGCAAACTAGGACCCCTCTGCCGTCTCAAATGTATGTAAAAGATCTCACAGCAATATTTTGAAGATTAGCACGCCGTCTACGTATCCAGGTCAATAATTGCCCTTTAACCAACAGCACTAAAGAAGTGATATAGCAACTGCTTCTGTGTGCACAAATAGAGTTCCCCAATCCCTACAATGTGACAGTGGCTGAGTACAATGGCAGTGCAGGGAATATGGTGGGTGTAAAAGAACGAATGCTGTTGATTAGATAGATGATAAAAGCTAGTTTCCTCAAGTTGGAGAGTCTGGAAGGGCATAGTGTCAAGAAAAGCATTGGCTGTATAGGAATGAGGTATGGAGAACTCATTTACTCAGAAATTGGCCAATCATTAGAATTCTTTAGCTTACCAGGCTCCCATTGCAATATTTCAGATGGATCAATAACATTTGGGGCACAAAGACAATCAGTGGGGAAAGAGACCAGACAGAAAAATCACCAATGTTTAGTTTAGTTTATTATTGTCATGTGTACAGAGGTACAGTGAAAAGGTTTTTTGATGGTTGCTATCCAGTCAACGGAAAGACTATACATAATCAAGCTGTGCATTGTGCTCAGATACAGGATAAAGGGTATAGAGTAAAATAAAGTGCAGTAAAGTTCAACTAAAGATATTCCGATGGTCTCCTATGAGGTAGATGGTAGGTCAGGACAGCTCTCTAGTTGGTGATATGATGGTTCAGTTGCCTGATAACAGCTGGGAAGAAATTGTCCATGAAACTGGAGGCATGCGTTTTCAAACTTGTATACCTCTTGTCTAATGGGAGAGGGCAGAAGAGGGAATGACTAGGGTGAGACTCGCCCTTGATTATGCTGGTGGCTGTGCCAAGGCAGCGTGGACTGTAGATGGAGTCAATGGAAGGAAGGTTAGTTTGCGTGATGGACTGGGCTCCCCAGTATGAAACTGGTCCCAAACCATGCTGTGAGGCATCTCCATAAAATGCTTTCTACAGTGAATCTGTAGAAGTTGGTGAGAGTTGTTGGGGATATTTTGAACTTCTTAAGACTTGTGATGGATTAAGCATGATGTTGTTGAATTGGGAAACTGGTTTGAGGATATTCCTGTTGCTGCTTCTGATGTCCTCTCCTATTGAATCAGACTGCATTCAACAACCTCGTGTTCAATGCTTCTCACGGTCCAGGCTCATTTCTTGCCTCTGCCTCAGTCAGGCTCAGTTCCAATACTAGTTGATTTAAAGTGTGCCCAGGTATAGTTTAGTGGTGCTTGTGCAAGGCTGGCATGTTCCTTTGCAAGGTCATTCAGAGATATGTAGGCAGGAAGATAGACACAAAATGCTGGAGTAACTCAGCGGGATAGGCAGCATCTCTGGGTAGAAGGAATAGGTGACGTTTCGGGGCAAGACCCTTCTTCAGAGGTAGTTCAGGAGAGGAGCTGTTCTTTTGTTAACAGAAAGTCGTTGATGGATAGAGCATAGAAACAGGCCCTTCAGCCCTCGAGGCTGTGCTTACCATCAACCGCCCATTTACACAAACCCAATGCCAATCCCACCTCTTGTTCTCCTGACATTTTCATCAACTACTCCAAGATTCTATCACCTGCCCACACACTAGGGCAATTTACAGTGGCCAATTAATCTACCCACCCACACAGGGCTACGGGAGATGGGAGCAAATCGGGACACCCGGATTAAATCTACATGAACACAACGAGGAAGTACAAAGTCCTGTGGACTGAACAGATTAGGATTGAACAGATGCTGCTGCTCTGGTGCCGAGAGGCAATGGCTCACTAGCTGCATTACATTTAGAAGACTTTTAACATTATTTTATTAATAATAACTTTTTGATACCTACGATATTTTGACTGATGCTTTGTGTAATTTTCACAGGCTACATTTTAAGTTCCTTAGTCCCAAGGACTGTTTCAATTGTTCTAGTTATTTATGCATTTAAGGGAGGTGGACTGTTTTACTAAGCCCATTTATTGCCCATCCTTAATTTCCCAGGAGACAATATGGGTCAGCTGTTGCAGTCTTCCTGGTGATGCTGTTCCTGTTTTGCTGGTGGATAGGGAGATCAGAATCATTGATGAAGGAAGAATGTTGCTACAGTTCCAAGTCAGGATATTGCACCTTGCAGTGGTACTTGCTTTCTTTCAACTGCAATGCTGGTCCCTCCAAACGATAGAGGTGTTTGGTTTGGAAGGTGCTGTCAAATACTTGCTTTAGTAGGTAGCTGCAGTACATTTTGCAGATAGTGCATGCAAAGTGTGCTGGTGGTGGACAATGTTGATGCTGGTGGCTGGAGGGCCAATTGAATGAGTTGCTTTGGTCAAGATGTGTGCCAGGCGAGTGATAGATTCCCTGACACCCCTGGCTTGGTAGAAAGGGTTTGGTGATCCAGGGCGATGAGTAATTTTCTGCTGGAGTTTTGCTGTCTCAGCCATTGTGTTTATATGAAGAAACAATGGATAGCTTTCAGTGTGAGGATCATACCTAAAGTTTTAGCATCACGTGGATCCGATCCTAACTATTTGAGTCAACAACCCTTTTACTATTTAGGTCGACTAATAATCAGCCTGGATAATAAAAACCCTCTCTGGAGGGATTGAATAACATTCACTATCCTGCACTTTTAGAAGATGCTAAGTAACTTTAAGTTGCTCCACTTTGCAAACACTAACTGGCAAATAAGGTGTATCAAATTACAACAGACCCGGTGAATAACAGCGGGAACACATTTTTACAAAATGTACATTTGTTGACAAGATATTCTTCGAGATAACAGTTCCGGTGATGTGGTCCCTTTGTACACAAACACTATATTTTTCCCCAGTGGCTGGAAGCAACATCTGGCGCACAACACAACCACTTATACTGGGAAAGTCCAAGGTTTCATGCAGAATGTAACTTCTAATTCACTCACATGGTGTGGATTTTACTCAAAGACAGCTTATACTGAACAACCCTTGTTGTCCTTGTTCGGTTATTAAGAGTCGGGGTGGGAGATTGCAACCTTCACGTGGTCCGCCCTTTTTCAACAAATGCAATCAACCTGGCATGCACAATCAAGTAAGATCAAATAGAACAAGTTGTCCTACAACTTTAGACTGTGCACGCCATACGCAAAAAGAAGTAGGCTATTAAGAGTCAAACACTATCATGTGTGGCATCATGCAGTGAACAGATGCACTGTACTTCTCCTGAAGATGGTGTTAATGACTTAGGCGTTTGTGATATTACAGTGGTTCTCTGGTCCCATTCATAGAACAGTGCAGCACGAGAACAGGCCCTTCAGCCCATAGCCGAAAACAATGCCAAGACCAACTCTTATATAGAACATAGAACAATACATTTCTTATAATATTCTTTTTTATTCTAAATTTATTTAAGTAACTGATTTTAAATTACTTGACTGCTATGATGGAAATTGAACTCATACTGTATCCTGGTCCTTAGACTCGGCTCTGGATTGCTCCTCCAGTAAAATAACTTATTTGCTATCATATCTATATTTAACAAACTAGACTAAGTGGGATCCGTTGGGTCCCATGTTCACAAGGGAGGGCTGGTCCCCCAACGCAATATTCCACCTCCCCACCAATTTGAATATTGGTGGCCAGTGGAAGCTTTCTGGAGCGCTAGTATGGGTGTTGTAGGCCGAAGGAACTGGTTTCCAGGGGGCTAGTATGGACATTGTGAGCTGAATGGATTCTTGGGCTGGTAGCTCAGTCATTCAGGCCTGGTGGGCTGGCAGTTCAGTCACTCAGGCCTGGTAGGCTGTCAGCTCAGTCGCTCAGGCCTGGTAGGCTGGCAGCTCAGTCACTCAGGGCTGGTAGCTCACTCACTCAGGGCTGGTGGGCTGGCAGCTCACTCATTCGGGGCTGGTGGGCTGGCAATTGATTGACTCACGGCTGTTGGGCTGGCAGTTGACACGGCTGGTAGTTGATTGACTCATGGCTGGTGTGCTGGCAGTTCACTCACATGTATTCCTTGAAATTCCATGTCAAGCAGAGTACAGGCCACCAAATTCAAATGCAATGTCATACCATTTCAGGCAGAGTGCAGGCCACCAAATACAAATGCAATGTCATACCATTTCAAGCATAGTTCAGGCCACCAAATTCAAATGCAATGTCATACCATTTCAAGCAGAGTGCAGGCCACCAAATTCAAATGCAATGTCATACCATTTGAAACGGTGCAGGCCACCAAATTCAAATGCAATGTCATACCATTTGGATTTTATACTCCTTGCCCACTGAAGGGGTGTTACCTTCATCATGGCGATTGACAGGCGAGAGGACCAATCAGCTGATCTCAAGATTCTTTTAAACATTCATAACTTTTTTATTTTTCATCGATCAGAAAAATCATTAGGGCTGCCTCTGAGGAGGGGGACTGTAAGTAAGATGGCCAACAATCATAGCGATATATGGTAGCGGTTTTTCTAAAATAAATATACAGCGCAGACAGGAAGTGGTCAAGATGATACTCTTAGAGGCAGACAGACAGACAGACCATGGTTCTCTCCCTCCCACATCTACCACCAACTGCAGATAAGGACATAAGAATCCGTCACTAATGCAGTGGGCCATGAAAAAAAGTTGAAAGGCAAGTGTGGGAAGAACAGAATCAACACCATCTGTATTTCAGCGAATATTTTGACTCTGCATTCAAGTTTGTTGGAACAAGCTTTGGGCAGCATTGGATGCTTGCACAGTCAGACCTGTTGTTTCTCAGATGAGCAGTTAAGCAGTTCCTTCAAATGGCCATTAGACATACCTGGGCATTACTTGGAGAGAGAGCAGGGCTGTTCACCCCATGTCCTGGCTAATACACCCTTCAATCAGCCTCGATAAATAGATCATTATTTTATAATCTGGGCAGCAAAGTGGTGCAAACTGTGGAATCCATTCACCAAAATCATTCTGCCTCCCATCTCCTTTATGATAGACTTTAAAATCTGTCACCTGAGCCAAGGTTTTTTTGTTCAGTCCTAATATTCTATCACTTACCTCTCCCTGCCCCACCCCATCCCCACCTGAATGTGAATTTCCCATGCAGTATCACAGACCTATAACACAATACCCTAGATGTAGTTGTTATTAAAAATATTTGATGTCTAGAATCACAATTGACAAGTGGGACGTGCTCAGATAGAAGATAGTTAGACCATAAATCCAAAGCTTGGCCAAGGCATTTGGACCATTTGCATTAATGTGCTGTCCCATGGGAGAGCCATTCATCATTGCATTGTGCTTCAAACACCACAGCAGGAAATTCAGGCATTCCACAGCGCAAAATATGTGATGGTTTCGGAATGATGTCAAAACCAACTATGTTCCAGCAGAACCGTGGCAGAATCCTACCAGGGAGCAGTGTTTTACATTAATCGGATTTGCAACAAAATAGATCATCACACAACCACAACACAGGCACTGTTGGTGTACCAGAATTTGAGGAAATGCAAGCAGGAACTGTTGAGATCCACAATTAATTATGAGAAAGAGTTGGGACCCATATCATGATGTTGGCTGTGGTACAGTGGGTGGCACATCTGCCTCTGAATCAGATGAATGTGGTTTCAAGTCCCACTTCTAAGACGAGCACATACACCCAGGCGGCATTTTAGGACTGTAGAGAAAGAGAGGGAGAGAATGTGGACTGCCTTACATGCAGTTCCTGTGGATACAGTGCAGTGGATCTGTTCCTTCAAATGGCCCCGAGAGATACCTTGGCACTACACTGAGGGAACACAGAGGAATGCTCCACAAATCACCAAGACATTAGTTACCCCTTCAATCAACCTTACATTTTTTCCATTCTTTCACCTTCACATATGCTCCATGGGCAACAGAGTGGTGCAGCAGTGAGTGCTGCCGCCTCACAGCTCCAGCGACGCAGGTATAATCCTGGTGTGTGGAGCTTGCATATTCTCTCTGTACCCACATACTCTTCCCTTGCCTGCTTCAGTTTCCTCCCCCATCGTCAAAAGCGTGCAGGTTGCTAGGTTAATCAGCTGTTGTAAATTAGGTCGGTGATAAATGAATTTTAGGATGGAGTTTGATGGCCGAGTGTGTGAGAGAGAGGTCACAGGGAAATAAGTACAGGGAATGGCATTCCGCTACGGGCCAGGATAGACTTGATGGGCCGAATGGCCTTTTCCACACCATGAGAAAGCAAAATATGTAAAAATGAATATGACGCTGCTATTTATGGGAACGTCTTGTTCATTATAAAAGTAATGACAGTAAAAACCAATTTGAGAAGCGGTGAAAGGAGATGATGTTGCTTTGCCTGTGTGACGATTCAGGTGCTTTGCACATTGAAACAGTTTGTTTCTGGAGCCCCAGTGGATTTTCTCTGCAAATGTTGCTATAATCAAGGGGCTGCGACGTGGGAGTGCCGTCGAGCCCTATTCAAAACCTGGAAACACTGATTGAATTAAATGTTCAGCGGCTTGCAGGCGAGCCTCGATATTTCCTGCCTCAGCTACCCTATTGAACGCCAATCATGGGATTGTGATCCTGTTCATTGTTTCCTCTGATCCAGCTGTTCAGTGCAACAAAAAAAAGGCTGGTGCGGCTGCTGATTTTTATTGTTCTGCTCCTAATACACTACTCCCGAGGACTCTGCTACATCAGCAGCAAGTCTCGTAGCCCTGCCAGTCATTTTGTTTTCCCATTTCCTTTCCCACCAACCACCCCCCTCCCCTCCCCAAACAGATGCACTGAATTACGATTTTTCTCGGATTCCCGACCTTCCGACTCTCTGCTCACAAAGGAAGGAGACGATGAAAGGGGAGGACGGCACGGAGGAGGTAGCGGGTGAGTGGCAGAGGAGGAGGAGGAGGGGGAGGAAGGGGGGGGGGGGGGGGGGGGTCTGTGTAGTCTAAATGGCACAATATTAGAGGAAGGGTCCAGGGAGCAGAGAGACGTGGAGGTGTCAGGGGTCCGGAAGCACAGAGCCCTGGAGGTGCCGTCTCATATCTGTGAAGGTCTCGGGACAAGTTGGGAAGGCTGTGATGGGGACATACAGGTACATTGGCTTTGCTAATAATAACGGCAGTGTACAAACACAAGGAAGTTGTGCTGAACCTTGATGAGACACTGGAATGCCTCTGCTGGAACATTGTGTTCCATTCTGAGCACCAGGCTTGAGGAAGGATGTCATGGTCTGGGGCAAGGCTTCAGGTGAGGATTGTGAGAATGGTACCAGGGATGTGGGATCCCGTGTGTGAGGAAGCTGGGGCAAGTTCTCCTTGGAGAACAGAAGGTCACAGGAAGATTCACGTTCAATATCCTGGAGGATTCTGATACAAAATGTCCGGGGGGGGGGGCAATGATCAGATGGTATTGGTCTAAGGCAAAAGAACCATAGGCACAATGAAGAACGTTTTTTTTTGTTCTCACAAAGTAAACTCTCATCATCAGGAGGAGACTACCTGAAACATTATTGGGCAAAATAAACAGAAGAATTTCTTGAAGACAGAAACATGGTGGAGTTGACTGCAAGAACAGGGAGTAAAATTAAGTTGAATGTTCTTTCAAAGCTGGCACAGGTTAAATGTGCCAAATACCCCCCACTTGTAGAAATGAGGAACTGCAGATATTGGTTTACAAAAGCTGAATGATTATGTTAACTGAATGATCTGATGGGTGAAAGTGAAACCGTGTATCAGTTATTCCTCCACTCTCCTCCTCGTCTATGTTTGACCCATGAGAGGGAGAAATGGCAAGTTTCACGTTTTGCCCATGATTTTTGCCCTTACCCAACCGGGAGTGAAACTCTCTTCTGTCACCAATGCTAGTGCACACACCTGGCGCAATGGAATCGGTGCGTGAATGAAAGAGAAGGTCCCAACCACCAGCTGATAGCCTTGCGTACAGCCACATCCTCCCAGTGCCTTTTCCTGAAGAAATCCCTATTTGATTCCCTTGTGCAGGATCAATGGCTGAATTACCCTAGGAGGCTATAATTTGGTCAGATCACAATTCGATTCTGGGGAGATATTGCGACACAAAACATCCATTCCTTCCAGAAATGCTGCCGGACCCACTGAGTTATTCCAACACGTTGTATTTTGTTCAGGATTCCAGCATCTGTGATTACTTGTGTCTTTTGTGATTGGGTATAGGCCTGAAGTCCAACAACATGTCACAATTTTAATAGTTCTACTTTAAAACTGTGCTCTACTGTGGAGGATTCACTGGAATAGGACTTACAATCTTTCAGTGACATTTTAGTGTGGTATTGTAGGAGTGCCGCACGATCAGATGTGGCTGATTTGAACCTATGTTAAACCAAGGGCCCCATCTGCTATCTAAACTGGATGTACAGTTTCAAAGAAATAATTTTCTCTGCTACTCTGAGCAATATTTGTTCTTAAATCAACATTTCTACAATGGATTATCACATTAGTGTTTGCGAGGATTAGCTTTGCACAAATTAGCTGCCGCATTTCCTATATTTACTCTAAAGTCACCCGACTGAAGAAGGGTTTTAACCCAAAACGTTGCCTATTTCCTTCGATCCATAGATACTGCCTCACCCGCTGAGTTTCTACAGCATTTTTATCTACCTTAGACTATAACAATACTTTGTTTTTTTCGAGGGTACTCTGGGATATCTTTATTTGGGTATCACCACATTTGTTAATCTTTCCTTATAGTATTTTGTCTACATTTTTCCCTGGTAAATCCATTGGGTTGTGTGTGAATGGGCCATCTCACTGATTGAAGTTTATCCCTTATTTAATAAAGTCTAGAAGAAGGGCATTCAGCCCATCATGTCCATACTAGATCCTAGCTGAACAATCCCATCAGTCCTATTCCCCTTTTCTGTGTAACCTGGCCTGTTTCACATCCCCATCCACTCCTCTTTGATTCTTCTGCCACTTACTTACACTGGATGTAATTTCCAGTTGCCAATTATTCTACCAGCATGTCTTTGAGGTGAGAGGAAACCAGAGCACCCATGGATTCTTGATTAATACGAGTATCCGATGTTATTGGGGTGGGGGGGGGGGGGGGGGAAAGGCAGGAGAATTGGGTAAGGAAGGAGAGATAGATCACCCATGATTGAATGGCAGAGTAGACTTGATGGGCCGAATGGCCTAATTCTTCTCCTATCACTTATGATCTTATGAAAACCCACATGGTCACAAGGATCACCACCAAAGATCAGGATTGAGCCTGCGTCTCTGGAAGTGTCAGTCAACAGCTCTATCTGCTGTATCACTGTGCTGCCCTTTAATCCTAATTAAAGGAGCCTGACTTGCAAATTATATTTAGCTTTGAAGTCTCTTTCACTGCTTCACTGCTTGCCCGACCATTCGCATCAATAGTCAACCTTTACAGGGAGTCCATTCTAACCCAAGTTGGAATGAGGAATGTGAGTGAGATCATGTGAACCACAAACACCAGGATGGACTGCTTCTGTACTGTACATCTGGTGTAACTCAATAGATGTACAAAAAATGCATTCCTTGGTGCTGCCTACTTTCATATTTGCAAAGCATATTATTTAAGTACTCTTATTTGCACTTAAATGCAAGGCCAAAGATTTAAATGCAAAACTTCAGTTTGATTCTCGGGTTCAATGGTGGGGAACTACTGGCATGTTGGAGCTGCTTACCAGTAAGCTGCAATGCCAAAGCAAGTCGCCATCTGTCCCTTGGGTGGAAAAATATTCCAACGCACTCCCTTGGAGATGAGCAAGGAAGTTGTTCTGGGGCACTGGCCAATGTTTATCAGATCATCAGCATAACAAAAGGATTATCTAAGCATTAACATACTGCAATTTGTGGGAGTTTGATGTGAGTAATTGGCTGCCACGTTTCCAAAATTGAAGTGACAACATTGTAAAAGATCTTCATTCGCTGTGAAAAAAGTTAAGACTATGTTGAGATGCAAGTCTGTCCACCCCCCAGGCTGTGGAGCTCATTTTTACCCTGACATTATATGCCATTGAAATCCAGGAATCATTTTGGGAACTTGTCTCTGCACTTTGGTAAATTATAGTTTACTTTAGTGTATTGTCACATGTATCGAGGTACAGTGAAAAGCTTTTGTGTGCTAACCAGTCAGCAGAAAGACAATACATGATTACAATCAAGCCATCTACAGTGTACAGATACATGATAAAGGGAATAACGTGAATAACAGTTAGTGGAAGGTAAAGTCCAATCAAAAATAGTCCAAGGATCTCTAAGGAGGTAGACAGTAGCTCAGGACAGCTCTCTAGTTGTAACTCATCTGCCCACTTACATTTCACACTTTTTCACTCCAGTCATTTCCTCCTCTGCCCTCTCTCATCAGGCAGAATATCTAAAAGCTTGATAGCATGTACTACGTTACTCAGGAACAGCTTCTTCCCCTCTGTTATCTGACTACTGAACAGTCCAGACTTAACCTAAGGTGTAGATCCAATCTTCCAACCTACCTCATTGTGGACATTGGACTTTTCTCTGTAACTGTAAAGCTATAATGCTGCAAAACTATATTTGGCACTCTGCTATTTTTCTCTTTGCACTACATGTTGCATTTTTTATATGCCGTGATTGCACTCGGATTATCTGATTTAATGGGATAGCATGCAACCAAAAGCTTTTTGCTGTATTTCAGTGCGTATGACAATAATAAACCAATACAGATACCAACTATTAACAACTTTTAATTTCTATAGAGCATCTTTCACAAACTTGGGAAGATCCAAAACACTTTGCTGTGAGAGGGAAATAGAGTTTGAAGTATAGTCCATGTTATGAAATAGGAAACATCGCAGTCAATTTTTGCATAGCAAACAGGCACTAACTCTTTCCACCAGCCACACTCAGTGATTTAGAAAGTGAGATATTCTGCCTGTGCAAGATCACTAATAGTTGCATTTTCAAAATGCTTTCAAATGTATATTTTTAGTTCGGGAGAAACTGCTCCCAAAGTAATTAGCAAATGGTTGTGTGGGGATTTTTTTTTTAACTCATCACTTAAGATTTCTAGATGGTGTATCATTTTTTTTGATAACACAGATGAAAATTAGGTTAAGCAAATTCCACTGTTATCACTCTTCAATATATATCATTATTGTCAGGTGAGGATGAAGATAGGTCTTTTCTTCCACTAGAGTTTAGCAGTGACCAGTAATGTTCCGAAAAACATGAGCAGATTAAAGGCCAAGGGCTGGAGAGCCTGAAACTGGAAGCTATAGTCCAAGCATAAAGCTCAAACATGCAGACTAAGGTAAAGATAAATCTTTTTTTGGAAATCTCTGCTCCAGTGCCTCTAATATTCAAGGCTGAATTTTAATATTTTTGTGTGCAAAGGAGTTTGGAGGATGTGCGATTGGACAGGGAAGTGCATGTCAAGTAGTGGTTCAGTGTGATCTTATTGATGCTAGCAGAGGTTTGAGGGGCAGAATGGCCAATGCCTTCCATCCATTTCCTAGATCAATTTGTGGGATAATTTCAAATAAGCAGAACGTGTTGATCTGTGGCTGGTTTTGTGATTGATGAGGTGCAAATGGATTTGGACGTACTGTGACTTAAAAAAAAAAAAATTGCTTTCCCAGACTATTTCCTCAGCTGCAATTCGCAGTAAACGTTTCTGCCTGCAAAAACGATGTCCAAGTTAGAGTCATAGAGAGATACAGCAAGGAAACAGACCTTTGGCTCACCAAGTCCTTGCCAACTCAAGCACCTATTTTTACACTATTGCTAACCCAGTTTATTCTCTCACATTCCCATCAACTATCCCTTAGATTTTACCTACGATGCAATACGATAAAACTTTATTCATCCCCAGAGGGAAACCTCTCGCCTATCGTGGCAGTTTACAGTGGCCGATTAACCTACCAATCCGCATATCTTGTTCAGTTGGTCAGAGGCAGGCCAACTACTCCTATAATGTTTATGTTCTTGATATTGCAGCAATGTATGCCATGGAGATCAGCGTAGAAAAGGACAAGCTAACAGGGGAATCCAAGGTCCTCTCTACAACTCCCGTGGGCACTGAGGGAGTCCACCAGAGAGGGGTAAAGGTTTACGACGATGGCAACAAGGTTGTGTACGAGGTATGTTCTGGAGGTGCGGTGGTGGAGAATGGGGTTCATCACTTAACTACGTCAGAGGTGGACCAGCTGATACACAGAGCAGGGAGAACGAATGTGGTCAGTAAATGTGTGTCGGAAGCACTGACTATGTCGGAGAGCAGTGCATCCCCAGACGATTCGCGGAGTGGCGGAGATAGCGGACTGAGGAAGGACATGGTTGTGAAGGAAGTCCGGCACAAGGCTGGTCAGGCGGGGAAGGTGGTCCAGCCGATCCCTCCAGGGGAAGCTCCCAAGGCCAGCGAAGACCATCCAGTGACAATGATCTTCATGGGCTACCAGAGTGTGGAGGACCAGGAGGAAACCAACAAGCTGCTGGGCTACGAGGGCAGCATGCAGGCTGAGCTAGTGCTGATTGACGAAGATGACGAGAAGTCGTTGCGTGAGAAGACTGTGACGGACATCTCGACAACGGACGGCAACGCTGCAGAACTGGTGGCCGGCAAGTCCATGACCGAGGCATCCGAGACCCTCTCAGCAGAGGAGAACGAAGGGACAGACACCGCGATGGAACCAGTCGCAGGTACAGACAAGAAAAAGCGCTGTAAGTGCTGTACTGTCATGTGACCGCATCTCAAGGCTTTGTGGTCACACTGTCTCTCACTGACTTTAACCTCATTTTACTAATCACACTGCCTGTACTGTGAACTGGGAGGGACCTTCCTTAATCCACTGGAAACCTCCTCATGAATGCTCAACCAAATATGGTCTGAGCCACACTAGGACCTTGTCATTGGTTAGACCTCCTTAGAGTTTAACATGGAACATACACCACAAAAAACAAGTAATTCAACATCACAGTCCATATCAGTGTGTATGCCCCATTTAGGACCTGCCCCCTTCCAGCTCTCACCCCCTCAGTACATTTATTCCCTCCTCCAACATCTTGTAACTATGTTTTCTCCTGCAACCATGTCATGTTAGAATGACCTCATTTAAATCACTAACAGGGTGAAGATGTTTCCCCCAAATTCAATATTGGGTTTATTAACGCCTTTCTTACATTGATGTTCGTGGTTTCTTAGATAAATGATCACAAACGTCAATAACATGAAGACTAACATTTCAAAGAAAACGATAGAATAACAGTAGCCAGTTAACGTTACAACAAAATTCATGGATAAAACATAATTTTACAATAAGCTTTCCATTCTGGTTTTTCTGTGCTGAAATCTAATCACAAACATGTCCATTTCTGCCATTTGTTTTCTGAACAACTTCCTTTCCTGAAGTCTTTATTCTTTTTAAGTGACAATTCATACCCATTAAAATGTTAACCTACAATGCAAGCAGGCATTTGTATATATCATCCTTCATTCCAGTTCAATAGACTTCCTGGTTTCCTTCATATTTACTGAGATGTTTCTGGCCCTGGTTTGGCAGTGAATTATATAGTGACTTCTAGGCGACCACAAGGTTAACTGCTCGCCTAAACTGTGATCTCTAGAGTATGGACTCGCCAAACCGGGCTTCTGTCCCAGGTAATGCCTCGTGCCCAATAACTCTGATATCAGCAAGTGCTCAATCAAACTGGAGATGAACAGCAAATCAGGAAATAAAAATCACTAACTATCAATAAACATTTACCAATTGTAAACTTAAAGTTAGGGTCACTTAAAGTTAGATTGTATACATAGAATAAGGAAAAAGCTGAAATATCATAAATAATTTTTTTTTTTAAATATATATATATATACACTTTTGTATCATTTTAAAAAGATGCCATTTTGAAATAACTAGCAAAGAGAATGACAATCCACACATTTAACATTGGTTTTTAGGCTCAGAAAGACTTATTTTAACATAATTGATTTATTATGCTGTTAAACACTCAGTAATGCCCCTGTCCCACTTAGGAAACCTGAACGGAAACCTCTGGAGACTTTGCGCCCCACCCAAGGTTTCCGTGTGGTTCCCGGAGGTTTCTGTCAGTCTCCCTAATAGTTGAAACTGACAAAAACCTCCGCACGGAAACCTTGGGTGGGGAACAAAGTCTCCAGAGGTTTCCGTTCAGGTTTCCTGAGTGGGACGGGCATTAATTCTCAATCTAAAGTATTGGTAACTATCTGAAGATCTTGTCAATTCACTGATTTCTGGTGAAAGCAGCAATGATGTTTACTGCAGATATTACTGAAAGCAACTTCTAGATGTCTGTGCTTTACACAGTGTGCGTGTGTACCCCAGGAGATGGGGTCAGATTTCTTTCATCGGAGCATCAATATCTTCACTATTATTCGCATCCAGTGAAGCAATCCGTACTCTTCAGTCCTTGCTTCCACTTAGAAGTTGCTGAAATAACATTGCCCATAAGACCAATGCCAGCTAGTTACAAATGAACAAAAGCAATCCCAGCATGTTCTGGTTTGAGGTAGAATGAGAAGTGCCAGCAAGGGAATGGATAGAGGGATATCTTCCTTCCCCTGACTCGCTGCTCTTGCTTAGTAGATAAGTATGCAATCTGGGGTAATGGAGCTTTGAAGCTGAGAGTTGTAAATTCAATTTTCGGTTGGTGTTTGATTTTTCTCACCTGAAATATCATCATTGCTGGAGCTGGAGCTGCAGCAGGTGGCAAAAAGTAGTTGCTCAACTAAATTAGATTTACCAGTCCTGATTGTTGACCGGACACCCTGCTAAAGTTTACTGATGCATGGACATAGAGCCAATGAAGGATCCATATATGTTCAGCAGAAGCCCTGTGTAAAATGACCATGGGAAACCAATAAAAGTGAAAGTGAGGAGAATTACGGGCTCCATGGTAAACAAAGGCAGGGTCTACCCGTGGATTGTGGGTGTTAGCTGAATGTATGGTGTATAAGCTGTTGCTCAGAAGTGCCACTATATTGTCAACTATTTATTTCCTAAAATCATTATCCATTAAGCAATAGTAGACTTTTTTTTGGTCATTAACAAACTTTTTATCAAACAATCAACGTTTTGTTAATGTTCAAAAAGTGTTACAAATAGTGCAGTGTCACCAGACAATAATCACAGCAATATGTTGAATGTCAGCATGAGACTTCCAAATCCCTTTTTGCTGCAGACGGATAATTGACATATTGTGCAAATCTGTATCAATTTTCACAGAAAGCCCGTAGGTAAATCCCAAAAGACGGATATCTTGTTATGACGTCCCCTTGGGTAATTATTATACAATTATTCTATTCAACAGCAACTTATAAGAATTACCCCTACAGCTGCCCTTACTTTAACTGAGGTTCACTCCAAAAGGGCCAATAGATGGATTGGGAAAAAAAGGCAACTGCTAAAAAGTTTAACTCTATACTCAACGGGGTTTGTGTATGAGTCACTAATAATTGCAAAGAGTAGAAATATAAGATGGGGGGTGGGGAATTGAGGCAGGAGTTGATAGCAAATAATCGAATCTCCTTCAATGTTCAGAAGCATCTTGCTTTTGATCATTGTTGTTTGAAAGCGATGACAGAGCTTTGAGGAGGAAAGGGGCTCGAGACAGATACAAAAACTTGAAAGAGTCGTCAAAGAACAGAGAGCATAAACTTGCAGAAAATCATGAATAAATGCAAGTGCTTAACCATGGAGTGCTGATTATACAACAACGCAATGCAAGGATCTACCCAGTTAATAAACTGTGCCGAAGTTTGGGTCCATGCAGGTAGATCCTGATGTTACATACTGGTACAAAGTGGACAACAGCAAGCCAGCTACACTCTATTTCCATTGAAGTTAAAGTCAATTCAAGTTAAATTTATTGTCATATGCACAAGTACGACAAGGTACAGTTACAATAAAAATTTAGGAGAGATATGGATGTGCCATTGCTTTGTCTTGCACACTTGTACAAGGTCAGAAACTGTCCTGGGGCATCTAACATGATCTGAACTGGATTCGCAAAATACCAGTTACCCAGTCAGTCGATATAAGCTGTTGGACCACAAAGTCTTTTGTGTGTTCTTATAAAGATCTCTCTGAACCTATTTCTTGAATTACATTTAGCAATTTCTGAATCGGCTAAGTATTTCTTTTATATTGGTAAGTGGATTTTTCATAATGTCATAAGTGATAGAAGCAGAATTAGGCCAATTGGCCCATCAAGTCTACTCCATCATTCAATCATGGCTGATCTATCTCTCCCTCCTAACCCCATTCTCCTGTCTTCTCCCCATAATGTCTGACACCTGTATTTTTGTATTGGTTGTAAAAGTCCTATATTTGGAATATTGGTGCTTTTCTCCAATAACTATGATTGCACCGAGTGGTGAAATGCCTTGCAGTGATTCCAGGGACTCTGGATCGGCGACAGTTGACGACAAGGATAACTTGACTGGGTTTGGCTTAGCTACCAGCTTGCTTCTGTGATTTGAAGCCTGTTCATAATTGGCATCCTGTACAACCTAGCTGATTCAACCTCAGCCCCAATCCTTCCTGGTTCACAGTGCTTCTATTACCCAACCTACTCATGAGCACAACAGAGAGAACTAACAGTAAGAAGCAGTTGTTGATTTTCTGCGATGCCTTTTGGTAACTGTGCCTGATTTTTTTTTCTCTCTCTTTCTATTGCCAAATCCCATCCACTAATGGTTTTTTTTGCCTAGTTTCAATTTGATTAAGGATACTACTGTATATGAATGTTCATTGATATAGTCTATAATTAATATCTTGTTGAACTGATGGGAAATTCCTCATCCCTGTTCTTTCAATCGCTAAGAGTTGTGAATTTCCTACTTTTAAAGCAAATTTTCCACTCAATTATTACTTTTTTTTCTGAGACAGGTGACGAAGATGGTTGTTCTATCAGAAGGGTGTCTTTTGAATTGACCATTTTGTACCTTGTTCTATTGCAGTTTGTATGAGATTTATACTTTATCTTTCCTTTTTTTAAATCATACTCCAGAGAAAACTTAATAACTATTGCTGTTTCTAAACATTCAATGCTATGTACGATTATTGTTCTCTGTTCCCTTTGCGTTTGGTGCCAGTTCCAACGAGCTCTTTTGCATTATCTCTTCATACTCCTCATTCACACACTGAAGCTTAAACCATGCAGTGGGGACTTAAATCAACAGCTTGAAGTCATAATTCCCCATAAGTTATTGATTGCCCTTGTTGCCATCATGTGCACAAGACCTGGCTTTTGATGCAGTATGTTATACTGAATTAAATTTTAAATAAATAAATAATGTGACACAAGGGACTGCAGTTGCTGAAACCTTGAGCAAAACACAAAGTGCTGGAGAAACTCAGTGGGTCAGAGAGCATCTGTGGAGGGTACGGACAGACGATTTTTTGGTTTGGGGCCCTAGAAATAATGTGTTTTTGTGGAGCACGTTGAACATAAAAATAAGTCTCAAAGTGCACTCCAACGGCTCTGTTCTGTCATTGAGCCACATGAGAAGATATCGGGGTAGTTAAGTGTCTGGTGGACTAAGGTTTAGTTTTAAGGATTTTCCTTAATGAATGAAAGAAGGGGAAAGAGTATGGAGATGGTCAAGGAGAGATTTCTGGAGGTTTTGGCAGCTTGAGGGGACACGATGAATTAATGCTTAAAATAGGGAGTGAAGAAAACTCTAGAGGGATGCTGCATCTCTATCAAGTTGTTCACAATGATATGCCTGCTCACACAAACGCTGGCATTCCAGCATGCGTCACACATACACAGACATGCCCACGCCTACATCTCACATACACGGGCATGCCACGCACAAGCCTCACACAGGCATGCTCACGCACACGTCTCACATACACAGGCATGGTCACATACACAGGGATCTCTGCATACACAACACATAAATAAGGACATGTCTGCACATGTCTCATACACATAGACATATCTGCACACATCAAGTCACATACGTGGACATGCCCGCATACGTCTCGCACACAGATGACACCAGCAACACAGGGACATGCCCATACATACACCTCGCACATACATGGACATGCCCATACATGCACATACATCTTGCTAATGGATGCCATATCATACAGAAACATGCCTATGTTCATGTCGCATGCACACAGGCATGTCTGCACTCACTCTTTTTATACACTTTCCACTGGGATGAGGGCAGTATATTTAGATGGGAAGTAATTCAAATGGGACATTGGTGAATTTAAAAAATGGCTCAATTATTGCCATGGTAACCCTGAGTTATCTGCCTGTGGGACATTACAAATAAAAAGATGCATTATGTTGCAGCTTTCATAACTCCAGGATGTTTCATAGTGCTTTACTGCCTTTTTTACTTTAGTTACTATTTTATCATGAGGAGTAAAACCATTGATTTGTGCAGAGGAGGCTCCCAAAAAAACCGATTCAATGGTGTCCTGATTGGTTAGAGACATGGTTGCTTGTGATTGTTGCATCTGGTGTTGGGAATGTTGAGGGAAGCAAATCATCCCGCTTTGTCTGATCAAGCCTCTATGTAAATCCAGGTCTGTGCAACAACATGGTGACTATAAAGATCCCTCCAAATGGCTTGGGTTGGACCAAATTCCCATTCTCACCATATGGCCTCCAGTGCTTCATTGTGGTTGGCATGATGGTGGGACAGTTAAAGCTGCTGCCTCATTGTTCCAGGGGTCCAAGTTTGATCCTGTCCTTGGGTGATATCAATATGCAGTTCACACATTTACTCCATGACTTTGGGGAAAGTGGGCCCAGTGCTGGTTAGTTGGTTACTCTACATGGTCCTTTAGTGTAAGTTATTAAAGATCAAAAAGAGCGCTGATGTGCATATTAATTGAAAGATAGAGCATGGAAACAGGGCCTTCAGCCTACTATGTCCACAGCAACCATCAATCAACTGCTCACACTGGATATATGTTATCCTGCTTTCACATCCACTTCCTACACTCTGGGGAAATTTGCAGAGGCCAATTAACTTACAAGCCTGCACATCTTTGGGATGCATGAGGAAATTCGAGCACGCGGAGGAAACTCCCGCGGTCACAGGGAGGACGTGCAAATTCCACACAGGCAGCACCCAAGGTCAGGATCGAACCCAGGTCTCTAACGTTGTGATGTAGCGGCTCTACCAGCTGCACCACTGTGTCGCCATAAGTGCGAGAGAATAAGTTGCAATGGAGAGGAAATGTGTTTGCTCTCTGGGAATTGGTGCTGACCGAAGCACACCACCGTTTCCAAAAGAGGAATGAGAGATGAGCATTACATTTTGACCTCGCTACTAGAGGAGGTAATACTAAAATTTAAAACAACAATTGATACGTTCAGTTTTTCTACAGGCGATAATACATCTTTTCGCAATAGGATTATGCAGAACCAAGGAGGGCCATTCAACTTATCCGTGTCGGCCAAGAGGAGTTATTTAAACAATCCGTACCTCTAAATTCCTGCTGGGTTACAAACCTGTAGATTACAGCCCATCCAGGCACCTTTTAATTGCGATGAGAGTTTCTCCTTCCATTGTACATTCAAGCATTGCATTCCAGGTCACCACTGCATGTGAATAAATTCCTCAACTCGTCTCCAATCCTTCAACATGTCACCTTAGATTTATATCTTAAAGGGGTTGATCTCTCTGCCAAAGGCATGTTCATCCTGTTTAGTGAAATTCCCTTTGAACTAAGGAATCAGTAGGCTGCCTTGAGTGGGACAAAAAGATAAAATTATAAAAAGTAAAATTCATTTTCAATTGCCACTTTTGGGTGGGAGGCACATTCTTGTACAACTCAGGGAAAAGAGAGTGGTCAAAGTAGGAAAAATACACTGTATGTAACCCATCCTAAAATCAATGTGCGTACAGAGGGATTATCATGTGAATTATTTTTATTTAGCTCATCTGTTCAATTCTTAAACCAAACTATTGAGGATGTTGAGTCTTGCCATTAATTCAGCTGCTGAGGCAAAAATTCCTTTGTCAAATGCGTCAAGCTGGATGCTTTCTTCCTTATGCCCCCAAGGAGACTCAGAGCCCAGGAAATGGAGGCAGGGACATTCTTGAAATTTCCCAAAGTCTTATTTCAAAATATTGATCCCGCATGGAATTTACAGTCCATGTGTCCCTCAATATCATGGGGGTGGGGGTGGGGGGGGGGGGGGAAATAGCTTGGGAAAGGGGTGCAGTTAGATGTTTTGCAGAGAGCTTGAGGGGTTAATCAATTGCAAAACCTTTCATAATGAGGTCTCTTTGTTACTATTGCTATGATATTTTTATAGTGTTGAAAAGAACTTTCTTCAATAATCTGAAAAACAAACTCATACGGCAAGAGCGCATAAGGAATAGAAGTGGGAACAGGCAACATGCCCGCTTCACCTGTCCTGTCAATCAATAAGCTTACACCTGTTCCTCTACCTCAAATGTGTTCACCTGCTCAATCACTTTTATATCTCTCAAATCCTTTGAATATACTCAATGACTGAACATCTGGAGCACTTTGGGGCAGCGAGCTTCAAAGATGTATATATTTTCAGTTTAAGGGAATCAATCTACATATCTGTCCTAAATGACCAACTCCTTATCTTATTATGGTGCCATTCATAGTTGGCAGCTGTTGCAGGCAGAATTTGATCAAGTGTTTGGGGATCTCCTCAGTGAAGATCCTAGAGTCCCTTAAAGATGCCCGCACTAGTTCCCTCACAGTATTTGCTTTCCGATTACTCTGGTTTAATGGGATCAACACCGACCTCGCTCCTTGAGACCAATGCTTCCAGAATATGGATTTCAAAAGGCAGTACAGTTGCCCTACTTTCAAACAGCAATGGGGAATATTTCATAATAACCATGAACATTTTTACCACTTTTCAGTTTAAGGGAATCAATCTACATATCTGTCCTAAATGACTAACTCCTTATCCTGTATTCCTGTAATTCCCTTTGTTTACAGACGCAAACCTATAACAAGAAATACAAAAACTTATTCACCAATGACAATGGGTTCAAGTTGCTTTGATACTTTTGTACATTAATCTAACAACAGAATATCATGGTGATAAAATGACATTAGCCTGAAGGTGTTATTCAATGTCAGGTTCAACATTGTCATTAAAATCTAGGGCACCTCTAACGTAATAAAAAATAATTACTGCCTGCAATTCGACAAGTGTAGAGTTAGAACTAGTATATTTGAGCTGTTGATATGGTGGGGTAGGAGAATGCAAGGTTTCATTTTAAATATAATTGGTACAGTGGCCTTAAATGCAAGAGCCAGCTCTAATAATGCTCCACCCAATTGTGCCCATAATGAAGCATAATGCCATTATTGCTTTCACTAAATAAGCACCACAGTTGAAAACAAAATTCCCTTGGGGACTTGCTTTCAAATTTGTGGAAACGTGTATAGAGCCAAGATGAATCAAGTTTCATGCCCCCCACAATGGTGAAAATGCATAAAATCTTCTGGTCTTCCACAGAACTAAAGATTAATGTAATCACGGGTACCACTGCAGATTGGGGTGTGAATAAATGTCAACCCCCATTGTAATAATGATCACACTTCAAAGGTATTTCTGTGACTGTAAAGCACTCTGGGATGTCCTGAGGTTGTGAACTGCATTCTAGAAATGCAACTCTTCTTCTTAGGATTGATGCATTGTTATTTTGTGGTTTTTGGCTTAATCTAGTTTTGACTACATTTATTTGACAGGATTTTGCATATTTCTGCAAATTTAAAACGGGGTGTTGTAAGTGCACAGGCTCCATTTACAGCCATCATTGTCCTTCATCTCCCCTGCTGGAGGTCATGGTCTTGACTATGAAAAACATCCTGGTCTTGATAATAACCAGCAACACAGTATTGTGGCAAATGAGATCAATGGTGCTTATTCTGTGCAGCATCGAGCTATGATGGGTTAAGTGCAGTAGATGGAGGCAAGTATGTCGCAGTCAGGACTACCTCTGTATTGGGCAGTGCTAATTCAGTAGTGGACAAAGAATATCAGTACTAGAGATGGGAGTTAACGCAATAATGTGCATTGTTTAACTTGGTTAGAGCTAAAGACACGAAGGGTGGGACAAGCTGCAAAAGGTGAAGCCAACACTCCAGAGTGTGGTGCCAAAAACACATGGATCTAAAGGCACAGCTGTGGGATTGGAGTTTTAGTAGATAATATAGTATCAGAGTGCAGGTGTTGCTGTTGATCTGGAGTTATAGTAGGGAGGGCTAAAGGTGTGGAGAGAGGATGGTAATAGAATGGGATGAGTTAAAAATTGAGTTGGTGGAGCTAAAGCTGTGGTTCTCACGTTTGCAGAACATTTCGAAGATTTGGTTTAATTAGATACAAACTTGGATATTACAACCTTTTATTGTCACACTTATTTTACTTGTTTTGTTATTTGTTTAGTTTGCATTTTTACAAAAATCCAATTTTATATCTTAAATTTTAAAAAATCAATCCAAAAGGATGCTATTAATCTGTCTGTCCAACAGTAGTGGACTTTCAGGTATTTAGACAAAGCTGATCTGGAAATGCAAAAGACTTGAAACTCTAAAGTGCCTTTTATGACACAAGGAACATCCCAAAATCATTGAGAGTTAATGAAGTAGATTAGAAGTGTCATCACTGTGAGAAACATGACAGGCAATTTGCATGCAGTCAGCTCCTATAAGCAGCAAATGATCATTTTTTGCTGGTGCTACTGAGGTTATTTATTCATTTGGGAACTGAGGATGTCTGCATGACAGGACAGAAAAGGCCTTGGTTTAATACTTCATACAAAGAAGGGAACTAAGCAGCGCTGCACTCTTGCAATAATGCAGTAGAACAAGTTTGTATCAGTTAATCTGTGATAAATAGTTGGGTCATTAGACGGCTAAATGATGAAGGAGGGAACAAGTTGCCTTTTGGCCATTCCTCACTCACTTAGGAAAATTAAACTGTTTGTAATTGGATATTGGCATTAGATGAAATGGACTATGCCATTCTTGCAGCAAAACATAGCAGGTGCATGTGCTGAGCTCAAGGCTGTGTAAGTGCCAAGGCCACCACTTTAAGTACTTCTTCAATCATTCCAAATAACCGGGTCAAATCTAAATGGCTGCTCAATGTATTAATACTTTGAGCAACCTCTTATCTGGCATTCAGCAAGAGACAAAATTCCAGTTGTCAATGTAAAATAACATGAAGCACAATTAGTAAAATCCTTTACATTGACTTTTATATTTTTGTTACAATCTTTCCACAATTCCACCCACTTACCCCATTAAAGTCGTGTCAGATTGTTTTTAAACAGCTGTCAAATTTATACAATTCGAATCATTTAACAGAGTTCTCATTGAGAAAATTCAGTACGCCAGGAAAGTCAGTTAAAACCAAAGAGTGCCACTCCATCAAGAGAGGAGGGGAGTGGGGGGAGGTTGTTGGGAGGGGGAGAGGAAACACCATGGTTTCATTGATAAATCCTCTGGCCAAATAAATGTAAAAGAGCTCGGTGACTGGGGATAATGCTGTGCTAACACTGGTTCGAACTTGCTGCATTTTCTGCTGTACTCTTGTAACCTGAAGTGTACTTGAACTGTACTGTTCTGTTCTGATAAACTGCCACTGGCCAAGCTGTAACTTCAGCTTTTCTTCTGTACTGAATTAATATGAATAAACTGGCTCTACACAGTGTCTACACAAGATGGTCTCTGCTACATTTCTTTCTAACCTTCACTTTGCAAGATACTCCAGACTCCAAAAAGAAGAAGCACTGTTCTGATATCACAGCTTGCACTAAAAGGTTACTAATCTCTTTAACTTCCACTCTGCACGAGCATGTACCTCTGTTCTCACTGTTTCTACTACTGCAGCAGCTTGTTACTGCCTTAAGCAAGTGCCCTTTACACTTGGATTCCTGGGGTGTTCAGTAATGTGGACTCTCTGCAGGGATGGTAATGAGACGCTGAGGTCGATCATTAAAAAAAGTACAATGCCCTTCATGAACTGAAATGCTTTACTGTCAATGAAGAGGTACTTTAAAGTGATGGTATTTAAAAGTATAGTCATGGTATTTAAACGTGTAGTCATCAATGCAGTACAGCAAGCAGGCACTTTGCAATATAGCAGGCACAGCAGCCACTTTGTTCTTGGTATAGCCTCATAAATAACACCTTACAAATGACTAGGCTGTCCATTTTAGCGATATAGGTTGAAGTGTAAATAACAGCCAGGACACTGAGGATAAATTATTTTTTCTCCTTCAGAATAATTGTATGGGATTATTTGGATATACCTGGATGGATAAAGAGGTGTTCAGTTTAATATCTCATTCAAAAGATAGCAGCTTCAAGAAAGTATCACTCCCTCAGTACTAAAGTGTTATCTTAGGTTTTATCCTTCAGTCTCTGGAGAGAAACACAGGTTCAGTAGCTCCAGAGGTGCAAGCTCTACCAACTGAGCTGCTTATGAGAAACTGGATATATTTGCAAAGAGTTCATTTCATTTCACTGTGGTTCTGGAATGAAGGTTTTCTTCTTCTTTCGTGTGGCGTGCACAGCCTAATGTTGTTGGACAACTTGTTCTATTTGATCTTACGTTTGTGCACGTCGAGTTGATTGCATTAGTCGAAACAGGGCGGACCACGTGAAGGTTGCAATCTTCCACCCCGAATGAAGGTCTGTGTGGTTGATACTCCAAACCAACAAGGTCAAGTCCCTCCAAACAGAACTTGCAGACACAAAAAGAAGCATCTTGCATTCAGCCATGGAACAAAACATGGTTAAATAACCAAATGGTAATCTCACAAAGGATAATGTACAAACCCAAACTCATTCAACATCTTTCCAAATTGAAGGAGAAAACAGAAAAGATGTTGGAGCAGGAGAAAAGGTAAATAAATGGATATGTAGAAATGGGCCCTTCAGCCCAACTGGTCAAAGCCAAGCAAGATGCCCCATCTAAGCTAGTCACAGTTGCTGGTGTTTGGCCCATATCCCTCTGAGCTGTTCCAAATTTCCTTACAAATAGTGTTATTGTACCTGCCTAAAACACATCCTCTGTCAGCTCGTTCCATATACGAACAGCACTCTGGTACTTGATTCCCCTACCTGGGGAAAAGACTGTGCATTCAGCCTACGATTGTCACGTTTACTGAGATACAGTGAAAAGCTTTTGTTTGCATGCTATCCAGTCAATCAAAAGACTACATGAATACCATTATGCTGCCAAAGTGTGTGCTTCCACATGATTTTATACACCTTTATAATATCGTCGCATGTTCCAAGAAGCAAGCCAATTCAGTCCAGCCTCTCTCTGTAACTAAGTCTCTCGAATCTTGGCAACAGCTTTGTAAATCGTCTCTGCACCCTTTCCAGCCTAATGCCATCATTCCCATGGCAGGGTGACCAAAATTGAACTCAATGGGGGTAACACAGTGGCACAGCGGTAAAGTCCCAGGTTTGATTCTGACTACAGGTGCTGCTGTATGGAGTTTGCACGTTCTCCCCGTGATCGCATGGGACCTCCCCGGGTGCTCCAGTTTCCTCCCACACTCCAAAGACGTACAGGTCTGTGGGTTAATTTATCTTTGGTAGAAATTGTAAATTTTCGCTGGTGTGCAGTATAGTGTTAGTGTATGGGAATCGTTGGTCGGCGTGGGACGAAGGGCCGGTTTTCCGTGCTGTATCTCTAAACTAAACTAATACTCCAAGTGTGGTCTCACCAACACCCTGCACAACTGCAACATAAAGTCCCAATTTTAATGTGGCCAGAACAGTTCAAGGCCAACGTTTGTGGCCTGCATGTGCATTCTCCCATGCCGCTACATCTAACAAAAAATACAAAATAGACATGAAATGTTGGCAATTCCTGTTTTTTTTTCAATATCCTACGTCTGGAAAAGATTCCATCTCCTGGTCAGGAGTAAGCCATGATGGGAGTTAAACACAGTCATGAGAGTCTTTAGTTTGAAATGTTAGGGCACCAGAGGCACTTGAGGTTGGGTGAGCAGGGCTTAATGCCTGACAGAATGTGGGAGGTGGAAGTTCAGCTGAGATGGTGTTTATGTCAGGTTGGTTAGCTGATAGACAATTAGACAAATCCCTCAAGAAGTGACAAAGAGTTTGGATGAAGTTGAATGAATTGAGGGAGAGGCAGGGGATGGAATAGAAGGGGGTGGTGGCATTGATGATGGGAATGGTCATGGTGTCATGGAGTTACACAACACAGGCACAAGCTTTTATGCCCATCAAGTTGCTGGCCATCAAGTACCCATCTGCACTGATCCACTTTTCCAGCACTGACTCATAGCCTTCCATGCTTTGAGTTCAAGTATTCATATAGATGCTTCTTAAATGCTGTGAGAGTCTCTTTCTCAACCACCTCCTCATGCAGTTCCAGATTACAACTAACCTCTTGGTGAGAATATTCTCTTTCAGATTCAATTTAAACCTTGTACCCCTTACCTAAAACCAATGCCCTCTGGCTTCAGACACTTCTGCAATGGAGAGAAGTTTTATATTAACATATCCTCTGTCAGGTCCTCTTCTGCCTCCACTACTCCAAGAGAAACAAATCCAGCTAATTAGGTCTCTCCTCATAACTGAAATGCACCATCACAGGCAACATCCTCTGCACCCTCTCCAGTGCAATCATATCCTTCCTATAAGGCAGTGACCAGACTTTCACACTTTATTCCAGGTAAGTACTAACCAATGATTTATACTCTCATACCATAACCTCACTACTCTTCTATTCCATATCCGGTATGCATCCTTAACCATTTTATCTACCCATGCTGCCACCTTCAGGAATCTTTGGACTTGTACACCAATGTCCGTCAATACCCCTCAATGTCAATGACCCTCAAAACTCTCTAGCACCTTCCATTCATTGTGTATGTCTTACCCTTATTAAATCCATCACCTCACAATCCATCGGCTATTGCCTAGCCCACCCTAACAACTCATCATTACCATCCTTCGCCTAAAACAACCCTGCTCAATCCTAAAACACTATTAACAACACCCTTCGCCATCATACATTATGCATCCGTATCCAAATATTAACGTTGATAATAAATAGTAAAGATACCAACCATCGCTATTATACACCACTGATCGTAAATTTTCAATGACAAATCAGCCCTCTTTCATTAGCCTCAGGTTTCCTATTATGATGTGTTTTTTTTTTTGGCCTAATTCCCCCTGTGTACCAAAAGGTACATTTGGGATGAGTCTTCCATGTAGGACCTTATCAAAATCTTTCCTGAAGTTCATATATATATTACATCAACTGCATTGCCATCATCAATATACTTTTCTACCTCTTTGAAACAAAACAATCAAATTTGTCAGAAGGGATCCATACCCCCCCCCCCTCCGCCCCTCCAACCCCGCCCACCCCGATACTTATACTGATTCTCTTTGATTAATCTCTTCCTTTTCAAGTGTAGTTTAAATCCACCTCTCAAAGTTTTTTAAGTCAACTCCAGACCACGAACATTAGATTCACTAGACTGTTGCCACCTGTCTTATCCCTGTTGTTCTACTTGAATAGAGACCTTGAATAGAGACTGCATCAAGAGTCAAGAGTGTTTAATTGTCAGATGTACTGTCAATGGAACAATTCAATTCTTGCAGCAGCAAAAACAGACCTCCAGTCTTCAGGCATCTCACCGGTTGCCAGTGAAACATAGACATAGAAACATAGAAAATAGGTGCAGGAGTAGGCCATTCAGCCCTTCGAGCCTGCACCACCATTCAATATGATCATGGCTGATCATCCAACTCAGTATCGTGTTCCTGCCTTCTCTCCATACCCCCTGATCCCTTTAGCCACAAGGGCCACATCTAACTCCCTCTTAAATATAGCAAATGAACTGGCCTCAACTACCTTCTGTGGCAGATAATTCCAGAGACTCTCCACTCTCTGTGTGAAAAATATTTTCCTCATCTCGGTCCTAAAGGAATTCCCCCATATCCTTAGACTGTGACACCTTGTTCTGGACCTCCCCAACATCGGGAACAATCTTCCTGCATCTAGCCTGTCCAACCCCTTAAGAATTTTGTAAGTTTCTATGAGATCCCCCCTCAGTCTCTAAATTCTAGAGAGTACAAGCCAAGTCTATCCAGTCTTTCCTCATATGAAAGTCCTGACATCCCAGGAATCAGTTTGGTGAACCTTCTCTGTACTCCCTCTATGGCAAGAATAGAGGTCTTACAAGTCTCTGGAGCCATAGCAATTCCACTCTCGCTTCCCATCACTGACTAGGATGCATCTCATCAGGCCCAGGAGATTTATCTACCTATGATCCCGCTAAGACATCGCACATCTTTTTTAATGATAACATATTCTAGTATTTCACTGTTCCTCTCCATTAATTTTCCTTCTCCTTAGTAATACATATGAGATGAATTCATATATACATATCCTATACATATAAAATACTTTGAGAATTTCCTTAATCTTGTCTGCTAATGATGTCTCATAGATAGGTAGAAGGCACCCGGGGTGGGAGATTGCAACCTTCACGTGGTCCGCCCTGTTTCGACAAATGCAATCAACCCGGAGTGCACAATCAAACAAGATCAAATAGACCAGGTTGTCCGACAACTTTAGGCTGTGCATGTCATACGCAAGAAGAAGAAGTAGAAGGCACCCGACCCAATACACAATCGACAATTGGTGCAGGAGTAGACCATTCGGCCTTTCAAGCCAGCACCACCATTCATTGTGATCATGGCTGTACCCCATTCCTGCCTTCTCCCCATATCCCCTGACTCTGCTATCTTTTAGAGCCCTATCTAGATCTCTCTTGAAAGTATCCAGAGAACCGGCATCCACGGCCCTCTGAGGCAGAAAATTCCACAGACTCACAACTCTCTGTATGACCGAAAACATCACCTATCCATATTCTCCACAGATTCACCTGGTGCAATGAATTACACCAAAACTTTGAGTCTTCATTTTTTGTGAACCAGCATCTGTAGTTCCTTGTGCCTCCGTTCTCATTTGCCTCATTGCCCATCTAATACCCACCAGCTTCCTTTTATCACTTTATCCAACCGGCAATATCTGTTGAACCCAGGGTTCCTTGGAATTGTTGTCCTTACCTCTCACTCTTTCAGGAAAACGTTGGCCTGGACCTCTTGCTATTTGACTTTTGAACGCCTTTCACTTTTCCAGTGTAGACTTACCTACCAGTGGTTACTTCCAGTATACTTTTGCGAGGTCCTGTCTGACAGTATTGAAATCAGCCTTCTCCTAATTCAGAACTTTATTTTCTGGTTCACCTTTCCCACTTGAAAATCACAGAGCTATAGTCATTATCTTCAAAATGCTCTCCAGCCATTTGGTTGCTTTCATTTCTTAAACTTAGGTCCAGTTTTGCCCTTTTTCCAATAGCATTCATATCCTGGCACTTTAAATTACATTTGATTGTTGAATTAAGTTTTATACATAATCAGAGGTTGTTTCTTATAAAATGCCTAAATGAAAATAACATGGTTCAAACAGGCTGGGAGAGAGACTGCACTGATTAGATATGAAGTGTATGGCAGAAGTTCACCAAAGACACTGTAAGAAATCACTATCCATTTTGTGAGTTGATAATGATCGCACATTGAACTTCATTTCTACAATTTGTCTGATGTCAATTTGCACTGATGTCAATGCAATTGAATTTCAGACCGAGAGTTCAATGCACATGTCATTTCACCGCGTATTTAGTACACACACAACAGAGGGAAATACTGCCCAGTGATTAACCGGATGAACCTGTAATACATCGGATGCCAGTCACCAAGCTAAAGAAATATTCCGTAGCTGCATCAAATTAAATTATTCCTGTAGTTTACCCCAGTAGCGCTGCATCTAATTTGTCAGCTACAAGATTCTTTGAGAATAAATGGTGGAATGGGAACATCATCAATAAAATCAGTACCACTAAGTTTAGATAAAAGTTTGAATCAATATAATGATCAGTTCCAATTAGTCATAGGAACTTCTAATTAGCTAATGGTCACAATCTGTGGTCTCCCAGCCACATGCCAGATAAAAATAATTCACTTCCTTACTTTTTTAGCTCATGGTTACATTTTCTTCATGGATAATTCCACAGGCAAGTAATCAAGCTATTCCCAAGTTTTTGCCTATGATCTTTATATCCATTTCTTGCTGCGTTTGAGGCAGCAGAAGTTATGTATCGCCCTCCAGGGGTTGTAGCCAGTTGGGCCTTCCACATTCAGCTGCAGCAGGGTGATGCCATCCGGTTCAACACCCATAGGTGCCCGCCCTAAAAAGGGCACATGCTCCGGGTTGGCACCAAGCCGCGGCGACTGAGGTGGTATTCGGACTGCAAGCTGCAGCAACTGAGGTTGCATTATCCCTGGTGCTGTTTCTGTTTGTTATCGTTTGCCTGACTGAGGTCAGTTGACAGGGCTCACCACGGGGAGCTCGACAACATGAGCTCCTTTTTCCATTTGATGGATGGAGAAGACAGTATAGAAATACCTCACCACTCCCACACAACAAAAGTCTGTGCATCGGATCACAATCTCACATCACCAGGTTGAGAATCCAGGCACTAAATTTAGGCAGGGACGCATTATGGGAAGTGGTCAGTGATGCAGTTCTTCAAGAACTGAATCATCTAGAATGCATATAAGAAGAAATGTGTCATGGATTCCTTAAGGAAAGAAAGGAAGTTGTTGATACTCCGGTATTTCGAGGAACTCCATGAATTCAAGCTTTGTCCCAGAGAACTAGATTACTTAAACAGAAGGAGCTGGTTGCTGGGAAACCAAAGACTGGTCTGTCCATTAATGATAGTACACCGTCGTTCGTTGGTGTTCCATGGCGCATCAGTACAAGCTCAGTTAAACTATCTAGGTTTGGAACCAAAAAGGTTCATAAGAAACAAAATGGGATAAATCTTCCACGAGATGAAATCGAATAGGGCAGTGCAAACCTATACCTGGGAGTTTACCCAGCTCCCAGTTGGACAATCCAGCAGCTGATCCCACAGCTAGTTCACCTGGCACACTGCCGGTAGATTGAAGTCAATGGGAGAAGTCAAACCCTAGCGCAAAGATAGTGAACAATTTTTACTTGCATTTATTTACATTAATTTAAAAGTTTTATTTGTTTTAAAGGTGTGTTTTGACTTTTGGCTTCAAATTGTTACTTAATAATTTTAAGTAATTTAACATTTTTAATTTTGGGCTGCTCTTCAGTGATTATGAAAAACGATACTAATCATAAAATCATCATCATCATCATCATTGTTGAAAACATCAACGGGCACAGGGCCTTACAATGCTATGTACGACAGTGATCGCAACTTCTACTGAAGTGTGGATGGCCGTTGGCTCACTAGAAGTTCATCCGCCCTTTGACAGGTCTTGTTTTTGGGGTCCTGCTGGGGGTCCACAGCCCTCTCCTCACCTGGCAAACCAGGTGGGGGAGATGGTTTAGTCACTGACTATCCGACCATGGAGCAGGTAGCACAGAATTACATGGTACCCGTGGCGGGGGGAACTCCCCCCGACCTTACCTCATAAAAACTCAATTTAAACATTGCGTAGGAAGGAACTGCAGATGCTGGTTTATACCAAAGGTAGACACAAAATGCTGGAGTAACTCAGCGGGTCAGGCAGTATCTCTGGAGAAGAGTAGGTGACGTTTCGGGTCGGAACCCTTCTTCAGACATCAAATTAAACAGTAGGTTTGACAATGCTGAGCTGGAATGATGAACAATTATTGTCCGTGCTGCCAGACATTAGGTCTGGGAAAGGTTCCCTTGCTACAGGCCTTGGTGATGAGCGGTGGCCAAGAACAAAGATGTAGAACGCACCCACCATCCTGGTGGAGAGAGGCTCCTTTCATCCACTCTGCCATTCCTCAAATTGTTCCTCAAAACAATGATAATCTTGTCTTACAAAACAACCCGTTCTTCCAAAGGTGGCGCCTTTTGAAAATGATGAGGATTCAGTTACTAGGATTAGCTTGGATTTTCAGAACTGATTTGAAAAACATTTCCTCTGTGTCGACCTGCCAATTAGTAACGCCAATTGAATTATCTGGACTCAAAACTGCATGAGAGTTAGGAAGCAAAGAGGATCAAGAAAAGCAAAAGATCATAACTAGTCGAGGAATCTTTGAGCTTTCCGGTTAATAGGATCTCCTCCAAAGCATTGGCAGGCTTCCATGAAAAGCCTGTGGATATTGGCACACTCCTATAGTCACCTATCGAAATGAGAACACTGCTGCTATCCAAGAATTTATTTTGAACTGCATATTCACAGCAGCAGCTCTGATGTGTTGGTAATGCCATGGATATGAGTAGTACTGAATTATAGTGTCTCTGAAGACATAGAACAGAGAACAGTTACATTGAACATAGAATATAGCGCAGAAACTTCACCCCACAATGTCCATGCTGAATATGACACCAAGTTCACCTAATTTTACCTGTACATGATCGATATCCCTCCATTCCCTGCACATCTGTGTGCCAATCCAAAAGCCTCTTAAATGCCATTATTGTATCTGTCTCCACCACCACCCCTGGCAACATGTTCCAGGCACCCACCACCTCTGTGTAAAAAAACTTGCCCCATACATACCCGTCAAACCTTTCCCCTCTCACCTTAAAGTAATGATCTCTAATCTTTGACATTATCACCCTAGAAAAAAAGGTTCTGATTGTTTACCCTATTTATGCCTCTCATAACGCTCATCATTCTATTGATTGTCCCTCAGCATCTCTTCTCCAGAGAAAATAATCCAAAGTTATCCAACCTCTACTTTTAGATAATACCTTCTAATCCAGGCAGCGTTTTGATAAACCTCTTCTACACCCTCTCCAAATCCTTCACATTCTTCCTGTTATAAGACGACCAGAACTGCACACAATACTCCAAATTGCTTACAGCTCCTTCATAGAAACCACTGTAGGTGAAAATCCAAATCAGTGCACACGATGATCTCCACATAATCAAATAGCAGTGAATGAGGTTTCTGAACCAATTATACCAGTGCTAGCTTTTTGTTGGAGCTACCAATTACTATTTCTGGCAGCAATTTTCTCCAAACAATTATTTGTCAAATTCCTTTCAGACTGATATTAAATCCAATTCTGGTTCATAATAATTCACTGCGTTTTTAAATTAACTATTCCTATCTTTGTTCTTTTAAGTTGTCTATTTTAAATTTCAGTGTACTGCTAGTGAAAACCATTTGCTCTCTTTCAAATGTGCCATCATTTTGAACTCCGCTATTAAATCTTCCCCTGTGGCGGCTGACATGGGTATAAATCATCAGGATGAAGAAAGCAGAAGGCTCAAATCCCCCAAAATATCAAGCGCAGATGCCGAAAATCTGAAATAAAAACAAAAACTGCTGAAAAATGCTATGCAGGTCAGGCGGCATCTGTGGGAAGAGAAACAGAGCTGGCGTTTCAATTTAAAAACCCTTTGTCAGTTAGAGGTGCGGTTCATGTTACTGCAGTGTTGCTTGTTGCAACATTATTCTGCCCTCTGCCTCAGAGGGCGGTGGAGGCAGGTTCTCTGGATGCTTTCAAGAGAGAGCTAGATAGGCATCTTAAAAATAGCGGAGTCAGGGGGTATTGGGAGAAGGCCGGAATGGGGTACTGATTGGGGATGATCAGCCATGATCACATTGAATGGCGGTGCTGGCTCGAAGGGCCAAATGGCCTACTCCTGCACCTATTGTCTATTGTCTATTGTCTTTTCCTTTTCTTCTTCTTCTTGCGTATGGCGTGCACAGTCTAAAGTTGTAGGACAACTTGTTCTATTTGATCTTATATGATTGTGCACACCAGGTTGATTGCATTTGTCGAAACAGGGCGGACCACGTGAAAGTTGCAATCTTCCACCCCGTCTATTCCTTTAATAACACAACATTGATGCCTGAGGAGATTCAATGAGGTGGGTCTTGACTTGATGTGAAGCGGATGAGAACGGCAGAGGAAGCCCACGTGAGATCAATGAGGAAAGGTATAACATGGTGTAACAACTCAATGCCGGCCCTTCAACCCGATCACAGGGGCAAGTGCAGTGGGGGGTCAAGGTTGCAGGGAACTCCTAGTGATCGTGAGAATAGGCATGAAGTCACAGACACACTGAGGAACATAAAGGACCTGAATAGTGCCCCCGAATGGTTAATACGTTTACATTAAAAATAGAAAATGCTTGAAACATGCAGCAGGGCAGACACAAGCTGTGGAGAGCGAAATAGTTAATGTTTCAGGTTGATGTCCTTTTATTAGTTTCCCTCTGCTTCTTTCTCCACAGATGCTGCTTAACCTGAGGAGTGCATTCGCATTTTTCATTCTCTGTTTCATACTTCCAGCATCCATGTTTCTAGATTTTTGGATAATTTTTCATTTCTGCACACATGCCTGATCATTCACAAATTAAGATCTATCCCCCTGGATGTTTGAATGGAGAGATTTTAAGCTCAGTTTTATTTAGACTGCCAAATAAGCAAAAGCTCATCCACATTCAGTTAGCTGACCCCACTATTAAAAAACAAACCACTGGAGGAATTCAGCAGGCCAGACAGCATCTGTGGATAAAAATAAATAGACCATGTTTCACACGAGGACCTATCTTCGGTCTGAAGATCCAGTCTGTTCCAACCACATATATGTTTGGTCCTCTTTCATTCATCAGTTTGTCAGATCAGAAATTCAGTTTCATTTCTTTCATCAGTTTGTCTTTTTTTGCTCAAAATTCCAGCAGTCACTGACATCCTTACTCTTCCTTCTCTACAGGCTGTGGCTCTGTTTTTCTACCAAAAACAAGGCTGATAGGTGACCTGAAAGAGATGCTTAAAGTTATGATGTTTAAGAAGGAACTGCAGATGCTGGAAAATCGAAGGTAGACAAAAATGCTGGCAAGCGTAGGCTTGCCGATCACTTCGCCGAACACCACCGCTCGGTTCGCAATAACCAACCTGATCTCCCGGTGGCTCAGCACTTCAACTCCCCCTCCCATTCCGAATCTGACCTCTCTGTCCTGGGCCTCCTCCATCACCAGAGTGAGGCCCACCGTAAATTGGAGGAGAAGCACCTCATATTTTGCTTGGACAGTTTGCACCCCAGCGATATGAACATTGACTTCTCTAATTTCAGGTAGTCCCTACTTTCTCCTCCCCTTCTCAGCTCTCCCTCAGCCCACTGGCTCCACCTCTTCCTTTCTTCTTCCTGCCCCCCATCCACACATCAGTCTGAAGAAGGGTTTCGACCCGAAACATTGCCTATTTCCTTCGCTCCATAGATGCTACCTCACCCGCTGAGTTTCTCCAGCATTTTTGTCTACCTTAAAGTTATGATAGTAGAAAGTAACACAGTGATTGGTAATGAGCTGGTATCCAGAACCCTTGACCTCTGACCTGGAGTTCTGAGTTCACATCATTATAGCATCATGAATGATGACCATCAAACTATTGGTATCTTATGAATGTACACCTGCTTAATACTTCCTCAGGAAAGGCAAATGCCATCCTTATTTGATCTGGCAATATGTGACTACAGCCTCCAACAATGTTTGGCTTATAACTGCCCTCTGTAATAACCTGCTACCGATTGTGGAAATTGACAAAGACCCCAGAGACAGCCACATCTTGGAATGAATTTGGATTTTAAAAACAGCAAATTAATATGTTTCCACTACATCGATTTAGTTTAGTTTAGTTTAGAGATACAGCGTGGAAATAGGCCCTTTGGCCCTTTGGCCCACTGAGTCCGTGCCAACCAGCAACCACCCGTACGCTAGTTCTATCCTGCACGCCAGGGACAATTTGCAGAAGCCAAATAATCTACAAACCTGCAAGCCTTTGGAATGTGTGAGGAAACCGGAGCACCCGGAGAAAACCCGCACAATCACAGGGAGAAAATGCAAACTCCGTACAGACAGCAACCAACGTCAAGATCGAACCTGGGTCTCCGCCACTGTGAGGCAGCAACTCTACCGTCGCGCCACTGTGCCGCCCTGTGCAGAAACCAAGAATAGGAGTCATAAGGTTGGTACAGTGGCACAGCTGGTAGAGCTACTGCCTCGCCGTGCCAGAGACCCAGGTTCAATCCTGACATCAGGTAGTGGAGTTGCACATTCGCCCACGACAGAGTGGATTTTCCCCTGGTGCTCCAGTTTCTTCCCAAATCCCCAGATGCGTGGGTTTGTAGCTTAATTGGCCTCTGTGAAATTGCACCTAGTGTCAATGGAGTGGATGAGAAACTGGGACACATTGAACTAGTGTGAATGGGGACTCGCTAAATTAAAATAAACATAAACCCATCATAAGACATTCGCAGGAAAGGTCTTCCTCCGAGTACATTTGCAGTGTGGAATTCTCATCACCCTGAGGCACCTATGGAATTAAGGGAAAATCAGGGAAGAAAGGAGATCAAATGCAAGATGAATGGGTGAGATGGAAAGATAAAGGTGAAGGATTGTGGGGAGCAACATCACTGGAATGGACCTATTTTGGTGCTGGGCATTCTGTGTGATGTGATGCAAGGTTTCCATAACTTGCCATGACCCAATTTAGATGAAAGTGTTTAGTTTGAGTCTGCCTGGCAACATGCCTCCACCAACGTTCTAACATATACAACACAAGTTCAAAGATCCCAGGGCAGCTATTAACCAGCTCCTGCAGTCTGCAAGAACAATAGAGGCCTCTGTTCAGATCACTGCACATCGTTCATCATGAGGGAGACTCTTTTTCAGTTAACAGATGGCACTGGAACCTGCTCCCAGCTCTCTCTTCTGCCACAAGGGTGGGAGATAAGTGTCAAATGTAACTTGAGTAACAGTGTCCTGGGGAGGGATTAGTAAGAGCAGGTGTTACCTCATCCCATCTGCTTAACTCAACAGGAGCATTTGGTTCTGGATGAGGGCAGTGAGTTTCAGAGTCACTTTCTCTTTCATTCGGTGCCTGCTGCCCAGGGACATCCAACAACTTAGACTGCTCCAGTTTGCACATTTGACTTTCAAATTCCCCCCTCTCTCACAGATCTTCTTGGAGAAGATTCGATTTGTGGCTTTTCACACATCCCGTTCATTTACTCAATGAATTTGAAGTTCAGACCCGCATCCTGAGAGGAAGTCGTGGGATGCTGTGAAACTTGTCAATGAATATGCCACCTGTCACTGTAGCAAGCCAAGGAGACAGACCAATAGTGATAGTGGGGAGAATTCAATGAGGAAAGAACAGAATTTTTAGAGGTCTTTATGATCTCAGTATTTTGTTGTTCACAAGTGGTGTTAAAGGAACATTACTAATGTCCAAACCGCAGAAGACAATCTGCACATGGCAAGATCCCGCCCAAACAAAAACATCGTGGCAAACAATTTCAGTAATGTTAGGGGTCAGGGATAAACATTGGGCCAGGAGCAGTTGAATTCGCTCACTTCGAGTAAGTGCCACTGAATATTATTCTGACTTCTGAGTGGACAGATGGAGATTCAACTTAATATCTCATCCAAAAACAGTGCCTTCAAGAATGCTGAACACCCTTGTCACTATGTCAGTGTGTTGGCCCTGCAGTCAAGCACTTGAATGTCTGCAACCTGCCAGCAGACAAAAGTGGTCCTAACTAAATACAGCTAAAGCGACAGAGTTACTAAAAATCGGACGCATTTGGATCCTACATTTATTCCAGCACTTGCCCAACAAGTTATTGGATTGATGGCTGGTCTAGAGGCCAGGAATATCTTTCATTTAAAACACCAGTCAGCAATCCTTTTGCTTTGGCTTGGCAGTTCAGACTCAGCAGGTCAGGCAGCATCTCAGGAGGACATAATTAGGCAATGGTCCTGGTAGCACAATTTTAGGGTAGAGGGAATTATTTTGCATTCTGATTCGTAGGTAGCTTTTCAGAAAGTGGCATTGTAGGATATAGACAATACACAATAGGTGCAGGAGTAGGTCATTCAGCCCTTCGAGCCAGCACCACCATTCAATGTGATCATGGCTGAACATCCACAATCAGTACCCCATTCCTGCCTTCTCCCCATACCCCCTGACTTTGCTATCTTTAAGAGCCCTATCAAGCTCTCTCTTGAAAGTATCCAGAGAACCGGCCTCCACTGCCCTCTGAGAAAGAGAATTCCACAGACACACAACTCTCTGTGAGAAAAAGTGTTTCTTCATCTCCGTTCTAAATACCTTACCCCTTATTCTTAAACTGTGGCCCCTGGACTGGACTCTCCCAACATCGGGAACATGTTTCCTGCCTCCAAACCCTGTATCGTGTCCAAACCCTTAATAATCCTATATGTTTCAATAAGATCCCCTCTCATCCGTCTAACTTCCAGAGGAAGTCCAGCCGTTCCATTCTCTCAGCATATGACAGTACCGGCATCCCGGGAATTAACCTTTTGAACCTAAGCTGCACACCCTCAATAGCAAGAATGTCCTTCCTCAAATTAGGGGACCAAAACTGCACACAATACTCCAGGTGTGGTCTCACTGGGACCCTGTACAACTGCAGAATCTGGGCCCAGTGTGTGATAACTACTGGTGACGCAAGGAACTTCAGATGGTTGTTAACAGAAAAAACACAAAGTGCTGCAGTAACTCAGTGGGTCAGGCAGTATCTCTGGAGGATATGGATAGGTGATTTTTCAGGTCGGGAGACTTTTTTAAACTTCTGAATCTGAAGAAGGATCCCGACCAGAAACATTGCCTATCCATGTCCTCGGAGTCTCTTGCCCAGAGTAGGGGAATCGAGGACCAGAGGACATAGGTTCAAGGTGAAGGGGAAAAGATTTAGATAGTTGAGTGACTGGGCAAAAGGAGTTTAACACAGAGAAGTGCAAAGTCATACACTTCAGTAAGATGATTTATCTGAATGGAAAGAGGCAGTAAATAGATTCATAAAGTGTGGAAAGAGATCCTTCGGCTCAACTTGTCCACACAGACCAAATTGTCCCATCTACACTAGTCCCACCCGCCTGTGTTTGGCCCATTTCCCTTTAAACCTGTTTCATCCATGTACCTGTCTAATTGTTTCTTAAACGTTGCAATAGTACCTGCCCCAACTACCTCCTCTGGCAGCTCATTCCATACACCCACCATCATTTGTGTGAAAAAGTTACTCCTCTGTACCCTATTAAATCTTTCCCCCTTCACCTTAAACCTGTCCTCTGGTTCTCGATTCCCCTACTTGTGAATTTGGTGAGGCCACATTTAGAACGTTGTGTTCAGTTTTGGGCAGCATGCTATAGGAACGATATTGTCAAGCTTGAAAGGGTTCAGAAAAGATTTACGAAGATGTTGCCGAGACTAGAGGGTGTGAGCTATAGGGAGAGGTTGAGTAGGCTGGGTCTCTATTCCTTGGAGCGCAGGAGGATGAGGAGTGATCTTATGGAGGTGTACAAAATCATACGAGGAAAACACTGTAGATCGGGTAGATACACAGAGTCTCGTGCCCAGAGTAGGGGAATCGAGGACCAGAGGAAATAGGTTCAAGGTGAAGGAGAAAAGATTTAATAGGGATCCAAGGGGTAACTTTTTCACACAAAGGGTGGTGGGTGTACGGAACAAGCTGCCAGAGAAGGTAGTTGAGGCTGGGACTATCCCATCATTTAAGAAACAGTTAGGCAGGTACATGGATAGGACAGGTTTGGAGGGACATGGACCAAGCGCAGGGAAGTGAGACTAGTGTAGCTGGGTCATTGTTGGCCGGTGTGGACATGTTGGGCCGAGGGCCTGTTTCCCTCTATGACTCTGACAGCGTCAGATTAGCATGAGAGTTCCAGTACTCACTCCAATGGCTCGCTTGTGAATCACGATCATTTTATTGCATTTTTTATTTGTGGGATCTGGGAATCATTGACAAGCCCATGGTTATTGCCCTTGAGGTGGGGATGGTGGAACCCTTCCTGAAATGCAGCTTAGTTTAGTTTAGAGATGCAGCATGGAAACAGCAAGGCCCTTTGGCCCTTTGAATCAACCAACGATCACCCTTACACTAATCCTATCCTACACACATTAGGGACAATTTACAGAAGCCAATTAATCTACAGACCTGCACGTCTTTGGAGAGTTGGAGGAAGCCAGAGCATCCGGACAAAACCCACACAGCCACAGGGAGAACATACAAACTCTGTACAGACAGCACCCGTAGTCAGGATCGAACCTGGGTCTATGGCGATGTAAGGCAGCAACTCTACCACTGTGCCACTGTGCCATTCACCTTCTGGTGATGGTGTTCCCGCGTTGCTGTCAGGTAGAGCGTTCAAGAATTTTGATCCATTGATATTGAAGGGAGAGCATTTTATTTTTGTGTCAGGATGGTAAGAAACTGAGAGGGGCACCTGCAAGAGGTGGTATTTCCATGCTCCTGCTGTCCTTGTCTTTCTTAGTGGGAGGGACTCTGGGTTTGGAAATGTATTCAACTGTACACTAACATGACAGGGTTGCTGTTTCAGCTGTCAACAAATCATGAGGAGGGCTACTTCTGGAGGCTTTCTCTCTACAGAGTCCATCATATTGTCTCTGCGGCAAAAGGAATCCTCCTGGTTTTTTAACCCCCAAAACCATGCAGGACTGGGAAAAATGTTTACATTGGTCGTCTCAGATCCAAAGTAAAGGAACCCATGGGAGAAGATAACAATGTCTCCTCAGAAGTTATGTAATGCCCTGACTTGTGCCATCTGTTAGAAATTAATTTTGGTTGAAAGCTTCAATTGTTGCTTTTTTAGGGACAGGGGCAAACGACACCTTCCAATCCAAAGAGCTGGAACAATCGACAGAGTTTGGCATCGCTGGAACTCAACAGGACACAGTGGTAAGTCACATCCTACCTTAATACACTACCTGAAAATCTTTATATTTCATACCTCAGCAGTGGCAACATGAGACAGGGCTGATTTGCTGTGGCTCATAGCAGCTCAGTCCAACCAGGTGATAGTAGTTGCAAATTGCCAGGAAATGCAATGGAACAGGTTTGTTTGGGTGTGCAGAGATTTTGTTCCATGAACCGGAGCCTTAGAAGAGCGTCGCATTAATCACTGAGATTATGTCTGAACCCGGCCATCAAGAGGTCTGTGGCACTTTTCTTGCTAATGAAGACATTTCGAATGAAATCTGCAATGGGGCAAGTTATTTTGCAGATTTAAAATGAAGTACCTCAACTGCTTCAGAGTAAATGTTCTTCTCTCTCCATTTTCAATCCCTTATCATTCAGCTCCCCGCCATTTGGCAATCTAACCTATGCTTAATCCCTTGATTCTACATTCACCAGCATGTCCTCATTGATACAGGTATTGTCCTAAATCAGGAGATTGTGGATTTCAATCTCACCCAGATACCGGAAAACAAATCAGATACAAGTGGTACTGAAGGGGAATGCTGCACAGTTGGAGGTGCCCTCGCAGTGGCTTGGCCTATTCTCTAATGGTACTATGTTGATAAAGACTAGGAAATATGTTTCTCGGACAACATCCACCCCTCAATCTATATCACTTAAATATGCCGGGCAAGTTTGGGTAAGTTACTGAGTAGAAATAGACACACTTTAAAGAATACTTCATTGAAAACGTGGCACTGTATTCTGAGGATGCAAAAGGATATATGCAAAATATAAAGTCTGCACATTTTCTCCAGCCTATTGACTTCCTATTAAAGCTTAAAAACAAGTTAAAGATTATTTTGGGGGGAATGCCTAAATAAGGTAAACGTCTAACACTGGAACGGATGATTTAACCTTCGTCTGCCATGTAATAAACCCATAGATGGTTTTTAAAGATCTTGTTTGCAGCTTTATTGCCAAGTAAAACAGAAAACAACTCTTCATCACGTGCAAGTGTGGATTTAAAACCTTTGCCTATTAAAGTCAACGCAGAAAAGGCTGACGGAAGATTTAATAAAGTAACTCAAAGTTATGACGTGTTGTGATTGGGTAACTAGGGGGAAACTATTTGTTGCTGGCAGGAGGATCAGAAATCAAAAGACAGATCAAAAAATAATTGGCAAATGTTACAGTTGGATGGAAAATGAGGAAAATTATTTTACTCAGTCGCAATGCACTGGAATTTGCTGCTTTGAAGGTGCTGGAAGATGGTAACTTTCAAAAAGTGATTGAATAAGAAAATACTATGTAAAAAAGGAGCAACTAACTGGATAGAGCTTCTCAAGGATGGGAAAATGGAATGAATGGTCTCTTGGGGAGCTATCCTGCCCCTCAAATCTCTGAAATGTTACTGGAACTTAATGAAACAATCAATTACTATTAAGTACTGAGCCGTGTGAGCAGTCTGGGTGCCGCAACTCAGGAAGGATATGTCAGTCCTGGAGGGAGTGCAATTTAGATTTACCACAAATATACCTAGGCTCCAAGGATTAAATTGCATGGAGAGATAATGCGAAGGAGAGTTGTATCCATGGAATTCAAATGGTTAAAGGATGATTGAAGTTATCAAGATTGTATGGAAGACAGATAGGATCGATGGGGAAAAACAACGTCCACTCACTGGGGAGTATAGGGCGAGGGGGCATGGGCATCTCAGCATTCGGACCAGGCTTTACAGGAGTGAAGTTCAAACACATTTCTACACAAGAGGATGGCGGAAATTTGGGACTAGCTTAAATGGCCCTTCATACTAGGGCAATTACTAACTTAGAGAATTAGGTTGATATTGTTTTTTTGTTGAACAGAGGCCTTAAGGAATATGGGAGCCGTGTTACTAGATAATGGCATTAAGACACATTTAGAAATATATAGTCTATATTGTACAGTCAATGGACTGGAGAAACTATACGTTCATTCTTCATTCATTCATACAACATTTACATTTCTTCTTTCACCACCTGAGCTGAATGCAGGATTTAGTGCTGCTGCCTCAGCTCCAGTGGTCCATGTTGGACCCTGACCCCCACTGCTGTCAGTGTGAAGTTCACTCATTCTCCCTCAGTGATCTCTATGGGTTTTCCCTGGATACCCTAATTTCCTTCCTCATTCTGAGAACACTTTAGTTGGTAGGTTAATTGGACACTGTAACCTACCCATTGGGGTGGCTAGATAGGAGAATCAAGATGGTTTACAAGTATAGGAGCGAAATAGGTTGCAGGGAGGTTATTGGCAATCACCGAACCCTCATAAAGTCAACGGACTGAATGTATTGTAATAATAATAATGTATTGAAATGTGAAGGAAGTCCCAAAGTGTTTTGCGTTTACTTGTAAAAGTGTAGCCTATTTGCATACAGCATACAGTTGGGATGTAGATCAGCCGTGGTTTCACTTAATAAGTTAAATAGCCCACTTCCGATCCCATGTTCTGATGTGAAATCATCTGGTTTTAATTCAATAATAGGCCATTTGCTAATTAATCCGGTGAAATGTGCGGATGATCCTAGATTCATGAATCTGGACCACGGTTGCCAGCTGACTTGAGCGTGGAAGCATATTGTTCGTTCAAAGCAAATCACAGCTTGGCCCCTTAATCTCAAAAGAGCAGCCAGCAGCAGCTAATGGAATTCAGGAATAATGTGGCAATCCAATGTACTTGAGATAAGCAATAGGAAACCTCTGGGATGCTAAATATACCAGCACATCAGTAATGCAGTGCAAAATAGGTCGAACTGGATTCTCGTTCTTAGATAAAGCTGTTTCTCCAAATATCTATGCAAAGGATTAAACCGAATAGTGCATCATGTTAATTGAGTTTTGATTAGACAGTGAGTGTGAATTAAAAACATTCTGCATTTTACTTATGTCAAATGTATGTCCAATTAGATTTTGTCTATTTTGCTACCTAAAGCATGAATATCTCTGCAGTTATGATATCAGTGCTATTTGTGCATGGATAATAGTTTACATTTTAAAAAGTAATTACCTGGATGTGAGCTTCACTTATTGCCTATTGAGAAATGGATGAAGATCCACCTTCTTGAAGCATTGATGGTCACATAGTGAAGTCACTCACACAACGCTCGTGAGTTAAAAGTTCCAGCAATGCAATGGAATAATTATGCCTTTTTAGATCAAGATGATGTGTGATTTGAAGGGGAACTTGCAGGAGGTGGGATTCCTCAAATTGCCTGCCCTTGCTCTTGCAAGCGGTGAAAATCCTGCTGCCTACCTCTGCCACAAGCACTAGCAATTGTTTAGTTCAGTTTAGTTTGGAGAAACAGCACAGAAACAGGACCTTCGGCCCAACGTCTCCGTGCCAACCAGAGATCCCTGCACACTAACATTATCCTATGCACACCAGGGACAATTTACAATATTACCAAGCCAATTAACCTACAAACTTGTATTCCTATGGCGTATGGAAGGACACCATAGTTCTCGGAAAAAGCTCACGCAGGTCACGGGGAGAACGTACAAATTCCGTACATACAGCACCCATAGTCAGGATCAAACACGGGACTCTAGCGCTGTAAGGCAGCAACTCTACTGCTGCGCCACTGTGCTGCCCTTGTGCACATACGAATATGACAATATCAGAAGCAGGCACAGAATGGATAGTTAGCAAGGTCAGGTCGGGGTGAGTTCCCCCCGCCACGGGTACCGTGTAATACTGTGCTACTTGCTCCATGGTCGGATAGTTGTCGATTAAACCGTCTCCCCCACCTGGTTTGCCAGATGAGGAGGGGGACTGTGGACCCCCAGCAGGCACAAAAACAAGACCTATCAAAAGACGGATGAGCTTCTAGCGAGCCAACGGCCATCCACACTTCAGTAGATGTTGCGATCACTGTCGTACATAGCATGGTAAGGAATTATGATAAAGCACACACACCAAAATCCTATACTTCCAGCGGCGGAAGTCTGCAAGAACTGGAGGACAGAGATGTGTGGTGCGTCTGTCACTGTTCCCGTTGGAAACCAGCACCACTGTGTCGCTAATGTTTTCAACGATGATGAATGAATGAACAAAAGAAAACTTTTTATTTCCAACTGTCGACATGACCAACTGTCTTGACTACTCCCTTTACCTACTCCAATCTCCCCACTGAACACATGGCCCTCTGCTCACTTCACTGGCAATGGAGGTGCCATGGTAGTCTGACCTGTGCAGTGCTGAGATCAGGTGCCAGCTCTCAGACACCTCCTCATACCTACCCCTTTTCCATGAGCCTACAGATAAACCTCAGGCCATCATCTCCCAGACTGATCTCATCATCTCTGGTGATCTGCCCTCCACCGCCTCCAATCTTATCGTTTCCCCAGCCCCACACAGCCCACTTCTACCATCTCCCCAGAAACCACCAACAGAATTGCCCTGGCGAACCCATTGTTTCTGCCTGTGCCTGCCTCACTGCCGCATACTGTGATTCTGTCCCCTCACCCTTAGTCCAATCCTTTCCAACCTACATCCAAAACACCTCACATGCCCTTCAATTATTTAATAACTTTCGGTTTCTAAGCTCCCATTCACTCATCTTTAGCATTGACGTCGTCCTTCTACACCTCCATCCCCCACCAGGAAGGTCTCAAGGCCCTCTGTTTCTTTCTTGAACAGAGACCCAACTAATTTCAACACACAACTTCACGTCTTTCTGCCTTCCGCAGAGACCGCTCCTTCGTTCGCTCATTCCTCCCACCCAAACCACACCCTCCCCAGCATCCCCAGGAGATGTAACACCTGTCCCTATACCTCCTCCCTTGTCTCCATCCAGGGACCCCAGCAGTCCTTCCAGGTGAGTTAGAGGTTCACGTTCACCTCCTCTAACCTCATCTATTGCCCATTAACACTTCTTGGAGCCCATGTGCATCTTCATCACTAATCACATGCCCACTTAGTGTTGTGCAATCAGCAAACCTGCGGGTGTTATATTTTAATCCCTTTTCCAAATTGTTGATATAGATTATGAATAATTGTAGCGCAAGCACTGATCCCTGTGTACCCCACTTGTTACAGCCAGACAATCCATTGTTTCCTCTCGGTTAACCATACTCGTCACAAACCCCGTATGCCGTGTGTTCTGAGTTTGCCCAGGAAACATCCGTGTGGTCCCAACCCAGAGTCTGCCGCAAATATAAATATATGCAATCTACTCTCTGCTGGTCATCTTTAATGAATGTCAATACAATATACAAAGATAGACACACAAAGCTGGAGTATCTCCAGAGATGCTGCCTGACCCACTGAGTCATTCCAGCTTTTTGTGTCTATCTTCGGTTTAAACCAGCATCTGCAGTTCCTTCTACACAATACATCATACAAACCTGATTTGCTTTCATTAATCCACATTGAATCTGCTTAATCGTTATATTGTAAATGCCTTGATTTCACATTGTTTATTATGGATCTCAGCCTTTTCCCAAGTGCAGGTCAAGCTAACAGCTCAATAGTACTCTGCATTATGTTTCCTAGTTTTCTTAAATATGTATGCATTGGGATATCGCAATTTAGGACATTAATTCCTCAAAATGCAGTCAAAAACATTTTATAAAATGGCAATACATTCAATGTGACAAAAGATTTTTTTTCCGATCTAACTTGACACACTTCAACATCAGATGTTGGTATCTGTTGAGTGGCAGCTGAGCAGCAATACAAAACTAGGAACTGGAACCTGCCATCCAGCCACTCAATGCTGCTCCAGTACTCAGAGATCAGAGCTGATTTGCATGTCAACCCCATAACCCTGCCTTGCTTCCATAGTCCTTTGACCTTTGTATTTTTGCTTGGCTCATATCCTTAATGCTCTTACCTAGTGACACACTTTCCCTAATCCTCTACTCGGACCTCTTTTGTTTCTAGTGTTGGTTTCTCCGCCCTTAAGTCTGTCCAGATCTCTGCGCACCTGCTGCAGGGCTATTAAGAAGGCCAGGGCACAGTAATCACCAGGCCAGCTGTATGTTTAAAGGCATCGGTTGAGCCAGTTGGGGTTCTTGCAAGAGACAATGACAAGGTGCATGAACAAAGTTTTGCCGAGCGAAGCCTCCTGCAGCTGCTCTTTGCTTTGCTGCCAGAGGGGTCCAGACATGATAGAAAGAGCAGCCAGATGTTACAGATGCAAGGAGCCATAGCGTTACAGCTGGAAGGTTTGCATTAAAATCGCTACATGCATTAGTGCTACTCATTGTTCACACCTCATTCTAACCATTGTATAAATGATCATTCACGTTTCCAGCATCTGCAGAGAGATTTTTATTTAAATTAAAATAAATCTGTATATGAATTCATCTCTTCTAAAGACAATACAAATTATAAAATGAGTCATTATTTGAATGTTCTTTTGCTTTATGGAGAGTCATAGTTAAACAGCACAGAAATAGGCTCTTCAGCCCAACTTATCGATGCCTTCCGAAGCTAGTCCCATTTGCTTGCCCATATCCCTCTGAACCTTTCCTATCCATGAACCTACACAAACATCTTATCATTGTAAACATCTTATTGTAATTGTGGCTGGCCCTACCACTTCATTTGGCAGTTCATTCCATATACCCACCACCCTCTGTGTTTAAAAACCTGCCCCTCAGCACCCTTATAAATCTTTCCCCTCTCACCTGAAACCTATGGTGTTTGACTCCATTGCCCTGGGAACAAGACTCCATTCACCTTTATACATTTATACATTTCATGAATTTATAATCTATTATAATGTCACCCCTCTGCCTCCTTCACTCAAAGGAAAAGAATCCCAGTCTACCTGGCCTCACTTTACAACAGAAGCCCTCAAGCTCCAGCAATGTCCTTGTTAATCTTTTCTGCACCCTCCCCAACTTAATCACATCCTTCCTACAGTGTAGTGTAGAACTGCACACAGAACACCAGGCGCAGTCACACCAATGTCTTGTGCAGCTGAAACATAACACCTGAAACACCTGTACTCAATACCCTGCCCTAAGTATAGAAAATAACTTGCATTTCTTCAGCAATTTTCGCATCCCTTCCAGAATGCTCGAAATCATTTTGTCTACCTTTAACTGCCAAGTTAATGGCTTTATCTGCCAATCTGCCAAACATGTTTCTCAGCTGCGTTTTAATTGATGGCATTTACATCTCTGAGTCAGAAGGTTCTGTACTCTGAAGCAATACTGGGGGAGTGCTGTCTCCATTATTATAATAAAACACCGCCAGCTCTCTCAGGTACCATTTGAAAAGAGAGTATTGGACCGCGTTTCAAAAGATAATTTAAATAACTCTGATCTTTAGTTTACAGATACAGCGTGGAAACAGGTCCTTCAGCCCACCAAGTCCACGCCGACCAACAGTTACCTGTACATTAGCTCTTTCCTACACACTAGGGACAATTTACAGGAGACAATTAACCTACAAACTTGCACTTCTTTGGGACATAGGTGAAAACTGGTGCACCTGGAGAAAACCCATGCAGTCACAGGGAGAACATGCAAATCCATACAGACAGCACCCGTAGGTCAGGATCGAACCTGGGTCTCTAGCGCAACAATCTACTGCGCTGCCACTGTGCCAATTAGAGTCAGAGACATAGAGTGATACAGTGCGGAAACAGGCCCTTCGGCCCTACTTGCCCACACTAGCCAACATGTCCCACCTGCCCGCATTTGGTCCACATCCCTCCATCCCATCCTATCCATTGTGCACAGCACACTCCCACAGCATGATAATGGAGTCATACAGCACAAAACCAGGCCCTTCAGCCCAATGTGCCCCAGATGTCCCATCTACACGAGTCCCGCCTTCCCATGGTTGGCTCGTATCCTTCTAAACTTTTTCTTTCAACCATAAATGTTTCCTATTAATGATTGGGAGATAAGTATTGGCTAGGATGCCAGATTCTCCAAAATAGCACATAGAAGAGCCGTTAGAACTTCAATTTATTCAGCAGTTTCTCAGTATTGCAGGTCTTCCAGAACCTTCTGACTAGCGATCATAGTTCGACCAACATTAGATCCAGTTGATCCACAGGGAAGAATTTAACAGACAATGTCAATTGAGACAAAAATATTAGGAGTCATTGCAATCACACTTTGATACTAAACTGACCTAATGATTGAAACTAATAACAGTATATTTTCTAATGGATATAAATTTATAAGCACAAGCCTTTCCATCAAAATTACACCTGCACCCATTCACTTTGTTTTATGCTTTAATATTTGAAGTGAATTTTAACTCTAGATCCAAACTTCTAGACTTTGTCCCAACTAAGAGCACAATTTTCATGTTTTACTGCAGCTGGTGGTGAAAAGATATGGAGCACAATTTTAGCATCTAATGTTACAACTATGAAGGTCAAACAATATAAGAAAAGAGACAAGAGTGGCACAGCAGGAAGGGAATTAAAAGTATAGAGACGGGAGGTTACAGGGCCAAGATTACAGACATTACATGTCCAGTTAAATCCAGACATGCACAACCTTTGAAGAAGTCTCCCATCTCATACTAATGTTAGAATCATCGCAGGGCATTCAAGCCCTCACGTCAGTGCTAGCTCTTTAAAAATGACATCTCATGCATCCACCATGCTCATGAAAATTTCTCCTTAACTGTTTGGATACCATCGATATTTGAAATCTGATATCCCTGTTTTACAATCAACTACCATGTCAAATCTGCCTTCCGGAAAAATCCAGTCACGCTAGCTATCTATGAATGAAAAGATGAACCACTTTATCCCTTAATCGAGCTCAGAGATGGGCTCCACAATAATCCTTTATCGAAGTTAAAATCACTTTGCACTCATGTGACCCAGGAAAAATGCATCTTAATTCGAGAATGTCCCCTAGATACAGGTGCAGGGTCTGACAAAGGATCCCAACCTGAAATGTTGCTTATCCATGCTTTCCAGAGATGCTGCCTGACCCGCTAAGTTGGTCCAGCAATTTGCATCTTTTTATATGTAGACCAGCATCTGCAGCTCCTTGTTGGCCAAAAAACGCATTATATTCATTGATGAACTTCTGAAATGCGATCAAAGTTCTAAAGTAGGAAACATTTAATTTATGCACAGCAGAACTCCCAGATATGGCAAACACGATAGCATCAAATTAAATATTTTAATGCTGTTCATTGAGAGATAGATATCAGTTATGACATGGGTTTAGCTCCCCTGCTCTTCTTTGAAATGGCATCAAACAGGGGAGCAGCCTGGGACTTGGTCTGGCATCTCATCCAAAGGACACTACATCCAGTAGTGCCACACGTCTTCTGCGGTGTGCTGGACTACGTTTTTGTGTTCAAGTCTCTGGACCAAGTCCATTTGGATTGAAGTTTCTGTGTTCCAATTCCAGTATGTGGTGGTGCTTCCCTGTTATACCCATAACTTGATACTGGGACAATGTGACCTGAATCTTTGGAATCCTCCAATCTTAGAATGAAGAGGTTTGGATGCCACCCGGCAAGAACAACTGCAGTAAAATGAAGCCGGTCAATGCACGTGGCCAGCATCATTTTTCGGTAGCCATAGCAGCACAGTGGGTAGCGGTAGACATGCAGCCAGACAGCGTCAGAGACCTGAATTTGATCCTGACTACGGGTGTTTCCTCCCGCATTCCAAAGACGTACCGGCTTGTAGGTTAATTGACTTGGCAAATGTAAAATTTGTCCCCGGTGGGTGTAGGATGGTGTTAATATGCGCGGATCACTGGTCGGCGCGGATCAGGTGGGCCGAAGGGGCTGTTTCCACCCTGTATCTCTATCTCTAAACTAAAATTAATTTCAGGTGACCTGCTATCCAGCGTGGCAAGGTTTCAGATAACAAGGAGGTAAATCTATCATTTCATCCAGGTCATTCGGAGGCCGGACACAGGTCCTCAATGTTCTTGACCCTAATGATCAACAAGTTTAATAATTTTTAAGAAAATAATAATTAATAATTTAAAAGATTAATGTCATTAATACCAATTATTGTCAAATAAAGTGACACTGTTTGGGGAAGGAGATATGCAGCTTTGACATGATTGGGTCTCTACACAGTTTTAGTCATCAAGCAGTTGTTGCCAGCACCTTCTCAAGGACAAATGGGGACTTGGACAACAAATACTGACAAATAATCTCCCGTCCTTTCTACGGTGCAACTTTGCTGCAGGCACATAATCACATAATCACAACATTCCTCAACAGGTGCCTTGAACAACAGCTTGCCTTATTAAAGTTGTAGACAAATATCATGGAACAAACTAAAGGGCTCTTCAGAAAGCACTACATGTCTGGCAAATTGTGGGAGAGATTTGCATGGAATTGATTGCACAGAAATTGACCGCTTGGCCTAATAAGTCTTCAGCTGGCATTTATGTTCCACACATCCCAATAATTTTATCTCTACTATCAACATAAGCTGTATTCCTGAACATATTCTCCGGACATATTTATCCAGCTTCTCATTTAATTCACCTATTTAATTCTAATCAAATGGAATAAGTGTGGCTAGTGAAACTAGAACATTAAATAAATTCTGGGTCAAAGTAAACTGTGCATAATTGACAAATAAAACGGTGGATCGATGAATTGATGACACATTGTATAACTACGTGTTAACTACTGGCTGCTAACAGTGGTAGTTAACAAATCGTTTTTGTCTCATGGCCGATGCAGCGGGTGACTCGTAACGATTATCCAATGTCCTTTTAAAAAAAAATCTGTATTTAACAACGCAAATGTTTTTTTTAATCCTTATTTAACAACGCAAACTCATATTTCCGTATTCGTATTGCATTTCCGTACGAAATACGGAAAATTAGCGCTGGCCCCCTTAGGCGCATGGCCCAATTGGGAGCAATTGGTCCAATTGGCTTAAGGCCGGCCCAGGGTGGTTGGACCTGCAAGAACTGCTCCTACTACTGTTCACCCACAATTACAATAAGAACCTAATGTAGTGAGTACTTCTCATCTGCTTTTACCTACTGTGCTTCCTTGGATTTGAAAACCACACCTAAGATGCACTAAAACTAAAGTTCTATACAAATGGAAGCATACAATTTTCTTAACAAGTCTCCTGACTGTCCTGCCTCCATTAAAACTGAAAATGAAAGTGTGTTGACACCAGATTTAAACCATTTCCAATTCTGTCCTATTATATGGTTTAATCCCTAAATTTGGACTCCTCATATGTTTCACCATTCAATCCCTTCATTATTTTAACTGTCTCTGTTGTTTTTTTTATCTCAGTCTTGTCTTTTCAAGAGATAGTGTATGAACTTTGGGCATACGTGTATGAACTTTGGGCATACTTTACATTTTGTTCAACCATTACCTGGCCTAATCTGCACCTCCGCATTAAAAGGTTGCCAGCCAAAATTTCCAAGGCATTTTTTGAAGAAGTCAATGGCTATTTAATTCAAATGTTTACACAAAATTGTGAAAACTCTTTAACAACAGCACCTTTTTTATAAATATATGGCATGTGAGTCAGCATGTGGTATTTACATTTTGAATCAGAATGCTGTTTGTTCAGGTCTGGAACTTGGATGTGCAAATATAAGCTATTGTTCAGGTTCAGTGCCCAGAGAATGCTGCATAAACAGAGTACCTTCTTTCCGATGACATAAAACATTCAGTGATACCATTGCAGGTGAGTTAATTCATGGTGTCCTGGCCAATTATAATTCTTCAATCAAAGCAAGCATTCAAAAGATAAGTGATATTATTATTTATCTCATAGCTGACATTTCTGCTGTAATTCTTACATTTCATAAAGTGTCTAATTGATCGGAAAGTGTTTTGAGATACCCTGAGGTTATTTCTTATCCTGCGGTTATCTCTTATCCTGTGATTATCTCAAGAACTCCAGGAGTCCTGTCGCTCATGTTGATTATTTGGGAAACTAGTTAGGAAACAGAAATGCTGGGGTTTCTAAACACCTGCACAAGTGCCACTTTTGCACCAGTCCATAGCATAGTGCTAACTTGAAAAAATAAACTCAAATTTGAATTAGTTAACGATGTGGCACAGTCATATGTTTGAGCAGAACATCTCCCAAAGAAAAGAAAATTAATGTTATTTATTCAATTGTCTCTTGCCAAAAGGTTATTTTTATGAAATATTCATGACATCAGCTGGAGCTGACACACACGGCCCATTCCTGGGATAGCAAATGTTCGAAGCATTGATTCTGTAGCATAACAGCTTTAGACAAGCATTCAAGACTGCTATAAATGAAGCAAAGCCTGCAGGCAAATTGCCGCAGTGTACAACTGGGAAACCACACAAATGGAAAAAGTGGGGCTGGTGAAACTAGAACATTAAATAAATTCTGGGTCAAAGTAAAACTGTGCATAATTCACAAAGAAAGCTTGAACTACAAAACAGGTGACGTGATAAAAACTAGAAATATAACCAACCTGCAGTATAACAAAATAATTGATTATGTTCAACAGACTGAACATAATCCATAAACAAGGTGTTCCATTTATTTAAAAATGCAACAATACTGCAGATGATGAAAATTTGAACTAAAAAAAGAAAATGCTTTATGTGTAGGAAGGAACTGCAGATGCTGGTTTAAACCAAAGATAGACACAATGATATAAGTATGATGTAGTATATCATATCTATGCCACTGATAATTTTACATGATACTGTTTCTCTTCCCACTGATGTTGCCTGACTTAAGTATTCCAAACATTTTTTAGCTTTATTTAATTTATAAAATACGTCTAACAGAGCAAATACATCCCAAAGACCTTCACAGAAATAATATCAGACAAAAGAAAATTCACTACATATTCGCCTCAAGCTCTTAAATTTTCTTCACAAACTCTCTCTTCTTCTCCTTCCTTTTCAAGGGGATGGTGAGGATTTTAGCAACAGAAGAGTTGAAACCAGAGTGCTGTTGGTCAATGTTACCAAAGTGGAAGTTGAAAAACATGTGATGGTGTGAATGGGACTTCAAAAATTAAACTGGGTCAAATGCAATATCAAGATTGTGAAAGGTTTGGTGGCCTCTCAAGCAGGTGCCAGGGAAAGGGATTAAATTAAAAAGGATGCAAAGTGCTGGACTAACTCAGCGGGTCTGGCAGCATTTCTGGAGAATATGGAAAGGTGACATTTTGGGTCGGGACACTTCTCCAGACTTGGTGGCTTGGAATGCAATTTGTGAAGGTGACAATGATGACAGCTATGGTCTTCCCAATATTAATCTGGATTACATTTCTGTTCATCCAGAGCTAAATGTTGGATAAACCGACTGATAAATTACAAATCGTGGCGATGCCAAGAGAGTTGATGGTGAGGTGCAGCTGATGTCACAACTGTAAATGTTAAAACTAGCACCATATTTTCTGATAACATGGGAATGCATGAAGGTGAACAATAGTAAGGGGCCAAGAAAGGATCCTCGGTGGAATGCCAGAGGAAATTGTGTGGATGCAGGAAGAGAAGGTTCACCATTTAAAGTGATTCCCCTGCTTTGATTGCATGTAAAGAATGGAAGCCAATAAATACAACACCATCTAGTTGGATGACAGGGGCATTGGAGGTGGATGGTTGTAAAAAGGGACCAAAGCAACAGGCAGGCTTCTTCTTCTTCTTTCGTGTGGCGTGCACAGCCTAAAGTTGTTGGGCAACTTGTTCTATTTGATCTTCCGTTTGTGCACGTCGAGTTGATTGCATTAGTCGAAACAGGGCGGACCACATGAAGGTTGTAATCTTCCACCCCACAGGCAGGCTAAGAAGAATGGAGAGATTACCTTTTATCACTAGCACATGGGCAGTTATCCACAAAATGTTAACAAACTGACCATTATATCCAGAGTAATATTAACCCTTGCATAACCAACCATATAAAACGTGATGCGAACAATGTAAACCAGTGAATGAGCTATAAAATAAACTGGGTGTGTATGCAGTTTACAGCTAAAGCAACAGTGTAAAATCTGTGTACAATTTGTAAACTTGGGAAAGCTCATTGGCATGAATTGTATCTCAAGGCTGTTATTTTCCCAAACACCACTTCAGAGAAATGGCTCAGTTGTGATGAACTTGGGAGACGTTGTTAGACTGCATTGTTTGCCAACCACCAAGAGGATAGAAGCATTCTACAGGGATCCTGTAATCATATAACCATATAACAATTACAGCATGGAAACAGGCCTTCTCGGCCCTTCCAGTCCGTGCCGACCATTTATTTTTCCCTAGTCCCATCTACCTGCACTCAGACCATACCCCTCAATTCTCTTCCCGTCCATATACCTATCCACTTTACTTTTAAGAAGAAACTTTTAATGAAGAGATCTGTAGCCACTCCCCAAACTTTTTCCACACTAAATCAATGAAAAATGGACATTGCAACTTTATTGGCTTCTTAACAGAAGTAATCATTTACAGTATTAAATTGTGCAGAAAAACTCCTGACATTAATTTCGTAGGAAGGTTTCCACCCCCGAGAGACAAGAGACTGCAGATACTGGAACCTTGAGCAAAACACAAAGTGCTGGAGGAATCGGTAGGCTCAGCAACATCTGTGGGGGTAAATGGACAGACAATGTTTCAGGTCCAAATCCTTCAGTCTGAAGAAATCATAATCCAAAACGTTGTCTATCCCTTTCCTTCCACAGATGTTCCCTGGCCAGCTGAGTTTCTCCAGCACTTTTTCCTCCCCCCTGAACTTGGCAGGCGGGTACGATGGTTTATTTACTGCACCTGGAAATGAAAAGACTATGACGAATGATACAGATACAATAAAAAATAAATTAATAATAAATCCAGTTGATGAATTTTAAATGAACGTTTACCTTCAATAATAGGGGCTGTAATGGCATCGCTGTTGTAAAAATCCATCTGCTTTATAAAGTCCTTAATGAATGGGAAATTTGCTGTCCTAATATGGTGTGTGAGTCTGTTGCAGTCTGAATTTGCTACTGAATGGAAAGACTTTATGCCTTATGGGGGAAGCCAGATGAAGAGATCTTATAAATAAATCAGGGGGGAAAATGCAATTTATAGAGATGTGAGCACATGTTGGGGGGGGGGGGGCATGCTTGTTCATGACCTAATTCCAAACATTCACTGGTGCAAAATGCAAGATCCTATGGGAGGTTAACCAACGTTCTTTTTTCTTCCAGTCTGAAGAGAAATCCGTGCAATTCTTTCATTGACTGATATAAGGACAAAAAAAAGGGATGCTTTGAACTTCACTATTTATCCGCCTCGTAGAACGAATTGAACATTGCCCTCACCGTTGACTCCACTCGCTCCCACAGGAGCTCGCGTTGGACGGGATTGTTCACAAACTAACCACCCCAAGGCAAATGTTGATAAATGTTTCATGACCCTGTTCGTCAAGGAAGCGCCGATAAAGATAACAGATGGATCTAAGGGAGCCGACTAAACAGACTAAAGAGCGAAAGGAATTGAAGGTTAAGCTGGTAGGGTTAGATGAAACGGGCTCGCAGAATTCTCACAAGCATTGACCTGAGAGGCGAAATCGTGTATATTTCTGAATATGCTCCATTTGTGTCTATAAGCGATACTCGTCTCGACCAGGTATGCGTGAATGCCTCGCGATGTGTACAGGAGGAGTTAGGTATTGTCGACGTTGTCACATTTGGAAAGGCGTGACCACGGTTTAATGTAAACTGGGAACCACGGGGAAAGGATAATAACTAAAACAAAAGTGAACCCAGCAGAAAAAGGGCACCCAGCAAATGTTCATCTTCTGCATCCTGTCCCTAACCCATCTCTTGAAAGGTTGTGGTAGGTGGAAGTCTTTTAACAAGGTTTGTGGCGAGGCGAGAGAGATGGCTTGGTGGGCACTGCAGATGCTGGTTTTCGCCAAAGATAGACACAAAAATGCTGGAGTAACTCAGCGGGACAGGCAGCATCTCTGGAGAAAACGAACAGGTGACATTTCGGGTCGAGACCCTCTTCGAACTGGTGACAATATGGATGTCCTTATAATGATTAGGAAGAAACTGAAGGTGCTGGTTTAAACCGAAGATAGACATAATAAGCTGGAGTAACTTATTGAAGAAGGGCCTCGACCCGAAACGCCACCTATTCCTTTTTCTCCAGAGATGCTGTCTGACCCGCTGAGTTACTCCGGCTTTTTGTGTCTATCTTCATGCAATGATTCTCAGGTTTGTTAGAAATGGAAAAGATGTTTCTATCTGAGAAATAACCTCCAAAATAGAGGTCACTGATATAAGGCAATCGCTAAAAAAAATCCATGGAAACAATCGGAGGCAAGATTCCCCCCTCAGGGTGATGAGATGGTGCGACTTGCAGTGGTTAATAATACAATGGTTTGATGCATTTGAGGGAAGCCATGTAACCCGGGCTTCCCTCAAATACGAATGAGTGAGGTGAAAGGGGGCTTGCATGGGCCGAATGGCTCGCATCGGCGCTGTTAACTCTGTGCAGCCTTTCGCTTCGATGAGACGGCAGAGTTTGAACGGCCATCCGTGCATTAAGGGGAGGAAGGGCAAACCATGAAATAGAGAGGATTTAACAAATTCCTAAAGCATGACTTGTTTTTTGAAATAATTGGGCCCAGTTTTGATTGGACCAGGGCTTTCCCCTGTTCCCCCCACCCCCCCACAGGCAATCGCTAAAAATGTTTATATTATAGTGACTGAATAGCAGCGACTCGGTTGTCGACGCTGGATGTTGAAGGCTGCTCTCCCCCTTATTCCCCACCCATCCTGCTTTGTACTGGTAGGTGTACAGCCAGCCAGAGAGAGGGAGAGAGAGAGAGAGAGGGAGGGAGAACTCGCAGGCACGCGTTGCCCGGCTTCATTCATTATTTAGAGAGAGGAATATACACCCACGAGGTGCAGAGAAGTGGTCAGCGCTATCATTCAACCACAACAACTGAAACCGTGCTGGATATTTCACCAACTTGACTGCGAACAGCTCGCTGCGCCGTCTCTGGGTGGTCCCGCCGGCGCTGGGACAAAAGTTGCCGGACCCAGTGAGTAAGGTAGGTGTGCGGGACCACTTTAGATGGGAAAGGAAGGATGGGAAGATTAAAAAAAGAGGGGGGGGGGAAGCCTGACCGCGTCGCAAGTGCCGAGGAAGACCAGGTTTGCCATCTGCACCTAAACACTAAAGCGAATCGCAGCCTGCAGAGTGTCCCCAACCCCAACCCCACCCCCACTGCAGTTGGCTATCGGGTTGTGGAGGAGCGCTGCTGCACTGGACCCGGCCGCTGGGCTCCGCGTCCCAGCAAGGGCAAGAGCAAGAGCCTGCCACACGCCTCAGCCAGACCCCCATCATAGGCAGGCAAGTGGACATTAAATGTGTGCAGGCAGGGGGCGCGGGGGGAGGGGGAATTTGGGCGAAGAGGGGGAACCATTGAACAGTGGACTTGAAGGGGTGGGAGATATAAACCATCAGAACCGCGTTGGTGTTTCATTTACAAGATGTTCGCGATATCGTTTTTGTGTGGGGTCTGAGAAGATTAGACGTTGGGGTTAATTTAAGAGTTTGGCCGCAACAAAAATAGTGGTTGTGTGTGTGCACTTGTGCACACAGGATCGGAGGTCCGTATCATTCATTGTCTGTGTCATTGAGCTGACTCCCTGGATTATCCATGCAACCTCCCTCACCAGATGCTCAGCAAATACCTTCCTCTCAACTGTCTGATTTCGCTTTGAAGGGGGCAGGCAGTTGAACCTGCTTCCATCATTCTTTGAGACAGAGCAGTCCATATGATGACAACTCACTGCGTTTGGCTGGGGGACAAATCTCATCTCCCTGCTGAATTTTTAATCAGTCGTCTTGAGTTACTGGCCTTCCTGCCCTCAAAATCTGCCTCGTGTCCTTATTTATTCTATCAAAACGGTGTAATTTCGAACACTGTGATCAGCTGTTCGCTCTAAGGAGATCAACAAAAAATGTCAAATTGCCTATTTTGGGCACAGGTAAGGAATGGGTCACTGGAGCTTTATCACACAGAGAGGACCTGGAGCCTCAAGGTGCGATGTAGAAGGGGGAAACAAGACGGAGATTGGTCAGAGAGGCAGGTTGTAACGAGCGTCTGCACAGAGGAAGAAGGCTTAGCAAGGAAATTGTAGAGTTTGAGCCAGGGGATTGTAGGCATGTTGGGAGCATCGAGTATCAGCTGTACAGAAGAAACACAGTGATCCAAGGATTGTACAGAGGGAGCTAGAGTCTTAACTCTATCTGACTGCTTCTGTCTTGGGAACAAAGGATATTGCTGAGTGTGTAGGAAGGAACAGCAGATGCTGGTTTAGCCCGAAGATGGGAACAAAATGAAGAAGATACTGAAGTATCGGTTCAATAATTCAGCAGACACTTCATCTTCCCAGAGCAGAACTCAGCAATTTCCTTGAAGACAGACACAAAATGCTGGAGTAACAGCGGGATAAGCAACCTCTCTGGAGAGAATGAATGGGTGACGTTTCAGGTCTGAAAAAAGGTTCTCGACCCGAAATGTCACCCATTCCTTCTCTCCAGAGATGCTGCCTGTCCCGCTGTTACTCCAGCATTTTTCGTCTATCTTCAAGGAAATTGCTGAGTTCTGCTCTGGGAAGATGAGGTGCCTGCTGAATTATTGGACCAATACATCAGCATCTTCTTCATTAATATCTGCAATACAGAGTGTTGACTATTGAAGGTACAGCCTCATCTAATAGGATGACAAAGATGCTCTCAACATTGCAGTCAGTTGTGCTGTATCACTCCGAAGGCCAATCAGCCCCTCAATTAGATCCTAACCATAACTCTATCCAACCACCTTGGTTCTTTAATCCTAAGTATCGCTGCTCATTTTGAATTTTAAAATATTCATTTTGTGTCCAGTTTTGAGTGGGCAGCTCCAGCATGAAAGCTACATGATTTTTGGTTTAATTTCAGGATTGCCTAATATTGGAGGCTTGCCAACTTGAAATACACCTGAAGAGTTATTTGCCCTTCAATGCCTTCCATTTATGTTAATGTCCTTAACACCATTGTCTCAAAGTGTTTTGTTGGATCTTTGTGAACGACTGTCACATGTCGGGCTTGGACTCTTACCTCTGTGGTTTTGTCTTGGAATGTAGGGTAATTTGCTGAATTCCGCTCTAGGAAGGTGAAGAGCCTCCTGGGTTGTTAGAGCTGTACATGAAGGGATCAAGCTCCCAGTCAAAGAGGTAGTTTCTGCATTCCTCTCGCAGGAGAACAGGAGCGTGTAAAGGTTCAGCAAGGGAATATAGACACAAAAAGCTGGAGTAACTCGGCGCAACAGGCAGCATCTCTGGATAGAAGGAATGGGTGATGTTTCAGGTCGAGACCCTTCTTCAGACTGGGCAGGGAAAAGGGAAGTGAGGGGAGACAAGAGATATAGACGATGATGTTGCAGAGACATAATGCTGACCAGTGGTGGGGCAATGGGATCGACCAGAAGTTGAGAAGCAGAGACTTCTCAAGAGTGGAGAAGATTTTAGAAATGAAGAGAGAGATGCCAAGGAGGGATATGAACACAAGCCTGAGAATTTTAAATCTGAGTCAATATATGTCGATGATTAGTCACAGTTTTAGGGGACATTCCCGGCAGATAAATACCTAAAAAAAAATGTTAAAACTCTGGCACATTTTAGAATTGCAAAGCCAGCAAAGCCAAAACTCGGAAACCACTGGAATATCTTGGATTTCAGTTTTTTTTTAATGATTTGGTGTTGCATTATCTGCACCATCAATGCATCATAGATTGTGGTCTTAAATACAACCCTGTGGAGCCTAGAGGACTAAATTGCAGGAACCTTCTCTCCCAGGGTATATGATGGAGTCCCATAAAGTGAACAGAAATGTTACATGAAATGATGCCCCCAAAGTTCTTAGATGCAGCATGGTAATATAGAGTAGAAATGCTTCCTGTTATATCATCTAAATAGGCCATTGGTATGTCTAAAAAATGGTCCTGAACCAAAACATTGACTGTCCATTCGCTCCACAGATGCTGCATGATCCACTGAATTCCTCCAGCGCTTTGCCTTTGCTCAGTGTAGCAACAGTTTTACACTGAAATCCGGAGTGCAGTTGTCCTCAGTTGAATATGTTCCCATTACTTCTGAAGATCAGCTGCTGTTCCACAAGAAGTTTATTAGAGGCGTGATGCCGCATTGTGGCAAGGATGGTTCGGGATCATAGGAAATAACCTTCTCTGAGACTGGTCTGTACTGAGAATGGTTTTAACACGGACCATGTCAGTTACTCACCAATGCTACTCCAAAACTAATGCTCAGGCCCACAGCCTGTACCAACAAGACAAAGCATATCTGCAAGGGCAGTTTAACACCACCACCACCACCACCTGCAGATTCCCTGCCGTCAAATGTCATCCTGATTGGAAATATATTGCCATTCCATCTTCATAGAGTCATACAGCATGGAAACGGGCCCTTTGGTCCAACTTGACCATGCCAATCAATATGCCCCCACCTACGCTAGTCCCATCTGCCTGCCTCGTCTAAAACAGGGACTGTCATATGAAGCAAGATTGAAAAGACTAGGCTTGTATTCACTGGAGTTTAGAAGGATGAGGGGGGATATTATAGAAACATATAAAATTATAAACGGACTGGACAAGCTAGATGCAGGAAAAATGTTCCCAATGTTGGGCGAGTCCAGAACCAGGGGCCACATTCTTAGAATAAAGGGGAGGTCATTTAAGACTGAGGTGAGAACAAACCTTTTCACCCAGAGAGTTGTGAATTTATGGAATTCCCTGCCACAGAGGGCAGTGGAGGCCAAATCACTGGATGGATTTAAGAGAGAGTTAGATAGAGCTCTAGGGGCTAGTGGAGTCAACGGATAGTCTGCATCCCAGAGTACTCAAGGAGGTAGCCACAGAAATAGTGGATGCATTAGTGATAATTTTTCAAAATTCCTTAGATTCTGGAGTAGTTCCTGAGGATTGGAGGGTAGCTAATGTAACCCCACTTTTAAAAAAAGGAGGGAGAGAGAAAGCGGGGAATTACAGACCAGTTAGTCTAACATCGGTAGTGGGGAAACTGCTGGAGTCAGTTATTAAAGATGGGATAGCAGCGCATTTGGAAAGTGGTGAAATCATTGGACAAAGTCAGCATGGATTTACGAAAGGTAAATCATGTCTGACAAATCTGATAGAATTTTTCGAGGATGTAACTAGTAGAGTGGATAAGGGAGAACCAGTGGATGTGTTATATCTAGACTTTCAGAAGGCTTTCGACAAGGTCCCGCATAAGAGATTAGCATACAAACTTAAAGCACACGGTATTGGGGGTTCAGTATTGATGTGGATAGAGAACTGGCTAGCAGACAGGAGGCAAAGGGTAGGAGTAAACGGGTCCTTTTCAGAATGGCAGGCAGTGACTAGTGGGGTGCCGCAAGGCTCAGTGCTGGGACCCCAGCTATTTACAATATATATTAATGATTTGGACGAGGGAATTCAATGCAACATCTCCAAATTTGCAGATGATACCAAGCTGGGGGGTATAGTTAGGTGTGAGGAGGATGCTTGGAGGCTGCAGGGTGATTTGGATAGGCTGAGTGAATGGGCAGATGCATGGCAGATGCAGTACAATGTGGATAAATGTGAGGTTATCCACTTTGGTGGCAAAAACATGAGGGTAGACTATTATCTGAATGGTGGCAGATTAGGTAAGGGGGAGATGCAACGAGACCTGGGTGTCATGGTACACCAGTCATTGAAAGTAGGCATGCAGGTGCAGCAGGCAGTGAAGAAAGCAAATGGTATGTTAGCATTCATAGCGAAAGGATTTGAGTATAGGAGCAGGGAGGTTCTACTGCAGTTGTACAGGGTTTTGGTGAGGCCACACCTGGAGTACTGCGTACAGTTTTGGTCTCCAAATCTGAGGAAAGACATCCTTGCCATAGAGGGGGTACAGAGAAGATTCACCAGACTGATTCCTGGGATGTCAGGACTTTCATATGAGGAAAGATTGGATAGACTCGGTTTGTACTCGATGGAATTTAGAAGATTGAGGGGGGATCTTATAGAAACCTACAAAATTCTTAAGGGGTTGGACAAGCTAGATGCTGGAAGATTGTTCCCGATGTTGGGGGAGTCCAGAACAAGGGGTCACAGTCTAAGGATAAGGGGGAATTCCTTTAGGACCGAAATGAGGAAAACATTCTTTACACAGAGAGTGGTGAGTCTCTGGAATTCTCTGCCACAGAAGGTAGTTGAGGCCAGTTCATTGGCTATATTTAAGAGGGCGTTAGATGTGGCACTTGTGGCTAAAGGGATCAGGGGGTATGGAGAGAAGGCAGGTACGGGATACTGAGTTGGATGATCAGCCATGATCACATTGAATGGCGGTGCAGGCTCGAAGGGCCGAATGGCCTACTCCTGCACCTATTTTCTATGTTTCTATGTTTCTATGATATGGGGTGAAGGCAGGCACGGGTTATTGATAGGGGACGATCAGCCATGATCACAATAAATGGCGGTGCTGGCTCGAAGGGCCGAATGGCCTCCTCCTGCACTTATTTTCTATGTTTCTATCCTATTCATGTACCTGTCTAAATTTTCTTAAACGTTGTGATAACACCTGCCTGAACTACCTCCTCCAGTAGCTCATACCTTTCTGTCCTTCAGATTCCTATTAAATCTTTCCACCCCTCACCTTAAAAGGTCATTATTGGTGGATCTAAATCTTGGAATTTACAACCCAACAGTATTGTGATGGTACCTTCACGGGGAAATCTGTAGCAGTTCAAAATGTGAGTCACCTTCTCAAGGGCAATTCACAATGGGCAATTAATGGCAGCCTTGCTAATGCTGCCATATCCCAAAAACTGAATTTGTTTTTAAAAATAGAATATCAACGTCTAGGAGGAATAGATGTGCAGATATGTATGTTAATTGACCGTTGCAAACTCCCCCTAGTGAGGTGAGTAATAGAATCGGGGGGTGGGGGGGATATTAATAGGACTGTGGAAGAATAAGAATACGGGTGTCAGAAGTTATGGGGAGAAGGCAGGAGAATGGGGTTAGGAGGGAGAGATAGACCCACCATGTTTGAATGGTTGAATTGAGTAGATCAGCCATGATTGAGTAGACGATGGGCCGAATGACATGATCTTATGAATAAAATGGATTAGTGTAAATGGTTGTTTGATGACCAGCACAGGATCAGTGAGCTGAAGAGCCTGTTTCTGTGGTGTAAGCTTTTTGACTCTATAGCTGACCTAATTAAGATGATTAAAATATTGAAAGGAGTCGACAGGGTAAATAGAGAATGCCTGTTATTGCCTCCAGGCAGGAACGCATAAGCAAATTAGTGGGGTGCTCTGGTGTGATGTCAGGGGGCGTTTTCACACAAATTAATGAAAACAAAGCTCCCTCAGCTGTCGGAAGGAGGGATGGACTATTGTGAATTAAAACCTGACTAATTTCTGTTGCGCAAGAGCATTACAAGATGTGGGAGCCAGGACAGGGAAATAAAATTTGATTGGACATGATCTACTTAAAACAGGCTTGAGAGAGTGTGAATGTCTGATTTGTTCTATATTTTAATTTATATGTAACAGCTCCCTGTTCCAAATGCCAGTTTAATGTCAGAGCAAAAATCGATGTGCTGGAGGAAGTCAGCGGGCCAGGCAGCATCTAGGGAGGCAGAGAGATATTCGACAATGCACATCAAGACCCTGCCTCTGCAGTGTTGACCTTCTCCTCTGCCTCCATAGATGCTGCCTGACCCGCTGAGTTCCTCCAGCATCCTGGAATATTTTTTTTTTCCAAGATCCAGCATCTGTAATCTCTTGTTTCTCCAGGTAAGATGTTGCTTCACTGATCTCCCAGATGGCAGAAGAGGGGCAACAATTCGAGATTTGGGTCCCCTGTGCTTTGTATCATAATGAGGTGTGTCTCGGCAGCATTGGGAGAATTGTGTAAAAGGACTGTGTGCTTGTGATTTGATACAGTGTGGATATTCTAACCTGATATTAGAACAGGTTCCTGTTCTAACATGACTCGAGCTCTTGAGTGTAATTGAGTACATTGGGGAAATAGTCACGATTCAGATTCAGAGCAGCTGTTGGGGCTTGTGTTTCATGCATGGTGTAAACTTTTTGCCTGTTTTTCATGTATCATTACAACATCCAAGGGAGCCATTTGGTCAATCAAGTACTGCAGGGTAGGAATGAACTAATAACATATACTGGCATTGTTTAATTTACAGATATAGCAAGGAAACAGGCACTAATTGTATCGTACACACTGGGAACAATTTACAAAATCCAATTAGCCTACAAACCTGCACGCCTTTTGAAAGTGGGAGGAAAACAGAGCACCAGGAGGTCATAGGGAGAATGTACAGACTCCGTACAGACAGTACCCATAGTCAGGATCAAACCCGGGTCTTGGGACTAAGGCAGCAAATCTACCACTGCTCCACTGCGCTGCACTATTGGTTTAGTGTTGCGTGCACCGGGTTTACAGTGAAAAGCGTAGTTTTGCATGCTCTCCAGGCAACACATCCTTCATACGTGAATACAATCAAACTGTACATGAATAGCACAGCCGGTAGTGCAAATAGAGGACGGAAACAGAGTGCAGATTATGGTGTTGGGGGTACTGAGAAAGTGCAGGTAAAGGAGAGTGCAAGAGCTGCCATGAGGTAGATCGGAGGATAGGGAATGAATCTTAACTTAGAGGAGGTCTGTTCAAGTGTCTTATAATAGCAGGATGGAAGCTGTCCTTGAATCTGGTTGTACGTGCTTTCATGCTTTTGTACCTTCTGCCCGATGGGAGAGGGGAGAATAGGGAATGACTGGGATGTGAATGATTATTGGTTATGTTAGCGACAGTCCCAAGCCATCCTGAAGTGTAGATGGATACAACAGGGGGAAGGGCGGTTGGTGTCATGAACTGGGCTCTGTTGGCAATTCACCAGGAATGTATGAAATGGCTGGACCATCACGTCTTGATACTCCAAAGGTCAATAACCATAAAGAAAGACACGTGCATTAATCACCCTTTGCTACATGCATTTTTTATGAAGACCTGGTTCTGGGAGCTTTCTTGCAGAATGTTCATGCAGTTGACCAATTTACCTCTACTTTGTATTTAGCTTTCCCTTTACGCTTGCCTCAGGTGGTGTGTGCTGGGATTAGAGAGGGCTGGAATGTTTAACTGATAGGAGGAGATGATGCAAAGGTTGCAAATGGTTTGCATGTAGCATGAATATTAGCCTGGGCAGATGGGTTGAATGGTCTGCTTGTAGACAGCAGACTTGAATTATCTTTGGGTCATCCTATTCCAAACTTCAATCTGTAATTCTCAATTGCAGCATCTACATTGTACAAAGCCCAGAGGAAATTTCTAGGACAAATGTAATCCCAAAACAAAGTAATTTATAAATAGACTAGCGCATCCATAAATTCTGAAAACCGGCCATTTTCAAAGTCGTTAATTATTTTTTAAATGAGGCACAATCTGTGCCAGTACAGCATAAGGAAGTGAAATCTGCAGCTCACATGTAGATGTTGTCATCAGAGGGAGCCACATGATTGACAGCTGGGGAAAGTAGCCCAGAGACTCCTCTAGAAACCTGCTGCATGGATTTTTTTTTACACAAAGGGTGGTAGGTGTATGGATCGAGCAGCCGGAGGAGGTTGTTGAGGCAGGTACTATCGCAACGTTTAAGAAGCATTTAGACAGATATATGGATAGGATAGGTTTAGAGCGATATGGGCCAAATGCTAGCAGGTGGGACTAGTGTAGATGGGACAGGCATTGAATTGAATTGAATTGAATTTATTTGTCATTCAGACTTTTCGGTCTGAATGAAAATTCGTTCATGTTGGTCGATGTGGGCAAGTTGGGCAGAACGGCTTGTTTCCAAGCTGTATGAATCTACGACTCTATGGATGTGCTGCAAGGAAGAGTCTATCCTGAAATCCCACAGTCAGTACCCTGATGGCCCCAAGGTGTTGTTGTTGGATGGCCCAATTAAGTGTGAGGCTTGTATCTGCGCAACTCATTCAGCGAGGTATCAGTCTGAAATGAGTTGCAAACACTGTCCATTAACTGAGGGTTTGGATTCAATTCCAATGTCTCTCTACTCTAACCCAACTGTTGGAAAACCTGCTGCCAACTACAGGGGTAAAAAGAGTAGTTCAGCCAAGTATGAATCAGTGCTGCTCAATGCAGAAATGAGCCACATTAATAACTGTCATTTGTTTATTTGTTGCATGTTTCACATGCTTTTTTTCTGCTGCTTCAGCTATTTCCAGGACCAGTCAAGGTGACCTATTTGCTGATTCAGTTTAGCCATCAGTGCATTCTGGCTGACTCAGCAAAATAACAGCAAAACACATTTGTGCTGCAGGCCTGGAACTTGGTGGAAGCCTATGGTCTGATTGTGATCCCCCCTTGTGATGCAAGAGCGCTCAGCACTCCCGCATCAACAGCACTAACCAGCGTGGAGTGCAAAATCCAGGCTGATGCTTCGAGTACAGTGTGGAGAAGCAGGAACCCAGATTTTAATAAGTACTGCTCCTTGATTTATTGCTTAAATGATTTATTGTAAATGTAAAATCTTGCATTATTTCTGGTTTGAAACACAAAGTACTAGTGTAAATCAGCAGGGCAGGCAGCATCCCTGGAGGGAAAGGAGCAGCGATGTTTCGGGTTGCGACCCATCTTCAGACTGGGATCTTCAGATTCAAGATTCACTCAAGTTTCCAACAATTACAGTTCCTTGTGCCTCCATTTTACTGATCCGCTGCTAATTCTCCTCAACATGTAACTATTTTCCTCCTGGGAGTTCTGTGAGGCTCATGGTCATTGCTCCCCTTCTGTGATTCCTGCCGCTCTCCTGTTCATCGGCCATCTTCTGACTCAGGCTCACTACTACAGCCAGGCATGTTTCATCAGCACTTTTTTGCATTGCCATCTTGTCCCATATGCACTGCCATCTTTTCCCATATTGTTTCGTACTCCGATTCCTGTTACCCCCCAGCTTGGCTCCAACCAGAATCTAGGGTATCTACACTCCACCCACCACTTCTTGCAACAGTTCAATCTAAAGAAGAGTCCCAACCCAAAATGTCGTCTGTCCATTCCCTCCTGAGATGTCGCCTGACCCGCTGAGTTACGCCAACACTTTGTATTTCACTCAAGATTCCAGCATCTGCAGTTCCTTGTTTCCCCTCTTGGGTTACTTCTGGCCTGTCTTAATTTGGGATTGAAGACAGATTTTACTTTCTAGAAACATAGAAAATAGGTGCAGGAGGAGGCCATTCGGCGCTTCAAGCCAGCCCCGCCATTCATTGTGATCATGGCTGATCGTCCCCGATCAATAACCTCAGTGCCTGCCTTCTCCCCATATCCCTTGACTCCACAGCCCCTAGAGCTCTATCTAACCCTCTCTTAAATCTATCCAGTGACTTGGCCTCCACTGCCCTCTGTGGCAGGGAATTCCATGAATTCACAACTCTCTGGGTGAAAAAGTCTTAAATGACCTCCCCTATATTCTAAGACTGTGGCCCCTGGTTCTGGACTCGCCCAACATTGGAAACATTTTTCCTGCATCTAGCTTGTCCAGTCCTTTTATAATTTTGTATGTTTCTATAAGATATGCCCCTCATCTTTCTAAACTCCAGTAAACGTCTACAACGCCAATCTGTCCCAAACCATCAGACAATGGAATGTGGGCATTGAATATATTAAATGCAGCAGCCAGTTCCTGCTCCTGGTAATGACAATGGTATATGCATGATCTGTGCTAATGAGGGATAAATAGTGGCCAACAAAACAAAGATGTTAGTTCAGCCGAGAGGTCTATGACCCTATTCTCTTCCCATAGCTCTACGAATTTTTTCCTATCGGATCCTGTCAGAGCAGCACTCTTATGGCCCTGTCCCACTGTACGAGTTCATTCCAAGAGCTCTCCCGAGTTAAAAAAAAATCAAACTCGTGGTAAGCACGGAGAATGAACGTAGCGGGTATGTCGGAGCTCAGGGACGTCCCTTAGCGGCTCGTAACGCTAACGGCAGGTAAGATCGGGAAAACGCGTGAAGATTTTTCAACATGTCCTGTAGCAACGCCATAGATAGATTCCCTCTATAAAGTGACAGGATATAGAATCATCCTGAACAACACAGAAGCCAAATTCTGCACAGCTAGTCTAATAAGACCCATGTCCCACAGTACAAGTTCATTCCAAGAGCTCTCCCGAGTTTGCCCTGATTCGAACTCGGAGATTTACCATAATGGCCGCTTGTCCATAGCTGGGCAGAATTTGGCTTCTGTGTTGTTCAGGATGATTCTATATCCTGTCACTTTATAGTGGGAATCTATCTATGGCATTGCTACAATAACCATTGCATGAATTCTGGTGGTAGAGTGGGGTAGGGTAAGTCGCGTGGACCATTCGGTCATAAGTGTGATTTCTCTGGTGTTGGTTTCCTGCAAACCTCCAGGGAACTGACCATTGGGTTTGACCTTAAATTCAACAGGACTTGGTCAATGTGTCAGCCCTGAGGAACCATGGACTGGAGCACTGGATCTCTCTGTGCCAACAATGGTAAAGGTGCACAAACCCTGGCAATTGAGGCTCAATTCAAAACGACATTTCAAAACGTTTATGGATTCATTAAAATACAGAGATTGGCTCAAATGGACCCGAGATGGGGCTTTTATACCTTGAGGGGCCACTGCCACCAGGTGGCACAGTGTTGCAGTGGTAGAGTTGCTGCCTTGTAGTGCCAGAGACCCGGGTTTGATTCAGACCACAGGTGCTATCTGTATGGAGTTTCTCCTTGTGGCCGCATGGGTTTTCTCTGGGTGCATCGGTTTCCTCCTACACTCCAAATACGTGCGGGCTTGTAGGTTAATTAAATTCTGCAAATTTACCCCAGCGTGTAGCATAGAACTAGTGTATGGGTGATTGTTGGTCAATGCGGACTTGGTGGGCCGAAGAGCCTGTTTCCATGCTGTCTCTCTCTAAACTGATCCTGCACCCCATGCCCACCCCCTCCCCTCCCACTCCCCCATACCTTATTCATTTGGATGCTACAGATTCAATTTAGCAAACTAAACTAAGCTAAATTGAATCTGGAGCATCCAAATGAATAAGGTATGGGGGGAGGGGGTGGGCATGGGGTGCAGAATCAGTAGCCCTCCACCAGTAGCAAAAACCAAGCCCCTGGGGGCAGCCTCCATCACTGTCTCCAGATCACTGCATTTGCTGGCTCCATTTATGGCTCTGTGGATAGCAAGGTGCTCTCTCTGATTAAAGGTCCCAGGTTCAAGAGCACATGGCTCACGCTGATGGGCCTGTTCCATTGTACGAGGTAATTCAAGAGTTCTCCCGAGTTTTCCCCTGATTCAAACTCGGAGAATATCCGTAGCGGGTCTGTAGGAGTTTGTGGATGTCTCGTAGCGGCTCATACGAGTAAAAAGTAACAATTTTTTTTCATCACGAGTATTTCTTTACCCGTGGACACTTTTTACAGTGTTGAAAAAAGTCACGAGTTTACTGGATTTTCCGAGTACCTACCGTTACTCGTACGAGCCGCTCCGAGACATCCACAAACTCCTACGGACCCACTACGGCCATTCTCTGAGTTCGAATCAGAGGAAAACTCAGGAGAACTCTTGAATTACCTCGTATAGTGGGACAGGCCCTTGACACTCCCACTGCAAAACTAAGAGAATCCTGCACTGTCACAAGTACAATTTACTCTTGTGCTTCCAACAAGGTTTAACATTTTGTCGGACACCACTTCAGTGAACCAGTGAGGGTTGTTTTGCAACATTTCCCTGGCTAATATTTATCCATTAAGCAATTGGACTGACACAAAGTTATTTGAACCTGATCCCAGGGTGTATTCAGCTCTGAGCTGGGAGCCCCTAAACTCCACCCAGTAAATGCTGAAGACAGATGATGTTTCCTCAAGTTCAAAGTCACGGGAAGCCAACATTCCACAGAAAGTGAAGGAAGTGTTGGTTGATAATAACATCTTGATCCCAAAGCAGGAAAAAATACAGGAAACACCACAGGAAGAAAGTATTATGGGCACCTGAACTTGAATAGGAGGGTTGATTAGACCAGGGAAAACACTTCGCAAAACTTTTGCAGGGATGTCAAAAGGCATCTAAGTTAATAATTTTGCATTAACCCTTGGGAGTTGTGCGAGAGGTTAGTTTGTAATTCCAGTCACACCTTTGTCGTTGACAATGGATGAGGGATAAGGTGAGGGTGATGTGAAAGAGGCCTGAGGGGAAACTTTTTCCACACAGAAAGTATGTGGACTGAGCTGCCAAAGGAAGATGTAGAGGTGGTACAATTACAATGTTTATAATATTGCAACTTACTGAAGCCACAGACAACATGTGCGCTGGAATGAGTGACAATAGAATCTGAAGAAGCGTCTCAACCCGAAATGTCACCCATTCTTTCTCTCAGAGATGCTGCCTGTCCCGCTGAGTTACTCCGGTTGTAATGTCTATCTTCGGCTTAAATCAGCATCTCCAGTCCCTTCCTAGGCAATAGAATCTGATTTTGTTTATACTGGACTGGAGTAATGCGATATGTGTAAATCCAGGTGAGGTTTTAAATCTTAAACATGTTTCCAGATTGAACCTGACCAAGTCTCTGGCATCCGTCTCCGATCACTGGTAACGTTTGTAATTTTTCAGCAAAGCCCTGGGATTCTTAACTGCATCAAAAACCCAATATATACATATATATTTATGCCGCACCATAGAGCATTTTGGTGAGTCCAGAGGAGCATGTCAGAAATGTGGTCAACGCAAGGAGTGTTTGATGGATGAGGTGGGAATGATAGTGAATTGAGAAAGTGAGTTCCAGAGTTAGACTTGAGGTAGCTGAAGTCTCTGCCTGTCAATGGTACAGCCACAAATGCCCAGAATTACTGCCATACGGAGGTGCCTGGGTTGTTGAGCTGGAGAAGGATTCAGATTCGGAGAGGGATCTGAAACTGGGCTTTGGGAGAATGCTCTGAGAGTCCGAAGTGAACTCGCTGATCAAGTTGAACTTTCATCACGCCGCATGATGAAAGCTTGGAATGAAGTATTTGGGGAGGCAATTAAGGCAGATTACATCAGGAATTTGGAGGAGGAGTTAAACAAGTAATTGGTTTTAAAAAATCAATAAAGAGATCAAGATTATGAGGCCAGATGGACTGAAATGGCTTTTTATGCTTGTGCAGTAAAAAAAAAGAATAATTTCCTGTTGCCATTCCATAAACGTTCCTGTAATGGACCTGCAATTTTAGAAACACATTAAATAAACTTTTGAGCACAGAGCTTTTAAAGGCTTGTTTGTATTAATCAAAGATTCTGTAGTGCACTAGCTCACTAAAGTTACTCTACAATAAACTAGCAGTGTGCACATTAAAGTCAGAAATACCATGCACAGCCTTTGATCTCTTTGCATACATTGTCAATGTCATCTATGACATTGCTAATGCAGACTCGTGTCTCTAAGTCAGAAGGTTGTGGGTTCAAGTCCAGTCTCAAGAACTTGGAGTACAAAATCGAGGCCGATGCTTCACTTGCTTTTAAGAGCGAGCTGCATTGTCAGACCTGTATAGTTAAACTGAACCTCTGTCCAAGCTCTTGCAATGTAAATGCAAGTAATCCCATGGCACCATTTCAAGAAACACAAAGGAAGTTCTCCCTAGTAATATATTGATTCCACGGATAGACGCAAAATGCCGGAGTAACTCAGCGGGACAGGCAACATCTCTGGAGAGAAGGAATGGGTGACGTTTCGAGTTGAGATCCTTCTTCAGACCCAAAACGTCACCCATTCCTTCTATCCAGAGACGCTGCCTGTCCCGCTGAGTTACTCCATTATTTTGTGTCTCTCTTTGGTTTCAACCAGCATCTGAAATTCCTTCCTACACAAATATTTATTCCACACTCCATACCGCTAAATCAGGTTCTCTAACCATTAACACAGTGCTGTTTGTGGTAGATTAGCACTATGTAGCTGATGCGTGTGTTATGTTGGAACTGCATCTATAAATCAAGTACATTTTGCCTGCAAAGTGCATTGGAACGTACTGAAAGAGATATCAGTGATGCTATGCAAGTCTTTTCATTTAATTCCCCTGAATTTCCATAGCTCACCCACACTAGGATGGCATTCCATTAGCTAGTGAAGTGTTGCCATGACCACAGCACAAGGTTTGCTGCACATCCGTGTACACTCATGGTGACACACGTTGAAGTGAGAAATGTCTCCCCATTTTGCTTGGAAATCTTCCTAAAGTAAACAGATGGTGACGAGAAGTTGGTCAAAATAAAGTTATTGTTGGCTTTCTTTAACAGCATTGTAACCGTTGAAATAGTGTCATTCACTTTAAACTGATGCCAGCACAGTAAGTGCTTTTTATTTTGGTTCTCATATTTTGCAATTCCCAAGTTGGGTTCCAACTGACATTTGCTACGTCAGTTCCCTGCTCTCCCCACCCACACTAGACTATTCCAGTAATTCATACTTGTCCTACTGATGTTGTATCCCCCATTCACATTCATAAAGTTCTGGCATGCAGGGACGGGTGAGTTTAGAAAAAACTGATGATGTATTAACAATCTAATCTAACCCGGTCTCCCTAACTTGCCCTTGGGATGTAGTGTTAGAAAAAGATCACGATAAACGTTGATCTTTTAATACATCTGTTTCAAAGCTGCTATAATGAGGGAACTGATGGGAACAGTTTTTGCAGGAAACTCTCTAAATATACTGAACTCCCACAAACATGTTTCTGTTGTTCTTTCGGTACAATGTTTTCTCCAAACTCTCCGTCCAGAGCAATGTGAGTGTTTGATTCATGTATTTCACATGGAATTCTCTCCAGGGACCATGATGCTGTTCTAAGAAATAATTTTGTTTCCAGTCCTTTCGCTGAGACCTTGGAACAAGGCTTCATCTTCTCTCAAGTGTGCAGAGAAAAATGTCCTGGCACGGTTTGAGTTTTCTCCAGTGTCCCGGCTAGTACTTGTACTTCGCTCAATATCAATGAAACAGATTATCTGCCCATCACGATATCACCTTTCGTGTAAATTGATGTGTATAACGTGCCAGTATCACAATAGTGCAGACACTTCACGGTACCTTCTTGACTATAATATACTTTGAGATAGATATTTTCCATTTGTATTGCTTTCTGAGGTGCGATTTGGCTAATCTCTTCTTGAATCAGCCCGATTGCTCCCATTGAATTATCCAATTTCAAGTAACACTTCTCTATCCCATTTTCCCCTGTGCCCCTCCCTGGTGCGTCCATATTTCTCCCACTATCACCCATCCCCTCAGGACCCTGCTCCTTTCCCCTCTTCTGTATGGTCATCTCTATCCCCATGTCGTTGATTTCCCATTTATTCCCTTCTGTCCCCTTCCACCCATAACCCTTCCTCTGACTTTATATTCTTCCCATTTTCTTCTCTCCTCACCTGTCATCTTTTGCCTCCTTTTCACCTCTAGCCTTTGTCATTTACTCCATCCATCTGTTCATCAAACTCCCCTCACCTGCATCCACATATTACTTACCAAGCTTTGTCCCAACCCTACTTATTTCCTAGCTTTTGACCTCCAAGTCCATCAGTCTGAAGGAGGGTCCCAACCCAAAATATTTTCTGTCCATTCCCTTCACAGACACTGCCTGACCCACTGAGTTCTGCCAGTACTTTGTGTTTAGCTGAAGAATCCTACATCTGCAGATTCTTGTGGCTCCAATTGCTCTGGTGACTGGTATATGTAATCTATAGTTCAAATCCACTGTGTTGGGAGGAAAATCATAGCATGGATAATCTTGATCACGCAAGAGACTGCTGATGCTGGAATCTTGAGCAAAAATCAATGCGCTGGGGGAATCCAGCTGGCCAGGCAGCCTCTGTGGAGAAGAAATGGACAGATGACATTTCAGAAAGGGTTCTGACCCAAAAAAAATGTCATCTGTCCATTTCCCACCACAGATGCTGCCCGACCTGCTGAATTTCTCCAGTACTTTGTTTTTTTGCATGAGAAACCTTTCCCTTTAAGTCTTAAAGCTACTATGATGTTACAAAGGTTGTACTGGGGATGTACATGGCCTTTTGCCAGTATTCCTGCCTAAGGCCCTATTCAGGTCCATTTCTCTTAAAACTAGCTTACCTTTTATCTTACTAATCTTGATAACCATTATCACTTTGGAAACCATACATTCTATCTTAAATAGAATTCCATTAATACCGCAAAAGAACCCTTCAAGCCAGCTAGAAGTTACTCCAGCAATTTTTGTCTTTCTTATTGCTAATGTTCTGTTCTGCTCATGCCTCTTTCCATTCCTCTTCACTCCTTCATTTCTTTTATTTATTCTCCTTCCTCTCGTTACCTGGTTTCTATGTAATCAATTACTTTATTCCATGTGGATTTGTTTCCAATAACCTATCACTTTTGGTGAACTTGAGCTGATTTTCCTTGTTCCTTCGCCCAGATCAGCAGGTATACAGAATGGGAGTTTTGATGTTTTGTTGATGGTCTGGTGTCCTTGCTGAAATATATTCCTTGGACAACATCAGTAAGAAGAGCAAGGGCAGCAGGTACATGGAAGCACCACCACCTACAGGTTCCCATCCAATTGCATACTTTCCTTATATGGAAATATATTAATGTTCTTCCTTCATCACTGCTGTATCTAGATCCTGGAACACTCTTCCCTCCCCCCCCCCCCCCCCCCCCCGCCACCAATCCAACGATACGGTGGGAGATAGATTCAAAAAGCTGGAGTATCTCAGCGGGACAGACTGCAAGCCTGGAGAAACAGAATAGGTGACGTTTCGGGTCGAGTCCACCGCCTGGGCCTGCGTGATCTCCCAGTTCCCAAACACTTAAATCCCATACCCACACTGACCTTACAGCATCTCTGGAGAGAAGGAATGGGTGACATTTCGGGTCCTGTCCCTTAGTCTGAAGAAGGGTCTTGACCCGAAATATCACCCATTCCTTCTCTCCAGAGATGATGCCTATCCCACTGAGTTACTCAGCATTTTGTGTCTTTCTTCAGTTTAAACCTGCTTCTGCAGTGTCTTCCTACACATTTCGTCTTCCCCCACTGACCTTTCTGGCCTGGGCCTCCTCCATAAATACTCCTGTTATGATATAGTGGGCGTACCTGCACCCCATGTTCCGGTTTTGGTGGAGAGATTGACTTTTAAAGGGTTTTTGCTAATGTTCCTTACAAAAGAAACTGTCTCCTGTGGAGGTAGACAAAAGTGCTGGAGAAACTCCGTGGGTGCAGGAGCATCTATGGAGCGAAGGAATTAGGAACAGCATTGCTGTAGTGACCCAGCAGCCTAGGCTGATTTGAACTCCAGATTTTAACAATGCAGAATGAACTGAACAATTGACTGAGCAAGACCAAACAATCAAAGCTGATGGTTACACAAAAAGCTGGAGAAACTCAGCGGGTGCAGCAGCATCTAAGGAGTGAAGGAGATAGGCGACGTTTCGGGTCGAGACCCTTCTTCAGCCTGTTCGTGCCCCACCGAACACATTTCCACATACATTTTAAAAACAACCTCCAATCAAAGCTGATGCTTTGTTTACTTGTTTGTCCTGCTGGGACAGCGAGTGCATTAGCCATTGAGGCAAGGCATACATCCTGCCCCTGAAACCCAGCCATGTTCCATTCCAGCCGCATAAGCTCACAGGATAGATGGCTTCTCCTCTGATCAGACATGCTAAAATGGGATTGGGATCGATTCAGAGTGCCGCTGGGAAGCTGTCATCCACGAGCAGTGCAGCAGAATGATGTAAACCTTGCTCTCCTATCTTGTGTCAGGTGCAAGCTGAAGTGAAGCGGAGTGTGGCATTTTTCCACAGCCCGCATACATCTTCCAAAGGGATACATAGTGCATTGCAACAACTGTGGCTCAGTTGGGCGAACCCGTGTCTAGACTGTGGGACTCCGATGCTCCTTCCAAAGGAGTGGTGTATTGTCAGGTACCCTGTTTCTCTGATGAGATGATTCTTGAGGCCATGTCTGCTCTTGTCAGTTGAGTTATCCCCCACCATGTTATTTTGAAAATTAGAGGGGAGTTCTTATTGAGCTGCCTAAAAATGACCTCAGAACCCACCGCACTGAAGAAAAAGTTATCTGGTCATTTATCAGAGTGTTTGTGCGTGCTGTGTTCAAACCGACCATGATTGTTTCCCGTTTTATAGCAGATTCATTTATTGGCTGTGGGAGGCATTGAGATATTCTGAGGTGGTAAAAGGTGCAACAGAAACGCTAGTCTTTGATTCTTTTAAACCCAATTGCAGGGTGGACCAGTAATGCTTTAGACAAACTGTAAATGGGAGGGGACATACAGGGCTTCCTTGTAATTCTAACATTCAACAAGGGCTCAAAACATTTTATTTATAGAGGGGAGATAGAGCACGGAAACAGGCTCTCTGGTCCACGCAGTCCCTCTGGACCAATCGCTCATTTACATTAATCCCATTTTTTAAATGTTTGATGCTTCTTCATCAATTCCATCCAGTTTACAACACTTGCCTGCTCAGCCTATCAACCCCACATGCTGTAGGAAGGAACTGCAGATGCTGGTTTAAACCGAAGATGGACAAAATGCAAGAGTTACTCATTGGGTCATGCAGCATCTCTAGATAGAAGGCATCAAGGAGCTGATGGGTATTTCAGCGCATGTCCTCAGACAGAGAGTTGAATGGTCAGTCACCTCGCCAGCTGGTTTCATGGCCCGAGCCTGTTGCCTCTCAACTATCTTATGGGCACAGTGGCACAGCTCGTAGACCCAATGGCGGCAGCGCCAGAGACCTAGGTTCAATCCTAACTTGTAGTTTGCACATTCTCCCTGTGGCTGCGTAGGTGTCCTCCAGGTTCTGCATTTTCCTCCCGCATCCCAAAACGTAGGGCATTGTAGATCATTTGGCCTCTGTAAAATGGTCCTAGTGTGTACGGAGTAGATGAGAAAGTGGGATAACATAGAACTAGTGTATGGCGATCGATGGCCTGCGTGGGTGGGCTGAAGAGCCTGTTTCGATGCTGTATCTTTCACTCAATCAATCAACCAAGCTCCCTCAAACTGGTAGGCATAAGCGCTAAATCTTGTGGAAAGATATAGTGTAGAAGCAAAACATACCAAAGCAGGTGTGAATGACTGATACAACTAAGTTTGAACCCATTAAAGCTGCAACAGTATGGAGCAATCACTGACATTTTGAATTGGCAGAAACTTGCAAGTAGAATCTACCTGAACCATTCACAGTGATCCCGTCAACACCCGGTTACATTTGCTCCACTACAAGTGCTTTATAAATGATGGCAGGGGTCACTGCAAGATGTGATTATTGTGTATTAGTACTTGCCCGACTGGTGATTGTTAGAGGCAAACAACCAAGGGCCTTCAACAGAGTAATAAGACCAAGGTTTTAAACAGGAACATCAGCAAACTAAATTTACTCCAGGTGCAGAAGGGGATATTAGGACAGGCACCCCAAACTGAGTGTTTAATCTACAAGCTCATGGATATCATCTTCCTAAACCAACTCCTAAACTGCAGACAGAGGATTATCAGAAGAAACCAGCCAGAACAACTGTTTGAATGTTGCAGGAAAGAGATTCCTAGAACTTCCTCCAATGCTACCTGAAACATACAAATTCAAAACCGCTTTCCCATTCGGCTTTTGTGGAATGTTTCAGGTTAGGAATGTTCTGAGGTGTTGTATAGTTAGCTGTTTTCCAAAGGAATATCATCTCATTGTGTCATGTTCGTAAACCAATGCTGATGGTCAGTTGCCTGCTTATGATTTCTTCTTCTCTACCACCCCCTACCCCTCTTCTCCCCAATCACTCTCCAGAGTATTTATTATTAACAATGTATCAGACAACAAGTGAAAGGAGGATCGGAACCGGTTCTGGGGGTGGCATTTACTGCTCAGTCATATCACTCCATAAACAGTGTAAAGTACAGAGAAAGCAAACTACACCAACTTCTTCCAATAAAAACAGGCTGACTTCTCCAAACCATATCCCAGTGAGTGGAGAGTGATTACATGTGAATTCAGTACAAGATATCAATCTCAGTCACTGACAGCAAGCTGGAAAGAGTGTAGAATTATTTGTTGCCAGGACTCAAGGGACTGAGTTATAGGGAAAGGTTGGGCAGGCAAGGACTTTATTCCTTGGAACAGAGGAAACTAAGGAGTGATCTTATCGTGGTGTATAAAATCACAAGGGGCTTTGATAGAGTAAATGCACACAGGGTTGGGGAATCAAGAATGCTAGGGCAGTGGTTTAAGGAGAGAGGAGAAAGGTTTAACGGAAACCAAAGGAACAACTTTTTCATACATACGGTGGTGGGTACCTGAAACGATCTGTCGGAGGAAGAAGTTGAGGCAAGTGCTACAACAACATTTAAAATACAGTTCTCCCTCTTCTTCCCTTCACTAAACAGAATGATTTATATTATTCTGTGTGTATAAGCTGCACATTTTACAATCCAATTATTTCCAGCTATCTTGATGAATGATCACAAATTTGTGTGATTTGAAATGTTGCCACTATCATCTGCTAGTGACTGTATCATATCACTGGGTTTGGAGTTTTTCAACAGAAATAGTAAGATTAAATGAGAACTTACCAGTTCGAAGTTTGATCTTTATTTTATGAGGAGTTGCGATGAGGGATTACGTGAAGACCCCGCCAGCACGCATGCGCGACTTTCTTCAAAGCAGTGGTGTGAAATCACAGATGGCAACGTAGACTAATATAGTAAGATAAGAGAGAACTTTCATACCAGTTGATCTTTATAATAGAGGGGTGGGAGCGGAGGGCACGTAATCCCTCATCGCAACTCCTCATAAAATAAAGATCAAACTTCGAACTGGTAAGTTCTCATTTAATCTTACTATTTTACTTCGGAGTCACGTGAGTGACTACGTGAAGATTTCAAAGCTCTGTGATTTCATGCCCTGGAAAACTCCATGCTCACACACCGCTAAGAGGATGAACGTAATTCAGACATAACACTGGCTGAAAAACAAAAATAGGTATTTATTCATACCAAACACAAAAATATATATCCCATGACGGGTAAATTATTTGGCAGTGCTCAAAATTCTCCCTGCATAAGAGTCAGTGGAGGCCACGGGTTTATAATAAAAGCGATGAAACGTCCTCTCATTGCTCCAACCCGCTGTGGCCAGGATGTGGTCCTATGGTACCTCCATCATCCTAGCCGCCGACGTGGATGCCGCCCTGGTGGAGTGAGATTTAAATATATTAATGTCTATCCCCGCCGCATCCAGAACCACCCTTATCCATCTAGAAATGGTTTGCACCGTGACTTTGTGGTGAGGCTTTCTGTGGCTTATAAGCAAAGCTTTCTCCGTGCCCCTGAGATTTTTAGTGACTGAGATGTAACGTGATAATAAAGTGACAATACAAAGTCGAGTATCTGCCGGGTAAGCTAGAAACTCTAAAGTATGTCCAGACGTTCCGGGTCGATCTTGTTTTAACAGCCCCTGCACATAAAAGGTGATTTTGTCATTGGATATGGACATGGCATCCAGATTTAATTTGTGCAGGGACTGGACCCGTTGTGCCGTGACGAGTGCCATGATCATTACCACCTTGTAGGTAAGCTTGTCCAGGGTAAGTCCTGAGTTAGGTGTCCATCCTCACAGCATAGTTAATACTATGCTGATATCCCATGTGTGGTTGTATCTGGGCCTGGGGGGATTGGAATTGAATATTCCTCTCATTAGGTTTGATACTAATGGATGTGATCCAATGCCCAATTGGTCACTCCCCTTGCCCAGGTAGGTCGATAGGGCACTCCTGGCACAGTTAATGGCACTATAGCTCAGTCCTTTGTCATGGTGAAGGGTTGCCAAGAATTCCAGAACTTCTGTGATGGTGGCTGATTCGTAGGTAGTGTTGGTTGCAGAGCAGAATTTTTCCCACTTCCTGATGTAGGTCAGGTACTGCTTACGGGTGGACTCCCTGCACGATGCTGAGATGGTATCTATGGTTCTGCTGGTGAGTCCGTACCCCAAAAATGGCCGTTTCAGAACCTGCAAATCAATAGGTCCATGCGGTCATGACATGGGTGGTGTTCTCCTGTGACGGGATGTATAAGCAGGTTAGGTCGTTTATTGACCTTAATACAAGGTTCTGTGGCCATCTTCTGTACCATTGGGAACCATGGTTGGGTAGGCCAGTCGGGCACAACCAAAATACCCGATGCGGAGTCTTGCCTGATTTTCTGCAAGACCCGACTGATGAGGCAGAAGGGGGGAAATGCATAACAGAACAAATCCCCCCAGTGTAGCGTGAAAGCGTCCATCACTACTGCCCCTGGGTCTGGTTCCCAAGCAACATATGTTGGCAGTTGGTGATTTAATCTGGACGCAAAAAGGTCGATATCTGGTGTCCCATAACGTTCTACAATATCTGTGAACACTTTTCGATCCAACATCCATTCTATGTTGTCGTTAAATTTGCGTGACCTGGTGTCTGCCACTGTATTTAGTTTACCTGGGAGGTAAGTGGCTGAAATCCAAATTTCTCTTTGCAGACACCAGTGCCAGATATTGTTAGCCAATTCATCACACGATATCGACTTTATTCCACCCATGTGGTTAATGTAAGCCACCACCGTGGTGTTGTCAATTTGCAATCTAACATGTACTTGGTGCATGTCTGAGCAATATGCCCTAAGGCCATGAAATGCTCCCAGCATTTCTGAATGGTTAATCCCCAGTGAGTTGAATTGGGTTAGTTCTAGTGCATTCCATCTACCTCCACAACTAGTGGTGGTATTAGTTGCTCCCCAACCTTGGGCACTGGCATCAGTTTGTAAGATGACCGAGGGATTGATGATAATGATGGGTTTTGAACAATTTTGAGCATTCTCCATCCACCAATTTAATTCGGTTTTTGCCTTTTCTGGCAATTTCATAGGCCTGTCGAAATGGCCTGCATGTCTTTTAAGAGCTGTAATTTTAGCTCTTTGTAGGTTTTGATAATGTAATGGTCCGAATTGTGCTGCTGGAAAGGCAGCCACTATCTTCCCAATTACCCTGGCCACCTGCCGAATGGACGGATCTCTGATGCCAGTAAGGCTCCTGCAAGCCTCTATCAAGTCCACCGCTTTATTTGGTGGTAAAGTGATAGACATTTGCACCGAGTCAATGGTAAACCCCAAGTAATCCATGGTGGTTGAGGGTTCCAGTTTTGATTTATCTGGATGTATGATGAATCCCAGCTTTTGCAAAAGATGTTTTGTGGCTAAAACTGCCAATGTAGCCATTTCCAAATTCTCCCCAACAATGAGGATATCATCAAGATAGGCCATTACAATGTGATTCTGTTTTCTTAGGTAGGCCAAGGCTGGTTTCAATAATTTAGTAAACAGTCTGGGTGCTGATGATAACCCATTGGGCAAGGCTTTGTATTGCCATAGTTGTTCCATCCAGATAAATTTTAGGTATTTCCTATGATCCTTGTGAATTGGTACTGAATAGTATGCATCTTTGAGGGCAATGCATGTCATGTAGTACCCATAGGCTATTAACTGCCTAGCTGTGTCAAAGGTATCCATTTTGAAATGAACATACTGAACAGAAGTATTAAGTTCGGTCAGATCTATAATTATGCGGCACCCGCCATCGCTTTTATTTTTGGTAAATATATTGGATACGAACTCCTGAGGCTCTCTGGTGGTTTTCTCAATTACTCCCTTTCCAATTAGCCTCAACAGTTCAGCATGCCCTGCCGTTCTTTCTTTGTGTGAAAGCATAAACTTCCGGCTAGGTGAATGGTGGACCGGGGTAGGGAGTTCGTAAACAAATTCAATTTTGTAGCCCTGAATACTTCCGAGTATGTAAGGATCAGAGGTAAGTGTGCGCCAAACTTCATAAAACAAGTGCAACCGGCCCCCCACATTTTGTGAATTTAGGCAAGGAATGTTCCTGGGGAAGCCAGACCCACCTACCTCCATGGTTATTGTCGGTGTTGTGGCCTCTGTCCTTGTTTCTTTTGTTGAGTTGTCACGGTGTAGGGGTGGCGCATTTTCCAAGAAGGCCGGGCTGGGCCATGGCCTAAAAAAGACCGTTGTGCAGGTGGACCGGCCTTCGAGCTTTCACCACCGGCAGGTCTGTGATAATATCGCTGCCCGGTGGGTGTGTAGGGGTGCTGCCGTTGTGGGTAATGAGGTTTGAATGAACCGGGTACCTTGATGAGGCCATTGGTCTTGGCCTCCTCGTCCAGGTCTTTCACCTGTTTGGGAAGGTCGTCCCCAAACAGTAGATTCGGCGGTTGAACGTTCCCTGGTTTGCACAACCCCGCAAATTTGGGGTTGAGTGCCGGTTTTATGATGCTCCTCCTGAAGTTGTTAATCTCATATTGTGTGTTGCACAATAGAGCCAGGGCATCTTGTAATTCCTCCGGTAACTCAATCCCCACTGCAGTCCTGGCCACTGCCGTAATCCCGGCGGTCAATAGCTTCAGGATCTTCTGCAGTTTGACTTCTTGCCCCCTTATCATGGGGCTCATGTTCCCCCAAATGGGGTTGTTCACCGTAGGAACATTTAAAGAGTTGCAATTCTCCGGAGCTAAATATTTTTCGGCTGTGGTATGAATAGCCTGCTCCTGGAGCTGGTTTGTAACCATATAATTAATGCTTGCTGCTAGCTTGGGATGGATAGGTAGGCCTTTCTGTGTAGGCACTGCATGTTTATTGACCATCTCCAGCAACTCATTCTGCACCCCAGACACTGTAGGTTCTTCAGCCAACTCCCCCTCTTCGGGGTCAGCCCAGTTCTGACCCCCAATGCTCCCCTGTGTAGAGGGTGAGACATTAGGCAGTCCGTGATAGGTGTCTGCCGTGGGCCTGCTAAGAGGCCCACCGTGACTCTGCCCCTGCAAAAGCAGGTCACGCTGGAGCATTTGCTCCATCAACCGCTCTATGCGGGAAAGACGACCTCCGTCGCTTCCAACGAACGGGGTGTCCTCGGGTCCGGACTCAGCTGAGTCAGGGGCCTCGGCCGACTTTCTGGTGGAATTGCCGCCCGGCCGCGGTGTACCAGACACCCTTATGGGCGAAAAGTCGGGAGCTGCAGGTTGAACCTGTAGCTCGGGACAAACAGCCCGCTGCTGGGTGCTCTCCATGGCGGCAGCTCTAGCCGCTGCTCGTTTGGATTTCCTTCCTTCCATAATTTCTCTCGTCGACGCTCACTCTCCAGTGAGACTTACCTTGCGTAAGTTTTTTAAACTTACGCTGGAGGAGCCCCGCTCCTCCCGACTGCCGCTTCCGCATGCGTACGACGATATGTCGCGCATGCGTGCTGGCGGGGTCTTCACGTAGTCACTCACGCGACTCCGAAGTAAAATTGGCTCACGGTGGCATAAAGACAAATGGTCAAAAGCCCTGTTCACTTCCATACACTAGTGGTTAGGTTTGGTGTATCATTGTTGTCTCTGCGATGCAGTGTAAAGGTTGTCGTATGTACTATCCAAACAAATCACAATGTACATGATTACAATCAAACCGTTCACAAGTACAACAGGTGGTGCAAAGAGAAAAATACCAGAGAGCAGAATACAGTTAAAGGCCTGTCTCACGGTGCGAGTTGACCCACGAGGGACCCCGAGGTTTCACTCTCGGTAATCGCGTACAATTAACGTAGCGGGAACGTCGGAACTCGCGCGCGCAACTTAGCGACTTGTGGCGCTAACGGCAGGGACCTGTGGAACTTTTTAACTCGTGAAAAAATTCAAACATGTTTGAGGTTTTCCACGAGTCAAATTTACTGTTCAAGTTAAAAATTGAAACATTTAAACTGGTTGTAATAATGTAGTGGCCCGTGCGTTTACCTTAGTGACTCATGAGTCTACCGTGGGCACTCTATAACTCAGCGGACAGGAAGCATCTCTGGAGAGAAGGAATGGGTGACGGGATGACGTTTCCAAATTTCTGCTACGTCTTTGTGCTCCATCTCAGATGGTAAAGCTGCAACTTTAAACTGACATATGACAATCTTAACTTCACATTTTACAGGATTGGATGCAAAATCAGTGATATTATCGGCCATTCTCCGTCACATATTGAGAGAGGGACGGGGAGCGGGAACCATGGTGGATGTCTAAAGGATGTAAACTCCAGGGCACTGCCCCACACACTGACCCTTGACTAAAGCCCAGGGACTGCTCAGAACAGACAAGTCCGCCCTCTTTAACCTGACTCCCCTCCTCGTCCATTCTGCTGGAGCCCTTCCTCAAATCTCACCGGGAACTGTTGGGCATCCCAGTTGAAAGGTGCAGCAGTACAGAGTGGTGTCCAGGGCATTTGGTGCCATCTCTCTGACACACACAGGTAGACAAGAAAGTGTCAGGGGCACGGGGGTTGTGGTGATGGACAGACACGGACTGTGGGAAAGTCCTGTGTGGAGGCTGATCCTGTCTTGATTTAGATTGTGCTGATTGGAATTATTACTGTCTCTCTCTGTATTACCCTCTTGATTTCACATTGTTTGTTGCACCAAGGTTTGGAAAGCTCACAATGTGTTCTGTGCTTCCAGTGATTGTGATTGAACTGTAACATTGCAGTTTCATCAGCTCAATAAACGAGCATCAAAATAAAAAGGATCTTGATGTGAATGACTTTGTCTGTATGTCTCCCCGTGACCTGCACGGGTTTTCTCCGAGATCTTTGGCTTCTTCCCACACTCCAAAGATGTTCAGGTTTGCAGGTTAATTGGCTTGTAAAAGTTGTCCCTAATGTGGGTAGGATGGTGTTAATGTGCAGGGATCGTTGGTCGGCACAGACCCAGTGGGCTAAAGGGCCTGTTTCCGTGCTGTATTTTCTAAAGTATTTAATAGACAAGGCAGGGAAAGGATAAGGACCAAATTTGAGCAAATGCGATTAGTGCAGATGGGTAAAAAGGATGAGAAGGGATGGTTCTGTGCTGTTTAACTCTGTAATTCTAGTATCAGGCAATGACCACCTCCAACAAAAGAGATTGGTAACACTTTTCGAACAACATTTACTGACAGTCCCGGGTCCAATGAAATGGGCTCCACCACGGTTGGGAGTCTCTCCCTGCTGCAGCCTTCTTCCACCTTCTCAGCCGCCGGCCAAACACCATCATCGGCCAGTTCCACTGAGGTCATCTTCTTGGGACGCGCTTTGTCAGGGATCTCCCCCTCCACCTTCCTGCCATGAGGCCACCTTACAGGATCTAAGGCACACGCATATGTCTCCACTATAAGGTGGCGACCCTCAGAGAAGTCCCAGCCTCACAAACAACTCAACACAATAAATAATGTAAAGCAGCCTGGGGCAAGATGGTTTGCCCATGATTTAAATATTAAACGTCTTCCCGTCACCCATTCCTTCTCTCCAGAGATGCTGCCTGCCCGCTGAGTGACCATACTGAGGGAATTCCCACGTATATGAAGCAGAGAGAAACGTGAGTTCTACACGGCTCTGCCCGACTTTTGAGAATGGATTCGGTGGTTTGTACCCACTCCCCCTCCCTGCTCACCCACCCACCCACCAAGACAGCCAGCCGGACCCCTCCTCGTTACAGTGGCGGAAGCGACATTTCCAAGAGAATGGGGCAGAGAACTGGGACAGCGCTGGGATGGGAGCAGGGCAGATGAGGCGCACCAAAGGAACAAACAAGTTGATGGCTGCAAGGGGCAGGCGGCAGTGGTCTTGTGTCCCAGCGAGGTAGACCCCTGCTAATGCACACACAGAAAGAGGGAGATGAGAGCAGAGAATGATCCCAGCCTAGCTCTGGCACTGGACGGTGCGCATTTTCCCTTTGTAGGTCATATCAATAGACGCATCCGCGCTGAATTCTATTTTTAATTCAAAGCCGCAGGATGGAGTTGTCTTCTTTTTACACTGTCGCTTCGCCGCCACCTCCTCCTTGCTGCACAATGGCAGCGAGTGCGGGGCCGAGATCCTGCCTGATATTTTTAAGTTCTGAAATTGAATAACTTTCAATACTGAATCAGAATATACTTACTGTATGAGATGCTGTCCAGCTCCTCTATTTGATACTTAAAACAGGCTTTCATTCACGGTTGGCTCAAGAGTAACTCGGGAGAGGAATTTGGTAACTCGGGATAGGAACTTGGAACATCACAGAAATTAGAAGTAAACAGCAAACCCAGTCATACCCGTGGGAACTCGGTTAAACTCTTGATCATAAACTTGGAGTCTTGTACACAACCACGAGCCTTTCACTCGGGGTACCTCGTGGGTCAACTCGCACCGTGAGACAGGCCCATTACAACATTGTAGCTTTACAGTGAAAAATTGCAAGGATCTGCAACAAAGTAGGTTGGAAAATCGGGACTACACCCTAACTTGTGGGAGGATCGTTCAGTAGCCTGATAACAGCAGGGAAGAAGCTGTTCCTGAATCTGGTGATATGTGTTTTCAAGCTTTGGTATCTTCTGCCCAATAGGAGAGGGTGGAAGACGGAATGACTAGAATTAAACAGGTCCTTGGAAGGGTCCCAACCTGAAACATCACTTATACTCTCCAGAGAAGCTGCCTGACCCTCTGTGTTACTCCAGCATTTTGTGCCAACCCTTGATAACTCTGGCTGCTTTCCCAGGGCAGTGTGAAGTGTAGATGGAGTCGATAGGGGAGGGGGAGGGGCTATATCCACAGCTCTGCAATTTAACTCAGTCTTGGACAGAGATGTTGCCAAACCAAGTTTGTAATGCCTTCCAATGGAATGCTTTCTTTGGTGTATTTATAGAAGACATTAAGAGTTATTAGAGACATGCCAAACTTTCTTACTCTTAGGAAGTAGAGGCGGTGGTGTGCTTGCTTGGCCATTGCTTCATTGTAGTTAGTTCAGGAGAAATTGTTGGTAACATTTACAGCTAGGAACTTGAAGGTCTCCACAATCAGCAATCATGAAAACAATAACCAACTCCTACATCCTGCTAACATCGTGGGAGAGGTTGCTATCTTCTCATCAGACTATCAATCTACTTCCTGTGCTCCCTCCCATCATTGTTTGCGATCCACCCCACTACACTGATGCAGTCTGCTAACGTCGATAAAGTTAAGAGGAGAATTTGGCTACGCAGCCATGTGTGGAGAGTACAGTAAGGGGGTGAGCACGCAGCCTTGAGGGACATTGGTGTAGGGAATTATCATGGAGGATGTTTTGTCATCTATCCTCATTGATTGTGGTTTATCAAGGATCTTGTTGCATAGGGGTGATGCTTAGCTCCAGGTGTTTCAAGATGAGTTGGGTTGGGATTATGGTGTTGAAGGCAAGCTATGGTAAATACTTAGGAGTCTAATGTAGGTGTCCTTGTTATCTAGATGTTTCAGTGGTGAGTGTAGGGCCAGGGACATGATGTTTGTTATAGACTTGTAGTGATGGGAGGTCAGCTGAAGTGGATGAAGGTTGGTTGGGAGTCTGGAGTTATGAATGCCATGCCACCTTCTGCTCCCAATTCTGGTGTTGATATGTCAAGCTTTGAGGCGAGAGTCATGTAATGACAACTCCAGGAGCACATCCAATGTTGACAGCTCGGTGTTGAAAACCTTTCCTGGGCTCAAAATCCAGGTCCCAGCGGGTGAAATGAAAGTCTACCGTTGCACTGAACGCAGAGTTTGTATCACTTTTATCTTTGACCCCACTACGGTTTCTGCTCAGTCCCAGTGGAGGCATCGTCGCCCCGTAGAATGGATCTCACCCATTGGAGTCTGCAGACGGTGTTGTCCAATCCACGATCAGGCAGGCACAGTGAACAAACCTATGTCACAAGCGTTTTGTCTCCCCCATTTGCAGGCCGTCAGAGAGAGCCTGCTTTTAGATTTTAGAGATACAGCGTGGGAATAGACAATAGACAATAGGTGCAGGAGTAGGCCATTCAGCCCTTCAAGCCAGCACCGCCATTCAATGGGATCATGGCTGAGCATCCACAATCAGTACCCTGTTCCTGCCTTCTCCCCATATCCCCTGACTCATCTATCTTTAAGAGCCCTATCTAGCTCTCTCTTGAAAGTATCCAGAGAACCGGCTTCCACTGCCCTCTGAGGCAGAGAATTCCACAGACTGACAACTCTCTGTGTGAAGAAGTGTTTCCTCATCTCCGTTCTAAATGGCTTAACCCTTATTCTTAAACGGTGGCCCCTAATTCTGTAACCCCAACATCGGAAACATGTTTCCTGCCTCTAGCGTGTCCAAACCCTTAATAATCTTATATGGTTCAATAACTTCCCCCTCGTCCTTCTATATTCCAGGGTATACAAGCCCAGCCACTCCATTCTCTCAGCATACGACAGTCCCGCCATCCCGAGAATTAACCTTATGAACCTACGCTGCCCTTCAGCCCACCGAGTCTGCGCCGACCAGTAATCACCCTGTACACTAGCACTATCCTACACATTAGGGATAATTTTACAACTTAACGTACAAAACGGTGCATCTTTGGAATGTGGGAGGAAACCGGAGCACCTGGAGAAAACCCACATGGTCACAGACAGGACGTACAAACTGTATTATCAAAATGATTCCATGGACTGCCCCCTTTATGACTGGTACTTTTCTCTCGACTGCTAGCGGCTCTATGGTTGGGGCATCCAATGTAACAACTGTTTTCATTTTTAATTGTGAACTTTCTAATTTAACCACCCCAACATATTTGAGAGATTGCTGATATTTTCACCCCATTGTGCCGTTCTCCCTCGCCCCCCCCCCCCCCCACCCAAAAAAGGTAAGTTTCATATTCCAATTTGGGAACAACTGAGTGGGAATTATTCAGCGTTGAGGAAAATGAAGAGGTGGAGAAATATCTTGGATTAAACTTGGTTGCCGTGTAGTTGTGTGCGTGTGAAAGTTGGGATCGTATGGAAACTATGACTGTTGAAAATAAACAGAGGTCTGTGTTATGTTCACGTCGTGTTCCTTTCAAGGATTGTCAAGTGGGGTGGGGGAAGGGGAGGGAAGATAACTTTTTATTTTAATACTCGCCTTAATTTGCAATGTACTGTCTGAAATGACGATGAAAGCTGATTTTAAAAAGGCCTGAGGGGGTCACTGCAGAAATTGCAGGATGCCAGTTTGGGAGTTTATTTTGGAGCTGTCACCGAAATGATGGCTACTGTGTGACGTTTAGACTTTGGACTCTAGAGATACAGTGCAGAATCAGGTCCTTCGACCCACCAGGTCCGCGCTGACCAGTGATCACCCCATACACTAGCGTTAGCCTACACACTAGGGGCAATTTATAATTTTACCAAAGCCAATTAACCTACAAACCTGTACATCTTTGGAGTGTTGGAAAACCGGAGCACCCGCAGAAAACCCATGCAGACACAGGGCGAACGTACAAACTGCGTACAGACAGCACCCGTGGTCAGGATTTTTTCCTAACAAGGGCGACGCGATGGCACAGCGGTAGTGTTGCTGCCTTACAGCGCCGGAGACCCGGGTTCGACCCCAACTATGGGTACTGTCTGTGCGGCGTTTGTACGTTCTCCCCGTGACCCGTGTGGGTTTTCTCCGTGACTTTGGTTTCCTCCCACACTCCAAAGACGTACAGGTATGTAGGTAAATTGGCTTGATAAATGTAAAAATTGTCCCTAGTGTGTGTACGATAGTGTTAATATGCGGGGATCGCTGGTCGGCGCGGCCCCGGTGGGCCGAGGGGTCTGTTTACGTGCTGTATCTCTAAACTAAACTAAAATGCCCTGGAGATGAATCTTTCAAGCCTCTAGGTCCCAGTTGACATGGGTTTGCACAAGCGATTAGTTAAATTGTCTCCTTGTGCTGCAAGCCTCCCAACCATGACTGCACCCTGAGATTAAAGTGAACCATGCCTTGCTGTAAACGAGGTGTGTGGAAATATTTGTGGTTCTGGTCTGAAATAACGTTTTGACCGTTTATTATCTCTGCAATGTTTTCCTCTGGAGGTTGGTGGGTGAGTGGGGGAAGTAGAAGAGGGTGTTGGTGATAGTGGGATGCTTCAGATTAGGGAAGTCCAAAGTAGCCTTGCCACTGGTTTTGTAATCTGAAGTAATGATATTAAAACATTTGATGTCAAACTCTGAAGAGGAAATAATGAGAATCATTTTTAGCAGAAGGCCGTGTCCTGAAATATCACTTGATTTGGGCCCTGGGCCAATAGATTTATCTGCTAAAGTACTGCAAATTTGAAACTAAACCCTGTTTACAATTGCTGCTCAGGTCTTGCTATGCAATAGGCACATCCTGAGGTGAAGGGAGTTTTCTGCAAGGGACAGGAGCTTGATGGAGGAACGAAAGCTGAGCATGAAGCTGATTGAACAAGGGGAACCAGCAGGATCAGCCAAGTCTCCCAGAGGAGTTGAGGATTGAAGCTTGTTGTCAGATGCCAGGCTGTGAAAGGTGGCAGATGTGCAAATCCAGCATTAGTCGGGACCTAGAGGATTTTGGAAGATTAATTTCCGTGGAACTTGTATGAAAACCGTGATCACAATATTTCAATAAGCAACTTTTAAAAAATGTTTTTTAATGGATTCCCTGTGAAGACTTTATTTGTGATTAGTTTTTCATCACAACTGAGCTGCTCAATGTATTCAGATATCAAACAAAAAAGGGTCACGATCCGAAACGTTGCCTATCCACATTCTCCAGAGATGCTGCCCGACCCTTTTACTCAGCAGGTGTCCTTGCAGCTGCAGCTGAACCAGCTGTGCCACTGTACCACTGTACCACACCAAATCTGACAACCCCAGTCTAGAGTATTCACAACAACTGAACACTTGCAGCCCTCTGGGCAGCGAATTCCAAATATTCTTATGTTTCGATGATAAAGGTACTTCTCTGAGAATTTAGAACATAGGGCTGTTCTTGTGCTGTATCGCTTTATCGGCCCACAATGTCTGTGCAGAACATGATGCTAAAACCATCGCTTCATCTCAGTCTCAAATGTTTCCTAATCCTACACTGTTCAACTAAAAGAAATGACTTACTAGAATCTACCCATTGCAAGCCATCCCAGGTTATCCAAAGGTACCATTCCTGAGAACTGTCTGTAAGCCAATTTCCCCATAAATCAGAAATCTCCGTTTTCTAAAGCTACCCATACCACATCGCTCTTCAGACACTTGCAATGTCTTTCATTAATCTCATGGAATGTAACGAATACTCAACATATTATTATTACTATCTTGACAAATGCTTTATAAATAGGTAGAGAATATATCACAAAGTCAAGATTTCTGTAAATCAGGTTCTTTGCAATCCGGAGCTCCTGTATCTGCTAAATCTTCAGTACAGCATCTGTCTTGACTAAACAAGTCCTCAATTTGTTTATATGCTTCTGAAATGTGGGCACTGTTGCTATGTAGAGACTTACCAGAATACTGCCTGGATTAGAGCCTAATACAGTGCCCTCCATAATGTTTGGGACAAAGACCCATCATTTATTTATTTGCCTCTTTACTCCACAATTTGAGATTTATAAAAGAAAAAAATCACATATTTAGATTAGATTATCCTTTATTGTCATTCAGACCTTTCGGTCTGAACAAAATTTTGTTACCTTGCAGTCATAGCATATAAATAAAAAACAAAACACACAATAAACACATATTTAACATCCACCACAGTGAGTTCACCAGGCACCTCCTCACTGTGGTGGAAGGCAAAAATCTTAGAGTCTCTGTCTTCTTCCCTCCTTGTTCTCCCTCTGCGCTGAGGAGATCCAGGCCTCCGATGTTGCCGTCCACCAGGCCCGCGGCCGAGCCTCCAAAGCCGGGCTGCCGCCACCGCCGTCGCTGGAATGCCGGAACACCGCCACAGGGCCCGCCGCTGGAACGCTGGAGCACCGCAGCTCCAAACCCAGGTCGCCGCTGGAACGTCGCTGGAGCACCACAGCCCCGAAGCCAGGTCGCTGCTGGAGCACCACAGCCCCAAAGCCAGGTCACCGCTGGAGCACCGCTGGAGCACCGCAGCCCCGAAGCCAGGTCACTGCTGGAGCACCACAGCCCCAAAGCCAGGTCACCGCTGGAGCACCGCAGCCCCAAAGCCAGGTTGCTGCTGGAGCACCGCAGCCCCGAAAGCCAGGTCGCCACTGGAGCACCGCAGCTCCCGAAAGCCAGGTCGCCGCTGGAGCACCGCAGGCAGGTCGCCGCTGGAGCACCGCAGCCCCGAAAGCCAGGTCGCCGCTGAAGCTCCGAAGCTGTGCCGCCGCTGCTGGAAGCTGGAAGGCCGCCATAGCTCCAAGGCCGCCAGCTCCGCCATTAGGGCCTCAGCACAGACGGAGACAGTGACGGGGGACACGACAAGAAAAGTCGCATCCCCCCGAAGGGAGAGACTAAAACCCTGTTTCTCCCACCCTCCCCCTCCCCCCCCCCCCCCCCCCCAACACACATACACAGCCTATAAAACCAAAATAATCACTAAAACAGACACAAGAAGACAAAAATAAAATTAAAAAACAGACGGACTGCAGGCGAGCCGCAGCTGCCAGGCAGCGCCGCCACTTCCGGACATCCGCACTTGTGGTTAAGTGCACATTGTCAGATTTTATTAAAGGGTATTTTTACACATTTTGGTTTCACCATGTAGAAATGACAGCTGTGTTTATACATAGTCCCCCATTTCAGGACACCATAATGTTTGGGACACATGGCTTCACAAGCGTTTGTAATTGCGCAGGTGTGTTTAATTGCATCCTTAATGCAGGTGTAAGAAAGCTCTCAGCACCTGGTCTGTCCTCCAGTCTTTCCATCACCTTTGGAAACTTTTATTGCTGTTTATCAACATGAGGACCAACGTTGTGCCAATGAAATTCAAAGAAGCCATTATGAGACTGAGAAACAAGAATAAAACTGTTAGAGACATCAGCCAAACCTTAGGCTTACCAAAATCAACTGTTTGGAACATAACTAAGAAGAAAGAGAGCATTGGTGAGCTTACTAATCGCAAAGGAACTGGCAGGCCAAGGAAGACCTCCACAGCTGATGACAGAAGAATTATTTATATAATAAAGGAAAAAAACCCAAATACCTGTCTGACAGATCCGAAACACTGTTCAGGAGTCAGATGTGGATTTGTCAATGACCACTGTCTGCAGAAGACTTCATGAACAGAAATACAGGGGCTACACTGCAAGATGCAAACTACTGGTTAGGCATAAAAATAGGATGGCCGGGTTACAGTTTGCCACAAAGTACTTAAAAGAGCAACCACAGTTCTAGACACAGGTCTCGTGGACAGATGAGGAGAAGATTAACTTATATCAGAGTGTTGGCAAGAACAAAGTATGGAGGTGAGAAGGAACTGCCCAAGATCCAAAGCATACCACCTCATTTGTGAAACATGATGGTGGGGGTGTTATGGCCTGGGCATGTATGGCTGCTGAAGGTACTGGCTCACTTATCTTCATTGATGATACAACTGCTGATGGTAGTAGCATAATGAATTCTGAAGTGTATAGACATATCCTATCTGCTCAAGTTCAAACAAATGCCTCAAAACTTATTGGCTAGTGGTTCATTCTACAGCAAGACAATGATCCCAAACATACTGCTAAAGCAACAAGAGTTTTTCAAAGCTAAAAAATGGTAAATTCTTGAGTGGCCAAGTCAATCATCTGATCTGAACAAATTTGAACATGCCTTTTATATGCTGAAGAGAAAACTGAAGGGGACTAGTCCCCAAAACAAGCATAAGCTAAAGATGGCTGCAATACAGGCCTGGCAGAGCATCACCAGAGAAGACACCCAGGAACTGGTGATGTCCATGAATCGCAGACTTCAAGCAGTCATTGCATGCAAAAGATATGCAACAAAATACTAAACATGACTACTTTTATTTACATGTCATTGCTGCGTCACAAACATTATTGTGCCCTAAAATGGGGGGACTATGTATAAACACAACTGTAATTTCTACATGGTGAAACAAAAAGATATAAAAATGGCCTTTATTGAAGTCTAACAACGTGCACTTTAACCACATGTGATTTTTTTTTCTATTACAAATCTCAAATTGTGGAGTACAGTGGAAAATAAATAAATGATGGGTCTTTGTCCCAAACATTATGGAGGGCACTGTAGCTATAAGGAGAGGTCAGACAAACTTAGATTGTTTTCTCTGGAGCATCAGAGATTGAGAGACATGATATATTAAATTATGAAAGGCATAGAAAGAGTAGACAGTCAAAACCTTTTTCCTAAGATGGAAATGTCAAAGACTAGGGGACATAGTTTTAAGGTCAGAGGGAGCAAGTATAAAGGAGATGTGCGGGGCAAGCTTTTATCCACAGAGTTGTGGGTGCCTAGAATGTGCTATCAGGGATGGTGTTGAAAGCTGATATGATAGTGGTATTTAAGAGGTATTTACATAGGCACATGGACATCCAGCAAATAGAGGGATATGGATCACGTGCAGCTGAGGAGATTAATTTAACGTATGTTCTGCACACAGATTATAGGTCAAAGGTCTTTTCCTGTGCAGTACTGTTCCATGTTCCATGCAAGCAGTGCAGTGCCAATATATGCACAAGAAGCCCCTACAAAGCGAAAGGACAATCTGATTTGCGATGTTGATTGAAAGATAAATATTGGCTAGGACACTGGAAAGGACTTCCTGTTGTGTTTTTTTTCTCTTAAATAATTGTTTGCAGACCTCTGTGAGTGTAGATCGATTTTCTTGACATCTCACATTGAAGGTAGTGCCACCAGTATTGCGGCACTCCTTTAGCACTGCACTGTCACTTCCAGCCCTTCACGTGGGAATGACCTCTAAGCCTCCTGGCTGAGGGGCAAGAGAGCATTACCCAGGAGTGCGACTGACTGAGCTATGCTGACACCATGTCAAGCTCTGCTTATTTTTGTTTAGCTTTTGTTCCGCGTTGCCGTGTCTGGGCCCGTGTTTACTTTCCGATGGACCTGAAAGCAGCCTGAGCAGGAATGTGACCAGTGATTAATGTGTCAAGGTCATACTTTGCAGCAAAAGAGCAGAAATTGTTTTGTTTCCACGTGAGCAGCCTCACCTCTGCGGAGGTTTACTGACTTTCAGAGAGCACGTGAAGGATCCGGGGCGAGCTCTGCTGGAGGTGTCCTCGGGTGTTGAAGAAACAGGTGACCTTGTCTACAAGCTGTCCGATTGCCTCTTCTCCATGCTTCCAGTTCCAAATGAGCACTCCGGCCATTTTCTTCCTCAGCTGCAGTCTTTGGAATTGCTTTGCCATTGAATATAAGTGCACGTATTCTTAAAGTAGAGATTTGTTTGGAACAGGATGTGACAGAAAGATAGAGGAAGAGATCAACACTTACAGGATTTATCCAGCCGACAAAGAAATATCCTCTTTGTTTTACGTCTTTGAAGGACTCGGGCACCATGATTTCCTGGTTAATTCTGTGCTCCCTGTTTTCGGTGAGTAGGTTAAAGCCTGACTGGAGGCACTCAAAGGTTATTTAAGTGGCTGCCCTGAGATAACTGTACCTCGTACATGCTGATTTGAGCTCTGCAGCAACATGTTGATTTGTTCTGAATTTTAAAAACAAGAGGCAAGGTATGGAGTTCATTACAGGATAAAAGTCAACTTTAGATTTCCTGTGACTCTTATGGCTCAACACTGGAGCTGAGAAAGTAAATACAGAATGTGTGTTAACTACAGGATAACCAACTGCATTACATGTAAAGCCCTTTACATGTATTTTCTGAAATGCAGTCTTGGCCGTAATCTAGGAAATCTTGCACGGCAAGTTCCCACAAAAAAATATTGTGATAAATGGTCAGGAAATCTGGTGATGTTGCAATAATAATCCCCTCAGGGAAGACCACCCGAGGTGCCACAGGCAAAAACTAGAGACCCAATTATTTTAAAGCATGTTGTTTAATTGATTTGAGGCGGTATGGTGCAAACCCGTCTCTTCCCCTGCCAATCCTGTCCCCTTCCCCTTTATCCCTCCCTCTGGCTTTACATTTCACTCCGATTCTCTCCTTATCTGTGACCCATTTGTCTCCTTTTTGTCTCTAGCTTTTGTCCATCTATCTACCAATTAATACGGCATTCACCTATCACTTGCCAAGTTTTGTCCATCCCCCACCTCTTTTCCAGCTTTCTCCCCTTCTTCTTCAATCGGTCTGAAGAATCAAAACTTCACCTATCCATTCCCTCTACAAATTGTGCCTGACCCGCTGATTTACTCCAGCACTTGGTGTTTTACATTAATGGAGATAATATATTTAATATATGCTTCCTAACTCTAATAGAATCCACATACGGAGCACCGGGGGATTGCTGAGGGTGGGAGGATGTTTTACAAGCGTTGTATGCAAACTCTGCACTGTCTCTATGAAGTTGCCTCAGTGCTAGATTTCCCCCTCAGGAAGACAGAGGAGATGCAGGACAGGTTGATCAGAATGATAACTGGGGTGGAAAGGACAGGTTGTCCAGTCAATGTCTGTATGCCTTTAAATATGAAAGAATAAACAGTGATTCCCTTCAGATGTTTCAAATAAAAGTTAACAGAATGAATGGAGATACATTATTTCTCCCTGGTTTTGCTTTAAAGTTAGAGCCAAAACAATCTGAAGGGCGTTTGGAAACCACTCCTGGACTCAATGAAAGTGGGATCCTGAACTCCCCTTCAAACTGATGTTGAGGTTGAGTGGCAGACTGGTCAGGTTTTTATACATACATTTCAAACTGGGCCAGAGCAATGTTGCAAGTTTGGGCACATATTAGAGATGAATGGCATACCAGCTGGGCAATGTGAAGTGGGAGATTAAAACTTTGAAAGGCTTTGAATCTGAGTGGTCTGGGAGATTCTGAGCCTTATCAAGATTCTACCCATGGATTTGCCAACTGTCGGTCAGTGTGCTTGTGTATCTCTGCACCCATTCATTCCGCTGTGATTATTCTGCAGACATTATTATTTACGCACACACGGTTTCCCAGTGTTCAGCATTAGGATATTTGCAAGGACATTGAGGAAAAGAGTACATGAAGAACAAGTCCTCAGGTCAAGTACAAAGTCCTGGCCAATGGGCAGCAGTAACCTCTACCTTCTGATATGCTTCTGAGACCTGGATTACCTACAGGAAATATCTCCAGGCACTTGAGAAGTATCACCAATGCTGTTTCAAAAATATTCCTGGACAGGTAAGCAAACCAACATTATTGTCCTCTCCCAGGCTGACATCCAGAGCACTGGGGCTGTGGTTATTCACAGTCTGCCACGTTGTGCAGGCCATCTCCTTTACATGCCCCACGCTAGATTGCTGATACAGACAAAACAGGCATTCAGATGAGAAGATTAAAATATGAGCCGAAAGCTTCCTTGGATAAAGTGTAATGTGCTGCTGACTCTTGGCCCGTGAGAATTCAGTGGCAAAGGAACATTCAGGATGGTATTGAGAATTTCAAGGCCAGGCAGCAGGAGCACACAAAGCCCCTGCACCGAGGAAGATAATGAATGAGTGGACCATCTCATAAACTACCCATCTGCCTCCCCAGTCAGCCACTACTTGCCCGTACTATGAAGATTCTGCAGTTCCCACTTTGCTCTCATCTGTTATCTCAGATCCTTCAAAACAACCACACAAGAGAGTAAGTAAGTAAGTAAGTTTATTGGCCAAGTATTCACATACTAGGAATTTGCCTTGGTGCTCCGCCCACAAGTAACAACATGACATACAGTGACAGTTACGAATGACTCAGTAAGCATTAATAATAATAAAACATTAATGATAGGAACAGGAGTAGGCACTCAGCCCCTTAAGTCTGCCCCACCATTTAATATGGTCATGGCCGATCTATGCTGGCCTCAACACCTCTTCTCTGCCATTTCCCCAGAACTCCCAACTATTTGATCTTGTAAATACTTATCTATTTCTACCTTAAATATATTGAGTGATCTGGTCTCCACCACCCTCCAGGGCAGAGTATTACAGCGATTCAGCATCATCTGACAGAATAAACAGAAGTGAAAGCAAGTCATCCTCTATATTGTGGGACTATCCAGGAATAAGAATTTGCAAGGAGTTTCCCTGAAATCACCGGGGATCCGCATGAGGTTCTTATATATGCAGGGGATTCCCATGAAACTGACAATGTTACCGGGAAATCCTTGTGGACAGGCTGAGGTTTGCAGTTGAGGTTTGTAGTGAGGTAAATTGTAAAAATGTCACCCAGTGGGTAATCAACAAGCTGAAGAGTGATGTGGACCAGAACAAAGGGCAATGGGTTTTGTTTAAGTACCATCTCCACTCAAAATGTGCACATTCCCCTGGATGTACAGCCAAAGATAGGAGACCTATGTATTCCGTGGTTTAAAACACTTAGTTGTTTAGCTGCTAGCACTCCACCATCACTAATTTGAGGTGATAAATTAGTGATGCTGCAGTGTTCCTTGTTGATATTGGAGCCAATATATTCAAACTAGTTGCACTGTTCCAGTGTCAGTTTCGTTTATTGTCACTTGTACCGAGGTACAGTGAAAAGCTTTTGTTGCGTGCTATCCAGTCAGCAGAAAGACAATACATGACTGCTGTCAAACTCAGTGCAAAGTTGTAAATTCAAGCCCCACATAGAGTTGGCCAAGGACTGCTAGGTGAATGAGCTCTAGTATAGACCTGGGTTTGATCCTGACCTTGGGTACTATCTGTTTGGAGTTTGCACATTCTCCCCGTGACTGCATGAGTTTCGTCCGGATGCTCCAGATTTTTCCCACATCCCCAAAGAAGAGCAGGTTGCGAGTTAATTGGCTGCTGTAAATTGCCCTTGTGAATACGTGAGTGGTACAATCTGGGAGGAGATGATGACAATATGGAGAGAATAAAATTCGATTAGATTGGTGTAAATGGGCGATTGATAGTGTGTGTGGACTCAGTGAGCCACAGGGCTTGTTTCCACGCTGTATCTCTAGATGACTAATCTCTGCACTGCCTCAGTTCTGGTTATTCCAACTGTGGAAGGCTGTACTGATGAGGAGGGTGCAATGAAGATTCATCATCATGGTAGCTGGAGTAAAAAGTGCAGGTAGTCTAGTCAAATGAAAAAGAGTGATCTGCTTGAAATGTTTCAAGTAACATAATTAGGCAATAGAAGGAGTATGAGAGATAAATTTATTTTTAGACCATAACCTTAGAGATGGAGCCGTGCCAATGAGAGGTGGCTTTACAAGGTGCTTCGACACACAAAGGTGAATGGAATCTTGGACTCCATATGCCAAATTGATAATGCTGGAGGACAATTGAAAGATTTTAAAACCAAGTTTGGAAGACTGTCTTAGTTATACACATTTGTTCACGATGCCTATAGAACCCAGGGGGATTAGGGATGCTACTATGGGTCAGTATTTATTGCCCATCCCCATGTGCCCCTGAACGGAGTTGCTTGCTTGGACATTTCAGAGGGCAGTTAAAGATTCAACAGCATAGTGGGTTTTTTTTTAATCCATTTAATGGGAAAATGCAATAGGATATTTTAAGACTGAGATAGTAGCCTCTTCCCTACTGTAGTGCAAAGAGAGAAGGAATGATAATTTTCTGTCTCTGTTTGTGAAGATGGTACATATCAGATCTGTAAAGTGCAGAAAGCTTGAATCCAGTAAAATAAAAACAGATTCAAATGCAGCATGTCATATATTGCATTCCTTAATTTAATGAGTAGCGCATTATGAATTAAATGTGCATTAAGTGTTATGAGGCTTGACTAACCTCGGATTTCAGTAATATGGCCGCATTTATGTTTATGCTGTGCTTTGTAAAGGGAAAACCGTTCCTCATCACTGTGCTTGGAAACGAGATAGATCACTGATGTTCCATTGTGATTTAAAAAAGAGCTTAGCTTGCACTTGAAATCTCCTGACAAATAGCTGTTCAACCTGCAGCTAGCAGTGGACGTGCAAAGACACAGAAATGCCTCTGCTTTGAGTGATGCTTTGTTTACACTGTCCCAGCTCAGATAAGGGTACAAAACCTTTCCTTTTTGGCTGCAGTTGACCTCATTGTGTTCCCACGCAAGTGACACAGATGCTTCCTAGGATCAACATGTTCCCATCCCCTTCAGACCTGCGAGACTCCACTCAGCCCAACCATTTAATGAACAGTTGGCAAGTTAGGAAAAACCTCGGTGAAGCAACAGGAGAACAAACCACCACGATGAAACAGTAAATGAAAATCAAAAAGTTGCAGATACTGCCAATCTGAATTAACTTTGAAGAATAGTCGCAGACCTGAAATGTTAATTGTTTCTCTCGCTATGGGTGCTGCCTGACCTGCTAGGTGTTTAGAGCAATTTATTTTGTCATTTTGTAGTGAAATAGTGCCTCGCGCAAAATTGCCATTATTAGTTTTGCCATTATCAGGGATGACTCAGTTTGTCAAACGGTCTGTCCACTGAATCTGAACACTGCGATTCCGTGTCCCAGAGCACTGCTTGAACACAAGCTTTAACTGGACCGTTCTCTAGCAGTGCGGAGTGACACACTGTGCCATTGCTGCCATTCAGAAGCCAATCAGGTTTTATCTCTCTTGAAGGGACAAAGTAGATCTTTCATAAACATCTGGCCCTCAAATGACTCCATTGGTCTATATGGGATCTCGCTGTGTACAACTTGGCGCAAAAAGCATAGGCAGCATCTTCATTGGATGGGAAGTGGAAATCAAAAAATTATCTGCAGATGGTGGAAATCTGAAGCAATAGCTGAAAACTCAGGTCGGCAGGTCAGCCAACATCTATTGGAAGGGGAATAGATATAACATTTCAATTGAAGACCCTTTGTCAGAATGTGAAATGATTTGAGTTGTCTCAACAGGTCTTCCCTTGCTAATGTGTTCAAAGGAAATGGCAGCATTCACAAGATGTCCTTCTCCTTTCTATTTTTCTCATGCAAATTGTGCCAGTCCCTGGTATATGATTCTTCCATATCTTAACCAGGGCGGCCAGGTCTCACGCATTGAGCGTGAGAATCACGCATTTCTTCAAATTCTCACGCTCTCATGCTGATCACGAATTTCTCACTCTGTCGTGAGAAATTCTGTGATCAACGAAAATTTCAAAACGCCTAGCAACTGCAGGGGCTGCAGGTGTTGGAGAGCCTGGGCTGAAGGAGGGATGGAATCAGAAGCAGCAGTAGGGACAGATATGGACGGGGAGCCGGGGCTGGCAAGTGTTTGCCGGGCTGGCGTGTCGCTTGCTGAAGCTCCGGCCATGGAGCAGCCTCAGTGCAAGAGTCCCGGGCCGTCGGAGGCGTTGGAAGCATTTTTCCGCTGCCGTGAGAGTCTCTGTGCCAAATCCGCCCAGGTGACCAGCATGGATCAGGCTGCGGCTCGGTGCATCCTGGAGGACAACCAGTGGCTGCTGGAAGTAAGTACCAAGCACTGGGTAGAAACGGTGGAAGATAGTGGACTTCAAATGGGAATGGTTGGAGAAAACATCCTGCTTGCTTGCTAGATTTTCACTTTCTGTAATTGCAGGAAAAATGTTCCCGATGTTGGGGGAGTTCAGAACCAGGGGTCTCAGTTTAAGAATAAAGGGTAGGCCAGTTAGGACTGAGATGAGGACAAACTTTCTTCACGCAGAGAGTTGTAAATCTGTGGAATTCTCTGCCACAGAAGGCAGTGGAGGCCAATTCACTGGATGTTTTCAACAGTTACATTTAGCTCTTGGGGTTAGCAAAATCAAGAGATATGGGGAAAAAACAGGAAAGAGGTACTGATTTCAGCCATGTTCATATTGAAGACAGTGCTGGCTCGAAGGGCCGAATGGCCTATTCCTGCACCTATTTTCAATGTTTCTATGCTTGAGTATATGGCAATAAAACTCGACCACTTGATTTTGAAGCATTCATGCATGGCAGAGGTTTAATGTAGTCATAGAGTGACACAGTGTGAAAACAGGCCCTTTGGCGCAACTTTCCCACACCAGCCAACATGTCCCAGCTACGCTACCTGCTTTTGGTCCATACCTCCAAACCTGTCCTATCCATGTATCAGTCTAACTGTTTCTTAAATGTTGGGATAGTCCCTGCCTCAACTACCTCCTCTGGCAGCTTGTTCCATACACCCACCACTCTTTGTGTGGAAAAAGTCACCACTTAAAAAGTTACCTCTTAAAAAAACTTCAAACAAAAAACATTGAAATCATACTTCTACAATGCACTAAAACATGATTTAAATACATCAAATTTCAAAACGTCCCTACCCTGGGAGGGGGGACACCCCCCTCTCAAACCCTCCCTCGCCGGGTGCCCCCAAGGGCAGTGATCAGTGATCGCTCAGCCCCCCTACTTTCAAAAATGCTCCATGGCCCCTGGTTCAGACAGAGAGCACCGCCAGATGTGAGCGGGGAACTGAGGCCAGTTGTCCGTGATGTCTGGATGCCAATGCTCAGCGCTTCGTGTTTCGAAGTTGGCTAATGTTATTGATTTGTAATTAGCCTGATTTATAATTAGTTGATAATATCTTAATTTATTAATCCAGAATATCTAGGGGGATGGGATAAGTGTAATATTAAAATGACATGCAAGGTGTCAGGCTGTCTGTGACAACATACAGCCTCGATAACCCATTATTTCCTTCAGTTAAATATTGGGAAGGTAGCACTATTGTCATTTGCCACTCAACTATTATGTTTGTTCACCTCACTGACTATTTCTAAACCCCAGCCCCCCAAATTCCTTTGACAGATTGAATAGAAATGTCCAAAATCTTATTGTTTTATTAATTGAACACATAAATGAACATCTTCAAGGAGTGTAATCAGATGGAAACTGATTCAGTTGCGATGTTTAAGAGATTGTTCAAAGAAGGGGCATATTTTAAAGGAGTGAGATATACTTGCAGGGGAATATGTGAGGAGGTTATTATTTGTCTTTAGTTTTAGCTTGAACCAGGACATCTGAAGATTCAAAGTTTAATATAGTAATTGTGCTGATACTGTCTCCAACCAACCACGTAATGATTATCATCCACTCCGGGGTTTTATTTTTACGATGCCATTTAAACTTCACATGGATTTCAATCACTTCAGTGTAAAATTAATTGGGAATGGGGAGCATTGGAACTAAAATTTGCCCTCCGTACATATTAACTGTAATATAATAATGTATGCATGTTGGTAGGTGCAATCAAAACAAAGATCTTTTTATCATTGTTGTGTGATGAATACCACAGAAAATATTATGTACTCTCAAGATCACATTTAATAGAATAATGTTACTTAAATATATAGTTATTGGACTTTGCATTTCGGAAAAGTCCCAGCTGAGAGGAAGACAGCAAAATAATGAAAATATTGGGGGTGAAAATGACTTCAGGACAGTTTGTTAGGAAAATTAAGGAAATGGTAACAGAATACTTATACAGATGAGTGAGTTTAATTTTATGGATGAGAAATTGTGTTCAACCAATTGATGACTTATTTGACAAACTAGCATGTTAGATAACAAGGAAGCCAATGGATGTCGCAACTTTTGTTAAACAAAATTTGTTCCGTGAAATGCCCCATAAAAGATTACCGCATTAGATAAGCACCTGTGGACTTGAACGTAATAGGTTAAGTCCAGGGGGTCAGATATGGGGCTTTATGTATGGGCCAGCTTTACCGTCAGTGCAGAGGGGCTAGGAGCAAGGCCAAGTGTGCATGCTGTGTCAAGATCTGGAATAGTACTAGGTGTGCAGTCAAAGCTGGGACAATGGGAGTGTTCAGCACTGGGAACAGCACTGGTAAGCAGCTGTGATCAGGGTAGAATAGGGGTCCAGGTGTAGGCTGGATTCAGGGTCAGGAATGATAGAAGGTATGCAACTGGAGTCAGGGTCAGGAGTAGTACCAGGTGTGCAGTGAGACCCAGGTTGGTCAACATGGGCCAAGTGTTTGATTATAATCTGATTTCCATACATGAATATACTAAGATCATTCATGTGCGGCACCTGTTGATCAGAGCCTGGCTCTACTGTAGAAAGTAATTAGGAATGTAATTTAGCCTAACCTTATTCATAGCTAACCCAATTTAAAGCATAAATATTGCATTCAATAAACAATAGACAATAGGTGCAGGAGTAGGCCATTCGGCCCTTCGAGCCAGCACCGCCATTCAATGTGATCACGGCTGATCATCCCCAATCAGTACCCCGTTCCTGCCTTCTGCCCATATCCCCTGACTCCGCTATTTTTAAGAGCCCTATCTAGCTCTCTCTTGAAAGCATCCAGAGAACCTGTCTCCACCGCCCTCCGAGGCAGAGAATGCCACAGACTCACCACTCTCTGTGAGAAAAAGTGTTTCCTCATCTCCATTCTAAATGGCTTACTCCATATTCTTAAACAGTGGCCCCTGGTTCTGGACTCCCCCAACATCGGGAACATGTTTCCTGCCTCTAGAGTGTCCAAGCCCTTAACAATCTTATACGTTTCAATGAGATATCCTCTCATCCTTCTAAACTCCAGAGTGTACAAGCCCCGCTGCTCCATTCTCTCAGCATCTGACAGTCCCACCATCCCGGGAATTAACCTTGTAAACCTATGCTGCACTCCCTCAATTGCAAGAATGTCCTTCCTCAAATTAGGGGACCAAAACTGCACACAATACTCCAGGTGTGGTCTCACTAGGGCTCTGTACAACTGTACAACATTCAAGTGTAAGTTAAAAGACTCGCTACAGTATGCACCAGATTGCACAATTTCAAGCTGAAAAATGCAAGAGCTCCGTAGCAATGGGGGGGGGGGGGTGACATCTTTCCCCCCATCGGTTGCTATGTTCCCTCGGGCTTTCTCACTCCCAACTCTCACCCAATGTTGGCAGCCCTGCATTAACCAAGTAACCAAGCTTCAGGTGTAAGCTTAGACCTAATCATCAGCGCTTTATCCAAATTGGCAGCTTTTCAGAGCTCGGTGCAGACACAGCTAGACGTGGTGTCCACACCATGCTTTTTCAATTAGGCTTGCACAGATCAAACAAATTACTTGGTGATCTTCGCAGCTCAAGAGTCCGGGACCAATTTTCAAGTTCCTGGAACTGTTTAGCTAAGTCTACATGAACTGCAAATCATAGTAGGGAATTTATATAACTATAAATTAATAGTCTTTGAAGATATAGAAAATGCTGGAGTAACTCAGCAGGACAGGCACCATTTCTGGAGAGAAGGAATGGGTGCATTGTGCATCTCCAGAGATGCTGCCTGTCTTGTTGAGTTACTCCAGCTTTTTGTGTCTATTTTTGGTGTAACCCAGCATCTGCGGTTCCTTCCTACACAATGAATAGTCATCCATTGGCCAGAAGCTGTTGGAAGAGCTTGGGCTTCCCTGTTTGATGTCAGTTACTGAAAAGTCACTTGTTTGCTGGGGTATGACAACTTGATTGAATGTTGATCAATGAGAGGTGGCTGATTATAGCTGTATTGTCAGCTGTCTAAAATCATTATTCATTGATCTTGGAAGTTAAATGTCATCTTGTATTGTGCATTTCCATGCTATGCTAACTTATCACAAATGTATGACTCACTTCTTATTGATGCCAAGCTATCACGGTAGTGATATATCCATTTAGTGCTAGCTGACTGAAGACCAGATATGTCTATAGATCAATCAATTGTCATCTTATGTTGAACTAAAACAGGCTTTTATATCTGTCTGCAAATGAAAATTGAAACTGCAGATGCTGGAAATATAAACTTTTACCAATGTTGATGAAGGGTCTCAGACCTAAAAGATTGTCACTGTTTCTCTGCCCAGATACTGCCTGACCTGCTACGCGGTTCCAACATTTCCTGTTATTAATAATAATACTAATATTATTAATAATACTTTGTATTATTATTGTGTCATTCATGCATTGTGTCAGATCTTTGTGTAGACGTGGTTCAGTCTTCCCTTTTGTGTTTCTTTTTGTTTATTGTGTCCAAAATCATGAATGGTTTCCAAACCTGTCTGGTGCCTGGCAAGGAACTAATATTTCCTTCACTATAGGGCTTCTGCCCATCCTCATCTTGTCGAACAATTCCCACACAAACTCTTGCCTGAAAATGAGATGAATGGCAGCATAATTTGGGGCTTTGCCTTCTGTACATTTGTGAAAGGTGATATATTATACCTGAGTCATTGCCCATTGGAATTGATGTGAAAGTGGACTAAATGTGTCAAAATTTGGGAGGATCGTCTGTTAATTAATGTCAGCCATGTTTAGGATTAGTGCAGTGTGAGCCAGTATGTAAAATAAAGGTATCATACTGGAGTGACCAATATCCGAGGGGATGAGTTTAAGGCAGAAGGATTGAAGGGTTAAATGATTGCACCAAATGAAATGTTGGAGTCTGGAATCTGCTGTGCGACATGGTGATAGAGACAGAAACTTTATTGAGGTAAAAAAAAACATGCCAATTGAACATGTGATGTTCATTTAAGCAGTTCCACATTGCAATCATTTCACCTAATGAGTCATGTTAGCTGAAAAGCCATCGGATTTTCAACTGTGGGGGAAAATATGTGCATTCAGAACACACCTGTGATTCCAAGTGGTTGGCCAGAGAGATTTTAGCAGAACCCTGGGGAAATTACCTAAATGGCTTTATGTTACCTTACAACAACCTTCTAGGGTCTACACTAATCAACGGTGGAAACTCAGGAAAACTCGGTGGAAATTTTGGACCTACATGTTAAGAGCAGATTTTTGACTTTAGAGTATAGAGATACAGTGCAGGAACAGGCCCTTCAGCCCACTGAGTCAACGCCAACCTGCGATCCCTGTACACTAACATTATCCTAAGCACCAGGGACAATTTTACCAAAGCCAATTAACCTACTAGCCTGTACGTCTTTGGAGTGTGGGAGGAACTGGAGCCCCCGGAAAAAGCCCACGCAGTTACAGGGAGAATGGTCAAACTCTGTACAGACAGCACCTGTAGTCAGGACCTTTTGCCTCCAACAGGCGCTGTTTTTCCAGAATCTGCCGTTCCTTTTGTCTCTCTTTGATTCTAAGAATATCTGTGAATTGTTTGTTAATGTTAGGAAACCATGTCCACCTCCCTGCTAATACATTTGGATTTTATTAGTTACTAGACCAAGGGGGACCCGTTGGATCCCGTCCCCTCAACGCACTGTTGTGGTGGGGGGGGGGGCCTGCAGCGTCACACACACACACACATTAACCACCCCCCGCACTCAGTAACCACCACACACACACACACACACACACACACACACACACACACACACACACACACACACACACACACACACACACACAAACCCCCCCCCCCCACTGATATTATATAAATATAAATCATTCGCTCCATTTACCCCATCCCCTGCACTATCCACTCACGCATAACCCTCAACTGTGCAGGCGCGGCTGGGGGGGGGGGGGGTGGTGGGGTGGAGGGGGAGGGGAGGAAGGTAGAGAGGGAGATGGAGGGGGGTAGAGATTGGGGGCACGGCGTCACAGGGGAGGGCTGGTCCCCGAACGCTATACTCCATCACTCACACATAGATCCCAATATTCACCACTCCCGAGAGAGGTAGGGGGGCAGAGAGGGAAGAGTGGGCAGAGAGGGAGGGGCGGGGAGAAAGGGAGGGGACACAGATGGAGGGGGTAGAGGCAGCACCTACCCAGGACGTAGAGCAGCAGCCTCTCCACCAGGCGCCGGGCCAGAGCGAGGCTGCGGATAGCCGTGTTCCCGAGCGAGGCCCCTCTCTCTGCCCCCTCTCCTCCCCCCCCTCCCTCTCCCCCCCTCCCTCCTCCCCTCACAGGGGGAGGGGTAGAGGCAGCAGGTCGTAGAGCAGCAGACTCCCCGCCAGGCGCCGGGCCCGAGCTAGGCTGCGATCGACGGAGGAATCACAGGTCTCCATAGACGGCCTCTCCCAGAGGGAGTAATGTCCGCCACGATCAACTTCCCATCGCGCTGTCCCGCACCCTCTCCCGTGTCCGCGCGGAGATAACGGCCGTCACCGCAATGTTCTAGAACTTCAAGGAGCCCAGCGGAGTGCACAGCACGACCTGAGCAGCAGTTTAAAAATGCTGTGACAAATTTAAAGAAGTGAAAGTTAAGAAGCCAAGAAGTACAGAAGGCAGAACAGGGGGTGCGTCACTCGCCGCACGAGCAGAGGCAGGCAGGCAGGCAGAGCCATTGTGACGTCATCAGCGAGACCATCTCGTTTATTTACCAAGTTATTTGAATTTTTTGAACATTTTCATAAATAACTCGGGAAATAATGCATCAAATTTTCAGAGGAGCCGATTTTTGACATCATGGCGTAAATCTCTATCAGAATATGGAAAAATGTCACCGTTTGCGCGTCGTGTTTTCGAGGAGATGTGAATCACAGACGAACAAATAAACACACACACAAATACACAAATAAATACATCCACATCCAAGATCAGTTTTATAAGTATAGAGATAAGATGATAAGATAAGATAAGATATTGTGTGGTATTATGATTGCTATAAATGAGAGAACCATTTCTCAATCTAATTATAGTATTTATGAATAATATTATATAATCCCAAGAGGGATTACTCGCATACAAATTGATGCCTGGCAGTAAAATGGACTGTGTGAAGCTAAATAACGTATCATTGAAAAATTAGAAACATTTAGTTCATCTCAACTACTGACAGTAAGACTGTAACTAATTCAGTCAATGTGGATTAGATTCATTCCAAGAGTAGTCATGCATGGATTATAATGTGTTTACAATTTGGAAAATGTTTTTGCACAAGATTTTGCTTTTGTGTGGGGTATTGTAACACTATGGTTGTTACTGGACTGCTGTCGCCTGGACAATAGATCCAGAGATGCAAGTTTAGATTAAAAATAAATTATTATATAAAGGTTGTAAAGCTGCAGTCCCTCAGTGCCAGAGATCAGAGTTTGATCCTGACCTCGGGGGCTGTCTGTGAGGAGTTTACACATTCTCAGTGTAACCGTTTCGTCCAGGTGCTCCAGTTTCTTCCCACATACAAACAGTGTTTGGGTTTGTAGGTTAATTAGCCTGTATAAAATTGCCCCTGATGTGTAGGGAGTGGATGAGTAAGTGGGATACCTTACAACTAATCTGAACAAGCGTTCAATGGTCAGCAAGGCTTTGATGGGAGATTTCCGAGCCATATCGCTTAGTTTAAAGCTAAACTACCTGGAACACATGGATATGGTGGGCCAAATAGCTTCTTCCTGTGCCATACATTTTTATCATTCTGCAATCTGAAATTAAAGATATGAAACCATGGAATGTAAGTGATGCCCACACCCTTGAATAAATGCCTAAAAAATATAGCACTCTTTACACTGAAGTGTTATGTCACTTAAAATGTAATGTTATTTGCTCTTGGGAATGATGGACAGTAACTGTCTGAAGATGGTAGCCTGCATCTTGAACCTTGTATCAGGAGCACACCTGCAGAGGTAACAGAAGGTGTACATCGTCTCATATGCTACCAACCCACCTGTTTGTTGGACACCTCTTGCCCCACCTGTGGAAGAGTGTCCAGCAATTTCCACATCTACCCCATAAGTCACCCCACAACCCACAAATCCGGAGTGGACGCAAGTCATCCGCAATCCTGCCAGACTGCAAAAGAAATAATAATTCTTGCTCAAATTGGGCGTAGTCATGGGTGAGATTGAGAGAGTTTTGGATGCAATGGGATCCTACGGACACTGGCATCACATGGAAATGTACAGTTGAGATGTGGCATCTCACCATCTCTTTGAGTGGTTTAGTTTAGTTTATGTGCAAAATGGACCTGCAGATGCTGGTTTTAACTGAAGATAGACACAAAAAGCAGGAGTAATTCTGCCGGACAGGCAGCATCTCTGGAGAGGAGGAATGGATGACATTTCGGTCGAGACCCTTCTTCAGACTGGTGAGGGATAAGGGAAACGAGAGATATAGATGGTGAAGTGGAGAGGTAAAGAACAATGAATGAAAGATATGCAAAAAAGTAACGATGATAAGGGAAACAGGCCATTGTTAGCTGTTTGTTGGGTGAAAATGAGAAGCTAGTGCGACTTGGGTGGGAATGTTTAGATAGTCACGAGTACTGAGGTACAATGAAAAGCTTTTGTTTGCATGCTATCCAGTCAAAGGAAAGTCAATACGTGAATACCAATCAAGCTGTTCACTGTGCACAGATATAGGATAAAGGGTTTTTACATTTAGTGCAAGATATAACATTGAAGTCCAATAAAAGATAGTTCAAAGGTCTCCATTGAGATAGATAGGAGGTCAACACCACACTCTAACTGATGAGAAGACAGTTCAGTTGCCTGATAACAGTTGAGAAGACAATGTTCCTGAATCTGGAGCTATGCATTTTCCTACCTCTTTACCTCATCCCTGATGAGAAGAGGGAATGACCAGAGAAGACTGGTCCTTGATTATGTTAGCGGCCTTGCCGAGACAACGTGAAGTGTAGATGGAGTCAGTGGAAGGGAGGTTGATTTGTGTGATGGTCTGGGCTATGTCTGCAAATTTCGGCATTTTCTCGTGGTCTTGGATGGAGCTGTTCCTAAACCAGTCTCTGATGCATCCTGATAAAATGCTTTCTACGGTGGTCTCGAAGGCCATGTGGCTTACACTCACACTTGTGTCTTGACTTCTCATAATTAAAAAAAAACCATTGACTCAATTTTTTGTAAAAGATTGGGAACAGAACATTTGCTGTTTTGTAGATAGATGCCATAATAAAGATCAAATGAGGCCATTGGTTTTAAATACCCGGAAAGGGAGACCAGACAAGTTTCAGTGGATTAAATTACCCTTTCCTGTGCAATATTGTCCATGATTCTGCACCAAAGTTTTCTGCTGTGTATGTGAGCTACAGGTAGAAGTTGGGCAGGCTAGGACTTTATTTCTTGCAACGCAGCAGGATGAGGGATGATCTAATAAAGCTGTATACAATCATGAGGGGAATAGATAGGGTAAATGCACAGTTACAGAAGCAGCAAAACCAATGTCAACTACAGTATCTACCAAAATGAGCATGAGCAACAGGATGGCCCATTGGCAAGGCTGAGACCTTGAATCTGTGGTTGCAATCAATTCTGCCATTCTCAATTAAGTCTCCCGTGATAGACTGCAGAGTTGCTGAGGTTATTGATTTTGAGAGATAACAATACAGGATGCTCTTGGTTACAGTAATCAAGAGTAAAATGATAAATAAAGTATCATGATTTCTCAACTATTTGTACAGTTTTACAGATGCCCTCAATTGTATATTGATTCCAACTGGCTTATTTACACAGCACCACAATATGGTAACTCCAGTAAGATTATGAAAGTAGTCGTTCCTTTGTTAGCAGCCAATGCTGCAAGATGACCTTTGTTATTATCCTATTATCACCATTTCACCTGCTTCACATCCCCGCCACTGTTCCAGCAGTGTTGCAAAAACAAAAGTGCACTAGATGGTCAAGTGCCAGCTGATAGTAGTAATTCAATCTTAGTGCTCTGCTTCTTCTCATAATCACTTAATCTCCATGTTGTGTGATTATGACAGCACTTGAAACTTTAAACTGAATTATGTCTTTGTAATACACCGCTGGCCACCGTGTGTTTAATATATTGATGCGTAATTTCAGTAGATAAATATCAGACTCTGCCTGTTTGAGCCATGTGCAGTGCATTAGTGGTGGAGCGAGCGCCACAGTGTTGGGTGCTGTCTCCGGGAGGAAATCTTGGAACCAACGCCTTTTCTGTTCTTTGCATGGAAAGATGTATCAGATCCTGGGTCTAAAGGTGTGCATGGGAGATCTCCCCAGTACCCTGGACACCATTTATCAACATCGCCAAAAGTAATGCTGCTTTTGGGGGCTGCAGTGCGCCAGCTGGGTGCCATGTTTCCGAGTGACTTCACTCAACATCTTTGTCTGTAAAGTACTTTCATCGAGTCACAGCTTGACAACACGGAAACGGGCTCTTTGGTCAAACTTGTCCATGCCAACCAAGGTGCTTAATCAACCTGACCCCACTGACATGCACTTGACTAATTTCCTTCAAAACATTTCCTATCTAGAACTGAGACGAAGAAACACTTTTTGTCACAGAGAGTGGTGAGTCTGTGGAAATCTCTACCTCAGAGGGCGGTGGAGGCAGGTTCTCTGGATGCTTTCAAGAGAGAGCTAGATAGGGCTCTTAAAAATAACAGTCAGGGGATATGGGGAGAAGGCAGGAACAGGGTACTGATTAGGGATGATCAGCCATGATCACATTGAATGGAGGTGCTGGCTCGAAGGGCTGAATGGCCTACTCCTGCACCTATTGTCTATTGTCTATATGTACCTGTCTTTTAAATGTCATAAATGTACCAACCTCTACCATTTCCTCTGGTAGCTAGTTCCATGTGTGTATAAAGGTGCTCTTAAAGTCCATTTTAATTCTTTCCCCTCTCATCTTAAACCTGTGCCCTCTAATTTTAGACTCTCCCGATTCCCAGGTAAAAGACTGTGGCTATTCACCTAATCTATGCCTCTAAGCAGTGGAAGCAAAGTCTTTGAATATTCTAAGACAGAGGTAGATAGGTTTTTAATAAACAAGGCAATGCAGGGTTTCTGCTGCATAGAAGAGTGCAGAATTGAGATGACAGTCACATCAGCAATGGCATGGGCTATTAAATAGCAGAGCAAACTAGAGGGACTGAATGGCCTTCTGCTGCTGATTCATATCATCAGCTAATCCATCATTAATGTGCCATTGATTCTCCATCCTTCCTGAGCTATATAGGTCAGTTCTGCATTGCCTTTAACTAGCTTGGCTGTTACGTAAGCTCAGTGCAGCATTTTGGCTCCTTGTCTGATCAATGGCCTTCTTTGATATTTGTTAAAGGGGCAGCTGTCAGTATAATGGCTTGTGCTGCGTACATTGTTACAACAGTGGTCGGAACATATTCCTGGAAGTCACTCTGTTTTATTCTTGTCCAAATCAGCCACACAATAGAACAGTCTGTCTGTTCCCATTTTTGATTCCTGGAGGCCCAGAGGTTCGGGGTGGGGGTTGGTGGTGTGTGTGTCCTTTAATGTGTGTCCTCTGGGATTTCCTCAGATAAAGAGAACTGTGCAGGCTCAGTCACCATGTAGATTTAAGGCAAAGATGGAAAGATCTTAAGAGGTATGGGCGGGCTCAGGAAAGTAGCATGGAGGTCTTGCCATGATGGCGAAGAAAGCTAAAATTCCTATCAGTTGAAGTCATTCAGAAGCCAGGATGGGCTGCAGGTAATCTGATTGTGGTGCAGAACTTTGTTTAAGAAGTCAGCAAAATATAAAATTCAAAAGATGTGTGCTATGAACTTGGAAAGAGGACAGGGTAGGGACAGACAGTGGCGCAGTGCAGCGTGACGGGCAGTGAGAGGACCAGAAAGTGTGCCAACACCTCCCAGAGGTACTGGAGCCAAGATGACAAGAACATTTTGTGCTATTAATTATCTCTCTACCTTCCCACATGACTGCCTTGAGGCTCCAACAACTTGGACAATTACATAGGTAAGCTGCAACGAATTTAGGAGTGGAGGGGGAATGGAACAGTAGGAAAGGACTTCTGTTGTTTCTGTTCATTTTAATCGCAACTTACAAAGGAAGAAACTACACCTACAGCGCTTCCAACACGCACACGCAGGTACACAAACGCACCCCAGACACACCCCACACGCCTGAAGCAGCTCGTGGAAATGCAAAACAAATGCCAATGTTTGATTTAATTCTGTCATTTGAAATTCTAGAAAATAAGATGTTTACAGTGGTGGGGTAGGACCGGCCAGAGGACATATGTCTTAAGGCAATTAGCACCAGAGATAAGGTGGTGAGTGTTGTCACGACACAGAAACTCCTGATGTGGAAAGTGCAACCTGAAGGGACATGGAAAGCTGATTCAGTAATAACCTTCAAAGGGGAATTAAATAAATACGCGAAGGGGAAAGGGTTTACATGGCTGTAGTAATAGGACGAGTGGGTAGTGAGTGGAGTTTGATAGCTCTTTGGAGTTAGTACAGGTATAATGGGTGGAATGGTCCATTTCTGCACTTTACTATTTTAAATGTGAAACCGAATAGAAAGGAAAATTTAATAATATTTAATGATGCATGACATAAAATGGTTGATTTCAATTTCATCTCTGCTGCGGTGCAGTCACATTATAAGGAAGCATCTCTCATCCGTACCGCAATATAATGAGTAAAAGCTATAATTTAATTTGTATCAGGTAATGGTGCCTTGTAACTAAAGGAATTGGGTTGATTATAAACAGTGATGCTGGTGTTGGAATTCCATTGTCAATGTTAATTTATTTTAAAGAAAGGAAGAAAGGTGCTGTACGAATGCAACTTTACCTGGCCTCGGGGCTTTGCAATTGGATTGCAGCCGATGATTTTAATTGTTCTGATGTAAGAAACTTGGCAGCCAGTTTGTGCAAACAGCAGTGTGACACTTGTCTGTCCCAGTGCTGGGGAAGGATGAACAATTCATAGTGGCCTCAATACTCTTGCTCTTAGAACAGAGAAAGGTACAGCCCAGGAACAAGAGCTTTCATCCCACAATGCCAGTGTCAAATATGGTGCCAAGTCAAACTAATCCAACATGCCTGCACATGATCCATAATCCTCCATTACCTGCATATCTAAAATCCACTTAAATGCCACTATCATATCTGCCTCCATCACCACCCTGGGCATCATCCGTTCCAGGCATCTGCTCACAGCTCTTCTTGTATAAAAACTTGTCCTGCACATCTCCTTTAAAATCTGCCCCTTTCAACTTAAAGGTGTGCCATCTAGTCTTTGCCATTTCCATCCTGAGAAACAGGTTCAATATGCCCTATCTGTGCCGCTAATAATTTTATATGGATCTGTCAAGTCTCTCTTAAACACTTCCGGAGTGTTCCAGAGAAAACAGTCCCAAGTCTGTCCAACCTCCCCTTATAGCTAATCCCTCCCCAAATCCGGGCAGCATTCTGATAAAGTTCTCTAGAATGTTTTTTATAACCACATTAGTAAGACCACAGTTAAAGAGCTCCGTTGAATGATCGCTCCCGTGACAGTATGGCTCCTCACACGGACAGCGCCCTTCATTTTGTGCTGAAGTCTCTTTGAACAAACCCTGAACTTAACCTCTCCAATACAGAGGGAAAGGGTCAACCACAACTAAGGTTTGGAAAATAAACATAGATTGTTGAGAGCTCAGGACTCAGTGGGCAAGAAATGCCAGCATGTCTGTGGATAGAAACATAGAAAATAGGTGCAGGAGTAGGCCATTGGGCCCTTCAATATGATCATGGCTGATCAGTACCCTGTTTCTGCTAGATCAGTACCCTAGATCAGTACCCTGTTTCTGCTTTCTCCCCATATCCCTTGATTGTATTAACCCTAAGAGCTACTGTATATCTAACTCTGTCTTGAAAACATCCAGTGAACTGCCCTCTGCGGCAGAGAAATCCACAGATTCACAACTCTGGGTGAAAAGGTTTTTCCTCATCTCAGTCCTAAATGGCCTACCCCTTATTCTTTGAATCTAATCTGTTGCCCGAGTCCACATAGAATCCAAAGGCTGAGTCCGATCTTGCTGGAGAATCTCCTCTCATATCCTGTGCTAGTTCTTTATCTGCCGCGGGGTTTGAGGCCCGTGGATTTCAATAGGAATTCTATGTCTCTGGAAAAGGAAGAAAGGGAAAAAGCAAGTTTTACTTAAGTAATTATTTTACTGTAACATTTTTGATTATATTTTTAGTTTTAATTAAAATAACTACTTACAATTTTAATATTTTGTATGTCTCTGGTCGTCAGACATTTTAAATCGCTTCCAGCTTTTACAATACGCAAAGACCTATCCCCTGCCTTTCTGCCAAAGGTGATTCAGGAAAGGGCCACTTCACCTCTGTGCTGGGAAACTTGCTCCCTGACTAATTTGAAGGCTGGTGAGATCAGACCCACACACCCAGCCAGCTTGGACACACAGCTACCACGGACAGTAAGGGACTGTGTTCAGCAAGATCCTACCTAATGCTTTTTCTATTTCAAAATGTAAGTTACAACTTTGAAGATTAAAACACTCTTTTGGTGACATACTTATTATTTTCATTATGAATAAGGCAGTGTGGAAGGGATGGCAGCATTCATTAATTTCACAGCACAGGTGAGGAGCACAATCTTTTTATAGCCTGGCACTTGTCTGATGGGAATCTCAGAAATACTCTCAGGAAAAAACTGTGAAGAGAAAGGGATGATTGGAATTCATGCCACATTTACTAAATTAAAATAATTACCAATTTCATTGGTTTTAAAAATGCTTTCTAACACCCTAGCATCATGAAAGGTGTTGGATAAATGCTGTTTCCTCCTTTTATGTATTGGTTGACAATTTTAAGGGTAACATCGGACACCCCTTGAGGGAAATCAAGCAATGCAGTGTAATTTTTAATTTACGTTTGCTTCTAATACAGATACCACACTAACTTCCTCTAATCCGGAGGTGCATAGAACTGCAGATGCTCAAATCTTGCGTAGAACAGAAAGTGCCAGAGTAACTCAGCGGGTCAGGCAGCCTCTCTGGAGGATGTGGACAGACAATATTTCAGTCTGAAGTAAGGCCCCAACATGAAACGGCTTGTAATCAGGTCATCCAGAGATGCTGCCAGACCAGCTGAGTTAATCCAGCACTTGTGTAAGCTGTTACACAACTAACTGATTAGTTAACATATACCGGGTGTAGGAGCACAATAGTTAATACTCTGGACTAGGCCTAAAAAATCCTGGGCTTAAATCCCACGATAGGGTCTGCCACAGAAGGCAGTGGATGCAAATTCACTGGATGTATTCAAGAGAGAGTTAGATATAGCTCTTAGGGCTAACAGAATCAAGGGATATGGGGAGAAAGCAGTACTGATTTTGGATGATCAGCCATGACCATATTGAATGGCAGTGCTGGTTCGAAGGGCTGAATGACCTATTTTCTATGTTTCTATGTAAATTTGATTTATTGAATGAACTCTTGAATAAATAACGCGAATCACTGGGGTGCAAACTGTGGAATACCAAATTATTGAAAAAGCCCACATGCGGTGGTGTTAGGGTACAACGTTATGATCAGCTGATTTTAGTTAAAGCATGAAGGAAAGGTGTGTTCTGGCTGCAGCAGATAGGAAATGTCAATGAGGACATGCTACTTGCAGTGGGGGTGTTTTGTACACTATCCCTCTCTGAGATTTGAGGAAGGGAATTGCATGAGTAGGCATAACCTTGGTTTGTCCTGGGGACCAAAATATCAGTCTGCTGCCCTACAGCTGTGCAGGCATCAATTGCTGCATTTCAACAATGCCTAACTGGCCCCAAAGCAGTCTGTGTTATCCCATGGCTGTATGACAGGCTAAATAAATGCAATAATTTTTAACCATTAAACATTTTGATTGAATGTACTGGGACTTTGCATTTTGGCAGGATGTTGTGTACTCTTGAGTTGCGGCCATAAATGGGCCTGACCCAGTTTATTTCTCCTTCACTATCATTCAGTGTTGGATGACTTTGTGTGAGGTCAATGTAACTCATGGGACCAGGGAGGGAGTGCTCTTCCAGTCTGCACTGTTAGAGTATACATACAGGAGAAATGAGTGGAAACAGCAATGAAAAGTTCAAGTGTGAATTGGTGTGCATCAGTCTACTTAATCTGCTTTTTTTTTTAATCACCGAAACAACATATCATGCCACCTCTCCATGCAGCGAAGTCAGTACTTAAAACTGTGCTTTTTAGCTTAGAGATACAGCATGGAAACTGGCCCTTCGGCCCACCGAGTCTACACCGACCAGCGATCCCAGCACACTAACACTATCCTACACACACTGGGGATAATTTACATTTATACCAAGCCATTTAACCTACATACCTGTACGTCTTTGGTGTTTCAGAGGAAACCGAAGATCTCGGCGAAAACCAACGCGGTCACGGGGAGAACAAACTCCGTACAGACAGCACTCGGAATCGGGATCAAACCCGGGTCTCCAGCGCTGCAAGTCCTGTAAGGCAGCAACTCTACCGCTGCGCCACCATGCCGCCCCTGTAGAGTACAGAGCCGTAGGCTGTACACACAGACCAGCATTCTAGACATTGTGCAAACAGTGTGTTAAAAAGATAACAATCAGCGTGTTAGAATTTGCTTTCTTCACCCTTCTGTCATTTTGTCTTTATCTGTCCTCTGAACTGTGCTCTGTTGTGCAGAAGTGCAGGTGAAAGGGAATCTTTCGCTGTCTGAGTGAGAAAATATTAATGACCATGTCAGTCTTGGAGAGTTTGTCAGAACTGTCCTGATGAAGGGTCCCCAGCCTGAAAACATCAACTGTTTCTACTCCCACGGGTACCACTTGGTCTGCTGAGTGTTTCCAGCATATTTTGTTTTTAATTAGGGAAAGAATTGGCTGGATAATCTGAGCTGTAACATGACAAGAAATTACAGATCCAAAGCTGAGGTATCTACGTAACATAGTCACCTTAAATGCAACAATGTAGTAACTTCTATAAGTAACTAACATAATTCCTTAGGGTACACAAAGGCCTGGAGAAACTCGGCGGGTGCAGCAGCATCTAAGGAGCGAAGGAGATAGGCGACGTTTCGGTCGAGACCCTTCTTCAGACAAATTCAGAGTCTGAAAAAGGGTCTTGACCCGAAACGTCGCCTATCTCCTTCGCTCCTTAGATGCTGCTGCACCCGCTGAGTTTCACCAGCCTTTTGTGTACCCTCGATTCTCCAGCATCTGCAGTTCCTTCTTTAACATAATTCCTTATATGTCATAGGAGGAGGCCATTCGGCCCATCAAGTCCATGTCAGCTGCCAGTAGGACAATTTCATTTGTCACATTTTCCCCCATCATTTTTTCCTGTACCCCTGAAAACTAAAACCCCTGTCCCACATTCACGACATAATTGGCGACCTCTGCCGAGTTTGTCCTTGACTCATACTCGCAACATGGTCGTAGGTCACTCTTCCTCGTGCTTGTGAGTGGTCCCCGCGTACTCGTGGCCTCAAGTAGGTTGCGCCGTTTTTTCCAGCCTGATAAAAAATGTCCACGAGTAAATAACAGGTCGGCATGGAAAAAACCAATACTTTTTACTCGTAGGTAGGTCGTGATGGTAGTCGTAGCTAGTCGTAGGTCAGTAACTGGCACGAGAGAAAAAATGCAAACATGACATCATTTTATCATGTGATCATTTTCACTCGTAGCTAGTTATAGTTGGTCTTAAGTGTGGAAGACTGAGGTCGAGGGGGGTCGTAGGAGGCCGAAGACATAGTTGTAGGAGGTCTTTTACTTTGGCGAATCAACACGACCTTGACATTTTTTTCAACTCGTCTAGGGTCTTCTAAACTCGTGGATTAGGTCGTCCAAGTGGGACAAGCCCTTTAGTCTATTTTCCTGTGATGCTGCTGCAGGCAAGATTTTCATTGTATCTGTGCATCACTGTACTTGTACATGTGACAAACTCGACCTGACGGGGCTCCAAAATTCTTTCAGTGAATTAAATCCTTGCACGCCAACGGCCAAAGAAGGACAGGCCCAAGACCCTGGCGCGACGCAACGTCTCACCTTCAACAGCAGCAGAAGCAGGCAAATGATCGCCGAACTCGGCCTGGGGCTCACGGCCATTGCGGTCCGGATCCGCCCCCACTTCTACTTCCAGAGCGGGGCCAAGAAAATTGAAGATAGACACAAAATGCTGGTGTAACAATGGGTGACGTTTCAGGTCAAGGCCCTTCTTTTCAGACTGAAGAAGAGTCTCGACATGAAAAGTCACCCATTCCTTCTCTCCAGAGATGCTGCCGGTCCCGCTGAGTTACTCCAGCTTTGTGTCCATCTTCAAATGAAGTCACGTACTCCAGACAACTGTGCCCGACCTTCGCTCGACTGTCTCGGCTCAACGCTATCACGAGTCGCGTAATTTGCATGCCAAGGACACGTAAGTGGGACAGGCCCTTCACTAACGCAATGAAACAGTACAAGGCTCTTACCAGATGTTTTGTAAGTCAGAATTTGATTGCGAGCTGCAGAGAGGAATATTAGATCCGATTTTTCAAAGTCGGTTAAAATAAAGATTGGGTTTTAACGCGAGTCTCAGAAGAGAGATGGCTGGAGAAGCAGAGGGGTTTGAGGGAATTCTAGACCATAGGGCTTGTCAACTCAAGGCAGCCCACTGACATTTGAGTGAATAAAAATTAGGAGCATGCAGGAGGCAGGAATCAGATGAGCACAGCTTGCAAGGATGAATGGGTTAGGGGTGAGGATCATTATCTTTGAGAGAACTGAAAACAAGGATGAAGATTTTAAAATTGAGGTGTTAGAGCAGGAGCCACTGGAAAGAAGTATGAGGGAGACTGGGAGCAGCCTAAAAGTAGATAAGCAAGGTTTCCAACTCGGGAACTTGTTTATTGCTCCAGATGCTACCAGCATCTAGTGTCTCTGTCTCTCCAAGTTGCAACACGATGCGATACGATAGAACTATATTTATCCCAGGAGGAAAATTGAACTGCCAACATTCATAAAAAACACAAAATACATGAAACATGAAATTAAAGTGATGAGAAGAAAGGATTGTGAGGATGTGCAAAGATTGGGGTGGGCGGGGGGAGGGGAGGGGGGGAGTCAGTCTCAGTCTACCCCATGACTGAAGGGCGAGGAGTTGTAAACAATTAAGTACAGCTTTGGATGGGTAATGCTAATCACAAAACAATAATAAATCCCAAACCAAAAGCATAATTATCCAGAGTGTGACAAAAATGTGGATCTAAAATGTACAGAATAGATAAGAGGAGCAGCAGTATTACATGTAGGGGGCGCTAGATATGAAGGGTAAAGGAACAGAAGGATAGATTGGCAGAATGATGTGAACTGAAGAATTTGAGGCAGATGTGAAGTCAAAGCACCAGATGTGGTTAGTAAATACCAGAGTAGGACAGTTGGGTCAAATGATCTGATTCTGTGGGGTAATATTCTGTTTTGTATAGTTGAACACGCCTATTTCCTTATCTCTGTTGTATTTTTAGTTTCTGCAATTAGCTGAACAATAGACACCATTTAATGTGTACACAAGCAACTGCAAAAAAAGACAAAGTGCTGGAATAACGTGGATAGATTATTTTTCAGGTCGGGACCCTTCATGCTGTATTTGATGTTTGGTTCCTTGGTCTCTGTTGATGTCAAATCATTAGTACATCATTGTTTCACCTTGATGCTCCTTGGCCAGTTGGCCCTCTCAACCCCATTCCCTTGCCTTCTGACTGTAACCTTTGACACTCTCTTTGTCCTAATTAGCAACATACCTGTGTTTTGTCAGGGGTTACTCAGTCAATCGCCTAAAACTCCTTGTTGTGCACTGTTGTCAAAGCACCGTCAAAAGCAGAGACTGACCCACCACCAGTCTCTCAGGGCCACTCAGAGTGCAGTGTTGCCCAGCTCCTGAGAACAAGCAAAGCCACAGACGGAGCTGATTTATTCCCCGTTGGATCACCAGTCAAAAAACATTTGTTACCCTTCCACTCACCCCGGCAGGGCTTCCAACAAGGCAATTTTGGCTGATAACAAATTGGCCGCCCTGGTTCCAACACCAGTCACAGAGAGTAAGAAAAGCCCTTTGAGAAGTTCAGGGTCATGGATTGTGCTGTGAAGATGCAAGTTTGTTTGGCACAAAAGGGGAGAAAAATAAGGGGGAAAAAATGATTCCAAAATACAAACTTGGTTGATTAGAGTAAGTCATGGTGAAAGAGGTTACTGGAGCCAAGAATATCCTTTATTAAAAGCAATTCCATTGATCCAGCTCATTTTGAGAGTAACATCATGTCCACAGATTTGTGTTAAATACGAAAGCAAAATACTGCTAAATATAACACAAAACAGTGAATACTGAAAATTCATTGCAGGTCCAGCAGCATCTGTGAACACAGAAACGTTAACATTTAAGTTGCTGACCTGCCATTAGAATGGATGTTTGTTTCTCACCCCTCTGATTCTCTGATCCTTCTCAGTATTTTCAGCATTTTCTGTTTATTTGCTTACCTTAAAACAGCTGGATTGTGTCAATTTCTGAAGCTATATGCATAAACTGCAGGAATTGGCATGGTTCGATAGGAGAAGCGCAAGGCATGGGTCATGTAAATGAAATAAGCTGAACAGTGAGCTCGAGATGAAGATGTTAAGAGGTGAAGAGAATAATACAGTTGAGGTATTGTGGTTCAGCTGATGAGAAGGGGGATGGGGATGGGGGAGGAGGAGGAGAGGGAGAGGGACATTGGACTTGTCCCAAAGAGCTACAGTTGGGCAGTGTAAATAAATCTGTTTCATAAGAGGAAGGACTTGTGACCTCATCTCCCCATGTACTACTGTTGGACAGATTGCATTGTTGTGAAATAATGCTCATTGAATGCATTTGGAATGCACACTTCTTCCTGCTAATTGCATAATTTTACTTTTTTTAAACCCAAGCCTTTAGGAGCAAAAGATTCACAAATTTATTGCCCCAGTCCTGCTGGTAACAACGTGATTTTTTTCATGTTGATTTTGAGCCACTTTGCTGTCATCGGCACCCTCCCCCATGTTTATCACTCAGTCAGTAACACCATAACAAGATGTTGACTCAACTATTTAATTTGCTGTTTGTTTAACTTGTCCTGTACACATCTACTGTGGCATTTGTCCTCTAATCAGGAGCGAACTTATTTGCAAAGCACCGATTGACATGCAATAAACTTGAAAATAGCTCTATTAGTACAAAACTTCCTTTGCTGGTTTTCATTCAGGGGGGAGGAAAATAAAGACACACCTCCATATTGCAGTGGGCCCTTTCTCCCATCTCTTCATTTAGTAGGTGCAAGCTTGAGTTCCAGAAGTTCATCCACCATGGCATCCACTAAATGGATGTATAATAATGTATTGAAATTTGGCTTCATTCACTCTGATAGAATGTCAGAAGCAGAATTTGATTCCTTTATCACATATTTAGTAATAGAGCGTTAATTTCTGTTCCGAGGACAGGTGGCACGGTGGCGCAGCGGTAGAGTTGCTGCCTTACAGCACGAGAGACCTGGATTCAATCCTGATTACGGGTGCTGTCTGTACGGACTTTGTACGTTCTCCCCGTGACTGTGCCCTTTTCCCGAGTGCTCTGGTTTACTCCCATGCTCAAGTCATACTGCTTTGTAGGTTAATTGGCTTTGGTAAAAATGATAAATTATCCCTTGTTTGTAGGAATCGCTGGGGAATCGCTGGCCGGCATGGACTCGATGCGCCAATGGGCCTGTTTCCACGCTGTATCTCTAAACTAAGCTAAAGACATGACTTTAAGCAGAAGAAAACAAAAAGAGAGAATCGTGGTTTTAACAATAGCAAAGTTATTAAAAGTCCCACTTGCTTTAACCAAACCTATTTAACTATTTGCCCATTCTTCAAAGTTAATATTACCAGTGATCACAATCAACTTACTTTAAATAACTAATTGTGCTAAAAGTACAGACAATGTTGATAAATAATTCTCAGTTAGTTAATTAATGAGCTGTTCCAACACAATAAGTATTGCAAGCTAAGTCAGACCTTCATAGCATGAACTAAGAAAGGTGCCAGACCATCTGCGATGTTGTGATTGTATAGGGCATTCCTTTAATCCAAGATGAGCTCAAAAATGTCTCATGTAATTCTTTAGCAAAAAAAATGCATATAAGCCATTAGAGATATGAGAACAGGTGACTAAAATCTTGTTCAATGGTGTGGGATTTACAGAGCAATTCAACAAAGGGGCGAGAGGAGGAGAGAGGGGGAGGCAGAGAGAGCAGAACCTTTCTAAATGACTCATTAAAGTGGGGTGTGAGAGTCATTCAGTCACTGAGGCCACACATTTTCATTTGACCTGTGGTGGCCTCCCACAGCCTGATAATGACTGGTCTTCACTCAAGGCAGAAGGTGCATTTGGATGCACGGCCAAATAATTGAGCCTGCTGCGCTGCTCTCCTCCTTTGAGTGCTTGAGCTCAGTCTATTAAGGGAAGAAACGCGGACTAACACAGGAGTGTTAGCACGGCCTTCGTTAGTACAAAGGAGCAGGTAGGGTCAAAGTTTAATATTTCGTATAAAAAGGAATGAGGGGAAGAGAAACATCCAAACGCAAATTTCTCAGAACTGACAGTTTGGGGTTTTAGTGGTGACCTGAGAGAGGAATTAAAGTTAAGTATGGGCAGGTAGTTCTTCTTATCCTTTCATGGGATGAGGGCATCATTGGGAATACCGAGATTTATTGCCCTCCCTTAATTGCCCTTCAACTAAGTGGCTTATTAGGCTATTTCAGAGGGAATAGTAGCTGAGCAACAGTGTCCTGTCTCTGGCCTGTGTAGCCCAGATTGGGAATCTCTCCGAAAGGAGTTTCATGAAGACAGAGGAATTCAAAAATAATCTGCTCACTTCATGGGCATCATTAATATATTTTTGATTAAGCGAGAACTGCAGATCCTGGAAAAATCGAAGGTAGACAAAAATGGTGGAGAAACTCAGCGGATGGGTCAGCATCTATGGAGAGAAGGAATAGGCGACGTTGCGGGTCGAGACGTTTCAGGTCTGAAGAAGAGACTCGACCCGAGACGTCACCATTTCCTTTGCTTCATTAATACATTTTTGATCTTTTTAATTTGCTGAATTTAAATTCTACAGGTGCACTTATTGGTTTTACACATAAGGCTTGACACATGAGTCGTGACCTCTGGACTGGTTATTTTAATAGAGGGGCTGCAGTAAAGATTCAACAGATAGATCTTGAGATGATGGGTCGAGGCGGATTAAGAAGAAGAAGAAGCATGTGTTCTGAACACAGTCTGAATTAGGATCCCAACCTAAAACGTCACCCGTCCATGTTCCCCAAGGAAGTCCTGACCTGTTGAGGTACTCCAGCAGTTTGTGTGTCTCTTTTTGTAAACCAGCATCTGCAGTTCCTTGTTTCTACAAGCCTGTGTTCTCATGAGTTATAACGAAGGAGTGCTTATCTCATTGAAGCAAACGTAATTCTTACTGACTTGACAGGGTAGATACAGAAATGTTGTTTCCCCTCCGCCTCAAAATAAGTGGTCAGCCATTAAGGAGACTGGTCGAGACCCTTGTTCAGATTAACCACTCAGATTGTGACTACAATATGAAACTCCATACTATAGGAAATAATTGAGGCAAACAACAACGCTTTTAAAAGGTAACTAACTGAGTTAATGAAAGAGAAAGAAAAATAAATAGGTGCGAGACTGAGATGGCATAGGAAGAAATGGATGTGCAATAGATATACCTGTCCGGATCGGATGGGGTGAATGACCAGTTTATGTGAATTATATTGTACTTCTTTGTAATCTTGCGGCAACTAATTGAGTTTGACATGAGATTCATCCACTGAGAAATAAAGCCTCTTATAGAAGCTCTGTTTAGATTTCCATCGTGCTTAAGTGGACAGCCTGAACATAGAAATCCTTAGGACAGCATTTACCTGCAGGAAGTATTGCTGGTTTAACGGATATATTGGAAATAAAAGACTCAACCCAGAGATTACTTCATTTGCTGCTGGTGATGATGTTCAGGTACACATCACCATGGCAAGTGCTTTGCTATTCAATGGAGCAAGGTCTCGGGGTAAGAGAATACATACATTTATTAACTCAATGATATCTGGTAGAGAAAATGATTATGTTGTATTTTTAAGCTAAATTGTCCCATTATTTGTGCACTACAGTTTTTATTTTCCAGTCTTTTAAATTGTTCATTTTTGCTCTCTCTTTCTTGTTTACAAAAACAGTGTAAATGTAATTTACAAAAAAAAGTACAAAATGATCAGGACATCCTTAGGACAGCATTTACAATGGATGTTGTCTGGGCTCGAGAGTGATATATAGGAAGAAGTGTTATTGATACTTGTATGATGATTACAAACACATTTAATTGTTTGAAAAGACCTGTTCAGAGATATCCCTTGCCAGCAATAAAGGCAGCAGGCTTGAAACAAAATGGGAAATGTTATATTTACCAGCAGGCCATAGAGTCATAAAGAAACTATCCCTCAGCCAAACTCCTCCCAGCCAGTCAAGATGCTCCATCCAAGCTAGTCCCATTTGCCCATTTGGTCCATATTTCTCTAAACCTTTCCAGTGTGAAGAAGGGTTTCGGCCCGAAACGTTGCCTATTTCCTTCGCTCCATAAATGCCGCCACACCCACTGAGTTTCTCCAGCACTTTTGTCTACCTTAGATTTTCCAGCATCTGCAGTTCCTTCTTGAACACTATCCATGTACCTGTCCAAATGTCTTTAAATATTGTACTTGTACCTGCTCAACTACTTCCTGTTGCTGCTTGTTACAACCAACGCCCATCATCTTCTGTGTAAAAAGGTTACCACTCGGGCTCCCATTAAATCTTTCTGCTCTCAGCTTAAACCTATGTTCTCTAGTTTTTAATTTCTTACTCAGGGAAATAGAGTCTATGCATTCACCCTATCTATTCCCACTCATGCTCTTATACACGTCTATAAGATAACCCCTCAGCCTCTGCCTCAAAGGAATAAAGTCAAGGTTTGCCAAACTTCTTCCTATATATCACTCTCGAGCCCAGACAAAATCCTTGTAAATCATTTCTGCCCTCTTTTCAGTTTAATGGCATCTTTCATATAGAAGAGTGACTAAAACTGAACACAATACTCCAAGTGTGGCTTCACCAACATCGTGTCCAACTATGACATAACGTCCCAACTTCTATACTCAATTGAAAAATGAGGAACTGCAGAAGCTGGTTTACAAACCAATCTGAAGAAGGGTCTTGACCAAAAACATCAACTATCCATGTTCACCAGAGATGCTGCCTGACCCACTGATTACTCCAGTACTTTGTACCTTTTTTCTATATTCAGTTCTCTGACTGATGAAAGCCAGCATGCTAAAAGCCTTCTTCAACCACCCCCTCCTCCCCAGCGTCAATGTTATGTCAAATGCAGGGAGGTGTACAGTGAAAGTTACAGGATTAAAGTTTCAGATCAACGACAGAAAGTTCTGTGCAAGTCCTGTTAACGTTCCATCTCTAATCACACAAAACATTGGGAAACTTTGATTGTCCATCTCCCTCGACAGATGCTGCCTGGCTGAGTTCCTCCAGCAGTTTGCTTTTGCCCTAAAAAGTTTAAGGATGATTAGATTGGCTTTGTCACAATCTCATTGGATATTATACAGCAGCTTGTGGAATACATCACAAAAATCAGGACATTCATCCCAAGCAAATCATGATGGTATTTGTGGTTCACTTGCACATCCACGTGTATAGCTCTGTATTACTTTCTCCCTCATAAATTCTTGCAGCCACCCTTGAGTCGAATTATAATATTGGCTTCACCCACTCAATGGTTAGCAAGTTCATTACTCTCATTACTCTTGTGTAAAGGCTTCTTCACAATACTCTATTGGATTTCATACTGTTTGTCTTATATTGATGGTCTCTAGTTACGCTCTTCCCCACAAATGAAAACATTCTCTTGACAGCCTTTGAAAACCGTTCATCATTTTAAAGATACCCTTCAGCCCTGTTTTCTTAAGTCTGTTCATCCTTTCCCAATATTCATTCTATTGCATGTCCAGTATCATCCTTGTAAACCTGCCTTGCACTCTGCCCAATACCTCTATATCCCTTTTGCAACATGGCACTAAGAGCAGTACACAGGAACTGGCATGTGATTTAACCAATCTTTGATTCAAATTTAACCATCATTTCCCTACTCTAGAATTGCAAGTATTCAGACACATTGCAAGAAAATTGTATGCAGAGCTTTTCCTTCAATGCAGCACCTATGAAATTTAATTTAATTCCAGAGTTATTCTGAAATTACAACGATATCTTGAGTCAATGAAATCACTGTATTTTGGAAATCCGTCAGGATGTTTTACAGCCAGCAGTGCCATGAACGTGACTTGCTCATGTAGCGGATATGGAGTGGATGTTTCTCACGCAGTGCTCTGATACTGCATTGCCCTGAAAACTGGTCTGTGCTCAGAGATGTGCTTGCCACTGGGCAGTCTTAAAGCAGAATGTTTTAACAGAGAGGTCCCTGAGGAAGTTCCAGCTTGACATATGCTCCCTTAATTCTGTCCTGCTCTCAGGGCACTCCACAGCACCAACATTCCCCTGACTCATAAATCTTACCCCTTGCCTCTGCCATTGTCATTGATTCTCTACTGCCTTCCCCACCACCCTTGAGTCCTAGTTCCCATCCAATCCCCAACTCAAACTCAAGGTCCCGACTTGACTACGACCCTCTTCACCCAAAGCTTAGACTCGCCCCACCTTCACCAATCCCCACCCCAGTCCTGGACTTCCCTGATACTCTTCGGGGAATTGAGGCATAAAGTACAGAAGGGGCAGTGTGCAGCAATGGATGTTGTTGTTTTAGACAATAAACATAGACAATAGACAATAGGTGCAGGAGTAGCCCATTCAGCCCTTCGAGCCAGCACCGCCATTCAATGTGATCATGGTTGATCATCCCCATTCAGTACCCCGTTCCTGCCTTTTCCCCTGACTCCGCTATCTTTAAGAGCCCTATCCAGCTCTCTCTGAAAGCATCCAGAGAACTTGCCTCCACCGCCCTCTGCGGCAGAGAATTCCACCCACTCACAACTCTCTGTGAGAAAAAGCGTTTCCTCGTCTCCGTTGTAAATGACTTACCCCTTATTCTTAAACTGTGGCCCCTGGTTCTGGACTCCCACAACATCGGGAACATGTTTCCTGCCTCCAGCATGTCCAAACCCTTAACTATCTTATTTGTTTCAATAAGATCCCCTCTCATACTTCTAAACTCCAGAGTGTACAAGCCCAGCTGCTTCATTCTCTCAGCATATGACAGTCCCGCCATCCCGGGAATTAACCTTGTAAACCTACGCTGCACTCCCTCAATAGTAAGAATGTCCTTCCTCAAATTAGGGGACCAAAACTGCACACAATACTCCAGGTGTGGTCTCACTAGGGCTCTGTACAACTGCAGAAGGACCTCTTTGCTCCTATACTCGACCCCTCTTGTTATAAGGGCCAACATGCCATTCGCTTTTCTCACTGCCTGCTGTACTTATTTTTTAGAATGAAAGGCCCACAATACTGTGCATTGACCATTTACATCCTCCCCCAGCACCAATGAATTTCTAGACTTTGCAAATCCAAGTTGTTGTGCATGAGAAATTTTGTGAGCTTATATAACCTTTGCCGTCTGTTTTGACCTTTTCCATCTGAAAACAGACAATCTAGTGTCCCTCGCACCATGTAGCTATTCATTTGAAAGTCACATCAGAGGGCACTCCACATTCTCAGTGCCTCACTATTGGACATGTGTTTATGAAGTTTGTAACTCGCATATGTACTTGCTGACAGCCTATAAATTTTATTCCTAGCCCTATTAACCATGGGACAGTGACCAGGCAACAGAAGGCAAAGGAAAGTTTTCAGACCATTTGCTTGTTATTTTGTTGACTAGTTCAGGAACATTGCAGGGTCTTGTGTACAGGTCTGATGGATCATTGTTGCTGCATTAAATCAAACTTTCAACTGCATTGCGCACCTTGTTTATTTGAGCAACATAAATATACTTTGTTTTGAACAGAAGCTAGCCAGAAACTATTGGATGCAATGCCTTGTGGTCACTGGAATTTCAACCAATGTTCAGGGATTCATCCAATATAGCACAAACTAAAAACCATGAGCGTGAAAAGGCAGTGACCCTTATTTTTTTAATGTACTAAAGTGGAAAAATAAATCAAAGGATTGAGATCAAAGTACAAACTTGATTTAGTTGAGTCCACCCATCATACAAGGGGTGAGCTGAAGCCTTGATTGTTAGGATTTTCCCAATTCTACAGCTCTTGTTACTTAAAGTTAGGTATGAAGCAGAGTTAGTGAAGATTGCAGTTGAATTTCCTTTGTGGGAAATGGGAGCACCCAATTTCATTACAACAAGCAGAGGTAAGGATGTGATATACATCGAACAGCAATAACATGAAAACAGAGGGTGATCTCTCAGTGAACCCATGATATGTGTCTGAGCCTGAAGAAAGGTGAGAGAAAGCACAGTCTTCACACTGTAGATAAACACAAAATGCTGGAGTAACTCAGCTGGACAGGCAGCATCTCTGGAGTGAAAGAATGGGTCATCTTTCAAGTCGAGACCCTTCTTTAGACCCGACTCGAAATGTCACCCATTCCTTCCCTCCAGAGATGCTGCTTGTCCTGCTGAGTTACTCCAGCATTTTGTGTCTATCTTTAGTGTAAACCAGCATCTGCAGTTCCTTCCTATACACATTTTGTCTTCACACTGCACCAGCTTGACACCATTAAACAGAACTTAACCATATAACATATAACCATATAACAATTACAGCATGGAAACAGGCCTTCTCGGCCCTTCCAGTCCATGCCGACCATTTATTTTCCCCTAGTCCCAGCTACCTGCACTCAGACCATACCCCTCCATTCCCTTCCCGTCCATATGCCTATCCAATTTATTTTTAAATGATACCAACGAACCTGTCACCACCACTTCCACTGGAAGCTCATTCCACACCGCTACCACTCTCTGAGTAAAGAAGTTCCCCCTCATGTTACCCCTAAACTTCTGTCCCTTAATTCTCATGTCATGCCCTCTTGTTTGAATCTTCCCTACCTTCAATGGGAAAAGCTTATCCACGTCAACTCTGTCTATCCCTTTCATCATTTTAAAGACCTCAATCAAGTCCCCCCTTAACCTTCTGCGCTCCAAAGAATAAAGACCTAACTTGTTCAACCTTTCTCTGTAACTTAGTTGCTGGAACCCAGGCAACATTCTAGTAAATCTCCTCTGTACTCTCTCTATTTTGTTGACATCCTTCCTATAATTAGGCGACCAAAATTGTACACCGCACTCCAGAATTGGTCTCACCAATGCCTTGTACAATTTTAACATTACTTCCCTACTGCTATATTCAATGCTCTGATTTATAAAGGCCAGCACACCAAAAGCTTTCTTTACCACCCTATCTACATGTGATTCCACCTTCAGGGAACTATGCACAGTTATTCCTAGATCCCTCTGTTCCACAGCATTCCTCAATTCCCTACCATTTACCATGTACGTCCTATTTTGATTTGTCCTGCCAAGATGTAGCACCTCACACTTATCAGCATTAAACTCCATCTGCCATCTTTCAGCCCACTCTTCCAAATGTCCCAAATCTCTCTGTAGACTTTGAAAATCTACTTCATTATCCACAGCACCACCTATCTTAGTATCATCTCAATACTTACTTATCCAATTTGCCACCCCATCATCTAGATCATTGATGTACATGACAAACAACAGTGGACCCAACACAGATCCCTGAGGCACCCCACTGGTCACCGGCTTCCACCCTGACAAACAGCCATCCACCCTTACTCTCTGGCATCTCCCATTCAGCCACTGTTGAATCCATCTTGCTACTCCGTCATTAACACCCAAAGATTGAACCTTCTTAACCAACCTTCCATGGGGAACCTTGTCAAAGGCCTTACTGAAATCCATATAGACAATATTCACCGCTTTACCCTCATCAATTTCCCTAGTAACCTCTTCAAAAAATTCAAGAAGGTTTGTCAAACATGACCTTCCAGGCACAAATCCATGTTGACTGTTCTTGATCAGACCCTGTTTATGCAGATGCTTATATATATTATCTCTAAGTATCCTTTCCATTAATTTGCACACCACTGACGTCAAACTAACAGGTCTATATTGCTAGGTTTATTCTTTGAACCCTTTTTAAACAATGGAACAACATGCGCATTACGCCAATCCTCCGGCACTATTCCAGTTTCTAATGACATTTGAAATATTTCTGTCATAGCCCCTGCTATTTCTACACTAACTTCACTCAATGTCCTAGGGAATATCCTGTCAGGACCTGGAGACTTAAGAACTTACTTAGCTAGTGCAGAAAGTGGCAGAAGCAAGGGAGCTTTTAATGAAGATTTTCATCCAATATTCAAAACCAATTTGTGAGAAATAAAACCAAAAGGAGATAATTGCAGTTATATACCACCTTCCACAACTTCAACGTTCCATGTTACTTACTGCAAACAAAGTACTTTTGAAATGTAGGAAACCAGAAACTGGACATGGTAATGCGTGGATGTTCTGTTTCAATTATGCTAACTGGGGAATAAATATAGGGCAGGCCATTAAGGCCTATGATCTTCAAGAGGGAACAAAGGGATCCTCCCATTTTGGAGATTGGAGCTCGGTTTAAGGTTTCATCTAAAGGCTAGCACCTCTGATAATGCAGCATTTCCTCAATGCTGCACTAAATTATTCTGGGTTGTGGACTCAACCTGGAGTGGAACTTGAGCCCTCGATCTTCACCATTGAGCCAACGCCATGGTTCAGGACAGCATTACGAACCTAGATCCTTCCTTTGTAAGAGGGAATTGGGATCAATTAAGTGATTGGGGCACAACTAATTAATCAAACATTTATTCCATCTGAAACTGCATGGTGTCGAGAGGGTGAAGAAGTGCACCAGCAAAGACGGAAATGTGCAAGCAGACAAGGCAACTGTGGCATTCATGGAATGAATCTGTGCAACATTGTGGGAAATGTAAATTTAGTTAAGCTTCGGAGCTTTCAAGCTTTGGTTCCAGCCAGGAATGTCCTGAGCTACGACATGAGGGGTATAGTTGTGACTATAAAGAGTAGGGGGGTGGTATAATGTTTATTTTCCCCAAACATGCCTTGATATACAGATGGACATGTACATCCCAACCCATCTCCTTCTGCACCAACACCTCACCCCAGTCCCACAGGGCTGCTGGGATAATACTGGGGCAGTCAGAACTGAACTGGATTGAGTTTGAACTATAATACCCACGATCCCTTGCAATTGGACTCCCACAATGCATCACAAAATAGAGGGTCACATCTGTAGAGATTTTCAGGTATGTTTTTAACAGAAGTAATAATTTTCCATTTGGCATTGCATTTTGTTATAAATCTGAGCCCAGTACCTACATGCCTGAATGATGGTTTATTAATTAATTGAAGTACCTTATTGACCCTAGTCAATGAAAATAATTCCACTGCTATTCTTCAAAATAGCACCATGGTACCTTAACATTCACCGGAGAGCCATAACAGGAACCCAGTTCAGCAGAACATCTGAAAAGCATGGCCCCTGATTCCTGCAGCACAGTGAAATGGCAGCCTAGATTATGTGACTAACTCTTTGGAGAGTACATATCTTTCAACTTTCTGCCCATACTGCACTTGAGTAGCCCTGAAGGGAACAAAAGGAGTCCATGGTATGAGTGGCAGTATGACTACATCTCACCCAAACTCTTGTAGGAAGGAACTGCAGATACTGGTTTAAACTGAAAATAGACACAAAATGCTGGAGTAAGTCAGCGGGACAGGCAGCATCTCTGGATAGAAGGGATGGGTGACGTTTCAGGTCGAGACCCTTCTTCAGACTGAGTGAAGTCAGTCTGAAGAAGGGTCTCGACCCGAGATTTCACGCATTCCTGCTATCCAGAGATGCTGCCTGTCCCGCTGAGTTACTCCAGCATTTTGTGTATATCTTCACCCAAATTCCTTGTCCCATTCCCTAACCCATCCCAAGTCATGTCAGCCCAACACCCCTGTGTTCACTGACTTAAACAGACTCCCATTCCGTTCGCCCATAACCGTCTTCAAATAATTCTGCAGCCACACAATTCTCTTTCTCTGCATCCTCCTTTAAGAACTCTCCCTGCAACCGTGTGGGTTTTGACTGGGTGCTCCGGTTTCTTCCCACATCCCAAAGGCATGGTAGTTGGAAGTTTAATTGACCCCTGTAAATTGGTGATTGGCAGAATCTAGGGGGATTAATGGGGGTGTTGGGAGTGTATTTTAAAAAATGCTTGATGGGTGGCACAGTCTCAGTGCTAAAAGGCCTGTTTCTCATGCCGCATCACTGGCACACTTCCCTCTTTAAGAAGCAGATGAGGTGGAAATTCTTTAATCAGAGGGTGGTGAATCTGTGGAATTCCTTGCCACAAACAGCTGTGGATGCCAAGTCATCAGCTATTTTTAAAGTGGGGATTGACAGGCTTTTGATTAGTAAAGGTATCAAAGGTTATGGGGAGAAGGCGGGAGAACGGGGTTGGAGAGGGAAAGATAGAACAGCCATGATTGAATGGCGGAGTAGACTCGATGGGCCGAATGGCCCGATACTGCTCCTACAACATGAACATCCTCGTGCAATTCTGATGTAGCTTCACATATCCAATTCATACATAATCTTCTTCATCCCATCATCGGTAGCCATACCTCCAATTGATTGGGCCCAAGGCTTTGAAATCCCCTAGTTAAATCTCTCCACACCCTTGTCCCTCACTCCTTCCTGAAGACAAAACCCTTCTTAGAGCTTTTGGTCATCTACCCTCAAATCCACTCGAACCGAAGTTTGATTAAGAATAATTTTTCATGACTCTATCACATTAAAGATATTACATAAATGCAAGTGGCCACAATGGGTGAGACTGTCACAGAGAGATATAATGTGCAAGGAAACTGAGCCTAGATAAGCATGTAATTTCAAACCTTAGCCAACTTGTGCAACTAAATCTAGAACCACAGACCACACTGACAGTGAAACTGAACTCTTTGTAAAGGGAACTTCCAGGCGCACAGCTTGCTGTGTCTTTCAACGGTCCTCCAGCTAACGGAAGTAGCTGAAGTGCTTTTGTACAGTTAGCAACAGAAACTGAGGTGTGCGGTCAACTGAATGGCAGACACTGGTAGACATCTGCCAGGGATTAGCGTTCACTGATCCTCCTCTCCTTGTTCGAGCACCTACATGTGCAGGTACTATCGCAACGTTTAAGAAACATTTACACAGGTACATGGATAGGACAGGTTCAGAAGGATATGGGCCAAATGCAGGCAAGTGGGACTTGCGTAGATGGAACATGTTCAGTGTGGGCAAGTTGGCATGAAGGGCCTGTTTCCACACTAAGATTCTACAACTCTACATCAGAAAGAGCTTGCGCTGAATAGATGTGTAAATCCCACTGCAACAAAACATATATAAGCTGATAAAAATTACTGAATTTTCATTTTGCATAATATTTATAAATATTGTTTGTACATGCCTGTTATTCGGGTGCAAGTAAGAATTTCATTGTTCTGATGTTGGTACATATGGCAATTAAACATGACTCATTAGGTAGATGTAAATAAATGTCCCGACCATACCAATTTTGAAAATTTGACACCAAGCCTGGTAAGGTGATATTGAGGTAAAGTGGGGTTAGGAATTAGAGTGTAGCAGAAAAGCTGAAAGGGATAAGGAAAGAGGCTGACAACACAGCCAATCGTGCGTGGAGTGATGGAGGGGGGGAGGGGGGGATTTGGAATGTACAAGATGCCAGGACTGAAGGAACATGGAGATGTTGAACAAACCTTGGATGGTGGAAGTTGCACAGGCTGGGAAGAGCGAGGCCCTGGAGAGAAATTAGGACTTTCAAGTCGATGCATTGCTGGACTGGGGTCAGTATCAATTTGCTACTGGAGGACGGATGGGCGGGACCCGGCGCAAGTTGGAATGCGGCAGTGTTGGAAAGAAATTCCAGTTTGCAGAAGACGTCTTGCTGAAGATTTGTTGCTAGGTATAGTTTGATTTGATTTGGCAAGTTCAGTATGGGCGAAATGCCAGGCTTTGGAATTAGTTTTCAATCCAGGCTGTATCCTTGGTTTCACTTTCCCCGTCCCTTTTCTCCCCTCCTTCCCCAAAGACCAGTGAATGTGGATGTTGTGAGTACTGGATGCTCCATTCCCTGTCATCAAAGGGGTCAACAATGGAGGAGCAACATTCATGAAGGAAATATGCCCCATCTTCCCACTGCAACCTATGTCATGTGCATTGTGAAACTCCTCTTACTGTACAGAATGCAATAGTGTTGAAACTCTATGATGGTCTGTGGAGTGGAGCACAGCGAGATGAGAATTACTACTTAAGTCTCCAGTAATGTGAGGCACTGCTAGTCTAACACCCGCGGTGTTAAAATAGAGTTATTGTACAGAGGGGAGGTGGGAAGGGAAGGGGTGTGGTTTCAGTGGCAGACTGAGGTCTTGCAATAGAACAAGAAATAGCAGGCGAGAGTGAAGAGATTCTTTGTGTGAATGGAGTGAGAGGGGGCGGCTGTGTTCCGTCACACAATCCCAACCCGCTGACATCACTGGCTTGTGAAGGCAGGGGAGGAATGTGTGAGGAGGATAGGAGAGAGAGTGAGCGGGAAGGTTGCAGCACGGATCTCTGCTGAGGAAGATTGCTCCACAGGTAGGTGGGTGCCCGTCTGCGAGAGGCGGTGGCAGGCAGCTGTGAAGGAACGTGGCTGACTAAATGTGTAATGTGGCTTTCATTAGCATGTTGCATTCGGAGATGAAATGCTGAAGTCTGCGGACTTGTATATGGGAGGCTGTCAATACTGGGCTGCTTCAGCAGGCCCTACGTAACGGAGGGAAAGTAAAGGCATGTGAATAATTCAGCACTGTCCCGCTGCCTAGCTGTTTCTCAAGCGACAGTTCGGTGGAGGCAGATGTGTCTGCCGTGAATCTGACGTTTGTGGCGTCGCCCTATTTCTGTGGCTTATTTTCTCGTTAGTTAACTGTTTCACTGTGTCCCAGCCCGCCGAGTCTCTGTGAAGCACTACTGTTAAAGGAGCAAGGGTCACATCTGCTTTGGGCGTGCAGCCCAGACTGTGTGTCCCGATAAGTTGAGGAACCCGTCCTGAACGATAACTGAACCCTCCACTCATCTCAGTGTTGTATCATGCTATTTGGGCATACAGTGGAATGAGCACAGGCGCTCCAGAGAGATAGATGGCACGGAACATGTTAAGTGTGCATGTTCATATTTAAGTTCCCATGGTTGCAGAGTACAGAGACGGTGGCTGATGTTGGAATAAGCTGAGCTTCCTGGTCAAGGTCATGGGTCAGTAATCCTTTGCACTGGCCCACACCATAATGTGAATTATTTCTGATCAATAAAGGCACGGCTAGCTTCAGAACGTAATATCTGGCAATCTGCAAGTTGCTAATCAATTTGAGACATCTCAGTGCCTCGTGTTTATGTGATACCGTTAATGTAAAACAGTACGCTGTCTGGCTTACTTCTGAACAAGCCAAATGTTTCCAAACGCTTTGCGATCAGTAGCTTGGCCTGGCTGTGGTACTGTGGTCATTCTTTCATAAAGTGGAGCTGGTTTTAAACGCAATCTGGCCATAATTAAGTATGCTTTTGTTTCATGTTGACTGTGCCACTGTGGATTAAAAGGTGACTGTTTGGTACAAATCCCAGAGCATTAACAGCGGAAGCAAGATTTACCGGTAAATCTTGGCTCACAAGAGCTGTAGGAGAAGGCCATTCTGCCCTCAAGCCTGTTCTGCAATGCAGTTGTATATTGGCTGTAGACAAAATTGCTGGAGAAACTCAGCGGGTGAGGCAGCATCTAGGAGCGAAGGAGTAGGCGACGTGTCGGGTCGAGACCCTTCTATTGGCTGGTCTGCATCACAATTGTTCGTCTCTTTTGATCCATACGTGGGAGAGCCCTAACCCGGCAGTCTGTGTCTCAAGGTCTCGCGTAATCCGGAGCAGCCACAGCTTCTCAGGGGGTCGAGTTCCATGTGGTCATGAGAAGACATTTCATTCCCGAATGACGAGTCTGCTATTTTTAAATTGTGCCCTTTTGACCTGAAATCTCCAGTCAAATGAATCAGTTTCTCCATTTCTAACAAAGCCCTTTATCATTCTGAATGTTGCTCATCTACAGAACTGTGGAAGATCAGGCTGGCTGTTCAGGGCAGTTTCGAGAGATTCGGATATTAAGGATGACAAGGGATTACTGCAGGAAAGTGGCACCAGATGTAAAAATTCAAAATATGATCTTACTGAATGACAGAGCAGACATTCCTGCTTTTTAATGTTCATATGGTTTTTTTTTTAAACACACCTGTCAGATCCTTCTTCAGCCTTCTCAACTCAATGGAACATAAATCAGCTTGATGCAACCTGTCATTATGAATTAAACCTTTAAGTCCCAGGATCAACATTGCACTTTACTGCTTCAGTTGATATCACCTTTTCCTGAAGTTGGATGGCGGTGAGCGAAGGCAGGATTCCATATGATATCTGATTAAAGCTCTGCTCCGCTGAAGGGAAAAATAATAATTTTCTCCCTTTTTGGATTTCAATCCTGCTGAGCTTTAGTGAATCATTAACACGGGCCACAAATCGGTCTGCTTGCTTGTGTTGTGCACCAGGAAGAAAACATTTTGATTTGTTCTTCATTCTTCTAGAGTGAATGGCCTCAAACCTTTCATTAATAGTTCTGTCCTCTCACACAATCCGTCTCTTGGTTTGTCGTTCCAATCCCAAAACACCCAGCTGGGGTGGCACGATGGCACAGTGGTAGAGTTGCTGTCTTACAGCGCCGGAGACCAGGGTTCGATCCTGACTCTGGGTGCTGTCTGTATGGAGTTTGTACGTTGTTCCCTTGACCAGTGTGGGTTTTCTCCAGGAGCTCTGGTTTCCTCACCCACTCCAAAGACGTACAGGTTTGTAGATCAATTGGCTTGGTATAATTGTGAATTGTCCCTAGTGTATGTAGGACAGTGTTAGTGTGCGGGGATCTCTACTCAGCATGGACTCGGTGGGCCGAAGGGCCTGTTTCCGCGCTGTATCACTAAACTAAGCTAAACTAAATTGAGTTCAACTCTTAATCTAGAAACCCGTGCTATAACATATCATCGCTGGCACACGCGTGCGGTATAAAGAGGGTGCCACATTTTTAGCGTGACACAACACACTGTGATGCCTCCTGCCCGCTCAGTGGGATGCATAAGATTCTGCGCTGTATTTTGAAGGACAGGGTTGTTCTCTATATTCTTCTTGGTGATATTTAGCCCTCAGACAACACACAAAAAATAGATGATCTGATCATCATCATAATGCCATTTGAGAAGACTTGCTGTACACAAATGATCACAGCAGTGAATGGAATTCAGTTTCCAGTCAGAAGATGTGGAAAGCATAACACAGCATGATGTCAATCTCACTCATTGATGAGCATTTCCAAACTAGATGCAGGCTCTGCTTTGTTGTACCTTCCCATACCTCTAGTTTCCCCCTCCCTGACTCTCAGTCTGATGAATGGTCTCAACCCGAAACCTATTCCTTTTCTCCAGAGATGCTGCCTGACCCATAGAGTTACATCAGCATTTTTGTGTCTATCTAGAATATTCTAATGTGTGTCTTCTCAGTGGGTGCCTGACCTGCAGCGACCATCGCAGAGGATAAAGACTGATATACATAAGGCATTAAGAACACAAAGCTCTTTGCTAACTTTCTTTTGAAATTTCTATTGAAACAGGTGGCAACTTTACAGTAACAATCTTAGTTCATCATTAGTATTACATACACTACATCAGCCATAATACATACAACTTTTTTTTTCATGGTGCAAGGTTTACAAATGTAAGCTCGCTGCAGCAACACTGACTTTACACGTATCGAGGTAGATTCACCAGATGGTGTTGGAGGATCGAACAATATTCAGTGAATCACCAGTTTCAACACAAGTAACACCTCCACTCCCGTTGAAAAACCATGTTCACTCCTCCAACAATAGTTGATCTAATTTCAGAAATTCGCAATCTGGCAACCTTCTTGGCCTTTTTCCCCCCAAACATGTTCATTAGGAATGGTGTTCAATGTTTGGTATCTCCATTTTCACAACAGGATTCCAACATGTGTTTACCTTCATTGTTTACCATCTGCCGATATCTGATCTGCTGGGAGGTTTAAAGACACAAACTCACTCCTACAAATCCATCCTCTTCTTCTTGCAGTTTGTATTGTGTTACTCTCTTTACCAGACTTTTACCACAGCTATTTTACCAACGCCAATTAACCTACAAACCTGTATGTCTGTGGAGTGTGGGTGGAAACTGGAGCACCCAGAGGAAACAGGGAGAATGCACAAACTCCGTTCAGACATCACCCGTAGCCTGGATCAATCTGGCGCTGTAAGGTAGCAACTCTACTGCTGCACTAATGTGCTGCCCCAATTTTCTCACTTTCATTTTACTTTCCAAATTTGAATGAATTTCAACTGCATATTTACCTTTCTATTTCAGCATGAATAAATCTTCTTGTGGGTTGTGGCATTATAACTTGGTTTAGGAGAAATGGTGCGAGTTGATTTTCACGAATGCTAGCATGTATATCAAGAGGGCTAGAATACAGAAACGGGGATGTAATGCTGAGGCTCGATAAGGCGCTGGTCAGGCTGCATTTGGAGTATTGTGAGTAATTTTGGGCACCGTATCTAAGGAAGGACGTGCTGCCTCTGGGAGAAGGTCCAGAGGAGGTTTACAAGAATGATCCCAGGAATGAGTGGGTTAACATATGATGAGCGTTTGATGGCACTGGGCCTGTACTCGTTGGAGTTTAGAAGAATGAGGGTGGGTTCTCTGAAACGTACCGAATAGTAAAAGGCTTGGATAGAGTGAATGTGGTGAGGTTGTTTCCACTAGTGGGCGAGTCTAGGACTAGAGGTGAAGGACTTAGAATTGAAGGACTTTCCCTTAGGAAGATGAGGAGGAATTTCCTTAGTCAGAGGGTACCCAGTCTGTGGAATTCTTTGCCACAGAATGCTGTGGAGGCCAAGTCAGTGGATATTTTTAAGGCAGAGATAGATAGATTCTTGATTAGTACAGAGGTTATGGGGAGAAGGCAGGAGAAAGGGGTTCGGAGGGGCAGAGCGATCAGCCATGAGTGAATAGCAGAGTAGACTTGATGAGCCGAATGGTCTAATTCTGTTCCTATCACATGACCATATGATGGTGACGTTTGGTCAAGCTATCATACGATAATTGGATGCCTCCTTTACTGAGTGAATTGGCCTTGCCACTCACCCATTGGGTGGGAAGAGGCAAAGCAGGATCTTCCACCGCTGCTCTTCCTGATTCATTTTGCAATCTAAATTGTGAACCTGTGACCTCTTCAGGAAGTCGGTGTGTGGCAAAGATGGACCTTAGCTCCTCTAATATGCGTTCTGTTCTGGTACAAAGCCCCACATAATTCACTCAGGTCACTTTGAGTGCCTGATGGAGGGCTTTGACCAGGAATGTCGAGCAGCCCTTTCGCTCCAAAGAGTTCCTCCAGCAACTTGTTCTTTGCTTACGATTGCAGCAAATCGTGTCTGCACTTTGATTACCTGCCAATTAAAACTACAAAATTGTCCATGTCTTTTTCACAATAATCTCTGTGAAAATTCTGCTCGGTGAATCACATAAGTACCATGGGTTCAAGGATAAGTCAAATACAATGTTTGCTGTGGTGTGCAACTCATCTCCTGCCGCCCCAAAGACACAAGCGCATGATGGAACTCCCCCCACTTGTGTCCTAAACCTCAATCCCCATCACCAGGAAAGACAAGGGCAGAAGATGCATAGGAATACCACCACCTGCAGGTCAAGTCAAACACCATCACGAGTTGGAAACATATCGCTGGGCCTTCATTATTGCTGGGTCTAAATCCTGAAGCTTGCCAACCCAGAGGTACTGTGCAAGCACCTTCATCAGAAAGATTGAAGCACTTTCTGATGAATGTGGCTCATCACCACAGCTCGGAGCAGTTAGGACTGGGGAATAAATGTTGACTTTGCCAGTGTCATCCATGCAAACTGCAGGGCCAAATACTTTTACATTACCTCCTGTCCCACCTGTTACAACTATGATCTCCAATCCCATGCAATCTCTTTTAATCTGATAATTATTTTTGTGCAATGTCAGCAAATAGACATTTCCCTCTCTGCCACGTTGGTGCGAGTTAGATTAATCAATCATATTTGTTGCAAATTTATTTCTGCCTTTCTGATCAAAGGAATGTGAATCAAGACTCCTGCTCCTAGTTATCACATGGTGCTCTCTACTTACAAATGGGTCCCGTGAACACTGAGTGGGGTGACTTGTGATCACTCCAGTGGTAGAATAGTTGTAATTCATTTTCCTGGTTTAACTTTAAGCCTTTGCAAGATTTGCTTTCATCATTCCCACTTTTCTTTGTGCATGGAAATCTTGAGGGTTTTCTAGGTAATATAGGCTGATCCCCACAGAGTTTCATGGACCCTGCAGTTCCATGCCATCGCTGTGTGGGTCAAGTTAGCCGACATTGGTTGCAAATCCATCAGGGGAGGCATCATGTCTTCCTCCCCTCTGATCCCAAGCTTTCACCCACAGTTTAGAGGTTCCAACTGGAAGCCTGGAGCTGAACCTAGAGTGAACTTTTATTCCCAGCCTTGGGTGGTTGTTACCGATTTCAGTTTATCAGTGCAGAACAGCAATGTGCTCTGACTTGGCCAGTAGTTAACCCTTAACTAACATTTCTATAAACAGATGATGCAGGACTGCCAACATTGGGTGAGAGTTGAGAGTGAGAAATTGCGAGTGAGGGTATTCCCCCTCCCACGGTTAGGAGCTTTTACATTTTTCAGCTTGAAATTGTGCAATCTGGTGCATACTGTAGCGAGTCTTTTAACTTACACTCGGATGCAACATTTATGCTTTAAATTGGATTAGGTATGAATAAGGTTAGGCTAAATTACATTCCTAATTACATTCCACAATAGAGCCAAGCTCTGCTCAACAGGTGCAACACGTATGACTATATTCATGTATGGAAATCAGATTATATTCATGCTGTTATGCTATATATATAGAGAAAATCAGACTTCCATCACTGTCAAAAGTCTGACTTCCATCACTGTTCTGCACAAATAAATCAATCAACCTTGTTCAAGAAGGAACTGCAGATGTTGGAGAATCGAAGGTAGACAACATGTACATGGCTGGCCCAATTTGTCCATACTAATCAAGCTGGCATTCTGCGTGCCCAGGGACTGGCTGCCGTTCCCAGGTCGGCTTGCGTCCCAGGGACTGGCCGCAGTTCGCAGGTGGGCTCTCCTGCAACAGAATGAGTGGTGGGCGGGGAAAGTTTTGAGAGGGAGAAGAGGGGCGGGAGAAGGAAGAGAGAGAGGTTTAATTGAAGCAACTTGCAGTGAGAGCGTTGCTGTTGCTGCTGCCCGCTAGTGTTGAGGGGAGGGGGTGGTTGTGACTTCTGTTCCAGGTCGGGACCCCGCGAAAACGAATTGAAAAGAAATACGCGGTTTTTCGGGTTACGGGCCATGTGCCCGTAGTCCGAACCTTTGGTCCGTACCCTGTCCTAGATGCTTGGCCTTATTGTCCACTCCCCCCCCCCCCCCCCCCACCTCCCATGTTTGACAACTTCTTCACCTGGTTGTTGTTGTCGGCAGCTGCACATTCGACCAAAGAGAAGAGAAGAGACGTAACGTTACTCACAGCCGTCAACCGACGCGCTTCCCCAGACCGCACAGAGCGCTGGCAGGCGGCGCAAAGGGACAAATTGGCGCAGGGGCTGAACTCAGCGTGGAACTCGGTGATGAGCGTGAGGGCGTGAGAAATAGCTCCAAGGCGTGATTCTCACGCCGAAAGCGTTAGAGTTGGCAGCCCTGTGATGATGTGATATCTTCTGTACTTTCTGCCTGACGGAAATGGGGAGACGAAGGAATATCCTTGATTATGTTGGCTGCTTTCCCAAAGCAGCATGAAGAGTAGATGGAGTCAATGGTGGGGTGTCAGGTCTGTGTGATGAACTGAGCTACATCCACAACTCTTTGTTATTACTTGTCGTCTTGGACAGAACTGTTCCCAGACCAAGCTATGATGCAACTCGACAGTCTACCTTCAATGGTGCATCTGTAGAAGTTTGTAATGAGTTGTTGGAGATGTGCCGAATTTCGTAAATCTCCTGAGGAAAAGAGGCATTGGTGTGCTCTTTTAGCTGTTGTTTTGACAAGAAAGCATTTCCATGTCCAAACTGTGTAATTACTTCATATTCTCTGCCTAGATCTAAAGTAGGGCAGTCATATTTTTAGGTGCGTTACTGATGTATTTCTAAAAGTTTAGTCCCTGTTGTAAAGCAGTGAACAATGTACATTCAGCAAAATATGCAAGCCATTCTCACAACGACGTAGTGAGACAGTTTATTATTATTTTGTCGCTATCTGTGGGTTGCGGGCACCACCTACTCCCTGGGACAGTGAGGGAACGTCGATATATTTCCAAGTCAGGATGGTGTGCGAATTGGAGGGAAACCGGGAGGTGGGAATGTTCTAGATTACTACTGCCTCTTGGAATAGTGGCGATACGTTGGGAGATGCTGCCAGATAGACTTGAAAGGTAAATGTAGCGTAATTGTGGACTGCAGTCATTGTACACTTGTGGTGGAAACACTGAATGTTCAGGCATTGACTTTTTGTAATCAACTTGTGGCATGTGGCTGAATTGGCATGGCCATCATTTATTGATCATCCGTCATTTCGCTTGCAAACTATCGTCTTGAACCGTTTCTGGGTAAAGATATTCCCAAGACGCTATCGGGGAGGGAGTTATAACCATATAACATATAACCATATAACAATTACAGCACGGAAACAGGCCTTCTCGGCCCTTCCAGTCCGTGCCGACCATTTATTTTCCCCTAGTCCCATCTACCTGCACTCAGACCATACCCCTCCATTCCCTTCCCGTCCATATACCTATCCACTTCTATACTCTATGAGTTCTATGTTCTATGAGTTCTATGATTTAGACCCAGTGATAATACAGGATACATAAACCAGTTCTATTTTGAAGTTTCTAGCTTCTTTTCCTCCTTACCTCTTGTTGAGGAACTGGTGGAGGACAGACTGCTCCAAGCTACACTGCCACAGAGTTCTAGAAGTGAATGGGTACTTTATTAGTGTTTCTCTCCCTCCCTGTCATTGGCGCAGCCAGTCAGTTATTGTGTCATTTTGACCTACAATCATTCAGGACTCCCCCAGTTTTAGGCCTTGGGCTTGTATCTGACTTCCCTCCTTTGCCATTGGCAACTGGGCCCTTCAGCTGTCAGAGAGGTAAACTCTAGAATTGCCTCAGAAAAATGTTCAACTTTCTTTATCAGTTCTACCACTTTAATAGTTTTGATAACCTTTACTGATGTCAAGTTACACTTTATAATGCTCATGAAAAGCCCCTTGCAAAGCCTTACCACAATAACTTCATTTTGTTGATCACACAAAGAGATTATTTGGCCCATCAAGTCTGTGCCAGCTCACAAGGGAGGTTCAATGGTTCTATATTATCACATGTACCAAAGTACAGTGAAATATCTGTTTGCAAACAGCTCAGCAAGACTAACGCCATACATAAGCACAATCAGTAAATAATGTGCAGAACAGCCCACTGAGTTTATATGCAAGAGGTACCATTTTGGTGCCATTTTGCAGTGCCAGAGAAGGCCTGTTGCAGCCGTCGCCTCCTTTCCAATCATTCCGTGACCTGTTGTACCTCTCCTAGCATGGCCCTCTTCATCCCTTGTTCCCCAGGGAGCAGAAGGTAAGATCCAGTGTCCACCGCTGTCTCCGTCCCTCCTCCTCTCCAGTTTCCCCCCTCCACGGGCAGGTTCCCGGTTCCACGGAGGGCGAGAGAGGCCTAATGTTGTGACATGGCCATGGCTCGCTGGGATTCATTTCCAATTCCATTAATCTCCCTTTACTTTCCTTTCTCCCCGCAAATGTATTTTCTCTCTCACATGCCCAACACCTCCACTATGATTCTTTAAGCCATTAACCTGCACTAAGTGGTAATTTAACGTCACCAACTAACTTACCAGCATTATCGGGAAGGTGAAATATAAGTGCAAAGTGGCATTGTTTAATTAAGATTTATTATAAACTTTTAGAGTATCTGCCCCTGCGGGAGACCTATGGTAATGGGTCCACATAGCTAGCTGTAGGCTACCGAAAGCTCTCACAAACAGACTGGCAAGCGGAAATCATTGAATTTCTTTCCTTTTGAAGCACTAAGATCCACAGTTCTGTTTTCGATTTACATTTGCTAATGGGATGTGGGTCCTGCAGGCAAGGACAGCATCTGTTCTCCAGCCCTTGTTCTTCTAGAGAGAGTGGAAATGGACCTTCTGTCTTGAACCTGGTTGGTGAGTTGGCTTGCACAACACTGTTAGTCAGGGAGTGTCACGAATTACGTCCCAAAGAAAAACAGAAGAAGCCGGAGATGCTCAGCAGTTTAGGCAGCATCGGCGGAGTGAGAACCAAAAGTTAATGTTTCAGACAGATGACCTTTCTTCGGAATTGGTAGAGTGTGAAGGCCAGTGTGCTTTTAATTTCAGAGAGAGGTGGAGAAGACAATGGGAATGTCTATGATAGGTTGGAGATTGGCTGTGTCACCATGATAACCTTTTTCTCAACCCTCTTCCTCCCATCCCTTCTGCAACTTGAAACATACTTGTTTCCTCGACTACCCAACTCTGACAAAGCGTCTTCGAACTGAAACATTAACTGTGGTTCTCTTTCCACAGATGCTGCCTGACCAACTGAGTACTTTTGCTATTTTCGTTTTTTATTTCCAATTGCCAGCAATTTGTTTTTTGCTTTGTCTGTTTAGTTTAGAGAGACAGCGCAGAAACAGGCCCTTCGGCCCTCCGGGTCCGTGCCGACCAGCGATTCCCGTATATTAACACTATCCAACACCCACTAGGGCCAATTTTTACATTTATCAAGCCAGTTAACCTGCAAACCTGTACGTCTTTGTAGTGTGGGAGGAAACCAAAGATCTCGGAGAAAACCCACGCGGTCACAGAGAGAACGTACAAACTCCATACAGACAGCACCCATAGTCGGGATCGAACCCGGATCTCTGGTGCTGCATTCGCTGTAAGACAGCAACTCTACCGCTGCCCCACCGTGTCGCCCTTGTTCAAGTCCCAAGTCAGGGTGGAGTATATCTCGGAAAGGAACTTGATATTGCTTCAAACATAAACACTACATCCTGGCAGATTATTTTATTGTGTACACAGGATATCTGATCTAAACATATTGTGTTCTAACATCCATTAATCAGACCTACAGAGGTCAAAGATCAGGCTCTCCAAATAGTTGTTATAAGCTGATTATGTGTGGATTTTTAATTTACGTGTCAACATAAAATTTACATCCAAAAATAATACTCGATTTTCTGTACAAAAATGCCACTAATCTTTGACTGCAGTCTTTAAGTGCAGAGGAATTTGGATACCTCCTTTTGTTGCAGAGATCTGTTTTCATGAGAAATCAGATGTGTGTGAGGTGTTGCACTTTGGGAGGTCAAATGAAAGGCGAAACTATATAATTAATGACATGACCCTAAACAGCAGAGATGTACAGAGGGATCTTGGGTCCAAGTCCATAACTCCCTGAAAGTGGCAACACAAGTAGATAGAGTGGTAAATAAGGCATATGGTATGATGCTTTCACAGGCCGGGGCATTGAGTACAAGAGTCAGGAAGTCATGATGCAGTTTTATAATAATGTGGTTAGGCTGCATTTGAAGTATTACATTAAGAACTGGTCGCCCCATTACAAGAAAGATGTGGAGGCTTTGGAAAGGCTGCAGAGGAGGTTTACCAGATTTCAGGGGTATTACAAATTCAGGGGTATTCACTACAGTGGGAGGTTGGACAGACTTGGATTGTATTCTCTGGAACAGCAGAGGTTCTAGATTAACCTGATAGAAGAATATAAAATTATGAGGGGCACTAGAGGACGTGGCTTTAAGGAGAGAGGGGCAAAGTTTAAAGGAGATGTGCGGGGCAAGTTTTTTACACAGGGTGTGGTGAGTGCCTGGAACACACTGTAGCGGGTGGTGGTTGAGGCAAATTTGATAGTGGCATTTAAGGGAATTTTGGATAGGCAAGTGGATATGCAAGGAATTAAGGGATATAGATTATGTTTAGGTAAATAAGAGATGGCCTTGGAATCATGTTCAAAACAGGCATTTTGTGCCAATTGGCCTGTTCTTCTGCTGTAGTGTTCTATGAACGACCTAACAACAGGATCACGGAGGTGTTCAGCGATCAGCCACAATTTAAGAAACCCAAATGGGTTGGAAAAAGTTAACTAACTAGATCAGCACCTTAGAAATTGCTGCACATTGGAAAATGAAAACAGAACTAGTTGAACACCTCAGAAATTGCTGCATAAACCACATGAATGGGCCTTTCCATGCATCTCTGCAAACTGAACGGTTCCTTTTGGGCGGTTACAATGGAAAAAAAATAACAGGCATGATATTATATTTTGTTACCAAATCAATTATATCATAAACTTCAGAGATCTTCCATTGCAGGTTGTAACGCTTTGAAACTCTTAACATGTTACATTTACAAAGATACTTTAATGGATCGATGCACCCCAATGTATTTCTCAGGACTGATACAAATATTAGGAAGAGGCAGAAAGAGGAAGAAGGGGGAATAAAACTGATGCTTGACTCTGATCTGGCAGAGCTTGAGTATACGAGTGTGCGTGACCACCATATTCAATAAAAGCTGCTTTCACTTACAACCATCTTGAACTCTGGCTCGTGAACATTGCACAACATTAACCTCAACTATGAACTTCTATGGACTGTCTTTGGTTGCACTAAGGATGACAGGTTTTTGCACTAGTATTATGGCTATTAATTTATTGACTTTTTGATTATTATATATTATCTGTGATGCATTTAAAGGCGTGTTATGCTGCAGCAAGTAAGCATTCCATTGTTTTGTTGTCGGTGTACATGACAATTAAACGCTCTTGACTTTTGAGCCCCTAAAATTGTGTCTGTTGCATTTGTGGCTTACCAATCACTAGGTCGAGACATTGCAAAATTAATTTGTATGTATTCCTTTTTTGAACTCCAGCACTTTAGTTTGTTATTTAACAAACTTTAATAAGTCTATGGAATATAATTTTAGCAAACTCACTGAGCCGCAATTGTGCCTCATCAGAACTCCCTGGTGCTTTCTAGCACTCGAGATGGCTGGCTCACTGTCCTCATACACAGGAGGAACTGTGGAAAGAATCGGCACAGACTGAATGACCTACTTTCTCTTGCACATAAATCAGCTCAGACATGAAGGAATGAAGGCAGGGAGGTTGATAATAGCTCTTCCAAACATCTGTACTTCCTTGACACTGTTTCCATGCTGTGGAGAGTAGAGTGGCTAAGATGAGTAGGGCAGATGTACTTATGGTTTATCTGGATAAACCCAGGAGGGAGAAAGTAGCCCAGGAGGGGAAGCTCTGTTGATACGAGAAGATGAGGTTGAAATGTGAGTGTAAATAATGGGTTGGACAGATTGAGTGAAATAGTCTGTTTCCCGGCTGTAAAATTCAACTTTAATCTTGTACATTAGCCCACAATGCCAGTAACAACAGGACCTTGCCACTCCATTACAAAGCAGTTAAAAGAACTTCCACCCATACAGAATATTTCATGAAATAAACCGACCCCAGAGTGATCAGTGGAGCAATGATCAAATAATGTTGGTATAAATGTAAAATTGTCGCTAGTGTGTGTAGGGTAGTGTTAATGTGCGGGGATTGCTGGTCGGTGTGCACTCCCTAAACTAAAAAGTAAAGATGGATCGTCAAAAAAGGGGAAGAGATGGAGCAATGTAGGGAAGGAATTCTGCAGTGTTAGGCTTTGACATCCATTAGGCACTGCTGCCAATAGTGGAAGGATGAAATTCAGGGAGCTAGAAAAGTACAGAGGTCACGCTGGGTTGTTGGACTAAAGGCTATGGCACAGAGAGAAAGAGAGAGAGTGAGAGAGAAAGTCACAGGGAGAGAGAGCGATGATTTTAAACAGGCAATCTTTAATTCTTTGATCATTTGCCATCATTTATGTGGATATCATTTTTGTTCAAAGTCTTTTCATGTAAATAAAAATTAAGAAATTTGCTGCCTTTCTGTTGCCAATTTTCATTGCTCGGTTATTGTGGCTCGATCTGTCCTGTTATAAGCACAGGTTTGTTCTACCATTCAGTAAGGTAACAGCTGAGATTTCCTCTTTGCCTGAATTACCTTTGGTTAATACAAAGTAATAAATGTTAAAGTACAATTGACCTAATATCAATTGAGTAGGCCTCCCTAAACTTTTGCCCTCTGTCAAAAAGTGTTTTCTAGATTCACTTTTCAAGGTATGAATCTAATTTTTAGATTTTATCTTCTAATCTTAGATCAGATTTCAATCAGATTTTTTTTCTCTCAATCAAACCTAAAAGCTACCCATAATATTCTGAAAACTTTGATTAGATATTTCCTTTATATAATTCAATCCCAGGGAATGCAGCTCTGTGCAATCTCTTCCCCATTAGTTGCTGCTTTAAACTTAATTATTTGCAATGCTTTGACTCATCATTCCTAAAACCTCCTGATGTGCATCGTATTCTGCTTGACATCACTGAAATGAAGCAATTTGGGACATTTTAGCATGTTAAAAACACAACGTGAATGTTAGTTGTTGTATTGGTTTAAGCAGCAAGATGAGAAGTTATCTACTGAAGATGGGCAGGTTTTATTCCCACTAGCTTGTGATTCAAACAATTGGTTGAAAATTAAGTGTTCCAAACCTAGTGTGGCTGAGGATAAAAATGTAGCAATGAACACATTCACATCTGATCTGAGGTCGGCCATGGCCCGCCTCCTCGGGGTTAACCTGCACCGCACCACGGCGTATCATCCGCCGGCGAACGGCCTGGTGGAGCGCTTCCACTGGCAACTCAAGGACCCGGACTGGGTCAACGCATTGCCGTGGGTTTTGCTGGGTGTCTGCACTGCGCCCAAAGAGGCCTTGGCCGCCTCCTCGGCTGAGTTGGTCCCCTGGCCGTGCCCGGTTAGTTCATACCATCAGCACAGGGCCAGGTGGAGCAGCCATCAGCCGCCCTGCAACGGCTTAGAGACACGGTGGGCAAGCTGGCACCGGTGCCGACGCCTTGCCATGGTTCGTGTACACTGCACGTTCCTTCAGCTCTCCAGGTCTGCCTGTTTGTATTCCTGCGTCGGGCTGCGCACCGGTCGCTTCTTCAGCAGCCGTACGAAGGACCATTCAAGGTCCTCGAGCATGGCCCTTCCACATTTGTTTTGGACATGGGGGGTCGTCGTGAGACGGTCTCCGTTGTGCGGCTGTGGGACTAGGGGAAAATAAATGGTCGGCACGGACTGGAAGGGCCGAGAAGGCCTGTTTCCGTGCTGTAATTGTTATATGGTTATATGGTTATATGTGGACATCAGCCAGCCGGTGCTACTTGCATGACCTCGCCCTCGGGGTTGCCCTCTGTTCCGGCCCCTTCCACAAGCGCTTGCGCCGCCACCTTCACCTGGCAGTGTGTCTCCGGTTCCTGCACCTGCCGTGGTGCGCACACGGGCTGGTCATATCGTATGCCCCCCTGTCCATTTCGTGCCTCCGGGTCTTGGGGGGGGGGGGGGTTCCTATGGCTGTTCCTGGGAAGTAGGCTACCCCCTGGTTCACCCCCCTCGGCACTTAATGGAGTGGTCCCGGGCAGGGCCCAGCTACGAGTAAACATAGAAACATAGAAACATAGAAAATAGGTGCAGGAGTAGGCCATTCGGCCCTTCGAGCCTGCACCGCCATTCAATGTGATCATGGCTGATCATCCAACTCAGTATCCCGTACCTGCCTTCTCTCCATACCCCCTGATCCCTTTAGAGTATAAGAGCAGGGGCTCTTAATGGCAGTTGGTCTTCAGTCTCCCACTGAAGCAGAGAGTAGTGTGCTGTACTAATTAAAGCCTTTACAGAATTCACCTGGCTAATCGCCTTCATTCCGGGCTTTCCACGCACCCGCTACAAGATCAACCAAATTGATCAACTAAGGGCTCTGATCTGATACACCATCTATCCATTCCCTCCACAGATGCTGCCTGAACTGCTGATTGACACCAGCACTTTGTGTTTTGCTCAAGATTCCTCCAATTTCATGTGGCTTGAAAACCTTTGATGTTTTCATTTCCAAATACTCCTTTAAATTGTAACTACTATTTTGGACTGCAAGGTACCACAGATTTAGATATTTGTTGATTCCAGTTTACCAGGGCAACAGGGAGAATATGTTTCACTTTGATTGATACTAGCAATAATGAGGCTGATTGCTCATTAACTACTTGTTTAATTGAACAGAAAATTAATTGTGCGGCTTCTCATTGAATCTTTTCATTCTGGGATTTTACTGGTTCTTTGCTTCCTGGCTCTGCAGAGTGCAGCTGGAATTTTGCAATGTTGAGATCAACAATAAACATATTTGTGGGTTTAGTCACCAACTGGGCATTTGACAGGGTCAGAGTGCTGGCTGACTTAAGCAGTCAGAGGACGCTTGCATTCACTGAGCATGACATTTAATACATTAGTGCACCATGCAAATATTTACAATTTACCATTTCTCTTTAGCCATTGAATAGCAAGAGCCTGTAACTTGTTATCCCAGAGAGTTGTTCAGGCAAGTAGCACAGATGCATTTAAGGGAAAATTAGAACAGCACACAAGGGAGAAAGAAGTTATAGGTAATGCCACTTTAATTGATGATGAAAACGGATATATGAGACATAAAAGCTTTTGGGGACAGGTTGGACTGAATGGGCTATTTCTCTGCTGTAGACATGATGTGATTTGTACATCAAAATGTCCACACAGTCCTTTATCCCCATCCATACTTAAGGAAATTCCCTTTAAGTTGGGATATAATGTCCCATATTCACATTGAAGGGAATATTTGGTTGGCCCTGGCTTTAGGAAGCCAATTGCTCGCCCTGGTGGTGGGAGGGCTGGTATGTTTCCCGGATGGTGTCGCTGGGCTCCGTAGGAAGGGAGGATGTGAGTCATGTTTTTGGGCCACTTGAGTTTGTTAGCCTCAATTGGGTTCATTCAGTCATCTACCAGCAGGGTTGTGGATGTTAATGAGGGTGATGTTGAGGGGGTCCACAAGACTGGGGCGAGAGATTGTTGACAGAGTAAAAGTGTTGGCTTGTTTGGTGCGATTTATATTACGTTCTTGAGATTATATCAAGCTCCATCACAAATATGTAGTAACCGTTCCAGATTCTGTAGCAAAGTTGTTTTGTTCACAACAAGTGGTCAAAAACAGTAAAATATCAATAACCTGATTAAAAAAAAAAAATTTGATGTTGATTGAATGATGAATATTTGCCAGAGCACTGATGGTAACTCTTTGGGAGAAGCACCTCCCGCCTTCTTGGGTGGAGGTGAGAGATCTTATAGTACTAATCTGAAGTTAAGGTGAGTTCTCCCAGGCACCCTGTCAACATCTATCCCTCATTTAGCAATTCTGAGACAATTAAACCGGTAAATGCCTGAATCGCTTACCAAACATAGATGGGGGTTGAGGATGCCATCATCCACCTGCTCCATCATTCCTGGATAAGCTGGGAAGCATTGTGAGAATCATGTTTTTTGACTTCTCCAATGCTTTTAACACCTTCCGCCCTGCATTGCCAGGGAGCAAACTGACAAAGATGCAGGTAGATGCTCCATTGGTGTCCTGGATCACCAACTACCTGACTGGACGACCAGAATATGTCAGGCTACAGAACTGTGTCTCAGACATGGTGATGAGCAACACAGGGGCCCCACAGGGGACTGTCCTCTCTCCCTTCCTGTTCACCATCTACACCTTGGACTTCAGATATAACTCGCCTCCTGCCACCTGCAGAAGCTTTCAGATGACTCTGCAATTGTGGGCTGCATCAGTGAGGGGAGGGAAGCTGAATACAGAGTTGTAGTCAACGACTTTGTTAAGTGGTGTGAGCTGAATCCCCTGCAGCTCAACACTGACAAGACTAAGGATTGGTGGTGCAATTTAGGAGGAGAGGAAGACCCCAGTCCCCTGTCTCCATCAATGGTGTGGATGTGCAGTTTACCAAGGAGTACAAATACCTTGGAATGCATCTGGACAGTAAACTCGACCGGTCCAGGAACGCTGAGGCCCTGTACAAGAAGGGACAAAGCAGCCTGTACCTTTTGAGAAAGCTCCACTCCTTCAACGTCTGCAATGAGATGCTGCAGATGTTCTACCAATCGGTGGTAGCCAGTGCCATCTTCTTCGCAGCCATGTGCTGGGGCAGCAGGGCGAAGGCTGCGGACGCCAATAGGATTAACAAACTCATCAGGATGGCTGGCTCCATCCTGGGGGCGGAGATGGATTCTTGGAAGGTGGTCTTGGAGGGGAGGATGCTCCTCAAACTGTAGAACTCACCCCCTCCGTGACACACTGGTCAACCTGAGGAGTACCTTCAGTAACAGACTGGTTCCACCAAGATGCAGTCCAGAACGCCACAGGAGATCCTTCCCTGTGGCTATCAAACTGTACAACTCCTCCCCCTCCTGTCATGGGGTAGATTGACTCCTCTCTCCCCCCTCCCCAATCTTTGCACATCCTTAATCCTTTCCACTCAACACTTTAATTTCATGTTTCATGTATTTTGTGTTTTTCCGACTGTTGGCAGATCAATTTCCCTCCTGGGATAAATAAAGTTTTATCGTATCGTTTCATGAAGAAACTTCCCATTGGAATGAAAACTATCTCTGTCTCCCACTTAGTTTTCATTTCCTCAGAACAGGGAAATTCCTGGAGTCAGTGCTGTGCCACTCCCTGTTGCCTCAACATCCTTTCTGAACATTTTGGCCAAAACTGCGGCCATTTGTCAAAGTAAAAAAAACATAAAGAGTTGCATTAAAGTTGCACTGTTCACATCCCTTTCTGGAGAATTTGCCAGCCAACGATCAGTTTTTCTACAGTTATACAAAACTTATACAAACGTTTGGGAAATAAAAATGCAGAAAACTTTAACTTAAAAGTTTTCTACATTTTTATTTCCCAAACTTTTATATAAAAGATGATTGTGATAACAACTTACATCCAAATTTCTTCACTGGGCTCACTCAAGGCACGGGTACAAGATGCTGCCCTTGCCAGTTTGTGTTTGAGATGGATGAACTGATTGAAAGCATATTGTCATATTGCAGTCATGCTTGTGATTCACTTTGTCACCCCAAAACCTCTGAGGCTGTGTGACCTGATTTAGGCTGCACTAGATTGCCCTGCATCTTCTGTGTCAACGCAGACTCCAGTCCCTCTAAACAGAATGCACAGCAAAGTATGAGCTCCCAGACACCAGCTGAACTGCTGTTGTACTGGTATTAGCCATGGGCTAATGGGTAGCCTGCTCTCCTCAGGTTGGCTGATCACCTCAACGCTGAGTCTTGATTGCAAACGTCCAGGCTGTTTATCCAGGGAGGGCTGAGGCCGACTGCATGATTCACAAGTTGTATGAGCAGAATTAAGCCCCTGTCCCACTTGGGAGACCAAAACAGCAACCTCTGGTGACCTTGCCCGCCACCCAAGGTTTCCGTGAGGTTACCGGAGGTTTTGGTCACTCTCCCTAATGGTCGAAAGTGGTTTCCGCGTGGTCGAGGCTTCATCTAGGTTGCTGCTATTTTTTCATCATGATTAAAACCGGCCTCGACTGAAAATACGTTGCCTTTTTAAAAATCGATAATTTTTTAGTCGCAGGTCTAGTCGAAGCTGGTTTTCTTCATAGTCGAGGAAGGTTTTCAACATATGCATGGGAGGTGGTAGGAGGTTGCAGGTCACCTCGACCTTGATTTTTTTTTGGGTGGCGGGCAAGGTCACCAGAGGTTGCTGTTTAGGTCTCCTAAGTGGGACAGGGGCTTTAGGCTATTCAACCCGAGTCTACTCCTCCATTCAATCATGGCCAATCTCTTCCTCCTAACCCCATTTCCCTGCCTTCTCCCCATAACCCTTGACACCTGTTCTAATCAAGAATTTGTCTATCTCTGCCTTACAAATATCCACTGATATGGCCTCCACAGACCTCTGTGACAATGAGTTCCACTGATTCACTACCCTCGAAAGAAGTTCCTCCTCACCTCCTTTCTAAAAGTGCGCCCTTTAATTCTGAGGCTATGACCTCTGGTCTGAGACTCTCTCACCTGTGGAAACATTCACTATCTATGCCTTTCATTATTCTGTAAGTATCAATGAGGTCCCCCCATCAACCTTCTAAACTCCTGCAAAGTAGAAGCCCAGTGCTGTCAAACGCTCATCATATGCTAACCCACTCATTCTTGGAATCATTCTTGTAAACCTCCTCTGGACCCTCTCCAGAGCACACACATCTTACCAGATATGGGTCCCAAATTTGCTCACCCTATCTGTCCTTGAAGGCGGATGCAAAAAATCCAAGGGCATTATTATAAGGAGGAGTGGCAGAGATCTCCCCGTTCTGCCGGCTAATCCCTATCTTTGAATCATCACTAAATAAAGCAGAATGCATGGCCATTCGCAACAATAGTGCAACTCTTACTATTTGATCGATCTTGATAGGTGGAAATGTTGAACTTTGCAACGGCAACCAAAGTCCAAAAGTACATTGGAACATACTGAATTATGCAGCAGCGCATCCTTTTCTCACGGTCGTTGACTTGACAATGACCTTGGCTAATTTTTATCGAAAGAATGCTAGTAGACTGCTACACAGTACTGACATAAAATTGGGAATGCACTGAGTCATTTCAGATTTGAGCCAAATAGTTCTGTGTGATTGTAACTTCTGTTTCAGATGTAGAGTGGGGTGTGAGATCCCCACATTGCGCTGTGAAATGTAGAATCCATTGAAATCGGATTCGCCACGTTGAGGCCGCCCATTGGCCTGGCATAAATATGGCCCCTTTTTTAATCACTTGATAACATCTGGGTACTGGTGGAAAATAGCTGAGAAAGTGCCCTGCACACTGTGCTGGCACTACAGAGTGATGCCATCCGCTTGGCATGTTGTTTGTGAAATGAACCAGTCTTTGGCTGGCGTGACTTCGGAAAACATTTTGGAAAAAAAAATCATCGGAGCAAATCGGGTCAAGGTCAAAAAGCAATGAGGACTGTGTTTTCTAGGCCTTTTGCAATGGATCTTTCTGTTTGTCCTGTCAGTGATCGGATGTTTTTATACCACCACCACCACCACCTCACTCAATGTGGGCCAAAAATGAAACTCACTGCTCAGGTTTAGCAGCACCATTTCCTTCCTGGATGTTGTTCAAGTCCATTTCTTGTTACACCTAATCAGCATATCTCTGATACAACAGACAAAGAGGCCATTTGGTCCATCAAGTCTGGGCTGGCTCCCAATGGCATTAGCCCCATTCCCCGCCATCCTGACGGGGAGTATTCAATCTGAATCATTATTTGTTTCTCCTTCCACAAATGCTACCTGACCTGCCCAGGGTTTGCAGCAATTCCAGATTTTTATTTTAGATTTTCAGCATCAGCTGTTTCTTTTTGATTTTCTTTCCCTTTTCCTTATATTCCTGTAACATTACATAATTCTCTCTCCTAAAACCCCATCAATTCCCCTATGATTCTCTTTGTTATTAACTTCCATGAAAAGGGATAATTTACAGCAGCCATTTAACCTGCAAGCACATTTTGTGTTGTGGGTGGAAACCAGAGGACCCACAGAAAACCCACGTGGTCCTTTTACATTGGGGTGATTGTCATGGGGTCATAAAGGATAGTAATAGGTCCTTCGGCCCGACTTGTCCATGCTGAACAAGATGCTCCATCCACATTAATCTCCAGATGAGTTTTAAATGTTGTTATAGTTTCAAGTGGCCAGGGACTGTAGCCAGGGCACCAAGGGTAAAATTATAACGCTAGATTTCAAAAGTTCTTTTCACAGTCCCGGCAATGTGAAAGGTTGGGAGGTTTTCACCATTCCCAAAGGAGTCAATAGAAGAAAATGTTTCCTGGACAAGGAGACACGCCCTTAAAATTAGAGCCAAGCAGTTCAGGGAAGAGTTTCTACACTTTTCAGCAGAAAGAGTAGGAAGAGATGTGGACTCTCCCATACACAGCATGCAGTGTCAGCTGAATGCTTTTAATTTGGAGGAGGAATGTGCATGAAGGAACTGCAGATGCTGGTTTAAACTGAAGATAGACACAAAATGCTGGAGTAACTCAACGGGACAGGCAGCATCTCTGGAGAGAAGGAATGGGTGTTGTTTCGAGTCGAGTCTGAAGAAGGGTCTCGACTCGAAACGTCACCCATTCCTTCTCTCCAGAGATGCTGCCTGTCCCACTGAGTTAATCCAGCAGTTTGTGTCTACCTACTTTTAATTTGGGGATGGAAATATGTTTAATGGCGTTAAGGGATGGCAGGTGATTGCAGTTGGGGGATAGATCAAACAGGTCTGAAGGACTGTGTGGCCTTTGTGTCTGTACAAATCACAAGTAGACAGAAGCATGGTCTAATGACTCGGGGAGGGATAGCTTTGGAGTAAACAACTATGACGGAAGGAAAGGATCTTCTAATTTATTTGGCTTGTCCCGCACAATAAGAGCTGAGATGTCATTTTACAAAACACTGGTTTTGCCACACTCGGAGTATTGTATGCAGTTCTGGTCACCAGACGATAAGATGGATGTGATTGCACTGGAGAATGTAATGGAGACTCACCAGGATATTATCTAAATTGGAACAATTCAGAAATGAGGTGGAACTGGATAGGCTGGGTTTGTTCTCCCTCAACCAGAGAAGGCTGAGTTGTGACATGGTAGAAGTATACATGGTTATGAGGAAATAAATAGGAAGAATCTTTTTCCCTTCTTCTCCTTCTCCTTCTCCTCCTCCTCCACAGCTTGGAAACAGGCCCTTCGGTCCACTGAGCCCACGTCGACCAGCGATCACCTATTCACTAGTTCTATTCTACACACTAGGGAAAATTTTCAGAAACAAATTAACCTACTTTGGCATGTGGGAGGAAACCGGAGCATCCGGAGACGACCCATGCGGTCACAGGGAGAACATACAAGCTCCATACAAACAGCACCCATAATCAGGATCAAACTCAGATCTCTGGTGTTGTAATGCAGCAACTGTACCCCTGCACACATGTGTTGAGAGGCCAGGCAGAGTAAAAGCAATGGAACCACTGAGTGGTTAGTTAGAAAATATGAAGAATGCTTGCTGAATTGACATCAAATACATTATGCTTTTCTTGATCAGGGGATCCTTTAATACAATATTATCTGTGGCTACATTAACAAAACCTCCTACTTTTGTCTGTGTCATTCATTAAAAAAGGAACTGCAACTCATTGTCTGAAGTATTTTGAAAAAGTTGTAGCTTTGGATGAAAATAACTTTGTGGTTCGTACAAGTGTTGAGGTGGTATCAAGGGAGAAAACGAATGTCATCCAAGCAAGTGCATCTATCGCAAAAAGGCAAAGTTGAATCAGAGTTGACCAAAGCTTGGGTCATGGATGCAGAATTTAACTTAATTTCTTGCCTGAAAACAAGCAATCCAAATATTTGTTTGAACATTAGTTGCTTTGTTGACCTGAACTGTTAATACCAAAGCTACCAAAGCCAGGCGCTTTCTATTGTCCTTTATTTCCTTTAAGCTCTACTTAAGTAAAGTTTAAATATAACTGAATTACTTTGTTTATCAAGTCCCAGTAGAGAGCTTAAACTGTGCAGCTACATAACTCGCTAAAACCCCCAAACTCCCCAGAAATTGCTTCATTGATTAACTCAAATTCCCCTGTCCCCTCGAGATGCAATGATTCATTTATGAGAATCCGGTTAGTTAGGGCCAATGTTTTTTTTCTCAAAAAGTAGCAGCAATTTTGGTTTCCTGCAAACACTGACACAATTCTTTATTCTCTGCGCTTCTTTGACAATGTGCCAGTGTGTTGCTACATGGGGAACCACAGTGCAGTTGAACATTGCTCTATCCCACAGTGCAGTTGAACATTGCCCCATAATTCTGCAGTAGAGAGAGATTAATAACATTCCATCCACTCTCTGACTGTGGCCTGTTATATCGAGGTCCAATGAAATGAGCAGCAACATCTCCTTCTATTCTATAACATTGCAATCTTCAGGACTCCACTGAATTCTACAACTTGAATTAACTGATTTTGTATCAGATTCAGCCTGTCCCGCAGTAGGTCATCTCTCCGTGATATTGATTCAGTTTTTCATTTTCCATTAGCGCAGCCTGAACTGTAAGGTACATCCATCAGCCCAGTATCTTTTGAGACTCTGATGTTTGTATTATCACTCTCTAACTTTCCCCATTAACCCATTGATCAATGTGAGCAAAGCAAGCTACTGCAAATAGCAATGTAATAATGACAACACCAAAACAGGTGCAGAGTCTGTTTACTGCTTGGATTAGGGGGTGTTAGCTATAAAGAGTGGTTGGACAAACTTGAATTGTTTGTCTCTGGAGCATCAGGGGCTGAGGGGAAACCTGATAGAAGTATATAAAATGATCAGAGGCATAGATAGGGTAGACAGTCAGAACCTTTTATCCCAGGATTGAAATGTCAAAGACTAGAGGGCAGAACCTTAAGGTAAGAGGGGGATAATATAAAGGAGATGTGCAGGGCAAGTTTTATTACACGTACGATGGAAGGTGCCTGGAGCACGGTGCCGAGGTAGTGGATGAATAACATATGATGGTGGCATTTAAGAGGCTTTTATAGTGGCACATGAATATGGATGGATACCATCAGATAGAGACATTTGGAGAAAAGCAAAATAGGGGTCACTGATCAAATATGATCTTATTAAGTGGTGCAGACGATCAAGATCTGATCACAAATCTCATATTATGATGCTATATTCCTAGCTTCGTACAGCTTAAGGATTTATTGCATGTTGAAAGGAGATAATAAAACAAAGCCTTGTACCTCGTTTGGGTAGATGTAAAAGATCACAGACACTGTTTTAATCCCTCAAACAATTGATCATTTATTTTACTACCAGAGCTTGCTGTGAGTAAATTTTCCAGCAGTATTCATCTACATTATAACAGTGACTGTACTCAACAGTAATTCTCTGTTAATAAGGCACCATGGGATGTCCTGCATGGATTACTTTTGCATGTTGTCATATTCCTGCACGAGCATAATGATGCAAGAGATTATTGGAATGAAGTATGTGTGCAATATTTGTCACCTTCCAATGTTTCATTTGAAAGGATGTTTGAAAAGTAGCACAAGAAACAAGAGCATGTGTAGGCAATGCCCCTCAGGTCTGCTCTGGTATTCAGTAATATCATCGCCTCCTGTCTTATTCCTCTATCCTCAGTTCACATAATGTCAGAGGAATTTATGAACCTTGGCCCTGAGTATAAACACTGGATACTCCAGGATGGAGATTTACAAAGGCTTGCAACAAAATATATTTTTTATCTTCGATCCGAAGGAGAGCCCTGAACCAAAATGTTGCCTATCCATTTCCTCCAGAGATGTGACCTGACCTACAGAGTAACTCCCGCACTTTGTATTTTACTCAAGATTTCAGCATCTGTGTCTCTCAAGGTATCTTTCCTCGCCTTAGTCTTAAATGACTGAATCCTTATGCTGATATTAATTACCATCCATCTCCAGCAGTGTTTCTGCCTTTTAGTCCCAGTAACAATATTCATGAAATATTAATTTCCAATTAAAGCTCTTTGGCATCTACCTGAGGGACACCTGCTATCATGCTTTCAATTACCACAATAAAAAACACATGTTATTGCTTTGTATGTATTAACCAGTGTACACCATTAAATAGTGCACATCAGTAACTGGCCACACTTCTTCTCAAGACTAAAGGGTATTTATATATAATAGTAAGATTAAATGAGAACTTACCAGTTTGAAGTTTGATCTTTATTTTATGAGGAGTTACGATGAGGGATTACGTGAAGAAGCCCGCCAGCCCGCATGCGCATCAACGTCCAAAACAGTTGTTGAACTGAATATAGGAAGATTCGAGAGACTTGAAATACCAGCTGACCTTTATGAGAGAGGGTTGGGAGCGGAGGGCACGTAATCCCTCATCGTAACACCTCATAAAATAAAGATCAAACTTCAAACTGGTAAGTTCTCATTTAATCTTACTATTTTACTTCGGAGTCATGTGAGTGACTATGTGAAGATTTCAAAGCTCTGTGATTTCATGCCGTGAACATGAGCATCAGTTGACCACAGATGAGTGTACATTCATAACGCATTCAGACATGATATAGATTTAAACATGCTGATGCTTTTAAATGAACACATAATAATAATAGCAACCTGTCTCATCCGGGAGGATACTATAAACCAGAACTTAAAATAGAGCTGGCAAATACCCACGGTCTGGCAATGGGTTTGTTATAAAATGTTTGGAAATGTTCATTCGTTTGACCATCCTGCAGCCGCTAGGATGTGGTCCAGCGGAACATCCATAACCATTGCTGCTGATGTTGTTACAGCTCCGGTGGAGTGAGATTTGACACTGTCAGTGTTCACTCCTGCACAAGCCAGAACCAAATTTAACCACCTAGAGATGGTCTGTACTGATACCTTTTATGAGGTTTCATGTAACTAACAAACCTAGCTAGTTCAGAGCCTTTAAGGCTCTAGGTGACCTTAACATACTGTTGTAGATGTGTGACCACACATAACCGAAGATCCATGGTGTATGCCAATAATCTAGTTTGAGACCTGGTGCCCTTGGTCTGATCTGCTTGACTAAGTCAAAAACATAAAATGTTATTTTGCCTGCAGATGTAAGCATCCTGTCCAATTGCAGCTTATACAACGACTGAATCTATAACGCTGAAACCAGCGCCATGAGCCTAACCACTTGTAAGTGAGGTCAACCAAGGACAGGGATATAGCTGGAGCCCACCGGTGAAGCAGCGTCAGCACAATGTCAACATCCCATATCTCTGAGTACCTGGCCCTGGGAGGTTTTGAGCCGAAGATACCCTTCATAAATCTGGCTATCAGTGGGTGAGGTCCGACAAAGTGATGTCCCGATCCCAGCAACAAGTATGACGACAAGGTACTTCTGGCACAAATTATGGCACTATAATTCTATCCCTCGTCAACATTAGTCCAAACATCTTTATACGTGCCGTGTCATACGTATGTTGGACTGTCGACAGAACACTGCCCACTTTGATATAAGAGATGTACTACTTCTTGATACTATGTCAGCAGGCCGCAGTGATCATGACTAACGTACGACCAGACAGTCTGAGCCCTAGATAAGGTCTTCTCAGACTCTGCAATCAATGCTTTGATTCAGTCATGCAGTGGATGGTCCTCTCCAGTCACGGGGTGAACCAGCAGATATCTGCGTTTGGGAACAGCCCTAAAAGGCTCTGTTATCATTCCCAATATGAGTGGGAAACATGGCTGTGTAAGCCAGTCAGGGACTACCAAAATGCCTGAGGCGGAGTCTTGCTGGATCTTTAGCAAGCACCGCCTGATGAGGCAAAATGGAGGGAATGTATAAAGAACATTTCTCCCTAGTGTAGCGAGAATGCATCTACTGCTACTGCCCCTGGATCTGATTCTCATGCCACATACTTTAGTAACTGGTAATGAAGTCGAGATACGAACAAATCGATATCCGGTGTTCCATACCTTTTCGGAATGGATGGAGGTAAATAATGAGACCTACTTACCAGCGTCTCTAACTCCAGGTCGCTTTCCTTTGCTGGGGCTTCAACGAAGTTTCATTCGCAGACTCTGTCCATCATGTTTGTCATTTCTATAGATAGCTGATGCTGCTGGCCAACTTCTCTTGTAGTGGCTAATCCGTCTCTGACGGAGCAGCAATTTTAGAGGCAAAGCACACCGCTTTCCCACATGCAATTGTCGTACATTATGCATCAAAGCATGAGATCCCGGCACATAGTCATATTCGGGTTCCTGTTTGGAACTAACCTTTGACTTTCTTTTAGAATGGGAGTAAATTGCACCTGAACCAGGTGTTACCCTCCGTATTCCACAAATTGATGTGCATGCTTCTGTACCGGGCATGTTTTGCGACACCATCTCCCACAATCTTTTGGGGGAGGCAATGCGAACTTTGAACCAAGGCAGCTGCAGGCATATGACTTGAACTGTCTGTGTATGCTTCCATGATACGGGGCATAATATATATGGCTCCATCTTCATCCTTCATAAATCCGAATGGGAGGACTTATGCAACCTGCACCGGGAGCTGCCTCAGGCATGTGTGCATAGATGTTAGCACCATCTCCATCACTACGGTCAACCGAGTGGGAGGAATTGCAACCCTGAACCAGGCATTGCTTCAGGCATATGTTCATACTTCTTTAGCACCATCTTCACCACTCCGCTTATTTGAGTGGGGAGGAATTTGCAACCCTGAACCAGGAGCTGCTGCCTGACATGCCTCAAGACAGAGCATTCTTTGTGTTCGTAACTGAAACACGTCCCAATCTTGACTGACATAGGTGTCCCAAGACTTGGCACTTTGCCAAGAGTTGGGGCCGTCCAGTTGCTCCCTTCAGCAGCCGCCAGGACTAGCTGTGCAAATCCATGCTCTGTTGGCATCCTTATTTACCAAACAGGCTGCACGTGCTAGTGACTCCGAGTCCTGCTCCTTTCTGATGCCAATGTAGTATACAGGGAAGGACTGGAGTGCCTCTGGCCCCCATACGCTAGACAGAGTGGGAAAACCTGCCAGGTATTAGTCATGGGCAGTGACGTTTACATGAATGAAAATCCCCATCACAATTAAATCAGAGATTTGATCACTTATTGACATGTATAAAGATGACGTCTGTGGGAAGAATCTTCCACAGTCCCCTCTAATGAGCGGAAACCATGACGCCACCATGTCTAGCTCGCACAGGTGACTGATAGGCACAGCTCAAATAAGGCTTCTCAAGCCAGGGGCTCTACACTGCCATGGCCGGTCCCATTCCACTACACCTTTTATTGGTGTAAGTGATAATAATATTCCTTGTAATTTCTCTCTATAAAAAACATAATCTAAATTGGCATGATAATGCAGCTGGTAGAGCTGATGCCAGGGACCTGGGCTAAATCTTGACCATAGATATATCCGTGTAGAGTTTGCAGCTCATAAGATGTATTGGTTATGATAGTCACAAACGTGACCCTGTGGCAACTATAATAATGCCCACTCTATTACAGCCATACAAAAATAATACACATTAACTGGTCCACACAACCCATGTTTCGGAAGAACCAGACCCACGTACCTGCATGGTTTTATGGTAGGCCCAAAGGCCCCTAATGTGGGTTTTATTCCCGTCCTTGATTTGGCGGGTAGGTCTGCTGGGGTTCGTGGATGCACCTTTTCCCTGAAGGCCGGCTTGGGCCTAGGCCTGAAAACCTCTGCCCAGAGAATCAGCATCTAGCTGCGACCAGCTTCAGTGAACCGCTTACTGCCAATGGAGGCGTAGGGGTGTTATTGCCGAAACGGTGAAGCTTTGCTCATCGTTGGTACCTTGAATAGTCCGATGGCTTATGCTTCCTCTTACTGGTCCTTTACTTGTTGGATAGGTTTTCCCCCGAAGAGAAGTTTCGGCGGCTAGACTCCTCCTGAAATATTGTGAGATAGCTGATGCTTACAAGGCTTGTAACGTGAGGGGAACTCTGCCCCCCCACCCCCCCCCCCCCCGGATATTCTGGAACCTTACTCATGAATACCAGTATGTGCCACGGACATACTTCCGGGTTTGGAGTCAGTCACACACTGACCCCTCGTACTCCCCTCCACAGAGAAGTAGATTTGTGAGCAGCCCTGAAACAGGCGCTGCCGTAGGCCCCCGAGGACTTGCGCTGATATGACCCTGTTTCACGGTCCATATCAGGATGGGTTAAACGTCCATGTATGTCGGACGGGAACCCACCTGGCCTGGCTCATCCCAGCACAGGCCTCTCTGACTCTGTTTAGCTGCCCAACCTTTTTGGGGCTGCGGAAGTCGGAGTCGCTGACCGCACTGTCAGCGACTCAGGTAGCGAACCCGACGGCACTTCCGCGGTCCGTAGCCAGTATCCCCATGGTCCTTAATCGGTTTCCCCGCGGGCCGTCCAGGTTTCGCCCCATATTTAAATATCCAGCAGGAACTCTGCAAAAGAGATTCCTGCAACAAAGGACAACCTGAAAAATAAGTTCGAAAACTTACCTACAGGATTTTGAAGCCTACCACTGTAGGAGCGATGCGCCTGCCAGCCAGTCGTGCGCCATGCGTTAGACGTATTGATGCGCATGCGGAATGGCGGGCTTCTTCACGTAGTCACTCACGTGACTCTGAAGTAAAATTGTATATACAAGTGCAAAAAATATAGTGAAATTGCTGCAACAATGAATTTGCAGGGGGAAGAAAAACAGAGGCATCTAACATGGAGGGCATAGGTTTAAATTAAGAGGTAGGAGGTTTAAAGGGGATTTGCAGATTTTTTTCCCCCTGAGAGGTTGGTAGGGATATAGAACATGATGCCTAAGTAGGTGGTAAAAGCAGATCGTCTCACACACTTCAGATGTATCTAGTGGAACATTTGAATTGCTAGCCCATAGAAGGTAGACCATGTGGATTAGTAAAAATATGGACTTGATGGTTGGCATAAATATGGTCAGGTAAAGGTCTGTTTTTGTTTGCTCTATATCTCAATGCGATATTTGAAAATGGTGGCCCAAAGCTGAGTCAAAGTGAGAGGCTCTTGAAGGAGGGGGGAGAGAGAGAGAGAGAGAGAGGGGGGTGAAGAGTTAAGGGATTCGAATTAAGGGATACGAGTAACTTGAGATTGACACTGAAAAGTTCTAACCATTTTTATGCTATATGTATATAGTGTGTTCATCATGCAAACACTTTGCAAACAGTTAGAAAGACATTGGTTGCATGGGTTTATATTTAGTTCTGTTTATTTTTGTAACGAGGTACAGTGAAACGCTTGTTTGTTGCGTGCAATCCAGTCAACAAAAAGACTAGTCATGATTACAATCAAACCATCCACAGTGTACAGATAGAGGATAAAGGGTACATTATTTGGTGCAAGATAAAGACTGATAAAGTCCATTTAAAGATAGTTCAATTCAGGGGAGAGGCCTGATGATCCTCAACAGTAATGGAGCTTAAGGCAGAAATTATACCAGATTTTTGTTAGGAGCTGACATTCATTGTCACTGTTGATTTCCTGGCTCCTTTTTTCAAACCACTGATTTGTGTATGGTGTAGGAATAATCAAGAGTTATTGTACGAAATGTAATGTTGATAGAAGAGCTTTGCTGTCAAGAGTTATGGAATACATAACCAAAGCTTCACACTTTCGTGCGCATGCATTATATAATGTCCTATTAAGGCATTCTGCCTTTGATACATGAAGTGTACTGGAGCATGTAATAGTCACATTTGCAACATGGGCTCAATAGATCATAGCCTGATATTCACAGCCAAGTTATGAGTCCCTGCAGTTAAAAATATTGTTCATTAACTATGACCATATTCCTTCATTGCACACCAGGCCACTTAATAACATCAGTTCCTATTTTCAACATAACATGTTGAGGCTGAACAGTAATTTAACCAAAATAGGAATGGAATGAAAACAGAAATAGCAAGAAATACTTGACAGTTTTTGTGCTTGAAATAATTATCGTCCTCTGTTAGGAATTAGTCGTAAAGACCTAAAGCACTTGATTGATTGAAAGATACAGCATGGAAATAGATCCTTTGGCCCACCGAGTCCACGCCGACCATCGATCACCCATTCACATTAGTTCAATGTTGTCCCACTTTCACATTCACTCACTACACACCAAGGGCATTTTACAGGGGCAAATTAACCTACAAAACCGTACATCTTTGGTATATGAAAGGAAACCGGAGAACTTTAAGGAAATCTGTGCGGTCACAGAGAGAATGTACAAACTTCACACAGACAACACCAAAGGTCGGGATCAACCCCAGTTGTCTGGTATGTGAGGCAGCAGCTCTACCTGTGTGCCCCCTAATAAGGACATAAAACATTTCAGGAATTGCAGAATACCGTTCATTCTGAAAGTAGTTAACAGTTTCTTCAGATTTAATATTCCCAATATTTACACATTGAACTTTACTGGTTCTCCAGACCAAGGTTGCCAGCTCCACTTGAACCTTTCCCTGTAGATTTCATGAGACTAGGTATATCACATCAAAACATTTAAAAAGGCAAAAAACATAGGAAACACACAGCGGGTCAGGCAGCATCTGTGGAAAGAGAAACAAAGTCAACATTTCAGGTCAAAAGTCTTTCATCAGATTCATCAGAGGTTCTGATGACAAGTCCTCAGCATTAACATTTTGCTTTCCAATTGACACTCCAGAATTTTCTATTTGTATGTCAAATTTCTAAGAATTTCCATTTTGTCTCATCTGCAAACAAGTATATTAAAGGTGGGACAAATTTAGGTCACAATGTAGGGTTGTGAGAAAGCTGCAGAGAGGTTTGAGGGGAATATAAATATGGAAGACGGTGTATAACATGGAAGAATGTAAAGTTTTCCACTTCAATCAAGAAAGCAGAAAAGCAAAATATTTTTAAAAGGTGCGAGATTGAAATGTATTGATGTTCAGAGGAAACTGAATGCCCTTGTACAGAAATCTCTGAAAATGGATGTACAGACTCGGCAAGCAATTAGGAAGGCAAACAGTATGTTCTTGTTTCCATTGCTTTTGATCTTATTTTGGGTAGGAAATTGCAGATTTAGACTTGGGGATGATGAATATCCTTCAATACGACCAATGTATGGCCTCGCATTAGTAGGTATAGACATTCCTAGTGGAAGTGTGCAAACGGGAAACCGTGGAACTAAACTAATATAACGCAAATGAAAGATTTAAAAATATATACAGCTGTCATGCTGAGATTGAGAGCGAAGTATTAACCTATCTCCACTGCTTGTGAGTGAAAATAGCAATTCTTGAGCCAAGAGCGAAAGGAGCAAGTTCAGTTAGTCTTGGTCATGAAGGGAATAAATTACAAGAACCCACAACATGAATTTATAAACAGGAACAGGTCACATCGCCCATCGAAGCTATTCCACTGAAGATAGACACAAATTGCTGGAGTAACTAGGCAGGACTGGCAGCATCGTTGGAGAGAAGGAATGGGTGATTTTTCTTGAGTCAAAACCCTATAGACTATAGACTATTCCACAACTCAATTCGAAGACAGTCAAACTGCATCATATCTGTCACCTACTGTACCTGTCCCTTTATTATCAATCATTCTCAATTCATAAGTTTCTATTCACTCCTAGACTCCCCAACATTTAAGGATGGAGAACTGCAAGTTTCCATTGGCCTATGTATGAAGATGTGCCATCTAATATTAACCATTATTATTTGCATAAAGTACCTGGCCTCCTTAACGGAGAATATAGTTGGTTACACAAAAAGCTGGAGAAACTCAGCGGGTGCAGCAGCATCTAAGGAGCGAAGGAGATAGGCGACGTTTCGGGTCGAGACCCTTCATCAGAGAATATAGTTTACCCCTTTCAAATCTTTTCATCCTTTAAGATGAAAAAAAAGAGTACCCTCTTAATCTTCTACTCCCAAAGGGAATACAAGCTCCCTCCTGGATCGGACTGAGTAATGTTGCACCTTATCAAAAAAAAGGTCAGAATTGCGTGCATACTGTGGTGACAAGTTTCAAATATATCATTTAGTGAAAGGGATTGAGAAGAGGACTGAGTTTTTTGCAGTTCCTTGTGAATGTGATCTTACAGAAACATATAAAATTGGGGATCTTATAGAATTATATAAAATTCTTAAGGGACTGGATAGGCTAGATGCAGGAAGAATGTTCCCGATGTTGGGGGAGTCCAGAGCCAGGGGTCACAGTTTAAGAATAAGGGGTAGGCCATTTATTACTGAGATGAGGAAAACGTTTTTCACCCAGAGAGTTGTGAATCTGTGGAATTCTCTGCCACAGAAGGCAGCGGAGACCAATTCACTGGATGTTTTCAAGAGGGAGTTAGATATAGCTCTTAGGGCTAACGGAATCAAGGGATATGGGGTGAAAGCAGGAACGGGGACCTGATTTTGGATGATCAGCCATGATCATATTGAATGGCGGTGCTGGCTCGAAGGGCTGAATGGCCTACGCCACCTATTTTCTGTTTACTTCTAAGTAAAGACCTTGCTGCAGTCATTGGTCAGAGGAATCCCAATCCAGGATGATTCATCCTCCATCTTTGCCATTAACCCTCATTTAAATAAACCTAAAACTGATGGTGTGCAGGTCTCTTCTACTGCTGAACATGCTGAGTGTACGAGTTCTCAGACAGACAGTCGTGTAGAATTTAATTCAACAAATATGGAGTGGGGATTTACAAGGGAAGTTCTGTTGATCAAAGCCAAATTTCTATACAAGGTGTCTTTGTTAAATGTTTTATCCCAGTGCCTTAAAATTATTGATGAAGGATCGTGTAGAGACACTTGACATACCTCTACAGCACTCTACAGCTATTAACTTGTTTTGAAGTCACATAAGGAAACAAAGCTTCAGGTCACCAAATCTGGCTCAGATGTAGAAAACAAGAAGCCTATTTTAAGAGTTTTGTTTAGACATACAGCATGGAATCAGGCCCTTCGGCCCACTGAGTTGGCGCTGACTAGCGATCACCCCGTACACTAACACTATCCTCTACACAGTAGTGACAATTTGTCAAAGAGAAGGTGGTTGTGGACAATAGAATCGTTCAGCACGGAAATAGGTAATTCAGCTCAACTCTTCACACTAACTTGCGGAGGGGATGTTTCCACATGGGGGAGAGTTGAGGACTAGAGGTCATAGCCTCAGAATTAAAAGACGTCCCTTTAGGAAGGAGATGAGGAGGAATTTCCATAGTCAGAGGGTGGTGAATCTGTAGAATTATTCTTCACAAAGGTTGTGGAGGCGAAGTCAATGGATATTTTTACGGCGGAGATAGATAGATTCTTGATTAGTACGGGTGTCGGGGTTATGGAGAGAATGGGGTTAGAAGGGACAGATAGTTCAGCCACGTTTGAATGGCGGAGTAGGCTTGATGGGCCGAATGGCCTAGTTCTGCTCCTATCACATGACCTTATGTCTTTTGGCACCGTTCCATATGAATCCCTTCCTGCAGCACCTGGTCCATAGACCGTTCCACTTAGGCAACACAAGGGCTCATCTCAGACATTTATTAAATGTTGTCATCGACCCAGCTTCAACCATGCTCTCAGACAGTGCATTCTTGAACCACTGCACTCCTTCGCTCCCACAATACTGCAACAGAGGCAGTTCTGGATCAGTAACTCAATGGGCCAGGCAAACAAGGCTAGGTGACTTTTTGGGTTGGGACCCCTCTTCACAATTTACACTGACACGATGTTTGTGCATGAAAAATGATTGTGAATGGATCCAATCTCTAGTATGCTACTGTCCAGAATGATCGCTTTGTGATATTCTCTTTGTCCTATCTATCCTCCCCTCCACCTTTTGCTGGTGCTTAAACTAATTTGTTTCCTATCTTTACCTGTTATAATACAGGGTCACCAACTGGATGCAGTATCTCTGTTTCTCTCTTTGCAGATCTCTGCCTGATCGCCTGAATATTTCCGGCGCTTTCTGTTTTTATTTCAGATTTCAACCATCTGCAGCTGTCTTGATTTTTCATTTTGAAAATTATTTTATCCGCGTCCCATCCAATTGAAACATATAGTAAAGTCACCCTGTGAATATGAACCAAGCAGTGAGCAATGGCAGGAAGGGTCTCGACCAGAAACGTCACCCATTCCTTCTCTCCAGAGATACTGCCTGTCCCGCTGAGTTACTCCAGCATTTAGTGTCTACCCAGTGAGCAATGGGAGTCTGAATTAGAGTGTACATGATGTCTATGAGATGCATATTTGTTGCACTGTGTAATTGCTCGGTCTCCGTATCTGTTTTAATGCTCATTTCCCCTTCATTTTGCACAGAAACCTCCTGCCAAGCTCCTGGAGGATGGCACTGCACTGAAGGGCAAGAGCAGGAGAAGCTCTGGTTCCGATAACCCCGACCATCTGTCGTCTGGGCACGAGGAGGAAATGGAGGTGGACCACCACCCCAGCGGACCCAAGAGCGCAGGGGTAGCCGTGCCGAAGGTCGTCACCTCAGAACCAGCTGCCCTGGACAGTGCGCTGATTCACCGTGAAGACAAAGGCCAAAACGGCATTGGGAGCAGGCACGAGTCCCTGGACAGCGACGTTGCAAAGGAGATCAGGTACCTCGACGAGGTCTTGGAAGCCATCTGTTGCGACCCCGTAGTGGAGAATGGATCGAATGCACCACCTTCTCCCGAGCCGGGCCCAGTGCGGGTGGACGGCCGGGGTCCACCCGTTTCCATGGCGCTGGAGCCATCTGCACCACCGCTCAACAGCACGGTACACGTGGACGGGAAGGAGCAGCAGATGCGGGAGGAGGGTGAGGTCAAGGTGAATGGTCTCCTGCCGAGCTATGTCAGAGTTTCCTCTGCGGCAGAGCGGAACGGAGAACAGCGACTGGTGGAAAGTTCCAGAAGGTCCTCCAGGGACGGCGAGCCGGTCATCGTCCCCTTGAAGAAAGAAGCCAGGTTTGAGCTGCGGGCCTACCACGAGGACAAAAAGCCCTCCAAGCTCTTCGCCGAGGATGGGAGGAGCGAACCGTACAAGATCAAGAAGAGCAGAGCCTCGAACGAGATCGCTGAGCTGGAGAGGGCCCGGCTGGAGGTCATCCGAAGCCAGGTGGTGAAGAAGAACCCCAGCATTGCAGAGAAGTGGAAGCCACCGCAGGAGAAGACCATCGAGGAGCAACTCGACCCAGATAAGTTGGAATCCCACAAGAAGTACGCCGAGCGCAAGCAGAGGAAGCAGGGGGGACAGCTCTCCCCAGTGTCCCCCAAGCTGAAGTCCCCCATGTTTGTGCCACCAGAGCCCATCAGCATCAACAGGGAAGATGTTGTCACCGAGCAGATAGATTTCTCCGCCGCGCGGAAGCAGTTCCTCAAGATGGAGAACGCGCCCGAGCACGCCAGTCAGAGGCGGCCAGCGAGCGCCCGAGGGACCACCGCCCGTCCGGCGCTGAAGTTGGCGGAGGCACCCAAAAGGGAACGGGTGGTGGGTTCAGGTGGCTTGACGGAGACGGGCGGGACTCGGGAGCCCGCGGCGCCCCTGGGTGGCAGTGAGGTGTCCCTGGTCAAGGCTTCCAAGGTCAGCGTGGTGCCAGACGAGGGTGAGAGCCAGGAGGGGCTGTCACCCCCCTGGAAGAACCAGCAGAAAGAGGAGACATGCACAGAGCCACCTCTACACCGGCCCGCCGAGCTGCTCGTCAACAGCGGCCTCAGGGACGAGGTGGTAGGGAAGGTGTGTGTGGATGATGAGGGGTTTACCAGGGTCAGGGCTGTTTTGACAGTGCTAAACGAAGATGGCGACAGCGACATTTCAGACCATTGCTACAAGTACGTCAGTCTCCCCTCCACAGCAGAGGAGGTGGACTCTGGTCTGGACGACTTATCCCTTCGGTCCCAGGACACTACGGTGATGGAAACCCTGTCCAACGACTTCAGTATTGACAACGTGAGCGACAGTGGTGCTTCGAATGAGATGACAAACGTATCCCTGGACTTCTCCCTGGGCGGCTCGCAGGAGTTTTCCCAGCCGCAGACGCCCCAAGCCTTGACTCCCGTCGACAGGGAGAGAGATGAAAGCTCGTACAAGAGAGAAGGCACCCTGGGCTCACTCAGCGATGATGAGTTGTACAAGCAGAGGTCTCCACTGCCGTTGGACACAGAGCAACAGCTGCATTACCAGGCGGAGATTCTGGTGCAGAAAGCAATACAACTGGCCCTGGCCCAGGAGACCCATGTGACCACAGGGTCAGGGGTAGGTTGTCAGACCGGCCTCCAGAGGGCAGTGGAGAGCGAGGGGGTACACATTACGCCTCAAGCTGTGTCGGCTGCACCATCGGTGACACCACCACCCCCAGAGCAGGACCAAAGACCCCAGGCACCCATGAATGGAGATAGGATGAAGGAGGAGGTGCAGCCTGGCCGCCTCGAGGATGACTGCTTCCTGTTTCCCACGGCAACGGCCAGGCAGTGCATCACCGCGGAGACGGGCAGCAGCGGGTCACATCCTTCCTTGTACAGGCCTGAGTTCAGCCCCTTCAGTGACATTGCCAGCTACATGGAGCCCACAGACTATTCCAGAAACAACGTCTTTGTCAGCCACTCGCAGGAGCCGGAGGTGATCGCCCAGTCCGGGCCGTTCAAGCTTCGTTCGCGCAGGCAGAAGACCTTGTCGATGATCGAGCAGGAGATCCGGGCGGCCCAGGACCGGGAAGAGGAGCTCCGGCACCAGAGAGAGATCCTGAAGACGGTGCAGAGTCCCGGCAGAAGGTCCTTGCCGTCACCACCAGCGGGACTCTCCAAACCAACTGCCCCGGGTATGACCCCACAACCCTGTACTCCCCCATCAGGTGAACCAGGCCAGTGGGTTTGGCCAAGCCATGGGCAAAGGGTGCCTCGTGTTGGGAAGAGAACTAATTTATGCTCTATTCACAGGACTATGAGCCACAGAGCCATTAGGGTGGACTAATCCAGGTGGTGATAGTCCACTCAAATGTTTTGTGTGGCTTCTTTCTATGCAGGAGATTCATGCCTACAGAAGCAGATGAACCATGTCAGTGTGCATGGTCCAATACGCCTCCATCCCCCAACCTCCTTCCATTTCCCGCTGTTCCCTTCTTCTGCATTTATCTAGCTTCACCTTATTTAGTTATTGAGTTATACAGCACAGAAACAGGCCCTTCGGCCCTACTTGCATTTGCCGACCAAGATGCACCATCTACCCTATATATGCCCTGTCCCCATATGGCCTATATTCCTCTAAACACATCCTATCCTTGTACCTATCCAATGAATTTTAAGATAGGCAGCCTGTTCCCCTGACTCTCAGTGTGAAGAAGGTTCTCGACCCAAAACATCACCTATTCCTTATCTCCAAAGATGTTGTCTGACCTGCTCAGTTACTCCAGCTTTTTGTGCCCATCCTTGGTTTAAACCTGCATCTGTAATTCCTTCCTAAGTGTTGTTATAGTAGCTGCCTCAACTCATTCCATACACCCACCGCCCTCTGTGTGAAAACCTTACTTCTCAGGTTCCTATTAAATCTTTCCCCTCTCATCTTAAACCTGGTGTTTGATTCCCCTACCCTGGGCAAAAGACCATTTATGCTATCTATTCCCTTCATGATCGTATATGCCTCTGAAGATCACCCCACATCCTCCTGCCCTCCAAGGAATAAAGCCCTAGCCTGCCCAACCACCTCCTATAGCTCAGGCTCTCTGGTCCTCACAACATTCTCTCCACATTCTTTCCAGTTTAACATCTTTCATATAGCAGGGTGACCAAAACTGAACACAATACTTCAAATGTATGCCATTTCTATCCGTGTGGGAGCAAGCTCCTCCCTCTCGCCACCTCACATGCAGTGAACAGTCTCCCAAGTGCCTCTTCAGACATTAATGAAATCTGATAGTCTCCTGCCCTGTTCTTCCCAAGCTATGGAATGATATGCTCCACGTGCATCCTATTCTTCGTGATCATTAGATCATTCCTTCTTTCTAGAGAAGGTTGGTGAAGTTAACGGAGGAACTGATGGTGGCATGGTGGAACAGTGATAGAGTTGCTACCTTTACAGCGCCAGAGACCTGAGTTCAATCCTGACTAACGGTGCTGTCCGTATGGAGTTTGTACGTTCTCCCCGTGACCTGCATGGGTTTTCCCTGGGATCTCTGGTTTACTCCCACACTCCAAAGACGTACTAATTTGTACATCAATTGGCTTGGTAAAATTGTCCCTAATGTGCGTAGGATAGTGTTAATGTGCAGTGATCGCTGGTGGGCGAGGACTCGATGGGCAGAAGGACCTGTTCTCGCACTGAATTTCTAAACTAAATGTACCGAGCAAAGTCACGTGGCAGGGCGACAGCCAGAGGCCACTGCTGTAACCACGGGCCATCCAGCCTGAAGCCCAGCCTTTCCCTCCCAGTGAATGGGTCAACACCCTGAGCTCACAGTCTAAAGTTGAAAGGTCTGGGGATGACAGGAGGACTTTCAGCATCTGGATGTCCCAACCTTTGAGGGTGATGGTACTTGATCCCATAAGAAGCACTCGTAGAAGGGTCAGACTGTAAACAGACAGAGTGGAACTTAGCAGGCGAAGACTAAAAGGAATGGGAGATGAGGCATCGCTGAGCCATCGCAGGCTTGGTGGGCTGAATGGCCTTATTCTGTCTGCATTGAGGGTTTCACCTTAGCATGGGATGTCCGAGCTTAGCAGTTTAGTGATTCTGTATCTCGTAAGTAACTAATAAAGGAAGGGAGTGTTCAACCACTCACCTTTATGTGAAGGAGAGCTTCCTCAGGTCACCCCCAGGTTTGATCTTCTTGCTCTGGACTTTGGCTCCTTCCCCTAGTTAGGCTCCTTCCCCTAGTTCCCCTAGGAGCTTCTCACAGTTAGTTTAGTTTAGAGATACAGCGGAGACACGCCCTTTGGCCCACCGAGTCCGCGCCGACCAATGATCCCCATACACTCGCACCGTCCTACACACTGGGGACGATTTACAATCTTTACCGAAGCCAATCAACCTACCAACCTGTACGTCTTCGGAATGCTGAAGTGAAACCGGCGCATCCGGGGAAAAACACATTATTCAGGTCACCCTGTAATAGGCGTGGGGGGGGGGGGGGGGGGGGAAAGGTCCCTGTAGTTCAACCCCTCCAGTTTGATCGTTGTCCTTGCGTGTCTGTGCATTAGCCTCTGTAAGACCACAACACCCGTCCTCAGGCAACCAGGGTCACTCTGGATATGTCTTCCAACTTGGCTGCTGTTTTGTTTTGATCAGTCAGTGGTTGGCTTCCCACTCTTTGTCAGACAGAGCCTTGGTGTTAACTAGGACATTATCCTTCTGCTTCTTGGCAACTGCACAGCCCCTGGGACATTGCGCAGAGTGCCAGGATGAGGTCAACAGAAGCAAGCATTCATTCTCTGCTTATAATGTCAGCCGCCTTCTCCCCCAGCCCCACACAGGAAATTAAATATCAGGAGGTCGCGGGCTTGTGGAATGAAATCCTCCCTTCAGTTTTATATGGCGGTGGACAGGGTGAAATGAAAAAAAATAGGAATGCTCCCATACAGCATGAGCCCCCTGCAATCGTGGAGCCCAGCGTGGATTGTGTGAGTTTTCGTTTTAGCAAGTAAAGGGGGAGTCTGACAGGGGGTTTCCATTGTACGTTGAGTTGGAAGTATCGGCCTAATGTTGAACTTCTATGGGAGACTCAATTGTGGCTTGGTTTTGGTCCTCCACCCTCTGGGTCAGGGGGCTATGGGATGAAGCGCCACTCTGGAGCATCGAGCTCGGGCTGTCTCGTCTTCATGGCAGCGCTGAGGGAGATACTGCACTGTTGCAGGCGCTGTCTTTTAGACGAGGCATTAAACTCTACTCATGCTTACCTTCACAGTGCATTTTCGAACAATAGAGATTGTTCTTCGCATTGTCCCAAGACCAATATTTATCCCTCAGCAGGCATCACCACAAGCTGATAACTTGCTCATTTATCGTCCACCTCTTTACGGGAGCTTATTCTGCACAATCAGCTGGTGTGATTTGGCACAAAGCATTTTTGGACTTGCTAGGGGTTGGAAGTGCACCGTATAATTCCAAATTCGCTCCCTTTTGTTAACACGAGGATTTAGCTGAATTCAGCTGAGGAGGAAAGTGTAAATTTAAGCCAGGCCCTCTGATATTCTACTTGTGCAGTCCTGCCAGATTTGAAACTTAACACCTCATTGAGAGGTGTCAGACGTGATCACACAGTCTGGCCTGCATCTACGACCTTCCACGGTGGAGGCAAGAGTTCTGCTGGTGGAGCCAAGCCTGATGCTCGACAAACATGGTGCTACATCCTATCCTGAAATTAATAACTCGGATCAAATGATAATACTCCACATTGTTTACACAATGGTAGAGGAGTAGATGTGCAGTGCAGTCTCATGTGTGTTGTCCAATTCCCTTGGTCGCAACAATATTTATTGATCCTTTTATCTATCTATCTACATGAACCAGTCTGTGGATTATGCAGCGGGACCCATGCTGTGCGGCATAGCATTGAGTCATAGAACTATAGCATTGTGATTTTCTTTTAATTCAAGAAGAAATCCCAATTCATCAGGTAAAATAAATTAAAATCTCCAAGATAGAAACATAGAAAATAGATGCAAGAGTAGGCCATTCGGCCCTTTGAGCCAGCACCAACATTCAGTATGATCATGGCTGATCTTTTAAAAATCGTAATTGCACCCACTTATATAGCTTCCTCTGGCAGCTCGTTCCAGATACGGACCACCCTCTGAGTGGAAAAGTTGCCCCCGAGGTCCCTCTTAAATCTCTCGCCTGAAGCCTGCACCCTCTAGTTTTAGAATCCTCTGCCCTGGGAAAAAAAACTGTGAGTGTTCACTTTATCCGTGCCCCTCTTGATCTTGTACACCTCAACATGGTCACCCCTCAACCTCCTACACCCCAATGAAAAATGTCCCAGCCAATCTAACCTCTCTCTATAACTCTAGGCCCACAGGTCCAGGTAGTATCCTGGTGATTTATTTCTGCACCCTTTCCAACTTAATAACTTCCTTCGTGTAGCTGGGCGACCAGAACTGCACATAGTGCTCCAAGTTTGGATTCACCAACACTTGTTCAGTTGAATCACGAAGTACCACCTTCTGTCTGGTAAAACTTGCCCTGTGTGGTCTAATGCTCAGAGGGGAATATATCTGTGTTACGCAGTAAAGCACAAAGTGTATGTGTGTCTGTGTAACTCAGTGCAACAAAGAATTCCTCTCCTCAAATGATGAATTGCTCACATACCACAGAACTATAACAACGTATGTTGCACGGGGTGGGGGGCAAAAAGATGGTAAATGAAGACTCCACATTGTCCAAACCTCTGTGGTGTTAATCCTGGCTCTTTACTGCCATCCGGTGGCAGGAGTGATAAACTACTGAGCTAATGACAACCGCAAAGTCCAAACCAATAAGTCTCCAGCTGTTACTATGCCAAGAGTGAAATAGTTAAACCATCTAGTCATGTGGAGCCATAGCATGGAAACAGGACCTTTGGCCCAACAAGTCCAATCCGACCATCAATCACTATTTATATTAATCCTACCTTGCCTTTCTCCCTGGATTTGATATTTCCAATAGGCAGAGAGAATATCATAAATATTGTTTAAAAAAACAACTATTTGTATAAAAAAAGACAGAGTGCTGGAGTACCTCAGCAGATCAGGCAGCATTTATGGAGGACATGGATAGGCAACATTTCGGGTTGGGACCCTTCTTTAAACCTGACCCATAATGTTGCCTATGTTCTCCACATAGATCGCCTGATCCACTGTTACTCCAACATTTTGTGTTTTTTTTTTAGTAAACCAACATCTGCAGGTCCTTGTGTCTATACCTGTGTGTGCAGAATAGCAAACTATCTCAAGAAACCCCATAAGAGACGATATTTGACACTGAGCTACAGAAAGTGATTTTCACGATCTGGTGAAAGATGTGGTTCTGATGGAGGATGTTAAAGAAGGAAGGAAAGGCTAAAGAAGGAAGGATTGATTGGCTGAAAATTGATAAACTCAATACGATTCTGGCTAAGAATACTAGAAGATCACCTGGAAGAGTAGGCCTGATGCTGGGCGAATTGATGCAGGGAATTTCAGAACCTGAGCCGTTTTCAGCTGACGGGTAGCTACCAGTGGTGGGGTGAGCAACTATGGGATGGAACAAGAGCCGAGATTGGAGTAATTGAAGGAAAGGCTGAGAATTGATGGGCTGAAAATAGATGAACTCAACAACATGCTGAATGAGAGAGAAGAGGAACAAGTATCTCGGAGGGTTATAGACCTGGACTAGTGTATAGAGATGGCAAAGGTTGAGGCCGTGGGTGGAAGAAATGTACTGTAGTCCCACACACCATAAAATGCTGCAAATACCTGTGAGGTTGAACAGCATTTGGGAAGAGAGAGACGAGTTAATGTATTAGATCAATGCCTTCATTGGAGTTGGCATAGAAATGTCACACTGCGTCGTTTAACAATTTTTTGTCACACCTCCTGACAATTAGTCATCCCTTCGGAAATGGCCAGTAGTTAGTAGTTGAATGTCAGCAATAAGCGTTTTATTCAGAGTGATATCCAAATACTGTACATTCAGTTACTTTGTCAGCCCCAAGACTGGTAATAAAAATAGAAAATGTTGGAAACACTCAGCAGTTCTGGCAACATCTGTGAAAAGGGAAACAGTGTTTACATTTCAGGTCAGAGACCTTGAGATAGAACTAGGAGAGAAAACAAATTTGTTTCTGGTAGCAGTGAAGATAGGAGAACAGCGAGTAGAACAAAGGTGATATCTCTGATAGGGCGAGACCAACAAGTTAATGTAGCGGTTAGAATTAATTAATGCTTCCCTGGATTAATTTTCTTGCTAAGAGCAGGGTTGTTTGAAATGAAGTAAAGAGAGAAATATAATTATCAGCTGTAATGGCCAGTTGCGATACAGACGGAAAGAAAGAATAAATTACCCAAAGTTAATGGATTCAGTATTGAGTCCAGAGGCAGCAATGGGCCTACAAATGGAAGATTAAGTATTGTTACTCAAGCCTGTTTTTGGTCTCATTGTAACAATACAGGATGTCATAGACTGATAGGTTAGAGTGGGTGTAGGATGTTGAAGAAAAGTTGCGGACAACTCTACACCGAGGCTCCCCAGAGTGATCACCCACTCTGCGTTTGGTTGGTTTTCTCCAATGTAGAGGAGACCACACTATGAACTCAGAACGCGTTACACAAGACTGGAGGAAGTGCAAGTCAATCGCTGTTGAAAAGACAGTTTGAGTCCCAGGATGGTGGGAAGGGAAAAGGTGAAAGGATAAGTGGTGCATCTCCTGCAGCAACATGGCAAAGTGCCATGAGACAGTGAATGGCCAGTGGAGATGGAAGAGCAGCCCAGAGAATCGCAAAAGGTTGCAATCCTACTCCAAATCCTGAAAGAGAGAAGAGGAACATGTCTCTTGGTTTTGATTTTTTGACACTAGACTTGTTTTTGATTCGATGAGTTTGATAAAGACAGTGCCTTCTAAAAAAGTAGTTTACCATGTTGGAGAACATAAATTGCAAAATAGGTTTTCTTTCGATAGTAATGAGACAAGACAGATCTGGTCACGAGATCTGAGCATGCACAAGAGTACCAACCAAAGGCTGTGCGATCCCGTCCTTGATTTAAAGATGCACTGCAGGATGCAACTGCAATTGACACAAGAGAAAGATCAGCTAAGTTACTCCAACTTTTGTGTCTATCTTTGGTTTAAACCAGCATCTGCAGTTCCTTCCTACACATTAAAACTAAACTAAGCTGTATAGGCAGAAGGTATTAGCTTAATTTTGCACTATGTTTGGCATAGACTTTGTGGACTAGTTCCTGTGCTGTTCTGTTCTTTGTTCTATAGTGATCCAATGGATTACATGGTTGTCATAATCTCCATTATACCATTAGCTCTTTTCCTTTAAAAGTCATACTTTCCATTTTCCTTCCACTGAAATATGGAATGAGGAACAACATTTTCCAGTGAAAGGTTTGAACAGCTGGAAAGCACTCTTTGTCTGAGTCCAACTGGCCAATCATAAGGTCATAAGTGAGAGGAGCAGAATTAGGCCATTCGGCCCGACAAATCTACGTCGCCATTCAATCATGGCTGATCTATCTCTCCCTCCTAACCCCAATCTCCTGCCTTCTCCCCATAACCTCTCAACCTGTACTAATCAAGAATCTATCTATCTCTGCCATAAAAATATCCACTTACTTGGCCTCCACAGCCTTCTGTGGCAAATAGTTCCAAGATTCACCACACTCTGACTAAATAAATTACTACTCATCTCCTTCCTAAAAGATCGTCCTTTAATTCTGAGGCTATGACCTCTAGTCCTAGACTCTCCCACTAGTGGAAACATCCTCACCACATCCACTCTATTCGTCTTTCACTTGAGCCTGCTGGTACGGCAGCGGAGGGACGTGTAGCGTCTCCCGGATGGGAGGAGGGTAAACAGTCTATGGTTGGGGTGTGAGCTGTCCCTGGTGATGCTGTGCGCCCTGCGCAGGCATTGTTGACTATGGACAGACTCAAAGGAGGGGAGTGAGGAACCTGTGATGCGTTGGGCGATCTTCACCACCCTCTGCAGAGCTTTCCGGTCGGCAACAGAGCAGTTACCATACCATACTGTGATGCAGTTGGTAAGGATGCTCTCGATGGTGCAGCGGTAGAAGTTCACCAGAATCTGGGGAGACAGGTGGACCTTCTTAAGTCTCCTCGGGAAGAAGAGATGCTGGTGAGCCTACTTGATCAGCGAGGATGTGTTGTGGGTCCAGGAGAGGTCATCGGAGATGTTGACCCCCAGGAAACTGAAGCTGGAGACACGTTCCACCTCCATCCTGTTGATATGGATGGGGTTGTGCGTGCAGCCTCTCGATCTCCTGTAGTCCACAATGAGCTCCTTGGTCTTCTTGGAGTTGAGGGCCAGGTTATTGTCGGCACACCATGCCGTTAGGAGCTGAACCTCCTCCCTGTAGGCCGACTCATCGTTGTCGCTGATGAGGCCAATCACCGTCGTGTCATCTGCATACTTGATGGTGTTGGTACCATGTACAGGTATGCAGTTGTAGGTGAAGATGGAGTAGAGGAGGGGCTTAGCACGCAGCCCTGGGGTACGCCAGTGTTCAGGGTGAGGGTAGAGGAGGAATGGTTATCCAACCTAACAGACTGTGGTCTGTTGGTAAGAAAGTCCAGTAACCAATTGCAGAGGGAGGGGTTGATGCCCAGGTCATCGAGTTTGGCGATCAATTTAGAGGGGATAATGGTGTTGAATGCTGAGCTGTAGTCGACGAACAGCATTCTCACATAAGTTTATTTCTGTTGTTGAGGTGGGAGAGGGCGGAGTGCCATTGAGATGGCATCCTCCGCGCTCCTGTTCTTGCGGTATGCAAACTGGTAGGGGTCCAGAGTGGAAGGTAGGCAGCATTTGAGATATGCGATGACCAGCCTTTCAAAGCCCTTGGCGATGATAGGGGTGAGTGCAACTGGGTGGAAGTCGTTGAGGCTGTGGAGTGTTTTGGCACTGGCATGATGGACGTAGTTTTAAGGCACGTGGGGACAACTGCCTGGGCAAGTGACAGGTTGAAGATGTCAGTCCAGATGTCTGCCAGTTGTGCAGCACAGGTCCTGAGGACGCGCCCGGGGATGCCGTCTGGGCCGGCAGCCTTACGTACATTGATCCTACTCAGTGCCATGTGCACATCGTAGGGGTTGAGTGTGAGGGGCTGGTGGTCATCGAGGAGCACAGCCTTGATGGCCAACTCTTGGTTGTCCCTTTCAAAGCGGCCATTAAAGTGATTGAGTTCCTCAAGGAAGGATGCGTCGCTAGAAGTGGGGGTGGAGTTGGTGGCTCTGTAGTCAGTGATGGCCTGGATGCCATGCCACATGCGTCGGGGGTCGGAGTTGCTGTCGAAGTGCTCCTCGATCCGCAGCTTGAATCTGTGTTTGGCATTCTTGATGCCCCTCTTCAGATTGGCCCTCAATGAACTATAGGCACGGGCATCGCCTGACCTGAAAGCGGAGTCCTGTGCTTTCAGCAGTAGCCTGACCTCGCTGTTCATCCATGGCTTCTGATTCCGGTATGTGGTGATTTGTTTGAGAGTGGTGACACTGTTGATGGAGGAGTTGATGAAGTCCAGAACAGAGGAAGTATAGGCGTCAATGTCAGTGTGGGAGTCAAGGGTGGCCTGAGCTGCAAACGCATCCCAGCCAGTGTTACCAAAACGCTGCTGGAGTGTGGAGTCCGCTTCATCTGACCAAACTTTGACTATCCTCACTGTGGGTTTAACGCGTCTGATGAGTGGGGAGTACTTAGGGAGCAGGAACAATGATAAGTGATCAGACTGACCAAGGTGGGGGGAGGGGGGTGGCTTTGTATGCTTCAGCCATGTTGGTGTAGACTTTGTCCAGTGTCTTGTCCTCTCTGGTGGCGAAGGAGACATGTTGGTGGAATTTGGGGAGTACAGTCTTCAGGTTGGATGTGATTGAAGTCACCCGCAACAATGAAGGCTGCGTCTGGATTGAGGGTCAGTTGTTTGCTAATGGCAATATGCAGTTCTTTCATTGCAAGCTTGGCATTAGCATCAGGAGGGATATAGGCTGCAGTCACAACAGTGGAGGTAAACTCTCTGGGCAGATAGAACGGTCTGCACTTAACCAAGAAGAACTCAAAATTGACTGAGCAGTGACTCTCAATGATGGTGGTGTCTGTGCACCATGCTTTGTTTACATACATACACAGCCTCCCACCTCTGGTCTTAAGTCAGATGTTCTGTCTGCTCGAAGTATGTGTCGTCCTGCTAGCTCAATGGCGCTGGCGGGAACATCAGAGTTCAGCCAGGTTTCGGTGAGGATCAGGATGCTGCAATCCTTGATCCAGTTGTAGGAGGCAATCAGAAGACGGAGGTCATCCATCTTGTTTGCCAGGGAACGGACGTTGGCAAGGAAAAGGCTAGGGATGGATGGCCTGTGTGGGGCTCGCTCCAACATTGCCTTCAACCCGCCTCGAGATCCACGGCGATGTTTTCGGGCCCGTCGCCGTCTGTGTGCGCCTCCGGACGCCCGGGCCGACTTGGTGCGGTCCTCAGGTCTACCATCCCGCAGCTCCGCGGATCCGACCCGCATCTCCGCGGATCCGCCGCCCCGCAGCTCCGTGGTGAAGGTGAGTGCAGGAGGGAGTCGGAGTTCGTCCGGAAAGTCGACTGGGGGAGCGCTATAGCCGCATGAACCGAGATTTAAAAGTTCCTGCTGGCTATAGTGGATGATAGCGAGACTGCTCCGGGTGAGCAGACTCAAAACAAGAAGGAAGGTAATGCAGAGTTCGCTGATCCAAGGAAGACATGGGGCGTCGCGATGCACCCGCACCGCCGCCATTTTAGATGAGGGAGAGGCGATTTTCCATGTCGCTTTTTCCATTTCGCTTCCCGCCTCCCTCGCGGCCTAGTAGCTTGGATTGGAGCGGCCTTTCCCAGAGTCAGGCCCAGAGCTTCAGCAGCAGGCGCAGCGAGGACTTTTCTATCGCGGAGCGGGGGCGAACCCTTGCCGGGGGTCGCCAGAGAGGAGTGCTCTGATCACTGGCCTGGTGACTTTGGCATCATGGGGCTGTGGTCTGCGGAGCTTCTAGCCGCGGGCGTGGCGTGGACTTACCATCCGGAGCCTGGGATCCCTTGCCGGGGATTGCCGGAGAAGAGCTCCAACCGCCGGCCTGCGGCCTATAACATCCTGAAGCCGCGGTCTCCGGTGGGAGGGAGGCCGATTCGGGAACTCTAGGCCGCGGAGTGCGTTCGGTCATCCCGACGTCAGAGTTTCGATCATCCCAACGAGAGGGCCTGTACATCCAGCCGTCCGTAGCAGTGACTGTGGAGGGTTCATGGCCTCGACCACAGGTGAACAAAGGAGGAAGACCGGCTGAACTTTATTGCCTTCCACCACAGTGGAGAATGCCGTGGTGGCTGTTTGTGTTGAATTCTATGGTTTACTGTGTGTTCATTTTTTCAATTGTATCGCTGCTGGCAAATTCATTTCACTGTGCCTTAGTTGGTGCATGTGACGAATAAATTTGTATTGTATTGTATGAAGATCCTAATATCAGCAAACCAAAAAATGACCATTGTTATAATGGCTATTGACATAAGGTAGTCTATTGAATAGTGACGTGACTCTGTTGCGGTGATGCTGGTAGCCGATTAAGTATTATACAGGGCACTGGGGAGAAACATACAACCATCTGATGTCCCCACCTGAGTAGGAAAACGGAGCATTGATTTTTGCATCTCAACCTGAAAGTGATCCCAATGTAAACACTGCACTGAAGGAGTCAACTTTGATTGGGGCTCATTCTCAGACCGGCGATAGGTCATTATCACATGGAGGTTTGCGGATATTTCGTGCACATACTGGCCATCCCATTTCCAACCATGATTTACAATTGCACAACTCTTCAGCAATTGACCCAACATTGGTACAGTATGGGGGGGGGGGGGGGGGGGGGAGTAGTGACTCAGGATTGGAGGAGAAAATGAAAGACTTTTTTGCATATCTTTCATTCATTGTTCTTTATCTCTCCACATCACTGTCTATATCTCTCGTTTCCCTGATCCCTGACCAGTCTGAAGAAGGGTCTCGACCCGAAACGTCGCCTATCTCCTTCGCTCCTTAGATGCTGCTGCACCCGCTGAGTTTCTCCAGCTTTTTGTGTAACCATTGGTACAGTATACCTCTGTAACTAGATTGTTAAAATTATGTTTAAAAAAGGGTGAATCTTGATACAACCCACAAGGACATGAACTCAGCTCCGGAAAGTAATCCTTGTATTCCAACATTCCAATGGGCAAACCTGCCCCATTTGACGGAATGTGAAAGCAAGGGCTATGAAACTGTGTCACCAACTCTCTCAACTACGCTCTTGTTACTATGGTGCGCTCATGAAATTATAGGAATGCTGAATTTACTCAAGTACAGCACACTGCTATGATAGATTCCAAAAATGCATGTTCCCAAGTGTGAAATGCCACCTCAAGCACATTTTTTACATGTTTGACGTTGTGGAAAATTTAATCCTCCATATTGAAAGGACTTTTGTTCTGAGGGCCTTAACCATTGTGACCAGGGTGGTTGGGAGTGCATTCTAAAAGCAGTTGCTTGCAGCCAGCAGATTTCAATGTCCTGAAGACAGACACAATTGCTGGAGTAACTCAGCGGGTCAGGCAGCATCTCTGGAGAAAAAATATGGATGACGTTTCGGGTCGGGGCCCTTCAACCAGTCTGAAGAATCTGAAGAAGTTGTCTTCAAGGTTCCGACCCAAATTGTCACCAATCCTTTTCCTCCAGAGATGCTGCCTGACCTGCTGAATTACGCCAGCACTTTGTGTCTATCTTCAGAATATACCATTATCTGCAGTGCCTTTCTACAGATTTCAATGTCCTTTCTGTTTTAAGAGTACTTTCACCCATCCAGCACTTACTGTACAGCCATGAATCTTTTGCAGAGTTCCTGACGGCATTCCTCTTTTCTCTCTGCAGGGAAAATTGAGAAGTCGGGTCCGGTATCGCCAATGGCAGAAGGCCTAGTACCCTCGCCACGGTCTGATGCCACGCCTGTGGAGCTGGAATCTTCAGGACAGTCTCGCTCCAGAGGCCTGATGGAGACGTTACTGGAAGACTATGAAGTGCAGAAAGTAAAGCGGCGGGAGAGGCGGGACGAGACCAATGTAAGCATTTGTGATTCTCCTCACCATACAAGTTTAAATGCTTGCCGGCTCCATTCATTACCAAAGGTGCCGATACTTGCCTTGAATCTCACGGCCATCGGACAACTTTGCTCCATACCCCTCAGCATTTTCTACAAAAGAGTTTGCTGAAGATTTGATCTGATGAAGGTCCTTGAAATAATGCAGGGGATTGGCAGCAGGTGGTGCAGATGTTTCCACTTGAGCAGATGAAGTGCAAAGCCAAATGTTAGGAAGCTGCTAATTAGATGCAGAAAACAGCATTCAGGAGCCCAGTGTGGAACTCTTTAATGTTAGGATGCACCTAGAAAACTAGAAAGGAAATATGGGAACAAAGGTCTGGAGTTAGATGCGGGGGGTATGGGAGGAATCATGTGTGGAGCATAAATTCAGCCATATATCTATTGTATGTCTGAGCCGTAAACTCTATGTTGAATATTATTTGCTCTGTTTATATAATGTGCCCTTGCCCCTGCTCCCTCCCTCCCTCCAGGAACACAGTGACCTCAAGTCCCAGAAGCAAGCGGGTCAGGATATATTTTGGTATATATACCATATATTGTCCTCTAAGCCAAATGTGGGGAGTAGTGACTCAGGATTGGAGGAGAAAATGAAAGACATTAACAATTATGGCAGAATGCAAGTGAATCCATAAAACAAACGGAAGGACTTAGTTCTAAATAGAAAACAAAATCTAGAGGGCACTCCACTGTGGCCCTGGAGGGATTGCTGTCTCAGAGGCACGATGTGTATGAATGCCCAATTATTCTCCAGGATGGTTGTAATAGATCCCATGGTAATAATTTCAGATGTCAGTTAGTTCTGGGCAGGGTTTATTCTTCAGCCAACAAGATGAAAGTACATTTGCTCATAACCACAGTGCATTTAGTAAGAGATTAGCCACTCTGTTTCCCTGCAATAAAACAGCATCTGCACCAGAAATACTTCACGTGGTGAAGTGCTTAGATGTGACCTGAAGGCTTGAAAGCGGCAATAGAAATGGACGATTGCTATTTTTAATTTGGCACATCAGTGGGGATGTTGTGGAGCCTCTCAGTGACCCAGGTCATGTGATGACAAGAGAATAGAAGGAAACTGAATTAGCACTCCATTGCAATTTGGTAGGAATGTATACCTTTGCAATTATTTTATTGCTTTAACCCAGGTCATGGTGAGGTTTGTGAGCAAGTTTTTTTTTTTTTTTTATTGTCTTTTCCATGGTTTGATACAATATGCATATGTTGTCCATTTAAAGTGAAAGAGGAAGCAATGAGATGTTCTGCTATTTTAATGTTGATGTTTTACGTGGCACAGATGGAGTAATTAATCAACTTCGCCACAGATGGGGAAACCTGGGAATGTGAGTTTTGTAAGACTGCAATGGTTAAAATATTGATTAGTTTATCCACAACACATTTCTCATTGGTTACAAATCTCCGTAGCCGTTAATCTCTCTCTTTCTCTGTCCCTCGCTCACTGTGCTTCCTTTTTAACTTGCTTAATCAATCCCTACCTCCTGCTCCAACATGGGCCGCCCTTTGGCAGCTATTGAGGGGTGCCAGGGCCTCAATTAACGAGCTGATGTTCCACATGCTTCCCGACATGTATCCATTATTAACAAGAGAATCATCTTTCCACGGCTACAGGGGTCTTGGGAATATCCTCCAGAGCGACACATTCAGCCAACAGTGGCAGGGCAACCACTGACCTGTCGTGAGTGGGTTATTCCCAGTGCACTCCTGTGACCCTGGGATTCACCCCATACATTTAACAATCTCAGAAGAAGTGATTATAAGGTTATAATGTCAATAACCATGAAGCAAACTTGGGATACAAAACCTTGGTACTTTTTGCTCTCTTCACCTGTGACCACTATTGTATTTGATGGGTGTCACAAAATCCACAGCAGCCAGCAAGTCCATTTCCCACGATATTGCCACTGTGCAAGCTGAGATCATACTGAATGACTGTGAAACTGTAAGTATTAATTGTGTCCGCCAGGTGATCAGGTGATCAGGTACATTACCAATTGACAGTGGCTTTACTGCGCAAACGCAATATTAGAGCAAGGACGTAAAGACGTACAGATTTGTAGGGTAATTGGCTTGGTATAATTGTAACTTGTCCCTAGTCTGTGTAGGATAGTGTTAGTGTGCAGGGATCGCTGGTGGGCGCAGACTCGGTGGGTCAATGGGCCTGTTTCCGCATAGTCTCTCTAAACATAGTCTCTCTAAGAAAGGCTAAATTGATTCATTAATGCCAACATCTTGGAGTGATTGCAATAAACAGAACCACCAGAATTTACAACACAATAACAGGCTGTTCAGCTTTTCCGATTAATGCCAGGTGATAATTACCGGTCTTACTGCCATTCTCTTCATCTGAGGCTTATTAGCCTCTCAATCGTATTCCTTCATCCTGGGCTGCTCAATATTTCCTCGTGTTTGATAACCTTTCTACAACAATTAAAACTGACTTAGCTTCAAAGCAAAGACAAGGGTGAATCTCTTAAACGTGGCTCATATTATATCATCTTGGGAGCCCTTAACTGTGATTATATGACATTCCAATGAGGGAATGACTCTGGGATAAGAGGTTGATCTCAGAGTTCCATGGATGCTGGATCATTGGGGACAATCAGGACCAAGTTTGATGACTTTGGGAATCAATGCTTTTTGGGGATTGAACCTATTTTCTATGTTTCTATGAACAGCAGAGTGAAATTGAAATGGGGGAAGTACTGTGATCTGACTGATTGGGGGAGCAAGTTCAAGGGATTATATGACCTATTCCAGCACTTTTATCATCCCCAGAATATTGACAATGTCTACAACAGGGGTCGGCAACCTAAGGCCCCCGGGCCGAATGCGGCCCGTAACCCGAAATCATCTGGCCCGCAGGCGGATTTTTTTCCCCATAATCACCCGGCCCGCAGAGCGCTCCCCCAAGCACCTCCCCGAGCAACGGACGAGCGCTTCCCTGAGCGCGGCCGAGCTCTGGCTGTACCGCATCCTGCGCAAAGCCGCTGGCACCTTCTGTGAACACGTTTAAAAAAGAACTGCAGATGCTGGAGAAATCAAAGGTAGACATGAATGTTGGAGAAACTCAGCGGGTGAGACATACAAGGATTGCATGAGGCTGTCTCACCCGCTGAATTTCTCCAACATTTTTGTCTACCTTCTGTGAACACGTGATTTGATGCTGGCCAGCCGGGGCGGGATCCATGTGTACACATGATAGATATGGCCCGCCATCCACTCACAGACATGCATCCCGGCCCCTATGCAGAACAAGGTTGTCGACCCCTGGTCTATAAAGTGCTAAATAAATCCAAATTCTATGACTATACATAAACCCCACACCTCACCAAATGTTGCTTGTTTCTCTGCTAACCATGTGGAGGTTGAAGGGGCTGGACACCAAGTCACAGTCAACATGGGCAATGAAGGCCAATCTGGTGAAAATGAGCATGTTATTTATGTTAAAAAAAGCTGCCTGTTTTTTGTCTATTGCAGCTGTGTTCTGAGGGTTTGTATCCCAGGTGCTCAACATTTTTAATATGTATATCAGAAATATTGATAATGCACATTTTGTTTGGTTTACCTAGGCTGGGCTCGAAAGTGGCATTCAGTATCAACTATGTATTGTTTAAAAGTATAATACAATGGCACACTCTTCAAAATTAATTCAAAATATTGCTCCAAATAAATGAATATGCCTGGAATGAATGTGTGTGGGCAGAGATTTGCCACATTACATTGTATCTCACTACCACGTTGTGTGGTGACATGCACCTTTCTATTAAGTTATTGGACCTTTCCTATGCAGAGGATGGATTCCACTCAACCAATAAATATTCCCAAGAGACACAATGCTATTTGGAATTGAGTCATTCATTCTGCTGTATTCCAATTAATTTTGTTTATAAGATGATTTAAAAGAGTAAGACCTCCATGTTGGAACCAAAAGGTCCAGGTTTGATTTTCTGGACTGTTGTTGCCCAGAAGAAGTCTGGAGTTCAGTTTCAATATGGAGGATGGATACCACTCCGTAATGTCATGAATCAGTCCAGCCTAGGGAGGTCAATGGTATTTTAAACTTCTGTCATTTATTTATGTAGCCACTTCCTCCTCAAAGTGAATCCATGCCATCATTTACCTTAATCCTACCTTAACCAATTTTCTCCCCACATTTGTATTGTCCCATCCCAGATTCCGATACCCACCTGGCAATATTGGGAATTTAAAGTGGCCCATTAACCGACCACGTCTTTGAGATGTAGAAGGAAATACACGCTGTCACAGGGAGAACATTTAAACTCCACACAGTCAGCACCTAAGAGCAGGATTGAACCTGGGTCGCTGGAGCTGTGAAGTGGCACCACTACCATCTGTACCGCTGTGCCACCTCCAGTTAATGAAAGCCTGCCATCTTAATAGTGGGCGGAGTGACCTGTCAGCACAAAGTGGAGGTTCACGTTGACGAAGAAGATGTTCAATACTTAGAAGTATTGGTTGAATGATTTATTTTTTCCTTCCGTTCATTTCTCTTGGGGTTTGCAATTCTTCCAGGTCCTGGAGGCCACCAGGGTTACCCGCCGAAAGAGTGCCATGGCTCTGCGTTGGGAGGCTGGCATTTACGCCAACCATGAAGAAAAGTAGTAAACCTTAGTATCGCCACGCAAGGGAAAGGTCAAGAGTATCTTGTTTTGTTGTGTTCCTTTTGTTTTTGCTGTTGTTGTTGCTGAAGCACAGGTACAATGCGGCGTATTTATCCAAGCCAAGCCATGCTGGGACGCTCTGCAGAAACATCCACCTTTGCAAGCACGTTGAAAACAGTCAATGGGAGATTCTGCGTTCTCAAATACAACCCAGCTACTGCAACAAAAAAAAAAGACACAAGGATTCCCGGACAATAACTGCATTTTAACTGCAAAACCTGAAGAGCCAGTTACTTGTATATGTATTATAAATACTCCTCGCATCCCTGCATTTAATTCTGCATGGGCTATGTTTAAGTTACAGTCCTTCAGACTCCGCCGGTGTCAGCCTCCTTGTAAATACCCGTGATAATGTATTGCATAGGCTTTTATTTTAATTGCAGCTCTCATTTGCTTACTAACATGGGAGGGGGGGGGGGGGGGGGGGAGGGGGCTTAAGAGTCATATTACATTGTGGTTTTCAGGGAGCTCCATCCATGCAGCATTGTTAGCTGCACTGGACCTAGTCACACACATCCGCAGCGTATCAATCTGGCCTTTATTCCCTCTTTGATACCTGTCCTTAATTTATACCACTCATATTTTGCCAAAGTTGGCAGTGGCAAGCAACTATCTTAGCTGCTACTCCATGTAAAACCGGATTTGTTTTTAGTTTGTTTTTAATTTATTACGGATTGTGGCACATCTTGATCAGGAATCAATGGAACAATATGGTTTATAAACCACGGACAGGAATGGGAGAAAGCATGGAAAGGGAGTTGCTTTGAGGTTGACCTACTGCTGAGACACCAGAAGGACAGTTAATCATTAAAACAAACTTTGTTTTGCCAACATGCAGGAAAGGTCAGCCCAACCAGCCAGTTGCACAGTACCGTCTTAAAGCTCCTTTTCTCGCTCCCTTGACTTTGCAAATGCCTGTGCTTGATGATTTCCAGTCAGAATCTGTAGTGGGTGCAACGTACTTACCTATAGGTAGCGGGGAGGGTGCTCGAGCAGGAAACAGCAGAAAATGGGGGCTCCAGCATTGAACTGAGCATCTCAGATCATGTATGTGTGGAGCAATAATCCAATCAGCTCATGCCCCCTCCAGAAATTGCGTTGCATATTATGTTGCATATAGTGTTCCAATTTGTTTTTCGTGTTCTGGATTCTCAATAAGGACAAAGTAGTTTAGAGATACAGCATGAAAACAGGCCCTTTGGCTCACCAATTCCATGCTGATCATTCATCACCCACTCACACTAGTTCTATACTATCCCATTTTCTCATCCTTTCCCTGCATACCATGGGCAATTTACAGAGGGCAATTAACCCGCACATCTTGGGATGTGGGAGGAAACCCATGCGGTCACAGGGAAAATGTGCAAACTCCACACAGACAGCACCCAAGGTCAGGATCTAACTCGGGTCGCTGCCACTGTGAGGCAGTAGCGCTACCAGCTGTGCCACCCTAGTGTAGTAGTGGTAGTAGTATAGTTAGTAATGTGCTCACAGAGCAGAATGTGCTCCCATGATAGATGCATGAAATTGTTTTCTGTTTCTGCAGATAACCAATTATAATGTACAAAAAAATGCAGTGTTTATTCCTATGCTTTTTATCTATTAATTACAGTTTTTCTGAAATGAAGCTTCTTGGTACGACAAAAGAGATTAATTAATCCTCCATTTAGTGTGTCATACATCACTAGGCCATAGGGATGATCTGTGCCAGTATAGGCTTTATGCTACGCAGTCTTTTGCCCCTTTATGTGCATGTGATGAGTGTAGGTGGAACAATATAAGCATAGGCTGAAGCACGATAAAGGAGTAAACTTTACCACCTGCAGTTTGACTTCACTTACTAATGATGAATCTCCCAGACAACAACAGAATCTATTCAGATATCAGCATATGTATTATACAGTTTCTTACATGTTCTTGATTTATTTTACTCCCATTCGTGTGTGTGAGAATACGTGTGAGTGCATGAGATAACTAAAGTTTGTTTTATGAAGAAAATGATTCATCAGTAATCCAATGAGCCAACAGTTCTAATGGACAATTGATGATGACTATGAGGAGCTAACCTTGAAGATAAGGGAGGTACAATCAATGTATCAACCTATCGACATATTTTGTATTCTCCCAGATAGATACACGTATTCTTGCATATTGAAGTTATGCTGGTTACCTTTAAGTTCACACGAGCAGAGATGTTTCTGCCATTATCTTAACTTGGTTCTGCATTTCAGCCGTGTTTTTTCACAGACCTGTGCACAATGGTCTATTACCTGTTCTGTGGGCTGTTGCTCGATACCAGTAATGATTACGAACTGATTGGTGATTGGCTTCTTGTTCATTCCAAACTCCTTGTGGTGAATGCTTCAAGTGTTTTTGTGAGATCAAAGTAGGCCATTTGACCACACTTCTACATGACTCAATTTGTACGGTATCACTTGGTATTATATTTGATTGATTTAGATTTAGCGTTGCAATCTCAAGGTGGCCATATTTTTGGGCAGATTCATCATTTAACTTCCCACTGCCTGTGTCTCGCCCCTACGTCCTCCATTATTGGCCACCCAACATGTCCCAGGTCCAAATAATTGGACAAATCTTGAACCTCAGCTGAACGGCCTTTCCCACCCATCTTCGATTTGTTTATCATCAATGAACACAAAATACAAATCAAAATGTAAACGCCTGTCATTCTGTCATATGGTTATTTGTCAAATGAACTGGGACAACGAAAGTTTAACCTGCTGCAGCTTTATGGGCTTAGTAGAGACAACAACCACTTTCTTGAATTCCCAAATGATTTTGCACCCAAACTATTGGACGTTTTTGCTTAAGACATTGATATCAAGTTGTGTGGGGTGCGCAATCTGATTTGGAAGCGAGAGATAGGGATTTTAAATGTACAAGTCAGCTGAATTTTTTATTTTTGATGCGGCAGCAGCTTGCTCTGGAGCTGAACACATGAAAACTGTGACAGGCAGTATTAGAAAGTAAAGTTTATATCTCAATACAAGAAGTAAGGCAGTCACAAGGCTCAGCAGTTCCTCTTGTGATTTTCCTTCCTCATCTAGTTTGAGGTTCACTAATTGAAACTGCTTTGATCCTGGATTCTGCAGATGAGGCCCTAATCTCCTCATGAAAGCCATCTGGACAAAGTCTATCCGATGGAACCTAGATTCAAGAAAGATTGGCATTGATCATTTTAACCAAAATGGTCAATTGAGTTTTTCACTTTTTTACAAATAATGTACCTCAAATGCATAAGCAAATTCTGAAAAGTATTGTTTTTAGCAAAAAAAACAATTAACTAAAACATTAAAAGGAGAGTTTATGAGAATGTCTTAATCTGTAGGTTATGTAGGATGCTCAAAGCTAGGGCTTTACCCAGAAGAACACACAACCCTGATAAATGGAAGTACAAGAAATGGTGCATTTCCCTCAGGTCAATAGTGCAATAGAGAATGCAGAAGCTAGAGCTGATGCAATCTCACGCCCTTCACCGATGTTTTGCAAGCATGAGATCAAGTCCCACTAATGCAGCTGTGGAATTTCAGTTCAGTTTATTAAAATTAGTCCCAGTAATGGTGACCATGAAACTCCATCACTAATGAGCGTTTGCGAAAGGAAATGTGTACCAAATGTGACTGCACATCTACATCAGTGTACTTGACACTCCTACCATTGAAGACACAAGGAACTGCAGATGCTGGAGGAACTCAGTGGGTCAGGCAGCATTTATGGAGGGACTGGACTGTCAATGTTTTGGGTCTAGTCTCTTCGTCAGACTGATTGATTGATGGGTCCCGACCCAAAACATCGCATGTCCATTCCCTCCATAGATGCTCCTGACTCAGAGTTCCTCCAGCATTTTGCACTTTGCTCCTACCAATGAACTGGCCAAGGCAACCATTGCGTGATTCACAAAGCGAGCAACAATAGCTTCTGGCACTGTAAGGGACGTAGGCCAATTGAATAGTCCTCATTATGATGACCATACCCTTCAAATTGAGAGGCAAATATCAGTGATTCTGTTCAGATTTCATGAACATCAAGGACTGAGATAAACAGAATACAATACAGTTTACAATACCCATTAAAGATCACAGCTTTCCAGTAGTGTGCCTTTTCTCTGAGTGATTGTAGCACCATTGTACATGCTTTATGCTATAGCACTGTGCAGATGATAGAATTCTCATTCACTATAAATTGAGCTTTAGATTCTGTGAAATTGCAAGAACAACAGTACAATATCCTCAGTGATGCATGGCTGTGTACTATTTTAATGCAGTGTCTCTACTGCACAAGTACTGCTTCTGTTTGTAACAAGCAAGAAAGATGCTAGTTCTTTTCAAATCATGAGGGGATTGTTTTAAGTAAGCTAGGTCTCAGCAAGGATCAATAATCCTATTTTTCCCTTTCATTCAAATATATAAATACTTCCAAATCGAGGGTGATGCCATGGTTGAGCAGCTACTGCTGCTGCCTCACAGCTCCAGGGTCCGAACATTGTTGCTGTTTAGTTTGTATGTTCTCCCTGTGACCCCATGGGTTTCCGTCGGATGCTCTGATTTTTTCTCATGTCCCAAAGTAGGTTAATTGGTTACTACAAATTGCTTCTGGTGTAGATGGGTGTGAAAAGAATCAAACTGAATGGATAAGCATTTTACAGAGAATACATGCAGGGAAATGAGGAAGTTGAATGGGAATAAAGGGGTCATTTTCTTGAAACCAACATAGATCTGAATGGCCACATGGCCTCCAGTGTCACAATAAGTGAAGAGATTGTATCAAATCATCAGCATTAAAGCAGGTCACTCAGTTTGGTGTTTATTTTGAGGGGAGGGTGGGGGTGGGATTAAGTCTCATTGTACTCTTAGTATCCCCCCTCCCCCCACAATTCATTATTTATGTATGGTTGTATTTCCTCCCCAAAAATTCACTCCCTTCAGTTAAGAGAAAGGACTGCCAGTTTAAATTAAATTACCCCACTCCTGTTTGGGGATATAATTCGCCAGAAGAATAGAAGAAATGTGATTCTATCTGAGCATCCACTCCACTGCCAGTAGGAATGAAATTTGTGCCTGCTTTATCACCATATACATACTCTCATTGAACACACCTAAGCCAGTTGCTTCAACTGCCCTTATGTGGCAGTGCATCCCATACTCTAACTGCAAGTCTTCCCATTCCTCTGAGAAATATTATCCCATCCTGTTAACTTTAGTGCAATTTTTCTCTTTTATATGAAACAGAGATATAGACATGTGCTTCTGGTACAATTCAACTTCCACCTACAAAGCTTGCACTGCAGCGGGAAGGAATTAGGGCGCAAGGTAATTGATAATAAGGTTTGGCATCAATCCTAATAGAATAAGTCTGTTAGCCTGAGGGCATTGATAGTAAAGGATGGTATAGCAGATACAGTGGCAGTCAAAAATAACTGCAGATGCTGGAAACCTAAAGTAAAATAGAAAATGTAGGAAATACTCAGGTTACATCAGTGGGATGTAAAACAGTTCACATTCTAGGATGCAGACCTTTGTTTGAACTGGGAAGTAGAGGAAAGCTCAATAATCTACAGGAAGAGTGATGTCCATTGTAGAGTCCAAATGGGGTGGCCGTAGGAACAAGTGGTAAACAATGTTAGCTGGTCAGCGAGTGAGTGGGAGTAGTCAGAGTGAGAATATCGACAAAAGAACACAGATAGAGAATGCAGGAGATGTGAAACACAGGGCACGAGGACATGCCCAACAGGTCAGGCTTCAGTCTTCAACTCTAAACGTGAATTCCGTTTCTCTTCCCACAGATGCAGCGTCATCTGCTCAGTATTTCCAGCATTTTTGTTTTTATAATGTATACAATATTTTATAACAGGGATGTGGATGCATATAAGCCATGTTGATGGCTCAATTTGTAGTATTATTCTGCATAAGTGATAAATTAGTTTGTGGGCAAGTTATACGATAACAAGACAATTTATGGACATGCACACCAATAACTATGCCATGAGGTTTGGGTATATGTCCGAGCAAAAGTGTTATACTGAAATATATAAGTGCTACATGATGTGATGTATTTGCTAAAACATGACCTGTTATGATATAAAATGCATTAATATGCAGTGTATATGTGACAACGTGGGATATTGTTGACAATAATTAGGGTATAAGTTATAATGTATGGTATATGTAATAAAGTAGTGTGTTTTGTAACAGTATAGGGTGAATGCTACAAATATATGATAAATCTGATATGTAGGGTTTGTGTGATCACTTAAACGTTTTTGAAATGAGGTTGAACATATGAAGCAGGGTGTTATCAAGTGTGATATTGGTCACTGAAACAAAAGCAATCCTCAGTCAGTTAAACTGATAAGCTCCTGTTTGACCAGAATTTCCAACATATTCCCATTGACTCATTGGCATAATTGGTGCAGCTAATTGGTTGGATCAGTGCAGATTTTTTTTTTCTGTTGGTAATGCCAAAGTATTGAAACTTTATTTTCTAGATCTGTTGTTATGAACTTTTATTATGTAGCTACTCAAACAATGCCTAAACTTTATGGAATTATAAATATATTTTAAAGTGAATATTGGCTCGGTATTTTTATAAGGAGAACTCCAATGGAGTATCAAAGATGTATATCACTATGCAGGACAATGTTGCAATAAAATCTGGCTTTGCTTAATCTTGCTCTTGTGCTTATTGAGCCCTATATGTGAATTCATATTATGTGAGAAATATTGGGAATGTTTATTTATTTATTTACATTATTTACATTTATTTACAAGGAAGAGGGCAACATAATAGGTGGACCTGGGTTTGGAATCTGTCTCACTTGTTTTAGACCTGCAATTGCCTCCTTTCTCTGCATACTCATTAGTCCATCCTATCTGCTTCAGTGGAATCTCTCTGCTCAGAGGTCATCGTTGACATTAATTTCATAATAACACAACTTGCACAGCAGCAGAAAGGAATTAGGGGACAGGGTAAGGGATAAGGTTGTCAATCCTGATATAATGCATTAACCTGAGAACAATGATTCTCAGGTTAATGCATTATATCAGGATAAAGGATGTGTAGTATAATATGCAATATTTGATGACAGAGATGTGAATTGATGGGAACACTTACATTAAGTTCAATTTGCAGTATTATGTTGCATTTTAGTAAAACGTAGCAGAATGGGCAATCTATAACAATAAAACCTATAAATCCACAGCAACAACTATTCCATGAGGGTACACAAAAGGCTGGAGAAACTCAGCGGGTGCAGCAGCATCTAAGGAGCGAAGGAGATAGGCAACGTTTCGGCACGAAACGTTGCCTATCTCCTTCGCTCCTTAGATGCTGCTGCACCCACTGAGTTTCTCCAGCCTTTTGTGTACCCTCGATTTTCCAGCATCTGTAGTTCCTTCTTTAACAACTATTCCATGAGTATGTGTTCCAACAAAAGTTGTGTTTCACTGAAAAATGTAAGTTGTGCATGATATGATGTACTTGAGGAGAGGAACTGTTATTCTGAGGATTGATTTGATATTTTCCATTTCCTGTCCAGACATCCAGTGATCCTGTCACATTTTAAGAATCATTGTAATTATGTCCATTTTAAGGAAGTAGCAATAGGATTAGACCAGGGGTGAGGAACCTGCAGCCTTAAAGCTGCATGTGGCATTCTAGGCCATAAAGTGTGGCCTTTTGAATGAATCCAAATTTTGTAGAACAAATCCTATTATTTTTATTTAAGAAGGAACTGCAGATGCTGGAAAATCGAAGGTAGGCAAAAATGCCTGAGAAACTCAGCGGGTGATGCAGCGTCTATGGAGCGAAGGAAAAAGGTGACGATTCGGGTCGAGACCCTTCTTCAGACCTGAAGAAGGGTTTCAACCCGTAACATCGCCTATTTCCTTTACTCCATAGATGCTGCCTCACCTGCTGAGTTTCTCCAACATTTTTGTCTACCTTTTATTTTTATTAATATGTTTTTGTTTGTCTTTTATTATTTTATTTTTATTTCAAAGTGAACGTATTTAAAATACCAAAGAGTAAAAGAAGATTCAACGAAATAATCCTCCCCGACTGACGGCCACAACTAAAACATTAGTAAGTCATGAGGGCTATTTTAACTAAATAATGTACATTTTGAAGTATATCTAATTGGAGTTTCTTGGATGGAATGCTGCATTAAGCTAACTTAATGCGGCATTCCAACATGAAAAGGATCCCCACCCCTGGATTGGACAATTGGCTCCATCAACCTCTTCCTTTATTGAATCAGATTGGGAATCCCCAAATTGTGGCCCGACCAAGTATCTGGATTGCTTTGTGTAGGAAGGAGCTGCAGATGCTGGTTTAGGCTAAAGATAGACACAAATTCTCTGGATACTTTCAAGCGAGAGCTAGATAGGGCTCTTAAGTATAGTGGAGTTGGGATATGGGGAGAAGGAAGGAACGGGGTACTGATTGGGGATGATCAGCCATGATCACATTGAATGGTTCGAAGGGTTGAATGGCCTACTCCTGCACCTGGTGTCTATTGTCTATTGTCTAAAACGCTGGAGTAAGTTAGCGGGTCAGGCAGCATCTCTGGAGAAAGGGAATAGGTGATGTTTCGGGTCAAGACCCTTCTTCACACTGAAGAAGGGTCACGACCCGAAACATCATGTATTCCTTTTCTCCAGAGATGAAGCTTGACCTGCTGAGTTACTCCATCATTTTGTGTCTATCTGGATTGCTTTGCTGAGAGGCCTCTGTAATCCCACAATAGCAAGGGTGGGGTGACAATCAATAATACAGCTATATTAATAGCAAAAGGATAACAAGGGATAAAATTGGTCCATTGGAGAGACCGAGTGGACAGCTATCTGCAGAGCCAAAAGAGATGGGGGAGATATTGAACAATTTCTTTTCTTCACCAAGGAGAAGGATATTGAATTATGTGAGGTAAGGGAAACTAGTAGAGTAGCTATGGATACTATGAGTTTCAAAGTAAAAGAAGTACTGACACTTTTGAAAAATATAAAAGTGGATAAGTCTCCAGGTCCTGACAGGATATTCCCTAGGACATTGAGGGAAGTTAGTGTAGAAATAGCCGGGGCTATGACAGAAATATTTCAAATGTCATTAGAAACGGGAATAGACCCCGAGGATTGGCGTACTGCGCATGTTGTTCCATTGTTTAAAAAGGGTTCTAAGAGTAAACCTAGCAATTATAGACCGATTAGTTTGACTTCAGTGGTGGGCAAATTAATGGAAAAGATACTTAGAGATAATATATATAAGCATCTGGATAAACAGGGTCTAATTAGGAACAGTCAACATGGATTTATGCCTGGCAGGTCATGTTTGACTAATCTTCTTGAATTTTTTGAAGAGGTTACTAGGGAAATTGACGAGGGTAAAGCAGTGGATGTTGTCTATATGGACTTCAGTAAGGCCTTTGACAAGGTTCCTCATGGAAGGTTGGTTAAGAAGGTTCAACTGTTGGGTATAAATGCAGGAATAGCAAGATGGATTCAACAGTGGCTGAATGGGAGAAGCCAGAGGGTAATGGTGGATGGCTGTTTGTCGGGTTGGAGGCAGGTGACTAGTGGGGTGCCTCAGGGATCTGTGTTGGGTTCTTTGTTGTTTGTCATGTACATCAATGATCTGGATGAAGGGGTGGTAAATTGGATTAGTAAGTATGCAGATGATACCAAGATAGGGGGTGTTGTGGATAATGAAGAGGATTTCCAAAGTCTACAGAGTGATTTAGGCCAGTTGGAAAAATGGGCTGAAAGATGGCAGATGGAGTTTAATGCTGATAAATGTGAGGTGCTACACCTTGGCAGGACAAATCAAAATAGGACGTACATGGTAAATGGTAGGGAATTGAAGAATACAGTTGAACAGAGGGATCTGGGAATAACCGTGCATAGTTCCTTGAAGGTGGAATCTCGTATAGATAGGGTGGTAAAGAAAGCTTTTGGTATGCTAGCCTTTATAAATCAGAGCATTGAGTATAGAAGCTGGGATGTAATGTTAAAATTGTACAAGGCATTGGTGAGACCAAATCTGGAGTATGGTGTACAGTTTTGGTCGCCCAATTATAGGAAGGATGTCAACAAAATAGAGAGGGTACAGAGGAGATTTACTAGAATGTTGCCTGGGTTTCAACAGCTAAGTTACAGAGATAGGTTGAATAAGTTAGGTCTTTATTCTCTGGAGCGCAGAAGGTTAAGGGGGGACTTGATAGAGGTCTTTAAAATAATGAGAGGGATAGACAGAGTTGATGTGGACAAGCTTTTCCCTTTGAGAATAGGGAAGATTCAAACAAGAGGACATGACTTTAGAATTAAGGGACAGAAGTTTAGGGGTAACATGAGGGGGAACTTCTTTACTCAGAGAGTGGTAGCGGTGTGGAATGAGCTTCCAGTGGAAGTGGTGGCGACAGGTTCATTGGTATCATTTAAAAATAAATTGGATAGGCATATGGATGAGAAGGGTATGGAGGGTTATGGTATGAGTGCAGGCAGGTGGGACTAAGGGAAAAAAGTTGTTCGGCACGGACTTGAAGGGCCGAGATGGTCTGTTTCCGTGCTGTAATTGGTATATGGTTATATGGTAATGCTGGAATTACAGAAAGTACCTTCCTGCTGAAAGATGGATACGACATTCTCTGGCCCTGACAGTTTAATTACACAGACCAGATTACGACTTCTTGGTTAAAGCTATGTATGTGAGAATTTTGCATGTGCAAAGGTTAAATGGGTATTGTGTACAATTTGAAAGCACTGTCCATTGCAAGTACCTCCATGAAGGCACTTAGTGCACAAAAGTCCTGGTAACCATTTCAGTCAACTATTTTCTATTCTAACCTAGAAAATGGTCCGCCAAGCACGTTTTAGAGCTACTGAATTAGATTGATTCATTTTTCAGCATCATCTATCAGCCTTTGTTCTACAATCCTGTGCAAGTGCTTGTTGATCAATGGACATTATGTACAGTGTCCTTTCACTTACTTTTTCTGTAAATCCATGCATGTAAAACAAAGCTGGCAACAATAGCTTTTGTGTAAGTTGTTCCTGGTACGGCAAAGGATATAAGCCTTTGAATAGCCCTCACTATGATGACCATACCCTTAGAGGTGAGAGGCAAACATTAATGACCCGATACAGATTTAATAAACATCAAGGACTGAGATAAACAGAAAGGTCAGACGCCTTTTGTCCGAGTGATTGTAGCACCAGTGTGCATGCTTCAGCTTAGTATTTATGGTACAGGACAGTGCAGACGATGTAATTCTCATTCACTACGGATCAAGCGTGTGTTCTATGAAAGTGTGAGAACACAGTACAATGCTCTGTGAGATTTTCACATAGCTGCGTCCTATGCAAGTGTTTACAGACCAATAATGGCAGTTATGTCTGCTTTCACGCCCTTTTTCTCTTTTTTCATTATAGAGTCATGGCGCTTTAGTTTAGTTTAGAGATACCACTTGGAAACAAGCCCTTCTGCTCACCAAGTGTGCGGTTCACTGGCAATCCCCACACACTAGCACCATACCACACACTAGGGACAATTTACAACGTTTTACCAAAGCCAGTTAACCAACAAACATGTACGTCTTTGGAAGTGGTAGGAAACCGGAGCATCCGGAAAAAACCCATGCGGTCACGGGGAAAACATACAAGCTCCGTAGAGACAGCACCCGTAGTCAGGATCGAATCAGGGTCTCTGGCGCTGTAAAGCAGCAACTCTACTGCAGCGCCACCGTGTCGCCCCAAAATCCCATAGTGAAAGGCCCTTTGGACCACCTCGTGCTTACGGATAAAGGCCTTTCTAAATTAGTCCTACTTGCTCTCACCTGGACCATATCGCTCCACATTTTGCCTATCAATGTACCAAACCGCATGTTTTTCAGATGTCGTGAATGTACCAGCTACTACCCTTTCCTCTGGCTGCTCAGACCACATAGCCATCAACCTGTGTGAAAAAGATGGCCCTCAAGGTCCTTTTTAAATCTTTGCCCGCTCAGTTTAAATCCATACCCTCTAGTTTTAGACTCTCCTATCCTGGGGAAGATTGGGCTATACATCCTATCCACGCCCATTTTCTTTTCTAGCATTTAAAATGAAGCTACATCCTCTGCCTTAAGATTTACCTGTGGCAACTACTCCATGTTATGGTAGAGTCTAAACATTCCTATTGCCACATTTAATGTTCTCCCGATAGCCTCGGGTTAATGGCCCCCTGCTACTCAGTCACCCATCAGCGTAAAAAGAAATGTTTACCTCCCCGAAGATATCATATTCTATAAAATTTACCTCTAATTACCGAAAGGCTACAACTGATTTAGAGAATTTATTATTATGTTCCACAGCTTCATTTTCATTATGCAGAATTACTTATTAAGAATTTAAGAATATAAGAAATGTAAGCCCTGCCAATTCCCAAGCCTGCTCTTTCAACAATCAGGGTTGTTCCTGTGCCTCCAGGTCCCTACTCAATCCCCACTTTTTCTGAACTTTTAGCTTCCAAATCTCTCTTGAGCTTGAACTTTACACCAAAGATTCACCAGGCTATGTTCTCCTCATCTCACCCTAACTAATCAACCCCCTTGGGATATGGCCCTTAACTCTAGATGTGCCCAGCTTTAGGAAACAATGTCTCAGCACCCACCTTCTCCATCCCACTCAGAATATTACAGTGCCCTCCATAATGTTTGAGACAAAGACTGTTTGTTTGATTATTTGCCTCTGTACTCCACAATTTGAGATTTATAATATTAAAAAATCACATGTGGTTAAAGTGCACATTGTCAGATTTTTATAAAAGCCATTTTTATACATTTTGGTTTCACCATGTAGAAATTACAAGTGTTTATACATCCCCCCCCAATTTCAGGGCACCATACTGTTTGGGACACAGCAATGTCATGTTAATAAAAGTAGTCATGTTTAGTATTTTGTTGCATATCCTTTGCCTGCTTGAAGTCTGCGGTTTATGGAGATCACCAGTTGCTGGGTATCTTCTCTGGTGATGCTTTGCCAGGCCTGTATTGCAGCCATCTTTAGCTTATGCTTGTTAGGGGGTCTAGTCACCTTCAGTTTTCTGTTCAGCATATAAAAGGCATGCTTAATTGGGTTCAGATCAGGTGATTGACATGGCCACTCAAGAATTGACCATTTTTTAGCTTTGAAAAACTCTTGTTGCTTTAGCAGTATGTTTGGGATCATTGCCTTGCTGTAGAATGAATTGCTGGCCAATGGGTTTTGAGGCATTTTTTTGAATTTGAGTAGATAGGATGTGTCTAGACACTTCAGAATTCATTATGCTACTACCATCAGCAGTTGTATCATCTGTGAAGATAAGTGAGCCAGTGCCTTCAGCAGCCAAACATGCCCAGGCCAATAACACCCCCATCACCATGTTTCACAGATGAGGTGGTATGCTTTGGATCTTGGGCAATTCCTTCTCTCCTCCATACTTTGCTCTTGCCAGCACTCTGATATTTGTTAATCTTCTTCTTATCTGTCCACAAGACCTTTTTTTCAGAACTGTGGTTGATCTTTTAAGTAATTCTTGGCAAACTATAACCGGGCCATTTTTGTGGCTAACCAGTGGTTTGCATCTTGCAGTGTTGCCTCTGTATTTCTGTTCATGAAGTCTTCTGTGGACAGTGGTCATTGACAAATCTACACCTGACTCCTGAAGAGTGTTTCTGATCTTTGGACTGGTGTTTGGGGATTTTTCTTTATTATAGAGATAATTCTTCTGTCATCAGCTGTGATGGTCTTCCTTGGCCTGCCAGTCCCTTTGCGATCCGTAAGCTCACCAGTGCTCTTTCTTCTTAATGATGTTCCACACAGTTGATTTTGGTAAGCCTACTGTTTGGCTGATGTCTAACAGTTTTATTCTTGTTTCTCAGTCTCATAATGGCTTCTTTGACTTTCATTGACACAACTTTGGCCCTCATGTTGATAAACAGCAATACAAGTTTCCAAAGGTGATGGAAAGACCGGAGGAAAGACTAGGTGCTGAGAGCTCTCTTATACCTGCATTATGGAGGCAATTAAACACACCTGAGCAATTACAAACGCCTTTGACGCCATGTGTCCCAAACATTATGGTGCCCTGAAATGGGGGGGGGGGGGGGGGGGAAACGACGACACTATGTATAAACATTGCTGTAATTTCTACATGGTGAAACCAAAATGTATAAAAATGGCCTTTAATAAAATCTGACAATGTGCACTTTACCCACATGTGATTTTTTCTATTACAAATCTCAACTAAATAAATGATGGGTCTTTGTCCCAAACATTATGTCCCAACAGTATGTGTCTCTGTCAGTTTAAGCCACTTTTACCTAATCTCACCTCATCCCCGCAATCAATCTTCCCCACATGACTCCTTCTTGACTTGACATGACTTGACTTGACATGACTTGGTGGCAAAAACAGGAAAGTAGACTATTATTTGAATGGTGGCCGATTAGGAAAAGGGGAGATGCAACGATACCTGGGTGTCATGGTTCACCAGTCATTGAAAGTAGGCATGCAGGTGCAGCAGGCAGTGAAGAAAGTGAATAGTATGTTAGCATTCATAGCAAAAGGATTTGAGTATAGGAGTAGGGCGTTCTACTGCAGTTGTACAGGGTCTTGGTGAGACCACACCTGGAGTATTGCGTACAGTTTTGGTCTCCAAATCTGAGGAAAGACATTCTTGCGATAGAGGGAGTACAGAGAAGGTTCACCAGACTGATTCCTGGGATGTCAGGACTTTCATATGAAGAAAGACTGGATAGACTCGGCTTGTACTCGCTAGAATTTAGAAGATTGAGGGGGGATCTTATAGAAACTTACAAAATCCTTAAGGGATTGGACAGGCTAGATGCAGGAAGATTGTTCCGATGTTGGGGAAGTCCAGGACAAGGGGTCACAGTTTACGGATAAGGGGGAAATCTTTTAGGACCGAGATGAGAAAAACATTTTTCACACAGAGCGTGGTGAATCTCTGGAATTCTCTTCCACAGAAGGTAGTTGAGGCCAGTTTGTTGGCTATATTTAAGAGGGAGTTAGATGTGGCCCTTGTGGCTAAAGTGATCAGGGGGTATGGAGAAAAGGCAGGTAAGGGATACTGAGTTGGATGATCAGCCATGATCATATTGAATGGCGGTGCAGGCTCGAAGGGCCGAATGGCCTACTCCTGCACCTATTTCCTATGATTCTATGTTTCTGTTTCTTTTGGGTATAGAGATGAGAACCGTGCACTGTATTCTAAATAAAGTGTTCCTTTTTAAAACTTAGCAAGATCTTGATCGCCAACAAGTTGTACTCAACACTTGGTTCAGTTTGCTTCAGCAGAAGTAATGCATCACTGAAGCAGGCGAATGCTATAGACAACCCGACTCGTGGAAGAGTCTAGGGCCAGAGGGCGCAGCCTCAGAATAAAAGGATGTACCTTTAGAAAGGTGATGAGGAGGGAATTCTTTAGCCTGAGAGTGGCAAATCTGTGGAATGCACTGCCACTGGCGGCTATGGAGGCCAAGTCTTTGGATGTCAAAGGTTACAGGGAGAAGACCGGAGAATGGGGGAAAGTTCTGCTCCTACTATTTATGTATTTATTAACTACTCCTACCCCACTGCACCTCACTTTATCACCATAACCTTTCCACCAAATACTTCGACTTAAATGCATCCATTCTGGTAGCTTCGCAAATTCTCATCAATTTAAGTAAAGTCGGTGTACCTGAATTAACCACTGAATTTATTGATCCTAAATTTGTATTTTCCCGAGTCATGGAAAACAAAATAAGTGCGACAACGTACACGTGTTTCTGAAGCCCTCTCGTTCCAGATCGCTGGGATCTATTGGGATTGGGTGATCACATCACATTGCGTCCCACATCTGCTAATGCAGGGAGAGCAGTGACAGCTTTGCATCTGTATCTTGGAAACCGGTCGGACAGGTCGGGCAGATGCAGGATTGCTCGGCTGAATTCCGATTCGGGGCGTTTGGGACGATTCTGGCCATCTGCCCAGTGACAGACAGGGAAGTGCTTCGCCTCGGCGGCGCTGGCTGTCTTTCCGGGTCCGTGTGGCGGTGAATTCAGAAGCACAGGAGAGGGGTGAAGCCCAGCGAGTCGGGGAGATGTGTGGAAGGCTGTCCTCCTTCGTGGAGATCGCCGTGGCTCTCCACCAGGTCGCGGGGGCTTTCTTCGACACCACGCTGCTGATGGTGGCGCAGGAGCGCTGCAATGCCACGGCGGCCGGCAGCCAGGTCAAGCGGCAAGCCTGCGTCTCGCAATTTTACTTGTACAACAACCTGCTGCTGGGAATCGCTCCTCTGGTCTTCACCTTCACCCTGGCCAGGCTGGGAGATCAGAAATCCAGGAAGATAACCATCTGCGTGCCCCTTCTGGGCTACCTGCTCTTCAGGTCCCTACTGCTATGGATGATCCTGTTCCAGCTGCCCTTGGAGGCGATGCTTGCCACTGCACTGCTCAATGGCTTCAGCGGGGGCTTCACCTCTTTCTGGACTGGAGTGATGGCCTTCGCCTCAGACACCTCCTCAGTGGAAGAGAGGTCGGCCCGCCTCATTAGAATCGAACTGATCTACGGCTTAGCAGGGATGATTGGGAGCGTGGCATCTGGACACATCTTCGTTCACTTCACTCTCTCCCGTTACCAGGGGGCAGTCCTGGCCGCCTCCAGCTGCTGCCTCTATGCGCTGAGCTTGCTCTACTGCACCCTGGTCTTGAAAGCGCCGCACAAACAAACGGCGAGCGAGCAGGCGAGAACACCTCTGGAGAGCGACGGGCTGCTGGTCCAAGGCGGGCAGGACCACGTCGCTGAAGCTGCTGCTGCTGCCGGGGTCGAGGCCGAGCAACAAAACAGTGCCGAGGATGGAAGTCAAAGTGAAACAGTTGGGCTACTGGAAGGCACGGCCAGCGCCCCAGATGAACGTAGCGGCTGCACGCCACTGAGTAACATCACGGTCGCCCTGCTGTTTGCAGGCGGGATTTTATATGATCTAAGTGTGGTGGGCGGAGTGGATGTGATCCCCATGTTTGTGCTGAAAGCCCCGCTGAAGTGGAATGCCGTCTGGGTTGGCTACGGCAATGCAGCGGGATACGCCACCTTCCTCACCAGCTTCTTAGGAGTCAAAGTCCTATCCAGATATTTTAAGGACACTTCCTTGATAGTGCTCGGGATGGTGTCATTTTCCAGCGGGATGCTGATCATGGCCTATGTAAAGTGGACTCCCTTATTTTTCATTGGTAAGTATCATTACCAACAGCCTGGCGCTGCTTCGATCGTTAATTCATTGAATACAGACACAAAATGATGGAGTAACTCAGAGGGACAGGCAACATCTGTGGAAAGAAGGAATGGGTGACGTTTCGGGATGAGACCCTTATTCAGACCTGCACGTATAGTGTTTGGCCACATTTGGAGTCAATACAAAGTTGAATAGTTCCCTCAATTCCCGGATTCAGATACCTGACGTAAAACAGTAATTAAGCATTGACTCAATTAGCGACCGGTGGCATATTTTCCCCATTCATTTGTCCATTACCTATACTTGTGATATCGCCGACAGAATTCTCACTAATATTGCAAGACTTAAATATCAGCACAGACTGTATACCTTAAGTATAGCGCTGGGCATCTAAAATCAGTATCCCGTTCCTGCCCCCACCCCACCTTGATTCCTTTACACCAGGGGGTCTCCAAACTATGGCCCGCGGGCCACATCCGGCCCGCCACGGGATTTTACCTGGCCCGCAGCAAACTCAGCGCAGGACGGAGTGTGTGTCAGTTAGGCGTCGCGTTGATTCGAGTCGGGGAGCACGGCGGCCCGGAGCTGCTCTTAATGTTGTTGCCGGGTATGTCCCTCAAATTGTCAGAGCCGATACATCACAGGGCCGCCGTGAAGAAGGGTGCAGTGGGGGGGGGGGGGGGTGTTCGGCGGCGGCGGTCGTCAGAATCGGTCGGCGGCATTATAACGTGCGATCGTTCCTCTCTGCACCCTCTCCCTGCCCCCTCTCCCCCTCTCCCCGCCCCCTCTCTCTCTGCCCCTTCACTCTCATTAAATTTATAAAACTGACATTACTTTATTTTTTCCTATAGCCTGCAAAAATGTGCCAAATATATAACATAGCCCTCATGCTGAAAAAATTGGAGGCCCCTGCTTTACACCCAAGAGCTAAATCTAACTCTCCCTTGAAAACATCCAGTCAATTGGCCTCCACTGCCTTCTGTGGCAGATAATTCCACAGATTCAAGACTCTCTGGGTGAATATTTTTTCCCTCATCTCAGTCCTAAATGGCCTACCCCTTATTCGTAAACTGTGACCCCCTGGTTCTGGACTCCCCCAACATCAGAAATTTTTTCCTGCATCTAGCCTGTCAAATCCTTTAGGAATTGTTTGTGTTTCTATAAGATCCTCTCATCCTTCTAAATTCCAGTGAATACAAGCCCAGTCAATTTATTCTTTCATTGGCCCCTGCTGTACAAGGAACAGATGTAAATATGGGGTAACGTAAACTTATGTGAATGGCTGATCAAAGGGCCCTGGGGTCCACGCTGTATCTTTCAATTAATCAATCTAATAATAAGAGGACACTCCTAAAGCATTAACCATCTCAATAAAAAGAGAAGTGGTGACCAATACTTCAAAACAGATTAGGTGTATAGTCTGGAGGAAGGGTCTTCATATGCAGATATTCATTCTGTTTCGCTCTCCACAGATGCTGCCCTGTGTGAGTTAGTAGACTGGGGCAGCACTGTGGCACAGCTGATGGGGCCGTTGCCTCACAGCACTGGAGCCCTGGGTTCGATCCTGATAGGTGCTGTCTGTGTACAGTTTGCATTTTCTCCCTATAGACAGAGTGGGTTTCCTGCAGGTGCTCCAGCTTCTTCTCATATCCAATGTGGGTTTGCAGGTTAATTAGCCTTTGTAAATTACCTCTGGTATGTAGAGAATAAATGAGAAAGTGGAATAACAGACCTAGAGCATATAGGCAATTCATTGTTGTACAGTAATACGAAACAGAAATTGAACGTTACATAAATGAAAATCTACACTTCACACTACCTCGGCAATACCACCAGCATAATCAAGGACATCTCACCCCAGCCACTTCCTCTTCTCCACTCTCCCATCAGACAAGAGGTACAGAAGTATAAAAACACATACCTCCAGATTAAAGGATAGCCTTTAATCTTTCCCAGCTGTTATCAGGCAGCTGAACCATCCTTTCACCAACTAGAGAGCAATCCTAACCTACCACCCACCTCGTAGGGATCCCTCAAACTATATTTAATCAAACTTTATCTTGCATTAAAGTTTATTCCCTTTATCCAGTATCTGTTCGCTGCAGACCGTTTGATTGTAATTATGTATAGTCTCTCCGCTGACTGGATAGCACACAAAAAAGCCTTTCACTGTACCTCACTACATGTGACAATGAACTAAACTAAAACAATAATATGCCCACTTGGCGAAGAGCTTAGATTCATATCGTTCAAATAGTCTGAAGAAGGGTCTCAACCCAAAACTTCACCTATCTCCTTCGCTCCTTCGATGCTGCTGCACCCGCTGAGTTTCTCCAGCCTTTTGTGTACCCATGATTACAGCAATGATGGCTGGCAACAGCAGTTTGTGAAAGTGCAGCAAAGCACTGACCACAAATTTGGGATTTCATTTTTCAACAAATGTCAGTCGTTTCACTTTCATTTTGACTGAAAATGCCACACCAAAAATACAAGTTCCCTCTCTTCTTTGATCTGCATCCAGTGTCACACTCTCCTAGAGGCAGAGGCAGAGGCAGGACAAATAAAAATACAATGGAAAAAAAAGTCAAGTGCAGCATATAGTATTACAACTACAGAGAAAGTGGGGTTAAAAGCAAAGGTCCTATGAGGTAGAATGGGAGATTGGAAATGCATGCTTGGCATATGACAGGTCCATTCAAGAATCTGAAAACAGCAGGGAAGAAACTGTTCTTGATTCTAATGGCGAGTGGTTTTAGGTTTAGAGATACAGCACGGAAACAGGCCCTACAGCCACCAAGTCTGTGCCGCCCATCGATCCCTTACACTATCACTATCCCACACACTAGGACAATTTACAATCTTTATCGAAGCCAGTTAACCTACTGTCTGTACTTTCATCCTGCGACATGGGATCTCTTCGGGTGGTCCGGCCTCCTTCCACACTCCATAGATGTGCAGGTTTATAGGTCAATTGGCCTGGGTAAGGTTGTAAATTGCCCGGAAAGTGAAGTATAGTACCAGTATAGGGGGTGACCGAGCATGTCCTGAAGAAAGCACGTTCTAATGGGGGCGATAACGTGAGCCATGTGAACAAGTGTAGAGGGGCTCGCTGGTGCAGACAAGTGGCATCATCACCTAGCTGTAAGGTGAAACGACACAAAGTACTGGAGTAACCAAGCTGACTGAATCAGTCTGAAAAAGGGTCCTGGCATCACCTATCCATGTTTCCCAGCGATGCTGCCTGAGCCGCTGAATTTCTCCAGCACTTTGTGTCCTTTTGTGATGAGCAATTGTTTGTTTCAACTACATACAATGACAATGCCTTACTCGGCAATAGTGGACAATCGGCAATAACGACACCCTTTCCCGCGACTTTGTCTGAAGAGCCTCGACCCGAAACGTCACCCATTCCTTCTCTCCAGAGATGCTGCCTGTCCTACTGAGTTATTCCAGCTTTGTGTCTATCTTCAGTTTAAACCAACATCTGCAGTTCCATCCTGTTCATTCCTGCATTAGATCACATCCCCTGTTCCACTGAACAAGGAATTTCATTGCACCCTAGTATATACAACAAGAAACTATTCTGATCTGCCCAAAGTTAAATTTCAATCTTCAGGTATTGTCTCTGGCATTCCCACCCATAAATCTCTTTCTCTGTTCTTGAAAAATCACTCTTTAAAAATGACATCCTGTGATCTGTATCAAATTTTGCCTTGTACCTGGCAGTGATTTGGAACACAAATATGTTAAGTTGTCATATAAATGCAAACATGTGGTAAAACTATATTGTGGACAATGTTGTACAGATGAAAGCATTCAAATAACAAAGACAATGGGAAGTGGTATCATTTGCAAAATTGATCAAATTGGATCATTGGTACAGAATGTCAATTGCAGAATAGCACTATTTAAAGAACTCCCTAACAATTAACTTTTTTTTTTAATATCTTGCAGCTCGAGTAGTGATGATGTTTGCCCTTATTCCTCTGCCAATGATACGGTCAGTGATCTCAAAGCAGATAAGTGACACTTCATATGGTTAGTAACTCAAACTTCTTCTTCCCCCCCCCCCCCCCCAAGTTTGCACCTGTTAGAGTCCTTTATGTATATTAACTTTCATTAGTGTACATTATCACTTTAAGTTGCTTTGTTAATAATTGGTTGCCCGCCCAGACAACCGATGTTCCAAAGTGAAATACAGGTAGATCTGTGTCCTCGGGCTATTGCCAGTGCCACTGTGGAACTAGCATCTACAAAATGCACGTGCTAAAGGTACCAGTGGTTGCAGGTGGACCTGCAGCAGTTGTCAGACTTGCCTTTCAATTGTAAGATTGTGAGTTCCACTCTGGAGCTTTGAGCAAAAAAACAAAATCTATGCAGCCATCCCAGGATAAAACTAAGGGAGTGTTGCACTGAATCAGGTTCCATATTTGGAATTAAATATTAAACCAAAACAGACCTCAAGTTATTGCAGAAAATCCCATACCACTACTATGAAAATAGCAGGGGATTCCTCTTTGCTGTCCGAATCTCTATCAACGTCTCTTAACATTCTGATTATCATTACATCTGTTTGGAATAGATGTCACAAACTTGCTGTTCCTACTTAATTAAAACAGCGACTGCACTTTAAACAAATGTGCTTTGTCGTGGAGCCCGAGGAGTCAACATAAAAGTCCTTCCAGCCAGAGGAGTATGCATTCCTTGTACGCAAACCTACTCCTTTTCTCCAGAGATGCTGCCTGACCCGCTGAGTTACTCCAGCATTTTGTGTCGATCTTCGGCGTAAACCAGCATTTGCACCTCTTTCCTACACAGGAGAGTATGCGTCTGTCAGTCTGCCCAATAGAGATGAGTGACAAAAGGCCAGTTAGCACCTGGAATATATGCAAAATATGGTCACATTCCTGGACCATTGGTCCCAGGAAGGCAAACACAACAACCTGGATACAGGGAGTAGAAACAACTGACAGAGTCAAATAGCAAGAGTTTTTCTTGTATAAATAGCAAGAGTTTAGTGTATAAATCCGTATATTATAGCACAAGTTACAAGTAGCCATTGATACACAAGTTATCAACCAAATAGATTTGACAGAACAATGACACCTCACTACCTGTAATGCACTTGGGATATTCTGAAAGGGACATGAAAGGTATTATTATAGAAATAAAGGTCTCTTGTGATAAAGAACAGAATTTAAATTTTGCAATTGCATTTCAAGGGAAAGTGCTTGGCCTACTTCAGATTTTCCTGACGTTGACTGGAGTCATTGCTTCAACAATCTTCCTGAAGATTTACATGTTGACTGAAGACTGGTACCCAAGCCTTTGCTTCAGCATGTCTTCAGTCATTAGTTGCTTAGGTATCATTCCCATCATGTAAGTACAAATATATTGTATTTGTTACTGCATTTACACAATTTATTTTCATAATATAGCCAGTTGTTTGCATAATTCAATCATGGAAGAAATTAATACAGTAAACCCTCATTATAATGAACCATGGGGGGGAAGAAATGCTCATTACTGCCAATACTATAACTGAGTAACAGATTATCATTGCATATTGTAGAAAAAAACTGCAGATGCTGATTAATACATGAAAGGACACATGGTGCTGGAGTAACTCAGCCGGTCAGGCGCCATGCCGTTGCTCTGCACCAGCAAGCCCTTCTTCACCAGCTGCCGCACAGTCCAGTTGACAGTGCTGTTGTTGCGGCTCACATTGAGGCCTCTGACTGGGAACACTTTCTTCGTACCATCGACAGGAAGTGCTCGCTCAGAGGGGCTCCCTCCCTCTCTCACCAGCTGCCACTACTCTGTCGTCCACTGCTTTGTCCGTTCCCGACGTCGGGGAGTGGCCAACAGAAAGAAGCTGCAGCTGGTTTGTGGGGAGGGAGCCCCACGATGACCAAAGGTGCCTGGCGGTGGCAGCGGCCGGAGGAAAGTGCTGTCCCCAGGAGCTACCAACAGCCGTGTCAACCAGCCTATGTGGACAGCCAGGGCTTCAAAGGCCAGGGAAGTGGTGCAAGCTGAGGTTTGTCCGCTATACTAAACTAGAGGCCGGGGGAGGGGGGCAGAGTAGTAGGTCAGAATTTGGAAGGAATGGTGGGAAGGTAGAGGTTAGGACCAGTAAGTTTGAAAGGAAACACAGGCAGGGCGAGTTGAAGGAATATGCTAGTTTGAAGAAGGGTCTCGACCCAATACATCACATCTCTCCAGAGTTGCTGCCGCTGATGGGCTAAAGTGTTTATTTTCATGTAAGGAGCATTGTCGATAAAACAGATGAACTTAGAGCCTGAATCGGTGCTTGACATTGTGGCACGTGGTTGAGAGAACGACACAACTGGCAGCTTAATATTCTGGGGTTTCGATGTTTCATACATGATCGAGGGAGGGAAAAGAGGTGGAGGAGTTGCACAACTTGTGGAGTTAATTGGGAGACTGTCACAGCAAGAGTCAGAATTGGGACATACTGGAAGGTTTGTTATGAGGCGATACAAGTAAAGCTTAAAAAAGGTCCAAGCCCTCTAATGAGATTGCATTATATAAGCACAGGCCAGTGACATTCAACATCAATGTAAAAACTATTTTGAGAATGGTTCATAGTTGTGGTACAGAACAAGATTACTCTTGTTGCAAGTGCTTTTTGAATTGTCTTTATTCCATGTATAAGTCTTTTTTTAATGCAAGTAGAAATCCTTTTGGCAGGGTTGGGTAATGCTTGGTGCACCCCAAATATAACGATATTGGTTTTATTCAATGTTTGTATTTGGAACAGAGAAGAGGGGTGAAGAGGGAAAAACAAAATGAATCTGTTGCTACATGATGAAGGATTGAGCACAACATAAAAATGTTTTAAAATTGATATTGTTCATTCATGTTGATGTAAACATCACAAATTCTGCTTTATTTGCAGCATTGTAGAACGCAGATTATCTGAACCATCAAGATGCTCCAGAAGATGGACGTAAAATCCAGAGTTGGTACAGTGAAGAGCTTTGTTTGCATGCCCAAATACAATCAAGCCATACACAATTACAACAGGTAGTGCAGAGAAAAATACCAGGTTTCAGAATAGTTTTACAATAGCATTGCAGGTAGAGAAAAAGTTCAGCGTCCAGACAGAGGTAGGTTGAAAGAACAAGACTACCCCTTAACCCAAGGCAGGACTGTTAAGTACTCTGATAACAGAGGGGAAGAAGCTGTTTCCGAGTTCAGTGAAACATGCTTTCAAGCTTTTGTATTTTCTGCCCAACAGGAGAGGGGAGAAGAGGGAATGACAAGAGTGAAAAGGTCAAGCATGTTGGCTGCTTTCCAAAAGCAGCATGGAGTGCAGATGGAATCAATGGCAAGAAGTTAGGTCTGAATGATGGACTAGGCTACAGCTGTAACCCTGCAATTTCTTGCGATTTTGGGCAGCGTAGTTCCAAACCAAGCTGTCATGCAACCTGATAGTATGCTTCCTACAGTGCATATGCAGAAGTTGGTAACAGTTGGAGATATGCTGAACTTCCTTGATCTCAGTAAGTTGGGGCATTTGTGCACTTTTTTGGCTGTAACTGTAATGTGGCTGGACTTAGGAGTGTTGATATTTACACCTATGAATTAAAAGCCCTTAACCATTTCTACTTTGGCTACCAATGCAGATTGGGACATGTATTTCACCATGCTTCCTGACGTACTTAAGTAGCTCCTTCATCTTGCTGACATTGATAAAAAGGTAATCATCTTGATACTATTTTACTCAGCCAAATCTCCTTCCTTTAATGTATGTCATTGTTTGAGATCCAGCACACCACAGTGGTGTCATGCACAAACTTGCACATGGAGTTAAAGCAGAATTTGGTTGCACATCATGAATGTATGAGGAGTATGGCAAGGGATTGAGAATGCATCCTTGCAGGGCATCAGTATTGAGAATTATTGTGGAGGATGTTTCGTGGCCTATCATTGACTCTGGTTTATGTCAGAAAATCAAGAATCTAGTGGAAGGGGCTGCTGACTCCTAGGTTCAAGTGTTTGGATGGGATTATGATATTGAAGACAGAGCTGTAGTCTGATGGTAACATGGAGTTAAACAGTGTTCTAAACTATTTAAAGAATCACTGTTGGTTTGTCCAATGCCTGCCATTAAGTGTAATTTCTTTCAAATTACAACCCCAGTTTCAACATCCAGTATCTTCAAGATATCAAAAGGAATCCCCATGATGTTAGTAATACTTGAGACTGGTTTCCAGCCTGTCCACAATACAGGGACCATATTAAAAAGATTGCATGAGCCCATAATTTGACTATTTTTGACAAGTATATTCACACCATCTCCTTCTGTTATGCACCTTAGGTGGATAGTTCTTAAGTGGTTATAGTCCTACTCCTACACCCACCTAGATTTATTCCGTGGATCCATTCCTTAAGTTCTCTACAGAGATAAAAGGTAGTGTGAAAACAGTCATCAGTTATTAAGATGGTTTATCAACAGAATTTGGGAAAATAAAAAGGCATAGTTCTTCAACCATGTGAGCTTATATCTTACATCTTAATTATAATTACTTACACATTTTGCTGTATCCTTCTGTTACAAAACAATACCAGTAATTAAGAGACAAGAAACTGCTCCAAATTCCAGCATCTGCAAGAAACAAAGAGCTGGAGGGACTCGGGTCAGGCAACATTGTGAAGGTAATTAGATAGTCGACTCCAGATGAAGGATAATGAGCCAAAATGTTGACTGTCCATTACCCTCCAGATGCTGCTTGACTCACCGAGTTGCTCCAACAATTTATTTTTTTCATTGGTACTTGGGCAAAGGTTCGGAACAAACAGTCTGCCACAGACTAAAAATTCAGACATGCCAAAAGTACCCCTCAATTTAAGTCCCATTTACCCTTTCCATCATCCTTGAAACAGGCACTCTTAATTAATTTGAAAGGCAAAACAGCTCTTCTCCTAACTCAGACCAAGCCAAATTTACTTTTAAATCACATTGGATATTATCACACTCCATATTAACACAAAGATTAAAGTCTAATGTTGATAAAAAACAAAGAATAGGAATAACCCATTTAGCATCTCTTACAATCCAATCATCGCTGAACTATAGGTAATTAAGACTAATTTTCAGGAATGAAATGTATGCATTCATTCTACTTAATTTTGGAACAGGACAACATTGCACGTGGAGAATGATACATCTGCAATATTTGGCAACAGGGATAGCAACAGAGAAGTTAAATTATTGGACACTAATTCAGAGGTCTGAATTAATTAATGACGTGATGAAAGTTCAAATGCAACTATTGCATGTTAGGAAATTAAAAACCAGCCATTAAAAATCAGAAGAGCTCTTAGCAGGAATGGTGATGATAAAACTATTGGATTGCTATACAAACCCATCTAATATCCTTCAAGGAAGAAAATCTAACGCCCATAACCAGTTATACGAGGTACAATTCCAGACCCACAACACTGAAAGAAAACCTTCAGCTGCCTACCTTAATAAGATAGCTGGCCACGACTTAAGAGTCCGCACCAGTAGTGCCTTGTTTTATGTGATTAAGACATGACACTTCAAATCTTGAATTAAATCAGAAAACCATACCATTTTGCGTTTAAATACATTAAATTTTATTAGTCAAATTATTTAAAGTCAATTGAGGTAAAGAAATGCAATATCAAAATTGTACATCACTATAGTTTAACTTTAGTCACTTAATGAAAACGTTTATACAGTACACTTTTCCACACAAATTCCACTGTCAACCAATGTACACAGAGGATCAAATGACCTCTGATGCTAAACAGGTAGAGTGTATTCAGCCAAGCCTCTATGTGTTAAAAGCTTTTCATTGCAGATGATCATGCACCATCACCTGGAGCAGCCAGACAGTGTGAATGATCTGTACAGATTCCAAATTTACATTAAAACTAAATTATCAATTACAAAAGGCGACAGTATTTTGCAATTCTTAACTGCCAATCCTTCATACAAGAGAAACATTTAGAAAGGAGTGCCAAAAGCATATTATTGCATTTGACATTTACAGATGTAAAAAATGTATTTTGTAGTCATTACCTCCGCAGTGTAAATAAAGCCTGTTTTAGGATCATAAATCAATCGCATTTCTATTAGTCTCTGGAAAAAGTTTTGCCAAATGTTCAATGATTCCTTTAACCATTAAGCACATTATTTCGGTTTTTCCTTGTGTGTAATATACTGTTGCCTTATGTTGTGAGCAGCCAGACTGAATATGAATTAATAACACACGTGAAAAGATAGCAGTCAGCCAGTGCCAACTCATAAGCAACACAAACAAGCAAAAAAAAGGAAAAACCCCACAAGTCTGCTTTACCACCCAAGAGGTTCTTGGTTCCGGGGTTACGCCTGTGCCCGGGTGGTGTTAGAGAGGGACAACACGCTGTCCCCGGGCGCCCCGAGGGATTTCCAGGACCGCTGGGCACCGCGGGGGGCTGAATGCATTCTTGACAAGAAGTGCAAGATAGTTGTATAATAGTTTATTGTTTGTCGTGTATTATGGTGGTGGGTTCTGTTTTGTTTTTTATTGTACTGTATATATTTTAATATTTGAATAAATATTTTTAATTAATAAAAAGGTTCTTGGTAGATCAAATCTTTGGCTTTAAAACAGCACAGGAATGAGCCCTTTGGCCCACAATGTTGTGCCGAACATATCAATTAAACTCACCTCATCTGCCTGCACATGATGCACCACCCTCTTTTCCCTGTGTTTCCATGTGCCCATTTAAAAGCCTACAAAATGCCACTGTATTATCTGGCAACGAGATTCAGGTGCTGCAAACATCTGCTGCCTCAAACACAAGATGAAGAAGGTGCCCAATACTCTTAAAACCAACTTGCCCTGCATATCTCTGCTGAAAATACCCCCCTCTCACCTTATAGCTATGCCCCACTAGTGTTCGATATTTCCACTCTGGGAAAAAGGTTCTGACCATTTACCCTATTTATGCTTTTCTATGAAGTCTCCCCTCAACCACCAACTTTCCAGTGAAAACAATCCAAGTCAATCCAACTGCTCCCTGTAGCCGAAAACCGTTAATCCAGGCAACATTCTGGTAAATTTCCGCTGCACCCACTCCAAAACATTCACTTCTTTCCTATAATAGGGGAACCAGAACTGCATACAAATCTCCAAATGCAGCCCAACCAAAGTTCTATGGAGCTGCATCTTGAACTTTACTTAATGAACCTTTTCTCTTATTTTCCACTTGGCTAACTTCAGGAGAGTACAGGCACTTCTGCTTAATCCTCCCTCATAAAAATAACCCTCTTATCTAGAGAACTTTCACTGCACCACCTCAAGGCCAAAAAAAAACTTCACTTTTCTGACCGATTCCCATGGCCTAGTTTGAATCCGCAACTCATAGGTTTTATGACCCAACATCCACAAACTTCTAAAGAGGTCATGAATTCCCAAGACAGAAGAAATTTCAGCTCATTTAAGTGGTCAATGCTCACGATTCTAGTCTTCTTCATTGCCACGATTGCCACTTCAGAATTTTCTATATTTACAATGATTAGTTACTTGTAGAAACAAATGTAGTCAGAAGAAAGGTCCCTAATCTGAAGATATATCATCTATCCATGTTCTTCAGGGATTCTGCCTGATGCAGAGTTGCTCGAGCGCATCAAGGTTAGTTATTATTTATCTAAAATCCAGCAAGTACAGGCCCTTCTACTTAATCTTTCCTTGTGAAAATAACACTATCTAGAGAATTATCAGTGCATCACTTCCAGACCAAATAAAGCTAAATTCTAGCATTCAGGCATCCTGGAGACCTGAGTGGTACCAGACTAGCACAATTGTAGACAATTGGATGTTATTCCTTTTATTTAACTTTTTATTTTAAACAAGGACTGCTCAATACATTTCCAATGAGTGAGAAACGGAGCTCCGGTGAGTCCAAATGGGAGCACAGGAAACAGAAGCCAGGGAGCTTCAGCCATCCAGTTTTACAAATCTCAACTTCACACCTGGCCCACGCTTCCATCCAACCTTGTTGATAAGCTGTGTAAAAAGAACTGTAGATGCCATTTTAAATCGAAGGTAGACATAAAATGCTGGAGTCACTCAGAAGGGTCTCAACCTGAAACGTCACCCATTCCTTCTCTCCAGAGATGTTGCCTGTCCCGCTGAGTTACTCCAGATTTTGTATCTACCTTGTTGATATGCTGATAGAAAGTCCACAGATAAGACAAATTTAGCATTAATGAGTGAACCAGGTGATAAAATATCAGGATTGTATAAACATCCAAAAATTGATTATTTTCTGTACATCTTAAATAAGTAGGCCTGAAAGCCCTATATAGTTGTAGCAAAACTCCCTTGTATTTCATTTCCCTAGCAATAGTCAACATTCCATTTGCCCAATTAGTTGCTTATACAGTGCCCTCCATGTTTCAAACAAAGACCTTTCATCATTTATTTATTTGCCTCTGTACTCCACAATTTGAGATTTGTAATAGAAAAAAATCACATGTGGTTAAAGTGCACATGGTCAGATTTTAATAAAGGCCAAGCATTATGGAGGGCACTGTACCTGTATACCAACTTAAGTCATTCCAATAATATTCTGCTTATTCTTCCTACCAAACTGAATGGCCTCATTTCTTAATGTTACATTAATCTTCTGCTATTTTGATAGCTCATTAGCTTTATACTACCTTCCATTTTCTTAGTCATCTTGATATTAAGTTTACACTGCTGTTTTTAATGCAAATTGCAGACAGCACTCGGCACATAGTTGAGGCACCCTATCAGTTGTCATCTCGAAAATTACCAATGTAATCCTACTCACCAATTCCTGATCATTCCAGCCCTTTCTGCATGCTATAACCTTCAATCCATGACCATTATTTTGTGCATGAACTGTATTAATACTAAAATGTGTCTTGCAAATAGTAATGTATTCACTGGCTTCCTTTATCTGCCCTACTAGGTTTGTCCCCAAATGTGTCATATGCCATTACTATTCATTATACTGGGATTGTAAAGTCAGGATGGATCATTGACATCCAGTTCCACATAAGGATGTTACATAATTCCACAATTATTCTTTAGCTGACAACACATATGCAGAATCAGGCACCATTCACGAGGCACTATTTATAATAAATAATGTAATCTAGCCTAATGTTTGCCAACCGTAGGAAGTTGGAAGAGGATCACAAAAAAAAGCACATTAGTTACCCCTATCACACGTCAGTTAGCAATCTCAAGGGCCACCTCAACCTCCTAAAAGCAGTAGTACATATTTTGCAAATGTGAACAAGTGAAGCAATCCAAAGATGGGCACCACCTTGCTAGGCCAATATACCACCAGGGGCTTCACTTTACAATTTCAATGTCAAATTCACAACCTGGCCCTTTTACTTCGGTAGCACTGGAAATGATCTTTAGTTTTCTGGCCAAGGGGAACATATTTATCTATGAAATTTACTAAAAGTAGATGCCCTGTTCAATAGCATTGTTTGTAGCAATATTTTCCATACTGCAGAAGCATTCCATTACCTTTCAGTCACAATTGTAAAGCTACCATAGAAACAAATCTTTCCTTCTGCTTAACAACGTGCAAGACCAAAGTCCACCACATTTGTGAATGAAGTGAGTTATTTGGGATATCTTAAAACAAAATCTACCCAAAAACATAAATTTAACCTGCTTTATTGAACTATGGTAGCACACGACCTGCACTAAATGGAAAGATGGAATCATAATTTTGATAGTTCAAAATTCTGCTTGAAACACTAATTGCACGAGACTAAAGATAAAGACAAACTGCAGTATCAGACTGCTATATTCAGTTCCACAAAGTTTTATACACTTGTGTGCCTTTTATCAAAATAGTTTCAATTCCATTCTACTAGCAATTCAACTTCCTCATTCACAGTGAGCAAGCAAAATATTCAACTACAATGAACTCCCAAGTTTAAAGAGGGCTTGGTTCCAGTAATCAAAGTGTTATTGGAATTTATATACACCAGAATTTAGGAAAAGCACATTACATGAGACAGCCAGAGCCAAAAAAAAGGAAATCATTGTAGGCTGGATAGATGTGGTTGGGTCTTATTGAAAACGTGCTTGTAATTCCACAAGCTTTCAGATAACATTGATAGCTCAGTGTTACTGCACCTTTTCTATATACATTTTGGTACCATCAGTCATCACAATCCTTTTTTGACATGGGATAATATAACTTCATCATAAAAGCAGTATTTAGTAGATAGTGCTAAACATTACCAGAGACCACACGATTGTGCCTGCCAACAAGAGATCAACTTATTGTTCACTGTTTATACTGTTTGCAAAACAGACTCACAACCTAACCATCCAAAAATAAATGTTACGCCATAAATTGCATATAATTTTGGAAAGTGCTGTTCACTTAGCGAATGCAGCAGTCCCAGCTCTGGGAAAGGCTATTTTTGGAATGCTTGCCATTTCCTTCCTCGTAATGCTGAATAACATGTGAAGTGGCCGTCTTAATTTGCGGGTGGAAATTTACTCAATCCTGCATAACAATAACGCACCATTGGTAGGCAAATAATTGACCCAAGATTTTATTCAATAGTGTTCAAAAAATCCACAGGTACAAATCAAGATTATTATAAATGTTGGCAATAGCACCAAACTTTTGCAGTGGAAAGATGCAACAAATCAAATAGTCCACACTCATTTTGCTATCTATTAGATCCTTCATGATTTATTTTCAATAGTTTAATGCTTCACGATTCACAGTAAACAAAACCACTTAACCTCGAGTATCACTTGAGGATTACAATGACTTTAATTACCCCAAATTCCACCAGCAGTTTTGATGTAGACCTGAACAAAACGTCTTACTTCAGGGAACAAATACCTCATTGTAAAACCGTAATGATCCACAATTTTAATCCTTGAATAGTGTTACATTTTAACTAAATAGACTAATTTGATGACTCCTTAAGGAGGTCATCAACTTAACTTAAATAAGTCAATGATAAATAGATACTAGCATTTGATTAGTTTATGTCATTGTTATTTTAGACAAATGAAATGCTTGCATCACTTTAAAGTCATTGCTTATCATGTTGTATTTGATGTGCCAATTGCATTCAAGCCCAAACTAATTTTTACATTGGAATAAGGCCCTGGATTATGTGCATCTGTATAATCACATTCAACGTGTAGTGTAGACCATTACAGTTTAAACACTAAAAATAACTTTAGAAGTTAGCACTGGACAAAACCAATAAGTGATCCAGAACACAGCATACAATGCTATTTACCAGCAGCACCTATGCCATGGGCATGATTTTCAAGTTGCTTCCAATGGTTTACTTGCTCCACTACTAACTTGCTACAAATCCAATTATTTGACATAATCATTCACTTGTCTCTTCATACAAAACATTAATATATTTCTGAAAAAGGAATAACGTTTTGGCACTTAAGCAAATTATTGCATAATAGCAATAAATCACAGCATTGCCAAGTGTTCTAATTACAAGCTCACTAGAAATATTAAAATCTTTGTCAGATTAGTGCATGCTGAAGCATCTCACTGGTGTGCCACAAGAGCAACCACCAAGCACATTCTGCCATTATTCATCTCACTGAAAAGCATAATCTTCCTTTCCTGAAACCTTAGTTTATGATTATTTAAATAGAGGTTTTTTTCCTCTCTGCCACATCTTTAACACTAAATGGGGACTAAATTTGTGCATGAACATTAAAGGTATTGTTTTGAACAAGACAATTTTAAAACGGGGAACTTAGATCAAGAATATCAGTAAATTTTAGTCAATCCAAATACGACACGTACTCCTCATAAACAGTAGCACCCAGTAACTTTGGCTTTCAATTTAATATAAACTGATCAGAATAAAGAGTTGAACCACTGTGGGTGGATAGGCAAATGTATCCACACTACAGAAACACGTTTGGAAAACGAACCTGGGTAGATATACAAAAATTAAAACCTTGGTTTCATTAATTGTGAACCAGATTTCCACAGCAGTTCCACATGTATTTTGTTGTTGACCCAATTGCAGATTAAGTCAGAAATCAAATCTCTAACATAGGCCACTAGAATGAGTGAGCACTAAACAATGTATTAAACCCACCAGGATGTTGTTATAAACATAACTAGTGATAACATACAATAGCATTTTCAAATGGCCATTTCCGTTTAGGAGAACAACTTTCAATACACTGCTGAGAGAAAAAGGAAGAAAATAATCAAGAGCAGCAATTCCATTACAGAAGGAAATAAAGTAAAATGAAGATCATGCAACTTGGCTAAATTTCCCTTCACTTTTAGAGTTTAGTACATGAAAGCCATGGCAACAAAGTACACAAGGTTGCTTACTATTCACTCCAAATAGCCAATACAAAATATGTCATGCAACAAAGGCACTTATGTATATCTACAATTAATTCAGTTGTTCACTCTCTGGCATATCCGACAGCTAGGAGTACTTCATTGCCTTTAAACATCTGTAATAGGACACTCAAATTACATACAAGCAAGTCTAATCAGAGTGGTATGGGCAACTATAAGCGAGAACCTTTTTTTGATATTCCCTAGTCCTGAAAAGATGGGGCATAGTCGAACAGTAAAAATGTCAATTAGTTTGGGTGATCTGGAAACAAACATGTGAGAGAGTGTGAAAATAAAGCATGTCAAAATTTAGCATTAGAAAATTATACAAAATGGATAGAGGATATCATACCCAACAAATAGCCTGTGAAGGGTGTGATAAGTTTACCCTAATATTAAAGTGGAATGCTATCAAGATTCAATTAATAGCCTCATAAATGATTCGCATGCACTGCATCATGATGGAATTTCAGGATTAGCATCCTGCTGCCTTGACCTGCCCAACATGCACAAGGAAATAATGATATTTTACAAACTTAAGTGTTGACTACTATTGTAGTGATAATTGAATACAAAAGAACTAAATCTCAAGTATCTCAGATTTTCTTCCATTTATCTCAGGGTTTTGAATATCTCCCTCAATCAAGCCTCTGAGTTCTCCAATGTACAAATATACTCAAAATCTCTACAAATATGTCCACAGAAGTACCGGCCCATACTCAAGTGCAAACAATTGGCTAAATGGAATGCTTCAAAACACATATCAAAATGTTTACGTGTTAACAAGTGTTTGTAAAAAAGGTACAGCTTATGAAACAGCACAATATTAATGTGACAAAAGGCCTCCATTATATCCCTCACCATTTGGAGTACTGGATACAAACCATACTTAGCAGACCACTCCAAGTGAATTGTTAGATAACACTGCAGACAAAAACAAACCTTCACTTAACAGAGCACACATTCCATAGAGTTTTGAGTCCTTCTACAACATGGCATCGATGTAGAGCTACATGTAGAATCATCGACCGACTTTCCTGCCCCCAAAGTGCAATATTCCAGTAACAAACTGGGAAAGTGAAGGAGAGAACACCATCAGTGACCAATGCTGAAGGACAAGCTATGAGTGGTCCTCACTTTTACCTTCCGACTTCTCTTGTAGGAGAGGAATAACGGACTCCCATGCTGCAAGGCACTGTAGAATACAAACACATGTATGAACACAAAGCCATCAATTCTGAATTTGTGCTCCAATTCTGAACTTGCATCAGCCTAGGACATAGACCAGTTACTTCCCAAAACAATGTATGCAAGCACCATTGACAAACAGGTTTTTACAAGAGACTTCACAGGAGGATAACTTGGTTTGGTTTATTATTATTGTCAAGTGCACAAAGAGACAATACTACTCGCCAAGCCACAGATAGTAGAAAAGATGGTTAAATGAATGATGAAAGAGGTAGTTAAGCCACACGTGCACATGCTCTTACCTTCTCATAATACTGGATGTTTTTGTCTGCCATTCCCATTAACAGGTGCCGGAAATCCTGCCTCTTGTTGAACTGCCACCGATCCCAGTCTGCCTTCAGATCAGCATTAAAACATTCCACTCGATCCTGACACTTTTCAACATCTGTTGGTGTCTTTACAATAGAAGAGAGAAATATTCAATTTGTCTTTACATGCATCGTCTCCCAATCCCCCCACCCCACCAAGGTGATACAATACGCCTGGCAGTACCAATTAACTGTAATAGTCATGCGTAGATTGCTGCGCAGAAACTATTTTTGCCAAAGATTCAGTGACATTCACAATCACAAACACACTGGAGTTAAAACTGTGCCGAGGAGCCATACAACTACGTTTATTCAAGCGAAGGTTTGCATGACACCTTTCATTTGAACGAGGGTGCTGGCCAGGTGGAAAAACAGTTGCTTTATCTTATTTAATCTTTATCTTATTTAATATTAATATTGACATTTCAATCCGGAAATTGATTTTACATTTAAATCTATTGCAATCGTTTTGAAATGTCTCTGGAGAGTTTCAGAAATTGTTGAAAGACCTTTGAAAGCACAAGATATTAAAACAACCTACAAGGCAGGCTGAGGCTTTGTGAGAAGTTGCAAAGACCTAGAGCTCAGGCTTGTGGGGTCGTAGGGGGTAAAAAAACCTGCAACCCAATTAAAAATGCACCTCATCAACATTTTTAACACTTCAAGTTTTAAGACGGGGGGGCTAACAAGGGGACAATAAAATATAATTAAACATTATATTGATGCCTTTAGAAATGAAGGTTAAAAAGGTTTCAAAAATTGCATTTTGCATTAACATAGGACCTGAATATACCCAATCAATATAATTAACACCAATGAAACAAGCACCACCGCCTTAACAAACGTAACAGCTGTTGCATTACTTCAATAGCAGTTTGAAATTACTAGACAATCATTCTTCTAGTTTACATTGCAGGACTGAGCCAATATTTAATACACTGATCCATTTAACACGCTATCATTTTTCCCCATTAATTTCAATTGACTAAAAATACAGTTAGTGCTAACTCAGTGGGTCAGCAGAACCTCCGGAGGACAAGGACAAGCAACATTTCGCATTGGCACCTTTCAGACGTGATTTATTGGTTCATTTAGTACAACCAATAAGAAGGTCCCCAACCCAAATCAACACCTATCCATGTCCTCCAGAGATGCTGCCGAACCCACTGAGTTTTGAACAAGTTGATTGACATTGAATTATTGCCAGTTACATGCAAATTTAAGTCATCACAAATTGAAATATAGTGATTCCAAGAATCACTATGTTCTGGTTGAGAATACAGCATCTGCAGTTCTCAATTTATCCAATAAATTTATTGGCTATACTAAATGAATCAATAAAACTCCCAGGATATAATACAACAAAATTTACAGTGGGCATCCATGAATTCAGCTGGAATTTCACTAGGAAGAGCAAGTAAACCAGCTTAAGAAATGCTCTTTACATAAAATGTTGCCTCGGATATTCAATGATACTCCTTTCCCAACATGGCTTGCCCGATGCGCCATTGATGATTTTCTACTGAATGAGCAAAATTTTAATCTTGTTTCCAACCCACGTTTGAAAAATTGACTGCCAAGACTATTCCATCATATTTGGACATTGTGATGCCCACGGCAGAGCAGAACACCAAAGGTTTCAATGCAGTGATTGAACACTTGCGTTCCTGATGGAGACAACACACTGTATGGCAACTGTACAGGCTTCGGAAAATCTACCTCTCTACACAAAACCTTGGGTGTCTCAGCTGGAGCGTTCCCTCCTCTCGCCAGTGTGGGCAAAAAAGAAAATTGCAGCATCTTCCAGATCACAGGAAATGAATGTTTTGTAAAGGCTTTCATTTCACTACCATCACTGTGAGACCATATTGGTTGATGCCTTTTAGCAATTTAGAACACCAGTGAACGTTTTTATTACCAGAATTTCTTGGCTTCATTTCAAACTTGTAACTGCTGCTTCCCATTAATAAGGATTTCCTCACAACACCATCGGTGCCAAGAAACAGTAAATCCATGCCTAAACGCCTTAGTCAAAACAAATGGCCAGCAAAATACTATAACACAATAAGTGTTACACGTCGGTGGAAATTTTATCTCATTCAATACTGCAATTATTTCTACTTCGTCAGTTGGCGATCGAGCCTGCTTTTTAGGGAATAGAATTTCAAAGCGTTTTCCGCAGCTTGTTGCATTTTCCAATTTTGTGTTTTTCCATCATTGGTCATGTCACCAGCTGTCTGGTTTCCAAGACATGGACTTTATTCTAAATTTTTGCCTCCCTCTCCTCCACCACCCCAAGATGTGCTGTTCGAGGAGGTCAGAACACCTGGGGCAAAGGGGCTGAAAGAGAGGAGAAACAGGACTCCGGTCACCATATTCAAAAACTACAAGCTTCACACAATACAGGTGGTCAGGATTGAACCCGGGTCACTGAAGCTGTGAAGCAACTAACTACCACACCACTAAGCTAAAAGTATTCTAGCTGAGCAACTTTCCTTCTTGAACAAAAGTTTAAGAATTCGACAGATGGATTACAAAATGGGCTTAATGTATGGATCTTTGAGACTGTGCAATTCTTCCAGACTGGCAATTTGAAACATTTTATTCAGTGAATAAAATTTTACTGCATAAGTTACTCATTTAGGAGGGCAAGATGAACACATAAAAATGAGCAATAATTTCTTCCCCACTCCCAAATAAGGTTTTATTCAAACTTCTTTTTGCACTTATTTCATAATTCCTTGGTTTGGCAGGTTAGGATGATTATACAAGCTCCAGACCCAATACCAGTCAGTTCCACAATACCACTGTTCAAGGAAAACACAGCAACTTATTAATAGCAAACATTCTCTGAAAGTCAGCTATCTCCATCACAGTGAACAGACCACCAAGTGACGTCGACTACAAACCTATCGACTCCCAGTTATCTTGACCACACATCCTCCCACCCTGCCTCTTGCAAAGATGCTATCCACTACACTCAATTCCTCCGTCTCCGACGCATCTGCTCTCAAGATGTGGCATCAGATCAGAGATGTCCTCATTTTATAGTAAATGCGGTTTCGCCTTTCTAGATGAGGGATAGATGCATCAGTCACCTGCATCTCTTCTGTCTCCCAGAGCTCTGCTCCCGATCCCTTTCCCTTCATATTGAACAAGGAGTTCCCTTGGTCCTCACGATTCACCCCACCAACCTCCACATTCAACACATCATGCCCTGACATTTCCATCACCTCTAACCTCATCTACACCATCCGGTCGGTGTTCCAAATGTGGGCAGCAAGACAAGCATGGACTCGGCAACCATTTCGCCGAACACCAGCGCTCAGGCCGCCAAAGCCTACTGGATCTCCCAATTGTTAACCACTTCCCAAACTGACCTTTTTGTCCTGGGCCTCCTACATTGCAAAACTGAAGGAACTGCACCTCATATTTTGCCTGAGTAACTTACAACCCAATGGTATGGCAGGGCTGGATTGAAAAACTAACTACATTAGACACTGAAACTTAGATGAAATTCCACACATTGCATCTGGGAATCAAAAAAATCTTTTTTTTTTTTTTTTTTAATTAACTTTAAAACCGGGGAAATTTTTCAATCAAACTATTAAATTTACAACCTTGGGTGCCTAGTATGGTGGTGATCAGATGGCGATTCCTTCAGAAGTATTCAATTAAATACCTTCACTTTTTGAAAACTTTGCAAGAGAAACTGCAATTATATAGAGTTATATGAGGTAAGGGAAAAAGAGTAGAGTAGCTATGGAAACTATGAGATTCAAAGAGGAGGAAGTACTGACACTTTTGAAAAATATAAAAGTGGATAAGTCTCCAGGTCCTGACAGGATATTCCCTAGGACATTGAGGGAAGTTAGTGTAGAAATAGCAGGGGCTATGACAGAAATATTTCAAATGTCATTAGAAACTGGAATAGTGCCGGAGGATTGGCATACTGCGCATGTTGTTCCATTGTTTAAAAAGGGTTCAAAGAATAAACCTAGCAATTATAGACCTGTTAGTTTGACGTCAGTGGTGGGCAAATGAATGGAAAGGATACTTAGAGATAATATATATAAGCATTTGGATAAACAGAGTCTGATCAAGAACAGTCAACGTGGATTTGTGCCTGGAAGGTCATGTTTGACAAACCTTCTTGAATATTTTGAAGCAGTTACTAGGGAAATTGATGAGGGTAAAGCATTGGATGTTGTCTATATGGATTTCAGTAAGGCCTTTGACAAGGTTCCCCATGGAATATTGGTTAAGAAGGTTCAATCTTTGGGTATTAATGGCGGAGTAGCAAGATGGATTCAACAGTGGCTGAATGGGACATGCCAGAGAATAATGGTGGATGGCTGTTTGTCAGGGTGGAAGCCGGTGACCAGTGGGGTGCCTCAGGGATCTGTGTTGGGTCCACTGCTGTTTGTCATGTACATCAATGATCTAGATGATGGGGTGGAAAATTGGATAAGTAAGTATGCAGATGATACTAAGGTGGTGCTGTGGATAATGAAGTAGATTTTCAAAGTCTACAGAGAGATTTGGGACATTTGGAAGAGTGGGCTGAAAGATGGAGTTTAATGCTGATAAGTGTGAGGTGCTACATCTTGGCAGGACAAATCAAAATAGGACGTACATGGTAAATGGTAGGGAATTGAGGAATGCTGTGGAACAGAGGGATCCAAGAATAACTGTGCATAGTTCCCTGAAGGTGGAATCGCATGTAGATAGGGTGGTAAAGAAAGCTTTTGGTGTGCTGGCCTTTATGAATCAGAGCATTGAATATAGGAGTAGGGAAGTAATGTTAAAATTGTACAAGGCATTGGTGAGACCAATTCTGGAGTATGGTGTACAATTTTGGTCGCCTAATTATAGGAAGAATGTCAACAAAATAGAGAGAGTACAGAAGAGATTTACTAGAATGTTGCCTGGGTTCCAGCAACTAAGTTACAGAGAAAGGTTGAACAAGTTAAGTCTTTATTCTTTGGAGCGCAGAAGGTTAAGGGGGGACTTGATTGAGGTCTTTAAAATGATGAAAGGGATAGACAGAGTTGACGTGGATAAGCTTTTCCCATTGAGGGTAGGGAAGAGTCAAACAAGAGGGCATGACATGAGAATTAAGGGACAGAAGTTTGGGGGTAACACGAGGGGGAACTGCTTTACTCAGAGAGTGGTGGCTGTGTGGAATGATCTTCCAGCAGAAGTGGTGGAGGCAGGACCAATTTTAACATTTAAAAGTAAAGTGGATAGGTATATGGACGGAAAGGGAATGGAGGTGTATGGTCTGAGTGCAGGTAGATGGGACTAGGGGATAATAAATGGTCGGCACGGACTGGAAGGGCCGAGAAGGCCTGTTTCCGTGCTGTAATTGTTATATGGTTATATGAGCCTTCCTAATTTCTGAGGAACCTTGGACACACAAAGCCAAACTTTTGTCAAGTGTTATGCAAAGATACATCAACTTCTAAAGGACATTTGACCAAATTAACCCTGAACACCAAATTCATGTCCAGCAGCATTAAGATTTCTGGCTCTTGTAATTTCTGCTCATGGGAAACTGCTTTTCATTTGTAAACTAGGTATTAAAACAAAGAACATTAGAATGCATAAATTGAACTAAATATCTACTGCAAAGGGCTGAAAGGACCATTTGCATTGTAATTTCATTTAAGTGACACTCACGCCTTGCTTTTCTTCTTTCTTGCAAGCAGCACTTTCCAGTTTGGCCTCGTACTCTGCTTGTACTTGATCCCTTTTTCTTAGCACATTCTGAATAAAAATGAACAAGACTTGAACACAATGTTATCCATAATTCAAATGTCAACTGTGCTAATCTTCCAAACTTGCATTACCAGAGAGAAACCACGATTAGTTTGATTGCTTTTCGTTTTAAAGCAATCCTGGCACACACAAATTAAGCAAGTTTAAGTCTCGGGATCAGCAATGTGAAAAACATTATTCAACAAACTGCACTTCAATTCCTAAATGGGCCTCAAGGGGAAACATAAACAGCTGCCAAGGCAAATACTGAAAACGTGGATTCAAGACAATGACAACCATATGAGAAAGCATTTTTCAAGTGAAATACATATCACGTCATACAATGTGTACATTTTTCCACAGGAAATTTTAAGACTTTTTGCATATCTTTGCTGCAAGCAGCAGCATTCGACTTACTCCACATCTGGAATATTATGTATGATTTTAAAACTCATCACTATAGTAAAACTCCCTAATATGGTGTCTCATTGCTTCAGCATCTGGCATACCAGGTTCAGTTCAACACACTCCAGTTAAACTTACTGGGTTCTGCTTTTCACTCTCCTTTACATGCATTGGAATCTTTGGAAGATTCAATACAATGTGTAAATTTTGAAAAAGTGGATCAAAAAATTTGCATTGAGGTATTAATAAGAGCAACATCCAACAATCTAGAAAATCAGATATGCTAACATCAAAATGCAAAGAGTAGGATTATTGGAGTTTTACTGTACTTTGTTATTGCAGATGGTCAGCTCTTATTCATTAGATTGGTTCCTGGGTTTGTGGCTTTTATGTACAAGGAGAACGCGAGTAGATTTGGCCTCCATTCTCTAAAGTTAAGGATAATGAAAATTGTCCTCACAAAACATGCAAATAACTCCTAAAGTGCTCGACAGGTTAGATGCCAACTAAAAGTTTTTCCCAGCCAAATAGTGTAGACATCATGGGGTCACAGCTTCAAAAAAGTCATTTAAGAGATTCAGAAAACAAGATAATTTATTCTCAGTCGAAAATATTTTGAATTCTTCTGAAGTGTGAAGGCTTAGTCATTTAGATATTCAAATATTAGAAGAAAAATAAATTAATGGTTATATGATGAACTGGGATTAAAATGGTGCTGAGAAAGTCTGCAATCAATTGTATATCAGGTTCAAGGCACCAAACAGCTCTCACCGTTTCACATCTTGATAAACTCTTAGCCAACACATTGATAAGGGTCCCAAACCAAAACATCACGTAACCATGCTCTCCAGGGCTGCTGCCTGACCTGTTGAGTTACTCCAGCACTTTGCTTTTAAAAGTTGATAGTTGTTCAATTACTGTAATTTGCATGCAAATCACAAAGTCACCACAAATTTAAACTTGAGATTCCAAGAATTTTTTCAAAAATGTCTAAAAGTTGATACTCCAAAAATTTGAAGAATTTAAAAGAGAACACCAAGTGAAATAATTATACTTGGAAAAAAAGATTTGGATTTGGCCATCGACTTACCAAAGGAACTTCCACAAACACTATCCACTCTATTTGAGAAATAACTCTACCATCGTACAAAGTTTATGCACATTGGGAACATGATGAAAACAAAAGGTTTATTAGTGGTATGGATTTATAATTATTAATAAGAAGGAATCTCTTACTTTCATTGATTCTATGTAGAGGACATATTCTCGAAGCACAGGAAGAATGTCTTCAGACATGCCCTCTGACAACTCTTCCAGGGCTACACAGCAGCTACCAATGCAATTCGATGCACCATCGAGGGGCTTATTTAGTTGTTCTTCTACTGCTGACCAGGAGAAGTAAATGGGTCCATATTCTCGAAGTTCCACCAAATATTCTGAATACAAAGAAAAAATGAAACAAGAAAAATGTTGCTTTAGAAATTGCAAGCACATTGAAAACATTACACACTCAAGTAGAAGCATGGTAAATTCACCCTTTTTCTCTACCTCTGATTCGCCATGGATGTGCAGTCCTGCCACACCTCAATTTTTCCCCTCTGTGGGCAACATTCTTCGTATCTGCACAATGACTCAAAAATCGCCATGATCAATCTGGCTCATTTCAAATGGAACAGTTCTTTCAACTCCATTGATCCAAACCAAGAAAAAAAACATAATTATGGATCCATTCTCTATAATTGAGTATGCTCGGTTCCCATCCGGCTGAGGTTTCCACTGTAATCTCTGCTTCAAAGAGATATTTTGGTGCTGCTATGTCACTTCCCAATGAGGATGGGACAGATTTGCTGCCATCTCAAGGCAGGTGACCATTTGCAACAAAACCATTCTAGTTTTGTTTATTGTCATGTGTACTGAGGTACAGCAAAATCTTTTTGTTGCATGCTAGTCAGTCAGCAGAAAGACTATACATGATTACAATCGAGCCAGATACAGGATAAAGGGAACATATAGAGCAAGATGAAGTCCAGTAAAGTCAGAATAAAGATAGTCTGATGTCTGCAATATGGTACATGGTAGCTCAGAACCTCTCTAGTACTTGATAGGATAGTTCAGTTGCCTGATAACATCTGGGAAGAAGTATACCCTGAATCTGGATGCACGCATTTTCACACTTCTGTACCTCTTGCCTGATGGAGCGTCTGGGGTGAGACTCGTCCTTAATTGTCTCGGCAACGCCACCAGCATAGAGTTAACTGCAGATGGAGTCAATGAACAGGAGGTTGGTTTGTGTGATGGCCTGGGCTGCGTCGACCATTATCTGCAATTTTTTGCGGTCTTGGATGGAGCAGTTTCCAAACGATGCTGTGATGTATCCCATATAACCATATAACAATTATAGCACGGAAACAGGCCTTCTCGGCCCTTCCAGTCCGTGCCGACCATTTATTTCTATGAAAGCCAAGTGAACCCTCACTAATATCGACACCTGCTCTTTCATTTGAGTCCATTAATATCTAAGTTTTTATCATAGCTACATGATCACAGATTAAAGCCACAAACCAGGCTTTAGCATTTGATTTAGATCAAACCCTTAAATGTAATATTTAAGAGTTTGCACTTGAAAAAGGGCTTTCTGCCTATCTTTATTCCACACAGGCATTATTAGAACAGATTAATAAGCCACTTTTCCTTTTGGGGGACATTGTATGCAAGATGTATATTGTTTTCTCTACAAACAGCTGTAGAACAAACTGGGGTTAAATTTAGGAAAGAGGAAAAAGTGAATTATGAATTATTTGAAAAGTGGGAGGGGAAGAAAAAAAGTGGATCTACAAAGTGAAACAAAATGGGCAGCTTGTACCATCTCTCACCAAATTTGATTATGCACAGTAGAATGACGATATGTCAAAGTTGTTCTCAGCGGTTAGCCTATCTTCATAGGGAGTGGGTGGGGTAGCTCTGTTGGTGAGGAGTGAAATTCAATCCCTTGCGAGGGGTGACATAGAATCAGGAGATGTCAAGTCAGTATGGATAGAACTGAGAAATTGCAAGGGTAAAAAGACCCATAATGAGTCAAGAGTTAAGAACCAAGAGTGTTTATTGTCATGTGTGCCAGATAGGCGTAGCGCTAATGCATTTAAATGCGTTAGCAGCTCGCTACTTACATCGTTGATTTCTGCAGATTCTTCAATACAGGCGAGCTCAGAAATACTATATTTGAAGATTTTCTGTTGTGCCGCTGGCAAAATGTCAGATATAGGGTGCAAGTTAAATCAAGAGTTAAAATTGGCATGCTGCAAAGGTAATGCTACAGTTGTTATGGGAGATTTCAACATGCAGGTACACTGGGAAAATCACGTTGGTGTTGGATCCCAAGAAAGGGAGTTTGTGGAGTGCCTCTGTGATGTATTTTTAGAGCAGCTTGTACTGGAGCCAACCAGGGGGAAGGCAATTCTGGATTTAGTGTTGTGGAATGAACCGGATTTGATAAGGGAACTCGAGGTAAAGAAGCCAAGAGAAGGTAGTGACCATAATATGATAAGTTTTAATCTAACATTTCAGAGGGAAATGGGTCAGAGGTGTCAGTATTACAGTTGAACTATGGAGTCATGAGGAAGGAGCTGGCCAAAGTTGACTGAAAAGATACCCTAGCAGGGATGACAGTGAAACACCAATGGCAGGTATTTCAGGGAATAATACAGAAAGTGCTGGGTCAGTTCATTCCAAAGGGGAAGAAAGATGCCAACGGGAGTAAGGGGCAACTGTGGCTGACAACGAATTCAAGGACAGTATAAAAACAAAAGAGAAGACGTATAACATAGCAAAGAGGAGCAGGACGCCAGAGGATTGGGTAATGTTTAAAGAGCAACAGAAAACTACTAAAAAGGCAATACGGGGAGAAAAGATGAGGTACAAAGGCAAACTAGCCAAAAATATAAAGGAGGACAGTAAAAGCTTCTTTAGGTACGTGAAGAGGAAAAAATTAGTTACACCCAACGTTGGACCCTTGAAGGCTAAAAATTGTGAATTTATTATGGGGAACAAGGAAATTAACAGGTACTTTGCATCCGTCTTCTAAAGGAAGACGGAAACAATTTCCCTGATGTACTAGTGGCCAGAGGATCCAGAGGGGCAGAGGAACTGAAAGAAATTCGCATTAGTCAGGAAATGGTGTTGGGTAGACTGACGGGACTGAAGGCTGATAAATCCCCTGGGCCTGATGGTCTGCATCCCAGGGTACTTAAGGAAGCAACTCTAGAAATCGTGGATGCATTGCTGATCATTGTCCAATGTTCTATATATTCAGGATCAATTCCTGTGGATTGGAGGGTAGCTAATGTTATCCCACTTTTTAAGAAATGCAGGAGAGAGAAAACAGGGAATTATAGACCAGTTAGCCTGACAGCAGTGGTGGGGAAGATGCTGGAGTCAATTATAAAAGATGAAACAGCAGCACATTTGGAAAGCAGTGACAGGATCGGTCCGAGTCAGCATGGATTTACAAAGGGGAAATCATGCCTGACTAATCTTCTGAAATTTTGAGGATGTAACTAGGAAAATGGACAAGGGAGAGCCAGTGGATCTAGTGTGCCAGGACTTTCAGAAAGCATTTGATAAGGTCCCACATAGGAGATTAGAGGGCAAAATTAGAGCACATGGTATTGGGGGTAGGGTACTGACATGGATAGAAAATTGGTTGGAAGACAGGAAACAAAGAGTAGGGATTAACGGGTCCCTTTCAAAATTGGCAGGCTGTGACTAGTGGCGTACCCCAATGCTCAGTGCTGGAACTGCAGCTATTTACAATCTGCATCAATGATTTTGATGAAGGGATTCAAAGTAACATCAGCAAATTTGAAAATGACACGAAGCTGGGTGGCAGTGTGAACTGTGAGGAGGATGCTATGAGAAAACAGGGTAACTTGGATAGGTTGGGTGAGTGGGCGAATGCATGGCAGATGCAGTTTAATGTGGATAAATGTGAGGTTATCCACTTTGGTGGCAAGAACAGGAAGGTAGATTATTTTCTGAATGGTGTCAAGTTGGGAAAAGGTAAAGTACAAGGAGATCTCGGGGTCCTTGTTTCAGGTTGAGACCCTCAGTCTGAAGAAGGGTCTCGACCTGAAACTTTGCCTATTCCTTCGCTCCATTGATGCTGCCTCACCCGCTGAGTTTTCTCAAGCTTTTTGGTCTACCTTTGATTTTTCCAGCATCTGCAGTTCTTTCATAAACATGAGAGTCCTTGTTAATCACTCACTGAAATTAAGCATGGCAGTGAAGAAAGCTAATGGCATGTTGGTCTTCAAAGTCAAAGTCAATTTTATTCGTAGGTGCAGTGAAATTAATTTGCCAGCAGCGATACACTTAAAAAAAAAACACACAATACACAATAAAATTTAACACAAACATCCACCGCAGCATTCTTCACTGTGGTGGAAGGCAACAAAATTCAGCCGGTCCTCCTCCCTTGTTCACCCGTGGTCGGGGCCATAAACCCTCCGTAGTCGCTGCTACGGACGGCCCGATGTACAGGCCCTCTCATCGGGATGATCCAAAATCCGACGTCGGGACGGTCGAACATACACACGGCTTGGAGTGCCCGAATCCGCACTCTCTTACCGGAGACCGCGGCTTCAGTATGTCAAAGTCACCAGGCCAGCGATCGGAGCACTCCTCTCTGGCGACCCCCGGCAAGGGTTCGCCCATGCCACGATGGAAAAGTCCATGCTGCGCCCGCCGCTGAAGCTCTTGGGCCCGAATCCGGGAAAGGCCATTCCAATCCATGCTGTTAGGCCGCGAGGGAGGCAACATGGAAAAAGGAGACCGAAAGCGGTTCTCCCCCACCCCCCCACACACGACATACAACGTGACACTAAGATATGGACACACCCAAAAAAACAAAGTCAAAATTACGGATACGCTGCCAGCAGGGCTGCCGACTCGCAGCACCCCCACCGATCATAACAAGAGGAGTTGCGTATAGGAGCAAATAGGTCCTTCTGGAGTTATTCAGGGCCCTAGTGAGACCACAGCTGGAGTATTGTGTGCAATTTTGGTCTCCAAATTTAAGGAAGGACATTCTTGCTATTGAAGGAGTGCAGCGTAGGTTCACGAGATTAGTTACCGGGATGGCGGGCCTGTCATATGTTGATAGAATGGAGAGGCTGGGCTTGTATACTCTAGAATTTAGGAGGATGAGGGGATCGGAATGTGGGTGATCAGCCATGATCACAGTGAATGGTGGTGCTGGCTTGAAGGGCCAAATGGCCTACACCTGCACCTATTGTCTATCCTATGCCAGAAAAGGAGAGGTTGATACTTTGGGGTTAGTTGATGTTCATTGAAAACTCAATGTTAGTGGCAGGTCTCCCACTTTGCTACAGAAACGCTGGAAATTAAACTAAAGTCTCATTACAAAAGTGAACCTTAATGTTTGCAAGAAGTAACGATGTGGATTCATAAACTTATATATTTTCCACATCACCACTGCCCACCCCCTACCACCATGGTGATATCAATTCTCCATTTCATTTTTATAAGTGGGCTCAAAACTCTGCCGAGTTCAATACCAGAAGGCCTACCCTAGATTGAACTTTGTTGCTAGGAAGAAAGAACCTGACCACCATATCGTTACACATCTAAATTGAAAGAGTTAAGGCATCAAGAGTCACAGCAAGATTGCTGGCATTCTGAAGTCAACATGATTGCCAATAGTCATCACATCATTATCACTAATTCAAAACAGCAAATGTTCCTTGATAATCAACTTGGAACGGGGAGTATTGGAAACTCAGTAAGATTTACCAGTGAAATGTTCCAGTTAAAAAGGAAAAGCTGGATGGACTGGATACGTTTTTTCCTGATGAGGCAGCAGCTAAGGGGTGATCTGATAGTGGTGTATAGGGTTAACTGGAATAGATTGGTCAAATAGTGAAAATATTTTCTCATGTTGAAGGTGATATAGAGAGTGCATGTTTAAAAGTAAAGGACAGAAGGCTTAGAAGGGAAAATTTTCCAGTGTGGTTGGAGTATGAAACATGCAGCCTGTAGACGTGGAGGCAACAGATACTCTCATGACATCTAAGCAGCAACTTGTCAAATACTTGAATTACTACAGCATAGAAAACTACTGATCTAATGTGGTGGGATTACTATAAACATGTTTAGCAGGCAACATGGACATGGTGGGCCAAATAATTAATTTTATTAACAAAATTGGCCAAAATGAAATCTGTGCACCCCGTCACTACATTTGCAAAAGGCAGCATACCATATCTTACCAGTTTGTTCTTTAACTATCCTCTGTGCAATTCGATCAATTGTCCCCAGCTTCTGAGAAAACATATCCAAATAATCCCCCATAGCAGCAAACTCCACAGGACGGCTTCTTAGTTTGTAACTTCCAGTAACATATTTCACAGACTCGCCCATCTTTGCAATAAAAGCTAGGCCTTGCTTTTTATAAGGATTTAGATCCTACAAGAAAAACCCCAAATTCACAAGTCAGTTGAAAATGAACAGCTTTTAAATAATCCTCAAGAATAAAAAGGAGAAAGGTTTTCAAAAACAAGAGCAACAATTTGCCTAAAATAGCACTGGAAGCAAATTCAACTGTAATTTTGAAACATGATTTCAATATTTTAAAGGGGACTATTTTCCAGACTACAAGAAAGGCCAGGGAACTAATCTGATATTTGAATTATCTTTGATAATGAATCATGTACTTCATTCTGTGCTGTTAAACTAGACAGGATCTTGTTACTCAGTGTGATCAATGCTTCTTCCAAGCAATCGGTTCAAAAAAACTCCCAACAGTGTCTGACGTCAACTAGAGGAAAAAGGACCAAAAACCCACAACGCATGCAAACCATTCCCATGTTTGGATTTTCAGTCCTGACATTTTGCCTTCAAGTATATTACAGATTATAGACCAAAGATCATTAGCTTTATTAATTTAACATGTACTACTTGATCTTTATTTTGAGATTCATGGTCCAATTTTTTTCAATTTTAATACCTCAATATCAAAACTCTCAAAGTGTAATTTAGGCTGGAGCGGCTTATGATGCCTTTCCTTGTGCCAAACAATGAAGATCTTTTCTGCTGTTTCTCCAAATCAGATTGGTTTCCTTTCAAGAAATTATAGTCAGAGGCCCCTCACTTCAGCAGCCGTACTCGTCTCCAGAAGCCTTGTTCTTTATAATGTATAGCGTTTCAACTTAGAAACATAGAAATTAATTGCAGGAGTAGGCCCTTCGAGCCTGCACCGCCATTCAATATGATCATGGCTGATCATCCAACTCAGTATCCCGTACCTGCCTTCTCTCCATACCCTCTGATCCCCTTAGCCACAAGGGCCACATCTAACTCCCTCTTAAATATAGCCAATGAACTGGCCTCAACTACCCTCTGCGGCAGAGAGTTCCATAGACTCACCACTCTCTTGTGTGAAAAAAGTATTTCTCATCTCAGTCTTAAAGGATTTCCCCCTTGTCCTGGACTTCCCCAACATCGGGAACAATCTTCCTGCATCTAGCCTGTCCCACCCCTTAAGAATTTTGTAACTTTCTATAAGATAGTTATAGACCAAGTCTATCCAGTCTTTCTTTATAAGACAGTCCTGACATCCCAGGAATCAGTCTGGTGAACCTTCTCTGCACCCCATCTACGGCAATAATGTCCTTCCTCAGATTTGGAGACCAAAACTGTATGCAATACTCCAGGTGTGGTCTCACCAAGACCCTGTACAATTGAAGTAAAACCTCCCTGCTCCTATACTCAAATCATTTTGCTATGAAAGCTAACATACCATTCGCTTTCTTCACTGCCTGCTGCACCTGCATGCCTACTTTCAATGACTGGTGTACCATGACACCCAGGTCTCGCTGCATCTCCCCTTTTCCTAATCGGCCACCATTTAGATAATAGTCTGCTTTCCTGTTTTTGCCACCAAAGTGGATAACCTCACATTTCTCCACATTATACTGCATCTGCCAAACATTTGCCCACTCACCCAGCCTAACCAAGTCTCCTTGCAGTCTCCTAGCATCCTCCTCACAGCTGACACTGCCCCCCAGCTTAGTGTCATCCGCAAACTTGGAGATATTGCCTTCAATTCCTTCATCCCGATCATTAATATATATTGTAAATAGCTGAGGTCCCAGCACTGAGCCTTGCGGTACCCCACTAGTCACTGCCTGCCATTGTGAAAAGGACCCATTTACTCCTACTCTTTGCTTCCTGTTTGCCAGCCAGTTCTCTATCCACATCAATACTGAACCCCCAATGCCATATGCTTTAAGTTTGTATACTAATCTCTTATGTGGGACCTTGTCGAAAGCTTTCTGGAAGTCCAGATACACCACATCCACTGGTTCTCCCCTATCCACGCTACTAGTTACATCCTCGAAAAACTCCACAAGATTCGTCAGGCATGATTTACCTTTCGTAAATCCATGCTGAATTTGTCCAATGATTTCACCACTTTCCAAATTTGCTGCTATCCCATCTTTAATAACTGACTCTAGCAGTTTCCCCACTACCGGTGTTAGACTAACTGGTCTATAGTTCCCCGTTTTCTCTCTCCCTCCCTTCTTAAAAAGAGGGGTTACGTTTGCTACCCGCCAATCCTCAGAACTACTCCAGAAGCTAAAGAGTTTTAAAAGATTATCACAAATGCATCCACTATTTCCGGAGCTACTTCCTTAAGTACTCTGGGATGCAGCCTATCTGGCCCTGGGGATTTATCGGCCTTTAATCCATTCAATTTACCCAACACCACTTCCCGACTAACCTGGATTTCACTCAAGTACTCCTTTGACCCGCGGTCCCCTGCTATTTCCAGCAGATTATTTATGTCTTCCTTCATGAAGCCGGAACCAAAGTAGTTATTCAATTGGTCCGCCATATCCTTGTTGCCCATGATCAACTCACCTGTTTCTGACTGCAAGGGACCTACATTTGTTTTAACTAATCTCCTTCTCTTCACATATCTATAACAACTTTTGCAGTCAGTTTTTATGATCCCTGCCAGTTTTCTTTCATAATCTATTTTTACTTTCTTAATTAAGCCCTTTGTCCTCCTCTGCTGGTCTCTGAATTTCTTCCAGTCCTCTGGTATGCTGCTTTTTCTGGCTACTTTGTACACATCATCCTTTGCTTTGATACTATCCCCGATTTCCCTTGTTATCCACGGATGAACTACCTTCCCCGACTTATTATTTTGCCAAACTGGGATGAACAATTTTTGTAGTTCATCCATGCAGTCTTTAAATGAACTTAAATGAACTTCTTGATCATTCCAGGCTAGTGCAAAGAGATTGGAGCTGATTTAATGACATGGGATGGACTCAAAGTAACTCATAACAAGGAGAGAGTGCCTCAAAGTACTCCTCATTCTTGATTAACCTTCCTCTTAACAGAGGTACAGCCCTTGAAGATAGCCTTGACAGATGGAAGAATTTATTTAATATCAAGAGTCAAGAGTGTTTTATTGTCATATGTCCCAAATAGGACACAGAAATTCTTACTTGCTGCAGCACAACAGAATATATAAATATAGTACATAACGGGAGAAGGAAAAAAAGTTCAGTGTGTATATGTACACACACATGCACATATACTCAATAAATAACAAATAGAGCAATAATAATAATAGTCTGATGTAGTTCAGAGCTGATTTGTTGTCGTGTTTAATAGCTTGATGGCTGTAGTTAAGAAGCTGTTCCTGAACCTGGATGTTACAGTTTTCAGGCTCCTGTACCTTCTTCCCGATGGCAGTGGTGAAACGAGTGTGGCCAGGATGGTGCGTGTTTTTGATGATGTTGGTTGCCTTTGAGGCAGCGAGTTCGATAGATCCCTTCGATGACGGGGAGGTCAAAGCCAGTGATGGACTGGGCAGTGGTCACAACTTTTTGCAGTCTTTTTCGCTCCTGGACATTCACGTTGCAGAATCAGGCCACGATGCAATCAGTCAGAATGCTCTCTACCGTGCACCCGTAGAAGTTCAGAAGAATCCTCTTTGACATGCCGAATCTCCGTAATCTTCTCAGGAAGTAGAGTCGCTGATGTGCCTTCTTTATAATCGCATCAGTGCGCTGCGTCCAGGAAAGATCTTCAGAAATATGCACGCCCAGGAATTTGAAGTTTGACCCTCTCCACCATTGTCCCATTGATGTAAACAGGATTGTGGGTCCTCATCGTTTCCCTACCAAAGTCCATAATCAGTTCCTTGGTTTTACTGCTGTTGAGAGCCAGGTTGTTGTGCTGGCACCATTTGGTCGATCTCACTTCTATACTCATCATCATCTGTGATTCGTTCAACAGTGGCGTCGTGGGCGAACTTGATAATGGAGTTCGCACTATGTCGGCTACGCAGTCATGGGTTTAGAATCGGTAAAGCAGGGGGCTGAGCACGCAGCCTTGAGGGGCTACCGTCCTGATTGTTACCGAGGATGAAGTGTTTCTGCCAATTCGAACTGACTGTGGTCTGTGGTTGAGGAAGCCGAGGATCCAATTGCAGAGGGATGCGCAGAGACAGAGTTCTGTGAGCTTGGTAATCAGCTTGGAGGGGATGATGGTATTGAATGCCGAGCTGTGGTGTATAAACAACAGCTTGATATAAGTGTATTCATTGCCCAAGTGATACAATGCGGAGTGGAGAGCCTGTGAGATCGCATCCTCCGTTGGCCTGTTGTGGCAGTACACGAACTGTAGTGGGTCGAGGTGCTTGTCGAGGTAGGAGTTGATATGAACCATAACCAACCTCTCAAAGCACTTCATCACCACAGACGTTGTGCCACGGGTCGATAGTCATTGAGGCACATCACCTTACTCTTCTTAGGCACCGGTATTATTGATGCCCTCTTAAAGCAGGTGGGAACCTCAGACCTCAGGAGTGATAGGTTGAAAATGTCCACAAAAACTCCCGCCAGTTGGTCTGCAACTGGCGGGATTTCATTGAGAACTCGACCGGGTATACCATCAAGTCCAGGCGCTTTCAGAGGGTTCACCCTCCTGAAGGATCTTCTGCTTCTGTGACTGTGACCAAGACCATCGGGCTAATGGGGGCTCGGGAACGCACATCAGTGTTCTCCCTATCAAAGTGTGTGTAGAACGCATCGAGTTCGTCAGGGAGTGATGCTTCGCTGTTGTTTGAGCTGCCTCCTGATTTTGCCTTGTAGAGGTGATGGCATTCAAACCCTGCCACAGATGATCTTGATCATCAACCGAGCGCCACACCTCCCAAGTTTATTTCACCACCAGCCACACTTTAGGTCATATAGCTTTTATGGACTGGATATGATCTTATGGTCTCAGCTTTCCAATGTCTGCAGAGTTGCTTACGAGTCATAGTGGAAATTCCAATTCAAGAACATCTCGTGGTTTAGCACCTCCTGGCCATTCTCCATCTTCTTGCGTTTTCTGATTGTAGAAACCAAGAATCTATTCACAGGTGATAATTATGTGGATTTCTTATTTCATCAGGGGAACTTCATTGGAATCATTAATTCTTCCTCATTCCTTGCCAATGGCTTTCATCCTGACCCTGCACTAGAATTGCCTCAGAAAATTACCTCCTCCAGTGGACTAAGCTCTCCACAAATGACCAGTGAGCAGCTTTATGTGGACAGAACTGAAGAGAGATCCTCTTTGGATCTGCCTACATAAAGTTGCTAATTCACCTGCAACTTCATGGGTTTCCCCTGGGTGCTCCATTTTCCTCCTTTATCCCAAAGACGGGCAGCTTGATACGCTAATTGGCCACTACATTTTACCTACCATATAAAAGTGGAGCCTAGGGAAGGTGATGGTAATGAGCGAAAAATAAAATGTGTAAGTGTGTGTTCTTTGTTTGGCATGGATTCAGTGATGTGAGGAGTTCAATTCCATGCTGTTTGACCAAGATCAGGTGCACCATACACATGCGCTTGAGAAATGCTGCATTTTATTGCTGGTTTTACTTTAGAGAATATTTTATTTTACAAAAAAAGTCCCATTTCCTTTGCAAATACTTTACGCTCAGTGTGCTCTTTGATCGGCCACAAAACAAATACATCTCTCTCCCTGTACAACCCACCAAGCTACTCAATGATGAGAATTAAACCAGGTACCTTTGCTGTAAGAAAGACATTGAAATGATCATTAAAGGAAAGAACAGGATGATCTGAGATTCTTTTCAGAAACTTGTCCAATGCCTTCCTTCTGGTCTCCACAAATTCTTCTGAAAAGCGATCCACAACGCCCTTCACTACAAATTTTTCTGGTAAAGGCTGTATAAAAAGAAATTCAATATTACATTACATTGGTGATTTTATAAAATCTCACTTTTCTGTAGATATAAATACTGGCCATTTTAATGTTGATGTTATTAAAATGGAGATATGGGTGGAAGACACAACCTTAGTGAACTAATATCTTTAAGAAAATAAATACCAATCTAGTCAAAGCCAAGAAAGACATCAACGTTTGCAGGGTTATTTGGACAAATTAAAAATGCACCATCTTGATAAGAACAATTAATTTGAAAAGCTTCAGTATATAGCAGCACTACATTTGTAGGATGCAACTTTAGTTTCCCAGACAGTAATTTCCAAACTCAGTCAATATGCCAAGGAGTCAAAATAAGGAAAACATGGGGTGCTGGAAGAAAGGTTTTTATATTAGTCTATTGAGCTGGCTATTAGAATTTAGACATGCATGTGCAGTTTTATTGAAGGATATATGCATTACCATGAAATAGAAAGGAAAAAAGTTGTAAATGCACTGCAAATTCTTTAATTTACGAGGCATGGAAAGGAAAATAATTATAGTTGTTCATAATGAATTTTCTTCAGCATCAACCGGGTAACTAATTTTCTAGCTGCTGCTAGGTTTGTGCATCAGCAATAAAAGCCCACAGTACATTTTGCACAATTTAAAATCTGTAACATGAGATTACTGATCAGATAGTGTTTCAAGGCGATGAGGAAACAAACTATCAATTGCATAAACTGTAATAAAGGGTACTTGAAAGGCAGACAATAAATATAGCAGATACACAACATTCGGCCACATTCCATATTTAGCAGCAGTCCAAGGAATACATACTATGTTTTCAAATCTAAAAAAAATGTCCAGAACATGCATGCCATGAATGAATTTAAAAATAATGCGTGCACTTGGAGACCAGATTTACCCAGTACTTACTGGTATGATATACGTCGGCTGTGATTCTTCCAGTTTAATCCGCAACCAATCAAAATCCTGGTATCTGCGTCGTACTGTGTACTCGGGTAAATCAAATTCATTTCTGGTAGTCTAAAATTAATTGAAATTAATAAACGGTGTGAACTTTGAATGTTAAATAAATTTTAAACTGATTCATCCAAATTTAGTTTGGTATTAACTTGCACCATTTCAAATGAAAAGTTTAACTTAAAGGTCATAACATTTTACATTTGTTTAAAAATAGCATGGACAATTACTGGGAAAGAAAAGGTGCAGCATTAAAATTTGTAGAGGGGGAAGAAAGGAATATTGAAAAGTTGGTGATCAACTCAATTCAAAGTGCAGCTTTTGGAAGGTGCTTCAAACTTACGGGTTCAACAGCCAGGGTTTCAGAACAATATTATTTCCTATATCACTATTCAAAACCACTGTATAAAATTCCTTCGAGTTATTCCAGCATTCTGTGTTAATTTAGCAAAAAATATTCCACTGTTTCTTAGAAGCAAATTGTTTCCTTCTCCAACTTAAGCCCATCAACATAACATGGAGACCATATATAGTTTTTTTTTAAAATCAAACTCATGGTATGTAGAATGTACGTAGCGGGTACGTCGGAGCTCGGGACGTCTCTTAGCGGCTCGCAACGCTAATGGCAGGTACTCGGGAAAAGCGGTAAGCTCGTGAAGTTTTTTCAACATGTTGAAAAATGTCCACGAGAGCCCCAAGTACCTATGAGCGGCTATTACCATAATTCTCCGAATTTTGAATCAGGGGAAACTAGGGAGAACTCTTGTATTACCTCGTACAGTGGGACAGGCCCTTTAAGATTTCAATGCAAAACCACTTAGGGTCACATTATTCAACCAGGAGACTGAAGTCTACCAGATTCATACATGGAAACCAGTAGCTTAATGGACTGCAATATCAGTAGTTGCACCAAATAAGACATAATTGGAAGGAAAATTAATCACGGACAAGCAACCCTCCCATACATTAGCAAACTCTTAGTCAGTATAGGAAATTTCGAACACAAAAACATTTTAAATGCCCCCAAAGAACAAAGGATAAAAGTATTTTCTCTGCCGCTACGTCCTAATTATTCATCATTCTTCAACTAACCAATAGATTATTTTATTTTGTACCATCCTACTTTCTGCTCCAAAGCAGATGACATTATGTTTCACAGCACAACTAAGCAAGTGTGCTCATCAAAACCCAACCTCATAAACCCAAAAGCACTTCTATATCAAGGCTGTAAAATTGTCAGTAACGTGGGGTTCCTTATCTACTGAAAGCAAAACATTCAAGAGATAAGAACAATTTGATGTCTTATTTGCTGCAGCTTTACAACCACATTTGATGCAATAAATGATCAGTTATTGTAAATAAATCATATCATGACAGTGCAAAACTATAGTAGTGCAAAGTCCGTGGTAGCTCCGTGCAGAGGTGGGATTGCTATCAGGGTTGATTCAAGAGTCAAACAGATGTGTGAAGGTTGCTCTTGAAACTGGAAGTAACAAATTGGAGTAGGTGCAGAAGGTAAGAGTTGAAGAGCATCATAACCATCCTCTAAGCACTTCTTCACAGTGGATGAGAATATTACCAGTCAGTAGCAGTTAAGGCACATCACCTTGCACTTCTGGAGGTTGTACCTGGACTTCTTGTACAACTCTGGTTCATACAAGTCAGTTCTCTCAATACAAAACATCCAGTGTATGCTTAGCTCAATTTATGTATAGTTAATGCAGATCATTCAATCTTAACAGACGTCCATATCTAAGAATGCATTTAAGTCCACACTGCATTTCCTTGATAGCTCCTAGGTGGGGTCTCACATCAAGTTGCACAAGGGTGGAAAAGTTCCTCACCCAAAGGACAAGTCAACCAGTCGGTCTCTCTGACAAACTGGCTATGTTGTAATTAATATTAATGACTACATTCTCCCTCCCCCACCCTCTCCATCTGCCCTGGTGAGATTTGACCACTGGTTCCCTGATTTTTGGTCCACTTCTCCACTGTAACTTAACCATTGCATCCAACCAGGAATTGTACCAATTTCTCATACCTTTGTGCCAACTCTGTACGTGATGTACGTCTCCATTGCAGACACGTGTTTCTTTGGGTCGTCAACTGTAACAAATAGATCTCTAGTTTCACCATCCAGCTCATCATCAAGTTGTAGTCTATTGAGGAGCGATGAGGAAGAGGCAGGGCTTGATGTCTCCACCGGAGTCCCATTCGGCAACATTGGATCCTGAACGACAAGTAAACAGACTTGGTCAATCAGCATTAGGAATTGGTTTGGCGTTTACAGAAGTACAAAGATAACCAGAACTTCTGCAAGTTATACATTCAATCAATATTCCAACATGCACTTCAAAATGAAATGTAACTTTATTCCCGCTTAAACCACAGCAAGGTTTACTCTTCATAGCAGGTTACGTTACCAGGAAACAGAACCACTAGCCACACAGTAACATGCACGTACACAGGAAAAAAAAAAAAAGTATTTGAGAAGCTGAACTAGTTCAGACACTACAACTGCAAATCCAATATGCCATTCGAATACCCAAGTGGAACAAATTACAGGGTCCAACAAAAGCTATGATCACAAACTCTCGACCCGAAACGTCACCTATTCCTTCTCTCCAGAGATGCTGCCTGCCCGCTGAGTTATGGGGCTGTCCCACTGTACGAGCTCATTCAAATTCTCCCGAGTTTCCCCCAATTCGAACGATACAGAATTACGGTAACAGCCACTCGTAGGTACTCGGGGCTCTCGTGGACATTTTTCAACATGTTCAAAAATCTTCATGAGCTTATCGCGTTTCTTGAGTACCTGCCGTAAGCGTTACGAGTCGCTAAGAGACGTCCCGAGCTCTGACGTACTTGCAACGTACATTCTACGTGCTTACCACGAGTTTGATTTTTTTATTTTTAAATTCGGGAGATCTTGAATTAGCTGATACAGTGAGACAGCCCCATTACTCCAGCATGTGCCTACCTTGTATTTTTGATCTATACTATAGTGATGAATTAACCATTACAAATCAAAGCAAGTGTTCATGGTCAACTGTTTCCACTATCCCTTATTTTCTCTTTTCCAAGCATGTAAATACATCTATGTAACAATATAGTAGTGTCCATTGATACCATGTAAACTGGTGTGTATCTCACATGCATGTTCTGGATCTTGGGCAATTGAGAATCAGTGCCTGTCCACTAGAACTTTGTTTCACAGACCACAGCTAGCATTTTCCTGATATCGTAGTCTTTATTTATCCAAGTATTCTAATCTACTAGCAGCATCCACAAAAGCAAAACTTGACAAATTAAACTTAACTAATAATCAACTCAATGTAACCCAATATTTACTTGAAAGATATTCCATTCTACATATTTACATCCACTACTTTAGGCTTTTTCGCTAGCAACACCAGAGACCAGAGTCTGAAGAAGGGTCTTGGCCCAAATTGTCACCCTTCCTTCCATCTGGAGATGTTGCATCACCAGAGGCACACACTTGCACATCAATTAGTTCACATACCCACTAATTCTAAATTCCTAAAAAGTACTTTATCTTATTGTGACCCAAAACTGTCTAAAAATCATGATTAATGCACACGCTTGGTCTAGATGCAATTACCAGCTTGAAGTACCACAGGCAGTTTTCCACAGAGATCTATGCAGAATTTTAAAAATCTGAAACAATTCAAACCCCACAATTCGATGGCACACTGGTAGATTTGCTGCCAGATTGTACCCAAGACTCGGGTTTGATCCCGACTATGGGTGCTGTCTGTACAGAGTTTGTTTGCTCTCCCCATGTCCTGCATGGGTTTTTTCTGGGATCTCCGGCTTCCTCCCACACCCCAAAGACGTACAGGTTTGTAGGTGAATTGGCTTTGGTAAAATTGTAAATTGTCCGCAGTGCGTGTAGGATAGTGTTAGTGTGCGGGGATCGTTGGTCAGTACTGACTCAGGCGGCCGAAGGGTCTGTTTTCGTGCTGAATCTCTAAATCTTTAAACTAAACAACAAATTCAGTATGTTAATATGCTTTGCAAATTATTTACTAAAAATACCCAAGCTGTTGGTCCAATGTGACAAAAGCAAGAGATATCGGGAAAGTCACACACACAAGTTCCCCACGCAGCTTGATATAATGAAATTGCACCAAAACAATGAGGCTGTCCAATATGATTTTATGAAATATGGTCAAATTCCAAAATACACAGGTGATATTCCTGGAAATAAGGCAACTCAGGCAGTTACAAATAACTTCAAAAGAACATTTTTCTTTATTCTACTGCCATACCCTTCACAACCCACAACTTTATAGAAAAGTACAGAAAAAAAGCCAACTTAATAAACACATCTCAGCCATCCTCTCTACCCCTTCTTCTAACAGACAGAATATACAAGCTTGAAAGCACATACCTCAGCTTCAAGTATAGCTTATTCCATGCTGTTATTACATTATCAAACTGACTTCATATGCCTGGATGTATTCCCAATCTCCCAACCCAGTCCTTGCACTTTGTGTAAACCTTGCACTCTGTAGTTGTAACAGGATCTCCAGAGAACATAGGTGACGTTTCCAGTCAAGGAAAGTCTGAAGGTGGTCTCAACAGAGATATCACCAATCCACAATAACATGCAAAACAGTTTTCACTGTATCCCAGTACATGTAACAATAAACCAAAAGTGCATAGTTGACAGAAAACTAAGCCTTAGCCCCATTTTTATTTGCACACAACTTTGAATGCGAATTTCCAAAATTCAAACTTTATATCAAGATATATTTACGCTCAGATCAAAAACTTATTTTAAAACATAACCTTTGCACATGCCTCAGAGCTGTCCTGCTCCTTTGAAATGCACACAATCTCCAACTGTTCCAACCAGCCACAACACAAAGCCCAGAATTCCCAGCACTGCAGGAAATTAGCATTTCATTGCCAGAATCCACGAGAGTTAGTGGTGAAGTAACAAGGTGTACAAAAATGGTGGTGGCGAGGACTAGTCAGAATGGTCAGTATCAGTGTTCACCAAAGTTGCCTGCACAATCACACAATGGTTACAGCATAGATTTCACATTGGCCCAATCCAAGAACAAATTTTGCTCATTCCATTACCCATCTACAATTCTATCCCTGCAATTTCTCTTTTAAAATACATACCCCATTTCCAAACTTTTTATTGGCAATCGAGAACCTAACAGAATGCTCCCTGCTTGTCCATAATAATTTTAAATATAAGCTAAATTTCTTTATGCTTCCTTTACTATTGCTGTGGCAAGTTTCCCTCCACATATTTTGTCTATATCCATCATGTCATATATCACTCCGCCAGATCACACCCAAACTACCTGTTTATGAACACGCACCACTTTCCCAAGTCTGTACACAAATCCCTTTGCAAAAATAATTTCAGCATACTTTTCCAGCTCTATTTAAGGCTTTGATATCTTCCCCAACTGTGGTGCCCAGGATTGGAAATCCACCAGTGATAGCACAATCCATGCTTCAAAACGAAAAAAAAAAACCAGCTCATAACATTTGCTCTCACGCCTCAATTTATACAACAAAGTTCCACGCATTTCTCATTTGTGGAATAAAAAACCGCAGAAATACAAAATTGTCAGAAAAGGTCAGCAAGTCATGTAGCATCTGTGAAGAGTGAAACGGGTGACATTTTGATGGTTGCATCCAAAGGATTGCAAATCCAAAACTACCATTTTTCTTTTCACATGCTGCCTGACATTATCTTTTCCTATCCAAGTACCTGTCTAAACTCCTTTTAAACATTGTAGTTACATTTGTCTCTACCGCCTCCTGCTCGCAAGTTCCAGATATTCACCATGGGAAAAATCTACCTATTGGATCTCCTTTATGTTTCTCTCTTCTGACCAGCAATAAACAATTCCATACAAATCTTCAGTCAACCTGACATTTGAAATCTCCAAGCAAAATGCAGGCATTCTGAATATTTACGGATACAAATCCTAAAGTAACACTAAAAACTTCTCACTCATTCTGTGCACTTGGATAAATACATACATTTCTTTACAACTAGGAGTGCAGTGATTAGCCAAGAGGTTGCCCAAAATGGGGGGGCAGAAGAAGAAATTGGATAGGCTACATTCATTCTCATTGTGACATATGAAGCTGACGAATGACTGTGGCTTACAAAATGATGAGGGTTATAGATAGAGTAGATAGTCTGACTCACCTGGGGGCAGGGAGTCTAGAACTAGAGGGTACAGGCTTAAGGCAAGAGGAGAGAAATATGAAAGGAGAACCAAGAGATAGATTTTTCCCCATGGTGAATATCTGGAACTTGCTAGCAGGAAGAGGTAGAGACAGATAATAACTACAATGTGTAAAAGTTTAGACAGGAAAATGGGATTAAAATAATCCAGTGCACTGTACAGTTCTACGATTCCTCGTGCACAATTAACTGCTTTATGATCTTGAACGTTCTAATCAGATAAAGTTCAATTTGAAATAAGAGGAAAATCAAGCAGGGGAAATTGTAGAGGGTCATTATCTCGAGTCTCAAAGGATCACAAAATGAGCGGCTGTGTCCCACATCATTTCCTCAATGATGATTGACGTGTGACACAGCTCCATTTACTCACCAATGTTATTTTTAAAAGATTGAAAATTTACAATTGATTGCACATCAAAATTTCTAGCATCCTCAGCATGAAACGTTTCCTATGTTAGTTCTCTAAACCTTCATAAAAAAACATTCTATTCAATAACAGGCTTTATAAGTGCATTAGCTGAAACTAGAAAGTTGATTATTCAACCATGGAAAAAAGATTCTCCAACTTTCATTCGCGCAGCAAAGAAAAGAAAATTGTAACCCAACCAAAGTGAAGGAATGGAAGCCCATTAACATTGCAGTAGATATTCAAAACTCAGAAGATTCTTCCAAACTTACCTTTATTTTGAGGAAAAAAAGGGGTTGTTTTTACTACACTGAACAAAAAAAGTGGGTTACTGGGCTGGCACAGAAATCACAAAAAGGTCAAGTCAGAGGGACAATAGCATAGAAACAGGCCCATCAAGCACTGATTATTGACCACGCATTTGTACTAATCTTACATTAATCCCATTTGTAGTCTCCCAACCCATCACCCACTGATTCTTCTACTTAACATCACACCAGGGTTTTTTTTTTTGCAGTGGACAATTAACCTACCATGTCACACATCTTTGCAATGTAGCAGAAAAGTAATGCACCAGAGGAAAACCCAGATGGTCAAAATGAGTTCCATGCAGATAGCACCCAAGGTCAGCCTGAGCCTGGGTCTCTGACACGGAGGCAAGTCGTTTTACTAATTGTGTCAATGTATAGTAACCCACCCTCCCTCAAACACCTATCATAACCAGCATTATCTCCAACAACTTGTACCAAAACCTAAAATTTTGTAAATAGGTCTATTAAACTGATCTGTTGAATTCAAAGACCAAATACAAATATAACCAAGCCTTTACACAAATGTAAACTGTTTTTCCAATTTCCCAAAACTGGCCATTAATGCATGGATTCCTTTTTCCCCCAATAATTTACTAAAATATGCTAAGCCACAAACATTCAATAGCACTTTAAAATTCCAAGCCACACAGCATTTTCCACACCAGGTCAACTCTCAGTCTTCTTGTTCAACATTGAACAATAACTTTTGATTTAACCTGGGTATCGTGCAAGAGAGAAATTGAAAAAAGCCAAATTTCAGCTATAACTGCATTTCATCTGCAATCACCATATTGCCAAGCACGAAGCCAAGACACAATATTTTGACACTTCATTTTATTACAGAAACATTCTACAAAAGATCTTTGCAGTTTAAATTTTTTAAAAATTGGTAAATCTTTACATTCCTCTTCTTCACAGTCAGAGTAATACAACGTAGAAACAGGCCATTTGACCCAACCTGCCCTCACTGGCAAATATGTCCCAGCTACACTAGTCCCACATGCCCCATATCCCCCCCAAATTAGTTCTATCTATGTACCTGTCTAACTGTTTCTTACATGTTCAGATAACCCATACACCCACCACCCTTTGTGAAAACCTTACCCCTCAGATTCCTATTAAATCTTTTCCCCTTCACCTTAAACCCCATGTCCTCTGGTCCTCGATTCACCTACTATGGGTAAGAGACTGTGCATCTACCCAATCTGTTCCTCTCATGATTTTATACCCTCTATAAAATCACCCCTCATCCGCCTGCACTGCAAGGAATCGAGTCCCAGCCCCTCAACCTCACCCTATAGCTCAGACCCTCTACCATATAACAATTACAGCACGGAAATAGGCCATCTCGGCCCTTCTAGTCCATGCCGAACACTTACTCTCACCTAGTCCCATCTACCTGCACTCAGACCATAACCCTCCAATCCTTTCCTGTCCATATACCTATCCAATTTATTTTTAAATGATAAAAACAAACCTGCCTTCACCACTTCCACTTGAAGCTCATTCTACACAGCTACCACTCTGAGTAAAGAAATTCCCCCTCATGTTGCCCCTAAATTTTTGTCCCTTAATTCTCAAATCATGTCCTCTTGTTTGAATCTTCCCTACTCTCAATGGAAAAAGCTTATCCATGTCAACTGTCGATCCCTTTCATAATTTTAAAGACCTCTATCAAATCCCCCCTTAACCTTCTGCGCTCCAAAGAATAAAGACCCAACTAGCTCAACCTTTCTCTGTAACTTAGGTACTGAAACACAGGCAACATTCTAGTAAATCTCCTCTGTACTCTCTATTTTGTTGACATCTTTCCTATAATTTGGCGACCAGAATTGTACACCAATATCCAGAATTGGCCTCACCAATGCCTTGTACAATTCAAACATTACATCCAACTTCTATACTCAATGCTCTGATTTATAAAGGCCAGCACACCAACAGCTTTCTTTACCACCCTATCTACATGAGATTCCACCTTCAGGGAACTATGCACAGTTATTCCTAGATCCCTCTGTTCAACTGCATTCCTCAATTCCCTACCATTTACCATGTAAATCCTATTTTGATTTGTCCTGCCAAGGTGCAGTACCTCACACTTATCAGCATTAAACTCCATCTGCCATCTTTCCACCCACTCTTCCAAATATCCCAAATCTCTCTGTAGACTTTGAAAATCTACTTCATTATCCACAACACCACCTATCTTAGTATAATCTGCATACTTAGTAATCCAATTTACCACACCATCATCCAGATCATTGATGTATATGACAAACAACAGTCGACCCAACACAGATCCCTGAGGCACCCCACTAGTCACCGGCCTCCAACCTGACAAACAGTTATCAACCATTACTCTCTGGTAACTCATTCAGCCACTGTTGAATCCATCTTGTTACTCCACTATTAATACCCAACAATTGAACCGTCTTAACCAACCTTCCATGTGGAACCTTGTCAAAGGCCTTACTGAAGTCCATATAGATGACATCCACTGCTTTACCCTCATCAATTTCCCTCGTAACCTCTTCAACAAATTCAAGAAGATTAGTCAAACATGACCTTCCAGGCACAAATCCATGCTGACTGTTCCTAATCAGACCCGGTTTATCCAGATGATTATATATATTATCTCTAAGTATCCTTTCCATTAATTTGCCCACCACTAACGTCAAACTAACAGGTTTGCTCTAGGCCTGGCAGCATCCACGTTCTTCCTTACTTGTTAGAAGCATGTAACTCTCTGCCTTAAAACACAAGAAAAATTCCAATACCAATGAGACATACTAAAAGAGTTAGAATGTTAACAGGCATTTACATTCAATTCTATGATCTTGGTGCTACACAAGTAACTGAATTAAAAACAACTCTTCCCATTCAGTCCTTACCATAGTTCTTTCCTTATTTTGAATCACAAATTCAGAGCCAATTTTGTGTTTCAAAAACAGAATGATTAGCATGTCAGACAACATGTCCACTTTGGGACCCGATTAAACATTAATCTAGATTTTGCTAGTTATGCTTAATGGCATGCCCCTGAATTTAAAAGGAGTTTCCCCACAGCTTTCAGTACAAAGCTAGGTTTAAAGTAAATGCCAATATTTGCTCTAGGTCATCTGAAAATCCAGTGAACAATGAAGGGCGAACTACAGCTCAAATGGCAGCACAGGCATTTCCAGATGGAAGGTAGTTGATCGAATGCAATCACAGATCCTATCTTACACACCAGACAGTAACTACCTTCAACAAGACACAGAATAAGAGAATGGTGATCGTGGATATTGAAGATGCAGAGATGATCAACAGCTTCCAAAGCTTCTATTTCACTAGCAACCTAACTTGGTCTCTTCAAACTGGGTCGACAATAAAAAAAAGCACACCTACACCTTTACTTTTATGCATCTGAAAAGATTTGACATGTCCACAAACTTCACATATTCTACAAAAAGTATTTTGACAGTATGCCTCTCAACCTGGTATGGCACCTGCTTGGCTCATGACTACCCGGACCTTCACAGAGAGTGGTGAACATTGCCTAGTTCATGAAAGGCTAACCACTTCCCTCCATCCAGTCTTCTTTACAGTACATTGTATCAGGAAGGCTGGAAGCATCAAGGATGGCTGCCACCCCAGCATTTCTCCCAGTCAACCTTCTGGGAAAATGCACAGGAGCTTGAATGTGCAGACATTCAGATTTAATAGCTTCTTCGTCACACCTGAATCAAACATCTCTAACATTCATTCACTGGAGGCACAGTCATATGTGTGTATTCTTAACTTTACCTCAATTGGTTATTCCATTATTACACTTAATTAATTTTTGCATTACTTCAGATTGCACTATATAATCTTTGCACCATGCAGTCATTTTGTATTTGCCATGTACTTATTGTATTTATTATTAAATATAAGCTGCACTAGAACTAAAATTGCCTTTGCATTAAGTTGTATGTGACAATAAACTAATCTAAACTTGCTCATAAACTGAATAAGTCTAGATCCAATGGAACTCTTTCAAAAGAATATTCCCTGTATCAAGGTCAATGATTATTCTTCAAACACGCCACCATTAACACGTTGTGTAGGAACGAACTGCAGACGCTGGTTTAAATCGAAGGTAAACACAAAATGGTGGAGAAACTTAGCAGGATAGGCAGCATCTCTAGAGAGAAGAAATCGGTGACTTTTCGGGTCGAGACCCTTCTTCAGACTGTTCGACATTTTGGGTCGAGACCCTTAATCAGACTGAAGGAGGGTCTCGGCCCGAAACATCACCCATTCCTTCTCTCCAGAGATGTTGCTGTCCTGCTGATTTACTCCAGCATTTTGTGTCTACCATTAACACGTTGCTGTGTGGAGTTTGCAGATTTACATGATCAAATTGTCCACCTTAGAATGACGTGTGATGGTCGAAGGACATGAAAGGCATTAAATAAAATCCAAGTCTTTCTTTTATCATGTTAACTAATGAGATTTTCAAAATGAAAGTAAAAAAAGCAAATAAAGGCAAATAATTGAATGCAAATTGGGGCCCCGTACCCAAAGAAGGATGTTCTGGCTCTGAAGAGGGTCCAGAGGTTTACACAAATTATTCCAGGAATAAGTGGGTTAGCATATGATGAGCACTTGACAGCACTGGGCCTCTACTCGCTGGAGTTTAGAAGGTTGAGGGGGATACTCATTGAAACCTACAGAATAATGAAAGGCATCGATAGAGTGGATGTGGAAAGGATGTTTCCACTGCTGGAAGAGTCTAGGACCAGAGGTCATAGCCTCATAATTAAGGGGCGCTCCTTTGGAAAGGAGGTGAGGAGGAATTTCTTTAGTCAGAGGATAGTTAATCTGTGGAACTCTTTGCCACAGACGTCTGTCGAGGCCATCAGTAGATATTTTTAAGGCAGAGATAGACACATTCTGGATTAGAACAGGTGTCAAGGGTTGTGGGGAGAGGGCATGAAAATGGGATTAGGAGGCAGAGATCAGCCATGATTGAATGGCATTGTAGACTCAATGGGCAGCATGCACACACCACATTCCATAAACTCCTTAAATATTGCTTTGACAGTCTTGCTATTACCCTCCCTTGGGATGATTGAGTGGATATTATCAGGTCTGGGCAATATCTTACTTGAGCTGTTCCCTTCATCCCAACTGAGCTATGCAAGAACCTTCTGTATCTCCTGCCTCATTATGTGGCCCAAAGCAAGGTCAAGGAATAGCCAGCACACCACCTGCAGTCTAGGCCCAGTTTCAGCCTTCCAGACAACTTCAATTAATTTGCTTTCTCTTTCCATAGATGCTGCCTAATCTGCTCAGTGCTTCCAATATTGTGTTTGTTTTTATTTCTATGGCAGTATGATAATTCAATGCCCAATACATAGTGAAGTGGGCGCATGTGCAGGGCTCTTCTAGATTGTGCGCATGTGCAGGACCTTTCCGGAGTGTGCGAAATCAGCAATGTTTGCCAGACGTTTCTGAGTTTATGTATTAAAGAAATAAGTTGCTTAAAGCTTAAATAAAGATAAGTAAATTACGAGTAGTGAAAGTTTCATTTACCTCACTACAATTTAAGCAACTTATCTTAGAAGTCAAACAGTCCGACTTGGGATGGAGAAACTATTGAAACCACAACGCTTGGATCTGGATACCAACTCACCTGTTGCTGCAAAGAATTGGAAGCACTGGCTTCGTATACTAAATAACTTCTTTGAGGAGTGTGGCAATGATGCACCAGACAGACTCAAGACATTAATAAGCTTAGTCTCTTCTGATGTATGATTACATAGAGGAATGTACAACTTATGATTCTGCTATTGATGTACTAAGCAGACTCTTCATTAAGACACCCAACGTGATATTCGCTCGACACCTCCTTGCTACTTGGAAACAAAAATCTGGTGAGTCACTTTATGAATTTTTACAAGAACTTCAAAGACTTAGTAAAGATTGTGCCTTCAAAGCAGTTACGGCTGATCAATATCGACAGGAAGTTATTCAAGATTCTTTTATCAATGGTTTGGCATCGCCTTTAATACGACACAGACCATTAGAACACAACATCTTGGATTTACAGTCAGCTTACAATCAAACTTACTCTTTAGACTTGGCTCAGAAAAATTCAAATGCTTATGGCTCATCTAATGTGTATTCTGCTGCAACTACTACAAAATAATTTCACCCAAGTACTAATATGGAGAAAACTGAAACCATTTCTACTGATAAAGGTGCCCTTGCTGCAGCATATAATTATTCAAAAAGGAACTGTTACTTTTGTGGGGGTAATATTCATAAGAGATATGCTCTGCTCGAGAGGCAACTTGTAATAGTTGTGGCAAGAAGGGACATTATTCTAAAGTATGCAAGTCCAAGGCAACTACTAAAATTGTGACTGCTGCCATGCATACGCCTTCATGATGTGCAATTACACCTGCATTTCATAGAAACATAGAAATTAGGTGCAGGAATAGGCCATTCGGCCCTTCGAGCCTGCACCGCCATTCAATATGATCATGGCTGATCATCCAACTCAGTATCCCGTACCTGCCTTCTCTCCATACCCTCTGATCCCCTTAGCCACAAGGGCCACATCTGACTCCCTCTTAAATATATCCAATGAACTGGCCTCAACTACCCTCTGTGGCAGAGAATTCCAGAGACCCACCACTCTCTGTGTGAAAAAATTTCTTCTCATCTCGGTCCTAAAGGATTTCCCCCTTATCCTTAAGCTGTGACCCCTTGTCCTGGACGTTCCCAACATCGGGAACAATCTTCCTGCATCTAGCCTGTCCAACCCCTTAAGAATCTTGTAAGTTTCTATAAGATCCCCTCTCAATCTCCTAAATTCTAGAGAGTATAAACCGAGTCTATGCAGTCTTTGTTCATAAGACAGTCCTGACATCCCAGGAATCAGTCTGGTGAACCTTCGCTGCACTCCCTCTATGGCAATAATGTCCTTCCTCAGATTTGGAGACCAGAACTGTACGCAATACTCCAGGTGTGGCCTCACCAGGACCTATACAACTGAAGTAGAACCTCCCTGCTCCTATACTCAAATCCTTTTGCTATGAAAGCTAACATACCATTGGCTTTCTTCACTGCCTGTTGTACCTGCATGCCTACTTTCAATGACTGGTGTACCATGACACCCAGGTCACGCTGCATCTCCCCTTTTCCTAATCGGCCACCATTTAGATAGTAGTCGGTTTTCCTATTTTTGCCACCAAAGTGGATAACCTCACATTTATCCACATTATACTGCATCTGCCAAACATTTGCCCACTCACCCAGCCTATCCAAGTCACCTTGCATTCTCCTAGCATCCTCCTCACAGCTAACACTGCCCCCCAGCTTAGTGTCATCCGCAAACTTGGAGATATTGCCTTCAATTCCCTCATCCAGATCATTTATGTATATTGTAAATAGCTGGGGTCCCAGCACTGAGCCTTGCGGTACCCCACTAGTCACTGCCTGCCATTGTGAAAACGACCCGTTAACTCCTACTCTTTGCTTCCTGTTTGCCAGCCAGTTCTCTATCCACATCAATACTGAACCCCCAATGCCATATGCTTTAAGTTTATATACTAATCGCTTATGTGGGACCTTGTCGAAAGCCTTCTGGAAGTCCAGATACACCACATCCACTGGTTCTCCCCCATCCACGCTACCAGTTACATCCTCAAAAAATTCCACAAGATTCGTCAGACATGATTTACCTTTCGTAAATCCATGCTGACTTTGTCCAATGATTTCACCACTTTCCAAATGTGCTGCTATCCCATCTTTAATAACTGACTCTAGCAGTTTCCCCACTACCGATGTTAGACTAACTGGTCTGTAATTCCCCGTTTTCTCTCTCCCCCCCTTCTTAAAAAGAGGGGTTACGTTTGCTACCCGCCAATCCTCAGGAACTACTCCAGAATCTAAAGAGTTTTGAAAGATTATCACTAATGCATCCACTATTTCCGGAGCTACTTCCTGAAGTACTCTGGGATGCAGCCTATCTGGCCCTGGGGATTCATCGGCCTTTAATCCATTCAATTTACCCAACACCACTTCCCGACTAACCTGGATTTCACTCAAGTACTCCTTTGACCCGCGGTCCTCTGCTATTTCCGGCAGATTATTTATGTCTTCCTTAGTGAAGACGGAACCAAAGTAGTTATTCAATTGGTCCGCCATATCCTTGTTCCCCATGATCAACTCACCTGTTTCTGACTGCAAGGGACCTACATTTGTTTTAACTAATCTCTTTCTCTTCACATATCTATAAAAACTTTTGCAGTCAGTTTTTATGTTCCCTGCCAGTTTTCTTTCATAATCTATTTTTCCTTTCCTAATCAAGCCCTTTGTCCTTCTCTGCTGGTATCTGAATTTCTCCCAGTCCTCTGGTATGCTGCTTTTTCTGGCTACTTTGTACGCATCATCCTTTGCTTTGATACTATCCCTGATTTCCCTTGTTATCCACGGATGCACTACCTTCCCTGATCTATTCTTTTGCCAAATTGGGATGAACAATTTTTGTAGTTCATCCATGCAGTCTTTAAATGTCTTCCATTGCATATCCACCGTCAACCCTTTTAGAATTGATTGCCAGTCAATCTTGGCCAATTCACGTCTCATACCCTCAAAGTTACCTTTCCTTAAGTTCAGAACCATTGTTTCTGAATTAACAATGTCACTCTCCATCCTAATGAAGAACTCGACCATATTGTGGTCACTCTTGCCCAAGGGGGCACGCACAATAAGACTGCTAACTAACCCTTCCTCATTACTCAATACCCAGTCTAAAATAGCCTGCTCTCTCGTTGGTTCATTTCCTCTGAGCTGGTCTCATGCCGCTACAAGGATATTCATTAATGGCCATACACTTAATGTATTACTTGATTCTGGCAGTTCAGAAAGTTTTATAAGTGAACAAGTTGTGTCTCGACTAAATCTAACTATAATTCCTTCAAATAAGGAAATCTCGATGGCTCAGACAACTCTCAAATTATAGGATCTTGTATTGTAGACATTATTCTGAACAAAACTAGCTATAAATCTGTATGTATAGGTATTTTGAAAAATTTGTGTAGGGATATAATTCTAGGTCAGGATTTCCAGAAACTGCACAGATCACTTCAAATAATGTATGAAGGAACTATGCCTGATCTTGTATTGTCAAAGCCACCAGTATTGTGTGGTCTTCCTGCTGCATCGGTTGACTACCCTTCATTATTCACTAATTTATCCTCCAAGTGCAAGCCAATTGCTACAAAATCAAGACACTTTAGTAAAGATGATAGGAACTTTATCAACACAGAAGTAACTAATCTTTTACAAGAAGGTATCATAGAACTCAGCTCTTCCTCTTGGAGGGCACAAGTTGTCGTGGTTAAGGACCCCTTGGAGAGACATAGAAAGAGACTCTGCATTGATTACTCTCAAACTATAAACCAGTTCACGGAGCTTGATGCATATCCATTACCTCGAATAGAAGAGATTATCAATACATTAGCCAAGTATAAGATATTCTCTACTTTAAAGTGCTTACTACCAAATTCCTTTGAAGGAATCAGAGGAGAAATATACTGTGTTTGAAGTAAATGGGAAATACTCTTGGTTAATGGGTTGGAAATGATATAATCAAGCCTGATCCAGAAAGACTTGGCCCACTCCAAGAGATACCTGTTCCAGCTACATTAAACTCTCTACGAAGGGTTCTTGGGATGTTTACATATTGTGCTAAATGGATACCAAATTTTTCTGACAAAATTCAGCCTTTGATTAGAGCAAAATCCTTCCCCCTTGACTCTACGGCAATTGGTGCCTTTACTTCTTTAAAGAAACAATTGGAATCTGTGACATTACACGTCATCGATGAGGATCTCCCCTTTGTTGGTGATTGTGATGCCTCTGATTTAGCAGTATCACCAACATTAAATCAAGGAGGACAACCAGTGGCGTTCATGTCTCGTATTCTCCAAGGTAGTGAATTGCAATACACACCCATCGAAATGTAAGCTACAGCAATTATTGAAGCAGTGAGAAAATAGAGTCATTTTCTTGCTCGCCAGCACTTCACTTTGATAACAGATCAGCGTTCAGTAGCTTTTATGCTGGATAATCGGAAACTAACGAAGATTAAACACAGTAAAATTCACGAATGGAGGATTGAATTATCTGCATATAGTTTTTCAATTGAGTACCGCCTAAGTAGGGATAATGTTGCTCCGGATACATTAACTCGAGCATTTTGTGCCTCTGTTCATTCTTCTGCACTCACTGATCTTCACAATGGGCTGTGTCATCCAGAATTCACTCGTTTGTTACGCTATGTTCGTTCCAAAAACTTATTTCTCTACAGAAGATGTGAAGACGATGTGTGCTTCATGTAGAATCTGTGCTGAATTAAAACCAAGGTTCTTCCGTCCTGAAGAAGGAAGATTGATCAAAGCTACTCAACCTATGGAACGTTTGAGTGTCGACTTCAAAGGGCCTTTACCATCCTCCTCTCGAAATGTTTATATACTTACCTTAGTTGACGAATATTCAAGGTTTCCATTTGCCTTTCCTTGTCCAAATATGTCAGCTGCTATGGTTATCAAATGTTTAGATCAACTGTTTTCATTCTGTGGATTTCCAAGTTATATACATTCTGATAGGGGCACCTCATTCATGCCAAAAGATTTAAAGGACTACCTTTCTAAGAGAGGAATTGCAACAAGTAAAACACCATATCATCCTATTGGAAATGGTCAGGTTGAGAGGTATAACGGAATATGGAAAGCAGTGAAACTGGCTTTAAAGTCAAATGACATACCAGATCAGCATTGGGAATGTGTTCTACCAGATGCATTACACTCCATCAGATCTCTACTGTCAACTGCTACCAATACTACTCTACACGAGCGGTTCTTTAACTTCAAACGGCGTTCTTCTAGTGGTTCTTCTCTGCCATCACGGTTGACTAGCCCTGGGCCTGTGTTGCTTCATCGGTATGTCCGATTAAATAAGAACGAGCCTTTTGTTGTTGAAATTTAACTGACTGATGTCAACCCTTCTTACGCAACTATCAAGTATCGGGATGGAGGTCAGTCAACTGTCTCACTTCGTGACCTTGCACCATGTCCGTCTTCTCCATCAGCTCCATCACTTCTTGAAAACACTTCCAGCATCCCCTATGGAAACTTCTATAAGAAATTCTAAAATTGTAAATCTAAATAACGATACGAGTGAAGTTGATGACCAAGCAATACATCTACCACCAACTATTGAAACATAATTATCGCCTGAAGCTCCAGTGCTGCGACGGTCATCAAAATGTATTAAACCTCCTGACCGACTCAACTTATAAATAGGAGGGGAGAATGAAGTGGGCGCATGTCCGGGCTCTTCTAGAGTGTGCGCATGTGCAGGACTTTTCCGGAGTGTGCGCATGTGCGAGGTATTTCGGGCGGGAAAGCCTGCAGAATCAGCCATGTTTGCCAGGCGTTTCTGAGTTTATGTATTAAAGAAATAAGTTGCTTAAAGCTTAAATAAAGTTAAGTAAATTACAAGTAGTGTAAGTTTCATTTACCTCACAACACATAGTGTTGCAGTTTCCCCAAAATCAAGTTCCACAGCAAGCCCATATTTCTTATGAAACCAAGCAACGCATAAATATCCAATCAAATGAACTCAGTTGGCAATTAGAAGGCCATTGTTAACATTTTATTTTTAAAACAGGGAACAAATTTCCTTCATCATAAAATTGGATAGAATGTCCCAATGTTAAACCGGCTGCAACTCTTCCTGTGCTTCAGTTACATGCCAAGATGAGGTCAGATCTAGGCATAAACTACCTTAATGCAGACTTCTCACAGCTAAGCATAGTATACTCTAAATAATTCAGGAAGAACAGAACAAAGCAAGAGTACAAAAAACATTTTAAACTATACACAGTTTCAAGCATAATGTAATGAACCGGATTTGATAAGGGAACTCAAGGAAAAGGAACCATTAGAAGATAGCTACCATAATATGTTTTAATCTACAATTTGAGAGGGAGAAGGTTAAATCAGAAGTGTCAGTATTGCAGTTGAATTCTACTTGCATTTATTTTACTTTGCATTTTACTTTTCATTAACTATTCAGGAAACCCAAGTCACAAGTGAAGACAATTTAATCCATAATCTCTGCAAAATAAATGCAATTGGCCACTCATGAACTGTTTTTGGAGATTGGTGCACATTGCTTTGAAATTAAAATTTAATGCACCAGTGGCAACAAGGATAGTTTTAAAACTCCAAATTTCATATTATCTTACAACACCGCAGGATATTCACATTCTCCCACTTGTGTCCTTGTGACATGTCCAACAAAAGGATTCATCCAAACATTAACATCAGGAGAAAGTTATTGTCACCAATTAATCTTCCAACTGGTACTCTGATATGTGGATAAAACCGGAGCACCCACGGATGATTCAAAAAGAAAATGTACAAATTCCATAAGCATCACGAAAGATCAGGATTGAAGCTGGTTCACTGGAGCTGTGAGGCAGTTGCAGCATCTGCAGTGTTATTGTGCTGCTCGATAGCAACATCACTGTGCACTTCACTTAAATTGTAAACAGTTGACAGCAAAAAATGTAACAGTGCAAATGAAGTAGTTTAACTTGCTTTATTATTGCATGTTTCAAATATTAAAAACACAAGGCATTTCATAGCCATCATCCACCAACAGCACGAATTAAGCTAGAACTTTATCTTGTCATAGGTAGACACAAAATGCTGGAGTAACTCAAGACAGGCAGCATCACGAGAGAGAAGGAATGGATGACGATTCAGGTTGAGACCCTTCTTCAGACTGATGTCAGGGGAGTGGGCGGGACAGAGATAGAATGTAGTCAGAGACAGTAAGACTGGTGGGAGAACTGGGAAGGGGGATGGGACTATGTCATCTAGTCATGGTCCTTCAAAGGGAAATTTTAAGATAAGTGACCAACAAAAACAATTTGAAGTTCTAAGTGCCTTAGAAGTGGATGGGGTTGGCAAATGGGAGGTGAAGTACAAATTCCAGAATTTGGTAACCCAATTCTTTAAAGTTCATTGGCAAATGGTTGAGTGAAAATCTAATCCATGTTCCGTAGCAATACTCTTTCTAATCTTAAACTAGAATTCACACTGTTTTACTTGTAACAATACAACAAGAGCTCAAGTTGAATGTTCGCTTGCAGAGCCAAACATTACCTGCAATTTCCACTAAACTGTTTCAGCACAAGGTCAACATCTTTCTACGGAAATTCTGTCAGTTAAATATACCATTGGAGCTTAGCTACTAGTTACATGCAGCTGACAAAATGCTATGAATAACCAACTCTTTTGAGGAACTAGCAGATTCAAAGACCAATGTCAACACTTTTGACACAGAATCATACAGCAGGGAAACAAAATCATTTAGCCCATAATGTTCACACTGATCAGGGGGCAACCATCCATATCAATCCCATCATCCAGCACTTGGCTGATAGCCTTCAGGATTCATGTGCTCATCCAAGCACCTCTTAAATGTTCGCAACTCTACCGCCATCACGCTCTCCAATAGTGCATTCTAGATACCCAACTTTCTGGATCAAAATCCCCTCAAATTTCAAAGCCTCTTACCCAAAATCTATTTCCTTGATTTTATTCACGTCTGATAAGGTAGAGTACAGATTGTAGGAAACGTTTTGCCTTATCTATATCCCTCAATTTCATACACATCAATCATGGTTTCTATTAACCGCCTCTGCTCCAGGGAAAGCAGACATAGCCTCTCTAGTCATTCTTTACAACTAAAACACTCCATTCCCAGCAGCATCCTGGTGAATATCCAAGTGGCGTGGTAAGAAAATTCAGGCAAGTTCTGAATACAAGACAAAAGGACACACAGCTGGTAGGACTGAGAGGCACAATGTAACAGACATTTTGAATTTATGTTTGGATGATAGATTGAAGTGCCGTCTGTACAGAAAAATGGAACTTAATCCACTCACAACTGGCACTATAAAGGTTTAGTTTCTGTTTAACATATCTAAATTGGAATCTACACTTCTGTCACTACAATACAAGAAAAGATTTAGCCATGTAAACACAGACTTTGACAAAACCAGAAATTCTGCACTAAATGCTGGGATTTGTACTGGTCTCGGCAGCATTTTCAAGCAAGAGCAATCAGTAAATTCACAAATTTTAATAATATTTACTTTATAACACTGCAAGCAGCACACAGTAAACAATGTGGCCACTGCAACTCTAAAACATGTAGGTGGTTTCCACCAGACCTCCAGGCAGCAGGGGAAGAAAACACATCAGTTTTCTATTGTGAACCTTGTGGAAGCACGCACATGCAATTGAGCACCTAATTTGAACCACTTGCAAGCTGGCCTCTACATGCCATAGGTTAAAAAATGTCATATCAATTAACATACTACTTTTTCAATGAAATTAAAATGCACCTTGGCCCGATGAAAAAAAACATCAGCTGCCTTGTGCCCGCTTCCACTTTCCCAGACAGTTACACGTTCAATTAACTTAGAATACCAAACCAAAAAGGAACAATCCAATAATATACACTTACACCAAACATGCAGGCTTTGAAACCAACAAAACATTGAAATCATGAAGATCAACCAGACTTTCCCTTCAGACCTGACAATTCCCCCAGAATGCTTTATTTTTGAAATAAAAATACAATTTATAAAAATGTATGCAAGAAATACAAAGCCTTTAATTCAGAGTGTCATCAAGTCAATACATTTATTGTTTCTTTGAACCAAATCATTTAGACAGCACCAATACCACTCACGTGGCCCCTTGAGCAATAAATCCACACATTGTGCGTTTCAGGCATTTACTCGAAATTCAATCCCTCAAAGTCAAGCAACTGGACTTTAAGACTGCAGTCTTTCCTCAAAAGAATATTGGCATTGTCTACACAAAGCTTCAGGCTATCCCTTAACATGTACTCCTGTTGTGAGTTGGCAACATTCACTCAAGACATCTTGCTACACTGGAAGGCCAAATTCTACGCAGATCAAACTGCATCGTGTACCAATGTTGATGATCTCCCAGCAACACTCTATTTTTATCACTGGGAAGAGCCCATAGATTAGATACACTTGCATTTGCAGCAGGATGACCAAGAACTTTTGCATCTTTTACCAGACCTTCTTGGCAAACGCAGAGTCCACAAAAGTAGATAATCATCTCTCAGCATTGCAGCTATCGTGATGGTGTAAGACACTGACTATGCAGGAAGGATTTAACAGGAAGAACCCCTCTCAGTGCCAGCCAAGCAACGGTGATGGTGATGAATAGAGCCAGGATGTTTAGGCACTAAAAAAAACTCTGAAATAGCCGACAGCAGAACGGACCTAACGTAGGCAAAAAGGCATATTTAAAATTACAAAAAATACATGAAAAAGGCATTTATTTAGCAATGTTACAAAATGTTGAGATTTTAAAAATCAAGTCTGCAATTTATCCCATCAGATAAAGCATAAAAAGTTTAATTTGACACCTAATTCACTTTCATATCTTCAGTATTAAAAAAGTTATGGCCATTTTCATACTCGGAAATTAGCATCTTGTTCCCCATTGCCTTTCCATTGACTTAACACAAAAGCTGTGATCAAGGACAGTCAAAAGGCCATAACTTTCTTAAAAATTAAGAGAACTCAATGAAATTTTCAGTTATTATAGATTGAAGCATTCTGAAACAAATATGAAACAATCTTACTTGGATGACCTGATATTAAAGCATATAATTAGTTAGTTATCTAATTGTAGCTAATTACAAAATTCAATTACTAGATCTAAACATCTATCCATTTCTTAAGAAAAGATAAATTTTTTAATTGCCTAAGTGTCCAAATAATATTCACACAACAATCCACAATATAACATGATTTTTAAATCTCATTTTCATAAATTTATAGGCCAAACGGAAAGAATTTAGTGTTTAATGCCTGTAAATTAATGGCCATTTAAATCAACTTGCAAGTGGGTTTTAGTGGAATGCGGTAGATCGGAACATTGTGGTTTGCGGTGAAGTCGGTATGAAAAATACTGGCGGTTCATACTTTTTTTTGTCCCCTTTCGCGACATGAAAATGTGATTAAATGCTTCCTAAGAACCACGTTTTTATGTAAAAATAAACGGTGTACCTTCTCTTATCGCCTACGTTAGGTCCGTTCTGCTGTCGGCGTTCAGAGCTTTAGAAGATGATTTTAACTACTCTAGTTAATAAATAATCTAGCGTAGTTTAAAAATGGCTTAATGAATGAAATGTCAGAGCGATTTCTCTTTAGCGACAAAGTCGCCCAACATAGATCGATTTGGACTGTCTAGGGAAAAACGGCATTTTAAACACGGCCCCCTCTGCAAGGCGCCAAAGTCACGTACACAGGGAGTGGCAGAACTGCAGCGCTACTAAAGGTAGGTATTTGTAATATACCTAATTTATTGACAAAAAAGGCATGTATTTCCACCACCAAAATATGGTTAAAAATGATAATATAAAGGTATTCTACATTAAATGACTAAAGTTGCCTGGTTGCACATAATTACTAGCATTTTTTTCAAATTATCTGGTGTTAAACTATGCCGTCTGTCAGACAGAATACGTGTCTGTTATGAAAAACTTATTTCTACCCTCAGCTGAGGTCCCTGGTGCATACCCAAAAACAAGCTACAGACTATATTCATATCGATATCTTGTGCATTACAACTGAGAATTTTATCTATGTTTTGTATTTCTTCAAGATCTTTGTTAGCTAAAATCACTCACATTTTCCTTGTACATCTTCACCTACATCGCCAGGAATTTTACTGATATCGTCAGTCACTTATTTAAAAACTGCAAGTTATTCACTAATGTTTCACCACGTTTCCCAAGGAAAGTGATAGCTTGTGGGAAGTTTGCAAAATTGGAAGCAATAAACACAAGATCGTGGTGGAGGGACTGTTTCTGCATGATTTCACTGACGATCCTGACTGCAGCAGATTCTTCTTCTTCAAAACAGTTGATGATTTATTTTATTGTTTCAAAATTTGCAGCATAGTAGAGTACAGCAGAGAGCCATGTACCCCAACTAGTAAAAATGGGTGGAGGAGGTAGAGGAATCTCCAGTGCCATTTCCTTGAACAACTGCACATGTGACGGTGCTTTGAGGAAGATTTTATTGACATTGGAAGCTACGCGATCAACATTTGGAAACAAGCTACATATGTGCTTGACAATTCTATGAAGTCCTTGAGCTAAGCATGTCAAATGCAACACTTTGGGGAATAAAACATTAAGTCACAAAAAGAACATTCTTGTGTTTTATACCTTCTCGCCAAAGTACAGCAAGTGAAGATGTGAACAGCTGAGCAATAGTTGAGCTGTTTGACTTCTCCAATACTTGAGATTACCAATGATTACATTGGCAACATATCTCCCCACAGCATCGTTTGTCTCGTCTATTGAGATCCATATTGTGTTGCATGCAACTGCATCGCGAATTTTCTGCACTACAATGTTGAAGTTGCTGTCGACATAATTTTTCCGTAATGATGACTTGCTTGCTATATGTTCCTCTGTGTATTCCTCTAAAAAACCTCTGAGAGATTTGTTTTCCAATTTCCACAGTGGAATTCCAGCATCAATGAATGCCTTGCATAGATCACTCGAAAACACAGATTGGCGACTGGAGCCAGCAGTAAATGTAGTGAGGAGACAAGCTTGGGTAGTCTAGATCCCAGCGGTATCAACATTGATCTCTAAATTTAGATAGCACTTGCCTTTTCCCTCCTCACCCTCACCAGCACTCCTCCTAGTCCTACTTTCTCTCTGCCTCTTCCTTTCTTTTTCCCGCCCCCCCCCCCTCACATCAGTCTGAGGAAGGGTCTCGACCCAAAACGTCGCATATTCCTTCTATCCATAGATGCTGCCTTACCCGCTTAGTTTCTCTAGTATTTTGTCTGCCTTTGATTTTTCCAGCATCTGCAGTTCTTTCTTAAGTAGATCAAGGAGAAGGCACGAGCGAATGAATGACCGATGGTGGCACCCCCGGTTTTGCCCCAGTGGAAATTTTCTTGTAAGTTATATTGTGTTAATACGTTAATAATAACATTAATATTAACGTGTTAACATAGAAAAAGTCATTGTAATCACGGTACAATTAGAGAAAATATCACGACCTTTTCGCAAAACAGCAAAAAAAGGCTGATTTAGGCACTCGATCGTGAAAAAGGCATGCCTTTCATGCCTTTGGTGAAATCATCAAAAAAGGCATGAAAAGGCACACGGCATTTATGGCAAAATCCTGGCCCTAGTGATGAAATATGTTGCCAAGTCACTTTAACATTCTGCTCAGAAATTATCCCACTAATTGTGTCTTCTCCATCGTATATTTCATGCTGACCACTGCCTGATGACTTGTGGCCAGAGTATTCTGTTCTCACAAAAAATTACAATGTAGGATAGGTAGTGCAGCAAGGCATAACAGGGTGCTGTGTGCAAAAAAAAGGCCAGGCCTATCTTCCACATCACGGGGAATAAGTAAACCTCAGTAACATATGGGTTTTTACACACTTTAGTGCTAGGCACAGCTTGGTGCAGCCACATATGGAGGTACCCAATATTGCAAACAGGTAGGCTGGGAGTATTGACTACCTTCTGGTAGTCAATACAGGAACTGGAAAGTTCAGATAACCAGACTTAACAGCTTCTTCCACATTGCCAGACTCCTGAACCAATCACCCCGTTCAGACCACATTGCATGAAATGCAGTTACATACCCTGCTCTTAACACTACCTTATTTGGCTATTCTACTACTATATTTTAATCTTATTTTGCACTACTTAGATTTGGCATTACAATCTTGCACCATTCTGCAGGTTTGCTCTCATAATTGAATATTTGATGTCAATACTGTACAGCTTCGTGTGAATAACAAATTTAATTACACCCCAGTGTGAGCAACAATAAGCTAATCTAAAATCATAATTGGACCGTTATAATGCAAACGAGCTAGGCAAAAATGATTACCAAGAAAAACTATGGCAAAAAGAATTGTCTTCTTCCCAGTCTCCTGAGATTAGGAAGACATAGACAATTTTAAATTCCAAAAGGTTATAGCATAACTAAAATGTTTTCATTGCACACCTACTCACCACTAAAATGTTTTCATTGCACACCTACTCACCACACTTGCACTAATACATATGGAGAACAGCAAAATCTGCAGGTATGCCAAGTTGTGCAATATCATTCCACTGTCACCACATCAATTAGTAAAATTAATTCATAATTACCAGCAAATTAAGTTACAAATCAGAAATGAAAAAAGTGGAACAATCGCTGGACTTACCCAGATTTGCAATGTGTCAGCCTCTTTAATTGGTTGGTTATTATCAATTAATAGCGATTGGTGACTTGCATAGTTGTTACACTTAAAAGTATCATCGAGTTTTCAAATTCCTACATGGTCTCAATCTTTCCACTAAGATTGCAATCCTATAATCTTTCCAGACAAAAACATCATTACTTGCACTTATTATTATCTCCAAATTTATCTACTCCGTCATTGCTGTCTTATCTGTCAAGACTCTAGAATACTTCTCTCCAAATCTTTCTAGCTTATCATTTTGGAGGTTTTCTGAAATACATTGATTCAGCTTCTGGCCATGAACCAATTTTGTGACACGTTATTTTGTGTGAGATCAAGTCCAGACTCAGGAACAGAAGTACAAGATGTTTTGATCTGGAATGAAAAACTCGGTGGGCCAAGGGAAGGCTGGAGGAACTCGGCAAGTCGAGGAACATCCATAGAAGAAAAGGAAATATCAGTGTTTCAGGCTGAGACCTTACACCAGGAATGAGTGTTTTCGAGATACAAGCATGGAAACAGGCCCTTTAGCCCACCATGTCCACTCGCATCCACTAGGGGCAACTGACAAAGGCCAATTAACCTACAATCCCACACACCTGGGGGAGGAAACCCACAGGGAGAAGTGCAAACTCCACACTGAGGGCATCCGAGGTCAAAATGAACCCAAGTCTCTGGCACTGTGATGCAGTGGCTCTACCAGCTACGCAACTGCATAAGTGGAAGGTGAAAATAGCTGGTGTAAAGAGAGAGGGAAACAAACATAGAAAATAGGTGCAGGAGTAGGCCATTCGGCCCTTCAAGCCTGCACCGCCATTCAATATGATCAAGGCTGATCATCCAACTCGGTATCCCGTACCTGCCTACTCTCCATACCACCTGATCCCTCTAGCCACAAGGGCCACATCTAACTCTCTATTAAATATAGCCAATGAACTGGCCTCAACTACCTTCTGTGGCAGAGAATTCCAGAGACACAACTCTGTGTGAAAAATGTTTTTCTCACCTCGGTCCTAAAAGATTTCCCACTTATCCTTAAACTGTGACCCCTTGTTCTGGACTTCCCCAACACCGGGAACAATCTTCCTGCATCTAGCCTGTCCAACCCCTTAAGAATATTGTAAGTTTCTATAAGATTCCCCCTCAATCTTCTAAATTCTAGCGAGTAGAATCCAAGTCTATCCAGTTTTCTTCATATGAAAGTCCTGCCATCCCAGGAATCAGTCTGGTGAACCTTCTCTGTACTCCCTCTATGGCAAGAATGTCTTTCCTCAGATTTGGAGATCAAAACTGCACGCAATACTCCAGGTGTGGTTTCACCAAGACCCTGTACAACTGCAGTAGAACCTCCCTGCTCCTATACTCAAATCCTTTTGCTATGAATGCAAACATACCATTCACTTTCTTCACTGCCTGCTGCACCTGCATGCCTACTTTCAATGACTGGTGTACCATGACACCCAGGTCTCGTCGCATCTCCCCTTTTCCTAATCGGCCACCATTCAGATAATAGTCTACTTTCCTGTTTTGCCACCAACGTGGATAACCTCATATTTATCCACATTATACTACATCTGCCATGCATTTGCCCACACACCCAGCCTATCCAAGTCACCTTGCAGTCTCCTAGCATCCTCCTCACAGCTAACACTGCCCCCCCCAGCTTTGTGTCATCCGCAAACTTGGAGATGTTGCATTCAATTCCCTCGTCCAAATCATTAATATATATTGTAAATAGCTGGGGTCCCAGCACCGATCCTTGTGGTACCCCACTAGTCACTGTCTGCCATTTTGAAAAGGACCCGTTTACTCCTACTCTTTGCTTCCTGTCTGCCAGCCAATTCTCTATCCACATCAATACTGAACCCCCAATATCATGTGCTTTAAGTTTGTATACTAATCTCTTATGTGGAACCTTGTCGAAAGCCTTCTGAAAGTCCAGATATAACACATCCACTGGTTCTCCCTTATCCACTCTACTAATTACATCCTCGAAAAATTCTATAAGATTCGTCAGACATGATTTACCTTTCGTAAATCCATGCTGACTTTGTCCAATGATTTCACCACTTTCCAAATGTGCTGCTATTCCATCGTTAATAACTGACTAGCAGTTTCCCCACTACCGATGCTAGACTAACTGGTCTGCAATTCCCCGTTTTCTCTCTCCCTCCCTTTTTAAAATGTGGGGTTACATTAGCTACCCTCCAATCCTCAGGAACTACTCCAGAATCTAAAGAGTTTTGAAAAATTATCACTAATGTATCCACTATTTCTGGGGCTACTTCCTCAAGTACTCTGGGATGCAGCCTATCTGGCCCTGGGGATTAATCTGCCTTTAATCCATTCAATTTACCTAACACCACTTCCGGGCTAACCTGGATTTCACTCAGTTCCTCCATCTCATTTGACCCCCGGTCCCCTGCTTTTTCCGGCAGATTATTTATACCTTCCTTAGTGAAGACAGAACCAAAGTAGTTATTCAATTGGTCTGCCATGTTCTAGTTCCCCATGATCAATTCACCAGTTTCTGACTGCAAGGGACCTACATTTGTTTTAACTAATCTTTTTCTCTTCACATATCTATAAAAACTTTTGCAGTCAGTTTATGTTCCCTGCCAGTTTTCTGTAATCTATTTTCCCTTTCCTAATTAAGCCCTTTGTCCTCCTCTGCTGGACTCTGAATTTCTCGCGGTCCTCTGGTTGGCTGCTTTTTCTGGCTAATTTATATGTTTCATCTTTTGTTTTGATACTATACCTGATTTCCCTTGTTATCCACTGATACACTACCTTCCCTGATTTATTCTTTTGCCAAACTGGAATGAACAATTGTTGTACTTCATCCATGCAGTCTATAAATGCCTTCTATTGCACATCCATGTCAACCCTTTAAGAATCAATTGCCAGTCTATCTTGGCCAATTCACGTCCCATACCCTCAAAGTTACCTCTTTAAGTTCAGAACCCTTGTTTCGGAATTAATTATGTCACTCTCCATCCGAATGAAGAACTCAACCATATTATAATCACTCTTGCCCAAGGGTCCACGCACAACAAGACTGCTAACTAACCCTTCCTCATTACTCACTACCCAGTCCAGAATAGCCTGCTCTCTTGTTGGTTCCTCTACACGTTGGTTTAGAAAACTATCCCTCATACATTCCAAGAAGGGTGAACAAGTGGCTGGTAGGTGATAGGTGAACCAAGGAGGGGTGTGGAATGATGGGCAGATATACCCACGTGGGGCAAGGGGAGGGGTGGAGTCAGAAGACAAAGTAGATGGGTGATAGGCAGAAGCAGACCAGGGTAGAGAAAAGAGAAATGGGCAAATACAGCAAGGTGGGCAGACGAGGAGCGTGAAGGTGGATAGGTGGCTGGGAGGTGATGAGCAAGGGACACAAGGTGCCAACGGGAACCATTCAAGGAAGAGATGGACAGATGGAACCAGGATTGGGGTTGGAAAAACAAAAAGATAGGTGGAACCATAAAGGGACGGGGAAAGTATATGTAAATATATATAAGATGAGGAAGGCAGATGAAAAAGGCTGATGAGAGACCAAGGAAGGGAGTGAAACCAAGGTGATTCCTTCCTCAGGCAGGACCCAGGGTACCCAGGCAGAAAACGAGTTGTTCTTCTTGTTTGGCATCAACCTAGCAGTGGAGCATGCAGAGGATAGGCAGGTCAATATATGCATTGGAAGGGGTGCTGGAATAGCCTACAACTGGGAGCTCGGGATGGCCAGTGAGGATGAGGGGTACACGCTCTACAAAACAGTTGCCTAGTCTACGCTTGGTTTCGCCAATGTAGAGGTGGTCTCATCGGGAGCACTGAATGCAATACCCAATGTTGAGATTAGGAATAAATATTCTGAAAATAACCAAATGAAAACTTCAATTTTGTTTCCCCCTCAAAAGAAAATAGAATGGGTGGCATAGTGGTAGAGTTACTGCCTTACAACATCAGAGACCCAGGCTCGATCCTGTGTTCTTGTGCGGGGATCGCTGGTCAACACAGACTCGGTGGGCCAAAGGGCCCGTATTCCCGCTGTATCTCTAAACTAAACAGAAATTCAGTGGCTATCAGTATAATTTGTATTATTATTCAATAAAGCACTAACACAACACCTGCTGTTAATTAGACAAGTATTTTCAGATGCAAGATATAACTAACAAATGGCATTACACTGATAATCTATGTTTCTATTCACAAACTACACAAGAGGTGGGCAGGAAGGAAACATTGCACATTTACTATTCTATTAATATAGTTGTGATCGAGCAAAAACATAATATTCAAGTTTGTGGCCCATTCCAAGAATCTAACCACAATTTAGTCTGATGCGTCCAGTGCACAACTGAACTGTCAGAGGCCTCAGCACTGATATTAAATCTATATGCCCTCTACAGCAAACATAAAAAATAAGACAGTTCTAGCTTCTCCTATTGTGCTCTACTCCCAATATTCTGGGTCAAACTTTATTCATTAACAACTTCACAAATAGAAGCTGATGAAAGCAAAAACTGAAAAACATTAACTGTTCCTCTCTACACCAGGGCCTGCTGAAGGGCTCTACCATTTTCTGATGTTTCAGATTTCCACATTTGTTTGCAGGAGCTTGCTGTGTATAAATTGTACGCAAGAATAATGCACACCTCAGTTGGAACCACATTCAGCTGAGTTACAACTTCCAGATTTAGCTCGTGCTCCACAGAAACAAGGTCAAAATACTGTCAGAGTTGTCTTTGCCAATCTTCCCTATATGGTGGGTAAAGCACCTGCAGCACTATTTCAAAGCAAATAATCTGGTCAAAGTCTATCCCTCAATTAAAATCACAAAAAGCCCAGTGTCTGGTAACAATCAGCTGTCATTTGTGCGCCCCATCCAAAACATTTCAAGAGCAGCTCATTTGCTGAAAACATTCTACGTCAAAGATGTGTAAAAAATACCCACCAAAATACACACTAATTTCTTTGCAAAAACACCCATACCATAGAAATTCATCAGTTGCACAGCAATCCAAGATGTTGAAACCCTCTCCCCGAAATCATCTACTCCATCCCCGCCTGTTCACCAGCCTCATCCACCCTCTCATTTACCTGCATCCCACACCACCCATTTCCCCTCCATGACCCCCTCTCCCACCCTCCCCCACTCACAGCCCCTCCCCACCACGCCTCACAATTCTACCCCGTCCTCATCACTCCCCCTCCCTCTTACCTGCACTCACCCTCCCCTGCTCTTTCACCTCCCTTTCCACCCTCCCCTCCTCACCACTCCCTCTCCCCCTCCAATCCATCTCCCCCCTGCCTCTGGATCACCACTCTTCCCCCCCCCCCACTTTCCGACTCATTCTCCCTGACCTCCCCCCGCCTCTCCTCTCTCCCCCACCCCCCATCTCTCCTCCCCACCTCTCCTCCCCACCCCATCTCTCTTCTCCTCTCCACCCCCGCCTCTCCTCTCTCCCCCACCCCACCTCTCTTCACCCACCTCTCCTCTCTTCCCCCCACCTCCTCTCTCCCCCCTCCCCACCTCCTCTCTCCCCTCCCCATCCCTGCCTCTTCCCCCCACCCCCTCTCTCCCCCCCCACCCCCACCTCTCCTCTCTCCCCCCCACCCCCACCACCTCTCCCCCCCACCTCCACCCCCCCTCTCCTCTCTCCCCCACGCCCACCCCCACCTCTCCTCTCTCCCCCACGCCCACCCCCACCTCTCCTCTCTCCCCCACCCCCCCTCCTCTCTCCCCCACCTCCACCCCCCCTCTCCTCTCTCCCCCACCTCCACCCCCACCTCTCCTCTCTCCCCCACGCCCACCCCCACCTCTCCTCTCTCCCCCACTCCCACCTCTCTCCCCCACCTCCACCCCCACCTCTCCTCTCTTCCCCCCCTCTCCTCTCTCCCCCACCCCCCCACCACCTCTCCTCTCTCCCCCACCCCCTCTCCTCTCTCCCCCCCACCCCCCCTCTCCTCCACCCCCCCACCACCTCTCCTCTCTCCCCCACCCCCTCTCCTCTCTCCCCCACCCCACCACCCCCTCTCCTCTCTCCCCCACCTCCACCCCCCCCTCCTCTCTCCCCCACCCCCTCTCCTCTCTCCCCCACCCCCTCTCCTCTCTCCCCCACCTCTCTCCCCCACCCCCTCTCCTCTCTCCCCCACCCCACCCCCCCCTCTCCTCTCTCCCCCACCCCACCACCACCTCTCCTCTCTCCCCCACCCCCTCTCCTCTCTCCCCCACCCCACCACCCCCTCTCCTCTCTCCCCCACCTCTCTCCCCCACCCCCTCTCCTCTCTCCCCCACCTCTCCCCCACCCCCTCTCCTCTCTCCCCCACCCCACCACCCCCTCTCCTCTCTCCCCCACCCCACCACCCCCTCTCCTCTCTCCCCCACGCCCGCCCCCACCGCCCCGCTCACCCTGTCTCCATCGGCCGTGGTCGCGTCGACTCCGGGCGACAGGAGCTCCTCGGCCGACAACGGGTGCGAGACGTCGCAGATGGACATCGGGCCGGAGGAGGGCAAAGCTTTACACACCGCGCTCATGGTCGCCCCGTCCTCTGGCCGAGCTGCCGAAGCTTCTGCTTCTTCTGCCGCCACCGCTGCCTCCATTTAAAAAAAACACCAGCCCAGACCCTCCCCCGCCAACCCGCGCCGCCACTGCGCATGACAGGACTCACCCGTCTCCTCCCCGCCGACAGAGGGCGCTGCCGCCGGCGGTTGCACCGACTGCGTCCGCATTGTCGTCTGCCGGTCGCCAGCGCTTGACCTTTGTCCCACTCAGACACTCGGCGCTGCACCATTGCCAGCGCCTGCCAATGCACCGTCGATGTGACACTCTCCGCCGCCAGCGCTGTCAAAATGGCACAAAATGCTGGATTAACTCAGCGGGACAGGCAGCATCTCTGGAGAGAAGGAATGGGTGCCGTTTTGGTGCATTACAAGTCGGCAAGAATTAGTCAGTCGACTGTCAATATTATTGTGCATGATATCAAAGCAGAACATCATGTTGCAGAAGACTTAACAACTCTAGTTCAGGTCGTTTAGGTTCATGATTAAAACAAACTATCTCGGCCCGAAACGTCATCCATTCCTTCTCTCCAGAGATGCTGCCTGTCCCGCTGTTGCTCCAGCATTTTGTGTCTATTTTCAAATAAAAGTACAGTACAGGGACAGGCCCTTTGGCCCACAATGTTTGTGCCAAACATAATGCCAAATTAGACTAATCTCATCAGCCTATATATGATCAATATTCCTCTTCCCAGCATATCCATGTACATATCCAAAAGCCTCTAAAACAGCAGTTGCATATCAGTATACACCACCACGCCTGGCAGTGGGTTCAAGACACCCATTATCCTTAAAAAAAAAATTGCCTTGCACATCTTTTAACTTTGCCCCTTTCACCATAAATCCATGCCCTCTTTAACATTTCCACCCTGGGGATAAAGTTATGACTACCCAATCTATGCCTCTCATCACTGTATATAATTATATCAGAAAACGTAAAAACTGAGAAGGCCAGAGGGGTCAATGTTGCTAGCAATACGATAGGACAAACTACCATAAGAGACAGTAGTTTAGTTTAATTTAGTTTATTGTCACCTGTACCGAGGTTCAGTGAAAAGCTTTTTATTGTGTGCTAAGTCAGCGGACAGACTATACATGATTATAATCAAGCCTTCCACAGTGCAGATAAAGGGAATAACGTTTAGCACAAGAAAAAGTCCAGTAAAGTCCGATTAACGATCGTCCAAGGGTCTCCAATGAGGTGGATAGTTGCTCAGGACCGTTCTGGTTGTTGAAAGGATTGTGTAGGAACTGACACCAGCTGGGAAGAAACATGAATCAGGAGGTATGCGTTTTCACATCTCTTTACCTCTTGCTTGATGGGAGAGGGGAGAAGAGGGCGTGACTGGGGTGAGACTCATCTGATTATGCTGGTGGCCTTGCCAAGGCAGCATTAAGTGTAGATAGAGTCAATGGAAGGGAGGTTAGTTTGTGTGATGGTCTGCACTGCTACCATAATTCTCTGCAATTTCTTGCAGTCTTTGATGGAGCTGTTCCCAAACCATACTGTCATGCATCCCAATGAAATGCTTTCTATGGCGCATATAACTCAATGGTGTTCTTGCTGGCTGAGAGATTTGTTAATTGAAACCGATCTGCCTGGCGAAGGTGTAGATAAAATCAGATCAGTAAAAACAGTGGACAAAGGAGGTAAAATGAAGGAACGGAATACAGTAGCTGCTGGAAATATATAGAGCAAATACTGGAAATATCTTGTAGGTGAGACTTATCAATGAATAAGTTCATGGTTGAACATATCTCAGTGTAATTTTCCTGTCCAATATCCAAATCCATTGATTATGTCATATCCAGAAATCTATTTAATTCTGTTTTGAATGCAAATAACTGAGCTTTTACAGTCCTCTGGGGAAGAGGATGCCAATGATTCATGACCATCAGAATGAAGAAATGTCTATACTGTATTATATTCTAACTGGCCTAACTCAAATTGCATGTCGATGACCTCGAGTTCTATTTGGCATCATATTCGTCCCAACATAGTGGGCTGAAGAACCCATTCCTGTGCTGTACTGTTCTATGTTCTTTCTTTTTCATCTCTTAGTTAATCCACAGTGCTACCTTAGCCTCAATTCAACCACCTTATGAAAGACTATGAAAATCCAAATATGGTTCCTCTTCACCTAATTAAATAATTCAAATAATTTCCAAAAGTTTAGTCAAACATGATTTCACTTTATTAATCAAAGTGACTCTGCATAATCATTTAATTTTCTTTTAGATTTCTAACTCTCAATCCATGCTAATGTAAGTGAAAAGAGAACAAATGCATTAAAAACTGCTCAATTCTCTGCAACTGCTCAAACCTCTGAGAAAATCCAGGTCTTTTTCTTTAACTAACGATTCAGTCCCACATTTTCCGATTTTCCACAAGGAACAATAAAGCCAGGATGGAGCACAGGAAAGTTTAGGAATATTGTTCTGATTGGAGTTCACCATTCAACCCCTTAAATTTGTCTGTCTTTCAATGCAACCACTGTGATCTAACTCCATTTTACCAACTTTTATCTGTATGATTAAGACAAAACATAAAACAATCGCATATTTAACATCTACCTTTGTATTTGAAAGTGGTTCCTAACTGTTCCTGGAAACTTATTCTCAAGCTGTTCCCAATATGACATAAGGAATCTTCTTATCGACTCCACACCACAAGATTAGAAATTGTTCAGCCAGAACTGAACACACTTCTCAGCATCTGCAGACAATGTCCTCTGTGCTCCAGATGCCAGCTGATCTACATCGGTGAGACCAAGCGGAGGCTGGGCGATCATTTCGCCGAACACCTCCGTCTGGTCCGCAATAACCAACCCGACCTCCCGGTGGCTCAGCACTTCAACTCCCCCTCCCATTCCGTATCCGACCTCTCGGTCCTGGGCCTCCTCCACGGCCAGAGTGAGCAACACCGCAAGTTGGAGGAACAGCACCTCATATTCCGCTTGGGGAGTCTGCATCCTCTGGGCTTAAACATTGAATTTTCTCAATTCTGTTAACCCAGGCTGCCTCCTCCCCTTCCCATCTCTCCCTCAGCCCTCAGGCCCTGGCATTCCTTCTCTCTCTATCTCTCCCCCACCCAAGTCGCACTAGCTTCTCATTTTCACACTACAAACAGCTTACAATGGCCTGTTTCCTTTATCATCAATACTTTTTTGCATATCTTTCATTCATTGTTCTTTATCTCTCCACATCACTGTCTATATCTCTTGTTTCCCTGATCCCTGACCAGTCTGAAGAAGGGTCTCGACCCGAAATGTCGCCTATCTCCTTCGCTCCTTAGATGCTGCTGCACCCGCTGAGTTTCTCCAGCTTTTTGTGTAACCCTCGATTCTCCAGCATCTGCAGTTCCTTCTTTAACACGTCCTCTTGAGCTTCTTGTGCGTAGAGATGGAAAGATTTGTGGAAACAGGGCTGCAATGTGAACGCTCTTTCCTTGACCCCACATAAGGAATGAGGAAGTAAGATGGTAGTAATGGAACAAGCAAAGATATCATTAAGCCAAAAACAAAAAGGATGGATAGTTACAGCATATTAACAGAGGTGAATGCAAGAATAGAAAATTTAAGAAATGGTTGTTCTGCAGCCTGTAGCCATGTAAATCAATTGCTATAAGAATATTCTTCACATTGATAAGCTGTTTTAGGTATTTAAAAACAACCAACGGAGATGGCTGTCCGTCATTTGTCATTATACTGGTTAACTGAGATCACTTCATTTTATTTGACAAAACTAAAAACCTGCTTTTTAATTTGTGTAAAATTACACTTTCTGAGGGGGGGAATTAGGCCTTGGTCTTTGACATTAAACATGCAGGGCTGCCAACTCTCACACTTTGAGCGTGAGAATCACGCATTTTAACAAATTCTCATGCCCTCACGCTGATCAGAAATTTCTCACGCTCTGTGGTGAGGAATTCTGTGATCAAAGAAAATGTCAAAACTTAGATAAACTGCATGGTCCGCGGGTGTTAGAGAGCCGGAGCTGAGGGAGGGATGGAAGCACAAATAGCAGCGGAGACAGATGCGGACGGGGATCCGGGGCTGGCGAGTGTTTGCCGGGCTGGTGAGTGTTGGCGGGGCAGGCGAGCGTTTGCCGGGGCTGACGAGCGTTTGCCGGGGCTGGCGAGCGTTTGTCGGGGCTAGAGAGTGCTTGCCGGGCTGGCGAGTGTTTGCCGGGGCTGACGAGTGCTTGCGGGGCTGGCAAGTCGCTCGCTGTAGCTCCGGCCGTGGGGCAGCTTCAGAGCAAGAGTCCTGGGCCGTCGGAGGCATCGGAAACGTTGCACCGCTGCCGTGAGAGTGTCAGTGCCGAAGGGACAGAGACTCTCAAAAGGAAGGCAGAGAGAGCGAGGGGAAGGAGACAGGGAGATTGGGGAGGGGGGGAGGGGGGGGGGTGAAGGGTGAAGGGAGAGGGAGGGGGGAGACAGAGAGGGAGAGAATGGGAGAGAGAAGTGAGAGGGAGAGGGGAGAGAGAGGGGGAGAGTGAGGTGGGAGAGGAGGGGGAAGAGAGAGAGGGGTGAGATGGAAGAAAGAGGGAAGAGAGAGAGGGGAAGGAGAGGGTAGGAGAGAATGGGAGAGAGAGGGGGAAGAGAGAGTGGTGGTAAAAGAGAGAGTGGGAAGGGGGAGAGTGGTGGGAGGGAGAAAGGGGGAGAGTGATGTGGGAGGGAGAAATGGGGGAGAGAGGAGGAGAGAGAGGGGGGAGAGAGGGGAGAGAGTATGGAGTGGGAGCGAGAGGTAGAGAGAGAAGGGGTAGATAGAGAGGGAGGGAGAAAGAGGGGAGAAAGAGGGAGAGGGGGAAGCAAGGGGGAGAGAGGAGAGAGAGGGGGAGAGAGAGAAGAAAGAGAGAGAGAGGGAGGGACAGAGGGGGGAGAGGTGGAGGGAGAGAGAGGAGAGAAGGGACGAGAGATGGGGAGAGTGAGGTGGGAGGGAGAGGAAGAGAGGGGAAGAGATGAGAGAGAGAGGAGAGGGAAAGAGGAGAGAGGGAATGGGAGAGAGAGGGGGGTGAGAGGAGAAAGAGGGAGAGAGAGGGGGAGGGGAGAAATAGAGGGGAGAGAGGGAGGTGAGAGGAGAGAGAGTGGAAGAGAGGGGGGAGAGAGAGAGGGGGGAGAGAGAGGGGGGAGAGAGAGGGGGGAGAGAGAGGGGGGAGAGAGAGTGGGAGGAGAGTGAGGTGGGAGAGAGAGAGGGGGGAGAAAGATGTGGAGAGAGAGGGGGACAGAGAGAGGGGGACAGAGATAGGGGAGAGGGAGAGAGAGGGGGAGAGAGGGTGGGGGAGGGGGAGAGAGGGGGGATAGAGAGGCAGGGCTGCCAACTCCCATGCATTGAGTGTGAGAATCACACATTTCGCCAAATTCTCACGCTGATCACAAATGTCTCATGCTCTTGTCGTGAGAAATTCTGTGATATACGAAAATTTCAAAACTCATATCAACTGCATGGACCATGGGTGTTGGAAGCAGAAGCAGCGACGGGGACAGATGTGGACGGGGAGCGGGGTTGGCGGGCGTTTGCTGGGCTGGGAAGTCGCTCACTGCAACTCTGGCCATGGAGCAGCCTCAGTGCAAGGGTCCCGGGCCGTCAGAGGGGAAGCATTGCACCGCTACCGTGAGAGTCTCTGTGCCAAATTCGCCCAGGTGACCGGCATGGATCAGGCTGCGGCTCGGTGCATCCTGGAGGACAACCAGTGGCTGCTGGAAGTAAGTACCAAGCACCGGGTAGAAACGGTGGAAGATATTGGACTTCAAATGGGGGTGGTTGGAGAAAGCATCCTGCTTGCCTGCTCGATTTTCACTAACTGTAACTGCAGGACAAAATGTTCCCGATGTTGGGGGAGTTCAGAACCAGGGGTCACAGTTTAAGAATAAAGGGGGGGCCAGTTAGGACTGAGATGAGGACAAACTTTCTTCACGCAGAGCGTTATGAATCTGTGGAATTCTCTGCCACAGAAGGCAGTGGAGGCCAATTCACTGGATGTTTTCAAGAGAGAGTTACATTTAGTTCTTGGGGCTAACAAAATCAAGGGATATGGGGAAAAAACAGGAAAGAGGTACTGATTTTAGATGCATAGCCATGATCATATTACATGGCAGTGCTGGCTCGAAGGGCCGATGGCCTATTCCTGCACCTATTTTCTATGTTTCTATGCTTGAGTATATGGCAATAAAACTCGACCATTTGATTTTGAAGCATTCATGCATGGTGGAGGCATAATGTAGTCATAGAGTGATAAAGTGTGAAAACAGGCCCTTCGGTGCAACTTGCCCACACCCGCCAACGTGTCCCAGCTACGTTACCTGCTTTTGGTCCATACCTCCAAACCTGTCCTATCCATGTATAAGTCTAACTGTTTCTTAAATGTTGGGATGGTCCCTGCCTCAACGACCTCCTCTGGCAGCTTGTTTCATACGCCCACCACCCTTTGTGTGGATAACGCTACCCCTTAAAAGGTTACCTCTTAAAAATACTTCATACAAAAAACATTGAAATCATACTTCTACAATGCACTAAAACATGATTTTAATGCATCAAATTTCAAAACGTTCCTACCCTGGGAGGGGGAACACCTTTCTTCCACACCCTCTCCCCACTTGGTTGCTCCACTCCCTCACCGGGTACCCCCAAGGCCAGTGATGAGTGATCACTCAGCCTCCCTACTTTCAAAAATGCTTTGTGGCCCCTGGTTCAGACGGAGAACACTGACAGATGTGAGCGGCGAACTGAGGCCAGTTGTCCGTGATGTCTGGATCCCAATGCTCAGCGCTTCATGGTTCGGAGTTGGCTAATGTTATTGATTTGTAATTAGCCTGATTTGTAATTAGTTGACAAAACCTCAATTTATTAATCCGGAATATCCAAAGGGATGGGATAAGTGTAATATTAAATGACATGCAAGGTGTCAGGCTGTCTGTCACAACATACAGCCCTGATAACCCATTACTTCCTTCAGTTAAATACTGGGAAGGTAGCACTATTGTCATTTGCCACTCAATTATTATGTTTGTTTACCTCACTGACTATTTCTAAACCCCCCCCCCCCCCCAATTCCTTTGAACGGTTCAATTGAAATGTCCCCAATCTCATTGTGTTATTAATTGAACACATAGATGAACATCCTCAAGGAGTGTAATCAGATGGAAACTGATTCAGATGCGATATTTAAGAGCGTGTTCAAAGAAAGGGCATATTTTAAAGGAGTGACAGAGATACTTGCAGGGGAATGTGTGAGGAGATTATTATTTGCCTTTAGTTTTAGCTTGAACCAGGACATCTGAAGATTCAAAGTTTAATATAGTAATTGTGCTGATACTGACCCCAACCAACCACGTAATGAATATCATCCATTCTGGAGGTTTTACTTTTATGATGCCATTTAAACTTCACTTGGACTTCAATCACTTCAATGTAAAATTAATTGGGAATGGGGAGCATTGGAACAAAAATTTGCCCTTGGTACATATTAACTGTAATGTAATAATGTATGCATGTTGGTAGGTGCAATCAAAACAAAGATCTTTTTATCATTGTTGTGTTATGAATACCACAGAAAATATTATGTACTCTCAAGATCACAGTTAATAGAATAATATTGCTTAAATATATAGTTATTGGACTTTGCATTTCAGAAAAGTCCCAGCTGAGAGGAAGACAGTAAAATACTGAAAATATTGGGGGTGAAAATGACTTCAGGACAATTTGTTACAAAAATGAAAGAAATTGTATCAGAATACTTGTACAGATGAGTGAGTTTAATTTTATGGATGGGAATTGTGTTCATCCAATTGATGACTTCTTTGACAAAGTAACTAGCATGTTAGATAACAAGGAAGCCAATGAATGGCGCAAATTTTGTTATCCATAATTTGGTCTGTGAAGTGCCCCATAAAGGATTACTGCATTTGATAAGCACCTGTGGACTTGAACGTAATAGGTTAAGTCCAGGGGGTCAGATATGGGCCTTTATGTGTGGGCCAGATATATTGTCAGTGCAGAGGGGCTAGGAGCAAGGCCAAGTTTGCATCCAGAGTCAAGGTCTGGAATAGTACTAGGTGTGCAGTCAAAGCTGGGACCAGGGGAATGTTCAGCACTGGGAACATATGCAAGTAGGCAGCTATAATCAGGGTAGAATAGGGGGCCAGGTGTAAGGCTGGACTCAGGGACAGGAATGAGAGAGGTATGCAACTGGAGTCAGGGCCAAGAGTAGCACCAGGCGTGCAGTGAGACCCAGGATGGTCAACATGGGCCAAGTGCTTGATTATAATCTGATTTCCATACAAGAATACACTAAGAAACACATTGCTGCACCTGTTGATCAGAGCCTGGCTCTACTGTAGAATGAAATTAGGAATGTAATTTACTCTAACCTTGTCTGGTAAGTAACCTAAAATGAGACAATAGACAATAGATAATAGGTACAGGAGTAGGCCATTCGGCGCTTTGAGCCAGCACCGCCATTCAATGTAATCATGGCTGATCATCCACAATCAGTACCCCATTCCTGCCTTCTGGCCATATCCCCTGACTCCACTATCTTTAAGAGTCCCATCTAGCTCTCTCTTGAAAGTATCCAGAGAACCGGCCTCCACCGCCCTCTGAGGCAGAGAATTCCACAGACTCACAACTGTGTGAAAAAGTGTTTTCTCATCTCCGTTCTAAATGGCCTACCCCTTTTCTTAAACGGTGGGCCCTCGTTCTGGACTCCCGCAACATCGGGAACATGTTTCCTGCCTCTAGCTTGTCCAAACCCTTAATAATCTTATATGTTTCAATAAGATTCCCTCTCATCCTTCTAAATTCCAGAGTTTTCAAGCCCAGTCGCTCCATTTTCGCAGCATTTGACAGTCCTGCCATCCCAGGAATTAACCTTGTGAAAGCTACACTGCACTCCCTCAATAGCAAGAATGTCCTTCCTCAAATTTGGAGACCAAACTGCACACAATACTCCAGGTGTGGTCTCACTAGGGCTGTGTACAACTGCAGACCTCTTTGTATCTTCTGATATGAATTCATGATATGATTTGGACAACTCCCATCATGACAAGGGTTTTTTTTAACTTAAGTCGAATCGTTCACAGCTCTCTTACAAGGTTTTTTATGTAAATTGAAGAGGTTAATCAGATAAGAAGACGGCCAGAGGATGCCATTGGGGTGTCTGGCTTTTGGCAAAGAGTGAAAAACAACTCCATATTTGGAGGTGGATGATGTTTTTGTACATTACATCATGCAATTGGTTTTATATCTGTACATATATAAGCTTGAGTTTTCTGGTATTGCTTTGTGTGTGCTGCTGGAGATTCAGACGTAAAACTGTTGCCTCTGGGTCTCTAGGTCCACACCCATCAGACGTTAAATTGAAGCTTTGTATGGTCTTAAGAATTTGTACTTTGTCTATCTTTTTAAGTGAACTTTTTCATTGGCGTAGTCGTGCAGGTCTCACTGGGACCACCACTGGATGACTGAGCAGAGGTTACCAGGACTGGAAAGGGAGGAATATGAGCTCTATCGGTTCATTGTCGCCGACTCCTAGACACTCCTGGAAACACCTCTGTGTCTTTGTCAGAAGTTGGTCGGTTCCCAGCTGAGGTTCTTAGAGATAGACAAAAGTAAGACCAATTGTGAATTGTGTATGTAGTTTTACATATGTATTTTGTGTATGTATTTTTTAGAAGGAAATGTATATGTATTTTAAGAAGGAATTGAGCTATCTCTTTCTCTCTCTCTTTTTCTTCTTCTCTCTCCCTCTATAAAGCGCTCGTCGGCCCGTGGTTTGTCGGGTTGAGAAACAGGGGACGAGGTGTGTGCCTGCCTTGTTGAGACATCCGAGGATTTGTCGAGTTGACAAATAAGGGTCACTCTCTCTCTCTCTCGCAATGATTAAGACGTCTGCCAAGTTAAGAAACTAGGGTCTCGATTAACGAGTCTGCCTGGTTGAGATATTTGGGGCGGTATGTTTAAGGGATAAGGAGTCTGCTAAGTTGACAAACTGGGGTCTTGATTAGCGAGTCTGCCTGGTTGAGAAATTTGGGATTAATTGGCATTTTTTAAGAATTGAGAAATCTGTTTTTTTTCTCTCTTTTTCTTTCTTTCTCTATCAATACATGGGGAATACTCTGAATAACATTGAAGGAGGAACCCCCGTCCAACATATGTGTTATTTGAATTCTAAGTACAATAAGAAGTTTAGAATATTAAGTTACAAGCTGACCAAATGGTTAGGTAATGAGAAAAGGTGGAGGGATCCCTTTTCCTGACAAAGCAAAATAGGGGAAATTGGCAGGGAAATTCAGACAGAATTAAGCATTTCCTGACTAAAGGCAGATGAAGAAAAGGAAGGGAGTAAGGACTGAGGCAGAAGAAGAAGAGAAACAGTATTAAATTCAACATTGAGAGTTAAAACAAACCTGCCTTCAAGATTTGAATAAACTTTTGGCACAGAGCAACAAAACGGCAGGCAACTTTGCATTGTTGAACCTAGAACGAGAATGTGGGTCTTTGTCTGTGGAATCTGAAGACCTTATTGGGTGTGGCCAGACTTTGAAAAAGGGGAGACTGATTGGTTGCCACTTCAGTGGGTGTGGCCAGACTTTGAGTGATGGGAAATCTAACCAATCACGATCTGGATCATGTCCAATCACAGCATCCAAGATCATGAACGACAGGAAATTGGACCATCCTACCCTGCTGCCTATCATTGTGAAGATTTATGTTAGGAGAAAAATGCTGTAACGTGTTTTATCTCCAATTTAATTTTCTCATTTCAACAAGAAGGCTTTCACAATTTAAAGACTTTATAACCACAATTGAGACCTCAGTCCTCCCAGAGCAATGCCTGAGCTAATAAAACACAGTGGCTTGTAAAATCTTTCTTGTAAATTTTTTGAAACCGAGCTTTTGGTGAGAAGAAAAAAATGGTTTTGTCAGAAAATGGGAAAGTAGATTACAAAGATAAGTCTTTGAAGTAAATATAGTATGAACTGCTTTTGTAAATGACGTTTGTACATTCTTTTGTGTATGTGTATGTGTTCCTTTAAGAAACTGAAATGCATGGGGTCCCTTGTTGTAAATATATATTTTTTTCATTCTTGTTGCTGCAATAAAAACGAATCAGGTTTGAAGTCTTTGATACCTATGCTACACTTTGAAGTTATGTGGAATGTGTCATGACAAGAGAAAAAAGTGCAAATGTGTTATTTGTTATAAATATTTAAAGAGCTTTGCGTTTGAAACAATAGTTTTGTAAGTCCCCTTTAAGAAATGGCAATGTCTGGGGGCTTTAACATCGATCACCTCGAAGCAGCAATTTGACTGTTTTTACAGCGTTTTTTTCCCCACATAAGGATTCCACTAAGAATTACGATGCGGTCAATGCTGTCAATTAAAGGGGCGCACTCAGATTCTTCAGATTTGGAGTATTTAAATTAAGTACTTTTTTTTTCATTGTTAACTTCTGTGGTTCTAAATACTGAGTTCTGTGTAGTCTATTGTGGAATTTATTTTGATGTGCAAATTTTGTGTGAAATTTTTGGCCAAAATGAATCACAAGGCATGAAAGAGCTAATTGCTATTACATTGTTTGCTGAGATACTTCACAAGATCATGTGGCTTGTATTTCTCTCAGGACAGGCTTTCTCCAGTGGAACAGATAAGAAGGGAAAGAGAGATAGGACTTTTGCCTTCCATCACAGTAAGTAGGTGTTTGGAAATTCACTGTGCTGGATGTTAGAAACATAGAAAATAGGTGCAGGAGTAGGTCATTCAGCCCTTCGAGCCTGCACCGCCATTCAATACGATCATGGCTGATCATCCAACTCAGTATCCTGTAACTGCCTTCTCTCCATACCCCCTGATCCCTTTAGCCACAAGGGCTACATCTAACTTGTTGTGTGGAACTGTGTGTTTTGTTTTTGCTGTTATGGCTGCAGGGAACGAAAAATTGTTCAAACTTTTGTTTGTTTGAATGACAATAAAAGGAATTCAGCAGAGATTTTATATGACCATCCAATGGGGGCAACATGGAACCAGAATACTCGGAAGGCTGTTCATTTTAATCACATGACAATGGAAATGACTAATTATATTTTATCGTGAACCAGGGCATTGAATGGTGTACAATAGAACCACTATGTCTAAAATTAAACCTGGTACTTGTGTAATAATCAGGAATTGGATGAGGAAGAGACTGGACATTCAGTGGGAAAGGCATTACCAGGTCCTTCTAACAACCCCTTCTGCGGGAAAAGTGGAGGGGAGACATGCGTGGGTTCACTTTCACCACTGTAAGATTGTCAGTATGGTGCCTAAAAGATAAAACGTTAACTTCTTTCTTTTAAGAAATCCCTTTCTAGGATAGATTGCGATGGACGTGTTGCTATTGTTTGCCTATCTTGGGATATTGATAGCCATCAGATCTGCGAGAAACCGAGTTTGCCAATGTAATGCAATGTGATGGTGATGGTGGCATTGGCAGATTTGCAGGTGACGCAGGGCTGGGTGACTGCGAGCTGTGGGAAGGATGCTATGAACTGAGGGTGACCACAGGCTACGTACCCACTGGTGGTGTGACTCGTGTGGAAGTCACCTACAGGCCCTCAGTGATTAACTAATTATGTATACACAGCAATTAACCCAAGCCTTGCCAGGTCTGCATTCTAAGGTACGAGAAGCACAGAGACCACTACCAGTTGAACACAGGGACGGGTTCATACTGTCAGACTACATACTGATAAGGCATTGGGACGGAAGGAATTGAAACTGTGTTGAACAGAACTGTACCAAGTGGTATCAACAACATCAATCGCCAAGAAGATTGAAGATCACTGTGTTGGATTCATCTGATTGACTTTAAACAGTTCGGAGAACCAAGAAAGGACAACGGGGCTATTGATCCTCTTTTATATTCTGGGGTTGGCCCATATGGACTGGACTTGGGGAAATAATCTGTTTTTGTTTATGAGTTTTGAATTTGCCCTTCGTAATAATAAATGTGTGCTGGTTGTGGAAACACATTCCATATAATGGTGGGGAAGGATTATCTCTTGTAACAATACGCCTTAACCTTACTGAGATTCTGGCCTTGCACTGTTTTCACAATAAAAAAAGCAACTAATGGGTGCCTTCAGAATGGCAAAGTCAAGGACCCATATTTAAAGAATGGTATGTGGCCTCTTTTAAGACAGGATGGAAGGTAAATGAGACCAGGGTTTGGGAAATACCATGGTTTAAATTAGGGAATTGCCCCAGAGCCCAGTTAATACTACCTGTTATTGTCATAGAAGAAGCAACGGAGTATACTCGTGGAACAACACCTGCACCAAGGTTAGTGCTAATGGCCGCTGAGTCCAATAAATGGAACGTATTTTGCATGTGGATTCTGAGCATACCCATGGTTACCTGGTATGTACCTGGGGATGCGAAGAACTGGGAAAGATTGATTAGATCAACCTACAATTGAAGGGGATGTTGTTATTTGGCCTTTGTTGTCCCTCACGTGAGAACTGTGTAACATCTAACTGAATTGTATATTCCCGATGAGGGCTAAGTGAAGTATATCAGAGTCAGAGCGATTCTGGATGATTGCTTTCCCACTGTATGGGACAGCCTATCTACCACGGGAATTGAATAATATGTCCCCTGGATTGGAGAAGTCGTTTAATTAAATGGTGGACATCTTTGCCAACAAGTAAAAGGCCCTTTCAACCATTATGGCTGAAATGGGTGCACTTTGTCGTATATCCCTATAGGATAATAGGAAGGACTTGTGCTATTATAGGGTGTGAATGCTGCACTTACATCCCTGATGAATCTTCTAACATTACAAATTTAGCAGCACATATTACTGCAGAAATAAAGAAGATTACAGTGTAAGGGAAGGAAATGCATAACTTTAATAAAGGTGTAGAATGGTGGCCATTTAGCATGTTTGGAAGAATATGGGGAATGGTGATACATTATGGATCTGTTGTACTGCTGATCATCATATTAATCTTTGTACTGAAATGTCTGAAGCCTCTATTATGTACTAACCAAGGACTATAATTGTTATCAGGTTCTGATAAAAGGAAGGAATGAAAGAGTTAGTTATTAATTGATTGCTGTCATATTTATGCTTTCCTGTTGCAAAAGACCAATTGTAATGCATGATGGGATTTGTACAACTCCCATCGTGACAAGGGTTTTTTTTAACTTAAGTTGAATAGTTCACAGCTCTCCTTTTTATGTAAGTTGAAGAGGTTAACCAGATAAGAAGGGGCCCAGAGGATGCCATTGGGGTGTGTGGCTTTTGGCAAAGGGTGAAAAACAACTCCATATTTGGAGGTGGATGATGTTTTTGTACATTACATCATGCAATTGGTTTTATATCTGTATGTATATAAGCTCGAGTTTTCTGGTATTGCTTTGTGTGTGCTGCTGGAGATTCAGACGTAAAACTGTTGCCTCTGGGTCTCTAGGTCCACACACGTCAGACATTAAATTAAAGCTTTGTATGGTCTTAACAATTTGTACATTAATGTCGAGGGATCTTGGGGTCCAAGTCCATAACTCCATGAAAATGGCAACACAAGTAGATAGAGTGGTAAAGAATTAATATGGTTTGCTTCCTTTTATCTGAAGGAACATTGACTATAAGGGTCAGAAAGTCATGTTGCATCTTTATAAGCCTTTGGTTAGACCACATTTTGAGTATTCTGTGCAGTTCTGGCCACTCCATTACAGGAAGGATGCTAAGGCTGTAGAGTGACCAGAAGAGATTTACTGAGTCTGCCTGGATTGGTGAGAATTAGCTGGAGGGACAGGTTGGGCAAAATTAGTTTTTTTCCCTCTCTCTGCAAGGCCGAAGGCATGGGGAGACCTGTTAGAAGTATATAATGTTATGAGAGGTATAGATAGTCAGAACCTTTTTCCAGGAATGGAAACATTTAAATACTAGAGGGCACAGCTTTAAGGTTAGAAAGACAACATTTAAAGGAGATAAGAGTAGTGAGTGCCTGGAAAGCGCTGCCCGGGCTGTGGTTGAGGCAGATACGATAATGGCATTTAAGGTAATAAATTCCACAAATTCACCACCCTCTGACTAAAGATATTCCTCCTCATCTCCTACACAAAAGAATGTCCTTTATTTCTGAGGCTATGACCTCTGGGACTAGACTCTCCGCACAAGTGGAAACATTATCTCCACATCATTTAAGAGACACTTGGATGGACATATGGATACGCAGGGAATGGGGGACTATGGATATGTGCAAGCAGATAAGAGTTGGTCTTAGTATCATATTCGGCAGACATTATGGGCCAAAGGGCCTATTGTTGTGCTGCACTGTTCTTTATTCCAGTTGGCTCAGGAGCGTCACACATAATTATTTGCAACTTTCTAATTCCCATTTCTCTACCCTTTAAATGGTAGCTAAGAGAGCAAGAGGACTGATGTTGAGGAACAAACTTTATATCGTCCTCAGATGGACATTCCTAGAAGTTTCATGAACAATCCATTGAGTTGGGGGGAATCCACCGTCAGTGTGTGTACATGAATTCAATAAGAAAACAAGGCACAATCATTTGCAGGGTACACAAAAGGCTGGAGAAACTTAGCGGGTGCAGCAGCATCTAAAGAGCGAAGGAGATAGGCGACGTTTCGGGTCGAGACCCCTCTAACTGCTACACACTCATTTGCAATCCACCTATGTTTTTTTTTCTTACAAGCAACGATTGCACCCAATTTTACTTCGGAGTCACGTGAGTGACTACGTGAAGAAGACCCCGCCTGGCGCTGGAACGGCATTACGTCGACGCTATCGGCAGAGGAAGAGCTGCAGAGCGCAGCTCCAGCACAGCGGTAAGGAAACGGCCCGCAGGTAAGTAAAATTATTTTACTTCCAGGGCGTTTTTTCTTAAAACTCCGTAGGCTGGTAGGAAACCAGCAGGAGTTTAAATAAAAATAAAAAATAAAATGTTTTAAAAAAGAAAATCGCGGGTAAAACGTGCGTCCCGGGGTGTAAAAAGTCGGGACAGCAGACTATTGCGGAGCCGGTTCCGATACCGGTGGCCGATTGAAATACCCGTTAGGGAGCCTTTAGTTGCTCCACAAACAACACTTGAAAACCCAGTGCCTAAAAGGAAAAAGAGGCTTGAAAGGCCTGAGGTTTCTTAAAGATCCTGTAAGGTAAGCCTAAAATTGGCTAAGTATGGATCTAATGGAGGAAATTCTCCAAATTATATCAACCAAGGGTCTAAGTACCCAGAATATTCCCAGGCAGCCCCTGAGGGGGTTCCATATCGTGAATATGGTGCCAATTCGAATTGGGAATTTGAACCCCAGTGCCTGGGTATGGACTGGAGGAAGTCTCCTTGAACGAGTTTCAGGAGTACCAGGGCTGTATGTGACAGACCCTGAAAGTGGTGTTTGTGGTCAGAAGTACCCACCACAATGCAAATCCAGGTGTGTCTGAAGGGCACAAAGTTACTATACCTGGTGGAGGCGGTGAGGCCATGGAAGGAACCTGGCGGCCAATGTTAATTATATGGTCTCTCACCTGCCTCAAGAAGCTGTTATGGTTGAAACAGCAGATTTGCATTTAAACATGTGCTCGCTTCGGCAGCACATATTCTAAAATTGGAATTATACAGAATATAATGCATGAAGCATTTTAAAACACCTTTAAGAAGGTACCTGGTAAATCCGGGTTTTGGGCGCTAATGTCAGCAGTTATGCGGGCGCAGGAATTACGATTAAAAGAATCCTCAAACTAATTGGCATCATTGTCTTTTTAGACAAGCTGGGAAGTTGTGGAATGACTAAAGTTCAGAATGAAACAAAATATGTTAGGTTTATTCTGCAAACTTATTTGAGTTAAATTATATAAATAAAAGATTGCCATTCGGCCTCTTTTACATCCAAAGATTTACAGGACAAGCAATGTTCAAACTCCTGGTTATTGATTCGGAGAAAATCTGTTTAAGCAAATTAAGTATGGATGAAGGGGAAGAAACTGTTGGTCTTATGAAACCCTTTAGTTGGCCAGTAGGCTGGTCATATGGAAAAGGGATTTGATTTGAGCCGAGGCAGGAGTATGATAAGGAAGAATTTCCAGCCAGCAAATCGTTTCTCGGCTTTCTGGCTAAGATTAAGCATGGTATCTGTTCTTATCAGTTTAAATCTGATACGTCCCTTATCTAGGGACCATATATTAATAAAATAATGAATGTACACCCACATTTTTGGGTAAGGAGGTAATTTCGTCAAACAGTTGGGGAGGTACAAAACTTAATCCTATTTAAGAAGGATGTTTGGATGAACCTCAGATTGGTGGTAGACTCCAAATGTTGATAATGAAGAGGTATGGATCCATTGGGACACAATAACCTGATCATTCTTCATGTTATAGTCTTGGAATTATTCAAATTGACAAAGACGTGAGAATTTGTGTGAGGAAGGAGGTATTGAGAAACAGGAAAGGATCCACAACAATTGTATCAAATATTTTCCCCAGGCCATAGAAGATGGGGTTGTACAATCATGTTAGATCTCACACAATTAAATATATTGTCCAGTAAAAAATTTTTAAATGGACACATTCAACACTGCTATACAGCAGGTATCAACAGGTGGTTATGGCTGCAATAAATTGAAGAGATGCATTTTTCGGTCCCAATTCACCATAATTTCATAGGTAATTAAAGTTATGGATGAGACAGTTGTGGTACTACAAGCTTTGCCTTTAAGGATTAAGCCAGCATTTGCACTGCCTTAGGCACAAAAGTACATCGTTATGGCTTATCTAGATGACATTTAATTGTCAATGCTAATCAGGAGCCAGGTGGAAAATTAGTCTCAGTAACTACAAGTTGTTTGAGAAGTTGGGTTCCTGATCCATCCAACAAATCTAAGTTGCAGCAATCCCAAACCATTGAATATCTGGGGTTTGAGATTAACTCAGTTACCAGGTTGGTAACTTTACCAATGGATAAGTGTTGGATTTGACAAATGTGTGTCAAGACTTGATTTACGAACCTTATCCCTCCATCCGAGAGGTTGCCAAAATTATTGGTAAATTGGCAGCAGCATTTCCAGACAGTAGAGTTGGTCGTCTACATTACCAAAATCTTCAAAGGGCAAAAACTCAAGCGCTTATTCAAGCGAGCAAGCCATTTGATAGGCCAATACAATTGCCTAAGGAAGTTTTATCAGAATTACATTGATGGATTGAGAATGTTCCATAAGCTGCTTAGAACTTTTAGTTCATCAGCCAGTAGTGTTTTTGCAAAATGACGAAGTTCTCTCGGATGGGGGGGGGGGGGGGGGGTACGGATAATGAGACCAGCTGTAGAGGCAGATGGGCTGTCCAAGAGGATTTATTGTTCCAAACATATGGTATTAATTATTTGGAGCTCTTGGTAGCATTTTATGTATTAAAAGCTTATTGCCCTTCATTAAAGGATTTGCATGTCCAAGTACAAATAGATTATACCACAGCTGTGGCATATATTAATCACATGGGTGGTGTTAGATCAATATCATGTGATCATCTGGTAAACCAGATGTGCCAATGGTGTATGGCAAAAAATATTTGGTTTTCAGCTATTTATCTCTCGGGGAGAGACAATGTTGTGACAGATAAAGATCACAAATATTTGAAGACAATACAGAATGGATGTTAATCCACAAAATTTCAAAATATTGTCAGTCGCTATGGAGTGCCGGACATTGATCTGTTTGCATCTAGATTGAATCACCAATTGCCCAAATACGGGTCTTGGGGAACACGATCCAGCGGCAGTAGCGGTGGATGTTTTCTCGCTACACTGGGGAATTTGTTATTTTATGATTTTCCCCATTCTGTCTCATTGGGCAATGTCTCAATAAAAAGCGCAAGACGCTGTCGAATGCAATTTTTGGTGGTGTCAGATTGGCCCACGCAGTCATGATTCCCATTGATGCTAATATGATTATTGAACCATGTATGACAATTCCCAGTTGCGACAATCTGTTGACACAACCAGTAACAAAAGGAATTCATCCATTGCATGATCATATGTATTTGTTAGTTACACAGAGAGCTGGAGAAGCTCGGCGGGTGCAGCAGCATCTGGGGAGTGAGGGAGATGGGCGACGTTTCGGGTCGAGACCCTTCTTCAACACATATGTATTTGTTAATCTGCAGGTTCTGACCAGACCATTGCAAAAGTTGTACTGTCGGACAGGACCATGGATGTTATAGTTGCAGCTTGGAGGAATAGCACTAAAACAATATAAGTCGCATATAAGGAAATGGGAAGTGTACACAGTCAAAGATATCTTATCATACTGCAAACATTTCAAATGTATTACAGTTCCTTGCTGGGTTACACTTGATGAGCATTTGAGTATAGTGCCATTAATTGTGCTCGTAGTGCATTGTCATCCTATTTAGGACAAATTTCAGATCGAGATTCATTGGGTCTCACCCATTAGTATCCCGACTCATGAAAGGAATTTCAATAAATCATCCCAAGCCCATATATACAGGAATTTGGGATGTTAGCATTGTTCTCACTTTGTTTAAACAATGGACTCCAATTAATTCAATGTCTTTGCAGAAATTAACATTCAAGGTGGTAAAGTTAATGGCATTGGTATCAGCTCAAAAAGAGTACAAGCTTTGCAGTTGTACGGTTGGATTGCATACATGTGACTGCAGATAACATTATGTTTTATGTTTATGACTTGATCAAACAAAGCAGACCAGGAAGAACTGGAATGAAGGTAATGTTTAAAGCATATCCTATTGATGAAACATTGTGTGTGGTTAAGCATTTAACTCAGTACATTGAGGTAACCAAAATCTCAGAGGTTCTGAGAAAGCGTTATTAATAACACACAAAAAGCCACATACAAAAGGTTCAGTTCAAACCATTTCTGGATGGTTTGTGTCTAGCAAGAATAGACACTGATGTGTTTAAATCTCACTCCACTAGGGCGGCAGCTACGTCCGTGGCAAAGGTACAGGACGTGCCACTCGATAAAATTTTAGAGGCCGCAGGGTGGTCTAGAGAAGAGATTTTCAAAGTTCTAGAATAAACCTGTTGTCACAGTGCCAGGATTTAGACACACAGTAATGGGTTCTCTTTAATGCTTGCTTTGTTTTATATTATCGATTTATATTATCGATTTATGTTACCATTGACAACATTTATCAATTTATTTTGTAATTTTCCCCTAAGATAGAGGGGTTATTATTAAAAAGTTGTTCTTTTTATGATTAAAGGACTTATTACATAAATTGTAACAATGTCCTAAAATACTATTTACTCACTACTGTTTTGACTAAACAGAGAGTCGTATGAAATGAATTTACGACATGAAAAACACAGAGCTTCAAAATCTTCACGTAGTCACTCACGTGACTCCGAAGTAAAATAGTGAGATTAAACGAGAACTTACCAGTTCGAAGTTTGATCTTTATTTTATGAGGAGTTACGATGAGGGATTACGTGCCCTCCACTCCCAACCCTCATAATGTAAATGATCATCTGGTAGTTCTAGTCTATTTTGAGCCTTACTATTTTACTTCGGCTATTGGTTTCTGTGTTTTTCATGCCGCTGCTTTGAAGTATGCCGTTCCAGCGCCAGGCGGGGTCTTCTTCACGTAATCCCTCATCGTAACTCCTCATAAAATAAAGATCAAACTTCGAACTGGTAAGTTCTCGTTTAATCTCACTATTTAAGAGCTCTCCCTGTCCGATTTAGGGCTGCACGGTTAAGACCCCAAACTTGCCTCTGCGGCGATATAACGCCTGCGCATTGGTGCCATGGCAGATGCGCGCCTCAGTCCAGATTGTACAATTCAGAGATTATTGCAACACTTTTCACGCACTCAGATAACGATTTAGGATCAGCTTTCTTCGGTCGATTGATTTCTAAAAAAAATCAAGACATTTAAAAAAAAGCCAAAAGGCATTATTTAAGAAGGGTCTCGATCCGAAAGAAGGCAATATTTAAGAAGGGTCACCTATTCCTTCTCTGCAGAGATGCTGCCCGTCCCGCTGAATTACTCCAGCTTTGTGTTTCGACCTGCAGATCCTTCCTGGGCAATGTTCAGCAAAGGTGAAACAACTGGTGGACTGGTGCAATACGAACGACCTGATCCTGAATGTTGAAAAAACAAAGGAGGTCATCGTCGACTTCAAGAAAAACCGGCACAGTCCCACACCACTTCACATCAATGACAGCGATGTGGAGGTGGTCAGTAGCACTAAGTTCCTGGGGGTGCAGATCACTAACAGTCTGACCTGGTCAAATAACATCTCATCAACAGTTAAGAGAGCGCAGCAGCGGTTGCACTTTCTGCGCCAGATGAGAAGAGCTCACCTCCCCCATCCCATCCCCACCACTTTCTACAGGGGCACTATAGCGTATTTTGACCAGCTGTATCTCTGTCTGGTTTGGGGACTGTAAATCCTCCGACTGGACATCCGTGCAGAGTGGTGAGGACAGCGGAAAAAATCATCGGGACTTCTCTCCCCTCAATCGGGGATATTGCGACCAAACGTTCCGTGTCTAAGGCCAGCAGTATTATAAAAGACCCCACACATCTCCATCACGGACTGTTCACTCTGCTGCCCTCGGGCAAAAGATATCGTAGCTTAAGGAGCAGAACATCAAGGTTCTGCAACAGCTTCTTCCCACGAGCCATCTGACTCCTGAATGCCATTGCCTGCCACCATTGTCTATTTTATCCTTTTATCCATTTAATCCTTCTGTTAATTATCATGTTGCACGGGGAGCCAAATGTAACGGAATTTCGTTTGGATTTGCATATATCGATGTATTTGTAAATGACAATAAAGTTTGTTTGACTTTGACTTGACCTTATAATCTTTGCTGTTTATCCTCTGGTATTTTTGATGTTTAGAGCCTGCACTCGCGCATGTGCGCCGGTCTGTGCGCGTTCAGGGGCGGCAGAGTGCGCGCATGCGCGATCGCCCGGCCGCGGCCGCGCCGCTTCGTCTTTAACTTGTGTCTCGCCGAGTGCGAGGCGGTCAGTAACGGAGACGGGCGAGGTGGAGGAGGAAGAGGCGCTCGGTAGGTGCACGGGGTGGGGGAAACAAATGTCAAGAGGGAAGTAAGGCAGGCAGGGAGACAGTGAATGAATACTATTCTCTCTCCCCACACGGCCACGGCCGCCGCCGCCGCCGCCGCCGCCACCACCACCGAGGCCGCCGCCGCCCCTTCATTGCTGCGTCGCAGGCCCGGAGCCGAGCGATGATTCAACCGCCATCGCAGCCCCCCATTGTGACATCAGCGGCTCCGGCGCGCGCGCTCGCTCACTCACTCACTCACTCCCCATTGTGACGACACCGGCGCGCGTTCCGTCCCCCATTGAGTGACGGCAGCGGCAGCGGCAGCGGAAGCGGCGCGCGCTACCTCCACCAAAGATCTCCGCTGCTGGATCTTTGTCCTCCACGGGGGAGCGGAGCGGAGCGGAGCAGAGCGACCTGTCCGCGCTATGGGTCAGTCCCCGAGCTATTAGCTTTATGCAGGGAAGGGGAAAAGGAACGGAACCGCACATGCTGATAAACATAGAAGATACACACAGAAAATGCCGGAGTAACAGCGGATTCGGGCAGCATCTCTGGAGAAAAAGGGAATAGATGACGATTCGGGTCGAGACCCTTCAGGTCGGCCTGCCGCACCATGGGTCAGTCCTGAGCAAGTATCTTTGTGTGGGGAAGGAACTGCAGATGCTAGTTTACACCGAAGATAGACACAAAATGCTGGAATAACTCAGCGGGACAGGCAGTATCTCTCGATCAGAAACGCCACCCATTCCTTCTCTCCAGAGATGCTGCCTGTCCCCCTGAGTTATTCCAGCTTTTTGTGCATATAATTTACGAGCAATTTCGAGCCGACCGCATGTAAATGCAGAAAATCACTGTTCCTTCGTTTTCCCCTTATGTAACTCCAGGGTGAATTCTGCCAATAAAACCAGCGCATGTCGTAAATAACTTCAGTTTATTGTGCAATAGAGAGAACATTTCTGTCAAATTCTATTCGCACTTTCAATTTCTTTAATTGTTTTAACTTCCATTAGTACGCTCTTGTTAGTTTTTTTCTCATAGACAATGGGTGCAGGAGTAGGGATACTCGGCCCTTCGAGCCAGCACCGCCATTCACTATGGTCATCGCTGATCATCCTCAATCAGTACCCCGTTCCTGCTTTCTCCCCATATCCCCTGACTCTGCTATCTTTAAGAGCCCTATATAATGGGCCTGTCCCACCTAGGCGACTGCAGGAGACTATGCAGTCGCCACATGTTCGCGGATGGTTGCCGAGGAGTCGCCTTCATGGTCGTGAGTAGTTCCCACATTCTGGGAACTAGTCGCGGCCTCATTATGGTCGCCGTGAATTTTTCAACATGTTGAAAAATTAGCAGCAACTAGAATGAAGCCGCCATGGAGAGTAGCGAAAATTTTTACGCCGTAGGTGGGTCGCCAGGAGCCCCAAATGGGTTGCCAGGAGGTCAGAGGTTCTCATAAGTGGTAGGCGGTGGAGACCGGTGAATTTCATTGGCTCATTTGGGGGAAAAAAAAAGATAAGCAGTAGTTTTCAGAACCAAGGATAACCAACCGAGCTTCACAGCCATGTATCTCAGGCTTCTTAAAAGTTGTCTCCATTCCTTCTCCACCCCCCCCCCCCCCCCCCTCTCTTTTAAAGGACTTACCGTACACTGTGCTTTAGCCATCTTTTTATAGCACCAACCTTCTTGTTCATTGTGGTGTGTGTCTGTATCACCTTGGCTTTGCATCGTGTTAATTTTTTAGACAGCGCTCCCCCCGCTTGACAATCGCCAGCAGTCCACTGAAAAATCGCCTAAGTGGGACAGGCCCATAACTCTCTTGAAAGCATCCAGAGAAATGCCCTCCACTGCCTTCTGAGGCAGAGAATTCCACAGATTCACAACCCTCTGTGTGGAAAAGTTTTTCCCCATCTTCGTTCTAAATGGCTTGCCCCTTATTCTTAAAATGTGGCCCCTGGTTCTGGACTCCCCCAACATCGGGAACATGTTTCCTGTCTCTAGCGTGTCCAAACCCTTAGTAATCTTATATGTTTCAATAAGATCCACTCCCATCCTTCTAAATTCCAGAGTACACAAGCCCAGCCGCTCCATTCTATCAACATATGACAGTCATAGAAACATAGAAATTAGGTGCAGGAGTAGGCCATTCAGTCCTTCGAGCCTGCACCGCCATTCAATATGATCATGGCTGATCATCCAACTCAGTATCCCGTACCTGCCTTCTCTCCATACCCTCTGATCCCCTTAGCCACAATGGCCACATCTAACTCCCTCTCCCTCTTCAGTCCCGCCATCCAGGGAATTAACTTTGTGAACCTACATTGCACTCTCTCAATAGCAAGAATGTCCTTCCACAAATTTGGAGACCAAAACTGCACACAATACTCCAGGTGTGGTCTCACTGGGCCCTGTATAACTGCAGAAAGACGTCTTTGCTCCTATACTGAACTCTAATGTAGAGAAGGAACTGCAGATGATGGCTTACAAAAAAGACACAAAAAGCTGGAGTAACTAGCGGGACAGATGCATCTCTGGAAAACATGGATGTGTTGTTTCAGGTCGGGGCCCTTCAAACTGATTGTGGTGGGTAGGGTGAGAGCTGGAAGAGAGGAGGGGCAGGACAAAGCCTGGTCAGTGATAGGTGGATACAGGTGTGGGCGAGTTTGATAGGCAGTTGATTAAACAGATGAAAAGGCAAAAGGTGTGAGTTAAAGATGGAAGAGATGTGAATTATGAAGCTGGAGGAAGAAATACAGGCAGATTGTGGAGAAACGTGTGAGTCCAAGTGAGGCACAGGGAGGGGGAGGGAAAGAAAAAAATAATAAATAAAGGGGCTAGTTTGTACATTAATTATCAAAAATTTCAGTATTCAGAGAAACATCGAAAATAGGTGCAGGAGGAGGCCATTTGGCCCTTCGAGCCAGCACCACCGTTCATTGTGATAATGGCTAATCATCCACAATCAGTAACCCGTGCCTGCCTTCTCCCCATATTCCCTGATTCCGCTAAATATGAGATTTATAATAGAATAAAATTACATGTAGTAAAAGTGCACATTGTCAGATTTTAATAAAAGCTATTTCTATGCAGTTCGGTTTCACCATGTAGAACATACAGCCGTGCATATACATTGTCACCCCATTTCAGGCACCATAATGTTTGGGACACAGCAATGTCATGTAAACGAAAGTAGTCATGTTTAGTATTTTGTTGCATATCCTTTGCATGCAATGACTGTTTGAAGTCTGCGATTCATGGACATCACCAGATGCTGGGTGTCTTCTCTGGTGATGCTCTGCCAGGCCTGTATTGCAGCCATCTTTAGTTTATGCTTGTTTTAGGGGCTAGTCCCCTTCAGTTTTCTCTTCAGCATATAAAAGGCATGCTAAATTGGGTTCCGATCAGGTGATTGACTTGGCCACTCAAGAATTGACCATTTTTTAGCTTTGAAAAACTCCATTGTTGCTTCAGCGGTATGTTTGGGATCATTGTCTTGCTGTTGAATGAACCGCCGGCCAATGTGTTTTGTGGCATTTGTTTGAACTTGAGCAGATAGGATGCGTCTATACACTTCAGAATTCATTATGCTAGTACCATCAGCAGTTGTATCATCATGAGTGTTGTATGATAAGTGAGCCAGTTACTTCAGCAGCCATACATGCTCAGGGCATAACACCCCCACCACCGTGTTTCACAGATGAGGTGGAATGCTTTGGATCTTGGGCAGTTCTTATTCTCCACCATACTTTGCTCTTTCCATCACTCTGATATGAGTTAATCTTCATCTCATCTGTCCACAAGACCTTTTTCCAGAACTGTGGTTGCTTTGTAAGTACTTCTTGGCAAACTGTAACCTGGCTATCCTATTTTTGCGGCTAACCAGTGACTTGCTTCTTGCAATGTAGCCTCTGTATTTCTGTTCATGAAGTCTTCTGTGGACAGCGGTCATTGACAAATCCATACCTGACTCCTGAAGACTGTTTCTGATCTGTCGGATAAGTGTTGCGAGAGTGGATTATAAAGAGAATTCTGTCATCAGCTGTGGAGGTCTTCCTTGACCTGCCAGTCCCTTTGCCATTAGTAAGCTCACCAGTGATCTCTTTCTTCTTAATGATGTTCCAAGCAGTTGATTTTGGTAAGCCTAAGGTTTGGCTGATGTCTCTTTAACAGTTTTATTCTTGTTTCTCAGTCAAATAATGGCCTCTTTGACTTTCATTGGCACAACTATGGTCTTCATGTTGATAAACAGCAATAAAAGTTTCCAAAGGTGATGGAAAGACTAGGTGCTGAGAGCTCTCTTATACCTGCATAAAGGAGGCAATTAAACACACCTAAGTAATTACAAACACCTATGAAGCCATGTGTCCCAAACATTATGGTGCCCTGAAATGGGGGGGGGGACTATGTATAAACACAGATGTAATTTCTACATGGTGAAACCAAAATGTATAAAAATTGCCTTTAATAAAATATGATAATGCACATTTTAACCACATGTGATTTTTTTTTCATTACAAATCTTAAATTGTGAAGTGCAGAGGCAAATAAATAAATGATGGATCTTTGTCCCAAACATTATGGAGGGCACTGTAGCCAAGCAGGATGCAACATGCACAAGAATTGGCACACCATCTCAGGTATCAGAGAAAGCACAACAAATGATTGCCTTGTTTGTGACTTGAATATCTCAAATTCTATTTTTCAAAGCCTGCAGCATATCTTTTTGTTGTACAAAAAAAAACAATAAAAGGACAAGTTAAAAGCATTGATTTTTCATTTATCTGTGCAAGTTGTACATTCACGTAATAATTATTGAGATAGATTTACACCATTCTGTGCGAGCTGCATAATACAAGTTGCTCATCTAAAAAACTGGCCAGGGAGTGCAGGAACCAGTCTTAAGGTGTTACGATCTCCTGGCATTAATTTAGATTGAGTACAGATGAAAGTTTAATTTCCCCTCCCTCCCTTGTGATTCATGTTTTGATTTGCTCAACTTCCAACATGTTCATGAGTTCACTATTTAACTTTGCATTCATGTGACATATTGGCTTTGAAATCAGTACTTTCCTTAGAGTGGCAAACTATGTTGTCACTCTATATTAAAGATATCCTTGTGGCAACCTGACATCTTCTTAGTGCTATATCTGAGACAAACACCCATTGATATTGCCGGTAACTGTTTCATGAAGCTTGCTCTGCAGATTCTGCAACTTGCTTGGACAGACTGGGATAACAGTCATTTTAGAGCTGGTACAACCCCTGAACTGGATAAGATTAACCGACTGAGGAGATACATGATTGCCGGAAATCATCTGCAAAAATGGTTGGGATGTAGTAATACAAGATTTGTTGGATCTTAGGCTTTCCAACTAGGCTTCAAATTCTGTAACCAATCTTGAAAACACAACCTGAAGTTTCATAAACTATTTATACTGCCATGCCTGTCTGGTGCCTGGGGCTCAAATCATTAATACAAAACCTTTAAATAATTTGCTGCTGGAGAAATATCGATTCTGTACATCACTGAAATTCTCAGTTGAGTTTTTTTAGTTAGTTTATTGTCACTTGACCAAGGTGCAGTGAAAGGGTTTTTTGTTATGTGCTATCCAGTCAGTGGAAAGACTACATGATTACAAATAAGATGGCTACAGTATACAGATACACGATAAAGCCAATAACAGTTTTAAGATGTTTGTAAAAGATAAGGTTCATTACTATTCAAGCTTACCAAATTTATAATTTTAATTCCTGATAACTAACTGTTTTTTCTTTTTTATATAGATTTTGGGTGTTCAACAGAAATGACAACAAACCCTCCAGCGCCAGGTAAGATGTGGAAAAGAATAATTATAGATATACATGCCTAATGATTAGAAATTAAAGTAAATTTCAGCAACCGTTCTTTCCCATATTATAACGATAGCACCATATCAAGGACAGTTCATTGCTTGGGCACCTATGATTGGATAAGCTCCGATGTACTTGCGATTCCATCTGCGTCTCTCTGCAATAAACTGCCTTTAATGTCGAAGAAAGGTCCCAAGACTTTTCCAAAATGTACAGGTGATAAATGGACATCAGGCCAAAAAGAAATGTTGTCAGTTTCTTCTTGCCCTCATTTGTTTGATTTTCTTCCCTGTTTGTTTGCTAAAATATTTTATGCTGCCCTCAAACTACCTCCCTTCCCTCCAGCGGCCACCACGCACCCTTGCATCATTCATTATAGCTGGTAAGTGTATGTATGCAGTTCAAGTTGTTCTTGTCATGTCTCATTGGGTATCAGTATAAAGTTTTCAGTTATGTTTCAGTTCCCGGTAGAAACTTAATTTTTGACTCTTGGAAATTGTTGTACTGTTCTGGGAGTCAAGAGTTAGATGGCTGAAAAATAATCAGTCTGACCTGTTCCTTGTATATTGTGGATATTTAGTTTTAGTTTTGTTTAGAGATACAGCGTGGAAACAGGCTATTATATTGATAGATTGCAATCAATAGTTGATAGTCACAATAGTAATCCAACAACATGAGCCTTCAAAATATAACTCATTTAGAAAGTGTGTATATATATTTCACTCAATGGGAAGAGAACTAAAGTAATAAGAAGAGAAAAAGAATCCAGTGACAATTGTATAAATCAAAGTCTGTAAATTGAATATAGAAAGTAGTGAGAGATCTTAAGAAATTGGAATAGGAGAGCGAAATAGTCCTGACAATAGATAAGTACCTAAAACAGAGGAAAACCCAAATTAAAAATAATACAAATAGTTTAGGGTAATCAAAGGAAGCCACGGGTCAAGAAATGCAATCTTGTCACGGGAGCAGAGTTACAGATTGAAGAATGCTGCCAGGGTAACCATACAAAGGAAATAGCTGCAATATTGTGTAGAATAAACAGAGATAAAGCGAAGTTATTAGCTGTTTGAAGGAGAATTCATATTGGGTTAAAGAGGGAGGTAAATTGTGACAACTCCTTTCACAATGAAAATGTTAGCGCCTTGTGGATATTTTTGAATATAACATTGTTGACATTTTTTGAATATAATAAAACAGTATGAATTTATTACAAACTTGTCTGAGAGTTTACTTGTAGATAACCTGAATAACATGAGAGATCACAGCACCACCACTGTATGGTGAAGCATCACATGTTAACTTCATTGGCTTATTGACAAGCACTGTACTCTGCTAACTGAGCTTTCCATGACTTGAAAGCTTGGTCACATTCACATGTCCATTTCCATGGTACATCTTTTCTCAAGGGCACGTTCAAAGGATGTAAACAGGTAGACAGATTTGGCACGAACTTCCCATAATAGTTCACTAATCCTAAAAAGGATCGGATCTCAGAGATGTTTCTGGGAGTGGGCGCATTCTTGATCGCATGAACTTTACCCTTGGGGGTGTAGACCATCCTTGTCTATCTTATGACCCAAGTACTCTACCGAGTTCTGAAAGAACTCACACTTCTGTGCCTTCACTCTTACACTGTGTTTTCAAGACGTTTGAGTACCACTTCCAACCTTTCATCATGTGTCTGCGTGTCAGGGGCTGAGATGAGGATGTCATCCAAGTAACACACCACACCTTCAATTCCCTCTAGAATTAGTGTCATAACCCCTTGAAAAATCCCTGGGGCTGATGATATGCCAAATGGGAGCCCATCGAACTGAAACAATCCCAAATGCGTGTTGATAGCTTGGATTTAGATTTGTCATCCACACCTAACTGCAAGTAGGCATTTGTCAAGTCCATTTTTGTGAAGACTTGGCCGCCTGTGATTACAAATCCTCTGCCGTTGGTAGGGTATATAGTATGCTACCTTCAAGTACCTGGTTTACCGTTACCTTATAATCCTCACAAAGTCTGACACTACCATCAGGTTTAGGTACAACTACAATGGGTGTTACCCATTCACTACTTGCTACCTTACTAATAATGTTCTCAGCTTCTAGTCTTTTCAGTATACTTTATGTTTAAAGTATGTTTTTTTGTTGTTGTTTTATGTGGGGGGAAGATGGTACGGAAAGGGGGAAACCGTCCTCCAGTCGCTTCCTGGAGAGGATGCGACTATTATTCGAGTCACGTCCTCGCCACCGTGCCTGCCTTCCCCCCCCATATCCCTTGACTCCACTAGCCCCCAGAGCTCTATCTCCCTTAAATCCATCCAGTGACTTGGGCTCCACTGCCCTCTGTGGCAGGGAATTCCATAAATTCACAACTCTGGGTGAAAACGTTTTTTCTCACCTCAGTCTTAAATGACTTCCCCTTTATTTTAAAACTGTGGCCCCTGGTTCTGGACTGGCCCAACATTGGGAACATTTTTCCTGTATATAGCTTGTCCAGTCCTTTTATAATCTTTCCTCATATGACAGTCCCGCCATCCCAGGGATCAATCTTGTGAACCTACGCTGCATTGCCTCAATCACAACGATGTCCTTCCTCAAATTAGGAGACCAAAACTGCACACAATACTCCAGATGTGGTCTCACCAGAGCCCTATGGAATTGCAGAAGAACCTCTTTACTCCTATACTGAAATCCTCTTGTTATGAAGGCCAACATTCCATTAGCTTTCTTTACTGCCTGCTGTATCTGTAAGCCAACTTTCATTGACTGGTGTACAAGGACGCCCAGGTCTTGATGTACCTCCCCCTTACCTAACCTAACCCCATTGAGATAATAATCTGCCCACTTGTTTTTGCCGCCAAAGTGGATAACCTCACATTTATCTATATTATACTGCACCTGCCACACATCCGCAACCTCCTAACATTCTCTTCACAGTTCACACTGTCTCCCAGCTTTGTGTCATCCGCAAACTTGCTAGTGTTGTTCCTAATTCCCTCTTCCAAATCATTAATGTATATGGTAAACAGTTGCGGCCCCAACACCGAGCCTTGCGGCATTCCACTCGCCACTGCCTGCCATTCTGAAAAGGACCCGTTCACTCCTACTCTTTGCTTCCGGTCTGCCAACCAATTTTCTATCCATGTCAACACCCTACGCCCATGTGCTCTAATGTTAGTCACCAGTCTCCCGTGCAGGACCTTATCAAAGGCTTTCTAAAAGTCTAGATACACTACATCCACTGGCACCCCTTCATCCATTTTACTTGTCACATCCTCAAAAAATTCCAGAAAATTAATCACGCATGATTTCCCTTTCATAAATCCATGTTGACTTGGACTAATCCTTTTACTGCTATCCAAATATTCCATTATTACCTCATTGATAATTGACTCCAGCATCTTTCCCACCACCGAAGTCAGGCTAACTGGTCTGTAATTCCCCGTTTTCTCTCTCGCTCCTTTCTTGAAAAGTGGGATAACATTAGCTATCCTCCAATCCACAGGAACTGATCCTGAATCTATTGAACATTGGAAATTGATTACCAATCACCACTATTTCTAGAGCCACCTCCCTGAGGACCCTGGGATGCAGACCATCGGGCCCAGGGGATTTATCATCCTTCAGTCCCATTAGCCTACCCAATACTATTTCTCGCCAAATGAAAATTTCTTTCAGTTCCTTTACCCCCTTAGATCCTCTGTCCTCCAATACATCTGGGAGAATGTTTGTGTCTTCCTTAGTGAAGACAGATCCGTCTTGTCTGACGACTGAATCCGATCCGGTCTGATTTGTCTGATCCGTCCGAATAGCACCTGACAGTGACAGCACACGTAGAATGGTAACACATGTAGAATGATAAAGAAGGTATATGATATGCTTGCCTTTATAGGTTGCGGCATTAGAAGAGTCAACAATTCATGCTGCAGTTTTATAAGCCTATTACTAGACCAAAGCGAGACCCTTTGGGTCCGTGTCACATGGGAGGCCTAACAATTACCTCGCTATCCCTCCTACCCCATATCCTCCTCCGTTCCCCTTCATCCCGCAGAACTCCCCCCCCCCCCCCCCGCTCTTCACCCTCCATCTTCTTTCCCCTCTCTTCCCTTCCCACGCCTCCCGCACCTCTTCCTCCCTCTCATTTCCCCTAGCCTCAATCAATGAAAATCACAATTTAAAAAAAAAAGAGACCTCCCGTATCCCCCCCACAATGAAAATAGCGATTTTTAAAAAACGTTTTGCTTTTTTTATGTAAATGAAAACCTCCCCCTTTATCCCACCCGCCCACATTGAAAATTGCGATGTTTTTAATCAAATGAAGCCCCCCCATCCCACCCGCCGACGTGATTTATTCATTTTTAAGGAGTTTCCCCCTGCAGTTTATTATGTAAATAGGAACCTCCCCCCATATCCACCCCCACACAATGAAAATCACAATTTGTTTTTAAAGGAAGTTTTATATTCTGTAATTTTTAAAATGTAAATGGAAACCTCCCCCTTTCCCACCCCCCACAGTGAAATTTGCGATGTTTTTAAATGAAACCTCCCACAAAGAATTAGATTAAAAACGTTTTTATGAAAATTGTGGTTTTTTAAAATGTAAATGAGATTCGCGGTCCCATTGTGACGTTATTCTCAGTGAAAACGGAAATATTTGAATAGAACTCAATCTTTTTCAAAAGAGCAATTTTGCATGTCTCTCTCTCTGTGAATAAAAGTGGATTTTTTTTTTCAAAAGAGCCATATTATTTGTAAATGGGATCCCAGTGTGATGTCATACGCTGTTAACGGGCAGTGCAGATGGAAATTTAAAATGTGAATAACTTGTAAACAATAACATCAATGTGAACGCAGCTCCAATCCACAGGAACTGATCCTGAATCTATTGAACATTGGAAATTGATAATTGTTGAAAACATTAGCGACGCGGTGGTGCGGGTTTCTGATGGGAATGGTGACAGACGCACCACACATCTCTGTCGTCCAGTTCCTCCCTCTTCAGTCTCCTCTTCCCCTCCCTCACTATTCTCCCTCTCCCCACCATCCTCTGCTTCCTCCCGTCACCCCCTCCCTCCCCTCCTCTCTCTTCCCCTCTCCTCCTCTCTCTTCCCCTCCCCTCCGTTACCTCGCCATCCCTACCCTATCCTCCTCCATTCCATCTCATCCTCAGCGCTCTCTCTCCCTCCTCTTCACCCTCCCTCTTCTTTCCCCTCTCCTCCCCTACCTCACTCACACCCTCTCCCTCCCTCTCCTTTCCCCTACCCTCAGTCTCTCCCTCCCTCCATAACCCCCCCGCCTCCCACAATGAAATCGCAATTTTTTTTGCAAATTAAACCTCTCCCTAAGAATTTGATTAAAACAGTTTTTTTTTAATTGTGATTTTTTTTTAAGTAAATGAGTATCAGTATCCCATTGTGACGTCATTGTGAATGTAAACGGAAGAATTTGAATAAAACAGAATTTTTTTGAAAAGAGCAATATTTTATGTAAATGAGATTTGGGATCCCACTGACGTCATACGATGGAAGTGATTTTTGTTAAAGTGGATAGATGGATAGATAGATGGCATGCTTGGTTTCACATGTTATTCATCATTTCATTGATCATTGTTGAAAACATTAGCGACACGATGGTGCGGGTTTCTGACGGGAACGGTGACGGACGCACCACACATCTCTGTCCTCCAGTTCCTGCAAACTTCCGCCGCTGGATGTATAGAATTTTGGTGTGTGTGCTTTATCATCATTCCTTACAATGCTATGTACAAGAGTGATCGCAACTTCCACTGAAGTGTGGATGGCTGTTGGCTCGCTAGAAGCTCATCCGCCCTTTGATAGGTCTTGTTTTGGATCCTGCTGGGGGTCATATCAGGGCTCTCGCTTAACTTTTTTTCCCAGTTGCCATCCGGGCAACCCCGGCAACTTTTTAGGTTGCCAAATGACAGTTTAGGTGGTCATTTAAGATGGGTTGCATGACGTGTACGATAATGTGCTCGGATGAAGTGCGTAGTTACCGGTCGGAATTATGGTCAATGAAGCATTCACATATTATTTCTGCTTCAAATAAAGTCGCATACTAAACATATTCACCAATCAAGGCATGATATATACCACAATGACATGCAGCAAAATTACAATACAGTATCTCATCTCTTTTTACACGTTGCAATGAATGCAATTTCTATTATCTCTTTCTACTACCAAACAAAAATATGGTTATTCAGTATATGATCAACCTCGGTGAGACCAATCGCAGGCTTGGCGATCGCTTCGCACAACACCTCCACTCAGTTCGCAATAACCAACCTGATCCCATTCCCAGCTCTCCCACAGCCTACTGTCTCCGTTTCTTCCTTTCTTTTTCCCGCCCCCCACCCCTCCTGACATCAGTCTGAAGAAGGGTCTCGACCCGAAACGTCGTCTATTGGGCAGTTTACACCCCAGCGGTATGAACATTGACCTCCAATTTCAGATAGTCCCTACTTTTTCCTCCCCGTCCCAGCTCTCCCGCAGCCCACTTTCTCCGCCTCTTCCTTTCTTCTTCCCGCCCCCCCTCACTCCCTCACATCAGTCTGAAGAAGGGTCTCGACCCGAAACGTCGCCTATTTCCTTCACTGCTTCGCCTATTTCCTTCAGCTGCCTCACCTGCTGAGTTTCTCCAGCATTTTTGTCTACCCATTCATACACGTTCTGTTATCCCTCTTTCCTCACCCAGTCCCTGCACATTAGGGGCAATTTTAAAGAGACAAGTTAACCTACAAAGGCAATGCGTCTTTGGGATGTGGGAGGAAACCCACACGCTTGCAGGGAGTATGTGCAAATTCAACACAGACAGTGCCCGAAAACAGGATCGAACACAGATCTCTGGCGTGTGAGGCAGCAAGTCCACCAGCTGTGCCACTATATTTTATTTTCCAACACACAAAAAATCATACGTTGATAACTTTGGTTACTAAAAAAATAGAAACTATCCATTTTTAGTCTTAAATCTCTAAGTGACGCTATGTCCCCCTTCACAGCTACTGTATGTTTTATTAACTGTATGTTTTAATTCAGTTCAAGGCTATTGGGGCAGTACATTGGCCATAAAGTTGCTGCCTAAAATTTCCATAGACCCAGAATTGATCCTGAATATGGGTGCTGTCTGTATGGAGTTTTGTTTTCTTGTTTATAACATTGTTTACAGAGTACTATGTTTACATATTCTGTTGTGCTGCTACAAGTAAGGATTTCATTGTTCTAACTGGGACGTGAGAGAATAAAACACTCTTGACTTGACTTATGTCACTGATGTGTGGGATAGAACTAGAGTACGGGTGATCGGTGGTCGGCGTGGACTCGGTGGGGCAAAGGGACTGTTTCCACGCTGTATCTTTAAATTAAACTAAAAACACTAAAACCAGAGGAAATGTAAAGAAGGGTTTCTACCCGAAACGTCACCCAATTTCTTATATCCAAAGATGCTGGCTGCTCCATGGAGTTCCCCCGCACAATTAAAACATGGAATAGTCTTCACCCTACCATAGGTACCAACCAGACGCAACTAAATTTAAGGTAGCTTTTTTTTCCCAAGAACCCTTTTTTGCTTAAGTCCAAGTCAAGAATCAAGAGAGGTTTATTGTCATGTGTCCCAGATAGGGCAATGAAATTCTTGCTTGCTGCAGCATAACAGAATATGTAAACATAATACAGAACAGGAGATAAAACTTCAGTGTGTCTATATACTATAGACCATATATATACAATAAATAAACAGATAAAATGCAATGGTCTGTTATATTTCAGAGTTTGGAGTTTGATGGTGGTGGGTCCACCAGTTTAAATTACATTTCGAATATTTTTGGAGGACCAGGAAACCAAGAAGCAAGAGTTACTCCAGGGAGTTACTCCAGCTCCAGGGAGTGACTCTGCATTGTTTTTCAGCGGTCGCGGTGAGGCAGCGACCGGACAGCAATGGCTGCCAGAACTCCCACAATGTAAAGGGAGGCAGAAAGTGGCCGACTCCTACCAGTTGCTGTGGCAGCGTGCATGTGCAGGGCCGCACATGCACACAACCACGGCCGATGATGTGCTGGCCGTGGCAGTGCGCATATGTAAGGCGGCCGGCCGTGCGGCGCGGAGACCTGAGAGCCGAGAGCCATGCAGAGACCCGAGAGCCTAGCGCCGAGCCGAGAGCCTAGCGCCCAGCAGAGAGCCGAGCCGAGAGCCGAGACACGGATGGTGGGCGGAGACGGAGATTGATAGAGAGAGAGTGATAGAGAGGGGGCCCGCTCAGAATTAAACGCTAGGTGTCCCGGTTGTTTGCATTTAGGTTGCCCGGCGGGACTGTAAGTTGCGATTGGCAGCCGGGCAACCGCTAATTTCGAGCCCTGCATAGGTTATTGAATACGAGTCAGGAAGTCATGATGCAGCTTTATAGAACTTTGATTGGGCTGCATTTGAAATATTCTAGTGCAGCGTGCAGTTCTAGTCGTCCAATCGCGGGAAGGGCGTTGAGGCTATGGAAAGCGTGCAGAGGTAGTTTACCAGAACGATAGACAGAAAATGTTGGAGTAACTCAGCGGGTCAGGCAGCATTTTTGGTCAACTTTTGGATAGGTGGCATTTTGGGTCTGGAGAGTGAGAACTGGAAGCAAGAAATAACCAGGACAAATCAGCGCTGGCGACAGATGACTTGGTTTCCCTGATAGGCTGATGTGGCTAGGGATAGTGTGATACCAAGAGCGATACATCGTTGCATACTGTGGAGTTGGTTAATGTACTTTGAAGAAGTTATCCTCTCCCCAGGCATTCAGCAAGGTCCTCTATAACTGCTCCAGTTCTATCTCCTCCCCACCCACCTGCCTATAATCAGTCTGAAGAAGGGTCACAACCCGAAGCATCACCTATTCATTTTTTTCCAGATATGCGGCCTGACATTCTGAGTTACTTTCCTCATTACACTCAATACTAGTTTGGTAGTATGCTATATTATTGCCTGAATAATGGCGGCCTAAACAGGCGTTAGACAACCTATTGCAAAACAAATCTATAACATTTCAACATTTAACGGGCCATTGATTAATTAAGGGTCGTCAGCATGAATTTATTAAGGGGTGGTCACATCAGATTAGATCTGATTATTTGATGTACCAAATATATTCAATATGGGTAAATCATTTTTGTGATTTTAGTCTGGTATTTAACAAAGCCCCACAAAACAGTTTAATCTGAAAAGTAAAAGACCACTTGATCCAGGGAAAAGTAATCAGTAGAATTTAAAAATTATGTATAGGAGAAAGCAAAATGTATAGTCTACAGAAATTTTAATAACTATGGAGTCATATGGTGTAGGATTGAGCTGGACACACTATAATGCCTCCTTACAGATAGTAGACATTTGGACCAGTGCTGTTAGGTGGAATTAAGGTGGGTATTTATTTAGCCTACCATTGATATTTTGGGCTGAATAATCCACCGTCATCTTTTTTTAACATCTAAGAGCTGGAAGATCATGAAGGATTTTACCAAATACTGGTTTGGCAACAGCTAGAGAACTCTATACTGTTCTGGTCACCACTCTAAAGATCTGACAACATTAATGGGATTTTTTTTAAATGACAGATCTGCTGTTTATATTAAATCCACCAGGTGGCAGTGTTGGTGGTACTGCTGGAAGCTGAGGATTGGGGAAAAACAAAATTCATTTAGTGATTTTATAAAATATAAATGGTACAGCAGTCTTCAGCATCTGGGGCTTGTTTATTGAATTCTTCCACTTATAGCGTCCGAACCAATTACTCATCTCTAGTATATCTCACATAATAGGTTCATTGTGTCATATCTGTTCAGTCATATTGTGGTGATTAGTGCTGTACTGAAAATCTATTTTCTCTTCAGTAATTAGATTTGCATTTCATAGGACTAGTAATTCAGTAAAGGGCAATGTTTTGCTGGATATAACAATCACAATTTACATAAACAGATTTTGTTATTCAGGTTCATAATTTTAAATGTATTTCTATCACTTCCCCCACTCCGCATTATACAAAAATAATCTCTAATTTTACTATCCACGCCAATAGCATACACTGCAGATGCATGAAACATGAATAATGGTAGAATTTTGTGGAAATACAGTTGATTTAGGCAGTGGGGGGAGTCAACATTACAGATTGACCTCTTGATCAGCATTCAACAAGATGAATACTTTGGGTAGGTGGTGAAGGAGACAGCTGGTTTGTATCGGCAAGTGTACAATATAAACATCATAAAAATGCTGGTAGATTTGACTTAAAAATCTTAATTTGAAAGCTTCTAAAGAATCGAATTGCAAATAATTGAGCGAGAGATAGTGGAAATTGTTAAATTTGTATTGTTTGAATAATTAAAATTAACTTAATGTGGAAAGCTGTTGAAATTTTAAAAGGTTGTTTTATGGCTTCGGAGGCTAAAATGATTTCCAGTAAATTGTCATTTAGGACCATTCAGTCTGTGTGTGACCAAAAATATGAAAAATTGTGAAATACATCTCTTTTAATTCTGAAAGCATTACAGGTATATTGTTTTGTACTGTATGTATGATTCTTTTTTTTTGAAGTTTATGAAGCAAAATTTTTACTATGTTACTAGACCAAGTGGGACCCATTGGGTCCTGTCCCCTCATGGGGGGGGGGGGGGGGAGGGTGCGGACTGCAGCGTCCTTGATATTATATAAATATTATTAATTCGCTCGTTTTACCTCATCCCCCGCCCTATCCACTCGTGCATAGCCCCCACTCGCAGGCGCGGCTAGAGAGAGAGAGAGAGAGAGGGAGGGGGTAGAGATAGCGAGGGCAGAGGCGAGGACAGGGGCAGAGGGCAGAGAGTGGCAGCAACCTCCCCAACATGCGCCGACACGAGGACCCCGAGCGAGGCGGAGGGGCGAGGGGAGGTGGAGGCGAGGGGGCAGTCGGGTGAGCGAGCGAGCATCAGCCATCGACCAAAGGACCGCAAGTTGGACCACCGCAGTCTTCAGCTATGATCTTTGGTTTTCAGTTGACCGACCGATTTCATCTCTAGCTGCGTCTTTTGAATAACAGGGGGAGGGGGGGAAGGAGGGAGATGTGGGAGGGGCGACGTCACTCACAGCGTGAGGAAGAAGGCACGCAGACCTATTGTGACGTCATCAGTGAAAGACAGTCGTTTTTAAATTCAAAGTTTTGTCAGATTTTTGAAAAATTTCATTAATAACTCGAGAAATAAAGCATGAAATTTTCAGATAAGTCGATTTTGGACTCCAAGGGAAACATGTGTACTGTAATATGTAAAAATATTCCCGTCACCATGTCATTTTTATTCGCAAAGATGTGATCTCACACACACACACACACACACACACACACACACACACACACACACACACACACACACACACACACACACACACACACACACACACACACACACACTCTCAGAGTTTTATAATTATAGAGATGCTGACTATGTTTGTTTAGGATCAGAGGTCAAATATGAACTCACACGGAATCATCTGTTTCATCTTACAAACTCTTATGAATTTTAAAACGCTAGAATGTTCATTTATTTAGCAGATATGCATTAAAGTTCTGTATGTAGCAAAATTACAATGAATAAGATTAATCTCTTACAATAATTTTTTAATGTAATACTCTGTGATGACATCTGGCCACGTGTGTGATGACACGCATGGAGGGAATATGTACAGACATGGCAGCATGTGGGTAGTGGATACCAGGTACGAAACAAGACATAACTATCTTTGGTTATTGCTGTTCATTATTTTATTAAATATTATTTTTTTTAATTAGAAGTAATGTACAATAGTATAAACCAAAAATAAAATAATACATTTCATGTACCACTTCTTGTTTTAAACTTTAATATTAGGAAAGTAACAGAAAGAATAAAAAGTTAAATAGAGAAAGTTAGATAAGATAGTGATATTAATAGTACGTGAAAAAGTGGAAAGAAAGAGCCCATAAAGACGTAGAGCACGAGGAAGAATAAAATTAAAAAAATAAAAAATAAAAAAAGGGAAATATAAGAAAATAAGATAAGATAAAAGGGATGTACCTACTTCATATCTTTACACACCCCTCACCAGGTCCTGAAACAGTTTATTTCCAGAGTTATGTTGCACCTTATACTTGTAATAAGTCGATAAATGGAGACCAAATCTTTAAGAATCGGTCTGATTTGCCTACTAGGACGAATCTCATGTCTTTGAGGTGTAGCATTTCGGACATATTTGAAATTCACATTTTTACCGTTGGTGTGGCTGCATTTTTCCAAAATTTAAGTCTAAGTTTTTTTGCCGTTATTAAGCCATAATTAAGGAAACTCTTTTGGAACGAAGTCAGCTCAAAGCCGACTTCCATTGTTCCAAAAATAATCAATCTGCGTTAGGTTTCAACCTTATTTTAAATAATTTTGTAAAAATATCCAAAATTTAATTCCAACATTTTTGGATTTTTATGCAAAAAACACTAGAATGTGCTGTCGTTGCATCTTGAGATAAACATTTATCACAAATGGGGGAAACATTTGGAATTATTTTATTTAGTTTAGTTTTCGAATAATATAATCTATGTAGGATTTTGAATTGGATTAAAATATGTCTTACATTGATCGAGCATTTATGCACATAGCAAGTATTTATCCCAACTCTCTTTCGAGATTTTTATTGATAGTTCTTGTTCCCAATCTCTTCTAATTCTATCAGATGATGGTATTTCTATATTTAGGATGATATTACATAAGTATGATATTAAGTTAGTTGAGTCTGCCTGTTCATAGCTTAATCTAATAGGTCTGGAGTCAAAGTTTGATATTCTTGTGTATGTATTTTCAAATAATCACGGATTTGAAGATATTTAAAATATTGATTACTTCTCAGGTTGTATTTGAGTTGTAGTTGTTGGAATGATAAAAAAATTCCCGTTTCATACATGTCTCCAAGCGATTTAATTCCTATTCTTTCCCAATGGGTAAATGATTTATCAATAATGGATGGTTTAAACGATGGATTATTAACTATAGGAGAGAGAAGCGATAGGTTTCTTAATTCTAATAGTACTATGAATAATTGGATTTTTCTTGTATATTGTATCATTCGGTTTCGGAAGGATTGCTCCTATATTAAAAGGAGAACAATCCTCTCCATTACTATCCAATCCACCCGTTGGGCAGAATTGTCCTACAGGTGAATTACATTTTTGACATTTACTGCCCAATAATAATACAAAAAAATAGGGAGTGTTAGTCCACCAAATTCTTTAGGTTTACACAAGTGTCTTCTTTGAATTCTATAGGATTTACAGTCCCATATAAAATTTGTGATATCAGAATCCAATTTTTTGAAAATCTTTTTAGGTAAGTATATTGGTATTGATTGAAATAAATATTAAATTTGTGGTAAGAAGATCGTTTTTATGGCATTTATTCTGCCTATTAAAGACATCGGAAGTGTTTTCCAAAATGGATTACAAGGCATTAAATTTAGTAAGTAAGGGCATATAATTTGCATTGAATAAAGATTTATATTTTCTGATAATTTTGATTCCCAAGTATTTAAATTTTTCTGTAGTAATTTTAAAATTTTAAAAGGTGTGTCGAATCTTGAGGTTTTGTCATAATTTCACTTTTATTCCAATTTATTCTATATCCTGAAAAGGATCCAAATTCCATTATTAAATTTAATATATTTGGTACACTGATTTGTGATTTTGTAATACACAATAGTACATCGTCTGCATATAGTGATATTTTATTATTGGAGTATTTTGTATTATAACCGTGGATATTCGGATGTGTTCTTATGCTTTCAGCTAAGGGTTCTATTCCAAGAGCAAATAGCAGAGGTGATAGTGCACATCCCTGTCTATTGCCCCCTGGATAGTTGAAATTTCGGAGACTGCATGTTATTAGTTAATACTCTAGCAGTCGGCTTGTCATATAATAGTTTTACTCATGAGATAAAGTTCTCTCCCATTTGAAATTTTTGCAATACTTTGAAGAGGTAATCCCAATCTACTTGATCGAATGCTTTTTCTGCGTCCAATGAAATAATTGATAGGTCTTGCTCTTCAGTTTTGTATGAGAGCATTATATTAAACAGACTTCTCAAATTATTGAATGAATATCTCTTGGGTATAAACCCCGTTTGATCCGCATTTATTAATTTGCTAACGTATTTGCTCAATCTTCTTGCTAAAGTTTTCACTAATATTTTTTGTGATCTGTATTTAACAGTGCGATGGCTGTATATGAGCCAGGGTCTTCTAAATCTTTATCTTTTTTAGGTATGAGTGTAATCGTTGATTCCGCTAATGTTTCTGGTAATGTTTGTTCTTTGAAAGCGTATGTATATAATTTTTGTAACCGTGGTAAAATTATCTCGTAAAATCTTTTATAAAATTCATTACTAAATCCATCCAGTCCTGATGTTTTACCATTCTTCAGTGAATTTATTGTCTCTTCTATTTCCTTAATTGAGACCTGAGCTCCTAATTCCTTTTGTTCCAACAGATTAAGTTTTGGGAGGTTACAGTTATCCGAAAACTTTATAACTTCAGTACTATCTGCTGATGTTTTAGATGTATTTAAATTTTGATAAAATTGACCAAATCTTTTATGGATATCATTGGGTAATGTTAACAATTCACCTTTATCTGATTTAATTTTTAAAATCGTATGATCTTTTTCCCGTTTTTTCAATTGACGTGCCAAAAGTTTATGTGGTTTATCGCTGAATTCAAAGTTTTCCTGTTTTGTGATTTGAAATATTCTTATAACTTTTGCAGATAATATTCTGTTTAATTTAAATTTCAATATTGTTATTTTATTATGTTTATCTATGGTTGGCTCTTTAGCATTATCTAGATCCAGTTGTCTGTTCATGATTTTAACTGATATTGTAAATTGAGTCTCTGAACCTGGAAATAAAGACAAAAGAAGAAAGATGTTGTTATTGTTTTTCAGTTTTGTTAGTTGCTTTTCCTAGACTCTGTGGACTCTTGTAGGCTTTCTGTGCAGCTTCTGATCATTCTGTTTTGAGTTTGTTTTTACGTGACTTTTGCTTTCTTGCAGCAGCAGCGTTGCGATATGCAGTGATCTGCATCTTTGTCATTTCTTGTAAGCGTTTCTTGCGTAGAGCTTCCACTCGTTGACACTCCTTAGAAGAAAAGTCAGGATCTTGTTGTTTCTTTTTTGCTCGAAGTCTCCTCATTTTCTCTGCTGAAGTCATTGGTCTTTTCATTGCAGGAGCCTGTTCATCCATGTTGTCTGTAATTTAATCACATTCATGTAAAAGCAGTATTAAAGTAAAACAGTTCCTAAAATACTCCTTATATCAGTGTAGTCATAGTCAATTATGGCTACCATGAACATCAAAAGATGTACATGTACTATTTATTTTTATGTTGGTTCAATTCATACTTTACCCTTAAAATATATTAAGGTACCTACATGTACACATACATTCTAATCTGAGTTGATTACTGAGTAGTCTATTTGAATGGTGTAAATTAATTTGTCTTGACATCACATGCAAACTCTAATGTCATTAAATATTTCATTCAACAGTTTCTTGCATGAGAATGCTCTCTTATAAAAATACATACTCATCGCATTGCACATGATTTACATATAACCATAGAACAAATTCTATGTAATTAATTCAATTAATATTTAAAATCAACTGCACGTGTAAAATGCACACCTTTAAATTATTTTCCAGCTCAAAACAGCTCAGAAATGTATAGCAGTAGTGAAGAGTTTGTACAGGTGCATCCAGTTGTCCAGCAGACACATGACCAGCTCATACAGTGTACTTTGTGTGGTATTTTGCTAATGTGTGTGAACCATGTGGGGGCCAAGTGCTAGACACTGGCATAACATGCAATTACTCCATTGTTTCTGAGATCACATTCCTGCAATAACTGAGTGGGCTATACCATTACATTTATGGGTAATCTGGTCAGGAAGAGGAGCAATGATAGGTATAAACAGAGTGCATTCATGGATTGCTTTGTGTGTGACCAATTGATTAGTTCTTTTTTAATTAAAAATAACAGTTTAGTGAATTCATATTTGGTAAAAAAGCAGGGCCCAATAAAGCAAACTTTTGACATGAAAAATTAATATTATCAAAACCGGTATTCAGATGGCATAAGCTTTTCATGTTTTCGGTCACGTGTGTGCAATTTAACGTTAATTAGATCGTTAATTATTTCATTATAATTGAATGAAAGCTATTTTTAAGTGAAATATTTTAAAATGGACGTGGACAAGCATAACATAACATTAAAATACAGAAAGGAAGATATTAGATACAATTACAGTTGTCTAATAAAGGGGGAAAATACATGTTATTTTCATTGTAATATACGCCTATGTAAATTTATGCAAATGAGCATGAATGGGGTCTTAATTCGAAAAAAAATAGTATTCATGAAACTTTGGACAATGCTCTTTATGAATATATACAACAAAAAATTTTAAAGAAAAAAACGTTTTTTTCAAATTTGGTTCACTATCCAAAGAATGGTCCTTTAGTGCACATGATGATATCCTACATTTTGAAATAATTAAAACATTGACTGCAGCTACTTGTTAGCAGTTTGAAACTAAGCTGTGAAATTCTACTGTCGCTTTGTGTACGTGACAGGTTGTTATTGTGATGGCCTTTGAAATTATTCAAATTCTCAGTCTACATCTGCCCCACCCCACATACCAGAAAAATAAATCTGCACTGCTGGAAAAAAAATGCAAGTTTTAAGTAGGCTTTAAATACTAAATGTACTGAGTTTCTTAGTTAAATCAGTGGTGAAATCAATTGAATGGCAAAAGAATAAGCTAGTTTGGTATTCCGACTGTGCATGCCTGGGTCATAGGTCACTAGCTATAAGAAGTCACGGCAACGGTGGTGCTGCATTGTGTGCAGGCTTGCGTTTCGTCCGTAGTCTGGATCGGCTGGGTAGCTGCGGCCTCTGTTGAGCTGCTGCTGGGCCATCCCCGATCCTTCCCCGTGTCCCGTCCCTGTGCAGAGGTGGCCCTGGGCTGGCGGGGTGGCCCCGGACTTGTAGCCGCTGGCTCCAGCTCGGCTCTGCCTGTCTTGCCAGGTTGGCCGGCAGCCCTCCACCTCCACCCCCACCCCCCTCCCCTCAGTCCGACACCGAGATCCTGCTGAAGATGGGCAGCCGCCAGCCCTGCTCGAAGACAGGCGACTCTGAGCCGCTGTTGCTGGAGTCATCCTGGTCGGAGAGAGAGTCTGCGGACTGGCTCCTGCTGGCCATAGGCAGGCCAGGAGCCCACCTGAGCTGCTGGTGCTGTTGGTGGTGCTGGCAGCAGCAGCAACGTCCTCCCACTCCCTTGCCCAACCCCAAGCCCAGAGTCCGGGCCAGCTCCAGCTCTAGGTTGAGGCTGAAGGCCGCCCGCTACGCGGCGCTGTTGAGTGCCGGGCCGGAAGAGGCTGAGCCCAGGCCGGCACCCTCGCTCCTCCTCGGGATTGTGGATGAAGTGGCAGCGGGTACCGTAGGGGCAGAAGTCGGTGGTGTACAAGTTACGACTTGTACTTGGGGTAGCGGCTCAGGGAGCGCAGCTCGGCCGGGTCGTGGACGAACTGGCACGTTGCTGTAACGGCTCATCGGCGAGCGGGTTCCTCTGGAGTTGGAACGGGGTTGGGCTGGAGTTGGCGCTGTCTGTGGGTTCACCTCGCTAGCTGTGGGTCTGTGGGTTCTTCGTGCAGGCTGTGGGTCGGGAGGTTCTCCGGGCTGGCTGTGGGCCTGGGGCGGCTGGTGTCGTCGGGCTGTTGGTTGGCCCGGCGGGGAGAGGCGGAGGTGAGCTGGGGTTGGCGCTTCTCCACGCTGGCGGTAGGCCTGGGGGCCGGTGTCTCATTGGTCCAGACATCTACGCGTCCACCCCCCCCGCTAAATTCACTGTTGTCATCACAAAATATGCTTATAGAATAATACTTAAGAATTTTGAGTTGTTTTTTTTGGTGGAATAGCAGAACTTGGGGGAGGGGGAAGATTGATAAGTGCAGAACTAATTTATCCTTGTTTCTCTTCCCCTATTCCTTGCTAGCTCTTCCCACCCTCATCCCAGCCCTTCCATTCCCCCACACCAACCTCTTTATACTTTCCCTACCCATTTAATGTACTTGAAGGTACTCAACCCCAAATTGACTGCACATTTCCCTCCACAAATGCTGCCTGACCCACTGAGTTTCCTCCGGCAGCTCTTTTATTTGTAATAGATTGTAGATTCTGATGCCTGTCTAATGTATATGATAAGTATATGATATCAAAAGTAGGCCATGCTTTGATCTATGTGGTTCAGCAATTCTATGAATTGCAATGTTAGACAATAGACAATAGGTGCAGGAGTAGGCCATTTGGCCCTTCGAGCCAGCACTGCCATTCAATGTGATCATGGCTGATCATCCCCAATCAGTACCCCGTTCCTGCCTTCTCACCATATCCCCTGACTCCGCTATTTTTAAGAGCCCTATCTAGCTCTCTCTTGAAAGCATCCAGAGAACCTGCCTCCACTGCCCTCTGAGGCAGAGAATTTTACAGACTCACCACTCTCTGTGAGAAAAAGTGCTTCCTCGTCTCCGTTCTAAATGGTTTACTCCTTATTCTTAAACTGTGGCCCCTGGTTCTGGACTCCCCCAACATCGGGAACATGTTTCCTGCCTCTAGCGTGTCCAAGCCCTTAACAATCTTATATGTTTCAATGAGATCCCCTCTCATCCTTCTTAACTGCAGAGTGTACAAGCCCAGCTGCTCCATTCTCTCAGCATATGACAGTCCCGCCATCCCAGGTATTAACCTTGTAAACCTACGCTGCACTCCCTCAATAGCAAGAATGTCCTTCCTCAAATTAGGGGACCAAAACTGCACACAATACTCCAGGTGTGGTCTCACTAAGGCTCTGTACAACTGCAAAAGGACCTCTTTGCTCCTATATTCGATTTATAACAAAAAGCCAACATGCCATTCGCTTTCTTCACTGCCTGCCGTACCTGCATGCTTACTTTCATAGACTGATGTACAAGGACCCCAGATCACATTGTACTTCCCCTTTTCCCAATTTGACGCCCTTTAGACTGTTATCTGCCTTCCTGTTTTTGCTACCAAAGTGGATAACCTCACATTTATCCGCGTTAAACTTCATCTGCCATGCATCTGCCCACTCCCCCAACCTGTCCAAGTCACCTTGCATTCTTATAGCATCCTCCTCACAGTTCACACTGCCACCCAGCTTTGTGTCATCTGCAAATTTGCTAATGTTACTTTGAATCCATTCATCCAAATCATTGATGTATATTGTAAATAGCTGCAGTCCCAGCACCGAGCCTTGCGGTACCCCACTAGTCACTGCCTGCCATTCTGGAATGGACCCGTTAATCCCTACTCTTTGTTTCCTGCCTGCCCAACCACTTCTCTATCGCACTCTACCCCCAATACCATGTGCCCTAATTTTGCCCACTAATCTCCTATGTGGGACCTTATCAACTGCTTTCTGAAAGTCCAGGTACACTACATCCACTGGCTCTCCCTTGTCCATTTTCCTAGTTACAGCTTAAAAAAATTCCAGAAGATTAGTCAAGCATGATTTCCATTTTGTATATCCATGCTGACTCGGACCGATCCTGTTACTGCTATCCAAATGTGCGACTATCTCATCTATTATAATTGACTCCGGCATCTTCCCCACCACAGATGTCAGGCTAACTGGTCAATATTCCCTGTTTTCTCTCTCCCGCCTTTCTTAAAAAGTGGGATAACATTAACAGGGGCTTAATGTTAATGTTGAGCCAGTGGTTGATATATTCTTATGGGCCTGCCCCACTTAGGCAACTTTTTAGGCAGGTGCAGGAAACTCTGTGCTCGCCATCTGATTGCCACATGTTCGCTGGTGGTCTCTGGTGAGTCTCCTTCATGGGCGCGAGGAGTTCCCGCATTCTGGGAGCTAGTCGTGGCCTCAGTATTGTTGCCACAAATCTTTCAACATGTTGAAAATTTTTCTCCAACTAAAAGTTGCTCACCATGGAGAAAATCGCTAATCCTGTAGTCGTAGGTGCATTGTAGTGGGGTTGCCATGTAGTTATAGGTAGTTGTAGGTAGTTTTAGTTAATTGCCTTTGCTGACCAGTCATTTTCATTGGCTCATTGGGGGGGAAAAAACGTAAGCACGAGTTTTCAGAACCACGGATAACCGACCGGTAATGTTAAATGCCTGCCGAACTTCACAGCTGTATATATCTCTGGCTTATTAAAAGTTGTCTGGCTTCTTAAAAGTTTCTCCCCCTTTTTCCCACCTCTTACTGTACACTGTGCTAGCCGTCTTAACCTTCCTGTTCAATCCGGTGTGTGTCTGTATCTCCTCGGCTTTGCACCATGTGAATTTCAGACAGCGTCCCCCCCTGCTTGCCCTGGCCACAGCCTTTGCTGTGTATGCTTGTGTGTGTCTCTCTGTCTGCCGGTGAATTGTCAGTCGCCGGCAGTCAACTGCAAAATCGTGTAAGTGGGACAGGCCCATTACACTTTCTCTGCTTTGTTCATCTGTTGTACATGCTCAGACTTTGTGCAAAGATCCTAGTATACAGATAAAGAAAATATGGTTGAAATCTTTTGGAGTCGGCACTCTGGAGCCAGAATACCTTAATGGAATGATTTCTGTGTCTCAGCCTCTAATACTTTCCACTGTATCCCATGTTCATTGTTTTCAGGTTGGGAAATTGCAGAAGCGAATCAAAGTTGTGCCACTCTACTGAGTTGTAGTGGCTTAATACTTTCAACATAAAATTGCCGAAATACATTGTGAATCTTTTATTCCGAGCATTAGGCTTATTCTCTGTTCACTGGCTGCAAAATCAAGGAAAACAACATGGTTTGCTTTTCAAATAATGTATTTCCTTTAAAATTGCCCTTATAAAGTCATTAAAAGTTCAGAGTAAATTGTTGCTGCAGGAGTTTGTCTGTTTTTTACATATCTGACGTGTACCATTTGCACTAACCAACATTTTTTTTATACAGATCTTCAAAACAAAAATCGTGCTGCTATCTTGGCAGAACTGCAACAGGAGAAGAAAAAGTTGATAATGCAGAATCAGTCATCTATGAACAACCCTGGAGCTAGGTATAGTGTATAAGATTATTCTTGTAAATTTATTTGAAAAATGACAAAGGATTTGAATATCTTTCAAAGTAAAGTGGTAGTTGAATTTGTCAGTCATGAAGTCATATAGTTTGCAAATGGGTCCGTCGGCCAACACCCACGCCAACCAATATGCCTATCTTAACTAGTCCTTTTTGTCTGTGTTTGACCCATGTCCCTCAAATCTTTTCCTAACCATGTACCTGCCAAAATAACTTCTAAACTATTCTACATGCCTCTGGAATTCCTCCTGTGTGGAAAAACGTTCCCGTTAGGGTTTCCATTAAATCTTTCCTATCTTGCCTTAAACCTGAGCCCTTTAATTCTTGATTTACCCCAACTCCAAGGAAAATACACCATTCAGTCTTTTATGATTTTATATACCACTAGATCACCTATCATCTACTACGCTCCAAGGAATAACGTACTAGTTTGCCCAACCTCTCAGTTCCTCAAGCTCTGGTACCATCCTTATAAATCTTTTCTGCACCCTTTCCAACTTATCGACATCTTTCCTATAGCAGGGTGACCAAAACTGAACACAATACTCCCAAATATTGTTTGAAAAAGGGTCACGACCCGAAATGTTGACTATGTTCTCCGGAATCTTGCACAAATACAATGTGCTGGAGTAACGTAGCGGCTCAGGCAGGAAGTTACTCTAGCACTTTGTTTTTTTGCGCAAGATTCCAGCATCTACAGTTCCTGGTGTCTACAATACTCTAAATGTGACCTCACCAATGTCTTGTACGACCACAACGTAACGTCCCAAGCCCTATTCTCAATGCCCTGACTGATGAAGGCCAGAGTGTCAAATGCTGCAGTCATCACATATCTAACTGTGACACCGCTTTCAGGGAACTATGTACTTGTATTTGTAGGTCCTTCTGTTCAGTAACACACCCCAGGGTCTTGACTAGGAAGTCCTATCCTTGTTTAACTTCGCAGAATGCAACACCTTGCACATATCTGAATTGGACACCAATTGATATTTCCCTGCTTATTTACCCAGCTGATCAAGGTCCCGCTGTATTCTTGATGGTCGCCTTCATTGTCTATGATACCACCTATTTTAGTTTCATCTGTAAACTTAGAAACAATGCCATTTGCATTCTCATCCAAATAGTTGAAATGGATGGCAAACAGCAATAGGTCCAGCGCTGCCCCTGAGGCACACCACTGGCCAAGGGTCTTCAGGAAACAATCATCCATCACCTGCTTCATGCCATCAAACTAATTATGTATCCAAATAGCTAGCTTTCTTTGAATCCTATGCAATCTAGCCATCCAAAACAGCATACCATGCAGAAAAACCTTGCTGGTCCATATGGATATGCTGTACTCATTGACCTTCTTGGTTACTCCTTCAAAAAACTCATTCAGATTCATGAGACATGATCTCCCACACACAAAACCATGCTGACTATTCCTAATTAGTCCGTCTAACGTTCCAAATGCATATATATCTTAGGGTTATACAAAAAGCTGGAGAAACTCAGCGGGTGCAGCAGCATCTAAGGAGCGAAGGAGATAGGCGACGTTTCGGGTCGAGACCCTTCTTCAGACTGGTCAGGGATCAGGGAAACAAGATATAGACAGTGATGTGGAGAGATAAAGAACAATGAATGAAAGATATGCAAAAAAGTATTGATGATAAAGGAAACAGGCCATTGTAAGCTGTTTGTGGTGTGAAAGCTAGTGCGACTTGGGTGGGGGGGGGGGGGGGGAGATGGAGAAGGAATGTCAGTGCCCGAGGGCTGAGGGAGAGGGGGGGAGGGGGCATTTTGGGTTAACAGAATTGAGAAAATTCAATGTTTAAGCCCAGAGGATGCAGACTCCCCAAGCGGAATATGAGGTGCTGTTCCTCCAACTTGCGGTGTTGCTCACTCTGGCCGTGGAGGAGGCCCAGGACCGAGAGGTCGGACACGGAATGGGAGGGGGAGTTGAAGTGCTGAGCCACCGGGAGGTCGGGTTGGTTATTGTGGACCGAGTGGAGGTGTTCGGCGAAACGGTCGCCCAGCCTCCGCTTGGTCTCACCGATGTAGATCAGCTGGCATCTGGAGCAACGGATGCAGTAGATGAGGTTGGAGGAGGTGCAGGTGAACCTCTGTCGGACTTGGAATGACTGCTTGGGTCCCTGAAAGGAGTGGATGGGCGAGGTGAAGGGACAAGTGCAGCATCTCTTGCGGTTGCAAGGGAAAGTGCCCGGGGAAGGAGTGGAGTGGGAGGGAAGGGAAGAATTGACAAGGGAGTTGCGGAGGGAGCGGTCTTTGCGGAAGGCAGACGGGGGGGAGATGGGAAGATGTGGCGAGTGGAGGGGTCACGTTGGAGGTGGCGAAACTGGCGGAGGACTATCTGTTGTATGCGCTGGCTGGTGGGGTGAAAGGTGAGGACCAGGGGGACTCGGCCCTTGTTGTGAGTGGGAGAATGGGGCGAGAGGGCAGTGTTGCGGGGTATGGAGGAGACCCTGGTGCGAGCCTCATCTATAGTGGGGGAGGGGAAACCCCGTTCTCTGAAGAACGAGGACATTTGTGATGACAAATATATATCTTATCTCTTATCCTTCAGAATCCCCTCCAGTAACTTACGTGTACCATAGATGTTGGGTGTACTGGTCAATAATTCTGTTTTTTCTTGTAGCCCATAAATAAAGACACAACATTAATCCCCTTCCAGTCCTCCAGTACCTCTTCCTTGACTAATAATGATGCATATATCTCAGCCAGTGCTCCTGCAATTTCTTTTATAACTTACCACTGTATTCTTGGACATATATGATCAACCCTAGAAAATGATCTACCTTGGTACATTTTTAGACGTCGAGTGCTACCTCTGCTATAACCTGTACTATCCTCACGCGTCCCTATTAACATTGCCCAGTTTCATATTCATCATGACTTTCTCCAAAATAAAAAGAGGAAAATGTATCCATTGAGGACCTCTCCCATCTCTTGGGGTGCCACATGGAATGTCTAATTTGGTCTTTGAGAGCCCTATTCTCATGCTAGTTACTTTTTTCCCCTTAATATAGTTAAAAGCTTTTGGGGTTCTCCTTATTTTTCTTTGACAAAGCTATCTCATGCCCCCTTTTTATCCTATTGATTTCCTTCTGAAGTTTCCCCCTTATTCCATCGACTCTACCAGGATTTAAATTACCGTATATCCCGGCAATTAAGACGCACCTGTGTCGAAGACGTACCCCCATTTTGAGTTGCTAAATTTTGAAAAAAGGCTGGCGGGACAGAATTTCTCACACTCAAAAAAAAATAAAGAAAGTAACATCTCAATTTGCTGAAGGCTTCCAGATCTCCTCCATTCTGAATGGAGGAGATCTGGGGGGTCGAGGGTGATGGCAGGTGGAGAGATGGTGGGAAAAACGGGAGCACACAAGTTGAATCAGTTGTGATCTTATTCAATGACAATATCAATTGAGGTTACTCGCGCTGATACAGGAGTAAGCTTCACCGCCCGCTGTCCTGTTATCCATCGCCCACTGACCTGCTCCGCTCTATGATGTTTGCTCTTGAGCTGGTTACCTACATTGAAAGACATGGACCAGGCGGTGAATGCCATGCAGTGTCACCCAGCGCAGCAAGTAAGGCCATGTCCTGCTCTCGGCGGCAGTCGGAATTTAAGGATTTGCAGGAAGCGGCTGACATGGGTGAGGGGCGAGCAGCAAGAGAGAGGTGTTCAGAGCACTGCCAGAGATGTGCAGGCCGGCAGAAGGCGCTGAGGTGACGGCCGGTTCCGCTGTCCAGTCCCAGCGGCCGCTCGCAGCTACCCGAGCCACTTCCATCCCCGGCCACAATGCGGTGGCTCCGCGCCCGGAACGCCACGGCAGCGGTGAGTGAGTGAGTTGCTCCCCGGCCCCCTCCTTCTCAATGCTCCTGCCCGTGCTGACCTGGGCCAGACTCCCCACACGCTGTGATAGGAACTCTTCCCCCCCCCCCCCCCCCCCAGTGTCACTGTCCTTTTACAGCCGCTTCCCACTTTACAGCCGCTTCCCATCAGCTGCCAGCAATGAGGGATAGACTTGTTCTTGATGTCGCTGTAATGACCGATAGCCAAGTCTATCTTGGCTAACAACCTAACCTTCGGCCTCCAAGACGCAGGTAAATTTTTGTGCCTTATTTGTGGGTAAAAAATAGCGTCTTCATTGCCGGGAAATCCTTAATCCTAGCTGCTGTATCTGACCCATGCCTTAATATTTCATCAACCAGGTTCCCTTTTCTTACTAGTTTTGCTGTTCACCGTAACAGCAACTTGCAGAAATTGAACTCTCGCTATCTTACTTTTATAAGCCATTTGACAGACACCTCTAGGTCTGCAACAGCCTACTCCATGATCAAGATGATCATTTTCCTATTTTATTACTGTTAATATATCAGCTTTCCAGCTTTTTCCTTCTCTACCTGTAAAAATAAACCACATTTTGAATAGATACATATCTTTGTGAACGAGAGGAAAACGAGGCAGAGCCAGTACCTTTGTGGAATTGGTTTACCTTTCAATTAAAAAAAAACAACCCTCCTATCATCATTAGTTCTTAAGTGCCAGATTTTGTTAGGTCAGTGATATATCTCTGTGATGGTCAAGCCATAGTCCATGAATATACATGCACAGTGACATTTTAAAATAGTCTGGTTCACCATCTTAACTGCAGTACTTCAGTGAAATTACTCAAGTGGACTTGCAAAATCTTTGCATAGTTACTGTTGCTTAATGCTTTTATAGTTTTGTTTTTGGGGAACTAACTTGGGGTTTACGATTTCCATAAAGTAGAAGTCTTTTTTTCAATTGGCTTACTTTAATATTTGGAAAATGCTGATGGTTGCACCATTAATGTTACTTAGACTCAAACCTTTTTATGATCAATGAATGTTACGTTGTACAGAAACAGGAGTATATAAATAAGTAAGTTTATTGGCCAAGTATTCACATACATGGAATTTGCCTTGGTGCTCCGCCCACAAGTAACAACATGACATACAGTGACAGTTACGAATGACTCAGAAAACACTAAGCATTAATAATAATAAAACATTAATAATAAAACACCATTGATCAAGCATGTGAACCAACAAAATACCAGATCAGAGGGAGGCTACAGATTTTTGGCTGTTGATTAGAGCAACTACTCATGGATAAAAACTGTTTTATGTCTGGCTTTGACAGTCTTGAGTCGCCTTCCAGGGGGAAGTGATTCAAAGAGTTTGTGGCCAGGGTGAGAGGGGTCAAAGATGGTCTTGCCCGCTCGCTTCCTGGCCCTTGCAGTGTAGAGTTCATCAATGGAGGGAAGGTTGCAGCCAATAACCTTCTCTGCTAATTGGACGATTCTCTGCTGATCGGACGATTCGCTGCAGCCTCCAGGTGTCATGCTTGGTGGCTGAGCCAAACCAGACCATGATGGAGAAGGTGAGAACAGACTCTACGATGGCCGTGTAGAATTGGACCATCATTGCCTGTGGCAGATTATGCTTCCTCGGCTGCCGTAGGATGTACATCCTCTGTTGTGCCTTTTTGACTGTGGAGTCGATGGTAGCCCCCAACTTAAGGTCCTTGGAGATGATAGTTCCCAGGAACAAAATACTCTACAGATGTGACAGTGTTGTTGATGGTGAGTGGGGTGAGGGGAGGGGGAGCTCTCCTAAAGTCTACAATAAATTCCGCTGTCTTAAGAACATTGAGCTCCAGGTTGTTGTGATGGCACCAGGACACCAACTGTGACACTTCCTGTCTGTAGGCAGATTCCTCCCAGAAAATGGTTAATATTTGTAGTCAGCGATTTTGTGTTAGCAGTTGCTGACCTGTTGTATTTCTGGTACTTTCTGTTTTTGAGATTTCAACAGGGCTTGTACGGTCCTTGAAAGTGCTTCAAAGTCCTGGAATTAGAAACTTTGTTTTTCAAGTCCTTGAAAGTTTCCCTTTTATGATAGAGATATTAGTTCATGCACTGTGGTGATTTTTTAATCATGCCTATAATGCTTATTTTTATTAAAAGTCAGGAAACATTGTTACATACGTTTGCTAACAATGTTCCCAGTAGGAGGGTGGGGGAGCACTAGGACCCAGCAGTCAGACCACGTGCTGTCTGCATCGTGGAGATTGTGGGTCTGGTGCTGGGCCTGGGGAACTCTGGTGAGGATACGGGTCTGGCCCGGTAGAGGCCGGTGGAGAGGCGAGGGTCAGCGGAGTCGCTGGCACAGGCCCGTGGGGGGCTGGAGTAGAGATTCGGGTCGGCGGCAACAGCATCGGTGTCCGGGGAGACAGTGAAGGTCGGCGGCATCGGCGGTGGCCCAGCCCAGGGAGGTGTTGCGAGTCGGCAGCTTGGGTGGTCCGGGCCTGGGAAGGTGGTGAAGGTCGGAGAGGCGGTGGATGTTGTTGCTGCTCCTTGTGGTTGCAATCTCGGCCTAATGGTGGTCGGGCAGGTGGCGGTGCGATCCAGCAGTGGAGCTGTGGGCGGGAGGTCGAGTCGAGTGTCAGTGGAGGGTCTGGAGTGGGTGGGTGGGTGAGTGAATGAATGGGGTGAGTGAGTGGGTGGGTGTGAAGGCCGGGAGTGTCGGGGCGTGTTGGTGCCTATAAAAATACATGATTACCATCTTTTTCTTTACTTGTTTGATAATTATATTTCATCATAATTAGTTGGTGCAACCGTGCAATATTTTGTCATATTATTAAATTAAGTATTTTATGTTTTATTGTACTAGCTGTACACTGGGATGTATTGATTGGCTATATTCTTGTTTGACCCTCTTGGGAAAACATGAAATGACGCCCCTGTTTGACAGCTCCGGCACCTAAACAATTAACACTGCAACACTGCTCACAAACTCCCCATGTATCATACAATAATGAAGAGTAAACTCTAAGCTACAAACTCATGTAGGTGCTTCCAATAAATAGGGGTCTGGAGTTTTCTGGGGCAAGTCTGTGAAGCAAGGTAGGACCACATGGCTAACGTCACCATTATCACCAAGTCCAACAGCATGCGCAGATCTGCCAGTGATAAGTGTTGAGCTGGAAAAAGTGCAACAGAACATAGAAAACAAACTCACTGAAATAAAAAACTTCCAAATAAGATGAGCTTGAAAAATGAAATAAGTTTATTGGCCAAGTATATGCGCTCAACGGGCTCAAACACGCTGGATAAAGTGTACACCAACATCAAGGACGCATACAGAGCTCTCCCCTGCCCATCACTGGGAAAATCCGATCACCTCTCACTGTTTCTACTGCCTGCACACAAACCCCTCATCCGCAAGACCAAACTTGCAATAAAGACGGTCAAAATATGACACCATCCTACAACTCTGGACTGCTTTGATCGCAGCGACTGGGACCTGTTTGCACAACAGGCTACTAGTGGCACAGAGGTAGACTTGGAGGAGTACACATCCACTGTGCTCTCCTACATCAACTGCTGTGTGGAGACTGTCACAGTGGACAAGCAAATAAAGATGTTCCTAAACCGTAAACCGTGGATGAACAAGGAGGTTCAGAATCTGCTAAGGGCACGCAACATTGCCTTTAAGTCCAGGGACACTTCTGCCTACAGTGCTGCAAGGTCGCGGACACCAAAAGCATGTGGCAGGGTGTCAGGGATATTCACTGACTACAAGAGCAGCCCCACCTGCCCCCACAGTGATATCACACTGGCCAATTAATTAAACACCTTCTTTGCACGCTTAGAAACTGGCAACACCACCAGGAGAGGAACAACCCCCGGCCATGGTGGAGGGACAGGCCTTAACACTGAGCACCCAGGAGGTACAGTGTGCTCTGCGTAGGATCAATCCACGCAAGGCTGCAGGCCCTGGATGGAGACCAGGGTAAGGTACTTAAGGACTGTGCTGTACAGCTGGCGGATGTATTTACGAGGATCTTTAACCTGTCTCTATCTCTGGCAACGGTCCCCAAGTGCCTGAAGACAGCTACCATAGTGCCAGTGCCAAAAAAGTCTAAAGTCACCAACCTGAATGACTACCGCCCGGTTGCCCTAACTCCAATACCAATGAAGTGCTTTGAAAGGCTGGTCCTCTCCCACATCAAATCCAGCATCCCTGCATCATTGGACTCTCATCAATTTGCATACAGGGCAAATAGATCCACAGAGGATGCCATCTCTGTGGCTGTTCACACTGTCCTGACCCACCTGGAAAGACAGGGAAACCACGTGAGGATGCTCTTCATTGACTATAGCTCTGTCTTCAATACGGTCATCCCCACCAAGCTCACCACCAAACTCCACCAGCTAGGCCTCAGCTCACTGATATGCGATTGGATCCTGAATTTTCTGACGGAGCGACCGCAGGCAGTGGGACTGGGGCCGCACTTGTCCTCCACTATCACCCTGAGCACCGGCACACCACAGGGCTGTGTACTAGGCACTCACATCTCAGAGGATCTCACATGGTCCACCAACACTGCTGCACTGGTCAAAAAGGCACAGCAAACGACTGTTCTTCCTAAGACCATTGAAACGGACTGGTCTGCCCCAACAGCTGCTGACGACCTTCTACCGCTGCACGACAGAAAGCATACTAGCGTATGGCATCTCTGTGTGGTATCTCAACTGCACAGAGGCGGAGAGGAGAGCTCTTCAGCGCGTCGTCCACAGAGCGCAAAAGATTATTGGGACACCGCTACCAGCCTCTACCACACACGGTGCCTTAGGAAGGTCGTCAGCATCCATAAAGACTCCTCTCACCCTTGTAATGGACTGCGTCATCCACTGATCTATTGGCCCGGTATGCAAACTGCAGAGGGTCCAGCAGGGGGTTTTTGATATTTTTCAGCTGGGCCAGCACAATTCTTTCAAGGGTCTTCATGACTACAGAGGTCAGTGCGACAGGCCTGTAGTCATTAAGACCAGTAATCGTTGTCTTTTTGGGTAAAGGGACAATAGTGGAGACTTTGAAGCAGGCAGGGAAGAACAGTACAGGTTTGCAGGGACTGGTTGAAAAGCAAGGTTTTCCATTATCATGGTTTCAGATTGAACAACTGAGATGAGAAAATGGACCATCAGTGCTCTATTGAAGTACGAATGTAGTTTAGTGTCGTTATGTGCAACCTGGACTAATGGATTGACTGATCACCTTCTCAGATTTCCCTAAAAATCAGTGTCTGCACATCAGAGCACACAAGTAACACAACAAAAACAAGGTCTCAACTCCAAATTCCAATGGCATTTGGCAATAATACGATCTATTCATAACTATTCATAATATTCATAATTATTCATAATAATTTGAGTGGTTCATAACTTCGAAGGATCTGTGTTGAAAGTTGATTTTTCTGCTGTGTTCTTTGTACCAGAGATGTGCAAAACATGATTTTCAATCTGAGATGGTGACCAGCCAACCTACTTACTTTTATTTGGTAAATAATCAAATGATCCAATACCAAGCAATATATATATATACAAGTTTCTGATAAACAATCAATGTTTGCTGGATTTTGCCCCTTGAAAGTGGGATTTTTCGACCTTGAAAGTCCTTAAAGCCCTTGAATTTATAGCTTCTTCTTCTTTCGTGTGGCATGCGTCTAAAGTTGGACAACTTGTTCTATTTGATCTTCCGTATGTGCACGTCGAGTTGATTGCATTAGTCGAAACAGGGCGGACCACGTGAAGGTTGCAATCTTCCACCCCAATTTATAGCTGTTCCAAGTGTACGAACCATGTATAAACATTTGTACAATTTTGCATTTATATCTGAATTTTGATGAAATTCACAAGGTTACCAACTTGTTGTCAACCTCAATGTTTTATCTTCAGTCTGTGTTCATGCATATTGCAGAGTAGATTGAAATCTCCAGCATCTCCATGATTTTATGATAAGTTTGAGTTTATGGTATAAATATCCCTGAAATAGCTTTATTTTACAATCCATGCTAAGCGCCTTTTGTGGAATGTTCTTGTGTGGATTGCACGAATAACTGAAAAGTTTTGTCTGACGTTTGCATTGCTTTTTGTAGTATTCCACTATCAAGGCCTGCTTTTGCTAAAGATTTTCGGGACCATGCAGAACAACAGCATATTGCAGCACAACAAAAAGCTGCCTTGCAGGTATGTTTTAAATAGCTTTTCGTACTAATAATATAACTTGAGAATTATATTCTCATTTGTCAGGTCTCTAGTGGAAAAAGCAGATTGAGGACTGTCATTTTGCTCCATTGTGAACCATTTATATACTTTTAATTGTCTGCCAAGTCTCAACGTTTAACATCTTGAAATCTACTAATATGGCAGAATCACTAATCTGTTATGGTGTGGAAAGCAGTCATATGAACTGTGAAATGAACATATGAAAGTAGTCATATGAATTCTGCCAACTCTTGTAATCCTGTCAGTACAGTTTCCCTTTTTATTCCCCCTCCATAATCTCCCACATACTCCTACATGGCTCTGCGTTATTATCTTTGCTCGCCTAGTTTCATTTTTAAGATAGTGATCCAGTTACCATCCTTCCAGGCAGTGAGTTATAGATCCTACCTACTGTTCATCCTTGCAATACTCCTTTATCTTTTGCACAAATGTTTTAAATCTGCGTATTCTGATCTTTGAACCATTTGCTAATGAGAAAAGCTTCCCTTTATGTACCCTGACTAAAACAATCATGAGGCCTGTGTCTAATCTCTTCACCGCCACCTTTACTTCGAGGAGCAAAGTGCCCCACCTTTCGCACTCTACCTTTCATAGCCAAATTCTTACTACTCTTGAACTTTTTGAGGAAATACTTTTTGCACCCCTTCCAGGACGTTTGTTATTAATGTATGTTTACTAGTTCATTAATTTTAGCTGGAAATATTGCATTTGCTGTTATTTGTAAATATATTTAAATCAATGTCAAACAACATCAATTTGGAACTAATCTAGGTTATCAGTTGACTTTGTATTATATTGAACATTTTTGTTTAGAACAAAAATCTAATGCATATTCTTTCATTTGATCCTCAGCATGCACACGCACACTCATCAGGATATTTCATAACTCAAGACTCTGCTTTTGGAAATCTTATTCTTCCTGTATTGCCTCGTTTGGATCCAGAATAAGCATTCACAAAGACAATTTCAATGTTGGGGAGATTATTTTCAGAAATCAGACTACTTGTCGCATTTGAAAGAATATCAATAAGGGATGTGAACTTTCTTCAGTTGATGCTACCAGTGCATCATGCGATTTCATCTTGCAAGTTCAGTGTACATTTGCCAGAGGGAAGCAGATGCCCAATTTCTGTTAACCATTTAATTAGAAACATCTCTGGATTTCATTTGACTGTCCCTCATTTACGATTAAATTCACCAGCAATGAAAGATGCCAGTTTACCCAAACAATTTAAGTGAACATAATCTTGCACACAGAATGTATCTGCAAGAGACTTAGTACATTATATACTGTATGGAGGTTCATCACTATAACCATTTCAGCCTGCTTAATGCAAACAATGTTCCCTAAACCAGCCTCTTACGGCATTTAATGATTACATATTTTTTAAATGGGTTACAGCAGACAATTGTGATATTGAGTAAATGTCATAGATGGTATGAGGAGCAATCATGTCAAAGAATTGTCCAAAAATATGAATGTTATTGGAATGTAGGAAAGAAAAGGCTTCCCTCAATGGTTCAGCAATCTCTATTTAATGCGTTCCTGGTCTTGTAAGCAAGCATGATTCCAAACGACATCCTGGTGTAGGGTCAGTTTGACATTTTCTAGCTGGGGGTACGACATTTAGCCTTTGGTTGAGGGGAGAATAAAAAAACAGCCAAGACTTCCACTGTTGACATTAAACCTGTGTTGCTGGTGTAGGCTTCAGGGTAGCATCTGGTGTAGTCGTGCTGTTTAATATTCAGCAACCAGGTTTTAATGTCCAGATTGGACAGATACCAGAGGGTAAATTGTGCCTTGGCAAGGAGCCAAGATCCAGATGGAAGGGACAAATGTTAAGTTTGATTAAAATGTGTCAATTAGGGCAGCAACAAATTGTTCAACTGGTTTGCTAAAATTGTCTCTAATATATAGAGCGGATAACTTGATCCCTTTTCCTGCAAACATCTATCACAAGTTTGTTTGTTGTAACAGCAATTGTTTCCTAGTTGTAATTTAAAGGATGTGTTAAGTTTAGTTTACAGACACAGCATGGAAACATGCCCTTCGGCCCACCGAATCCACGGCAAACATCGATCACCAGTTTACACTAGTTTTATGTTATCCAACTTTCTCGTCCACATTAGGGGCAATTTTACAGAGGACTATTAACCTACAAACTCGCATGTCTTTGAGATGTGGAAGGAAACCGGAGCACCCAGAGGAAACCCATGTGGTCACAGGAGAAAATGCAAACTGCACATGCACAGCGCTCGAGGTCAGGATTGAACCTGTGTCTTTGACACTGTAAGGCAGCAGATCTACCAAGTGTACCACTTACAATAACATCTTTGGAGCCAATATTGCACAGAATTAAATCACAAACTCTTCAGCTCAACTGGCTTGTTTTTCTGTTTGCATGGAGGACATATAGCCCCTGTTGCAGCCCTCATTTTAGGAATAGAAGTTTCAAGTCTGCTTTGCAACCTAAGAACTCAAACTGTGGTGCAAATCCATTCATTTTGATGCAAAATAGTTTTGAATGCCTCTTGTATTTTGTGAAAATAGAATTGTTCCACCATTTTATAAAATGTTAATCCCACAGACGAGGCAACACATATTCCTTTTAGGTGATAACTTGTGTTAACTGGATCTGCACAAAGGAACTGTTTTTGTAAATGACTGTAACTACGCAAATAGTCACTTTATTTTGTCTACTTTTATTTGGTTTAACCATAATTTGAATGAGTGAATTTGTGTTTGTTGCAGTTATACATGCATTCTCTTGGGCATCAGGTGTTTGATTTATTACAGAATATAAAAAATATTGTAAACATGCGAGTCAAACGTATCAAATTAATTATCTCCCAGACTTTGGTAAGGCTCCAAGAGTCGTATTATAAAAGGAGAAATTGTTTCGGTGGAAATGGAAAGATTATTTCCAGGTAGGTGTGCTGTCTGCAGAGTTGATCAGTATGGTTCATTCAAATATTGATATAATTGCCTGCCATTTGTGATGTTTTAGGAGTGTAATAAAATTGCTGTTTTTTGCAATTAATTTTAAAACTTATTTCATATGTAATGGGTTACCTTTTGTTAGTGCTCTTCCACAACAGCAGAATTTCTGCAGGTGTCTGCATTCCTTTTAGTTATGGCACGTGTGAACACGTTTCAAATACATAACGGCAAAAACAAAAGAAAGTGAGAATGCTCAACCTTTTTCTACTGGAGTCCCTGACCTTGACTCGTTTTGAGATGGTTGAGAAATATACGGACTGGAATTTGGTTGTACATTCCCAAGTTGCTATGTTGGGATTTGAACTTTAATCCATTTGAGCAATGTATTCCACCATGACGCTCTTGCAACTGTTTGTCAACCAGTAAAATGCATGCTGATTAATTTTTCTATCTTCTAACCTTGGGCTGATACAGGGAGTATACAGTAATAGCCCTGTCCCACTGTACTTGGTTCTTGGTTACTTGGTCCTCCAAAATATTCCAACTGGAATTTAAACTGGAGGTGGTGAAGGGAGGGGTTTAGCCAGAGAGGGTTATTGGGAAGAAAGTGCACCTTTAAATTTAGTTGCATCTGGCTGGGCAACCGGGGCTTGGTGGAGATTATTCCATGGTTTAATAGTGCGTGGAAAGAACAAATTGCTGTACACATCTGTCTTTGAGGCTGGGACCATAAATTGGATCGAATGCCCTCGTCTGCTCCTAATTGGTTTGGGGTTGGTGTAGGTCTTGTGATCTATGTCTAGCTGACCATTTAACATTTTGTAAAAACAGGTCAAACGGTGAGCTTCACGTCTGTCTTGGAGAGGGTTCCACCCCAGAGAATTGAGAAGTTTGGTGACACTCGCTTCTCTCTCATAGGTGTTAGTAACAAATCAAGTGGCCTGTCTTTGGACACGTTCGATGGATGAAATGCTTTTATCTGTCTATGGGTCCCAAGCTGCAACTGCGTAGTCCAGATGAGGTCTAACGAGGTACAGCTTCTCCTTGACAGAAGCTGAACAATGATGGAAGTTGCGCCTCAGGAAGTTTAGGACACCTGTTGTTTTCACAATTTGTTCTTTCCACGCACTATTAAAGCATGGAATAGAAATAGAAACATAGAAAATAGGTGCAGGAGTAGGCCATTCGGCCCTTCGAGCCTGCACCGCCATTCAATGTGATCATGGCTGATCATCCAACTCAGTATCCCGTACCTGCCTTCTCTCCATACCCCCTGATCCCTTTAGCCACAAGTGCCACATCTAACGCCCTCTTAAATATAGCCAATGAACTGGCCTCAACTACCTTCTGTGGCAGAGAATTCCAGAGACTCACCACTCTCTGTGTAAAGAATGTTTTCCTCATTTCGGTCCTAAAGGAATTCCCCCTTATCCTTAGACTGTGACCCCTTGTTCTGGACTCCCCCAACATCGGGAACAATCTTCCAGCATCTAGCTTGTCCAACCCCTTAAGAATTTTGTAGGTTTCTATAAGATCCCCCCTCAATCTTCTAAATTCCATCGAGTACAAACCGAGTCTATCCAATCTTTCCTCATATGAAAGTCCTGACATCCCAGGAATCAGTCTGGTGAATCTTCTCTGTACCCCCTCTATGGCAAGGATGTCTTTCCTCAGATTTGGAGACCAAAACTGTACGCAGTACTCCAGGTGTGGCCTCACCAAAACCCTGTACAACTGCAGTAGAACCTCCCTGCTCCTATACTCAAATCCTTTCGCTATGAATGCTAACATACCATTTGCTTTCTTCACTGCCTGCTGCACCTGCATGCCTACTTTCAATGACTGGTGTACCATGACACCCAGGTCTCGTTGCATCTCCCCCTTACCTAATCTGCCACCATTCAGATAATAATCTCCACCAAGCCCCGGTTGCCCAGCCAGATGCAACTAAATTTAAAGGTGCACTTTCTTCCCAATAACCCTCTCTGGCTAAACCCCTCCCTTCACCACCTCCAGTTTAAATTCCAGTTGGAATATTTTGGAGGACCAAGTAACCAAGAACCAAGTACAGTGGGACAGGGCTATTACTGTATACTCCCTGTATCAGCCCACTGTTACATGATGAGTCTGACCATTCCAACGTAGATCATTCTCTAATTTGATGCCAAGATACTTGGTTTGTTTGGATTCTTCAAGGGTGACACCAAGTATGTTGTAAGATGTGACACGTATGGTTTCACATTTGGAAGGGTTGAACTGCATGCCCCATTGTTGTGACCACTCGACCATAGTATCGAGATCCTTTTGGAGAGATTCTTCATCATCAGCTGACTAAATTGGACAGTACAGCAAACAATCATCAGCGAATAGTCTGGTCGTACTTGCGACTTTTTCATGGATGTCATTGATGTAAAGCAAAAATAGGTGTGGGCCAAGTACTGTGCCCTGGGGTGTACCATTCAACACTGGGTGCCAATTGGAGCTCTTTCTGTTCACACACACGCGCTGAAGACGTTTTGTCAGGAAACTGGAAATCCATCGTTTCGTGTTGGAACGAATACCGTAGAAGTCAAGCTTCCGAAGCAGTCTCTGGTGTGGGATGACATCAAATGCTTTAGAAAAGTCCAGTACAACTAAATCCATGATGACATTACTGTCAAGGTGCTTGGCCAGGTCATTTGTTGTCAGGATAAGCTGAGACTCGCATGATCTATGCCTCCTAAATACGAGTTCATTCAAGAGTTCTCCCGAGTTTGCCCTGATTCGAACTCGGAGATTTACTGTAATGGCTGCTCGTAAGTACTCGGGGCTCTCGTGGACATTTTTCAACATGTTGAAAAATCTTCACGAGTCTTCCTGAGCTTACCGCATTTCCCGAGTACCTGCCGTTAGCATAACGAGCCGCTAAGAGACGTCCCCGAGCTCCGACATACCCGCTATGTTCATTCTATGTGCTTACTACGAGTTAGATTTTTTTTTAAACTCAGGAGGGCACTTGAATGAACTCGTACAATGGGACAGGGCTTTAAATGAGGATACTGAGAGCTGTGGAATAACAGGGATCACACAGTTCAATCTTGAATCCTGTTTCATGCAATGATGAAAGGGACAGAGGAGTGAGTAATATGAGGCCAACAGTCCGAACCACACCCTGCACAGCTGGAACAAAACCTGCTTAATTCTTAAACTTCAAACCATTTGTAATAAATGCCAACATGCAATTTGCTTTAACTGCTTGCTTACGTGATTCATCGATTAGATTACCTAGATCATTCTGAACTTCCAAGTTTGCAGGTGATACAAAAGTGAGTAATATTGCAGATAGTGAAGATGGATGTCAAAAAATTGCAGCAGGATCTTGATCAGTTGGCCAGGTTGGCTGAGGAATGGTTGATGGAATTTAGTACAGATAAATGCAAGGTGTTGCAATTTTTGGGGATGTCTAACGAGGATCGGACCTATACAGTGAATGGCAGGGCCCTGGGGAGTGTTGCAGAGCAGAGTGATATAGGAGTGCAGGTACATGGTTCCTTTAAGGTAGTGTCACAGGTAGATAGGGTGGTCAAAAAGGCGTTTGGTACATTGCCCTTCATTAGTCATAGTACTAAGTATAATATATGTTGGAGGGGTCATGTTGAAGTTATATAAGACGTTGATTCGGCCGCATTTAGAGTATTGTGTTCAGTTCTGGGCACCATGTCGCAGGAAAGATGTTGTCAAGTTGGAAAGGGTATAGAGAAGATTTACGAGGATGTTGTCAGGACTCGAGGATCTGAGCTATAGGGAGAGGTTGAGCAGGCTGGGACTTTAATCCTTGGAGAACAGGAGGATGAGGGGTGATCGTACAGAGGTGTATAAAATCATGAGAGGAATAGATTAGGTAGACACACAGAATCTCTTGCCCAGAATAGAGTCATAGAGTGATACAGTGTCGAAACAAGCCCTTCGGCATAACTTGCCCGCACCAGCCAACATGCCCCAGCTACACTAGTCCCATCTGCCTGTGCTTGGTCCATATCCCTTCAAACCTGTCCAATCCATGTACCTGTCTAACTGTTTCTTAAACAATGGGATACTCCCAACCACAACTACCTCCCCAGTGACGGGATCAGATTAGGCTCCTATTGAGCCCATTCTTGATTAATAGTTTAATTTTACCTATCATGTTATTCCATAACACCAACCCCATCAAAGTTTGTAGATTATTTTTCATTTTTAATTGACCCTCCTCACTCCCCTATCCCAAGGCAGAGCCACATTCCCTTGTTTAAAGAGAGATATCAAGGAATCACTCCACACTTCCTGATATATATGTTCTATGCATTACATTTTCAGAGTTCCAAAGCAGCCCTGTTTTTATTTCTGACGATTCTCTCCAGTAAGCAAGTTTTTTTTCAGGTAGTTACTTCCCGAGGCATTAGTCACCCTTGCTGACTCTGCCATCAATTTGCAAGTGGTTCTAAATCTCTGGGTGATCCCTTTGCACGTAACATATTTATTTACAGCCTCAAAAGAGTGTAATCCAATGATTCCGAAGTGCCCACACACAGAGTGTGCTCTAGGACCGGCTCTCTGCACAGCGCTCTTTAATAAATGTACAACTCTATATTTGGGGTAAAACCCATTAAAATCACACACAATCCAGCAACCAATGAAGAATCGGCCATACCCATTCTCCCTATAAATACGACAATTCAGCTAATTCCAAGAACTACAGAAACATATAAAATTCTTAGAGGAATGGACAGGGTTCCCGATGTTAGGGGAGTCCAGAACCAGGGATTACAATTTAAGAATTAGGGATCATTTAGGACTGAGATGAGGAAAAACTTTTTCACCCAGAGAGTTATGAATCTGTGGAATTCTCTGCCACAGAAGGCAGTGGAGGCCAATTTACTGGATGTTTTCAAGAGATAGTTAGATTTAGCTTTTTTGGCTAATGGAATCAAGGGATATGGGGAAAAAGCCAGAACAAGGTACTGATTATGGATGATCAGCTATGATCTTATTGAATGACGGTGCTGGCTCGAAGGGCCGAATGGCCTACTCCTGCACCTATTTTCTATTTCTATTTACATATGTATTCTAAATCAAAAACTTATATTGCTTTGATTTCTAAACAATCCATGTAATTTGCGGTTGTTTTGCTTCATCCCTGGGTCTGAGCCATCAACATGGGTTTACACCTAAGGTCAGAAAGCAGTATCAGTGGCTGTTGCTGGATGCTGGTTCACACCAAAGATAGACACAAATAACTGGAGTAACTCAGCAGGTCAGGCAGCATCTCCAGAGAAAATGAATAGGTGACGTTTCGGGTCAAGGCCTTTCTTCAGACTGAGAGCCTTGGGAGAGGGAAACGAGAATATGGAAAGGTATGCAGAACAAATGAATAAAAGGAATGCAAAAGGACAAATCAAAGCCAGCAACAATGATCAAGGTAAGCCCACAACGGTCCATTGTTGGCTGTAGAGAAGCTGATAACGAGTGATACAAACAGTGAAACTCAGCAGGACGACATGGAACGACCGGGTGGCGCCAACAATCTGTCTGTCCCTTCCTTCTTTGTTTTTTTTAATAGTATGTGTTAAATGTATGGTTTTAGTGTTATTTAGCTTGTACTATGTTGGGGAGTTGAGAAAACTTTTTAAAAATCTCTTACCTCAACAGAGATGTGACTTTTCCATATCATATCTCCGTCCGCACTGCGGTCTAACATCGAGGAGTTGGTGGCCTTTGCTGGAGATCAATTTCAGGAGCTCCAACCGCGGGAACCTGTGGGACTTACCATCATGGAGCTCACAATCCATTTGCCAGGGATCGACGCCTGAGCTCTAACCACGGGAGCCTGCGGACTTTAACATCGTGGAGCTTGCGGTCTCTAGTTAGAGACCGACTTCAGGAGCTCCAAGTCGCGGGAGCTTCAACCGCCCCGACGTGGGAACTTTAACCGCCACGACGTGGAAGCTTCGACTGCCAGCTGCAGAAGCTTTGATCGCCCCGACGGATGGTTCAACTGCCCTGACCATGGAAGAAAAATGAGGGAAGAAGATTAGACTTTATTGACTTCCATCACAGTGAGAAATGTGGAATCCGCTGTGGTAGATGTTTTATGTAACTTTTATGTAGCTTTGTGTCTTTTTTTTTAGTATGGCTGTATGGTAATACGATTATCACTGTACCTTACAATACCGTACACGTGACAATAAAAGACCTTTGAAACAAGTACAATGACTTGGGTGGGATGGAGAGAGGGGATACTATTACCTTTTCTTGATCATTGTTGCTGGCTTTCATTTGTTCTTTTGCATACCTTTTATTCATTTGTTCTTCATACCTTTGCATATCTCGTTTCCCTTTTCCCCTGACTCAGTCTGAAGAAGGGTCTCGACCCGAAACATCACCTACTCCTTTTCTCCAGAGATGCTGCCTGACACGCTGAGTTACCACAGCATCTATTGGGCAGTGAATATTAAAAATATAATTTACAGGTTGGACAGCTCTGCCCAACAAGTAGACTGGATAAAAATGGAGAAAGAGGATTGTTCCCCCTATAATATAGGAGCGATTCTTCTTTCCCCGATGAAACGGAACAATATAATATATAAGAAGAATCCAATTATTCACAGTATAATACAAATTTGGAAACAAATAAAATTAACTTTAAAATTAAGAAACTTATCGCTTCTTTCTCCAATAGTTAACAATCCCTCATTCAAACCATCTATTATTGATAAAATGTTTATCCATTGGGAAAGAATAGGAATTAAAATGATTGCAGATATGTATGAAATGGGAAAACTTCTATCATTCCAACAACTACAACTAAAATACAATCTGAAAAGTAATCAATATTTCAAATACCTTCAAATTCGAGATTATTTGAAAAAAACATACAAGGATATCAAACTCTAACCTCAGATTTATTAGATGAAGGAATGAACAGAAAGGCAGAATCAAGCAATTTAATATCATATTTATATAATATAATTTTAAATATAGAAATACTAACGACAGAGGCAATTAGAAGGGATTGGGAACAAGAATTATTGATAAAAATTCCGAAAGACAGATGGGGAAAAAACCTATTATATGTACATAAATGTTTGATTAATGTTAGGCATAACTTAATTCAATTTAAAATTTTACATAGATTATATTACTCAAAAACTAGACTGAATAAAATATTTCCAAACGTTTCCCCCATTTGTGACAAATGTCTAACTCAAAATGCCACTATAACACATTCCTTTGTCTTCTGTACAAAACTTCACAAATTTTGGAATCTTTGGAACTTTTACAAAATGATTTAACATAAAACTGAACCCCAATACAGAACTGATTATCTTCGGATCAATGGAAGAGGGACGTAAGCTAACTACGTTCCAAGAATCTCTCTTTAATTATGATTAAATAACAGCAAAAAAACATACTTAAATTTGGGGAAAACGCATCCAAGCCAACATTTAAAATGTGGATTTCAAATATGTCAGAAACGTTACATCTTGAAGAAATGAGATTCCTCCTATTAGGCAAAGTGGACCAATTCTTAAAGATTTGGTCTCCTTTTATCGACATCTTACAAGCAAATGGTGCAACATAACCTTAGAAATGAAATGGTTCAGAACTGGGTGACAGGTCAGTAAAGATATTAAATAGGTATATCTCTCCTAATTTATTTTTCCTTCTTTTTTTTTAATATCTCTAGCTTCTTCTTTCTGTTTCTCTCACTATTCATTTCTATTCTCTGTCTTATCTATCTCTTTTTTGGGCTCTTATCATATCACCATCACTATTGCCTATGACACTCTCTATTTTCTTTCTATCACTGTTCTTTTATTATTAAATTAAAAATAAAAAGTTGTACAAGAACTGTAATATGTCTGTATGCATCAGGTATTTAGGTACCACATTACTGTATTTACTTCTAACAAAAAAGAGTTGCTCCAGCATTTTGTGTCTATCACCAGAGTCTGTAGAATATTTCTGACTGATGAGGAAACTGTTAGTGAGGATAGGGGGTGGTGGATGGTACAGGTGTGGATTGAGATTAGATAAACTGAATGGGACTTTGGAAACTATTTTGTCAGACTGAGGAAAATGTTGACTTGGTGTTGTCAAGTCTCTGCAGCCAAGAAAGGGTAGACTTGCCTTGGGGTCAAATTGACCCCTGGACAGAGGGAGTTGGCCTCCAAAGAGACTGAGTTGCTTGCACCATACTCATGAAAAATGTGGGATGATCCCATGGACACAAATCAGATGCTGACAGGGGCTCACGAGGTTGATGGAGTAAGAGTATTTTCACAGACTGGGCGTTCCAGAAGGAATGACGGTAAGAGACGAGATGAAGAAACATTTTCTTTGGACGAGAGTTGTAATTCTTTGCAAATCTCTCTCTGAGAAGGCTGTGAGCGTGCAGTTGTTTAGTATATTTGAGAGAGGTTGACTTTTAGACACATGGGGAGATAGTAAATTTAGGGTCGCAGAAGATTGCAGATGTTGGAATCTGGAGCAAGTGCTGAAGGAATTCAAAAGGTCAAACCTGAGTCCACAGTGTGAAGAAGGGTCCAAACCTAAACATTGACTGACCATTTCCATCTACAGAGACAGACTGGCCCACTGAGCTCCTCCAGAAAGCGAGTTCCTCCAGTAGTTAATTTTTTGCTAGTGAATGCAGGAATTGGCCACAAAAGGTTTATTGACTGGTGCTGTTGAAGCAGGCTCGAGCAGACTCCTTTTTGTTGTTCCTGTGACCTGGGGGTGGGCAGAACAACAGGGTGGGGGGATAGATGCAAAAAAATGTAGTAACTCAGCGGGTCAGGCGCATCTCTGGAGAAAAGGAATAGGTGACGTTTTGGCGCGAGACCATTCTTTCTCACGGATCTCAATCTGAAACATCACCTATTCCTTTTCTCCAGAGATGCTGCCTGACCCACTGAGCCAGCCTTTTGTGTCCATGTTCAGTTTAAACCAGCATCTGCAGTTCCTTTCTACACAACAGGGTTAAAGGGGTCAGGGGATTATACAAATGGCCTCTGGAACTTTCCTTGTAAAGTTTCTACCAGTCAAGAGTAACAGCTTAGAAAGATAATGATAACCTCAGTCACAGTGGACCAAGAGAAGGACTGGAGTGTCACATAAACCTTGGTTATTAACGTTATCTTCATTCTCATATTTGGTATTTCACCAACTTCGTTTCCTGAATAATTTAACACACTATTCCAAAAAGGATGAACCACTGATCGATGAAGATGATCCTAGTGAAGAAAAATATGGTAGTAACTACTGTAAATGGATATAGTGATTTTTTAAAATTTGACATGACAATTTTAATTAATAATTATTTCATGTGTTGTACCGTGGGCTTTTTCTCTTCCGTGTGTCGTTATAAGATTTGCATTTACATGGCACCTTTACAGCCAGTAAAGCACTTTTGATTAGCTACTGCTCTAACGTAGAAAATGCAGCAGCTGATTTGGACATAGCAAGCTCATACAAACAGCAGCGTAACAATGATCGATTCATCTATGGATTAGTTGAATTTCTTAGCCATGATCTACGCAGACATAGCACAGTTAATAATCTCTCTTCGGGTCACTTACATCCTCAGCAACTACTTGGTTTATATAACATCTTGAAGGCAATCGAATTTACCAGGCCACTTTGCAGTCGTATAATTGAACAAAAAAACAGAGCATGCCAGAGGACATATTGGGATAGGTATTGGACAAAGAGTTAGATTTTAAAACAAGAAATAGAGTGGAATGGTGTAAGGAGGGAATTCCACAGTCTAGAACCAAAAGGCTCCGTCTCACGGTGTGAGTTCACCCATGAATGACCCCAAGTGAAAAAAAAAACAGGTTGGTGTCTTCTGCCACCAACCTGTTGGTGGCAGAAGACACCAAGAAAGGAATAACGTGTAGGAAAGGAACTGCCAGCAGATGCTGGTTTAAACCGAACATAGACACATAAAGCGGGAGTTAACTCAACTGGACGGGCAGCATTTCTGGAGAGACGGTTTTTGGGTGACGTTTCGGGTCGAGACCATTCTTCGGACTGGTTAGGGATAACTGCATCTGCAGTTCCTTCCGACACAGTGCACATAACGCGTTGGTTGACCCTGATCAATGCCCTCTTCTTCAATATTCAGTTTAAATTTCCAGGGCTGCTGCCTGGCCCGCTGAGTTATTCATTGAAAGTCCAACTGAAGACACTAAAGCGAGACACAGAGTGCTGGAGTAACTCCGGCAGAGTCAGGCAGCATCTCTGGAGAAGAAGGAATAGGTGACGCTTCGGGTCGAGACCCTTCTTCAGACACTGTTGGCCATGATCCGTGCACCGCGTAACCGGAACGTGGCACATCATGAGGGTAAGGTAGGGAGAAAACTTAACGTCAAGCAAGTAAAAGCCCGACAGTTTATAACAACTTGGTATTTACATAGCTTCCTTCCTGTCGTAAAACAACAACAAAAACGCCTCATGGTGCCTCAACTAACCGAAGATCCGGTGAGGAGATATTAGAGCATTTGGCCAAAAGTTTGGCCGTGAATGTGGGGCTAAGAGACCAACATTGAAAAGACGGCAAGACAAAGTGCTGGAGCAACTAACTCAGTGGGCCAGGCAGCAGCCCTGGAAAATGTGGATAATAGGTACAAGTGTAGGAGAGGTGTACTGACTGTGTGGGCAGACACTTTAGTAGTGATTGCCCACCAGTCTCAAAAGCCGCTGAGTCTCCCTGTCCCTGGGATAGCAGGGGGCGATCAAACAGCACAATACCCCACTATGTCATCCCATCACCAATTCGTGCTCTCCAGAGATGCTGCCTGCCCGCTGAGTTAAAGAGTTCCCATGGTAGACTCACAAATCACTAAGGTAAACACACGGGCCACTACGTTATTACAACGAGTTTAAATGTTTTCATTTTTAACTTGAACAGTAAATATGACTCGTGGAAAATATCAAACATGTTTAATTTTTTTCATGAGTTAACAAGTTTCACGGATACCTGCCCTTAGCACCACGAGTCGATAAGTTGCACGCGCGAGTTCCGACACGTTGATTGTACGTGATTACCGCGAGTGAAAACTCGGGGTCCCTCGTGGGCAACTCACACCGTGAGACAGGGGTTTTAGTAGTTGAAAGAATGGCCAGAGATGATAGAGACAGGAATTAGAAGAGCACAAAGATTTCAGAGGGTTACAGTGATTTGGGATATAATGGAGATACCTGTAGGAAAGGGTAAGACCATGAGAGAATTTGCAAACTGATTTGTTTTTTTTAAGTTGAGGCATCGTTTAACTAGGAGCCAGTGTAGGTCAGTGAACACAAGGGTGCTGGGTGAATGGTATTCCCTGTGGGTACCTGACACATTTACAGAAGGTGGAGTAAGGGAGGTTAGCCAGGGACCTACAGGTCTAGTTCTAACACAAGCACAAATGAAGCAAGTGTGGGGCTGGGTGGCACTAGAAACCAGCAGCCCTAGTGATGAGTGATATGATTCAATGTTTCACTTTGAAACAAACATAACGCAGGGTTCTATGAGTCTGGATAGGCACAAAAAGCTGGAGTAACTCGGCGGGACAGGCAGCATCTCTGGAGAGAAGGAATGGGTGATGTTTCGGGTCGAGACCCTTTTTGCTTGCCTGAGGAAGGGCCTCGACCCGAAATATCACCCATTCCTTCTCTCCAGAGATGCTGCCTGTACCGCTGAGTTACTCAACACAACACGGTACAACACATTCAAGGGCATTAAAGCGGAAAAGCAGCTTGAAATAAGTGATTACATTTTTTTTTAGGAGATGCGTAAATAGCAGAAATAGAGGAAAATCAACAATGTTTTCAAAGATGGTTTTTTGTAGGGACTGGGTAGACAACAGTTTAGAATGGAAGGAGGCAGAGGCAGGTCTCATGTCTTACAGAAAAGGAGCAGAGAGGGCCCGAAAGAAGCAGGGAGTGTAGAATTCACATGGGACTGTGGGATGGAATATATCACCTTCAAGGAACTGTGGAAACGGGCAGAGAGGGCAGACTTGCAATGGCGGGGTTGGGGGTTGTTAAACTGACCTCCAGCTGTCAGTGAGGAATGTTATTTATTGTCTTCTGGTGTCAAATGTTCCCTGATGACTGAGAATGCACCAAACACAGCTCATCTTTACCAGTGTGAAGCTAGTTGGAAGGTCTGTGGGTTCCTGGTGTGTAAAAGGTATTAGTCCCAACAAGTTTCTCCAGGACCCAACAGGCCCTTCAGAGCACTTCCCAGTGTCCCAGCCTCTTACCCCCCCGTCCCTCCTTCTCACAGGTGCCACATTGATTCATTCAGTACACCACCTGCCTCTAGCTGATGAGTATGGCTGTAAAATAGTTTTTGAGCGGGCCACGGAGATCATACTTGCTGAGCTATATACTGACAACTGGGAGAGCCGACATCACATCAGTTGAGTATGCAGAGTTGAATCCAGCAATGCCAGTCTCCCCCAGTTGACCACAGGAAAACCTGTGGAGTTTCTGTGAAATTCCAAACTCAAGTTGTTGTTTTTAACGCCACTCTCACAAACAGCAAAAAAGTGATCCATATCGTTGTTAATTCCCAAAAATGGGTCGAGGAGCTCTTCTGGGCCAGTCTATTTCCAAAACGAAACAACATATAAATACAGTCGTGGAGTCTAACAAGAAGAATCCAATAAATAGACCATTTGGCCCTTTCCAGCCAGCAATGGCCATTTAGACAGAAGTATAAAGCAAGCAGCTCTTGTAGAAACAGCAAGAGCCAGAGGCTTCCAGGAACAGGAAAAAATCTCAGGCACTTGCAGCAATGCAGTCTCCAGCCATAATTAGCAGAGGGTTAATCCAGTCATCTCCATTGTCACTGGAAACCAGTGTGATGACTGTACCCAGCCTCATGACCTGTCACTGAGTGATTATGCCCACCCTTAAATAGCAGATCTATCAATAGGATGAAGCAGGCACACTTTCCTAGCTCGATAACAATGGAACCTAGTAACTAATATCTCATTCAGTGTTTATGTGACAAACAAACAGGATGCAGTGTTCATACAAGAGAAAATTCATTTGCCGTTTATACCTTGTTGCTTGAATGTACTAGCAAGGTGATTGTTTGGTGATGATCAATATGGGATAATTCTATCTCCATGGCTTTTGCACTCTTGTTCTTTTGTTTTCAAACCTCTCCCCATCTTTATAATCTCCACATTTTTAGCTCCTTCTGGCCTTTTGATCACCCCCAATTTAATTACTCTTGCACTGATAGATACCCATCCAGATGCCAAGATCCTAGTTACTGGAAGAACTTTCTTTCCTTCTTTGAGGTGATCTTTCCTAATAGGAATACGCCTTGGAACCAGGAGTAGACCATTTAGTCCAGAGATAAATCAGTGGGCTTAAATAATTGCTTACATACATGTGAATTTACGTACATCGGGGAGTTCCCATATCCTGCTTTTCTGTTTGATGTATTAAAGTGGCTAGCCTCTCACTTTTGTACAATTATATTCCATCTCCCGTGGACTCATACTCACTCGTTCTATATCCCTTGAAGATTCTTTACATTCCCCCTTTGTAGCCCGGCTTCGTTTTCTATCATCAATAAACCTAGAAATATAACATTTGGTCCCCTCAACCAAATTGTTGAAACAAGCATTGAATAGACAGGGCCCAACTCCAATCCCTGTGCCACCCCATCGAAGCCAATCACCAACCTAAGGAACGCTTGTTTATTCTTATTTTGGTTATTAAACAATTCTTAATCCATGGAAATACATTACCCCAAATCCAAATGCTCCAAGTCATTGACCAATCAACCATGTGAGAACTTATCTGAAACCTTCGTAAATATAAATCTACTCCAATTCATTCTATTGGTTTTCAAAGGACTCCAACTGACTAATCAAAATGTTCCAGCATCTGCAGTTCCTTCTTAAACAAATCAAATATGATGCCCTTTTTATCAATCTGTCTGGCCTTACTATTACTATTTTCTTGGTGTTCTTCAATTCTTTCCTAATGTTGACATTGCTGACATCATCTTTTTCTAATTTGTTTTTCTTTTTAATTATGGTAGCAGTTGACCGCTGCTTTCCTGATTTGAAGATATGTATGAATGCAAAATTGGGCATCACAGTTACTGATCCTTAATAATTCTCAAGGATGAATCTTGTACCTTTGTGTAAACCAGCATCTTCATCATGTGCTTCATGTGGTCCTTCCTTTTCCAACTTTGAGCTCCAAGGACTGAGCTAAAACACCAAATGTCTTCCCGTTGAGCTGTGACTAGATCATTCTGAGCTATCTCATTGCAATGCAGGCAACAGGATTACTTGATTTATTGGACATGGCAATGAAGATAGAGGGAAAAAAACTTGCCTTTATATCATCTCAGTTGCTTCCAAGTTCTTTTCTATCAATGAAACACATCAATAAAAAAATCAGTCTTAAGATGCAGGTTTAAACAAGACTGCATGGGTCACATTCTCGTGGCAATACGCATGTGAATCTTTTCAGCACCATCTCTAGATTAATCACGTCCTTCCTATGACAAGAATAACATGCCATATTCCAACTTCCACCTCACCAATATCCAGCTGTAACCTTACACCCCAACTCTTGTACTCAATGCCTTGCCCGATAAAGAGAAAGCTTGTCATTAGCCTTTTTTGTCCCTTATCTAACTGTATTGCCACATTCTGGGAACTTTGTACATGTATCCCTCAGTCCCCCTGTTCAACAATGCTCTCCAAGGCCTTGTCAGTCACTGCACACGTGTCCTCTGGTATATTTTCTCAAAATGCATCACTTTCCTCTTGCCGGAGTTAAATTCCATCTGCCATCCCTTTGCCCACTATCACTCTTTATGTAGAGTATGTTGTAACCTTAGAAGACAATCTCCCCCTTTTTTCAGGCTCTTTTGAGGTACTAGACAGGGCTGTCCCTTAAGTCCTTTACTATTTGATATTGCTTTGGAACCTTTAGCCACCGCTATTAGGGAATCCTCTAATATTTTTAGTATTGTCCGTGGGAATAAGACACATAAGCTATCTCTTTACGCAGGTATTATTTATTTCCAACCCTGAGAAATCTATTCCGGCAATAGTAGCATTACTTAATCAATTTAGTAGTTTTTCTGGTTATAAACTAAATCTTAGCAAGAGTGAACTTTTTCCATTAAATAATCTTGTTTTGAATTATGGGCAGTTTCCATTTAGATTGACTACTAAAAGTTTTACTTATTTAGGTATTAAGATCACCAAGAAACACAAGGATTTATTTATAGCCAATTTTATGCCTTTAATTGACCATATTAAACATCAGTTTACTAAATGATCATCAATGTCCTTATCCTTAATTGGCCGAATCAATGCTATTAAAATATTCATTTTACCTAAATTTCTGTATTTATTTCAGACAATACCAATTTTTATTGCCAAATCTTTCTTCGACATTATAGACTCCAAAATGTCTTCATATATATGGCAGAATAAAAATCCCAGAAAAATCCCAAACATTTACAGAAAATGGCGGTTTGACACTGCCGAACCTCAGATTTTACTATTGGGTAGTCAATATTCGTTATTTAACATTTTGGACAAAAGATTTAGAAGATACCCAATGCCCAGGATGGATAAACCTTGAACGTGATTCCTTCCAAGGGCTATCATTGGCCTCTATTCTAGGAGCCTTGTTACCTTCCACAATTACGAGATTGAATAAATATACGACTAACCCAATACTACATACGTCCTGAATATGGTTTCGATTTCGTACGTTTTTTGGACTAAATTATTTTATCTTATTTTCTCTTCCAACCATCTAGTACTGATCAAGTCTTTTTGTTATGGAAGAGGAAGGGATTAGTAGCTTTTCGTGATTTGTTTTTGGAGGGTTGTTTTATGTCTTTCGAACAACTCTCCAATAAATATAAATTACCTAATTCACACTTTTTTAGCTATTTACAAATTTTACATTTTTTGAAGGCTACTCTAACCCTTTTTCCGCTACCACATCAAACCGAAATTTTGGAATTATTTTTACAGCTGAACCCGTATCAGAAAGGATTAACGACTATTTATGAGTTGATTTTGAAATTACAAATATATATATTTGATAAAATTAAGAATGACTGGGAAAGAGAACTCCAAACTTCTTTATCTATAGAGAAATGGGAGAGGATTCTTCAATTAGTCAATACCTCTTCAATGTGTGCAAGACACGCTTTGATACAATTCAAGGTGGTCACAAAGCTCATATGTCAAAAGATAAGTTGGCTCGTTTTTATGGTCATATAAACCCTACCTGTTGCAGATGTAACTCTGAAGTGGCCTCGCTGACCCATATGTTTTGGTCCTGCCCACTTTTGGAGAAATATTGGAAAGTCATTTTTGATACTATTTCTGTGGTCTTAGGTATTGATTTACAACCTCATCCTATTACTGCAATTTTCGGGCTACCAATGTTAGATTCTATTCATTTGTCCCGCTCCGCCCATCGGTTGATTGCTTTTACCACATTAATCACCAGAAGATCTATTTTATTTAAATTGAAAGACTCCAACCCTCCGACCACACTCCAGTGGTATTCTGAAACAATATCATGTTTAAATTTAGAAAGAAATTAGGAGTGACATTGTTGAACCCTTGGTTAAATTTGATAAGACTTGGGGAAAATTTATTGAACACTTTCATACAATATAAATTGCTCCCTCTTTAACCGTTATAAAAACTATTTTACCTCTATATGGTGGAACGGACTGACGACATACAGACTTAAAGTGTTGACATTTTTAGTTCAAATTCTGTTTTGGTTTGTTTAGTTTTTATTTATTTATTTTATTTTTGTCTTATTTTATTATTATTAATTTAATTTATTTTAAAAAAAATTAGTTTTGGGTTGTTTTGTTTTCTCTTTTTTTCCTTTTCTTTTCTTTTTGTGTTTTTTTCTACATTTATGTTTTCTTTTAAAGATTTAACTATATTTACATAGATACATTCAATACATAAATACATTCAATGTGTATTTTGAATAAATTATCCAATTTAAAATTATTTTAAAATTGTTTCCAATTTCGTATACCACCATATATTATAGGGTTTTTTGATTATAGATGTTTTATTCAGTTTTGTGGGAGTTAACAGAATCGAGCCAATTTCAAAAGGCAAGCAGTCTTCCTTTTCCATCTTTAAGCAGTCTGGTTGCTGGTCCATTTCTTCCAACCAAAAGTTCATATTTTTAATATTGACTGCCCAGAAGTAAAACAAAGTATTTCGTAAAGCTAATTCGTCTTGGATTTACATAAATGTTTTTTGCATATCCTATGATTCTTATAATCCCAAATAAAATTTGTGACAATAGAATCAAATTAAAAAAAGAAAATTGGGAAGATATATCGGAATTGATTGAAAGAGGTACAATAATTGCGGGAGAAAGATCATTTGAATAGCATTAATTCTACCAAACATTGAGATAGGAAGTGTTTTCCAATACTTAATATTCTTATGTAATTCATTCACTAAAGGTGGGAAATTTAATTTAAATAAAGAAGTATATGTCTTAGTCACATAAATTCCTAGATATTTAAATTTTTCATTGACTATTTTAAAGGGGGATTGTTGCAATGTATGTAAATTGAGTTCCGTTATTGGCATGATTTCACTTTTATTCCAATTAATTATATATCCCGAAAATAAACCAAATTGAATTATTAGATTTAACAGGTTTGGGATGCTAGTTTCTGGGTTTGTGATGTATATTAATACATCATCTTCATATAAAGAAATTGTATTAACGGCATTTATAGTATTGTACCCATATATGTCTGGATGGGCTCTAACACTTTCTGCTAATGGTTCAATAGCAAGGGCGAATAATAACGGGGATTGCAGGCATCCTTGTCTACAACCTCTAGATAAGTTAAATTTAGATGATAACATTTGGTTTGTTAATATTCTAGCTGTTGGGTTAGTGTATAAGAGTTTAACCCATGTGCAGTACTTCTCGCCCAGTAGAAATATTTACATCACCGAAAATAAATAGGGCCATTCCACCTGATCAAATGCTTTTTCAGCATCTAACGAAATAATTGCTGGATCTACGTTAGCTATTCTATTTGAATATATAATATTAAATAATCATCTCAGATTATAAGATGAGTAACATTTTGGAATAAAATCTGTTTGATTAGGGTGTATTAATTTATTAATCACTAAACTTAATCTATGTGCTAGAATTTTAGTTAATATTTTAGTTCATATTTTCTGATCAGCATTTAAGAGAGCAATTGCTCTATATGAACCTGGATCTTCAAGGTCCTTATCCGTTTTTGGTATAAGTGTTATTGTACATTCGTTTATAGTTTCTGGCAGTTTCTGAGGCCAACAGGGCCTGCGGCCTTTCTGTTTTTTAAAGATCTAATAGACTCTACGGTATTTTTTACTGTTATTTCAGCACCTAGTAATTCTCTCTCTTTCAGATCTAAACCTGTAAGATTACATTTCTGTAAAAATGATTCCATTCCTGCAGAGCATTCTGTCGTTTTGGTTGAGTAAATTTTTTGACAGTATTGTAGAAATCTGTCATTGATTTCCTTCGGCAGTGTTAATATTTCTCCCACATCTGATCTAATTTTGTAAATTGTTTTTTTCCTCATCCAGTTTTCAAAGTTGATGTGCTAATAGTTTTTGTGGTCTGTCACCGAATTCAAAATGTAATTGTTTAGTATGCTGGTAACATTTTATGACTTGGTCTGAATATATTTGGTTTAACATATTCAGGACTGCAATTTTATTATTTTATCATAGATGGCGCAGCCGCATTTTCTATGTCTAATTGCTTTATTTCCATTTCCAGTATCTGTTGTTTAGCCCGATTCTCTTTATTTTGAAAGGCTTGGAAGGAGATTAATGCTCCTCGTATAAATGCTTTAAAAGTTTCCGTGAGGAGTGAGGCAGAAGTTCCAGGGTGGTCATTAGCTTCAAAAAACATATTAATCTGTGTGATAAGATATTCATGACATACGTTTTCATTTAAAACTTGAGTTAAGTCTCCATTGTGTCTGTTTCTCACTCATTCCGTTTAGTTTAATCATAAATGTTAAGGGTGCATGGTCCGAGATTATAATATTATGATATTTTGAGTTGTAAGTAAATGGGATGTGTTTGGAGTCTACTAAAAAAGTCTATTCTTGAATAGGTTTTATGTACCGATGAGTAAAATTAGTATTTTTGTCCGATGGGTTTTCAATTCTCGAGACATCCTTGATATTAGAAGTATTAATATATGAGTTTAGGAATTCACTTGTCTGGGATTTTAATTTTCTTTGTCTTGATGATCTGTCTAAATAGGAATCTAATGTACAATTTAAATCACCACCAATTATTACATTATGTTGTGTAAATTCCAGAATAGTATTGAGCATTTTATTGAAAAACAAAGGGCTATCAAAATTTGGACCATAAACATTAAGAATCACTTTTAAAAAATAACTCACCTACTAATATATCTACCGTCAATATCCGCTATAGTTGATATATGTTTAAAAGGTACACCTTTACGGATTAATATTGCAACCCCTCTGGACTTATGTGAGAATGAGGAGTGATACATTTTAGCAATCAATTTTGCTTTCAATCTATGTTGCGCTTCCTTTTTAAGATGAATTTCTTGAAGGAATATTATATCTGCTTTATGTGATTTTAAATGCGCTAATACTTTACCTTTCTTGATTGGTTCATTAATTCCCTTAACGTTCCAACTACAAAATGTAATTCCTTCACCCCCAATTTCCATATTAATGTCTTGCATCTTATGGTTAGGGTTCAGCATACTAAACCCAACCTTACATCCGAACATCAGATAGATGAATTTTAGATCTCGTAGGTCATCCTGCTGAACATATCTCCTTAAGTAAAACTTATTCCATTCAAAATTAAAATTATAATGTATAAAATAAAAAAAGTGAAAGCGTAAATGATTAGTAAAGTGTAAAGGAAAGGAAAAAACGACATCTACAAGTGTAGTTAGTGATAGCCACACTAGCGTGGCTAGCCATCTAAAGACTTCCGTAGCCTTTGAAAAAAAAAATTAATACTAGCTCCATGCTTTAGTTTAAAAATAAATGTAAATAAAAACAATTTATAGGGAGGGGGGAAAACATTTTTAGGTCCAAAGTATTTGTAATCCGGTAGTGAAAAAATTATTATTCTCAAATTAGAATATTAGTCTCATAAAAAAATATTTATTGAAAATTGGTCAAAAGTATAAACAAAAACCCAAGTTTTTATTAATAATTTGCCTTACTCATAGTTCATATTTTTAACTAATTCTAAGTAGATACAATTAATAATAATTAGTAATCATTAGGAGTGATTAATACTAAAATATAAAAGTTATATGTCAATAGCAAGGAAACATGCTCGATTAGCATTATCAGCTTTCATTAGTCCTTAAGTATAACAAATTAAAGTTCCATTTGTTCTCTGCGAGGTGATAATATCCAGTAACGTCAGGTGGATATTGTTCAATCATCGGTCGTATTCTCAATGGCCTGGGCAAAATCAAGTGCTTCCTTGTGGTCAGTGAAGATATATTCCTTCCTCTTGTAGGTAACTCTCAGTGTTGCGGGATACATCAGTCCATATCTCAGATCTTGTATATTCTTAAGTATTCTTCTTGTCTCTGTGAACAGCGTTCTCTTCCTGGCAACCTCCATGGGATAATCTCTAAATATACTAATCTTGTCTCCTTCAAATTGGAGATATCTGCTGCGAACGATTTTCTTCATCATGTCATCCAAAACATGCTCATATTGCACCTTCACTATCAGTTGTCTTGGGGGGGGGGGGGCGTCCGCCCGTGGGCGGCGTCCCAGTGTCCTGTGTGCCCGACCTAGTAGAGGTTTTTGAACAAGATTTAAGACTTTTTAAAATAATTCTGCAGCAAAATCATGGAGGTCTCGGCTCCCCTCTCTGCCTTCCTGGACGCCAACAATTCTTAAATTCTGCCGTCTCTGACGTCCCTCCAAGTCAATACATTTTTCAGTTATTTTACTCAATAAATCTGGTAAACGCTTGTTCTCGGAGAGAAGCTATTTTGTAGTTTTAGCACTTGTCTCAGCAATTTCCTCTAATTGAGTTATAGCTGTATTTTGTTGATCTACTGACTGGATGACGTGATCCAACCTAGAATTAAAGCTGGATTCCATCAAATTAATTTACCTCTTCGATTTGTTGAAGAAGATATTCTTCCATTGTTACCTTCCAGGCTTCCAGTACTTCATGAACAGAGGCAATGATTTCTTCTTTAATTTCTTCTTTAAAGGATCGTAGTTCTTCTTTAAAGTTCAGTTTTTCTTTAAAACTTTTCAATTGTTTCTTTATACTTGCAATTTCTTGTGAGAGAAAATTTTGAAGTTCCTCTATTTCTGTTTTTTTCGACTGAGACATCTTCCTGGGACGACGTTAAAACTGAGCCCGAGGCTCCAGTCGGGCCTACTATTTCCGCCGGTTGTTTGGGCTTAACGGCTTTTTTCGTCTTGGGGGGGTATGTTGCAGAGACATACCACCAGAGTTGCGTGCCTTATGACGTCACTCACTCAGTGCAAGGTGCCGGTGCGTTATCAGCAGGTCAGTCCTGTTCTTTTTCTCCCGTTTTCAATCAATCTTTGCGTGGAGCTAGCTGGCGGGGACCTCTATTCCTCCATAGCGCCACCGGAAGTCTCAGTACTTTGTTGAGGCACCTTTGCCAGTGATTACAGTCTCAAGTCTTCTTGCGTATGGCGCTACCTCTATTTGGGTAATTTCTCCCATTCTTCTCTGCAGATCCTCTCAAGCTCTGTCAGGTTGGATGGGGAGCATCGATGCACAGCTATTTTCAGGTCCCTCCACAGATATTCGATAGGGTTCAAGTCCGGGCTCTGGCTGGACCACTCAAGGACATTCACAGACTTGTCACAAAGCCACTCCTGTGTTGTCTTGGCTGTGTGCTTAGGGTCGTTGTCCTGTTGGAAGGTGAAGCTCTGTCCCAGTCTGAGGCCCAGGACGCTCCGGAGCAGGTTTCTCTGTACTTTGCTCCATTCAACTTTCCCTCGATCATGACTATTCTCCCAGTTCCTGCCGCTGAAAAACATTCTCACAGCATGATGCTGCCACCACCATGCTTCATCGTAGGTATGATATTTGCCAGGTGATGAGCGGTGCCTGGTTTTCTCCAGATGTGACACCTGGCATTCAGGCCAAAGAGTTCAATCTTGGTTTCATCAGACCAGAGAATCTTGTTTAGGTGCCTTTGGGCAAGCTCCAAGCGGGCTGTCATGTGCCTTTTACTGAGGAGTGGTTTCCATCTGGTCACTCTACCATAAAGGCCTGATTGGTGGAGTGCTGCAGATATAGTTGGCCATCTAGAAGGTTCTCCCATCTCCACAGAGGAACTCTGGAGCTCTGTCAGAGTGACCATCGGGTTCTTGGTCACCTCCCTGACCAAGGCCCTTCTCCCCAGATTGCTGTTTGGCCGGGCAGCCATCTCTATGAAGAGTCCTGGTGGTTTCCAAGTTCTTCCACTTGAGAATGATGGAGGCCACTGTGCTCTTCGGGACCTGCAATGCTGCAGAAATTGTTTTATATCCTTCTCCAGATCTGTGTCTCGACACAATCCTGTCTCTGAGGTCTACGGCCAATTCCATCATCTTCATGGCTTGGTTTTACTCTGAAGCGCACTGTCCACTGCGGGACCTTATATAGACAGGTGTGTGTCCTTCCAAATCATGTACAATCAATTTAATTTACCACTTGTGGACTTCAATCATGTTGTAGAAATGGCTCAAGGATAATCAATGGAAACAGGATGCACCAAAGCTCAATTTTGAGTGTCATAGCAAAGGGCCTGAATACTTATGTAAATGTGATATTTCAGTTATTTTTTTAAATTACTTTGCAAACATTTCTAAACACCGGTTTTCTCTTTTTATTATTATGAGGTATTGTGTGTAGATTGATGATGAAAAACATGAATTTAATCCATTTTGGAATAGGGCTGTAACGTAATAAAATGTGGAAAAAGTGAAGTGGTCTGAAATCTTTCTGAAGGCACTATATAACTAACAACAGGGGACTTGCCACCGATCCCTGCAGCATACCAATGGTCATAAGCCTACAATAAAAAAAAACATCCCTCCACTACCATCTTCACAAAGCCAATTTGGTATCCAATTGGTTAGCTACATCTTGGATCCCTTGTGAACTAACCTTTCCAGGCCAGTCTACCATGTGGGAACTTGTCAAACGCCTTGCTTGACATTTTAATTCAGTACCGGAGAAGCGAGGCTAAACCAAAGCTCTATCTGCTCTTTTGGCTGCCTTGCCAACTGTCTGTCTGCCCCTTCCTTCTTTGTTGTTTCATAGTATGTGTAAATATATGTTTTATTGCTCTTTAGCTTGTTTTATGTGGGGGGTGGGCAAAACTTTTTTAAATCTCTTACCTCGATGGAGATGCGATTTTTATCCGTATCATATCTCCGTCCGTACTGCGGCCTAACATCGAGGAGTTGGCGGCCCCTGCTGGAGACCGACTTCGGGAGCTCCAACTGCGGTAGCCTGCGGACTTAACATCACGGTGCTGCCAGTCCCTGGCTAGAGAACGACTTAGGGAGCTCCAATCCACGGGACCTTCAATCGCCCCAACGGATGGTTCAACTGCCCCGACCACGGGAGGATAAAGGGGGAAGAAGATTAGACTTCATTACTTTCCATCACAGTGGGGAATATTGGAAATCCACTGTGGTGGATGTTTATGTTAACTTTTATGTAGTTGTGTGATGTGTTGCTTTTTTAAAAGTATGGCAATTCAAATATGATTGTACCTTAATTGGTACACTTGACAAGATGCAACTAAATTTAAAGTGACACTTTCTTCCCTATAACCCTCTCTGGCTAAACCCCTCCCTTCACCACCTCCAGTTTAAATCCCAGTTGGAATATTTTGGAGGACCAAGTAACCAAGAACCAGGCAGAATTTACGCATTGGCACATCAAAAAATGTGGGCTGCTAATGCTGACTCTCCCCTCTTCAAACTTACCAATCATGCTCCCCACAAATATTAACAATTTGTATCAGAATCTTGGCAATTGAATAAAGGTTCCCTGTGAAGTCCAATGGTTTTTTAATCATTGAAACTGAGGAATTTCTGTGATGTTCACTGGTTTATGTCCACAAGAAAAAAGGAATCCTGTGATATCCAATGGTTTTTGTCCATGACAAGAAATTCCTATGACATACAGTTGTTTTTGTGTGCCTGAATGAGGAATTCCTGTGAAGTACAGCCGTTACGAAACATGGATCAAGAGAAAATGGGTCCGGTCTGCTGACTGAGAGGAAATGCAAGCAGCTGGCTTTTATGCATATTTTCTGAATAGCCAATAATACGTTTTTGAATTTACCTCCGAATGTAATAGTGCACATCTTTTTGTTTTAAATGTGCCCATTTCAGGTTCAGACATTTAGCAAATCCTATGTTTACTATATCACCTTTCACATTTAGTATCATTTCAGATAATGTCCATGGTTACAGTTTAATCCATTGATCTCTGGGATCATGTGGCCCTGCCTACAATCCAGCATGGAAATGTTGAAAGGCATTACATAAATGAAAAATTGTTGGCCCAAAATATGTTTTGTACTTGAATAGACATAAAAGGATATTTTCATGGATGTGTTGACAAGTTCTCACATAAACAATCCCATTCTTGGTGCTCTTCCTCAACACTACTTGTCGCTCCTTGGGATTACGTCAATTGTAATTTGTTTTTTCAATATTATTCTAGATCACAAGGAGAGGCAGTTAATGGAAGCTCGCTGCGTGATTGCATTTGGAACATGTGCCACTTCTTGTTTCCATGACTACAAAATCGCTACCAATGTTTAACTTCACAAAGGCCAAAAGGCTCTTTCATGTGATGCCGCATTTTTTAGAGTAGAATAACTTGGATTAAGGTAAATAATGGCAGGTGTAAGACAAAATTCTGTTACGATCAGGGCACTGAATTAATAAAATGTTTCCTCTGTAATCTGTGTCTAATTTGTTTGCTGTCATAAATTAATCTACACTATTATACACACAGATGGGTTCACAAACCTGCAATGGTTCGGTTTTGTTAAAAATGAAAAAGCTTCCATGTTGGTTCTCTTAGCTGTAGTGAGAGAATTGTTTGAGTCTGAACTCTGGCAACATCCCAATGGCCATTACTTGTGCCAGTGCTGAATGGAGCCTTTGTCAGGCTACCCATACTTGCTCCTCATTGAATAGTGAGTAGCAACAGAACGTTGGCCGCACTTCTACCTCCCATCCCTAATCCCCTTCTACCTCCAGAACCTTTGAGCACCAATTCGATTTAAATCTAACTTTTTTTAAATGCACCTTATGAAAAGTTATGTACCTGGGATTCAGAGAGGCTGGAACTTGTTTGCACTTGACTCACCCAATCACCATGCCTTTCATACTTGGGTTCAAATTTAAATGAAGAGTAAAACAGTAATTTTTAAGTCTGAATCTATTGCTATTTTTTATTGCCACATCTGTAATAATTCAGCAGTACACAGATTAGTTCTCTTGGAATTTCAATTTGCTTCCAGTGATTTGTTATAATTTCACAATATTACCCTGTGCAAATTTTACCAGCCCCACAATTTACAGAAGGTTGCAACTTCTGACGAGTACATTGCAAGGTTAGTTATTGTAAAGTATACTAATGAGCTAACACACCACAGATTAAATCAATTGTTCAGAAAAAAAATAATTGTTGTTGAATGTCTGGACACAGATTACATTCAAGACCATTCATAAAGGAAGACAACAGTTTAAATAACAACAGCTTTTTAAAAATTCTAAACCTTAAAGTGCTGAGTCTTTACCCCTGTATGCCTTTGTTCTTCCCCATCATTGTAATATTTACCGTCATTGTAATCTTTTCCATTGGCTTTTGTGCATTCCCCAATTTCATTGCTCCACTGATGGAGATTGCAGCTGGCTTGTGTAGGTCTGCAATTGAACCCTTTGAATCTCTATGTACAAAGGTTGCATGGTAACAAATATTTCCTTTGGCCCAGTTATGGTCTTCCTGAATATCCCCTTCTGTGGCTCACTGTCAAATTTTGTTTGATACCAACCTTGTGAAGCACCTTACTATGTTTTAGCTTACTAAGCTGCTGCACAAGTACAAATGCTGCTGTCACTCTGCTCAGGCTTTGAACATGACTGCCAGAAATTGGATTGCTTTCATCTTGGTGACATATAGTACTAACATTGAAATAGGTTTCCTGTTAAAAAAAACAAGCCCAGTTTTAAATTGTTATGGTGGTTTACAACCAGAAACTAGATCAAAAATTGGACCTGTAGAATTCCTGATGGAATCTCACCAAATCCTGCACATCTCGTGTGGTGAGGAAGTTTAGAATCACCGTGGCCTTGACTTCCATGGAGAGCAGTCCCTGGTGCAAGGGCATGGTCGAAGATCAGAATGTCTCACAACCAGGGGATGGCAGCCTTGTTAACCCTGAACTTGTGAATGCTTGCTTCGTCAGAAGTCCAGCTACAGGGTCTTCACCTTTGGGCTTTGATTCTTGTACCGAGATACCTGGCCCAAACCAAGAGTGCTGCCCTTGCAACAACACCCAGTTGCACTACACTGCATGAGTATCTCAGCAGCTAAATGTTGGATAAAACACTCTTACTTTAAAGCACATTCTGTGGGCTATGGAAGTGGCATACTTCCATTCCAATCCTGTCAGCTGTGAGTTGGCTGTTGAATGCAAATATGTAATGGCCGCATAAAGCTGTGGTAAGGGGGGGGGGGGGGGGATGACAGGATAGACAGATGGGGAGCTTGGAAGGTGGGGTGATACTTCCAACATTTATATTGTGCTTCCAAGAGCCAGATAAATAGACTTGACGTTTTGAATACCTTCCTCCAATTTCAGGGGTCGTGGGTTGGAGATTCCGTGGAGTCAGTGGGAATGCAAGGTGTTTTTCCCCTAAAGGGGCCCTGAGAATATCTGTGAAGCCACTGGAAGGATAAGCAAACCAATGACAGAGTTCTCTCCCAGACCAATCCCCTCATTACACTTTGCTTCATTCAGCAGGCCACGGTGTTCAGACATCCTGTTCTGAGCTCGGTCATGGAAAAAAATTAATAAGTGGACAAAAGAAAAGGTTTAAGGATGTCGTCAAACCTCCTTGTGAAAATAACCGCACCAACTCTGGGAGTCTGTATTGAGATTGCCAAAAATGGTGGCGAACTATTTGGGATGACATCAAGACTCAAATACATGCATTAGAAAAACACGGAAGCCCATATTGTTAAGGTCAGGAGTGCTTCACTTCACAAGCTGCCCACCTACCCCTGCCATCATGCACATCCTGCCCAGTCTGTGGCAGAATCGGCAGGTTCCATGAACCCCCAAGAACAGGATTGTAACCAAGTAATCTTCAATCCCAAAGAACTGCCTGAGATGACAACCAATCTCAGAGGATTAGGAAGATACCAGCAATATCATGTTGGCAACATTCTCGGAATCTACTTGCAGGAAAAGTAACACATGTCAGTGTCCCCAAGTCAACACCGATTAGAATAAAAGTTCTAATTACATCCACTGGACTCTGACGGCAGGATGGCAAATAAGTAATGGCTATGATTTAGGAATTATCACACAACTTACAACTACATATCCCTTTAAGGCACAAAATCCCAAGAGGAAAGTGCCCCAGCTGCATCTAACCAGAGAAGTTAAAGATAGCACAAGATCAAAGGACAAGCTTGCTATGTAAAGCCCAAGGATTGAAAGTAGCTCAGCATTCTATAATGGAGGGCCACGATATAGATAAGGAAAGACAATAAAGTACAGGCAATCCAGTGAGAAACATAAAAAGACATCAAAACCTTCTATTGATTTGCAAAAAGAGAAAATGTTAGCGACAGTTAACATGGATCTCTTGTGGAGCGAGAAAGGAAGAAATAATTACGTTGTCTCCTCATCGAAAGAGCTGCAGAAAACCTCCCAGAAATAGTGGAGAACTGGTTGAGTGAATGAGGAATGGAAATTAGCATGAGTTTAAAAGTAGAGCTGGAGACATTAATAGGACTGAAAGAGTGCAAAGATGATTTATGGCGATGTTGCCAGAACTAAGGGCCTGAGATATAAAGCGAGATTAGGCAGGCTAGGAACTTATTCCTTGGAGCGTAGGAGGCTTAGAGGTGATCTTATGGAGGTGTATAAACTCACGAGTGGCAAAGATTGGGTGCATTCAGAGTTTTTTTCCCCAGGGTAGAAGAAATCGAGAACTAGAGGGCCCAGATTTAAGGCGAAGGGCAAATATTTAATAGGAAACTGAGGGGCAACATTTTCACAAAGAATCGAACGAGTTAGCAGAGGAAGTAGCTGATGCAGGTACAATAACGGTGAAATTATATGCGAGGACCAGGTGCAACTTTGTGAGAATACAATACTGGTTGTCGGAGTGAGTTGCAAGGAAGATGCAGAGAAGCATCAGGAAGATGTGAATGGCAAGGGCATGGTAGATAACATTCTGGTCCTAGCGAGAATGCACAGGTCTGGTTCTTCTGCCTAAGTTAGAATGTACTTTTGTGAGCAGTGCATTGAAGATTTACCAGACTGATTCCTAAGATGGGGGTGGTGGTGGGTTCCTTATTATGAGACCCCAAGCACTCTGTACACACTTGAGTTAGGAAGAAAGATCTCATTGAAATATATAAAATCCTCAGGGCTTCTCCTGGCTGGTGTTACTGTGGACAGAGGCTATAGACTCAAAATTAACAGTTGGCCATTTAGAGTAGAGATGGGAAGAATTGTTTTCACCCAAAAGGTATTCAATCTTTGCAGTTTTTTACCCATGAGGGCAATGGAGACACAATTAGAGATCAGTAGATTAGGATGTTCATGGATTAAAGGGTTAGTGCTGAGAAATAGAGCTGAGGTAAATGATCAGCTGTGATAATGTTGAATGGCAAAGTACACAAATAGCTTGTGTAAGAAGGAACTGCAGATGCTGGTTTAAACCGAAGATAGATGCAAAAAGCTAGAGTAACTCAGCGGGCAAGGTGACGATTTGCGTCGAGAGTCTGAAGAAGGGTCTCTTTGTGTTTATCTTCGATCTAAACAGCTTGCTCCCGCTATTTCATTTTGTATCTGAATGCCTCATTACATTTCTATCTAAATACATTTCCACATTTAAACAAATCATGTTTCATGCTGCTGTTCCTCTCATTTTTAATGAATAATTTATAAGAAATTTCACATAATTAAAGCACAAGAATACAATTAAACTATCAGCATTATGCATGTGTGGCTGTCATTCATTGCCACTCAAGCAGAAGTGTCAGTTTCTACAATGCTGAATCAAGGCAGTGGAGTTTGATTTGCTTTGACGAGGCTTGCGGCTTCACCGCTATTACCCCAAGAAAGGAGTGGATGATCCGTGGAAGAGGCAGCGAGTACACGGGGAATACCTGGTCTCTCAAGGGCCGAGGTTAGGGTGCATTGATGGTCATGTAGACCTATAAAAATGTTCCATTGAAGAAAGTTTTTGCTCAGTGTTAACAATTCCCATGTTCCAATGAAGGCAACTTAAAAACAAAAGCACACAGTGCTGGAGTAACCCGCTGAGTTACTCCAGCACTGTTTTTTTTGTAAACCAGCATCTACAGATCCTTGTGTATCTAGGCTACTTTCAACCTTTCTATGCAGACTTTTTCCAATTTTGGTTTCTTGAATACAAGCTTGTTCCAAAATAAAAAGGGTTATGATCACATTCTCCTCCCACCCACGGTTATAAATAACATTGATGGTGAAATACATGCATATACTATAAATGAACAAGATTTACATATGATATCTTGAACAAAATCAGGACACCCTGAGGAGTTATTCCAAGTTAATCACTGCTGCAACATAGGAATTGTAAAGATATGCGGTAATGCAATTGTAGATCTGCAAAGGCAAGATTCTTCTTCCAAGATGCTCCTTATGGGCCTGTCCCGCTTAGGCAATTTTTTAGGCAACTACAGGCGACTAGTTTGCCGCCACATGTTCGTCAGTGGTCGCCGGGAGTAGTCTCCTCAGTCGTGCAAAAAGTTGTAGCGTCTTTCTGGTCGCCGCTAAATTTTCAACAAGTTTAAACATTTTTGGTGACAGTAGATTTGACGCCAATGAGCATAGCTTGACTTCTCCTGACATAGGTGCTGTCTTAGATTGTCGCCAGGATGACGTAGGTTGTCGCCGGTTTTTCGCCGACCTGCTATGACTATGACGGTTGACGGCAGTTGCCTAAAAAATCGTCAAGTGGCTCAGGCCCATTAAGCTTGACAGTCAAATCTGTAGTGTACATCACATTAGAGATATTTGTTGTTTGTTAGTTTTATCAGATGAATCTCAAAACGTTGCACATACTATTTCAGAGTGGATGAGGAAGATAAAGGGTGGTGCAGAGGTAGGATGATAGAAGGATCATAGTTTCTATGATAGAAATATCTTTAATTATTTTAGGATTATATTTTCTAGGGTATATTTCTATAAAGATATAAAGTAGCTGTAGGATTAATAATGTGTGCATTGGCACTCTGAAGGAGTAATCCATTTAAAGCTACTTCCCCGCTTTTATTTGACAGCCTTAAAATATTTTCCTTTATCATTAGATGCAATAGATCTTTTGAAAGTTTCTACATTGAACCTTTGGCCAATGCATGCCTGAAAAGAACTGCAAGTCTCATAAATGCATTCCTTATTTCTCTTTACTTTTAATAACCAAGGGCACCGAATCAAGATAAATGGTTTTTTTTGCCAATCATCTTTAAACGATTACCGATACTTTTCTAAGGTGAATGACCTCTTACTCACTTCTACTGTCAAAAATTCTCATGACTAGATCTATTAACTTTCTTTTATCCAAGGACAACAAATTCAGCCCCTCCAATCACTATGCAAAACTTAAAAGCCAAATCTGTAGTACCATTCTAGGATATGCCTACATTCCTGCTGGAGCCTTTGCTCCCTTTTCAAAGTAATGATTGGTCTCAATACTCCCAACTGTGCATAAAATCTCAGCTGCCATCTTAGTGCAGTGCTGAGCAAGTGTTGCCCTGTCAGTGCTCTCATTTGGAATAGATTCAGCCAAGTCCCTCACAATCCTCTCAAATGGATGGGACTATATTCCCCTGGCACTATTTCATAGAACAGCTGGGATCTGGGCTAATATTTATCCCTCAATCAATATCACTATAACACAGATCGTCTGATTGTTGTCATGTTACTGATTGTCCAAGCTTGCCGTTTGCAGAATGGTTGCAATGTTTCCTGCATCATCACAACAACAACTGCACTTCAAAAGTACTTCATAGGCTGAAAAGTATTTTGGGCTAACAAGAGCCCACTGAAGGCACATTATAAATGGAAACCTTTTCTGTTCTTTACTTCTTTGATCTTTAACCGGCCAATTTGTGGCAAACATCTTATGGCAAATAATCTGAAGTTTAAATTATGCTCAAGGTCACAAGAGATATACAAACAGTTACTGTGATAAAGTCAAAATCATTGGCATACACATTTTAAATGGATGATATAAATTAAATTTAAAAAATGAAATCATAAAGGAGACCACTCCGGAACAAGTTGGGCTTTTCATGAGATTTTGTTTAGTAATGCAATGTCATGAGATCTCAGCTCACAAGACTCCTCTCTGGCAGGGAAGAAAATAAAATGGTGTCCTATTCCAAGTAAGAAATACAACAAGGAGATGAGAATAAGCTGAAAGCAATTAGCAGACAAACTCGAAAATCAATTTTCCAGTTATTTAGCAGAAAACTTCCAGGTATTCAGATTCCCCACTGTTAAGCAAAGTATCATTCTGCAGATTTAACATAGATTAACTAATTTACATGGTCTAACAAAGGGAGTAGAACCTGCTAAAGATCTCAATCTGGATGGGGAGGAAAAGAGATAAAAGTTTTGAAAATCATAGATTCTGTACGGTTTATAGAAGGATGGTACATCAAAATGAAAATAAACAAAACAATCACAGTAATGTGACAAAACATACAGGAAGTAAACCTTAGGTAGATAAAACTGCTGGAGAATCTCAGTGGGTGAGCCAGCACCTATGGAGCAAAGGAATAGGTGACATTTCAGGTCGAGACCCTTCTTCAGACTGATGTGGGGGTGGGAGGGGGGGAGGAAAGAAAAAAGGAAGAGGCGGAGACCGTGGGCTGTGGGAGAGCTGGGAAATGGAGGGGAATGAGGAAGAAAGCAAGGATTACCTGAAATTGGAGAAGTCATTGTTCATACCACTGGGGTATAAACTACCCAAGCGAAATATGCGGTGCTGCTCCTCCAATTTACGGTGGGACTCACTCTGCCCATGGAGGAGGCCCAGGACAGAAAGGTCGGATTTGGAATGGGAGGGGGAGTTGAAGTGCTGAGCCCCTGGGAGATCAGGTTGGTTATTATGAACTGAGAGGAGGGAAGTTATCCCACGCCAGGGGCCCACATGAGTGGCACGAGTGGGGGACAGATTTGTGAAATTTGAGCAATGTATATAGACTGTATTGAACAATTTGTATAGTCTCAGAAAATGTCAGATTAATTTTTCGAACGGTTCATGTATTGTATATATTTATTACCTGAATAAACTCTATTTTGAAATGTTTTAAAAATTGAGCTGAGGTGTTAGGCAAAGCGATCGCCAAGCCTACGCTTGGTCTCACCGATGCAGAGCAGCTGATACCTAGAGCAGCGGGTGCAATAGATGAGGTTGGAGGAGGTGCAGGTGAACCTCTGTCGCACCTGGAAAGACTGTTTAGGTCCTCGGATGGACTCAAGGGGGGAGGTAAAGCGACAAGTGTAGTATTTCTTGTGGTTGCATGAGAAAGTACCAGGGTAGGGGATGGTTTGGGTGGGAAGGGACAAATTAGCCAGGGAGTTGCGGAGGGAGCGGTCTCTGCGGAAAGTAAACCGTAATCTTATATTATCTGACAGCTAGCATTACAGAATGATACCACGGAGAATGTTATTTGACTCATTTTACTGCTTGTTTTATGATCGGTTCAGTTAATCCTACTACACTGCTTTTTCAGCATAGCCCTGCAAAGTTTTGAGCAAAGTGTAGATGCAAATTATTTAAGTTATTATTAAGTCTGTTACCGCTAACCTCCCTATTCACAGCGTAATATTTCCCCTTATGTCACCTCCAGTAGTTTGGCCAGCTGCCTTAAATCTGGATTCTCTGATGACCAAGACCGCTCTGCCTCTATCTCCGCATGACTATATATTATTCAAAGTAGCAGCATCACAGCACCTTGTTCTTACTAACTGTTCTTTTCCATCCAATACTATTTCATCAACTCTGCACAAGCACCTTCTCCAAAGTGTTGAATATTTTCGAATGTCTGGTGCCAAGAGTCAGCCAAGACAATTTAACTGGAGCACCACCAGAGGTTGTGACAACTCCCCTGCATTTACATTATATGCATCTATAGTGAAGAACAAAGACCCCCATCCCTTTTCAGGAGTTTTTAAACTCATCTTATCATCTTCAGAGACCTGTGTAGAAACATCTCCCAAACCCATTTGAGCACGTTGGTGTTTGGGAAACTTGATATCCAGTATGGATACCTTAGATCCACATTTTTATTCATCTTAATCTTTGGATCCAAAGTGGTCTGTAACTTCTGGTCAATTCCTTCCCCTCACCCATTCAGTATTGTTCTTTATTCTGGGAGATGAAGATAACACATCATGGAACATTATACCACAGGAAAAGGTTCTTCAGCCTACATTATCTGTGCCAAACATGATGCCTCTTAAACTAATCCTTTCTGCCTGCATGTGATCCATGCCCCTTCACTCCCTGCATATACATGTGTGCCCATCTAAAAGTCGCTCAAATGCCAGTATCATATCAGCTTCCACCACCACCACCCGGCATCTGTTCAAATTAAATTTGCACCTCTCGCCCTAAAGCTATGATCTGTAGCATCTGGGTACAAACACACCCATTCAGCCCTTCCTATGATTCCCATGAACCTAGCATTTCTACAATTTGTTGAATTTTCTCAACTTCCACACCATAGTATTCCCCTTCCCTGCAGTGTTCTCAGCTGTACTGCACACATGCGATAATCAGCGCTGAAAGTCCACACTACTGGGAAGCCCCTGTAAACCTCACCTCTTTCACTTCATTGTGTAGCTTCTCATTTAACCCATCACATGGAGCATGCACTTCATGAATTTCTCAGAATTGCATATTCTCTCCAACCACCTCATGCTCAGCAAGATCCCAGAGTTCCCACTCAACCTTGGAAATGAAGGAGAGGTTTAATTCAAACCATCACTGTGGTTAAAATCCATTTATTCAAACATTAGCTTGAGCTTTTATAATACCCTTAAACATGTTGTAAGGCGCTTCACTGAACATTAACAAATAAGATTTGACATGAATCCACGGCAAGATACAGAAGGACAGATGACCTAGAACTGGACCAATGAAATGGGTTTATGAAGCATTTTGAAAGAGCAAAAAGCCTTTGAGGCTTATAATTTAAGAAATTCTGGTGTCCAAAGCCAAGCAAATGAAGGCATGGCCTGCATTGGTGGATTAATCAGAATTCGAACTATGCAACCAGCCAGAATCAGAGGAGCACCAATACTTTGATGCAGCAAGAATGAAAAATGTTGCAAAGATATATGGTGGGTGGTGGGCAGGAGAAGGTCATGGATGGATTTCACCGTCAAACATAATTACTGGAATTGGAGCCAAAGCAGATGAGGAAACAAAGGAGCAATGGATGAAAGGAACTCGATGCAAATTCAGAGAGATTAGATGCATTAAAGTTCATGAGACCCAGGAAGCATTAGAACAACTTAGAGCTAACAGTAGCAGAAGGAGGGGAGGCCAGGTGATCATGACTCGGTGGAGGTTTTGCTACAGAGCGGCTTTATGGTTCAAAGCTCAGCTTTTGATCAAATTGGGGTTGCGATTGGCCTTGTTCGGTCTTAGACACTGGCCAGAAAGGGGATGGAGCTAGTGTCTGGAAACAAAATTTCAAGCAGACACAAAAAGAATGGTTGTTGCCTTTCCAATAATAATATGGCAGAAATTTCTGTTTGTCTGTGATTGAGTGTCAGGCAAGAAGCATGTCAGAGACTGTGGAGAGGTCAGGGAGTAGTGACGACATAGAGCTGGATGTTATCATGTATAAGTAGATGTTTTTATTACACATACACGAGAATTTAGTTTAGTATCCTCTGGAGTTGTAATATTTATGTATAGTAGACTGATATAAGAAAAGTTAGATCCCTTTAATGTCAGTAATCTTGGTTAATTTTATCTTGATAATTCCCTGTAAATAACTTGGATTATTCATAAATTTACTCTAGTCCCTTTAAATAAGCATCTTCTTTCCTTTCACCACTACACCCTTAAATCCAGCAAACTCAATATCATCTCTCTTTTAGTCTTTCAAAAGGAGAATAAGTAGGGGGTTTTTTCATGTGTGTAATATGGGTGTCACGGGCAAGGCCAGTATTTATTGTCCTAATCCACCTATCAGTTGCTGAACTGCTGCAGTCTTTCAGGTGAAGACACTTCCAGTGTTGCTGGCTGAGGTGTTTCAGGATTTAGACCCAGTGACAACAAAGGAATGATGATATACCCCAAGTCAGGATAGTGTGGAGGACTGTAGATGTTGTTGTTCCTACTCCCTGTTGTCTTGTCCTTCGTGGTAGGTTCAGCAGCTTTGGGAGCTCCTCAGGGAGCAACTGAAATGAGTAACTGCGATGAATTTTATAGATTTTGCGCATGTAATCACAGTGCAACACTGTTGAAGGGAGTATTAAATCAGTGGATGGGGGTGACAATAATAATGGGCTACTTTGTCCGGAATGCCACTAAGCAGAGTAAGCAGAGAGTATTCCATCACACTCCTGACTAGTCATTGTGGAAAAGGACTTGATGAGCCAGTAGGTGGGTCATTCACCACAGGATATTCAGCCTTTGACCTTTTCTAATAATCACAATGTGTAACTTCATCACTCAAGTTTGCCAACTAATAAACTCTGTGATCTTGAAGGGATCTCTTCAGAAACACACTGGTTACATACAGTGGACATTATTAGCACCTAGTCACATGCCCAGTTAACTGTTGCTGGCTTGTAATTTTTGTTCTAATAAGATAAAGAGAATAATTTGATTTAAAAATAACACTCCGTTACTCACCACTACTTACCAGGGAATTCCAATCCTCACCAAATTCCCCACAGCAATAGTTTGCAGTTCAGTTTTATTTTACAGAGGTTATGTCACAATTGTCGTTTAGAAAAACAAACCTGTAATGAAAATATTGCAACAAAAGGATTATGGATGATTAAATAACTAACTATTGCCCCTTCCAAATTAATTCACATTGTGTTCCATTTTCTATCTGCTAGCCTGATTGTTATTTTCCATCCCCAGTATTTAGAAGATCTATAGTTATAACAACTCTTTTGGTCCAAAGCCACAGGCGTTCCTCAGCTGTCAGTAGAAAGAAATTTTCCTGGCTTGAGGAGAGATGCCTGAGTGAAGGACACAAATGTGAAGCTCTCGCTTTGCTCAAGCCTTACTTTCTTTGCAAGTTTGGGGACCACTGCCCTGAGAGAGCGGAGGCCCATTCGCTGCTCCTCAAACCAGACGCTGTCCAGCTGGGAGAAATCCTTTCTGGCTACGAGATAAAAGGGAGATTTGGGATCTCGCTGGCTAGGAGGCCGGTGGGTGTACATGTATTTATACAGCAGGCAGTATGGACACCTCTTGAGTCCTTCTGAATGCTCATGGTAGACCTGCCCAAAGCAGAGCTTGTTGCTGCAGACTTTGCTCTCTCTTTTGACCATGTCAGTTCGCGCAAAGAAGGGCCTGTTTTCTGTGTCCTTGAGCAGCTCGATATCCCCATACATGAGGTCTACGTGCTCCTGCAAGGTCCTCATATTGAAGTACTGGCTGTTGAACTTCACCACCACGCTGAGCAAAGCCACTGGGTTGGTGTCACCCAGGTAGCCCGCCTGCCACATCTCCTCCTCGTCCTGACCAGTGAAGTAGATGATGTTCCTGGATCGTGAGCCGGACATGCCAGCCTTGTTCAGCATCCTCAGTTTGTCCCTCAGCTTCAGGGTGGAGGAATTGAAGATGGCATCACCTACCGAGAAGCCCACATTGGCGTTTTTCAGCACACGATCCAGGCCCCGCCGGATTGCGTGAAGGGAGGTGGCCAGAAAATCTGAGCCATCGGTCTTTCTCACGGTTACGTAGAAGTCCTCCAGCAATTCGTTGAGTTTCGCGGGTGGAATCTTTAAAAGGAGAGAAATTTGCAAGTAATTTGCGAAACTGCAAGGTTCCTTCAACTTGTTTCCCCCTCTCGGCACTTCCCTCCCTATTAGATGCTCACTGGTCATTGTCACTTATGCCAGTCAGCATTTCAAATATCAGCTGAGGCAGGAAGTAGGTTAATTGGCCCAAGAGAAAACTTGAGATCCCGACCCTGCTTGTGCACACCTTTAGTTACCGTGAGACACCAGTCTGGTACACCACATGATCCCCTTTCTTTCTCCACCACCTTTGCCAGAGATAATTCCACTATTACCATGCCACCAATCAGACTCATCACAAAATATCTTACCAACTTTACTCAAATTAGGTACTAGGTCTGATCCAACAAAATTGGGACAGTCATGGTATGTGCATGATTTTCTCCCTTTGAACATCGTTACCTGGCCTGTCCTTCCGACTCATTGCAGTGTTTCCAAACCTCTCTCACTGCGCCATTAACAGATTTGCACTGACACAGTCAGAAGTAGGAAATTCTGAAAAAAGATGAGTAGTTTGTAATATGTTTAACTCAAGAGCTTATGTACTGGGAAAGCACGATGGGAAAGAGGCCAACAATTAAGGATGTTAGGAAAGGCGATAACATCAGGTTGCAAATTCTACATCTAACAGGAAATGGGAAGTTAAACATTCATCAATGGTGAACCGTGTCAAAGGTGTAAAATCCACATGTAACCATTGTGTCATGCAAATACAAGATTATGTTGGTGCTGCAAATCTTTGAAACACTTTGGGTTCTCACCAAGTGTTTTCCAGTGCACATTGTTAAGGCCTTGAAAACCTCAACTTGTTGGAGGGAATACTGTGTTTAACCTGCACCCTGTATCCGACCATGTGCAGCCCATTTGCCCTTTTAATGACAGCTCAGATAGGAACAGACACAAAGACATCTTGTGGAGTAGTGCTGAGTTTCTCAAACAAGTTAGATAATTCAAAGCCTTTACAGTGCGCACGGGGGAACACTCAGAGAGAACCCAAAGTGTTTCAAAGATTCACATCATCCATGGCATTTTATATTCCCATGACACAATGGTTACATGTGGATTTTACACTTATGAAAGTTCATCATTGATCAATGTTTAACCTCCTGTTTCATGTGGGGTTTACACCTGATAAATCTATTTATCTCCTCTCCTAACATCCTTAATTGTTGGTCTCTTTTCTCATCGTGCTTTCCCAGTATATAAACTTTTGAGTTAAACATATTACAAACTACTGATCTTTTTCAGAATTTCACACAGCAAAGTCAAGACATCACAGGTAGTTAGATCAGAAAAGTAAACAGAGGATGCCTTTTCACATGCGAAAATAGACATCATGGGTGGCTTTAAGCTGATTACGTTTACCTGATAACTTGAAATTAAATTGCTGGAGGTCAGATGGAAAGCCGTTTAGTATTTTGGTCAAATTACACCTGAACAGCAATGGTCACTTATTTTTTGTAACCCACCCCTTTATACCATTAAAGATGATCATGGGTACTTGATGCAGGTAGATGATGAAACCATACAGTTCTCAAATCGAGATGACCACAAAGGAACCTCAAAGTATAAAATCCATTCAGCAAAGTAAACTTGAAACAATAATTCCAAATAGACCAGGTCAAAATTCAATGTGAGTATAAATTAACTACTCAAACCTCTGGATAGGTTCTCCTGCTCCTAATGTTAATTCATATTACTATACAGAAACAAGTGATTGGGTCCATGTGGTCCATGCCAGTGTTTATGCTCCACATGAGCCTCCCCATATACTGTTTATCATTTCCTTCTATTTGTTTTTTGCTTATATTTTACGCTAGCTTCATCTTAAAGGCCCCTCTGCTATTCACCTCAACCTCTCCCTGTTGGAGCAAGTTACACAATCTCATCATTTCAAGCACCTGTAAATCAATGTTGCAAATCAACAGATCAATCAAAAAACAATAATTGAATATTAATTTATTTCTAAACATTCTATTCTTGACAAAAGCTTTCAGGAGAACTTTTTTAAAACATGTGTTTGCAAGGAATGTCAAATAGATCTCATGCAGACAACGATAGAGGTGATATTGCTATATTCAAAAGTTTGTAGCCGCAGCTTTCAACAATTTAAAAAAAGGGAGACAAAAGAGATTTTAAAATGCAGTTAAACAAATTGCATGAAATGCACGGAATGAAGAAGGGCTGAAGGAAGTCGCTGTATACAGCGGTGCTTTGAAGGAGTAATTCAGTTTGGTCCCAAAGCTGGAAAACTTTCCTTCTAACAGAATGTTTAATCTTGCCTTAATAATAAACGTTCCTGTTCAGCCTCAAACATATCCTGATTTGGGAAATTGCTCCATAGGTGCACAGTTTTCAGAATCTGAGTTTCATTGTGTTATATTGTGATACCATTGCTATTGGCTGTAAAAGTTGGGGTGATGGACCTTCTTCCATTTCTTACCCCTGGGCAAGAGGTGTAATTCTGCTTGGACCAATCCTCCCAATCTCTCATTTCAAACAATAGATCAAGTCATCTTTTCACTATCATATTCCTAAACCTCTCTCTTTGGAAACACCTAGGCTTGCTTTAAGATACTGGGTAAATATACAGAGAAGATAAAAATGCAAATTAGAGGTTTGTGGACAGTTGGAACACCAGCATGGAGTAGACAGGTCAAGACATGGAGTAGACCTAGGCAGACAGAAAGGTCTGTGATTGCACTGTGAACATAATTAAAATAAATTTTCAAATGACTTACCTTGGTAATGTCCATATAATGCTTCAGCTCGCGTGTTACACACCAGTACCGCCATACATTCAGTGAATACAGGGTCGCCTTGGTGGTGTTGGCGCTGACAGCGCTTGTACAGAGCTCCTTCAATTCACCGTCAAATTGTGGAAACCTGTTGAGTTTTCCTGAAAGGGCTATATAAAACAAAAAAGAACAACCCAGAGGTGACGGCCAAGGTCAACTACAAAAGGAACATTGCAATACCCACACAAAAAATGTTATCTTGAGTGGGAAGGATGTACAACAGCTGGAAGAGCTACGATTAATAAATAAAGTATTCCTGTGATGTCCAGATGGTAAGATATTGCTCTTCTAACACTCAGTAATTACAGACCATGAATTGAGGGCATTCACTGTATGGCCAAAAGTTGTGATTTATAAATTGTGGCCCTCTAATTATGCTTTTATCTGTTCTTTCCAAAGTTTATTTTGATTCTCCTGATAGAATCAAAATTGTATAGCACTGAAATGTGCTATTTTGCCAGACCATTTCTGCCCCTACACTAATCCTTGGTGGCACTGTGGCACAGCAGTAGAGTTGCTGCCTTCCAGCATCAGAGACTCGAGTTTGATCCTGACCATGGGTGCTGTTTGTGCAGTGTTTGTACGTTCTCCCCGTGACCTGTACAGGTTTTCTCTGGTTTCCTCCCACACTCCAGAGACGTACAGGTTTGTATGTTAATTGGCCGGTAAAATTGTAAATTGTCCCTAGTGTGTGAGGATAGTGTTAGTGTGAGGGGATCATTGGTCGACGCGGACTCGGTGGGTTGAAGGGCCTGTTTCTGTGCTAAAACTAAACCCATGTGTAGGAAGGAACTGCAGATGCTGGTTGAAGACAAAAAGCTAATACCATTTGCCCGCATATAGTCTTGTCCTACCATCAGTACCACTTGGGTTTCAGAAATGCCACACTGAGACCTTTGCCAACACTTTCCCCAGAGTTGGCCAATAAGTTGGAAGTAGAGCAATCTATTTACAGCATTCTACAAAATTTGTTCAAAGAGTCATTAACGAACTACGTCAATAAAAATTGGCAACCAAAACTGCACTAATATTTATCATAAAAGCAGGGAGAATGGCATTATTCTTTTTTCCGGACACAAGTACATAGGTACAATCTTAATGCAAGTGTTCTATGCAAAACCAATACCAATCACTAGCAGCAGGTGATTTAACAGGGAAATGCAGAACCTTCCTTAACTGCACTGCTAAAATCAACTATAAGCAAAATATAAATGAACATCACAACTTTCATGCATATAACATACCTTCAAAATTTCTTTGGGAACATCACTAATGTGCTCAACCAGAAATGACTCAGCAACGCCAATACAGTAACATCCATTAATGCCGTTAAGGGTCGTGCCATTTACAATTAACTGTACATACCACTTACATTCGACTTCTCAAAGTGCAACAATGTATACTTGCTTGGATTAAACTCCATTATTATGGAGTCCACTTCTTATTCAGATACTAATTCAAAGATGAGTTGAGACATGTGGTCATACAATACTACTACTGACTTTTATTGGTGTTGATTTATTGCCAAAATAGTGTGTGTACCAAAATAGAGTGAAACATTTTACAGGATTTCTGCAATGTGATGAAGTCAAATAAAGAATAATGAGCATCCAAGTATTTTCAGTTTATTTTTAATAAGGCAATAAATATTTTTTAACTGCTCTGAATTGAGAATGTCAGGGTTCATTACAACTAACATATGGATATAATATCATCAGTTTGAAGAAGGGGCTCGACCCGAAGCATCGCCTATTCCTTCGCTCCATAGATGCTGCCTCACCCGTTGAGTTTCTCCAGCATTTTTGTCTACCTTCGATGTTTCCAGCATCTGCAGTTCTTTCTTAAACATATGGATATAATGAGCTGGTTATTTTTAAATTCACATAACTTACAATCCATTGGTGAACACCTGAAACAAACTTTGATTACTGTAAAAATCACATAAGATTTTCTGAAACCCAAAGCGAATTACTGTGTCATATCTCTATAATTATAAAACTCTGATCTTGGATGTGGATGTATTTATTTGTGGGTGTGTGTCTTGTTTGTCTGTGATTCACATCCCCTCGAAAACACGACGCGCTAACGGTGACATTTTTACATATTCTGATATTTACTTAATGATTTCAAAAATCGCCTCATCTGAAAAATTGATTCATTATTTCTTGAGTGTTTTATTAAAATTGTTCACAAATCTAAAATATTTTTTAAAGACGTCACAATAGCTCTGCTCTTCGCGGCCAGCTACACATAATTTTCAACGCTCAGCCTGCTGGGCACTGTTTTCCATGAGCTGCGATTTATGTAACCCCCCCCCCCCGACTCGCAGTCATTTTGTTGCCTCACGCTCGCAATCGACTCGCACTCAGCCGGCCGCCCGCAGTGCCCTCTCCCCCCCTCCCCATACCTCCCCCTCTCCCCCCACTCCCTCCTCCCCACCCCTCCACCTCCCTCCCCACCCTCTCCCCCTCCCACCCCACCTCCTCCCTCTCCATCCCCACCCCCGCTCCTCCTCCCTCCCCAAAACAAGAGCACAAAAAAATAGTGGGCAATATTTCTCGAGATTTGCTAACCTCTGCGAGAAAATGTCCCTCAGTTTTAAATGACCACCCTTCATCTCATAACTACATCCTCTTGTTCAAGACTTCCACCTGAGGAAACATCTCAAAATATACCTTATCTTGACTACTTTGGACCATATGTGTTTCAACATGATCACTCAATAAGATCACTCCTAATTCTTCTAAATCCTGAAGAATACACACCTGACTTATTAACCGTTCGTGATGAGACAACATTCTAATCCCAGGAGTAAGTCTAATTAATCTATTTTGGACTGCCTCCAATACTGGTAGATGGTTTCATAAATAAAGGGATCAAAGCAATACACAGTGCTACAGGTGGGGCCTCACCAAAACCTTGTACAATTAAAATACTATTTCCCAAATCTAAACTGCACCCCACAAACAATAAGGGCGAATGTACCATTGCCTTACAAAGCATTTGCTACACTTACATGCTAACTTTTTGTCTTTCATGCAAAACTAGGAGTTTCAAGCAGAACTCCACGTTCCCTCTATACTCCACTCATTTTCAATCACTCTCTGTTTGGATAATAGTCTGCCTTTTTCACACTAAAGTGCGCAAACCTATATTAAAGTACATTTGCAATCCATCCATGTTTCCATCCAAGTCATTTATATATATCACAAGCAACAAAGGTCTCAACAACAAGTCCTGCAGGACACGGCTGGTCACAGACTTGCAGCCAGTACACTGATTTTTTTATCACCATCAAAATCGGAATACCTTACACTCTGACCCCTCCTCAAGTCATTAACAGTGAAATAATTTAGGATTGGTGGAATCTAGGGACACTAGTATCTGCAACTTTCTGATTTTACAAGACCCGTTTATTCCAAAGGAGAAACACGGAACTGCAGATGCTGGTTTACAAAAAAAAACATGTGTCCCGATCCAAAACATCCCCTGTCCATGTTCTCCAGAGATGCTGTCTGACCCACTGAGTGACTCCAGCACTTCGTGGCTCAATTTACTCCAACTCTGCCTACTATGTTTAAACTAGCCTTCAGTCTATGTTAACAAACATCCCCCATTGCTATGACTTTCTTTCTTGTGCATTAACATTTATAATGGCATTTTAATTAAATATTTTCTGGAAATCCAAATATACTATACACACAGGTTGCCCTCTATTAACTTTGTTCCTTGCATTCTTGAAGATAAAGTTTTGTCAAATGAAACTTCCCTGTCATAAACCATGTTCAATTGGTTTAATTCCATTAATCGTTTCTATACGACGATTATAGACTCTTCCCAAGAAGGGTCTCGACCCGAAACGCCACCCATTCCTTCTCTCCTGAGATGCTGCCTGTCCTGCTGAGTTACTCCAGCATTTTGTGTCTACCTTCCCAACATAGCATCTTCCCAACGACAGATTTAAGCTAACTGGCCTAATGTTTTCTGCTTTTTGTCTCTCTTCCTTCTTGAACATGGGAGTAATCCTCATGGTTTTACAAACAAAACATACACTTTGGGAATTTAATAAGGTTTAAACATCTTTAACCAAGGGCTCCACTATCGCTGGTACCATTAAATTTTAAACCATTGACTGTAGGGCCTCAAGTTCTTGCAACCACCTTTCTCAATGGACCCCTTTTAAAAAAATTGAAATAAATGTTTGCAGTGTTGTGAAATAGCTGATTAAACATCTGGAACTGCTCATCCACTGCCTTTGGCCTACTTTCTCATTCCAACTATCATAATACCTTAGAGTGCCCTTACGTAAATTGAGAACATCAGGTATGGATGAAAGATGCTTCCCTCAAAGTGTACCTGGAATTCTACCGTTGCCTAATCACTATTTCCTAGAGTATCCCTAATAATATGAGTTCTTAATAATCCAACCTCAATACACATGTCCAAATCTACAATAGCCAGGGAACGTTCTGTAATATATTGCTCTAAGAAATATAATTCTCTGGAATGTGCGAGGCTGAAGGAAGACTTGACAGAAGTATATAAAATTATGTGAGGCATAAGAAGGGTTGACAGTTACAACTCATCTCTCAGGATGTAAGTGTCAATTGCTGGAGGCATAGCTTTAAAGTCAAGAGGGCGAACGTTTAAAGGAGATGCGTGGAGATGTTAATGTTTTTTTATACTGGGACTAGTAGATGCCCAGAATGAGCTGCCAGCCGTGATGATGGAAGCAGATGTGGTGGCAGCATTTAAGTGTCTTTAAGATAGACACATGAATATGCAGTGAGTGAAGGGATATGGATCAGGTGCAGGTGCAGGGTTAGTTTAATTTAGTATCATATTGAACACAGACATTGTGGGTTAGCGGGCGGGTTCCTGTGTTACATTTTGCTGTTTTGTTCTGAGACACAATCCTTGATGCACATGACAAATTTCTCTTCCATGAAACTCTTGCAAGTTTGATTAATCCAATCAATGTGCATGTTAAAACCATCCATGATCATTGTAGTTCCTTTCTTACAGATATTTGATATTTCCCCATTCATGCTGATATACTGAGGTAATATGTTGGGGGCTTAGAGATCACTGCCATTTGTGTATTTTCTCTCTAAAGTTATTCCATATTCCCACCCAAATTGATTCCTGATGCAATGCACCTACATTGCTACTCACTAGTGTACTGACACATTCCTTGATTAACAATGCTACCCCACCACCCCCCCTTCTCCTTTTTACTATGTTTCGGGAACATTAAATATCCTGCAATAGCAAGTTCCCAGCATTGACCATTCTGCAGAGATCTCTGTAACAGCTATTCAATGAAACGTGTCTATTTCTATTTGTGCCCCTAACTGATCTTGTTAAGATGGTGTGTGAACTCAAATAAAGAGCCTTGGGCTTTGACATTATTTAGAAACAAGAAAACCAAATAGGTATGAAACATAAGAGATAACTTATTTACCTATTTGTACTCAACTATTTTCTCTTTTGCCCTATGTACTTATGAAGTATATGATTTGTCAATGAGTATATGAGTTTTCCACTGTATCTTCGTATACGTGGCAATAATAAACCAAGACCAATGTTTGTAAATGAAACATCACAACTCTATCAGCTTGATAGCCCTGTCCCACTGTACGAGTTCATTCAGAGTTCTCCCCGAGTTTATGCTGATTCGAACTCGGAGATTTACTGTTATGGCCACTCGTCAGTACTCGGGGCTCCCGTGGACATTTTTCAACATGTTGAAAAATCTTTGCGAGTCTTCCCGACCTTACCTGCCGTTAGCGAGTCTTCCCGAGTACCTGCCGTTAGCGTTACGAGCCGCTAAGAGACGTCCCCGAGCTCCGACGTACCCGCTACGTTCATTCTACGTGCTTACCACGAGTTTGATTTTTATGAATACTCGGGAGAGCACTTGAATGAACTCGTACAGTGGGATAGGGCCATTAGTATAATCAACTGGGCTATTTTTGCGATACTACTTTTCTCAAGCTTGTTCAGTTGTGGATTCCTCAAGTGGGAACACATCCAATCACCAACATGGCATGTGCATGGCCACAATGCTCAGGTGAACCATAACATTGTATCACATTAATGGATTGCAGGGACTATCAAAACTGACCTTGTTTTTGCACCAAAATTGAACTTTCCATCACAAATAATAACTGCAAATGTAGCCAAACTTAAAAAGGAAGACTTGAGGGAGAAGGGAATTAATTAAAAGGTATGCCAATAAAGTTTTTTTTTAATGGATTAATACATATCTTCCATGTACTTTCAAAATATCCCAAAGCATTTTGCATGAACAGCAACATAATGCCACCCTGATAAGGTGTTTTAGTGATGTCAAACAAGCTAAAATATCGGACAGGATGTTTCTCTTCTCTTCTATTAAATAGGATCTCTTAGAGGACAGAGTTGCTCTAGCCTTATTACTTCTGCAGAGTAATGGCACATCCAACCATGTAGCACTCCCTCAGTACTGAATTAGCATGACAGGTTCACAATTCGATGAAGAGGCTGGTGTGTTGCATGGTCTCTTGTATAGAGTGCCCTCCATAATGTTTGGGACAAAGACCAATCATTTATTTATTTGCCTCTGGACTGCACAATTTGAGATTTGTAATAAAAACAAAATCATTTTGTGGTTAAAGTGCACATTGTCAGATTTTAATAAAAGGCTATTTTTTATACATTTTGGTTTCACCATGTAGAAATTACAACAGTGCTTACACATCGTCCCCACATTTCAGGGCACCATAATGTTTGGGACGCAGCATTGACATGTAAATGCAAGTAGTACTGTTTAGTATTTTGTTGCATATCCTTTGCATGCAATGACTGCTTGAAGTCTGCGATTCATGGACATCACCAGTTGTTGGGTGTCTTCTCTGGTGATGCTCTGCCAGGCCTGTATTGCAGCCATCTTCAGCTTATGCTTGTTTTGGGGGCTAGACCCCTTCAGTTTTCTCTTCAGCATATAAAAGGCATGCTCAATTGGGTTCAGTTCGGGTGATTGACTTGGCCACTCAAGAATTTACCAATTTTTAGCTTTGAAAAACACTTTTGTTGCTTTAGCAGTATGTTTGGGATTGTTGTCTCGCTGTAGAATGAACCGCCGGCCAATGAGTTTTGAGGCATTTGTTTGAACTTGAGCAGATAGGATGTGTCTATACACTTCAGGATACATTATGCTACTACCATCAGCAGTTGGATCATCAATGAAGATAAGTGAGCCAGTACCATCAGCAGCCCTACATGCTCAGGCCATAACACCCCCAACATCTGTGTTTCACAGATGAGGTGGTATGCTTTGTATCTTGGGTAGTTCCTTCTCTCCTCCATACTTTGCTCTTGCCATCACTGATATAAGTTAATCTTAGTCTCATCTGTCCACAATTTTCCCGAACTGTGGTTGCGCTTTTAAGTACGTCTTGGCAAACTGTAACCTGGCCATCCTATTTTTGCAGCTAACCAGTGGTTTGCAACTTGCAGTGTAGCCTCTGTATTTCTGTTCATGAAGTCTTCTGCAGACAGTGGTCATTGACAAATCCACACATGACTCCTGAAAAGTGTTTCTGATCTGTCGGACAGGTGTTTGGGGATTTTTCTTTATTACAGAGATTTTTTTCTATTATAATTCTCACATTGTGGCGTACAGAGGCAAATACATAAATAATGGGTCTTTGTCCTAAACATTATAATAATAATAATGGATTGGATTTATATAGCGCTTTATTTAGATACTCAAAGCGCTTTACATCGTATTATTCATTCACTCCTCAGTCACACTCGGTGGTGGTGAGCTACTTTTTGTAGCCACAGCTGCCCTGAGGCAGACTGACAGAAGCGTGGCTGCTAATCAGTTAATCAGCGGTAGCTAATCAACTAATCAGCGCCTACGGCCCCTCCGACCACCACCAATCACTCCCACACATTCACACACAGGCAAAGGTGGGTGAAGTGTCTTGCCCAAGAACACAACAACAGTATGCACACCAAGCGGGATTCGAAACGGCTACCTTCCAGTTGCCAGCCGAACACTTAGCCCATTGCGCCATCTGTCGTTATGGAGGGCACTGTAGATCTGAGTCCGTTTCTCTGCTTCAACTTCCAGCCCACCATATCTTGAAATGTTCTTGAATATTGACCTTGCTCATCTCCGAACAATGACACTGAAGTGCATTCTTATTTGGTCCCAGGCTTAGCTTAACAGGGTGAGAATCACGGAGACTGAAGTTGAGCCTGTGTGGGTCAGCTATTCATTGAACAAACCAAAGAAGCTTGTAAAAGAATTATTGACATATCCCTTATTATTTATTAGCATTAGATTTCAAATGATTTCCAATTCCCAGACCCTCTGCTCCGATTAATTAATACCTCTTTATTTAATCTTCTCAAAAATAATTGCAATGAATTTAGTACTGAGGTGGGGCCTGAAAGAATTCCAAAAAGTAAATGCTGATTGAAGTTAATTAATTTCACCACCAAGTTGTGGTGCAATCATCCTCAAGCCACAAACCATCTTGCTGAAGAAAAAAAACACACCGCTACTCCGTAACTGTTGCCAGTCCTAAATCTTAGAACACCAAACCAAATTGCACCAAACCAAAAAATGATGTCAGGGATTATGAGGTGAAGGCAGGGGAATGGGGTTGTTAGGGAAAGATAGATCAGCCATGATTGAATGGCGAAGTAGACTTGATGGGCCAAATAGCCTTCACCAGGAGACTGGAAAGGATCAAGGCAGCCACTCACCACCATCACATGGACAATTTGGAATGGATAATACATACCGGCCTTCCTGCAATGGCCGCATAGCACAAGTAAAGTTCAGATAATTCGATTTACGATTTATTTTATTATAGATAGCAGTTTGGATTATTTACTCCCCTTGCAAAAATTTAAAGCATGTAATAATTTCATCCTCGAGACCATTACTCACAGAAAGAAAGACTATCTTAGAACAACCACAAGGTCATACCAGGACAACTGTTGCTGCTTAATATGGCAGTCAACATGATCCCAAATTCTATTTTAAGACACTTCTGGACAGTTGCTAGTGCTCCATGTCATATATTTTACAGTGCCATCCATAATGTTTGGGACAGAGACCCATCATTTATTTATTTGCCCCTGTACTCCACAATTTGATATTTGTAATAGAAAAAAAATCACATGTGGTTAAAGTGCACATTGTCTGATTCTATTAAAGGCCATTTTTAAACATTTTGGTTTCACCATGTAAAAATTACAGCTGTGTTTATACATAGTCCCCCCATTTCAGGGCACCATAATGTTTGGGACACATGGCTTCACAGGTTTTTGTAATTGCTCAGGTCTGTTTAATTGCCTCCTTTATGCAGGTATAAGACAGCTCTCAGCACCTAGTCTTCCTCCAGTCTTTCCATCACCTTTGGAAACTTTTATTGCTGTTTACCAACATGAGGACCAAAGTTGTGCTAATGAAAGTCATTATGAGACTGAGAAACAAGAATAAAACTGTTAGACATCAGCCAAACCTTAGGCTTACCAGAATCAACTGTTTGGAACATCATTAAGAAGAAAGAGAGCCCTTGTGAGTTTACTAATCACAAAGGGACTGGCAGGTCAAGGAAGACCTCCACAGCTGATGACAGAAGAATTCTCTCTATAATAAAGAAAAATCCCCAAACACCTGTCCGACAGATCAGAAACACTCTTGAGGAGTCAGGTGTGGATTTGTCAATGACCGCTGTCCACAGAAGACTTCATGAAGACCGCAGAAGATGCAAACCTGTGGTTAGCTGCAAAAATAGGATGGCCGGGTTACAGTTTGCTAAGTACTTAAAAGGGCAACCACAGTTCTGGAAAAGGGTCTTGTGGACAGATGAGATGAAGATTAACTTATATCAGAGTGTTGGCAACAGCAAAGTATGGAGAGAAGGAACGGCCCAAGATCCAAAGCATTCCACCTCATCTGTGAATACACGGTGGTGGGGGTGTTATGGCCTGGGCGTGTATGTTATGGCCTGGGCGTGTATCATCTTCACTGATGATTCAACTGCTGATGGTAGTAGCGTAATTCTGAATTCTGAAGTGTATAGACATATCCTATCTGCTCAAGTTCAAACAAATGCCTCAAAACCCATTGGCCGTCGGTTCATTCTACAGCAAGACAACGATCCCAAACATACTGCTAAAGCAACAAATGAGTTTTTCAATGCTAAAAGATGGTCAATTCTTGGGTGGCCAAGTGAATCGCCCGATCTAAACCCAATTAAGCATGCCTTTTATATGCTGAAGAGAAAACTGAAGGGTACTAGCACCCAAAACAAGCATAAGCTGAAGATAGCTGCAATACTGGCTTGGCAAAGCATCACCAGAGAAGACACCCAGCAACTGGTGATGTCCATGAATCGCAGACTTCAAGCAGTCATTGCATGCAAAGGATATGCAACAAAATACTAAACATGACTACTTTCATTTGCATGACATTGCCAATCATTATGGTGCCCTGAAGTGGGGGGGGGGGGGGGGGGGGGGGGGGGGGGGAGGACCTATGTATAAACACTGCTGTAATTTCTACATGGTGAAACCAAAATGTATAAACATGGCCTTTATTGAAATATGCACTTTAACCACACATGAATTTTTTCTATTACAAATCTCAAATTGTGGAGTACAGAGGCAAATAAATAAATGATGGGTCTTTGTCCCAAACGTTATGGAGCACACTGTACATGCTATTAGATTCCCCGTAGGGCAATGCTCCAAAGCAGCAGGTTTGTAGCCTACAGTTCTAATCGCTAGAGGGAGTCTGTGTGGATTAAAGAATAGCAGGACACAATGGATGCTTTCAGAAATGATGGCTGAGCACTTGGAGGGGAATAAAAATGATTGCAGTTAAAATTACATTACAGCATTAATCTTTAGTCATGAGCTACAGAATTATTATGGCACGGAAAAAGGCCATTCAGCTGACAGGCGGACTTCCTGTAGAGCTATCAACTCAGTTCCAGCCCTCTTGCTCTTTCTCCCTATTCCAACAAATTATTTCCTCTCAAGTGCAACCGGTCCCTATTTGAAAATGTTTCTGCTGCACTGGCAGACAGCAAGTTCCACATCATTTTGTGAATTTCCTCCACACATTCCCTCAGTAACCCATTGCTTGATATCAAGGCTGTGATTACTTCCGAGCGGAAGGGAGGTCCCGTGGGGCCCGAGAGAGAGAGAGAGGGGGGGGGGGGATGGGGGAAATATCCCCCCCATTCATTGAGTTGGGGGATGGCCTGTATTATCCCCCAGTTTTTGGAGGTCGAGAAACAACAAATAATAATTGTGCCACCCTCACCGGGTACCCCCGAGGCCGGTGATCAGTGATCGCTCAGCCCCTCCACTTTCAAAAACGTTCTCGGCCCCTGCATCAGTCTACCCAACACCATTTCCTGACCAATGTGAATTTCCTTCAGTTCCTCCGTCACCCTAGACGCTCTGTCCCCTAGTACATTTGGGAGATTATTTATCTCTTCCTTATTCAAGACAGAACCAAAGTACCTGTTCAAGTCTGCCACTTCGTTGTTTGCCATAATAAATTCACCTGTTTCTGTCTTTAAGGGACCAACATGTCTTAACTATATTTTTTCCTCTTCACATACCTACAGAAGCTTTTACGATCCTCCTTTATATTCTTGGCTAGCTTACCTTCGTACCTCATCTTTTCTCTCCGTATTGCCATTTTAGTTACCTTCTGTTGATCTTTCAATCCTCTGGCTCCCCGCTCATCTTTGCTATGTTATACGTCTTCTCTTTTATTTTTATACTGTACTTGCCTTCCTTTATCAGCTATGCTCGCCTCTTACTCCCCTTAGAATCTTTCTTTCTGTTTGGAATGAAATTATCCTGCATCTTCTGGATTATTCCTAGAAATACCGGCCATTGTTGTTCCACTGTCATCCCCAATAGGGTCCCTTTCCAGTCAACTTTGGCCAGCTACTCCCTCATGCCTCCATGGTCCCAGTTTTTTTACAACTGCAATACGGACACTTCCAATTTTACCTTCTCCCTCTCAAATTGCAGATTAAAACATCATATTATGGTCACCACCTCCTCATGGTTCCTTTACCTTGAGTTCCCTTATCAAATCCGGTTCATTACACAACACTAAATCCAGAATTGCCTCCTCCCTGGTAGGCTCCAGTAGAATCTGCTCTGCGAATCCATATCGGAGGCACCCTCCAAACCTCCTTTCTTAGGGTCCAGTACCTACCTGATTTTCCCAGTGATCTGCATATTGAAATCTCCCATAACCACCATAGCATTACCTTTGTTACATGCCAATTGTAACTCCTGATGCAACTTGCAGCCTATCTCCAGGCTACTGTTTGGGGGCCTGTAGATAACTCCCATTAGGGTATTTTTACTCGTACAAATTATCAGTTCTATCCACAATGATTCTACATTTTCTGATTCTATGTCACCCCTCGCAAAGGACTGAATTTCATTCCTTACCAACACAGCCACCCACACCCTCTGCCCACCTGTGTGCCTTTTCGATAGGACGTATACCCCTGAATATTCAGTTCCCAGCCCTGATCCTCTTGCAGCCGTGTCTCTGTAATTCCCACAACATCTGAAGGATAGATGTACTCCAACTGGATGCTTTTTCCCTCAGTCCTGTTGCCACCATATTCAGCCAATTTTGTATAAACATGCAAATCACTAGGGTGCCTTCATTCTATGTTCTTTTCACCAGAAATCATGATGCCAAAAATATGATTTCATCAATTAGTCTTTACATTTTTATTTTAAAGGAGAATAATGCTCCACAGCACTTAATAGATAAACCGAAAAGAATCCATGCCAAGATGAACAATAAAAATCCCTACCAATAAAAATATGACCCGACTATTCAAAACCAATTCAATTAATTACTCTGTATGTAATCTGATCACCACTTACCCTCAACCAGTCACTGCAAATTAATTTTGCATGATCTCAGATCCCAAATTTCCACTTAAAAATCTTAATTTCAAGTAAATACAGAGGTTCTTTGTGAATAAATTGTAGTAACACATCTGTATTTTGCAAGAGTTTGTCATTGAGTCTCATTAATCTAAGGTAGTTAATTGACCAAAACTTTGCACACAGCAGTTATGTCAAGGGACAATACTCAAGACTTTGCCCAGTTATTCAAAGCGTAAATATGTGGACCTGCACAGAGGGGAGATAGAAATACAAGAGAAGATAGAAAGTGAGAGCATGATGAAGAATGCAACTTTACACCCAGAGATTTAACCGGTTATCAGAAAATCAAAACCCAACTCTCTGGTTGGCCAAAACAAGCAGGAGCTCTGGAATAAACAATTGTGAGCACCGATTACCAATATTTATATTTGAGGGATTCAAAATAGAGTGCAACAGGATTCTTGGTAGTCTCTTAAACAATTAATGTTGATTGCTGCATGGCAATAAAATGAGTATAGAAAAATGTTAGGAAGTATCGCACATACAGGATTCAACTATTTCAGTGATACAACCTAATAAAGTTGTGAACGCAGCCCAGTCCATCACCGGCTCTGACCTCCCCACCATCGACGGGATTATCCAAAGTCTCAAAAAGGCACCCAGCATCATCAGAGACCCACACCATCCTGGGCAAACACTCATTTCACTTCTGTCATTGGGAAGAAGGTACAGGAGCCTGAAAACTAACGTCCAGGTTCAGGAACAGCTTCTTCCCTACAGCCATCAGGTAATTAAACATGACAACCTCAAATAAGCTCTGAACTACAATAGACTATTATTGTTATTATTGCACTATTATTGTACAACAGACTATTATTGCACTATTATTGTTTGGTGTGTGTGTGTGTGTGTGTGTGTGTGTGTGTGTGTGTGTGTGTGTGTGTGTGTGTGTGTGTGTGTGTGTGTGTGTGTGTGTGTGTGTATACACACACACACACACTTATCTTTTTTTTCCTTTCTCATTTATTATATTGTTTGCAGTGTACTATGTTTACACATTCTGTTGTGCTGCTGCAAGTAAAATTTTCATTGTTCTCTCTGGGACACAAGACAATAAAACACTCTTGACTCTCTTTTGACTCTAATTGGAATACCCATGAAAACTAAAGCAAAGTTTGCCTTGAAGCAGGCCTCAACATACAAACACAGAGTATTATCATTCTTCAGGGGTATACAGAATGCAGGACTTTAATTTAAATGGACATTAAGTTATTGACTGGTGAATGATTCAATTTGGTCCACACAGAATAAAACACATCATCACACATTCAACTCAAATGTAGATTTTCTTTTAGAATAAAGAGGGTAAATTAACTAAAATCCATGCATAATAATTTCTGACTTTCCAATGGAAACTAACAATCCACTGCAGAAAAAATGTCTGCACTCCTAAATCGTAGCTAGGCTGTCTAAACAAGTATGAGACCATTTATGCAATATATATCATTGCTTGCATGACTAGTGTGACTTTCAGTGTGACCATCATGGTGCAATTAAAATCTTTCAGTGATGAAAATTATACTTTGATAAATGGTTGATACTAAAGTGCAACCACATTAAAATGTATACCTTCTTATTCTCTCACTCAATCCACTCAGATGAATAAAGATCTGAAAGTTACTGGGCTGTAAGCAATCAGATAGATACTAAGGGACAGGGCCATTCTAAGATTTGGCGATAAGGGTATAAGCTTTAAAACTGTTACTAATAATTGCAGCAACATTTCGCTCACTGGTCTTAGCCAAGTTTGAATACATTTAAAACAGATTGAAAAAAATAATCCATCTGCCACATAGGATTTTTCCAAACAAATAAATTCAGCAAATGGTGTATAAACTGCAGCACAAAATTGACCATAATTTGTATCAGTGAAAGCACAAGCAACACAGAAATCACACCAGTACACTATCCTAGCGGTCGAGTTTTAGGCAACATTTCACTAATGTCTGCATGGAAAGGAAACCCACAGGCCTGACCTAAATGTGCTTTGATCCACAGCAATGTGTTGATGCTTAACTCCCCACTAAAGTGGCCTGGTAAATGAGTTAGTTATATAAAAATGTAGATGCACATAATTCACATACCGTAGGCTGGTATCTCAATACAATTTCAAAGTGCTGCTCTGTCTTATGCGCGAAACACTAAACTGGCAATGTGGGTGGATAAAATTCCAGACACCATTCAAATGATGACTAGGAAAGTCTTCCTGGTGTCTTGGCCAATATTTACCCCTCAAGCAACATAACTAAAATAGATTATCTAGTCATTATCACGTTACTGTTTCAGGGATTCTGCTGGGTGCAAATTGCATGCTGCATTTCCCATAGCACCACAAGTATTGAACCAATGACATTATAGGCACTGTTTAAATGCAAGATTTCTTCTCTCAATTAGATATTGGAATTTTAGTTTGATTTAAAAGTGAACATTGAAAACAGATTTCCATTGTGCCCTTTGAATAAGCCAAGATGAACACTTCATGGAACAGGTATCAAACACCAAACAAAATACTTTTTAAATGACAAATATTACACCACAACTATTGCATTGGATAAAATTGCTTTGGGACAGCTAAATAAAAGAACACTCAGTCAAATAAAATGTCATTATTTTTATTACGTGATCCTTCATAAGAGCCACAATCAGAATGCATAATTTGTTATCGCAATGACAGAGTTTTGATGACATGATACAGGTACAGGAGATGTTACTATAAACGTAACTGCATGATTCCTAACTCAGAGGCACAACACTAAAATAAAAACAAAACTGAACCAAGTCATCGACTTAATCTTTATTTTCCGGCAAATAGTTCATTTTCTACAAACACAGAAACTCCAAAGTAGCATGCAACAATCAAACAGACACGTATTAACAACTTTAAAAACAGATTCGTTTTAAGGTATATGCATGGGTTTTTAAAAAATGTTTCCAAGTTTTTTGAGATGCTACATTTTTCCTCCATAAACAGCTAAGATGTTAAGCTGCAAATCAATTTGATCATCTTGAATGGTAAGCACTATAGTGAATAAGCAAGTACCACCCCAACATCTCTTTCATCTGAGCAACCCCAACAAATTGACAATACTGAAGAACATTAGTTAAATACATTCTCTTTAAGAAATGACAGCCACACTACACAGGAAATATTAAAATCAAATGCATGTCACATTCATTCTATTTCAGCAGAATACAGTGTATCGTGAAACATTTATTCATTGACGTATGCATTTATCACACAGGAAATGTGGGGAAAGTTTAGAAAAAAGACATCACTCTGTTACATTATATCTTTTTCAACCTGTTCTGCTTCTCTCCATTCCCGCAGTCTTACAGAGTAGCGGGAAAAGGCGTTATTTTGCAGTTCTTTTTGTTTGATTCATCACATGTATCAATAAGTCAAAACATCCAATGAAATAATTGATTGGAAGAGATATACCAAACGCTCTTCCAAAAGAGTAACTAATAGATTATTAGCAGCAAATGGTAACATTTCTAAACAATATCAAAACATTCTTGAAAATAAAAGTACCTACAAAATATGCTTAGTTTGCACTGCAACAATACTACTTGATAAAATGCAGAGATTTGCATGTTTTTTTGGCAAGACAACAACCTTTCATTGACAAAATACTGTTTAGTATCCAAGTTTTATTTTCTGAAACAAAACCAAGTTAACCTTCATTTGAAAGCCAGGATATGGTGTGGAAATGAAATATTTCAATCTCACTTAATCATAAGGTGCACCTTGTGAAATGAATAATGAATGTGTGCAGATTGTGTACATCTTAGACTTTGTGTATGCTGTATTCATTGCCACAGTAAAATGGTGAATAACATGCCTGAAATCACAGGATAACATTTTAGTTGCCCAAATACAAAAGAGTATCTTTCCAGCTGACAAAGATGGCAAAAAGCTAAAATAAGATACTGAAAATCAAATAAAAACAAAATGCTGACAATGCTCAGCAAGTGAAGCAGCAGATGGAGACAGCTCAGTTCAAAGTTATCAAAAAAGTCAGAAAGGTAACTCTTGATCTTCTTGGCACAGATGCTGTCTGACCTGCTGAGGTTATCCAGCATTTTCTGTTCTATGAGGAGAATTTCTCCTTCCAGTAGAAAGGGTGATAGTGTGTAGGCAATCTGGTAAAATTAAGTGACCAAACAAAATGGCTGGGCTCAAGATTTCAAGCAGCGAAAAACTGTTAAGATTTGAAGGCATTTATAAATTGTTAGAATAACGGCTCCCTGGTTTCAGACATACCTAACTACAACTAACATAGTCGATGGATAATATATTTTGAGTGTCCAAGAGGAGGCAATCATTATCCAAATCCCTCTGCAGGCCCTCCATCATTCTACTGAAATCTCTCCCTTTGACCATGCTTCTGGTCATCCATCAATATCTTATTTTGCAGCACAGATTGAAACTGTTTGCTAATTGCCCCTTCAAAATGCATTCAAATATTTTATAAAGTCAAGATGTAGTTCTTAAGAGGCTGCAATGCTCTATGGAACATTGCACGTAATAAAAAAAGAAAAATGCCATGAACAACGATCAGGTCAAAAAACTAAATATTTTTCCAAGGGGTTAAAACTGCTTTACCATAACTGCTCATTTCTTTCTTTTTCCTACTGAGAGTGTCAATTCTATTTCAGGGGTATAGTTATCACAGGCTGCAGTTCATATTTGGGAGGTAATCCATGTGACCATTATTTGCAGGAGCTATGATGAGAAGCGTTGAAGCCGTGGAGAGATCTGGAGATGAACCTGAACATTTTGTAATCCAAACGCAAACATTTTCATTCATGGATAAGCCGGCCAATTACCTTGACTAGAAACACTTGCAATCTACTGCACTAATGAAGGTCATCCACAGCACCTCAAAGTAATTTTCCAAACCAAGGTTATTCGTTTTTTGCTGGGTAATAGTGCACCAAGGGATCTGGGACCAGGGCAGAAGGATAGTATTAAGATATCAATTAGCCATGACAAGTGAGTGGTGGAAACAGCTCAAGGGGCTGAGTGGTCCATTCCTGTTCATATCTTCTGATCCCAATCTAAGGTTAGGTAACACAGCATCAATCAGAGACCAAGACAGGATCTTGGACGGATGTTAACTGGATTGACTCATTGAGCTAGTTGCAAAAAGTCAGTTTATCCAAGATCTGATCAATGTCGCACACATAGGTTTGCGTGGATCACCATGAATAAACAGACTGCCTGACTATACCAATATTATTGGTACCTTCAAGGATCAGAAGCCCAAGAAACTGTAATCCTTCACCAACCACCAACTGGAATTTTTCTTTAATTCTAAAGCTAAAGTAGGCAACTTTTTTCTTGTGCTTAACATTTTGCTCTTTAATCCTTTGGGAAGCTCATAAACTGGGAAACATAATATTATTCTTTAACAAGCACAGTACTACTTAGGGCAAAACAAGCATTACATTATGAAAACTAACAATAAAACAAAAAACAAAAACAACTGTACATGCAATAAAGTTCAACAAATTCTGAGGACATTATGTAACAGCTTATCCACACACTATCCTAATAAAAGTAAAATTCACAAATTATCATGAATAACTAAACCACACTTTAGGCAGTGATTTTAGAGTTTCACAGTATTCTAAAGAATTTCAAACACGAGTCATACAGAACTCTCAGATTGACTACAACCTAAACTAAAACAAGCAACGGGTTATTTTATCCCTTCAAGTATCATTGACCTTTCAAAACACCTAATTTATGAAAGATTTGGAATCAAACTGATTTCCTGCAGAATTGGAAGTGCATTACAATTACGGGTACATTTATCAATTCATATTGATTCCAATTAAATTCTAGTGCTAAAGGGATAAATTAGCCAAATACATCAACTTCTATATATTAGCTTTTGATTAAAAAGTTGTTCCTAACAGTCTTCTTGTTAAGTAATCTTTGCATATTCATTGAAACAATAAATTCTATTGATGCAAATGGTTCAATTTAACAGCCCCAAATCCACTTTATCCCCCCCCCCCCCCCCCCCCCCCCCCAAAGTAAGTTTTGACTTTTCATTGAGAAGAGCGTTATTAGGCACATTATTCTGGTGGAAACATGTCCTTTCAATAACTTTAAAATAGGCCAAATTTGCACAGAAAGAATTAACAAATGCCACATTTGGCTCTATAAATTGCTACAGAAAGTAAAAGAGTGTCCTGCACAAAGGTCTACTTCATTTTAAACTTCACTAATGACTATACTATTAATACAAACTGATAGTCTGCCAATCCTTCACTAATGTGAACATAATATCAGGTTCTGAATTTCACACCAAATTTAGCTCCATCAAATGTACTTGTGTGTGAGAAGGCTAGTTATAACTGCAAATCGTCATCAGAAGAAACATTCAAAACCTGTGACTTAAATAATACTAAAAAAAAAAATCCAAAACCAAATAGCTATTTTCAAGTATGCAGAGGCTAATGCAATATAATAAACAGACAAAAACTGTGCATTTACAACACAATGTTACGAGGACATTGAATTTCTACCTTGGTATCAAGATAACTAGAAGATGAAAAGGTTACAATGACAGGAGGCTTAATGTACTGTGCAACCATCACATGAAGAGAATGTTCAGATACTAGTCTGGTGTGATTCAGGTTTTAACAGTCTAACATTGTCCTACATATATATATTGCGCTGTTTCTAGGTCAGATGCTATGGGAGTAGATCACCTGGTTCACACAGTTGGGTACAACTGAATTCCATAGGCCATTGACAGTGGCCCCGAAACTCTGAACACATTTAAATATAATTGCTAATCATCAACTTTTTAAAAAATAAATGTTCAATCTGATCTTTTGTAATCACTTGTGAGGATCTCAGAGGATCTCAGAGTCAGCTAACTACTCTCAATTATAAAAATAGCATGACCATGACCATAGCATGAATAGCATCGAAGTTGGCAAACTTGGAACATCTAAAGCACTAGATCAAGGACTTGGGGGCAGAAACAGGGTAAGGGTGTAAAGGGGGTGCATGGAGCATGGAAAGAGATAAAACACTGACAATGAGAAATGACTTCAAACAGAACAGAATTAATACTGGGTACAGAATTAATACTGCAGCTTTGGAAACAGGCTACCAAACCTTTGGGTCTCTGGCAAAATTGTTCAAAAATATTGTTTTCATTTCACCTATCTGGAGGTTTGTGAATTAAATCTCCAGATTCGCATCCATCATTCAGCAATACCAATCTGCAGATTTAAATCATAAATCTCCAGATTTGCGTTGCTGAATGTTTGTAATCCTTCTTCAAAGCTATATATACAGGAACATAGAAACATAGAAAATAGGTGCAGGGGGAGGCCATTCGGCCCTTCGAGCCAGCACCGCAACATTTGTTAAAGAAATTAATAAAGTTGCTGCACATTTTGAAAATCTGTATGGAAAACCGTCCTTCTTATGAGTCATGAGAAGACGTTGAGAAATATAATAAAAAGATTGAACATCTTCACAGAATTAAAATATTTCAAAAGAGAGATTTATGTTCATGATGTCCACAGATTTGCTTTGGAAAAAAAATATCCAGACTGACACATCAGTACATATTTTTCTTTAAGAAATGGTTTTAACAGAGTCATTAACTGTACAATTCATCGCTGATTTTTTAATGCACTCTATCTCGAGACATAATTCATTCACAGAATTAAAAAATTATACCTATCTGTGACTGATGAATAATTGGAGTCTATAAAATTGCAAGAGCACATAGAGGATAATATAAAATAATTTTTAAAATTCCAAAAGGTAAAGTTCCGTTAGGCTGTATCAGAGGAAGAGTCAAAAGAACCGGAGATGATAAAGTTGCCTGCATTGTTGAGACCAGACATTGACTGGGCAGCTTGCTGGCTTAGATTGTTACATATCAGGACCAACTGGTTGCTTTGGGCCTCAGACAGAGAACTACAGCTCTGGTAAACACTAAAGTTGGTCTTCCTCCCTGGAATATTCCCCTTTTCGCACATAGTTTTGACCATTTTTGAGAGCTTATTCTTCCCAAGGGATTGACTATTGTACCAGTAAAGTGCAGCCAGATTGCAGACTGGCTTGATGGACAGATAGAAGGGGGCATCTTCGTAACGCATAGCTGGAGGGCGTCTTTGTGCGTACTCCTTGTAGTCCTGCACTGGGCATGTCTGTGAAGAATGCGGCGTGGCGTATATTCTGCACTCTGTTCCTGCTCTCTGGCTCTTCCCTTGTGCGTCAGAATGGTCTATGATTTCCCATTCCAGATACTCCAAGCCTGTCTCAGTTACGTGCAGTCTGATATCACCCCACTTTAGTGTGGAACTGTGAAACCCTGCACAGTGCCCGAATGCTTTAGTGTTGTTTAGCCACACGAGGTTGAGCAGACCTTCAGGGTTATATCTGCTTAGCAAACCTCTTTTTCGTAGGATGAGCTCATCGGCAAAGGTCAGTTTCATTGATTTATGTGGCTTGTTCCCTTTCCCTTTGCCTCTCAGCTCAAGCTGCTTCTGCTTAAGTGCTTCTTGGGAGCGTCTGAATTCCTTATCTCTTGTTATACTGAACCCATATTTGTATTCCTTTAAGTACCTTTCAAGTCCACACTGATAGTTGGCCAAACTGTTGGGCTCGTACTCAGAACCATCTTTCTGCCTGGCATCCACAAAGAATGAAGCTAGGTATTCATTAAGTTCCGTACATGGAATGAATTGGATTTCCCGATTTTCGTGTGGATATTTGGAAAGGAGGAACTCTCTGAAGTTTCTTAAAGCTGTCAAGGTGCTTCGTACAGTTTTTTCATTCTGTTGACCCTCGCAGCCTCTTTCTTCGTTTTCTAAAAATGGAAAAGGGAAGGGAAAAGAGAAAAAAAAAGCTGCTCATAAAGCCAATCAAAACTAAATTTCAATTTCGCAAAGGTCAGTGGAAAACGATATTACATACCTGTCTTAGGTTTCAAAAGCCAACTTCAATTTCACAAATGATGTAAAAATTAAGGCACAAAAAATTATCAAAAAGGTCCTCATGTCAATGCTGCACTTTTATTAATTATGAATTAAGGAGAGTGATTAGGTATCAAGAACAGGCCATTTCAGAACAAACATGCTAACTCCCCACAATATTACACTGCAGATTCGCCCAATGCACTACCTGCAGATGATGTCAAAAGTCAAGCAACATCAATATGAATGTTTGAAATAAAGGGGCAACAAAGTGAAAATAGACTGCCTACATTACGGAGACCTAATCATCAATTAGAGAAGTCTATTTGTAGAGTAGGAGACTGGTGTAAAAATAAATCCTTTGAGGTTTAAACAAAAGTAATAGAGGTAGAAGTTTAATTTACATTTCCTTTGGATTCATTAAATTAATCTCCATAAACGGAATGCGGGAAAATGATCTAGAGTCTAAATAAACATTCCAATTGAGTTGGACACACAGCACGTATGTTTTGAAGTGCAAAATATTTGGGTCATCTATTAATAGTTACACATTGGCTACTGGCGATGAGAATTTTATCAGTAACGAACAGTAAAAGACTGGAGCACACTTGAGTATTACAGTGGTTTGGTCTGTATGCCCCCTTCCAGAAACTTGACTTCAATATTGAAAATAACACTTGCAATACAAGTCAGGTTTGTTAAACAGACCCCATAAGAATGCAAAAAGAAAGCCAATTTTTCCACTGTGCATATACTCAAGCAAATGCCACATGCTTTTTGCTTACACCGTACGAATGAGCAAATCGTCAACATTTAATTCATGAAACGTATGAACCAAACACACTATAAACACACTATAAATGAAGTACAAGTATCATTAAATGAAAGTCCTATATTGTAAGTACACAAAAGAAAAAGAAACTGTAAATGCAGGAAATTAAAAAAAACACACAAAATGTAAATTCTTGTAAATTCCTCACAGGTCAAGTAGTATTAATAAGAAGGAACAAAGCACTGGAGTAACTCAGCTGGTCAGGCAGCATCCCTGAAGATGTGTTAAAGAAGGAACTGCAGATGCTGGAGAATCGAGGGTTACACAAAAAGCTGGAGAAACTCAGCGGGTGTTGCTGCTGCACCCGCTGAGTTTCTCCAGCTTTTTGAGCATCCCTGAAGAACATGGATAAGCAACGTTTTATGTTGGCCCCTTCTTCAGTCAAGTCTGAAGAAGGGCCCCCACCCAAAACATCACTTATTTATGTTCTCCAGAGACGCTGCCTGTCCAATTTCACTCCAGCATTTTTTTTTTTAAATAGCTAACATCTACAGTTCCTTGTACTTACAGAATAAAAATCTGCCGTGTTAACTTCCGTTTTTCTTTCTCCAGGCGATGCCAAACATGTTGCTGTTTTACTTAAGGTACAATATACAAGAATACTAATTGCTAGAAAGGGTAGGTGGAATTACTAGGAAGATCTGCTTGGATTTTCAGAAAGCTTTGATAAGGTTTTGATAGAAAGTTGCATAAATGGCAGAAGGCAACGAGTGGGAATAAAGGGGGCTTTGTCTCGTTCGCTGCCAGTGAACGAGACGGTGTTCCACCGGGGTTCGGTTTTGGATCCGCTATTCTTCACGTGGTATATTAATGATTTGGATGAAGGAATTGATTACTTTGTGGCCATGTTTCCAGATGATACGATGATAGGCGGAGGGGCAGGCAGTACAGAGGTAGCAGGGAGTCGAAGGACTTGGACAGGTTGCGTGTGCGGGCAAATAAGTGGCAAATGGAATACAGCATAGCAAAATGTACGATCATAAATGCACTTTAACAGTAGGAATAAAGATTTTCTGAATGGGAAGAGGATTCGGAAATCAGAGGTGCAAAGGAACTTGCTGGTACAGAATTCACAAAAGGTTAATTTGCAAGTTGAATCGCTAGCAAGGAAGGGAAATGCAATGTTAACATTAATTTTGAGAGGACTAGAATATAAAAGCAAGGATGTAATGCTGAGGCTTTATAAGGCATTGGTCAGACCACATTTGGAGTATGGAGAGCATTTTTAGCCCCATATCTGAGGAGGGATGTGCTGGCAATGAAGAGGGTCCAGAGGAGGATTATGAGAATGTTCCCAGGGTTGGTTTAGTATGATGGGCGTTTGACAGCTCTGGGCCTGTACTGGCCAAGAGCTGTCAAACGGTTTATAACCATGAGGAGGAATCTCATTGAAACTTACCAAATACTAAAATGCTTGGATAGAGTGGATGTGGAGAGCATGTTTCCACTAGTGGGAGAGTCCAGAACCAGAGGGCACAACCTCAGAATAAAAGGACTTTAGAAAGAAGGTGAGGATGAATTTCTTTAGCCAGAGTGTGGTGAATCTGTAGAATTAAGGCCAAGTCACTAGGTATTTTTAAGGGGAAGTTTGACAGATTCTTGAATAGTAAAGGTGTTGAGTGTTATAGGGGGGAAGGCAGGAGAATGGGGTCCAAAGGGAAAGATAGATCAGCCATGAATGACTGGTGGAGTAGACTCTATGGGCCAAATGGCCACAAGCTCCTTTGACTTTTGATCTTACCCCAACGGCAGTTTTGGATAAAAAGTTCTAAAGCCGGAAGGCCATGAGGGGGGGTCCATGAGGAGGGGGTTCGATGGAGACGGGAAAAGGGATCATCTATAGGGGGCGAGGACTCCTTCCCATGGAAGAACGCTGTGAGGCGGAGGCAACGGTAGAAGAGCTCCAAATCTCGGTGGGCACGGAACTCATTGAGGTGGGGACGGAGGGGGACAAAGGTAAGACCTCTGCTGAGGACCGACCGTTCGGTGTCGAAGGGGGGGAGGTCGGGGAGGATGGTGAACACACGGCAGGGATGGGGGTTGGGGCCGGAGGAAGGCAGGTGAGTGGACTGAGGTTGGGGTGATGTTTGGTGGGGGTTAGTGGGTGGTCAGGAGGTGGGGGGGGGGGGGTTATGAGGGCTGTAGTGTGGGTGGGGAAGAGCAGGGGTCACATAGTTTGAGGGGGATGGGGAAGACCCAGTGGAACAGCCACTGAGGTTACCAGGGTTGGGGAACCAGCACTAGGACCCAGTGCAGTCAAACCCAGGGGAGTGGGAGTTAGCAGCATGGAGGCATCAGGCCCGGTGCTGAGTCCAGGCTGCAGGCAAGGCGATGGCTGCGGGCTGCTGGAGGGCGGTGGAGTGGCGAGGATTGGCGGAACCGAAGTCCGCGGGCAGTAGAGTCCGGGTCGGAGGGCGATGTGTGGGAGGTCCCGGTGGGCGGATGGTCGGTGGGGCAGCTCGGTTCGGCCAACCCTGTGATAAAACTGATTGATTGAACAGGGGAGGGGTAAAGGGGGGGGTGTGGGTGTGGGTGTGTGTGGGGAGGGGGGGTGTGGTGAGGGGGGGGGTGTGGGGAGGGAGGGACTCCACTCAGCGGCCACCGGCCGTGGCACTAAACAACACCACCCGGCTCCACTCAGCGGCTTCCCCGACTCCACACAGCGGTTTCCCCGACTCCGCTCTTGCGGGCTCACTCAGCACGGCTTGCGGACTCAATCAGCACCAAAAATCATAGAGCGGAGCAAGATGGTCCACTCCTGCAAAATCCAATGGACTGACGTGTAGTACGGAACGGAGCAGGACGTCCGCCATTTTAGCAAACCAGACCTGACTTCCGTTATACTTCTCGCAGTGTAATCAGCAAAGCTAGAGCATGATTAAAGGCCACGCACTTCACTCTATGATCTTTGATCAACACGGCTTATGGACTCAGCCCCACCTCCGGGGTTTTATTCTCCTCATGGTTGCCCAAAGGGGCATTACCTTCATGGTGAGTGATAGGCAAGAAGACCAATCTGCTGATCTCACGATTTTTCCACCGATCGGAACAAAACTTGGAGCACTTGGAGCAGAGGAGAAAGGTGAGTAAGGTAGCGAAAACATCCTTGCGATATACGGTGCCGTTTTTGCACACATGTTTAAAAACTGCAAGCCGGAAGAGGACAAGATGAGAGTTTTAGTAATAGTATAGATAGCTTTATAGTAATACGGATATCACTGTACCTTAATTTGTGCATGTGACAATAAAATACCTTTGAAACCTTTAATAACATTTCTTGGAATAAACCACAAACACTAAAGTACCCAAGGAAACTGATCCACATAAATTGGGACAGAAACAAAAAGCTGGAGTAACTCAGTGGGTCAGACAGCATCACTGCAGTACAAGAATAGGTGACATTTCGGGTCAAGAGATAAGGAAATGTTCAAGAATAAATTTCACAATAAATAAAGTAGTCCATGCCTAATGACCTAGATAACTTTTATGGATAATCTTGAGAATACCGAGAAAAAAATGACACAAGTGCCAGGCAGCAGTCATCTTCAACAAGATAGATTCCTACTTCCTTCCCTTAATATTTAACAGTCTTGCTCCCTTCAGATACCTTATCGTCAACATCCTAGGAGGAAGTGAGTAACCACCAATTACAGGTTTAAATGAACTAGCCGACAAGTACTACGTTAAAAACAGCAGTTGAATGCGAAGTTCTAAAAATGATTGACTTATTTTTTCTCCCCAAAGTGTTTCCACCAACCGACAAGACACAAGGCATGAATTTGATGGAGTATTCACTCTGGTTGCTGCCAAAGAGTTTCAACAACAACAAAAAAATCATCTTCTTGACTGGTACGTCATTCACCATCCGCACTTGACGGTCACAGTTTGCATTAACTGTAAAATGCACTTTAGTGACTCGCCCTGGCTTTTTCAGAGTCACCCACGCCCAGGACACATACTATCTACCAGGCCTAAGACAGAAACACCAGCTTGCACGAACACACCCACAAGTTTATCTGAATTTCACATCATACCGTCTCAGAAATGAGTCACCATTCTTCCCTTGTCAATGGGTCTGGATGCTGGAACTCCAGACTCAACACCTTTTATACACTGGAACAGTTCAGACAATTAGGACAAGCAATAATTGCCAAGTTTGCCAGTAATGCTGACATTCCTTATAATGAATAATAAAGTAGAGGTCCTGTGTTCCAGCTGGTGTGCCCCCTGAAAAAACTCATAGAATGGTCCACTGGACTCCAGCCTTCTATCATTGGGCAGCAAGGGGAATAAAATGGATAAGAAATTTATGAAATGAGTGTTCGTGGGATACGCTATTTGACTATTATTGGTTTATAATCCAAAAATGTTCTTCATTTCCTTTGGGGCAGCACCCTTTTAAAAAAAAGCCTCTAAAAATATATACTCCAGGATTTATTTTCTGTATTCTCAGCTCTCTTCTGGAGTCCATTTCACACACCAGGAGCAGGGAAACCATCAAAAGGTCTGTGCCTTAAAGCAAAAAGAGAAGGAGATTGGGAGGAACAAAAGACGAATCAACCAATTTCATACTTCAAAACATGGACTGAGGCATCACATGTTTGCACATACATCACTTAGAATAGCGCTGAGTCGTCTGGTGAATTGGAGACACAAGAGTCCCCCGGATACTGAAAAGCAATAACAAATGCGTTAATCCAGCACTTTGTGTTGTTTGTTTGTAAACCAGCATCCGCAGTTCCTTGTTTCTAAAGAATAAAGGCATTGAGCATAGATGATATACCTTGACAAGGTATATACTCAACTTGTTGCCTACGACTTCCATGTTGTCTACGACTTCCATGTTGCTTGGGCCCATCCAGAGTTATAAGTGGTTTCTAAATGATCCGCTTTTGCAGCTGGAATCTGTGCCCTTCATCCGAAGCAGGTATTGGATCAAGCACATTTACAACATGATGCATTACGCTCTGACACTGCTTGCAGTTGTCCCCTCCTGTGCATTTCCTCGCCATTTCCTCCAGTAGCATGAAAAGCATTGTCTCCACCGCAATAACCAGCCCCTCGGAGTTACAGAAAATTAAAAATAATAATTTCCCAGTGTTACCCCAAAGGAGCAGTTTCTCGGATTCTGCATTCACTCAAGGGGAACCAAGAGGAATACTTAATTTCAGTAGACCTACATCAGGAGAAACTACACGTGATTGTAATTAATCAACATGCAAATCCTTCACTGAACATCTCGGTTTAACTATAATCTGTTCACATAAATTTTTCCAAGTAAATGGAGATCAAAGGAACCCAATTATTCCGGTTTTTCTGGACACAAATGAGTCTGCTAGAGGCAGCTTACATTTTCATACATCCTTAATGCTGCAATTTGCTGCTTGGTAGACCTTTCTCAACATCTCCTGGGAATTTTGAATCTTGCATATGGGGAATTTTTCATAAGTTTCCTTCTTTACCTTATAATGGAATGGCCTTGGCCTGTGTGCATTTTTTATCTTCAGGCTGGTGAACAATCTTGTTAAAACAAGAGTCCCTGAGATGCTTAATGCTGTGATTATATTGTGTTTCATAGCTGAAATTATGCACATTTTGTTCTAAATCACTTAGTATTTTGCAGTTATCTATGCCTTTTTCTGAAAGCATCACTGTCTCGATTATATAATTCCAACTACTGAAAAACATTAAATTTTACAACCTCTACACCTTAATACAGTAGCTGTAAATAATGCAAGCAGTGACTGAAAAATGGTCAGAAGTAATGGACTTCTTACAATCTAAATAAATGAATTAAAATATAAAAGAAAAGCAAAGATAAAATGTTACAGCAACACTAGAGAAATTAAAATGCTTAAAGACAAAAACTCAAAATGCTCCTAATTCATTCCATAATGTTTAGTTCACACCATTCACCGGAGAAGACATAAGGATATTCAAAAAAGATAATAAGCATATTTATGAACGAGCATGACAAGCTTCAAATCAGCAGACCCAATCTGTGATAAAGCAATTTTAAACAAAAGCTTTTCATCAAAAACCATAATGGTACAATTTAATTTTAACACGTTTTTCAGAATTGGTACTATATGGAAAATAAACTATTTAGGTTCAGCACCTCAACCCCCTGTGACTTAAAGACTGGTGGGTGGGTCTTGAAGACTGAGATGTCACTGATTTATTTCATTAAACCACTGATTCTCTACTTTGCTTCTACCATTTACAATGCATTCCTAAATCTAATTTACAACCTGTCAGGATACTGAAATTACTCCTGTAAATGTTTATGCAGTGCTGATTAAAACAATAAATCACCAAAGGAACCCATCATTATATTCTTGCCCCAAACACATACCATAATTATCACAGGGCACAGAACACATACAAATATAAAATCACACTGTATTTTGTATTGAAGGCAAAACATCAAGAAGTTGATCAGATCATAGTGCAAGCAATATTAACCTGCGGATTGTCGTTGTATGCTAACCAAACTCCAGTCACTGCCACAATAATTGTTTGAAAACATTTGAATTAACTACATAATGAATTACATCGAGGGTTACACAAAAAGCTGGAGAAACTCAGCGGGTGCAGCAGCATCTAAGGAGCGAAGGAGATAGGCAACGTTTCGGGTCGAGACCCTTCTTCAGACTTGAATTATTACTTGACTTGAATGTAATTCATTCTTCAGAATGAATTACATCTTCTGGCCCAATGCCAGCACTGGCGCTCGAGGCATAGCTGTGTTTCGCCAAGTGCTGGTGTGAGCCTAAGCTAGCAGTAGCATCTTCCATCAAGCTACCTAGGTTGTGGGTGATCCCTGCCCCATTTCAATAGATTATTCATGGCATTAGATGGGTAGCAAGCATTTCTACCAGCTCACAGGCTAGAATGTCAACTCAGAGTCTACACCAAGCACTGGATCTCATTCTAATGAATGAGAGAAAAGGCAAGTACAACCTTTTCCAAAAGCCATTAAGCAGTTTACATTTATTTTGCATATCCCTCCCTCTGGTTACATTTCACTCAACTTCTCTCCTTAACTGACACCCCTTTTTCCCCTTTTCATCTCTATACACCCATCTGCCTATTAACCCCGCTGCCCCCGTCACTGGTATCATCATACCCAGGTTCGTCAAATGGGATTCTGACACATCAATCAAGATAGTAATATAAGTGACAGAAGTCCTCCAGATTTCACATAAGCATGAAAAATATTATTTGGAGTTATATTCTCATCTTGAACTAATTCTAAACGACTGGAACAATGTTTTTCCAGAGTGGTCAATTCAATAACCGGCACAGTGGCAGAGATGCTGCCTTACAGTGCTAGAGAACCGGGCTCAATCCTGACTATGGGTGCTGTCTGTACAGAGTTTGTACGTTCTCCCCGTCACTGCATGGGTTTTCTCCAGGAGCTCCGGTTTCCTCCCACGTTCCAAAGACGTGTAAGTTTGTAGGTTAATTGACTTGTAATTTGTCGTTGGCGTATAGGATAGAATTAGTGTACGGGTGATCATTGGCCAGCCACAAACTCAGTGGGCCAAAAGGCTGGTTGCCACGATGTATCGCTGTACTAAAATGATATGAACAAAAATGGGCTAAATGCACAACACAGTTTATGTGGTCTGGTATGTTGTCTACTCTGTTTGTCTGCTCTTTAAACAATTACTCACACAAGCATCCAGATGGTGTTAAAACACGAGACAAACAGTGGCTTTACTGCTTAAATAAATCCAGTTGAAACCCCTCATTTCTACTCACAGCTGCATAAATAGTAATTGCCACCAGGTGTTATGATTCTAATGTAGGGATTCTAATTTTTAAATCCAAGTGACAACTGATTGCAGATCCGAACAAAAAATAAAAGAGGCTCATTGTCTCAATGTTTAAGAAAGAACTGCAGATACTGGAAAAATCGAAGGTAGACAAAAATGCTGGAGAAACTCAGGGAGTGAGGCAGCATTTACGGAGCGAAGGAATAGGTGACCCGTCTTCATTGTCTCAAAGTGGGAGTAGATATAAGGAGGTCGAAGGTTGAAAAAATATAGAGAGACGAGTCACTCACAAATAACACAAAGAGACTAGGATAGAAAAGAAGCATTGACAAGGGAGATAGATACATAGGCAAGATACTGAAAGGCAAAGCAGATAATTTCTGTGGGTATTGAATACTGACAGAAGATGAAAGGGAAAAACAACCTTAAATGAAGATTAATTGATAGCCTATTCTGCCAAGAACAATTTCATACATTGAGGAAAGAATGAACTATCTGGTTAGGTGTTTTCAGGACACTGAGGTTGATTTCTGCTCTTTACTCCATTTGTGTCATAATAAAAGTGTACACTTTCTCAATGCACGAAGAGCTGTAGGAGTTGTATGTGAGTCTTGCTCAGTGTATTAGGTAGCAAGGCTAGTTAATGAAAGACAAGCCATGGAAGTGAAGATGCAAGGTTTGCAATGCCATAGGCTCGTTTGAGTTTAATTTATTTTAGAGAGACTACATGGAAACGGGCCCTTCCGCTCATCCAGTCCTCTCTAACCACTGATCACCTGCTCACAGCAGTTCTATGTTATCTCACTTTCTCATTCACTCCCCACAGCCCACACACTCGGGACAATTAACAGAGGCCAATTAACCTATAAACCCAAGATAGATACAAAATGCTGGAGTAAATCAGCGGGTCAGGCAGCATCTTTGGAAAAAAGGAATAGGTGGCATTTCGGGTCGAGACCCTTCTTCAGACTGTCTGAATTCCAGCATTTTGGGTCTATCTTCAGTGTAAACCAGCATCTGCAATTCCTTTCTACACAACCAACAAACACACACGTCTTTGGGATGTGGGAGGAAACTGGGGCACCTAGAGTTGCCTCCACTTTATAGCTCGAAAGGTGGTGAAGATCACAGGAACTTAAAAAAGGCTAAATGGCATTTTTATTTATTTGGACTTACTGAAATAGAATATTGTTCGGGGCATTTTCTGCAGAGGGCAACAGCCTTAATGCTACATTCCAAAGTATTTTTCAGGTAGGGCTTTGCACAATATGATTGAAGATTAAAAATATAAAAATTATGAATTAGCAATATGAAAAATACCTCATGACCAACATGGAACTAAAACAAAATGATCAAGATTGATTTATAGAACAGGTCACAACGCAAATACAGTTATATATCATAACAAATGTCTTTGTTTCCGTAATAGTATCCCAAACAACATACAGTGCCCTCCATAATGTTTGGGACAAAGACCCATCATTTATTTATTTGCCTCTGTACTCCACAATTTGAGATTTGCAATAGAAAAAAATCACTTGTGGTTAAAGTGCACATTGTCAGATTTTAATAAAGGACATTTTTAATAAATTTAATCTGATACAAGTTAATTTTAGTCTCATCTGTCCACGAGACCTTTTTCCATAACTGTGGTTGCTCTTTGAAGTACTTTTCGGCACACTGTAACCTGGCCATACTATTTGTGCAGCTAACCAGTGGTTTGCATCTTGCAGTGTAGCCTCTGTATTTCTATTCATGAAGTAATCTGCAGACAGTGGTCATTGACAAATGCACACCTGGCTCCTGAAGTGTTTCTGATCTGTCGGATAGGTGTTTGGGAATCTTTTTTAATTATAGAGAGAATTCTTCTGTCATCAGCTGTGGAGGTCTTCCTTGGCCTGCCAGTCTCTTTGCGATTAGTAAGCTCGTCAGTGCTCTCTTTCTCCTCAATGATATTCTGAACAGTTGATTTTAGCAAGCCGAAGGTTTGAATGATCTCTATGTTTTATTCTTGTTTCTCAGTCTCATAATGGCTTCTTTGACTTTTATTGGCACAACTTAGGTCCTCATGTTGATAAACGGCAATAAAAGTTTCCAAAGGAAATGGAAAGACTGGAGGAAAAACTACGTGCTGAGATCTCTCTCATAACTACATTAAGAAGGCAATTAAACACACCCGAGCAATTACAAACGCCTGTGAAGCCATGTGTCCCAAACATTATGGTGCCCTGAAATGGTGGAACAATGTATAAACACAGCTGTAATTTCTACATGGTGAAACCAAAATGTATGAAAATTGCCTTTAATAAAATCTGACAATGTGTACTTCAACCACATGTGATTTTTTTCTATTACAAATCTCAAATTGTGGAGTACAGAGGCAAATAAATAAATGATGGGTCTTTGTCCCAAACATTATTGAGGGCATTGTATATTCCAAATAGATCCTACATGCACTTTGCATGTATAAAAATTCATACCAAATCCCCAAGAAATCCGAGTCGGTATCTGTGACCAATGAAACCAATGAAAGGATAGAGGTCATGCGAAGTCAGAAACAGCATGAGCCATACTTGCAAAGTAACCACTTGCAGATACAAGATAATTCAACCACTAGAAAGAAATAGAAAATACTTGTGACTCAATTATGTTGTTTTATATGAGTGCAGTATATGGAACAAACCACATGATAAGATGATGGCGATAACATGGTAGCCATCGATGACAAGAAGACGGCCAGTATGGGGAACTAAATATACCAAGTTTCGCACTCTACAGGAAAGAACGGTTAAATGGTAGATGTAACATTGCGGATAAAAGCATTAAGCTCCAGAGTTTATAATAGATAATAGTAATAGATAAAACAATGCCAAATGGATTTAAGGTCATAAGGAATAGTAGAATTAGGCCATTCAGCCCATCAAGTCTACATTATTCAATCATGGCTGATCTACCTCTCCCTCCAAAAATCCATCCGTTTATCATATAATTGTAAATGCACATAAGGAATTCACTCCATTGAAACTCTCTTCCTCGCCATTCCCGTGTTTATTTTCCTGAAGTGCTACCCAGGTTTCCTTTGAAACAACTTCCACCACAACCCCAACTTCTTTGATCTGAACTCATAGCTATAATTGCTCATCTACAACCGTTTGCTCAATCTCCTTTGCAAACTCGGAAGGATGTTTAAAAAAAAATACATAAACAATTCATTTTTCAAGGTTTGGCCACCAATTCCATGAAGCCAGAATGTATTTTCCATCCCAATTTACAATTGAGAAGGTGGTGATGGACCAATTCCTTGAATCACGCGAGTCATTCTGGTGAAGTTTACACTATTAGGTTGAGAGCTCCAATAATAAGATCAGTGATGATGAACCTACAGGTGGTTGTGCTCTTTTGGATCGCTTGACCCTACCCTTCATCTACTCGGTGTGGCTGCGCCTTGTGGCAGCGGCTCAACTGCAGCCGTCCATCCTTTCTTTCTTTTTGTCCCGTTAGCTATATGTTTTTGGTTTTATTTTTTAGATGTATATATGTGGGGGAGGGGGGGGGGTGGGGGGACTTTTAAAACTTTTTAATCTCTTCCCTGTACGGGTCTCTGTTGTCGTTGGGCCGAACATCATGGAGCCAGCGGCCTCCAACCGGAACCGACCGGAGGGCTTCAGTCGCGGAGCCTGCGGACTCACCATCGCGGAGCTGACCGACTTCGGAGCGTGGAAAGCTGTGGTAGCGCGCAGCTGTGACCCGACTTCGGATGCTCCGGCTGCAGTCCCGGTGGACGGTAACATCGGTAGATCGCAGGTTCCTGGTGGGTGACCGCTTTTCGGAGCTCCCGCAACAGCAACTTCTCCTGCCCGAATCGCGGGGTCAGAAATGACCCGGAGCAGGGCCTTACATCACCCGGCGCGGCTTTAACGGCCGCAGGACTTACCATCGCCCGCCGTGGGCCCTAACATCCAAGACCCAGAGCTGGGTCTTACATCGCCCGGCGCGGCCTTAACGGCCGCGGGACTTACCACCACCCGCCGGGGGCTTTAACATTGGGAGCTCCGGTCGCCTCAGGAGAAGAATAAAGAACAGGGAAGAGACTAGAGAGACAATACTTTTGCCTTCCATCACAATGAGGTGGTGTTTGGAGACTCACTGCGATGGATGTTTATGTAAATTGTGTTAATTGTGTGTCTTGGTTTTTTATTGATGTTATGGCTGCAGGAATGAAATTTTGTACGAACCATGTCTGTTTGAATGACAATAAATGGTATTCTAATTCTATTCTAATTCTAATGTCATTGACTTGAGGTGCTGCCAGAATAGACTTTGCAAGTAATCAAGGTTCGTTTGACCTGCACTTATAAGCACACAATTTATGTGGCTGCTCCATATGAATTTGGTCTTTGGTTGCCCAAGCATATTGCTGCTGGTGGATTTGCCATTGGATGACAAAACTAAAGGGCAAGGGACTCGGTTGTTAAGAGTTGTCCAACTGGCACTTTAGTGGGACAACTGGGAATTGCTATCTATCAATCCATGGCTGCACCCGGTTTAGATTCTGAGAAATTGTGAGTTGAATTATGTCTTGTGCAATTGTGGGAAGGTCATTAATGAAATAGCTGAAGATAGTTTGAATCAGCACACGACTTTGAAGAACTCGTGCAGTGATATGACCATTCCTTGCCTCCACGCAGAGTACTGATTTGAGTGTGGCACATATCCTAGAGACTCCTGCATTTCCTGCCTCTGTCTCTTCTACCTCTTTGACATGACCACCCATTTACTATTCTGAACTTCGAACAGTAGATGACCATTTTATGGGTTGCTAATGTTCTCAGAGAAGCAAATCTTCCCCTCTCAACTGATCTGACTTGTATGTAATGCTCGGCCCACTGATGTAGTTATTTCTTAATTGCCCTTTGAAGTGGTTTAGCAAGCCATAAAATTCAAAACATATGGAAAGACAGTAAATGCCAGTTTTGCCAGAGGACTTGACTTTTTTTTTAAAAAAAGTAATGAAGATCACGGTCAGTGACACAAAGTTGAATTCCACACTCCATCAGCTCACAAATACAATTTCCTATCATTAATTTGCAAACAAATAAAAAGAACCACATGAAATATATGTCTCATGTTTATAACAAACTCTTGCCATTTACCAGGAACTCGTTTATGGTTTTCAATAGTTTTTACAAAGCAAATTTCTACAAACAGGAATTCTATAATAACAACAAATAAAATGCTGGAGGAACTTAGTAGGTCAGGCAGCATCAGATAGACTGATAATAGACACAAAATGCTAGAGTAACTCAGTGGGAGAGGCAGAATCTCTGGAGAGCAGGAATGGGTGACGTTTCGGGTCGAGATTGAAGGAGGGTCTCAACCCGAAAAGTCACGCATTCCTTCTCTCCAGAGATGCTGTCAGTCCCTCTGAGTTACTCCAGCATTTTGTGTCTATCTTTGGTTTAAACCAGCATCTGCAGTTCCTTCCTACTCACAGCATCGGATAGACAATGTTTCGGGTCGGGATCCTTCACATTCTATACAACAAGTTATGTACTAAGTTTATAGTGGATTGATACAAAATCAATTGGCTTGGTGTGGTATGACTGGATCCATTTAAAAAATAACCCTGCACCCCGTGAGTCTGAACTATATCCACATCCTTTTTTTAAAAATGTTGAGTTGCTAAGTTGCAAAATGCAACAGTAATAAAATTAAGGAGTGCAATAGCTGAACACTAAACAAGATATTCCCTATTTTTTGCCAAGAACTTTTCCATTCCTTTAATATTTTGTTGCACCCGTTTTTCTTTTGTGCTTCTCAACAATTATAAAAATATATCTGCAGTTTATTTTGTGGATGGGAACGTCAAATGCAAATAAAGTCTCCTTTTTGTTATAATGCAAACTGCTGTTGCAATGAAATAAAGCAGATAAGGTGGGCTCCATAGGCACGCAATAGGAGATTAATTTTTATCAGCATCTATTGCAATCTCCCCATGTTTGATATGGACAAGAGTTTACAGGATTAAAAACCGTAACTATTAGCCGTTTCTATTACTGGAAATTTGAAAGTAGGCAATTAAAAAAAAGAGCTTTATTTACTTCAGTTAGACCAGCTGTCCTTGTTGCTAATTCACACATTATACCATGGTTTAGTGTGGCAATTTGCTCATTTTTTCACTCCTAAACTGCCGTCACAGTCACAGTTTTGAATTTAAGTTTTATACTTGAATTTTAACCATTTAACTCTCTGGAGGCACAACATTTCATACACTGTGTATTTGTATATGACATTTCCAAGTCCTAGGTTATAGTCCCCGGCCAATTCATTATTCATTAGTATGATTCATTCCAAAACATACAGTTCCATGGAATGTCACCAAAATCCATGATGCCCCAGAGGAAATTAGTTTTAATTTTACTTACGCTAATGAATATTAGCTGTATGCAGCCAACAGTAGTTTGGGCACTGGTCACATTCCTGATTGATATGTGATAGTTCTGGTAATGGTTTTTGTGTTTAGTGAGGGAGTTTTGGAGACTCAATCATGTTTAAAACACTTTTTTTTTAAATGTAAGGTGCTATTAAAGTTTTGATCTGAATTTCTTCCATTCACCAATTAAAAAGTGTATTGGTAACTCAGGTTTTAATATGGAATGATTTGGATTATATCAGCTAAATAGATGAAACCACAACACTCAGAGAAAATGGGTCTTTGCCTTGGCCGTTAATCATCTACATCAAAACTCCCTGATAAATCAAACATAAACAGTAACAATCTGAATTCTGCAACTGTATCGCCCAAACCAGAAGTGCAACTTTAGGAGCTGGGATAGTCAATTACTGATTTAGGTTGACCAACTTGAGCCACTGGCAGAACATACCAATAAATTCCACGTGACGATTCTCAAAAGAAACTACCCAATCCAGGTTCCAGCAGAATGCATTCAGTAAAGTGCATTTGAGAGAATCCTCTGGCCTGGGGTGATAAACTTCATATCCACTGTTGAGTGAATTTGATGATGCCTTTGTATTTTCATTTTGCTATTTCATTAAACAGACCTTAACTCCACCAGCAAACATAACATACATATACACACAAATCCCCCTCCCCGATTAAAGCAAAATAAATAACAAAAGATAATACTCGTATACAAAGATTCTATGAGGTTTCCCTGAGGAACACGCTCGTTTTCACTGCAAAATAGAGCAACGGATTTCTTTATTTTTCCCCATATCTAAATCTTCTGTCACCATAGTCTTGATCTGGATTTCAATTTACTAATGGCGGCAAGTTGTCTTAAGTCACAATTCAAATGAAAAATAGGATGGATAAAAAGTATACAGAAGTGTGCAAAGAATGGGGAAGGGTGGAGTATGTGAGGAACACAGATTCTATATCTGATTTTGATTCAGATTTTAACTTAGGAACAGCAAGTCAGCTTCATTATAGCTTTTCCTGAAAATGCCCAAAATGTGTGGGAATGGGAGGATTTATGAATAAGAGCAAAGCATGAGGGAGATGTCTAACAACAAGGCTTCCTTTGTAACAAGTCTTAAGCTTCTTCCTTGACTGACTTAGCGTGCATTGTGTGGGTATTTGTTTGCTCGTCACCTCTTCACGTGGTGCTTTCATTTGTGGATTATCTTGCCTGCTTTAGAGTTTGATTTAAACAAAATATTTACCATGAATATCTAACGTCATGATATTTGATCATCTTTAGCTCCATGCCATTTGCCAAACTAGACAATTGTATTTTTCACCCTGTTTACTGAAAACAAAGGAAACCTCTCATTTGCATTAACATACCACAATGCAAAGTATAGCGAAACTATCCAATGATATATTAAAAGGTATACATTTTATGCACATATTACATTTGTGGCTTATTTTTATTCCATCTCATTCTCTCCCTACCGTTAATTTTTGCCACTGATCTACCTGTCTCGCCAAATAACTAGTTAGCGCATGGCCTCATTTAAGTCACACATTCTACCTTGTTCCTCACACATCACACCTTCCCCACCACCAACAAACATCTTATAATATTTATGTGGATTCATTCCAACTGGATAACTGCTGTTCAACTAAAAATACTACCATCCAAAACATGGATTATATTATAAGCTGAAATAACTTGTTTGGCTTCACTAAGAATCAGTTGCACAGAACTTTCCACCAATAAAACTTTCCACACTTTTCACCTTCCAAAAATACAAGTCCATTGAATCACAATTTCTCCACTGAAATATAATGTTGTCAAATTTCAATTATTCACATTCCAGTTCTTTACAAGAAAATAGAACATATACTGCTGGAACAGCCAAGGGAATAATCTTCACTGCAGAGCATTGTGCTTGAGTTGCACACCATGCAGGTTTGGAAAGTTAAGGTTTTGCTGTTTAAAAATAAAATCTCAATCTTGCCTTTGGTTAAATCATTCTTTCTTTCTTTGATTATCACTTCATTGTGCCGTCAGAAAGTTCACCGGGCTAGTGGCCACAAATAACAACTCCACATTCACCAAGATGTCAGAAATCCTTACACCCAAGGAAATTGGAAAAATAGTAAAAGATACTACTGCAATATAGTGCTGGTACCTAAGTTAGAAAAAAGGCTAGATCCCCATCTTGTTCAATACAATTATGAAGAGCTTGCTCCTGAGCAATAGACCATAATCACAGCATGTTTAACAAAGTTCATTATCATAACCAGAGCTTTATTTTTCCTCTCTTTTTATAAAAGGTAGAATGTGCCCTCCATTCATTCAAAACCTCAACTGCTCAGGACTGGAGCCTGCACAATTATGTACTGGTTTAATGTCATCTCCCCCTCTCACTTTCACACAGCTTAAAGGATAACTTTCAGGTTTTACTGGTAGTACAAGTACAATAATAAACATGCCATTTGATATTTATGCAAATTGTACCCTGAAAATATTCATATTCAAAAATGGCTGATTGTGTAGAGTGGATTCCCTTGCCATGGCCTCAAACTTACTGTAGATCTGCTCTACTTATACGTTAACCAATACTAACACACAAATGCGGCACACCGCTATTATCTATAATTCAGTCCGGGTTTTTATCATATCTACACCATTTATACTAACGGCTCCTGACACAAGCTGCCAGTCGTGATGCAGACACAGTGATGCCAACATGCTGTGTAACTTTATTATATGCCAGTAAACCTGATGGATCTTTACTTTGTGTATGTGTCAGTTGCTCTACACTTACCTGGTCCAGATCTGAAGACTGATCTGGCTGGTAATGATCGTCCTGAGTCAAGTGGTGAAGCATAGTGTGAAGCATGGGCATCATGAGATAGAATCAGATCACGTGGACCAGAACAAGGACTGGAAGTCTCTTATGGATGTCATTCCCACAGTTTTGGCATCTGTCAGAGCTTTACAATGTACCCGACATTACAGAAAGTCTTAATTTTTAAAAAAATGAATATTTAAACATTTGAAATTCCCTCTAGATCACTTAAAACCAAATCATTTTAAATTAGCATTAAAGTTAATTTAAAATAAACATGTTACTTTCTCAGTTATTTTTTGTCAACTGTTGTTTTTACTGCAATACCTTTAATCAACCCTTGTACATATTTTTGCTTTTTCAATCTAAACATACAATTATTTAGCTAAGCAGTCATGCATCACAAATGATCTTCTGTAATAGTGAAAGTGTTGAGCTGAATTAAGAATGTCACACAAAAGGAATATCCCATTAACAGCTCCTATTGCTTTAAATTCTGCCTGCAATATATTGGCACATTAAATATAGCACTAAAGATCCATCTTCAATAGTGAACGTCAACAAAATGCAATGGGATTGTTTCCTGCTACTCGCTCCCTCTGATCACCAATGATGTTCTTGTGACGTTATGCAAAATTAAGTCTTATTTATCACTGAGTATTCTTGTACCTTAGTCGAGCACTCAATACTGGTTCAGGGCAATCATCAGAAAGGGTGCACTTTCAATCGCTACCCAATGATCATGCATACACCCTTCCTACACACAGGTTACTGAATAAAGAACATAACTAACAGTTCTGGCTAATTCTTTATTCCATCATACAGAGGCCCTCATTGCCCACAAGCAAATTTCTGCACTGTCAGCACAGAGCAGGAGTTCAAAAAAACTTGGGAACCTTTTTCAAAGCAGATTGCACTTTGTTTATTCTGCCATGATTAGCAGGAGTACAAAAAAGGCCCCATCCCACAGAAACAAACAAATTGCTTATATTGTGCTGCACCCGAGGTATGTGCAGTGTATTTAATTTAGCTCATTCATTTCAGTAACTGAGTAGCTCAGTGCTTCTGTCTGAGTGCCCTCACTTTGTTCCTAGTTATTACACGATTGAAAGTGGACTACTGTTGTATTATACTAACAAATGAGCCCATTATAAACAATCATAACTGAATAGTGAAAATGTAGTTCTTATGCATTTAAAAAGATTTTAAAGAAGATGCAAGATCACATGACTAGAGAACAGCTTGACAATTACTTCACATTTGGTTGGGATAAAAATGTTGTTAAGAGAGATCAAATTGTTTAAATATTGCCATTAATAAAGCATTTAATTGTTATCCCCCAGTGCAAGAAATCTATGCCTGTCTGCAAAAAAACCAACAGAAGATTCAGGCGTAAGTACATAAGATTTCTGCCACAGTAGTTCCAGGCAAAAAAGATAGTCCAACTTTCTTATCCTTAAGATTCAATAGCAATGTCATAACCAAGTTTCTTACAACCAACATCCCGCGTGTGAACTTTGGACCATTAATGTACATAGCGTGGCTTCAAGAGCAGATCTGAGACTGAGAATCTTCAATAACCCATTCATGTCTGATACTGCAAACCCTTCAGATCATTTACATGGCACATGTCAGTAGCATAATTTAATAGACTTGTTGACTTGGGTGAGTGCAGCTCCAACACTCTTATCTTGATATTTTTCAGGACACAGACGCCTGTTTTATTGGAACTACATCCACATGTGAACCAGTCATCAGTCTCTCCACCAATGATGCACAATTACTACAGCGTTTTTCATTTGCAGAGTGTACTGCAATTACTAACTCAGGCTGCTCCAAAGGCTTCTCCAAAACCTGTGACCTTTACCACCCCGTAGGACAAGGTAAATAAGTACAATGAATTGCAAGTCACAAATCGTTCTGATTTGGAAATGCAATCACAGTTCCTTCACTATCAATGGATTTAAATCCTGCAATTCCCTGCCCAACAGCAGTGTGGAAACACCTTTGTTTGAAGGACAGTTCAAACAAGCATCCGACCTTCACTTGGGCAGTTTACAATCCAGCAGTATGAATATTGATTTCACCAACTCCAAGTAACCCATGCATTCCCTCTCTCTCCATCCCTCCCAGTTGTACGAGCTTAAACCAATTTTTGTTGAGTCTCGTTGCCTGTAATTCATTTTTGCCTGCCCACACCTAACAATGGCCTGTTTCTTTTATCATCGTAACTTTTTTTACATATCTTTCATGCTTTTGTTCTATATCTCTCTATATCACCGTCTACATCTCTCGTTTCTCTTTCCCCTGACTGTCAGTCTGAAGAAGGGTCTCAACCCAAAATATCAGCCATTCATTTTCTCAAGAATTACTCCAGAGTAACCCGCTGAATTACTCCAGCTTTTTGTGTCTATCTTGGGGTTAAATAAATTATTATTAGACACAGGAGTAAGCCCCAACACATTTAAAAAATGAGTTCCTAAATCCCTTCCACAGACCGTAAAAATAGTCACTGACAAAATAAGATATGATGGACGACATTAGCAGCCATACTTTATTAAGGAGTTCATTTGCTGCAAAGTGCTCTGAAATATTCCAGAAGGACATGAAAGGTACCATAAGAAAGCAAATGTGTATTTTAAATTCAAATCCCATTGATTTTTAAACAGAAATGGAAGTACAGGGGAGGGTAGTTGCAAAAGGTCACCTATCTTAAGGCAGGACCCATACTTCCTTGATCAAAAAGGCACATAAGGATGATGTGTAGGAAGGAACTGCAGATGCTGGTTATACCAAAGATAGACGCAAAATATTGGAGTAACTCAGCAGGTCAGGCAGCATTTTTGGAGAAAAGGAATAGGTGACATTTCAGGTCAGAACCCTTCTTCAGACCTCTTCCAGTTACAGGAGGTTTCAGGATATGGTGTCAGATGAGATACCTGACAAACATTTCTTAAATAGAAGTTTAGAGAAAGCAGAGCATGAGAGGCAAATCTGAACAATAATCAAATTTTGAAGTGCAGGCGTGAAAAAGATATGCACGAGTATTCCAAAAGTGGATTACTAAAGGATATAGTTTTAGTTTATTCTCACGTATACCGAGGTACAGTGAAAAGCTATTTTGGTGCGTGCAGGGTAGTACAATAAAAGGAAGTGTCTTTGCTTCCCCCCCCACCCCCAAATTAAAAAAGGGAGTAAAAAATTAAGGGAGCAGTCTGAAGAAGGGTCTCGACCCGAAACGTCGCCTATCTCCTTCGCTCCTTAGATGCTGCTGCACCCGCTGAGTTTCTCCAGCTTTTTGTGTAACCCCCGAGTAAAAAATTATGCTCAGTTTTTCTTTTACCGACTCATGCAACTACCAACATGCTTGAAGTTATGCCATCAGTTTGCAGGCTACCAAACAGATGCATTACAGCAATGAAGAAACACTTCGAGTTTACCAAACCAAAGTACTGCAAGAAAAAGACATTTTTGAATATTTTATGCAGAAGTTAATGAGGTACACACACACATTTTTACTTTCTATACAATTTTATATGTTCCTACATTAGTAGCACATGTCATGGTTAAAGATGGTGCATTTTCAGCACATCTTGTTCTCCATATCAACATATCATTTAATAGAGTCCAGTCTGTCAAGCTCACGTGATAGTTGATTGTAAATAATATTCTACTAATCACACTAAACTGCTCTTTCCTCATGGTCCAAAAATTAGTCCTTGCTAAGTACATATCCAATTACCTTTTGAACCAGTATACATATTTTCAAGTCAGAGGGAAATCAAGCTAGCGTGTAGAACTGATGGGGCTCGTCACATTTATCGTGATAGATTGATGAGTCCACTGAGAATCTCAACCATGACCAGTACAAAATCAAACAACACTAAAGGCAACCAAATAGTTCTGAAATAATGTTTGTTAAAAAGTCCTTTATAAAAATGAATTTCAATTTATCCAAGTGAACAAATGGATATAGGAGCAGCACAAAACCCTCGCTAACGCGGCACACGGGTGAAGATGTTGCCAAGAATGAATGCAACATCACTTACAAGAGAAAGCACTGCAAACAGTAGATTTTCAGGCACCTGCAATACCAGAGCACAACATGAGTTAGCTCTTTAGGAATGCAGAATGTTATGCTAAACCAAACAGAAATGACTGGGCAATCAACACCCAAATTACACGAAAAAAAACTTTAAAACTATCAGTCTTTAAGATGTTTGCATACGTTCATAAACGACACGATTTTCATTCACTGAAATGTCACCAATAGCCCATTTGGTACTTTTAATTAGTGCAATCCTAGTTGCTAGACTAACTCTGATAGACACAAGCTAAAACAATTGCACTAGTAGAGTCTAATGCAATGCAGAAGAAACTTTACTCATATGCTTTAGATAGTATTCACAAATCACCCGTCTTGTTTTTCGCCATTATTTTGGCAAAACCACTGCAAGTTTCTCAAGTTTGCCGACAATAGAACCCTGATTGGACTGATCTAGGATGGGGAAGAATCTGCCTACAGACAGGAAGTGACACAGCTGGCATCCTGGTGCCTTCATAACAACCTGGAGCTCAATGCATTTAAGACAGTGGAATAGATAGTAGACTTTAGGAGAGCTCCCCCTCCCCTAACCCACCATCAATAACACCACATTCACATCTGTGGAGTCTTTTACGTTCCTTGGAACCATCATCTCCAAGGACCTGAAATGGGGGGGGGGGAGGCACCATCGACTCCAGTCAAAAAGGCCCAACAGAGAATGTACTTCCTGCGGCTGCTGAGGAAACACAATCTGTCACAGGCAATGATGGTCCAATTCTATACTGCCATCGTAGAGTCTGTCCTCACCTTCGCCATCATGGTCTGGTTTGGCCCAGCCACCAAGCATGACATCCGGAGGCTGCAGCGAATTGTCCGAACAGCTGAGAAGGTTGTTGGCTGAAACCTTCCCCCCCATTGACGAACTGTACACGGCAAGGGCCAGGAAGCGAGCGGGCAAGATCATCTCTGACCCCTCTCACCCTGGGCACAAACTATTTGAATCACTTCCCTCTGGTAGGCAATTCCGGACAGTCAAAGCCAGACATAAAAACAGCTTTTTTCCCCACGAGAGCAGCTCTATTCAATAACCAAATTCTGTAGCTTCATTTTGCTCTGGTATTTTATTTCATTCACATGTTTAAACTGAAATGTTTTATTATTAATGTTTAATGTTTTATGTGTCATTCTTAATTGTTATTGTTACTGTATGTCGTGTTGTTACTTGTGAGTGGAGCACCAAAGCAAATTCCTTGTATGTGTACATACTTGGCCAATAAACTTATTCATTTATTCATTCATTCATTCATTCACGATTCTCACCTAAATCCCCTCCCCCATCCTCTATAGGTTACAGAAAATTTTGCATTAAGACCTATTGTGTACCAAATTTGATAGCAAATAGGACTTTTAACAAACACTGTCATATACTCTGCGACATAACACCTACTTACATATTTGGACAAACTAATGTCGACATTTTGCATGGTGATAAAGCACAACAATAATTAATGTAAAATATCTGCAGAACCTGGGCTAGAATATACCTACATTATATATTGGGTACAATATACAGAATGAAAACCACGACTTTGGTCTCTAAAATACAATACTGCTGGAAAAAGAGCAATATATATGAACACTGATGATCCTCTCAATTCCATTTGTCACTTACCTACACTAATGGGTAAGTTTACAGTAGCCAATTAATCCTCCAGTATTTTTTGGGGTGTGGGGGTAACTATAGCAGCCTGGAGAAACACATGCAATCATACGGAGAACATGCAAATGCCATAAGACAGAGCAAGGTCAGGATTGGAACTGTGTCCCTAGATCTGTGAGGCGAGACGCAGAAGAGTCACTTTTACTTGTGCAGGAGTCCAAACTAAAAAACAATCACTAATCTATACTTGAAGGAAATTCTCCAGTAAAAATGTCAAAGTTGCTGACACAGAGTGGGTTGAGCTTTTATGTATTTACAAGTAACTACCCAGTGTGAGAAGAAAGGGCAGCTGGTAGTTGTGGCACAGCTGGTTGCACTGTTGCCTTACAGCATCAGAGACCCAGGTTTGATCCTGACCTCTGGTACTGTCTTTGTGGAGTTTGCATGTTTTCCCTGTGACAGATTGGACTTCCTCTGGATGCTCTGGTTTCCTCTCACATCCCAAAGACAGTGCGGCTTTGTTGGTTAACTGGCCACTAAATTGCCACTAGTGTGTAGGGAGTGGATAAGGTAGTGGGATAACATAAAATGATTGTGATTGGTGTGGACACGGTGGACGAAGGGCATGTTTCCATGCTGTTTTTCTAAACACCAAACTAAAGCAAAGAAAGGGTACATCAGTGGAATTAATAAAACAATATACAAACAATGCTATAAACCTGGTGTTTTCAAAAACATATTTTGGTATTATAAATAAAATCTAATAACAATCTTAGAGAGATGCAGGCAGAGCAATAAGATGTCAACAGTGCACACTGTGTGCTGTATCATGTCAATGTCAAATTTACTGGAGCAAGAAAGACTCACAAAGAGAGATGGAATCTTGGCTTTCACTCTTAAAATCTCTTGGAAGCTGATTGTTTGAGATCCAGTGTGAGAAGCAAATAACACATGTTATTAGAAAGCTGCTTGGCACAGAAACAGTGCTTCCTAAGCAAGACATACATAAATGCTTCAAAACGGCAATAAAGATGTAAATGCTTCACCCACATAGTTTGTATTCATGTCTGGCACAGCTAAGAAGTACCCTCCTATCTTTAGAAAGAGGAAAACATCTGCCAGCTACAAAAATGTTAAGCATTAGCCAAACCTAGGACCATCAATTCATATAATTACATTGAACAGCACCCTAAAGTCACTTTTGCTGATAGTCGTAAGCTACAATAGACGAGTTTGTTGAAAGTTTACCAAAACACAACTGGTAGTGTTTTGGACAGCATGAACCAAAAGTAGTCTCGTTATATAACTCTCAGCATTTGAAGAAAAAAAATGGATATGCCGTTTCTCAAGTTACAATGATAAACAATTATTCACAGAGATGAAAGAACTCAAGTTGAGCAGACAGGAATCTACTGTTAATCTGTAACTTACTCTGAAATGGTATTCCAAAAGCGTGAAAAATGAAATCAATGAAGCAAAATATAGTTCATAAAAACAACCTTTTTGGTGATATTTTCTACACTACTTGGAGACTCAGATTTTTTTTAGACACAGGCATTCAATTCTATTGCCCAACACAACACCGATTTGTAAAACGGGAAAAAAAAAAGCTAAATTCGTTTTTTAGAAATGAAATTGGACTTCAGAGTAATCCTGTTTGGTTTTAATACATTAAAATAGTTTATTTTCCTGCAATCTAAACAAGTTGTCTAATAAAGTACATTGCCAGACTGTCAGGAATGGAGCCAAACATCCCATGTTCTTTTTTGATCCTTTCTTTTCATCCCTCATGCATTTCCATGAGCCACCCCAGAAAATTAATTTCGTTATTTAAAATGTTCATAGCTTCAAATGATCATCTAATGTTTAAAAGGTATTTATCAGGTAACAAGAAGATTTTGTGTCAGCTTTGCTGTTAGGGCAAACATTACATACAAGGGAGGGGTATGAACAAGTCTTGCTTGGATTTTGGAAGAAAATTCTGTCTGCACTGCCTTTAACTAAGAAATGAACAAATTTGAATACCAGATGTTGGAAAATCTTCAAATTGAAATGACCTCTCCTATTGTATTTACAGTTCAGGAACACAAATAGCAGGACCAGAGCTTAAAACAAGCGTTACAACAATTGAGCTTGACACATTCTTACCTGCTGCTGATGATTGTGCACTGGCATCTTTCGCCAGAGACTGAAGCAAACTTGACTGTTGCTGACTGGAGCTGACTTCAGGTTCGGCACTGATGGATGGAGATAACGAAACTTCGCTGGATGCTCCGGTCTTTACCATCTGTACCCCTGTGTCTTCAGAAGCATTGTGCTCTTCTTGGCCGGGAAGCTGGAGAGCTGACAATGGGATATTGATTTGCTGGTTTCCTCCAGAAGTGCTGACTGGCATTTGAAGAACTAACTGCTGCCCAGTACCTTGACTGTCATTCAGCTTCTTATGTGAGGTTGTGCAACTCTTTACAGACTTGGGACCCATTGTCCTTGTGATGTTTGTTGGAATAATAGAAATAGCTTTGGAGTCAGTCCTTTCAGGCATATGACTAGCAGGAAGTAGGGCTGAAGATTTGGTAGGCCCCAAAAAGGAAGCAGGACCAGATTTTGGCTTGGATCTCACCGTAACAGGTGAACTCTCATTGTCTAGAGTTATTTCTGCATTTGTCACAATGTAATAGTCTTCAGGACCCTCTTGCTTAATCTTTTTAACAATAACTTCATTATTGTTTTCAAGAACAAGGTGATTTGGAGAGTCCAGTGCAAGAGAAGGCCCTACTTCACGCCTCTTCAGTATATTCTTTTGTAGCCGGGATTCATAGTCACTGTCTTCATCGGTTGCTGAAGACTCGCATGCCATGTGAAATAAATCACCATCATCATACTCTTCCACATTTTCATCAACCTCCGAATGTTCACTATATGAAAAGTCACAGGAATCTCTATTCCTGGGAAACTCGACCTTTCCTTTTGAGCACCTATTAAGGTATTTCTCTGATGGGCTTTGTTGGGCCTCCGATGACATTGCAATAATGCTGGGGCTATCCGAGTTAAAGCTTCTATTGTCCTGAAAGCACACTCTGTCCTGGGAGCCTGTCCTGCAGGTCACCGCCAGTGGCCAGTGATATGCATGGCCAGCGCCACAGCCCCACATTGCAGTAAGGTTTCCATGGGCCCCTTCAGTCAACAAGTGCTTCAGGTTTGGAATGAGACTGCAGATTGTTCCATGACTGTGAGCCCAGCTAACCAGTTTGGACAAGTTTTCTGAAGACGTGTGAAGACAGTCCTCCATCTTGTTGCGCTCTCAATCTTCAGTAGTCAGTGTTCTGGAAGATGAAACGGGGAAAGAAAAATATCAGACTGGGCTGCTGCAGTCACAACTTCACGACTCAAAGGGCATACTAATAAGCTGCAGCAAACTAGGCTTCAAGAGCTCATGTTAAATTATAAACAGATTAGTAATTCAACTATCACAGGTCAATTTTGAGTTAATTATATCAGAACCAGATAGATGTAGACTAGCACTTCAAACATTAACAAGAAATCACACCATTTGTACCTATATATACATTTGTGATCCTCAGAAATGTATTCCATTACACAATAGGATTTAATTCTCTTTAATTAAGATAGCTTAGTTCAATCACTCAAAGCTATACTCACTTAAGACTGTAGCCCTGTCCATTCAGTCAGGAAGCAGCACTGAAACGCTATTTTTGATCAGGGAATTATATTTCAAGCTGAATAGATTCACAGTTCCCATCTGTAAACTGGTCATTCCAAGAGATAAATTATCTTCAGTACTGTACTTTTTGTTGAGGTTTGTGTGAAGATGCTACCAGTGTTCTGCTGACCACTGTTCAACCATCCTTCACAATATTGGAGTTTGATCTTTTGGAAACAACCCTAAATCACTATACCTTCAAAGCAGCAAAAAAGGGGAATGTTCAAAACAAATCAGTTACACCAGCAGCGAACTAACATAAAAAGAGCACTCAAGGCAGGAACTTTACCATTGGCACATGTCACTGAATGATTAACTCTTAAAGTACTCAGTGGACTTAGTTCTGCATCAAGAAAATCATCAATCTGACCAAAAACTGGAATAAAGCCTTGAAATTTACCAACAGCAGTAGTAGTGGTAATACCATAACCCAGCAGATTACAATGGTTTAAAATGACTAATGATCACCACCACTGATTAAAGGGCAACTAGGTTTGAGCAATCAATGCTGGATTAGAGAGTGATGCCCACATTAAATAAATGGAGTCAAGATTGTTTACAGCATTTTGTAGACCTGTTCTACACATCAGTCTGAAATGATCAGATTCAAATTCTTACTGTTCCCCCACCTCTATGCAACGTTGCATTCCCATTTATACCTGGGAAAATAGAATTCCTGCTGTAATACACCACAAATATTATATCCACCATGAATATTATGCCTTTGAGTAAATCCCTCAGAGAAGGTATGGGATCTGGGCTCGCAGTTCTGTTTACCAAGTATCCTTAATCAATATCACGTGAGATGGTTCGGAGGAGATTTACTGTAGCCCTAAGTGGAAAACTACAGCCATAGAAGAAGATTGGATAAACAGAGAAGGCCTAGGAAAGATTTAACTAATATAAAATTGAGTGCCTAAGGTAAATAGAAAGGACCAATCCTCCTGATTAGGGAGGTCAAAAGACAAGGGGCATGGATTTAGGGTAATTAGTAGAAAGATTAAAGAGGAGTTTGGGAAGGAACAACTTTTTTTCCCCCTCAAAAATGATGGGGGTCTGTAACTCACCACTGAAATGGAGAATAGAGGCAGAATTCCTTGACACCTTATATTGCCTGGGTATGTATGTACATGAGGAGACATGGCCTGCCGGGCTACAGACTTTGGTGCTGAAGGCAGGTTTAAGTTGGATATAACTTTTTTTTCACCAGAACTGACGCAATGGGCTCTTAACATCCAGTTTAAATGAAGGGTCTAATCAACTGTCCATTTCCCTCCACAGATACTGCCTGACCCACTGAGTTCCATGATCAGTTTGATTTTATAGATCCCAACATCTGTGGTCTCTTGGATTCTTAATATGTTATAATCTTGCACGATTTTAGGATTAAATGAGCAGATATATTAGTTGTTAAAATGTGTTTATATTTTTATCTTTTAATATGACTGATTTTGTCAACGGTACAAATTAAATGACAATGCAAATAGTTATGATCAACGTAAGCAGACGACTTGAATTACCATTTTTTCTGTTCCCTCACTCCCATATAAATTCTCAATCCCTTTTTCACTCGGGGAGCATAGGTTCTTGCTACAATACACATCCATCACATCTTACATTTGCTTGCAGAAACTCATTAAATGTGTATTAGGTTTCTATTATTAAGCAGAATGAGAATTTTATATTTCTCAAAATACAAGTACCACATACGTGCTACATACGCATAACTCCGAATTGGCCCCGGGCCACCAGCATCGATGGAACCGTGCCATCAAGAGAGAAGTGATGGCACGGTTGGCTTGTACTCACTAGAATTTAGAAGACTGAGGGGGGGATCTTATAGAAACTTACAAAATTCTTAAGGGGTTGGATAGGCTAGATGCAGGAAGATTGTTCCCAATGTTGGGGAGGTCCAGAACAAGGGGTCACAGTCTAAGGATAAGGGGGAATTCCTTTAGGACCGAGATGAGGAAAACATTTTTCACACAGAGAGTGGCGAGTCTCTGGAATTCTCTGCCACAGAAGGTAGTTGAGGCCAGTTCACTGGCTATATTTAAGAGGGAGTTAGATGTGGCCCTTGTGGCTAAAGGGATCAGGGGGTATGGAGAGAAGGCAGGTACAGGATACTGAGTTGGATGATCAGCCATGATCATATTGAATGGCGGTGCAGGCTCGAAGGGCCAAATGGCCTACTCCTGCACCTATTTCCTATGTTTTGAAGTGTAAAGGCGAGAGCAATGGGGGGGACCCCATGTGGGGGGGGGGGGGGGGGGCTGCTGCTGCCATGTGCAGCGGCAGGCAATAGATAGGATTGTTTGGTACTGTTCGGTACTGTTCGGCGTCAACACATGGCATCACCTGTCTACTGCCTCGGTTATACATATGTGACCTATGATGAAAGAATGGGTCGACTGAGCTCGTATTCACTGGAATTTAGGAGAGGGGATCTTATAGAAACATATAAAGTTCTTAAGCGATTGGACAGGTGAGATACAGGAAAAATGATCCCGATGTTGGGGGAGTCCAGAACCAGGGGTCACAGTTTAAGAATAAGGGGCAGGCCATTTACGACTAAGAGAGGAAAAACTTTTTCACCCAGAGAGTTGAGAATCTGTGGAATTCTCTGCCACAGAAGGCAGTGGAGGCCAGTTCACTGGATGTTTTCAAGAAGGTAACTTTAGCTCTTAGCGGTAACAGAATTAAGGGATATGGGGGAAAATCAGGAAAGGGGTTCTGATTTTGGATGATCAGCCATAATCATATTGAATGGTCGTGCTGCCTCAAAGGGCTGAATGGACAACTCCTGCACCTGTTTTCAATGTTTCTATGTATGCAACACAAAGCTTTTCAAATATTCGTCTCATCCATCAGTAAAATCAGATTATAGTAAAACAACAATTCCCAATCCGACTATTCAGAAATTCAAGTGGTTTGACATTCTACCCAGGTGATGATTGACATGCGTCTGTGCACCTCACCAGGGCACCAGCTCATATACTCCCTTCTAACTCAACTGGCTTCATAGAAACATTTATTATAATGCTGTGCACTGTCTAAAAAAAGCTGAATTAAATGTGTGTTGAAGTATTAGTAGAAATAAAATCTGCTAATCCAGCACCAAATTCTTGGCCATGACAGATCATTGCAGTTTTGCCGTGCTTGGTCATCTATTTCTCTGCTTTGTAAGGGAATTTCATGTGTCCTGATTAACTGCTCCATTCCTCTCAAGAAATAGCATTAAAGCAATTTTGGATATCCAGATCTACAGGAAAATCCAACAAAAATGTAGGATCTACATCTGGTATAACCATTCAATCTCACGAGAAACAAACCTCATCAATTAATGAGTTGCATTCATCAGGCCATAAACCAATTGGTTAACAAACACATAGTAATGCGTCTAATGGCTGTTCAATAAGGGCCAGTCTCCTACAGCTGGACATTAAAAATCGGGACAGCTTTCCTGCTCCAAGTACACAAATCCTCAGCTAAAATAAATTCAAGCAGTGTTCAGTTAGGGATGTGAACCTCCATTTTTACAACTGCCTTTCAACATGTTTATTTCCACCCATTACTATACATACATAATTAATTTTGCCATTAAAAGCAGTGGAGCGAAAATCCAATTACAGCAACCTGCAGAATACTGAAATCACACTGTTTCCTTCAATGTAGTGAATTTTTCCATTCCACAAACTGTGTGGACCACGAGTTCTGTATCTGTTCAGATGAAAATGCTTTAAGATACATTGTGTTTATGATAGGACAGTTTGTAAATAAAAGTAGGGATGTTTACTTGAGAAATATTCCGAACATTATCATTTGTTGCTGAATCACCATCAGTTTCTTAATTGCTGTGGATGGACTACAGAAAACAATGAAAATAAAATAGTAATTGCTGTTGCTACTTGTGCCAGCCCCCCCCAGACTCATAAAATTGTTTCTTCCCAAACAACAATAAACAAAAGAAAACAAATTAGAAATGAAGCCTACAGGAAATTTTAATTTTCTTTGCACCAAATAGCAATAAAAGAGCTGAAAATATTTCCTGAGAGAAGGATGCAAATCTTACATACAAAAATTACAAATTGATTAATATTCCTCAAAAAATGTTCTCTTGGCAACCAAAGAGGAACATTATTAATGTAGGAAAGAACTGCAGAGGCTGGTTTAAACTGAAGATAGACACAAAAGGCTGGAGTAACTCAGCAGGTCAGCCAGCATCTCTGGAGAAAAGGAATGGGTGACGTTTCGGGTCAAGACACTTCTTCATTATTAACATTGAATCAATTGATCATCAGATTTCTATCAGGTGACACCATCCTAGCATCTTAAATCCAGCCTGCTGCAGGATTTATTTAGAGGTTGGCCAATTGTATCTCCATATAGAAACACAAGGAACTGCAGATGCCAGTTTATAAAAAAGCCAGGAGTAACCAGTCCTTTTAAAAAATCTCTATTCATACTCGTTTCATAATTCTCAAAATCCCGATTATAAAAACACTGCGTCAGTTTCTTGTCGGAAAGGCTATCAAGATTTCCAAAACCTTTTGTGCAAAGAGGTACTTCCTGCAATCATCCCACAACATTTTAGCTTTAATTTTAAGATTATACCCGCTTGTCGAGATTCTCAGGAAATAGTTACTTTTAAGCAATTAATAAATATGAACATCTTACATAGCACAAATTGATAACTCAGCACTCAAAAGGAATTAAAAATATCAATCAAAGGCTGATCGAGTCTAGTTTTAGCTATTAATTTTACGCTAGGCAAAGGGGGACCCGTTGGGTCCGATCCCCTCAACACACAGTTGCGGGGGGGGGGGGGGGGGGAGGGCCTTCGGCGCCACACACATTAACAACCTCCCCCCCCCCACACACACACACACATTAACCTCCCCCTTGATATTATATTAATATTATTAATTCGCTCCTTTTACCCCATCCCCCGCCATGTATAACCCGCAACTGCGCAGGCGCGGCTAGAGGGGGGGGGGGGGGGGGGGGAGGTGGAGAGGGAGGTGGAGTTGGGGGGGAGGGAGAGGGAGTAGAGAGGAAGACGGAGGGGGGTAGAGATTGAGGGGAGATCTGAGGATGGTGAAAAGCAGTGGAGGGCCAGCCGATCATGGCTTCCGCGAGGTAAGCCCACCCACCAGCGTGACACACGATCGGGCGGGGAGACGGAGTGGAGGTCGTCCCCTGTGATGGCCGCCACAGCCACTTTTCCACTGCACTTGTCCGCGCTGCAATAACGGCCCCGGCCGCCGCCATGTTGTAGAACTTGGAGCCCTGCGGAGCGCACAGCACGACTTGATCATGAATATGAATATTTAACCAAATTTTCAGATGAGGAGATTTTTGAATTAATGAGGTCAGTCTCTACCGGAATATGTAAACATTTCTTCGTTACCGCGTTGGGTTTTGGAGAAGATGTGACTGACAACCAACCAAACAAACTAACAAAGAGAGTTTTACTAGTTACTAGACCAAGTGCAGACCCGTTGGGTCTGTTCATCCAACGCCCGGTTGCGGTGGGGGGGTGGGAGCGACACACGCACTAACCACCCTCACACACATGCTAACTACCCCTCCTTGATATTATATTAATATTATTAAGAGAAGGGGGGGGTAGAGAGTGAGGGCAGAGAGAGAGAATGGGGAGAGACAGAGAGAGAGGGGCAGAGACAAAAGGGCATTTCATTCAAGTAGTAATCTCAAAGGGTTTATGGTAGCAAGATAAATCTTGTTTTATTTCCATGGGTAACCTCAATCACCCCAAATACACAAGGCAAGCATATGGAGGGGACAAAGGTATGGTGTATAGAGTGCCATTGAAAGTAGTTCAAATTGTAGACAGATCAGTAAAAGCACACTGCATACCAGACTCCATAGAAAGTCTAATTTGAGATTCCATTGAAAAATCTATACTCTGCAACATTTTTTTAAGACTCTAAACCATTCAGGTGTTAAATTGCATTTTTCAATACTTAAAATTGATTTATTCCCAGGGCAAGGAACTAGTGAATCTCTAAATCTCACAAGGTATTATGTCAGCACCAAATAGATATATCCCTGATGAAATTGTAGAATGAACATCTATTCTCAAAACATAAACTCCATCTCTCGCCCCATCCTCCTCCCCCGATTCCCGCACTATCAAACCCCTCTATTTTCCCCTTGTTCAGCATCGTGAATGGAAACCAGCTCATTCACTTTATACTTCATAGCTATATCGACCCACAGTCTACTACTATGCTGTTATTGCACATCTCGGTGTAGACAGCTGTCTGAGGCCAGTTCGATCCTGACCTTGCGTACTGTCTGTGTGGAATTTGCATGTTCTCCCTGTGATCAGGTGTTTCCTCCAGGTGCTCCATTTTCCTCCCACAACTCAAAGACATGCTGGCGTGTCGGTTAACTGGCCTCTGTAAATTACCCCTAGTGTGTAGGGAGTGGATGAGAAAGTGCAATAACATAGAAGTAATGTGAATGGGTGATACATGGCCTGGCATGTACTCAGTGGACCGAAGGGCCTGTTTCCATGCAGTATCTCTAAAGTAAACTAAACAGTATGGGACAGTGTGCACCACTGCCAATCTGACATCAGGTCTTAAATTAATTTACATTTACTATTCATGGAAAAAGAAACCATCACCATCTATAAACCATGACCATCTCTCATTTGCCCCCACCCATCTCCCCAAGAATAGGTATTGGCAACAAGATTCATTTAGGATGTTCATTCAACATGGTGCTTCCTTTAATGACTACAGTGATGTGAAGTCTTGACTAATGCTCTTTGCTGCTAAAGAACAACAGTCTGATTTTCATTCATGTTTGAGGGCTTTCAATTTGCGCATGACGTGCTTATTCAGTAGGAATTCTTGCAGTTTTAACATTAATTTAAATCAGAACTAAGGGCTGTTGGAATATTTTGATGCTAGTGAGTACTTCTCTCTCTGGACATTATAGCATTGCTTTGTTTCAACAGCACCTATATCAGAAAGCATCATAGTCAGGATTTTCAGTGGGAAGCATCTCTTGATTCATTGGATGTATTCAAGAGAGAGTTAGATATAGCTCCTAGGGCTAAACTGAATCAAGGGATATGGGGAGAAAGCAGGAACGGGTACTGATTTAGGATGATCAGCCTTGATCGTATTGAATGGCGGTGCTGGCTCGAAGGGCCAAATGGCCTACTCTGCACCTATTTTCTATGTTTCTACCTGGGGTCAAAATTGACCAGAAACTCAGTGGGGTCAGCTTAATATGTACTGAGATTGCAAGATCAGTTCAGAAACTTGTCCTCTGCGAGTAGTGCGCAGTCTTAGAAAGATATATATTTTTAAATGCTAGAAAAACTCAGCAGGCCAGGCTACATCTACAGAGAGTGAAACACTGTTAATGTTTCAGGTGGTTTTAAAGTTTCATTCATTTCTCTCTCCACAGATGATCCCTGACCTGCTGAATATTTCCTGCATTTTGTGTGCTTCAGATTTCCAGTATCTACAATTTAGTAGAGTATTTCATTTAGAGAAACAGTGTGGAAACAAGCCCTTCGGCCCATAGACTCCATGCTGACCAACAATCACATATACACTAGTTCTATCCTACACACTAGGGACAATTTACAGAAGCCAATTAACCTACAAACCTGCATGTCGTTGGAATGTGGGAGGAAACAAGTGCACCTGGAGAAAGCTCACATGGTCACAGGGACAAGGAATAGCAATGTTACAAAATTTTGAGATTTAAAAAATCAAGTCTGCAATTTATCCCATCAGATAAGGCATAAAAAGAAGTTTAATTTGACACCTAATTTACTTTTATATCTTCAATATTAAGAAAGTTATGGCCATTTTCATACTCGGAAATTAGCATCTTGCTCCCCATTGCCTTTCAATTGACTTAACTCAAAAGCTGTGATCTGGAAAAGTTAAAAGCCCATAACGTTCTTAAAAATTAAGAGAACTCAATGACATTTTCAGTTATTATAGATTGAAGCATTCTGAAACAAATATGAAACAATCTTACTTGGATGACCTGAAATTAAAGCATATAATTAGTTAGTTATCTAATTGTAGCTAATAACAAAATTCAATGAGTAGATCTAAACATCTATCCATTTCTTAAGAAAAGATAAACTTTTTTTAAATTGCCTAAGTGTCCAAATAACATTCACACAATAATCCACAATATAACATAATTTTAAAATCTCACTTTCATGAATTTCTGGGCCAAATGGAAGGAATTTAGTGTTTGATTCCTGTAAATTAATGGCCATTTAAATCAACTAGCAAGTGGGTTTTAGTGGAATGCGGTGGATTGGAACGTTGCGGTTAGCGGTGAAGTCGGGAGGAAAAATATTGTTTGTTCATACATTTTTTTGGACCCCATTTCGCAACATAAAAATATTATTAAAGCCTCCCGAAAAACCAACTTTTAATACAAAAATAAACTATTTACCTTTTTTTCTCCCCTATGCAAAATACTTCCGGTTGTCGGTGCTCACGGCTTTTGAAGGTGATTTTTAAATTACTCTAGTTAATAAATAATTTAGAGTAATTTAAAAATACCTTCATTCATGAAATGTCGGAGCGATTTTCTTCCGCAACAAAATCGCCCGACATGGATCGATTTTCCAGGTCTGTTGAAAAACGGCACTTTAAGCCCGCCCCCCTCTGAAAGGCGCCAAAGTCGCGCACACGGGGAGCGGCAGAACTGCAGCGATGCTCAAGATAAGTTTTGCAACATACCTACAAGGAACAGACTGTACAGACAACATACAGTTAGGATCAAACCCAAGACCCTGGTTCTGTGCGGCAGCAACTCTACCGCTGCGCCATTGTCCTGCCCCAATTATTTTTTTAAAAGAAAAATTAATCATTCAAGAAGCGTCAAGTGTTGTATCAGGCAAAAGCTTTACAAAACACTGGAAAATAGCTGCAACAAACTCCAAAAGCACATTATCGATCTGTTATTCATCAAGCTTTTGAAATGTAGAGCACCAGAGGGACTGTTAACAAAAAACAAGCAGTCATATGCTCTCAAAACTTTGATATACACCATCTACCTGCCTGATGATGCAACAGTGCCCATTACCAGGAACTCAAGAAGTACAATTATTGTTTAAAATAGCAATTGGCAAAACATGTGTAAAGTGTGGATGGAAGCCCAAATAAAGAATGATCCGAATTGAATATGCTTACATATTACTTGATGAAATTGCAAGATTTCCATGTGGGTACTCTAATTCTTCCATTTCAGGATTACTACCCACAGAAAAATGTCACGCTTCCTCACAAAATGAAAACAATAAAACAAATAGCACATTATGCACATTTCTGCTCATTTTCAAGGTCAACATAATCATACTTGTGTAGTTTATGCTTTTCAGCTGCAATTGATTCAGTCAAGTGAGTTCCGAGTCATGTTCACAAAGTGCATGCATCAGCTTTTGTACATATACTTACAGAAGACTTAGCAAGGAAAAGTGTAGCCACTGTCAATTGGGGGCAAAAAACTGTACAGTACCATACTCCAGGATAAATAACCCAGACATTATAGAAGTGTATCTTTATATTATATATTCTTGGTGTTTGTAATACTTGAGATATTTAACTTTTATACTTTGTATTTTAAAACTTTTGAAACTCTGTATGTTTGTGCTCTATGTGAAGGCCTTTGTCCCTTGTATTCGGGGTTGATTGTTTTTGTAAGAGATAATGGAGGCCCAAGATTCTCTTGCAGCCATTAGCGTAAATCAGTGGTGACAGTTATATGACCTTTGTAACTTTGTAAAACCCCCAGCTGAGATGACTAAGAGAGATAAAGGAGGCCTAAGGTAGGAAAGTAAACATTGGGTTCTGCTAGCTTAACATTTAGCATAAATCAATTGTGACAATTATATGACCTTTGTAATTGTATCAAGCCCAAGAGAAATAAGGAGCCAGGAAAGGGGAAGTTCAACTTCAAGTGAGTTTATTGCCATGTGTCCCTGATAGGACAATGAAATTCTTGCTTTGCTTCAGCAAAACAGAACATAGTAGGCATTGACTGCAAAACAGATCAGTGTGTCCATATACCATATATTCGCAAATACACACATGAATAAATAAACTGATAGTGCAAATAACAGAAAATGGATTATTAATGTTCAGAGTTTAGTCCGAGCCAGGTTTAATAACCTGATGGCTGTGGGGAGTAGCTATTCCTGAACCTGGTCGTTGCAGTCTTCAGGCTCATGTACCTTCTACCTGAAGGCAGCAGGGAGATGAGTGTGTGGCCAGGATGGTGTGGGTCCTTGATGATGCTGCAGCCTTTTTGAGGCAGCGACTGTGATAAATCCTCTTGATGGAAGGAAGGTCAGAGCCGATGATGGACTGGGCAGTGTTTACTACTTTTTGTAGTCTTTTCCTCTCCAGAACGCTCAAGTTGCCAAACCAAGCCACGATGCAACCTTCTGTAGAAGTTAGAGCGAGTCCTCCTTGACAAACCGACTCTCTGTAATCTTCTCAGGAAGTAGAGGCGCTGATGTGCTTTCTTGATAATTGCATCAGTGTTCTCGGACCAGGAAAGATCTTCAGAGATGTGCACACCCAGGAACTTGAAGCTCTTGACCCTTTCAACCATCGACCCGTTGATATAAACGGGACTGTGGGTCCCCATCCTACTCCTTCCAAAGTCCACAATCACTTTCTTGGTTTTGCTGGTGTTGAGGGCCAGGTTATTGTGCTGGCACCATATGGACAGTTGCTCGATCTCTCTTCTATACTCCGACATCCCCAAGAGTGATACGTCCCACAACAGTGGTGTCGTCGGCAAACGTGATGATGGAGTTCGCACTATGACCGGCTACGCAGTCATGAGTATAGAATCAGTACAGCAGGGGGCTGAGCACGCAGCCTTGAGGTGCTCCCATGCTGATTGTTATTGAGTCTGACACATTTCCACGAATAAGAACAGACTGTGGTCTGTAAATGAGGAAGTCGAGGATCCAATTGCAGAGGGATGCGCAGAGACCCAGTTCTGCGAGTTTGGTAACCAGCTTGGAGGGGATGATAGTATTAAATGCCGAGCTGTAATCGATGAACAGCCTGACATATGAGTTTTTGTTGTCCAAGTGGTCCAGAGCGGAGTGGAGAGCCAGCGAGATCGCATCCACCGTTAATCCGGTAAGCGAACAGCAATTCAGAAGGTATACTGATAGCGACTTGGAGACTGAAAAGGCAGATGAGAAAGAAGGGAAACGGTTGAGGCAGACGAGGAAGAAGCAGTATTGAATTCAGCAGTGTGAGAGTTAAACAAGGCAGAACACCAGAGAGAAAAAACAACAGACAAGATAAAGAAGGAGAAAAAGCATGAGAATGCTCAAGATCTTTAAATTCCAGCCAACAGCCTGTACTATTGTTTAAAACAAACTTGCTTTCAAACTTTGAATAACTTTTGGCACAGAGCAGCGAGCTCGTTTCTGCTGAAGGGAAACAAAGAGGAGAAATGTGCGTCTTTGTTTGTGGAGATTGAAGGGTGTGGGGTGTGGCAAGACTTTGAATGACAGGAAGTTTGAAGAAGGGTTTCGGACCGAAACGTTGCCTATCTCCTTCGCTCCTTAGATGCTGCTGCACCCGCTGAGTTTCTCCAGCCTTTTGTGTACCCTTGACTATTCACAATCTGGATCAATGTCCAATCACAGCACCCAGGATCCTGACAGGCAGGAAATTGGATCATCCCACTGTGAATTATGCCCGCCCATTCCTAGCAGATTAAATTGTTTCATCTTAACTCTCTCATCCCAAGAAGAATAATTTCACAACAAAGACGATAGCCACACTGCAGGCCTCAGTCCTCCCATTCCACCTGGCCACTATTAAGTGCAATGCCTATATGACTGGCCCGACAAAGCAGTCTCCCAGGGGAATGCTGACCTAACAGAACTGCCCACACGGCAGCTTGTAAATTCTTTATACTGGTCCCCACAGAACCAAAGATTCTGGTAAACAGAACGGTCTTGTCAGACAAGGAAAGGTTAGAAATTGTAAAAGGACGTCTTTGTATATGGAAAAATACTTAATGAAAATGAGATGGCTGTGCTGTGATGCTTTGACAGGCCTCTGGCAGCACTGCTCTCGGATAAAATGTGTGTATGTGGGAAAGGAGGAAAGGGAATGTGGAATATAGCTTAGACACTGCTCATAGCTTCAAAGTGTAAGAGGGAGAGAGAGGGTCAAGAGTAAGAGTGTCTAAATGTGTGTTTTTGGATCACGACTTCTTCAGTATGTGTTGAATTTATGAATAATGTATGAGCATATTAGGGTGCATCAAGGTATTAAGAGTTGCATGATTTCTTTGAAGTGAGAATGAGAAGACTGTTACTTGTTTGTGGAACCGGTTTTGGATGAATGCTGATTTAATCCTACACTTCAGATGAAATAGGATATCTTTGAATGAGCTTGCTCTTTTATGTGATAAATCTTTGTAGAGTCTCATGTGTTTTAAGATGTAGTGTGTGTCTCTTTTTCAGAATGCAATTGTATGGGGGTGGAGCCACACACAGCTACTTTCTGCTCCTTTGTTCTTTACAAATATGTTAGCAAACTATGAAAATTAACTGTTCATTCTTTATTTTCTCTTAACATTCAACAGAGGAGAGATGAAAAAATGTAGGTTACTTTGTCTTATTGATGTTTTAAGTTTGTTTTCTTCCTATTTCTTATCGTTTGAATTGAGTTCAAAAGGAGACTTGGATGCCACACTGGCCATGTGTTAGATGAGCTTGGATAAGCTAATATAAAAAGTGTTAATTTGGGGAATTGTTATTAGTATATATTTATACTAGGATTTAAAATTGTGAATATTGGAGAGATGGATTGGAACAATTGAAAATCATTTAATTGCTATTGCATTGCTAGCTGGAACACACCAGATTTTATGGCTTTTTCAGACAAGCTTTCTGGTTGAAAAAGGTCAATCAGATAAAGGAGCAGGAAAATGGATTAGGGTTTAGAGACAAGAACGCGGGACGGTTGTTAGCTATGGGAGATTTGAAGGCATTGTTGGTGAAAGTGAAAGGAACCGCTAAACTGACAGAACTCCTGAAGATGGCTGGTATAAAAATAATGCGGTGGATAACGCAACAGTCAATAGCACACCGTTTGACCCAGTCAAGCAGAGGGTACGGAAGGCCCTCAGACACTGTTACATGTTTAAGGAGGACCCCAAGGCATTAAAAGGGAGATCCACTGGGGGAGGCAGAGAATCCAGCAGCCTATCTGGAGAACCAGCTGAAAAATATGATCTGCGAGCGGTAAACGAGGTGGTGAGAGATTGGCCAGCGGTAGCCCCAAATCCACAAACACTGCTGACTAATGTTTACTTTTCAGTAGTCGATCTTTGTTCGCTGTTTTTTAGTGTGCCCCTAGTAGGGCAATGTCATTATTTGTTTGCTTTTAACTATAGCGGTAATCAATACACCGATGGTTAAAGAAGGAACTGCAGATGCTGGAGAATCGAGGGTTACACAAAAGGCTGGAGAAACTCAGCGGGTGCAGCAGCATCTAAGGAGCGAAGGAGATAGGCGACGTTTCGGTCCGAAACCCTTCTTCAAACTTCCTGTCATTCAAAGTCTTGCCACACCCCACACCCTTCAATCTCCACAAACAAAGACGCACATTTCTCCTCTTTGTTTCCCTTCAGCAGAAACGAGCTCGCTGCTCTGTGCCAAAAGTTATTCAAAGTTTGTCTGCTTTTGGTCTGCTCCACAAGTGAGGAGCAATGTGAGCGAGACATTTTGACTCTCTTAGAAAGGCTGGCGTGCAGAGGCCATAAAGCATCCAGGAAGAAGCTGCAGTTTTGTAAGCAACAGGTAGAATATTTAGAACAATTAATATCCAAAGGAGTAAAGGCTATAGCATCGGATCAAATTGAGGCAAAAATTTAAGCTCCCAAACCTCAGACAGTGGGACAGATGATGACGTTCTTGGGAATGGCAGGATACAGTTCAGACTGGACTGGAGAATATGCTGAAATTGTGACGCCATTAAGGAAAATAATGAAGGAAGCAGGATACACAAGCCTGAGAAATGTTTGCCATGGAATGATGAGGCGGAAACTGCTTTTAACACTATTACGAAGCAGCCAGAACAGCGTCTGGATGCCGTTCATCGGTTATTGCACCGCAAGTGAGTTTGGATCTGGACCCCACAGAGGAGGACATAATTGAAATGCAAGGTAAGGCAACCTTAGCAGAGCAAACAATGTGGAGACAAATGGGAGCTAAGCAGAACTTGGAGGGCATGTGGACTACTGAGGGATTGCTGGTAGCACCATCACCATTGCTGACCATTCTTATTTCAGAAGTGCATGGGTTAGACCATTGCGCAAGGGGGGAAGTAATAAGAAAGGTAAAAAAGGATGGGTTTTTGTCACCCTATTTACAGGCTTCGGTAGACCACATTTTGTCACAGTGTGAGGTATGTGCTCCAAGCAATGTTAGAAAGGGAATAACAACACCTATAGGTCAGATGCCTGTGCCCGAAAGGCCATTCAGGCACCTGGTGATCGACTATGTGGATATGATAAAGACGGTAAGAGGGAAAAGGTACATGCTAGTAGTGATCAATAGATTTAGCAGATGGGTGTAGGCAGTACCTGCCAAAGATTTAAGTGCAGAGACGTTAGTAAAGTTTCTGACAAATAAAGAAATCCCAAGGTTTGGTAAACCTACAGAAATTAGCTCCGACAACGGATCGGCTATTATCCAGAAAGTAGTCAAGTTGGTGCTGAAGGCCCTGAGAGTGAAACAAAGGTTTGGGTGTGTGTACCATCCTCAGTCACAGGGCATGGTGGAAAGCATTAATGGGATGTTGAAGGCTAAGCTAAATAAGATTTGTTCAACTACCAAGTTGAATTGTATCAATGCCCTGCCCTTGACACTGATGAACTGTCGCATGCAAACTAATCAAATAGCTCATTTGACACCACATGAGATGCTCACTGGCAGACCCATGCCGGCTCCAAAATGGAGAGGTCCCTACAAGGGACCAAGTTTGGAGCAGTTAGAGGTAGAAAGTAAGCAATATATGCAACAGTTAATTATGACACACAAGTCTATTCATGCATAGGAAAAGCAAAAGAACCTGGAGGAAGGACCCATTAAACCTGGAGACGGGGTTTGTGTACGAGCCTTCCGAAGGAAGTGGAATGAGCAAAGAAGGGAAGAACCGTTCACGGTGGCTAGGGCCTAGCCCACCGCTGTTCAGGTAGAAGGTCGATCCACATGGTACCATTTCAATCATTGCACGAGGGCTGTCCCACAGTTACGGCTCGATAATAACCCTCAGCTAAGTGAACAGGAGGACAAAGACGTAAGGGGAGAGCAGAGCTTTAACTAGATAGTAAGTGAAGTTTTTGGACACTAGTGACTCCGAGGCTGTTGTAAATTAGGCCAGAAAAAGGGTGTGTGTGTGTGTGTGTGTCCTGTTTGGGGAACACTGCTGCACCTTCATACATAACAATACTAGCCCGGAGGGGTCCTTCACTAAAGCAATGGATAAGTTGAAGAATCTGAGAAAAGAGCTTAAGCAGAATGCGGGTTTTGGACATCAATTCATTGATTGGCTAGAAAATATGTTAGGAGGTTGGGGAGCATGGTTCACTAAGTTGGGGGTGACTATTGGAGCTGCGCTGCTGGTGGTTACTGTTGAGCTATGTTGTGTTTTACCCTGTATTAAATCTCTCCTAGTAAGCGCCAAGAAGCAGACCCCACTGCGATGACATGCAAAAAAACATCAGAGGAATATTGAACAAAAGTCTGTTAGGACAGCTGTCTCTATTTTCCCGCCCCAGCATAATGGGGGTGGGTTTTTGGTCCAGTTACCCAGATTCCAGAGAAAGAACACCGTGAAGCTGAACACTACAAATAGGAGGACCCTGATTTTGGGGGCTAGTTGTAGTTTGATTCAATGCTGATATGTGCAGCTTTCTTTTTCTGTGAGACCAGTTAGGTCTCAATGGGGGGGGGGGGGGGAAGAGGGAGGAGGGGAATTATATAGAAGTGTAGTATTTTTATATTTTATATTCTTGGTGTTTGTAATATTTGAGATATTTAACTTTTCAACTTTGTATTTAAAAACTTTGCATGTTGGTGCTCTTTGTGAAGACCTTTGTCCCTTGTATTCTGGTTTGATCGTGTTTGTAAGAGATAATGGAGGCCCAAGATTCTCTTGCAGCCATTAGCGTAAATCAGTCGCGACAGTTAAATGACCTTTGTAACTTTGTAACACCCCCAGCTGAGATGGCTAAGAGACATAAAGGAGGCCTAAGGTAGGAAAGTAAACATTGGGTTCTGCTACCTTGACACTTAGCGTAAACCTATTGTGACAATTATATGGCCGTTGTAACTCTGTATCAAGCGCTGGCTAAGAGAAATAAGGGGCCCAAGTAAGGGGAAGCCATGTGGTTTAAACAAGGGTGGATTACGGAATGGAAGAATTACTGGGGAAGGAGGAGAAAAGTAAATGCAAGTGTTTGGTTATTGCTGAGGGAATGTTTGCAAGTGATTGGTTATCGATAAGGGAATGTCTGCAAGTGATTGGGTATGGAAATGCACCAGCGGTGGGACATACAGAGTTAGACATGCCATAAGAAGGGGCAACTCCTGGTTTGGAGTGAACTCTCTGAGGAAATATTATACAATAGAATTGCTCAAATGATAACTTCTGTGTGAGGAACTTATGTTAAGTTGTAAGAGAAGGACTTGAAGCTGAGATTTTCAGCAATACATGGCCCATAAAGAAATAAAGAACACACACACACGGAGAACAGATGGCTTATCATAATATGGTTGATGTGAATAGGCATAGCTTTGTTTGCTTTGAAGCGGCCATAACTCTGTCAGAAGTTGTATTTGGTTTAGTTTGGTATTTAGCGTATAGGTTATTGATGGGCTTCTTCTCAGGACATGAGCGTCATGTGTCCTTTCATTATGGCACATCTTTGAGCTCGGGTGTGCTATAAAGGGGATTTATGGTTGGCTATATTGGGTCTTGGGCACCAAGGCTAGATAATAGTCTGTGATCTGGTTTGTGCTGTTTAAATGTATTTATGTTGGGATAAGAGATAAGACATAGGTGATGGTTGTGTGACCTTTGTATAAGGGTGGTTTCTTATGTTTATAGAAAACTGAGAAAGTAACTCTGTTTTGATCATCTTCCATTTGCTGTGTGGAATGCTATTAGTGAGGAGGCCTTACATTCCTTTCATCCAGAGATAGAAGGGGGAAGGTTGTACTTCAGAATGAAACTAGACCCGAGCTTGGGAAGAAGCGATTATAATGAATCAAGTGTGACAATTAGTGGCCTTTGTGTGGTTGGGGATTGTAGAAATAACTTAAGTCATTACCACTTTGTAAGAATGGGGCAAAACTCGTATTTAATCCATAAGTAACTTTATTATAATTAGGATTGTGAGTATTAGACTTTGTTTAAATCTGAAGTTTTAGAAATACCTTTATTTTCCAAAAGTGAAAATATATGTTTGTGTGTATGTATTGTGTGATTGCTGTATGATGTGTATTTTATATTTTGAGAGGTGGTCTCTGAGAATTAGTTTTATATTTTTGTGGTTTTACTTCATTGAAATAAAATGATTTTGAGCAAAGAGGTTAAATAAAACCTGAGGGAAAAAAGGTTGTAAAGATGCCTGAAACGGGAAAATCATGCCTATACATGTTGTCAATCACTGGAAAGGATTTGGTTGATTGGTTAATGCAAATAACCAAATGTATGGTAAACCATAATGATTGGTTAATAGTTTGCCACTCCTTTTGTACCATAATTGTCTAATACCTATATAATGTGTTACGTTTGTATCAAAGCAGTAGTTCTTTCGACCTGCTCCAGAGTTTCTAGCTCTGTATTGGAAGGTTTAAAGAATTATCCAGCGCTGTCAGAATAAAGAAATTATTTTAGCAGCAATGGTTTGGATCAAGTTTTCTTGAATTGGACTGACAAAAGAACTCAGTTTTTAACATCTCAAGTGATTTGCTCTTTGAGTGTTCCAGCCTTAATTTGCAAATAAAGGTTTGAACTTCTTGAAGAATTCCCCGCGTCGCCAGAGTTAATTTTGAGTATCAGCAACCACAACAACATCTGGATTAATGATTCAGGAACAAATTCTGCGGTCCGCAGCCGTGTCTTCACGCGGTCCCTGCGGCCGGGTTCATGCCGCAGTTTGCCTTCTTGCGGTCCCCGCAGCTGGGTTCATCCCGCAGCTTGTGTTTTTCCACGCGGTCGGCTTTCACCGAGCCGGGTTCACCCAGCGTTTGCCTTCCCACGGTCCCCGCAGCCGGGTTCCCCGAGCCGGGTTCATCCCGTGGTTTGCCTTCCCGCGGTCCCCATAGCCAGGTTTCTGCGAGCCAGGTTCACCCCGTGGTTTGGCTTCTCCCCACGGTCCCCACGGCCGGGTTCATCCCGTGGAGAATCTTCCCGCGGTCCCCACGGCCGGTCCCCCCCCCCCCCCAGTCGGGTTCACCCCGCGGCCAGAATCTTCCCGCGGTCCCCGCAGCCGGGTTCACCCCGCGGCCAGATTCTTCTCATACCCGGTTCCCCACGGATTCCAATCCACGGTTTGCCACTGCCGGGATTCCCCCACGGTCCCTGGAGATGGGATTCCCCGCGAAGTCTGTGGGGGGGTTCCCCCCCCCCCCCCCAGCCGGGCATCTCCACAATTCTCGCAGCCGGGATTTCCCCGCGGTGTCAGGGGAATCCGCGATATCTCCAGCAGGAACTCTGTCAGAGCTTCCTGCAAGGGGAAAATGCAGGAGTTAAGTTGAAAAACTTACCTTCAGGATTCAAACTTACCGCTGGTGGAGCAGCGCTTCCACAGCCTGTCGATGCGCAATGCGGTAGACGATATGTCGTGTATGCGTGCTGGCGGGGTCTTCACGTAGTCACTCGCGTGACTCCGATGTAAAATCATAGTTTTGACCAATTGTTTTTATAAACCTGGTTACTAATTTGTGAAACTACACTGGCTAAAGATTACAGAAGTGAATTACCATGCCAATACAAAACCGAACTGCAGGAGAAACTCAACGGGTTGAGCAGTATCTGTGGAGGCAGAGGAATAGTTGACGTTTTAGGTTCAGATCCTGCATCATAATGTGAATAATTGCCTTGTACTTCCCAGGTGAAATCTGATATTAATATTCCTATGTAGTAAATACAATGCCAGGACTTGTTTTCCCAACTCTCCCTCGTCAGATCCATGAACAAAAAGCAAAATGGAAATGTTTAAAGTTGCAAAGAAATGGCAATACCTACCGAGTCAAGGTGCCAAAATGTCAAACACATCAAATGAAATTAAATCACTCCAATCTCCAAGTGCTGATAAACCACAGCTTTGTTTGAGCCGCAGGTGCTTGACTGAATGGCTCCATCTTTAATTGGAATGTCCCCTGTTATGCTGGCACAAATGATAACTATATATGAATGCTCTGATATTTTACTGAGAGTGCGCCTGTGCTTGCAGTAAACATGGCAACTGAATCAGTCTGAATTTATTCTTGGGTGACTTCTTGCTTCACTCCTCCTGCGCCGTGTTAATTTTCCAAGTTTTAAATGAGGAATGTAATGAGATGAGAAGCCATATGCTAGGTGTCTGGTAACCAGCAGGTGGTAGCAGTATTGGATATCAACAGTTGATACAGCACAGATACAATTTAAACGGCTTGGAAATAAACAATCTGCAAGGTATGGTCATACCATTCGGTGGCTCAGGTTACTGCACATTCAAGCGGCATATCGCTTCATTCCCTACTGAAGCACAGCACACCCTAGAACGGGACATGGCGCACACTTGGGAGCAATTTATAAAACTGCTAATGGGTCTGTTATGGCAGATAAAAAGGGAAGCAAATTACAGTACCACCGAATTCCCAGCAGCTGATTGTCCAGAGCCTCCTTTAATCCAGACAAAATGATGAGAACGCACTCGAAATCCCACCCGGAAATCCCCCTGAAATGTGGCACCTGGGCCAGATAAGATGGCCGATCTTGACTTAATCGGGAAGTTCCACGCAGATTGGCGGAATTCCAACTGACTGGAGCCGACAGATCCGCCGCCATAGTCAATCTCGGTCCCTCGGCAGACTGTTCTGATACCATTGGACTCCTCTCGGAGTACATGACCTCTGTTGGTCCTGCAAAGCGGATAGTCTGAAAAGGCTATGGAACCAAGGGTGCCAGAGAAGGAAGCAAAAGAAAACGGTAGTGGACTCGTACTTTTTAAATAATCTCTTAACAATTAAGAACATTTGTTTTTAATTTAAGGCAGCACCTGACCACTTGCTTACAAGTTTGAGTCATTTTATTTCATAGGACAGAGCACATGTAAGTCTACAAAGATGCAGCAGGATTAAATGTTAACGTGACAAGTACCCTTTCCTCTGGGGTTACACAAAAGAAGGGTCTGAAGAAGGGTCTCGACCCGAAACGTCGCCTATCTCCTTCGCTCCTTAGATGCTGCTGCACCCGCTGAGTTTCTCCAGCTTTTTGTGTAACCCTCGATTCTCCAGCATCTGCAGTTCCTTCTTTAACACCCTTTCCTCTGTATCCACCACCTTCCAACCCAACTATATTTCCCATTCCCACATCCTTCCTATGCAAGTTAGTTCCAATTGAGTTAAGATACGTTAACCATCATCTATTACAATGACATTCTTTATATTCTAACCACGTTAACTGCAGCCTGAATTTAGTTCAAGTTAAAGCGAGTTTATTGTCATGTGTTCCTGAGAGGACAATGAAATTCTTGCTTTGCTTCAGCACAACAGAACATACTAGGCATTGACTACAAAACAGAACAGTGTGTCCATATATCATTATATAAATATATACACACATGAGTAAATAAACTGATAACGTGCAAATAACAGATAATGAGCTATTAATGTTCATAGTTTTGTCCGAGCCAAGTTTAATAGCCTATTGGCTGTGGGGAAGTAGCTATTCCTGAACCGGGTCGTTGCAGTCTTCAGGCTCCTGTACCTACTACCTGAAGGTAGCAGGGAGATGAGTTTGTGGCCAGGATGGTGTGGGTCCTTGATGACACTGCCAGCCTTTTTGAGGCAGTGACTGCGAAGGATCCCCTCGATGGAAGGGAGGTCGGATCCGACGATGGACTGGGCAGTGTTTCCTACTCTTTGTAGTCTTTTCCTCTCCAGGGCGCTCAAGTTGCCGAACCAAGCCACGATGCAACCGGTCAGCATTCTCTCTACTGTGCACCTGTAGAAGTTAGAGAGATTCCTCCTTGACAAACCAACTCTCCGTAATCTTCTCAGGAAGTAGAGGCGCTGATGTGCTTTCTTAATAGTAGCATCAGTGTTCTCCGACCAGGAAAGATCTTCAAAGATGTGCACGCCCAGGAATTTGAAGCTCTTGACCCTTTCAAGCATCGACCCATTGATATAAACGGGACTGTGGGTCCCCATCCTTCTCCTTCCAAAGTCCACAATCAGTTCCTTGGTTTTGCTGGTGTTGAGGGCCAGGTTATCGTGCTGGCACCATATGGACAGTTGCTCGATCTCTCTTCTATACTCCGACTCATCCCCATCAGTGATACGTCCCACAACAGTGTCGTCAGCGAACTTGATGATGGAGTTCGCACGATGACCGGCTACGCAGTCATGAGTATAGAGTGAGTACAGCAGGGGGCTGAGCACGCAGCCTTGAGGTGCTCCCATGCTGATTGTTATCGAGTCCGACACATTTCCACCAATACGAACAGACTGTGGTCTGAGAATGAGGAAGTCGAGGATCCAATTGCAGAGGGATGCGCAGATACCCAGTTTTGCGAATTTGGTAACCAGCTTGGAGGGGATGATAGTATTAAATGCCGAGCTGTAATCGATGAATAACAGCCTGACATATGAGTTTTTGTTGTCCAAGTGGTCCAGAGCGGAGTAGAGGGCCAGCGAGATCACATCCACCGTTGATCTGTTTTGGCAGTAAGCAAACTGCAGTGGGTCCAGGTTTTTGTCGAGGTAGGAGTTGATTTGCGCCATGATCAACCTCTCAAAGCACTTCATCACCACAGGCGTTAGTGCCGCAGGTCGATAGTCATTGAGGCACGTCACCTTGCACTTCTTGGGCACTGGTATGATTGATGCCCTTTTGAAACAGGTGGGAACCTCAGAGCTCCGAAGTGAGAGGTTGCAAATGTCCGTAAAAACTCCAGCCAGGTTTTTAGAACATGACCAGGTATACCATCAGGTCCAGGCGCTTTTCGAGGGTTCACCCCTCTGAAGGATTTCTTGACGTCGGCCTCTGTGACTGAGACTGAAATACCATCACAAGTAACAACTCCTAAGATCTCCGTAGAATAAAACACTATCCTTGCCCAACAATTTCTGATCGACAGATAGAACTGGGTCATACAGATTTATTTGACTTCCATGTACTATAACAGTTAATAAAGATTGTCTCTCCTTTATACATGGAAAACAATGTGTTACAAGACCAAAATTCAGCCGAATTATTTAAACAAAGTATTGTACAGCAAGAGCAGTTTCCACTCAGAATGATGCAAGCTGCAGGATCATATTACCAGGCAAACAATGAATGTAAATAAAATGTAGATAACGGCTGCTTTTTAAATCTTCTGCTGATATGGGGAAAGTCAGAGGCGCAGCACAAAGAAGTGATGTTAGCAAGTCATAGTTTATGGGTCATGGATTTACATTTGACATAATTACATCAATCCCAATACCTTTACGTGTACTGACTTTCTGGAATAAATACAAACATTTATTATGTAGAAGACAAGTAACTAACCACTGCAGATGGTGTCCATGTTGTTGTCTGAGAAAATGACACCTACACTAAATCATCTCACAAAATCCTTAAATGCAACCACTTGGAAAATAAGAAACAACTTTCTTTAGCTTCAATACACTATAGTCAAAGAAGAACAAAATTATCCCAATTGTTTCTTGGCATACTGGAAACGCTGGTCACCTTTCCATTCTGAAACTTGTGATATTGATCATATTTTCTCTTCATTTTAACATGAGTACTAACTTGGTGCACCACTAGATAAACACAGGGATGAGATTCCAATCTTCCAGGCTGCAAAGTGCAATATCATAATTCATCAAAGAGACTGACAGCTGAAAAGTGTGTGTGCGCGCGCGCATGCATGCATGTCTGTGTGTGTTTGGAATCTTCCAAATTCCAACTGAAATTTCTCACCAGCTTCCTTTCAGATCTTTTGCAATAGCTTTGAATTTATAGGGTCTGGATATTTCCACTCTTTCGACAGCAGTGCATTTCCACCATATTTTTCAAAGAAAACCTTCCATCTTGAAAATTTGCATCTGCATGCTCTATTCTACAGAAAGTCCTAAATTTCCCAGCCTGTCCTCAATTAACCTCATAGAGAGCCTCATAGAGAGCCTCGAGGGTTTAACTGTCATATGTGCCAACAATGGAACAATGAAATTCTTACTTGCTGCAGCTTTACAAGCCAATAGACACCATCACACACAGATAAGTGTATAATGATAATTATGCAATAAATTATGTAATACTAGCAGGGCTCTCACAACTTATTTTCTCTGTTTCCAGCCAGGCAACCTAGGCAGCTTTTTAGGTTGCCAACTGACAGTTTAGGTGGTCATTTAAGTCGGCTTGCATGATGCGTGCGATAATGTGCTCGGACGAAGTGCATAGTTACCAGTCGGAATTATGCTCAATGAAGCATTCACATATTATTTCTGCTTCAAATAAAGTCACAAACTTAAGATATTCACCAATCAAGACATGATATATACCACAATGACATGCAGCAAAATTATAATACAGTATATACAGTATCTCAACTCTTTTTACACGTTGTAATGAATGTAATTTCTATTATTTCTTTCCACTTCCAAACAAAAATGTAGTTGGATTATTCAACGTATGATGAACCTCGGTGAGACCAAGTGCAGGCTTGGCGATCGCTTCGCACAACACCTTCACTCAGTTCGCAATAACCAACCTAATCTCCCGCTGACTCAGCACTTCAATTCCGAATTCAACCTTTCTGTCCTGGGCCTCCTCCATGGCCAGAGTGAGGACCACCGTAAATTGGAGGAACAGCACCTCATATTTCACTTGGGCAGTTTACACCCCAGCGGTATGAACATTGACTTCTCCAATTTCAGGTAGTCCCTGCTTTCTCCTCCCCAGCCCACTGTCTCTACTTCCTTTTTTCTTCCCGCCCCCCCCCCCCCACCTTCACAGCTCTGAAGCAGGGTCCGACGCTGGAACGCTGAAGCCCCGCAGCTCTGAAGCCGGGTCGCCGCTGGAACGCCACTGGAGCACCGCAGCTCTGAAGCCGGGTTGTCGCTGGAACGTTGGAGCACCACAGCTCTGCAGCCGGTCGCCGCTGGAACGCCGCAGCTCTGAAGCCAGGTCGCCACCGCCGCTGGAACGCCGCCACAGCTCCAAGGCCGCCAGCTCCGCCATTAGGCCTCAGCACAAACGGAGACGGTGACGGGGGACACGACAAGAAAAGTCGCATCCCCCCCCGAAGGGGGAGACTAAAACCCTGTTTCTCCCACCCTCCCTCCCCCCCCCCCCCCCACAGATACACAGCCTAATAAACCAAAATTCTAACTAAAACAGACACAAGAAGACAAAAAGAAAAAACAGACAGACTGCAGGTGAGCCGCAGCTGCCAGGCAGCGCCGCCACTCGAGAACTTACCAGTTCGATGTTTGATCCTTATTTTATGAGGAGTTACGATGAGGGACTTCGTGCCCTTCGCTCCCAACCCTCTATTATAAGGTCAACTGGTATGTTAGTTCTCTTATCTTACTATCTTCAGTCAACTCTACTATCTGTGATTTCACACCGCTGCTTTGAAGAATGTCGCACATGCGTGCTGGCGGGGTCTTCTCCACAAACTCCCTCATCGTAACTCCTCATAAAATAAGGATCAAACATCGAACTGGTAAGTGCTCGTTTAATCTTACTATTTTCAGTCCTTCACAGAAAACATGCTTGCATCAATCTGCAGTGCGCATGGTTAAGCATATATGTTACCATGGTCCAGGATTTATTGATGCAAGTTGATCATACGCTGAATAATCCAAACACATTTTTGTTTGGAAGTGGAAAGAAATAATAGAAATTGCATTCATTCATTGCAACGTGTAAAAAGAGTTGAGATACTGTATTATAATTTTGCTGCATGTTATTGTGGTATATATCATGTCTTGATTGGTGAATATGTTTAGTTTGTGACTTTCTTTGAAGCATAAATAATATGTGAATGCTTCATTGAGCATAATTCTGACTGGTAACTACACACATCGGCCGAGCACATTATTGCACGCCTCATGCAAGCCATCTTAAATGACCACCTAAACTGTCATTTGGCAACTTAAAAAGCTGCCTAGGCTGCCTGGCTGACAACAGAGAAAAAGAATTAAGTGAGAGCCCTGGATTATACTCGCTAAGGTTAGTGCTGAGCAGTGTTCAAGAGCCTGAAGGTTGCTGGAAAGAAGATGTTGGTGAACTTGTTGGTCACTATTTTCAGGTTCTTGAACCTTCCGTCTTCCCTTCCAATGATCGAGGGTGGTAGCGAAATGTAAGCGTAGCCTGGGTGTTGTAGGTCTCTGGTGACATTGGCTGTCTTTTTGGGCCTCATAGATCCCTTCAATGGCTGAAAGGCTTCAATTAGTTTTCTTTGTTATTGCATCGACGTGCTGGGCCCAAGACAGATCTTCAGAGATATGCATGCCCAGGAAATTAAAGCTGTATACTCTCTTCACCACTGTCTCACCGATAAACATAGGTTCATGGATCCCCCGCTTTCCCCTCCTGAAGTCAACAATCAGCTCCTTCGTCTAAATTACTAAGTGCTGACACCAATCAGATATTTAAACTCCCTCCTGCATCTCTGACACATCGTTACTGTTATTTGCCCAACAAAGGCAGTGTCTTCAGCGAATTTAAAGATGGTATTGGAGCTCTGTCTGGCTACACAGTCATGTATACAGTGTGCAAAGGTGACTGATCACACAGCCTAAAGGTGCTCCTGTGTTGATGGCTGTAAAGTAGGAAGCATTGTTGCTAATTTGTACAGATTGTGGTCTATCGATGAGGATGTCGAGGATCCATTAAAATAGGTATCAACAGAGCCTCAGTTCTCGGAATCCGATGATAAGTATATAGATCAGGGCATTGAACCCCAAGCTGTTGTCGATGAGCTCAGCCTGACATATGTGTTTTGTGGTCCAAGTAGTCTAGTGTAGTGTGAAGAGCCAGCGAGGCCACATCTCCTGTTAGGAAGTCGATGATCCAATTACATAGGGATGAACATATCCTCAGTTCTCGGAGTCTGATGATAAGTTTGGAGGGGATCACAGCATTGAACCCCAAGCTGTAGTCGATGAACAACAGCCTTTTTGCGTGTTTGGTCCAAGTAGTCTAGTGCAGAGTGAAGAGCCAGTGAGACCACGTCCCCTATTAATCTGTAGGCAAATTATAATGGGTCCTGGTCCTTACTAAGGGAAGAGCTGACATGCATCATAACCAACCTCTCAAAGCATTTCATCACCAGAGATGTTAGTGCCACCAGTCAGTTGCCATTCAGGCATGTCACATTCTTTCTCTTTGACATTGGTATTATTGTAAAGCAGGCAGGAACCTCAGACCTTAGTAATGAGGCTGAAGATGTCCACAGAATCGCCAGCCAGTTTTCTGTACAGGTTTTAAGAAAACTGGGCAGGTACAACCATCTGGGCCGGACCCTTTCCGAGGGCTAGCAAAGGATCTTCTGAAATTGGCCCCAGTGAGCCATGCGGAACCAACAAGATACATCAGTGTTCTCCTTTTCAAAACGAGCATAGAAAGGATTTGGCTCATCAGAGTGATGCCTCGCTGTCACTTGAGCTACTATTTCGTTTTCCTTAAAGGAAGTTACTGAACGTCTGCCTCGTCCTCCAAATTAGACCATAAGTGTCTCCCCATTTTTATGATGACTGCATCAAGGTCATACCTAGACGTCCTCTATGACCCTGTATCACCAAATTGAATGCCCAAAGTCTGGTCCTCAGTAGATGACCAGATCTTAGTGATAATCTTTCAAAACTCTTTAGATTCTGGAGTAGTTCCTAAGGATTGTCGGGTAGCAAACGTAACCCCTCTTTTTAAGAAGGGGGGGAGAGAGAAAATGGGGAATTACAGACCAGTTAGTCTAACATCGGTAGTGGGGAAACTGCTAGAGTCAGTTATTAAAGATGGGATAGCAGCACATTTGGAAAGTGGTGAAATCATTGGACAAAGTCAGCATGGATTTACGAAAGGTAAATCATGTCTGACGAATCTTGTGGAATTTTTCGAGGATGTAACTAGTAGCGTGGATGGGGAAGAACCAGTGGATGTGGTGTATCTGGACTTCCAGAAGGCTTTCGACAAGGTCCCACATAAGCGATTAGTATATAAACTTAATGCATATGGCATTGGGGGTTCAGTATTGATGTGGATAGAGAACTGGCTGGCAAACAGGAAGCAAAGAGTAGGAGTTAACGGGTCGTTTTCACAATGGCAGGCAGTGACTAGTGGGGTACCGCAAGGCTCAGTGCTGGGACCCCAGCTATTTACAATATACATAAATGATCTGGATGAGGGAATTGAAGGCAATATCTCCAAGTTTGCGGATGACACTAAGCTGGGGGACAGTGTTAGCTGTGAGGAGGATGCTAGGAGAATGCAAGGTGACTTGGATAGGCTGGGTGAGTGGGCAAATGTTTGGCAGATGCAGTATAATGTGGACAAATGTGAGGTTATCCACTTTGGTGACAAAAATAGGAAAACCGACTACTATCTAAATGGTGGCCGATTAGGAAAAGGGGAGATGCAGCGCGACCTGGGTGTCATGGTACACCAGTCATTGAAAGTAGGCATGCAGGTACAGCAGGCAGTGAAGAAAGCCAATGGTATGTTAGCTTTCATAGCAAAAGGATTTGAGTATAGGAGCAGGGAGGTTCTACTTCAGTTGTACAGGGTCTTGGTGAGGCCACACCTGGAGTATTGCGTACAGTTCTGGTCTCCAAATCTGAGGAAGGACATTATTGCCATAGAGGGAGTGCAGCGAAGGTTCACCAGACTGATTCCTGGGATGTCAGGACTGTCTTATGAACAAAGACTGCATAGACTCGGTTTATACTCTCTAGAATTTAGGAGATTGAGACGGGATCTTATAGAAACTTACAAGATTCTTAAGGGGTTGGACAGGCTAGATGCAGGAAGATTGTTCCCGATGTTGGGGAGGTCCAGGACAAGGGGTCACAGCTTAAGGATAAGGGGGAAATCCTTTAGGACCGAGATGAGAAGGAATTTTTTCACACAGAGGGTGGTGGGTTTCTGGAACTCTCTGCCACAGAGGGTAGTTGAGGCCAGTTCATTGGCTATATTTAAGAGGGAGTTAGATGTGGCCCTTGTGGCTAAGGGGATCAGAGGGTATGGAGAGAAGGCAGGTACGGGATACTGAGTTGGATGATCAGCCATGATCATGTTGAATGGCGGTGCAGGCTCGAAGGGCCGAATGGCCTACTCCTGCACCTAATTTCTATGTTTCTATGATAGACCCACTGGTTCATCTAAGGTTTCTGGTTGAGGAACACTCAGAAAGTCTTGATGGGAACACACTCCTCCACACATTTCTTTATAAGGTCAGTAACAACCACAGCATACACATTCATGTCAATTGCCAAGTCCTTAAACATCACATAACCTACAGAGGGCAAGCAGTTGTGAAGGTGTTCCTCTGCTCCCCTGGCCAGCTCTGTACAATCCTCACTGCTGGAGTTGTGTACTTCTGTCACTGTCTAAGGAGAAGCATAGCTAGATAGTTTGATAATCTAAAGTGAGCGATAGATATGTTTGATTGTAAAGTAGCAATGGCTGGGAGTATTTGACCCTCTGGTACTGCAGGAAACGTGCTGATAGTGGTTAGGATGATGGAGGTGAATTCTCTAGGGAGGCAGTAACTCTTTCAAGGACTTAGCATCATTCCTGAATTCTAGTATCTAGAACTGAACACAAGCCACCTGTAGATGCCTAAACAATGATTTATAATTTTAAGCACGTTCTTGTTGTTTTTTAAATCTATAATTTCACCAGTTATAAATCAGAAGAATGTATTGAGTTACTTAACATACTAGAGCGTTTGAGCAATCCGAGTATATGAACACCACAGTCTCTCTGTTCAACTGCATTCTTCAAAACTTATACTGCCTACAGTGTATGATATTTCACTCTTGAACTACACTGATCCATCTTCGTGATATTCTGACAACCTTTGCCATGTTTTGTCCAGTTCACAATCCTGAAGGGGATAACTATCCTTTTCGATATTTACTGGGTTTTACATCACGTGAAAACAAATTAATCAGGAGCAGGAGTAGGCAATTCAGCAAATTAAGCCTGTTCTGCTATGTAATAAGATTACAGCTAATCTGATTGAAACTTCAACTCCAAATTCCTCACTACACATTGCAACCTTTCACCTGCTTGCTCAAAGATTTATCTACCTTTACCTTAAAATTATTAATCTTTTGACGAAAGCAAGTTCCAAATGATTCTACAAGAGCAAACATTTTACCTCATCTCCCCGACATGTCAGAAACCCAGCACTAAAGAATAACGACAAAAAACACTAATCCTTGGTTTGAGCATTGACCCTTAATTCGAATTTATATGGTTATCATTCAAGCAATAAATAGGTTATGTCAACTGCCTCAGTTTCAACGAGCCAGGAGTAGGAATTGGAGTCTTCCTTCTCCAATTTTTCAAGAGCTTGAAATTTTTGCCTATTTGTACAACCTTGATTTCTGCACTCCAGAAACAACAGTTGTATCTTCAGACCCAGGTGCCAGAGCCTGGAATTCTTTCCTAACCTCTTCCTAGACACCGCCTATTTAACCTAAAGAAGATACTAAGTGCCAGAGTAGGGCCAGGCAGCATCTCTGGAGAACATGGACAGGCAACATTTCGGGTCAGGACCTGCAATCAGACCAATTGTCCTAGTGGGAGAAAACTGGAAGAGATGGGGATGAGACAAAAACTGCCGTGATAGCTGGATACAGGTGGTGGGGAGAGAGGGATTGATAGGCAAAGGGTTGGACAAAGGCCAGAGATGAAAATACGAAAGATAGTGAGGTAAGGAGATAAGACAAGAAGAGGCACGAAAAGTGATGCCAGAAGACTTCCGGTGGCGCCAGGACTTCCGGTGGCGCCATGTTCTAGGAGAGAACAGCGCCAGACCAGCTCTTAAAAAATCTGGAAAAAAAACGGGGTTAGAGGAGGTTGCTAACACTACTTACCGTAGGAGATCGATTTTAAACGGCTCCGGGTGCGATTGTAAGCTGCGTGACGTCATCAGGCGCGCGACTTTAGCGACTCCGGTAAGAAATTTAAAATGAATCCCTCCTCCCCCATACAGCCGAAGAAAGGTTCCAGAAGGGAGGCAGGCCCCACCAAAGCTTCAGGCTCGGGACTGGCTGCCTCCCAAGAAGAGATTTCACTAAGAAAAGCTGAGATGGAAGATCTTAAAAAATCTCTGCTGGCTGATATGAGGAAAATGCTGAAGGAAACACAAACAGAAACACAAAAAGAAGTGAAGAAAGATTATAAAGAAATTAAGGATGAAATGAAAGCCTTAAAAACGGATATTCGAAAAATCAAAGAAGAATTAATGAGAGAAGTTAAAGAAATGGTAAAAATCATGATGAATGAATGGAAAACAGAACAGGAGGAGGAGATACATACTCAAATGATTGAGGTAACTGATAAAATTGCTGGGATGGAGCGAATGATGGAAGAGATGATGGATGCGAAAATAGAGGCGAGGTTAAGCCCTATGTCAACTGTACTGGATCAACAAAATGATACGATTAAAGAATTAACTGATGCCGCTCTGACAACTGCGAGGGAGAATGAGAAGATAAACGAAGAGAACAAACGCCTCTCTGAATTAGTACGTAAAATAAATGAGAAATGTATTGATTTGGAGGGGCGGCAAAGACGTAAGAATTTGCGCATAGTAGGTTTGCCTGAGGGACGCGAAGGAAACCATGACCCACGTAAATTCTTTGCTAAACTCCTGAAGGACGTTTTGGATCTGGATGAAGAACCCCTGTTGGGCCGAGCCCACAGGGCTTTAAGACCGGCTTCTAGGAGTGGTGCACCACCAAGACAAGTAATTGTAAAGGTGGTTTATGACAGCGTCTTTGAAGATATGATGAAGATAATAATAAGAAAAAGAAATCTGAAATACGAAGGAGATAACATCAGTATCTTCAGAGACTACCCGGCCGAAGTGGCTAAAAGAAGAGCTCTATTCACAGAAACAAGACGCATCTTGAGAGATATAAAAGGAAAAAAGGAGATCAGATATGGTCTGGTGTACCCGGCAACACTTAGAGTTACCTACGAGAAGAAGGATCTTCGTTTCACCAAGCATACATCGGCACTGGAATTCGCTCGGAAAATACAGAAGAAGGTAGAAGAAGGAGAAGAAGGAGAAGAAGGAGAAGCAGAGGAAGAAGGAGCAGACCCGACAGGAGTAATTGATGAATGAACTTTATGGACCTGCGGTTATGAACCACTCACTGAGAAAAAGGCGAAATAACGGACATTGAATTGTAGTATTATATTGTTTACTAATTAATTAATAAATACTAATTTGTAATTATTAATTGCTAATCACTAATTAGTTTGATTTCCCTTACTCCACTTATATAGTATTACTAATTATGATACTAATTATAGTTGAAATTAACAACTAAAAACTATTAATATGAATAATAGAAAAAGTTATTAAGAATATAAAGTTAGCACCCCCACCCCAATATATACAGTATTCCAAATAAGAGCTGGAATATTTAACATCTTTTTTTTTTAGAAAACGGAAGTCGCTAGATTAGTAGCCATGTTAGTGTGGCTTTCACCTGTGCACACTACACACTATAAAAGTGTAGTCTCTTTTTTTTCTGATCACCTTTTTATCACCCTTTACTTTTTTTATATTTACACTCGTTATTATTTTTTGTATAACACATACTTGATTTTATATTATATAATCATGACTTCTATCTATTTTATATAATCAGATTAAATGGATATGGTTTAATGGAATTGGAAATTCGCATCGGATTGAAGTTGGGGTGTAATGTCGGGCTGGAGGAGCCAAGAAGGCTACTCCAAAAAAAGCCACCCTAACAATAAAATGCAAGATATGAATGTAAGGAATGGGGGTGATGGAATCACCTTCTGTAGTTGGAATGTTAAAGGAATCAATGAACCAATTAAAAGGGGAAAGGTATTAGCTCAGCTGAATAGATTGAAATCTGGAGTTACGTTTCTGCAGGAAACACATCTTAAAAAAGATGCTCAATATAGATTAACAGCTAAATGGATTTCAAAAGTATATCATTCTTCGTTTACACACAAATCTAGAGGGGTTGCAATAATTATTCGTAAAGGTATACCTTTTAAACTTAATTCGATAATAGAGGATAAGGAGGGTAGATATTTAATAATTACAGGGGAACTATATTTAAAAAAAGTAATTCTTATGAATATATACGCACCTAATTTTGATAATCCACTATTTTTTAAGAAAATATTTAATAGTATTCCTATATCCACCCAATATAATTTAATAATTGGAGGTGATTTAAACTGTACTTTAGATAATTATTTGGACAGATCTTCTACAAAAAGTAAGGCTCTTTCTAAATCAAGTAAGCTTATAAATTCTTTTATTAAGACATCGAATGTTAAAGATATTTGGAGATTGGATAATCCAACCGGACGGGAATATTCATTTTTCTCGCCGGTATTCGGAACCTACTCGAGGATAGATTATTTCTTAGTCGACTCAAAATTACTCCCCTTTACGTATGATGCAAAGTATCATAATATTATTATCTCAGATCATGCTCCATTAACATTTAAGATAAAATTAAAAGATATAGTTAATAAAACTAATATTTGGAGATTCAACACACAGATATTAAAGGATAAAGATTGCTGTAACTATGTGGAGAAACAGATTAAATTATTTTTTGAAACTAACGATAAATCTGAGACTTCCCCATTATTATTATGGGATACATTTAAAGCATTTATGCGCGGTGCAATAATATCAGCACAAGCTCATTTTAACAAAGTAAATCGAAAAATGGAGCAAAAGTTAGAAAAAGAGATAAAACAATTAGATAGTGAAAATATAATACATCCTTCTAAAGAGTTGAGTAATAAAATTGCTATATTAAAATATAGATTAAATAAAATTTACTCTGATCAAGTGATAAAACTATATCAACAAACTAAACAAGTTCATTTTGAATTTGGTGATAAACCTCAAAAATTATTAGCACGACAACTCAGAAGATTAGACGATGAAAAAACTATACATAGTATTAAAGAAGGAACTGCAGATGCTGGAGAATCGAGGGTTACACAAAAAGCTGGAGAAACTCAGCGGGTGCAGCAGCATCTAAGGAGCGAAGGAGATAGGCGACGTTTCGGGTCGAGACCCTTCTTCAGACTGGAGAAGGGTCTCGACCCGAAACGTCGCCTATCTCCTTCGCTCCTTAGATGCTGCTGCACCCGCTGAGTTTCTCCAGCTTTTTGTGTAACCCTATACATAGTATTAGATCGGTACAGGGAAATACATTGACTATACCAAAAGACATTAATGACACATTTTTACAATATTATCAAAATCTTTATTCATCTAAATTAACAGGGCAAACAGATGAAATGGAAACATTTTTAGAAAAATGTCATTTTAATAAGCTAGATTTTGAGAGTAGGCAATTATTAAATGCTGAAATATCGGTAATAGATATCGAAGAATCAATTGGATCGTTAAAAAATGGTAAAACAGCGGGCCCCGATGGCCTGAGTGCAGAATTTTATAAAAAATTTCATGATCTACTTTCATCAAGATTACAAACAGTGTATAGACATACCTATGAGTTAGGAAAGTTACCAGAGTCTTTAAATGAATCTACAATTACATTAATTCCTAAATTAGATAAGGATCTGGAAGATCCTGGATCATATCGAGCGATTGCCCTTTTAAATACTGATCAAAAAATATTAACTAAAGTACTGTCTCGGAGGCTAAGCTTAGTGATTTCCAAAATAATACATTATGATCAAACAGGTTTTATTCCAAAACGTTATTCATCACATAATCTTAGACGCTTGTTTAACATTATATACTCGAGAAGAAGGAGAGATAGTGAATTAGCAGTTATATCGTTGGATGCTGAAAAAGCATTCGACCAGGTGGAATGGTCATATTTATTTAATATAATGGAAAAGTATCAATTGGGGGATGGATTTTGTAAATGGGTAAGAATATTATATTCTAACCCTACAGCAAGAATTTTAACCAATCAAATACTATCACCTAAATTTAGACTTTTTAGGGGATGCAGACAGGGATGTCCGTTATCCCCTTTATCATTTGCTTTGGTGATAGAACCTCTGGCCGAAAGAATCAGATCAGAACCCGAAATATATGGGTATAATACTGACACAACAAATAATAAGATATCTTTATATGCAGATGATATTCTGATTTATATTACTAAGCCGGAATGTAGTATTCCCAAGTTATTTAATGTTATAAATGAATTTAGCGTATTTTCAGGATATAGGATTAATTGGAATAAAAGTGACATTATGCCTATAATTGGTATAAATGTAAATATATTACAAAAATACCCACTAAAAATAGTTACAGATAAATTTAAATATTTAGGAATCAATGTGTCTAAATCCTATAAATTATTAATTAAAGCTAATTATTATCAATTATTAGAGAAACTTAAAAAAAACATTTTATATTGGAAAACACTCCCTATATCTATGATCGGTAGGATTAATGCTATAAAGATGATTTTTTTACCACAATTGTTATATTTATTTCAGGCAATTCCTTTTTTTCTCCCAAAAAGTTTTTTTTTTTAAATTGATACTATAGTTAATAATTTTGTCTGGGATTACAAAAGTCATAGAATAAGTAAAAAACACTTATGTAAGTCTAAGATAAATGGAGGGCTGGCACTTCCAAATTTTCTATATTACTTTTGGGCAGTCCAGATTAAGAATATGAATTTTTGGTGGGTAAATATAGATGTTGAACCAATGTGGTTAAAAATGGAAAAGGAAGACTGTTCACCTTTCAATATAGAGTCGATTATTTTCGCGCCTAAGGAAGTACAAAAAAAGACTTATAGGGACAACCCTATAATTCATAATAATAGGCGTATTGGGAAACAGATAGTTAAGACCCTATATCTGGATAATCTTTCTTTTAGGTTACCAATTAGGAATAACCCACTGTTTAAACCCTCAATCTTAGATGCGGGGTTTAGACTGTGGGAGGATTTAGGAATTAAAAGGATAGGACACCTTTATAGAAATGGAAATTTTTTATTATTTGAAGAGTTACAAGATATTTTTGGATTACCTTCACAACACCATTTTAGGTATTTACAAATTAGAGATTTTATTAAATGTAACACACAAGACTATAAAAAAAAAGAACCAGGCTTATTAGATGAGCTGTTTAATTTACATCCAAATACGGATAAGCTTATAGCTTATATATACAATATTATTTTAGATAAAGAGAACCCAACAACTGAAACATATCGTCAAGCATGGGAAAATGAAATCGGATTACCTATAACAAAAGAAACTTGGGAAGAATGCTTACAAAGAATACATTGGTGTTCTTTGAATGCCAGACATACACTGATACAATTTAAAGTTATATATAGATTACACTACTCGAAAACCAAATTAAAAAGTATTTTTCCTAGTCTCTCCTCTATTTGTGATAAATGTAAGAATCTTGAAGCAAATTTAATACATAGTTTGGTAACGTGTCCACGGTTGAATTATTATTGGATTGAAATTTTTAAAGTTATTTCGGAAGTTCTTAAGGTTGAACTCGACCCAGACCCAAAATTAATAATATTCGGAATCCCGGAGCCAAATTTGGTACTCACGGTTAATCAAATAAATTTTTTTGATTACTGTTTAATAATAGGGAAAAAAATGATACTTAAATTTTGGAAGGGAACATTATCTCCAACAATTAAAATGTGGAAAGCAGAGATGTTGGAGACGTTGAATTTGGAAAGAATTAGATTTGTCCTTTTGGACAGGTATAATTCTTTTGAATCGATATGGTCTCCATATATACAGTATTTAGAAAAGTAGCTATTCTTGGAATCACGGCTCGACGGACACCCTATGGATCCGATGCGAATAACTTACTTATAATTGATATTATTGTGCATTTATTAGAGATATTTCTGAATGAAATAGTATTTCGTATAATGACTTTAGTTTTTGTTTATATATATGTAATATTTTTGTTTTTCAAATTTTCCCTTTTTATTTTCTTTTTATTTACGATTGAAGTATGTGGGAAGAATTTTTTATTCTTTTTTATTTACTCTTTTTTCTTTTCTCTTTTATATATCTTTTTCTTTATTTCCAAAAAATAGAAGATATTAAGTATTGATATGTTATTTGTAGTAATATTGAATTAAGGTGTTAGTTTATAAAGTAAGCTTTACATTGTAAACGGTTTACTTCAAATAAAAAAATATTACAACAAAAGTGATGCCAGAAGAAGGAATATATGGGAAGGGGATGGGGCGGGCGGGGAAATAGGAAAATGTGAATGCATCCAGTGGGGCACAGGAAAGAGAAGGAAAATAAAGAGGACGGGGAGGGGGGGGGGAAGAAGATTGTTTGTAGTTAATTGCCTAAAATTGGACATAGTCAGTATGGGAATGGGAAGGAGAGTTAAAATGCTGGATCCAGCAGGGACAGAGGGCTCAGTATGGGAATGGAATGGGCCTTTACATCGGCAAGATCAAGCAGAGACTCAGCAGCCACTTCACCAAGACCTGCCGGATCTCCTAGTTTCTAACCATTTTAACTTTCCTTCCCATTACAATCAGTCTAATGAAGGCTCCTAACCATATCCTTGCCTATCCATATTCTCCAGAAATTTTGTATTTAGATATTAGATTTAGAGAAACAGTCCTATTGGCCCACTGAGTCCGTGACAACCAGCGATCACCCTGAACGCTAACAGTATCCTACGCACTAGGGACAATTTACATAAGCCAATTAACCTACACACCTGTACATCCTTGGAGTGTGGGAGGAAACCAGAGCACCCGGAGAACATCCAAGTGGTCACCGGGAGGTGCAGACGAGCACCTGTAGTCAGGATCGAACCCGGTCTTTGGTGCTGCAAGGCAGCAACTCTACCGCTGCACCGCGTTCTGTGCAGCCTTACCCACCGAGTTACTTAGTTTTTTTTTTTTGTGTACACGAGCATCTGCAGTTCTTTCTGTTTACCCTTTTCAACCATAGATCTTCAACTTTCTGCCTAAATTCTTCAGTGGCCATGAAAAATCTACATGATAACCTGAGGGGACGAGCCACGTGAATCCATGCGAAAAGACGTTCTAAAATTTCAAGCGAAAGAAACCAACAGCTCAATCGTAAAAATAATTTAACTATGTTCACTCTGTGACCATTTCTCTACCTGAAGAAAATTTATTGATTTTGAGAAATCACGATGAACAAATTCACAGAAGAGGACTTCCTAGAACTTCATAATTAGATCACCAAATTTATGAAATGGCACATTCCATCAGCGGAAACACCAAGAGAAAAAAGCCAAGAGGAAATCCAGTATCTTTTGCATCACCTATTTTAAGATTAAATTGTCAGTATATTAAAATTTATTTATACACTAATTGCAACCAGTATGCTAAGAATAATGAGCTGGGGCAGTGCATTATACAAAAATAATCCACATCAACATTAAAGTAAAAATAAATACAAATAAATCGCCAAGATGATCAAAGTTCACAATCACATTTCAACCGATTAACAAAACTGCACATTCTGAAGAGGCTCTTTTCCACTTGCAATATGTAATGCCTGCTCGAGTAAAGAACTGTGCTAAGGAAACTTAATCCCTCCCAAGATCTGTTCCAACTTATAAACTAACATGGTCTATGAGTCCTGTATGGATTATATCAGAACCATTCCATGCATGGGTCAGCAAACTCAGGGGTATCAGTTACAGGTATACATTCTGTATGGGTCAATAATCGTTTAGCAGACAGAACTAACATCTCATTTTTCTTCCCAACAAATATGCTGATGACAGTAGCAAACATTTAGAAAATTATTTAACTGTGACTATTCACACAATCAGTTACCAAGGTCATACTGCATCAATCATAAATACACAGGTGAGAGGGAGAGGGAGAGGGTGGGGAAGCTGTTGATTATTAAATGTTCAACATTAAAGATCAGAGCTCTCCAATGAAAGTTGAGTACTGCAATCAATATTACCGTCTTCTCAATGCAGAAAACCTGACAACAATATGAAAATTGACAGGTACATAAGGGAAGTTACTATTAATCATCAAGTTTACCAACAACAATATGCAACAATATTGTAATGTAATAGGGCAGACAATGAACGGCAAGATCACAGGAAGTAAGAATATGAGGAGATAACAGGGGTTTCACAGAGACATGGCTCACCCGCAGATCCCCAGACTCAGCGGTCCAGGCTAAAGGTTTCTCCATCCACCGTATGGACCGAACGCAGGCATCTGGAAAGGGGAGAGGAGAGGGCGTCTGCCTCATCGTCAACTCTTCGTGGTGCTCAGACGTGGCAGTTCTGTCTAACTCCTGCTCTCCGCACCTGGAACACCTGGCTATGAAGTGTCGCCCCTTCCACCTACCAAGGGAATTCACCTCCATCATCCTGACCGCGGCCTACATCCCACCCCAGGCAGACGTCCGTCTGGCACTGGAAGAGCTGCACGCTGTGGTCAACAAGCACCAGAGAGCTTACCCCGAGGCGTTTACCACCATAGCCGGGGACTTCAACAAAACCAACCTGAAGAAACCGCTCCCTAACTTCCACCAATATGTCTCCTGCAGCACCAGAGGATCAAACACCCTTGACCACTGCTACACGACCATCAAAGATGCCTATCGCTCTATCCCTCGCCCTTACTTCTGAAAATCCGACCATTCAGCAGTGCTGTTTCTTCCTGCATACAGGCAGCAAATGAAGAAAGCACCCCCAAAGGTGAGGACTGTACAGAGCTGGTCGGGGGAGGCGGAGGAACAACTCCAGGACTGCTTGGAGTCTGTAGACTGGGCAATGGACCTGAATGAATACACCACAGTGGTTACAGACTTCATAAGGAAATGTGTGGAGGACTGCGTTCCAACAAAAACCTTCCGAGTGTTTCCTAACCAGAAGCCTTGGATGAACCATGAGATCTGCATTCTTCTGAAGACCAGATCCCGGGCATTCAGGTCTGGTGATACAGAGGTCTATAAGAAGTCCAGATAAGACCTTGGTAAGGCCAAAAGGGACTTCTGCTCCAAGCTGATGAGACGGATGTTCGGCGACTGTGGCATGGCTTGAATGCCATCACCTCATACAAGGCGAAATCAGGAGGCAGCTCAAATGACAGAGAAGCATCACTCCCTGCCGAGCTCAATGCGTTCTATGCACGGTTCGATAGGAAGAACACTGATATGCCTTACCGAGCCCCTACTCGCCCTGACGGCATTACAGTCACAGTCGCTGACGTCAGAAGATCCTTCGGGGGATGAACCCTCAGAAAGCGCCTGGACCTAATGTAATACCCGGTCGAGTTCTCAAGACCTGTGCAGACCAACTGGAGGGAGTTTTTGCAGACATTTGCAACCTCTCACGTCTGAGGTTCCCACCTGCTTTAAGAGGGCATCAATAATATCGGTGCCCAAGAGTAAGGTGACGTGCCTCAATGATTATCGACCAGTGGCACTGACGTCTGTGGTGATGAAGTGCTTTGAGAGGTTGGTTATGGTGCACATCAACTCCTACCTCGACAAGAACCTCGACCCACTACAGTTCGCATACTGCCACAACGGATCAACGGAGGATGCAATTTCACTGTCTCTCCACTCCGCATTGGACCACTTTTAACAATAAAACACTTACATCAGGCTGTTGTTTATAGACTATAGCTCGGTATTTAATACCATCATCTCTTCCAAGCTGGTTACCAAGCTCGCGGAACTGGGCCTCTGCGCATCCATCTGCAATTGGATCCTCAACTTCCTCATCCACAGGCCAATCAGTTTGAATTGGCGGAAACACTTCATCCTCAGTAACAATTCGTTTGGGAGCACCTCAAGGCTGCGTGCTCAGCCCCCTGCTTTACTCACTCTATACCCATGACTGCATAGCCGGACATAATGCGAACTCCATCATCAAGTTCGCCGACGACACCACTGTTGTTGGATGAATCACAGATGGGGACGAGTCAGAGTATAAAAGTGAGATCGACCCACTGACCAATCATGCCAGCAAAACAACCTGGCTCTCAACATCAGTAAGACCAAGGAACTGATTATGGACTTTGGTTGGGAAAGGATGAGGACCCACAATCCTGTTCACATCAATGGGATTATGGTGAAGAGGGTCAATAACTTCAAATTCCTGGGTGTGCATATATCCAAAGATCTTTCCTGGACCCAGCACACTGATAGACAATAGACATTAGGTGCAGGAGTAGGCCATTCTGCCCTTCAAGCCAGCACCGCCATTCAATGTGATCATGGCTGATCATCCCCAATCAGTATCCCGTTCCTGCCATCTCCCCATATCCCCTGACTCCGCTATTTTTAAGAGCCCTATCTAGCTCTCTCTTGAAAGCATCCAGAGAACCTGCCTCCACCGCCCTCTTTGGCAGAGAATTCCACAGACTCACCACTCTCTGTGAGAAAAAGTGTTTACTCGTCTCCGTTCTAAATGGCTTACTCCTTATTCTTAAACTGCGGCCCGTTTCTGGACCCCCCCCAACATCGGGAACATGTTTCCTGCCTCTAGCATGTCCAAACCTTTAACAATCTTATGTGTCAGTGAGATCCTCTCTCATCCTTCTAAACTCCAGAGTGTACAAGCCCAGCTGCTCCATTTTCTCAGCATATGACAGTCCCGCCATCCCAGGAATTAACCTTGTAAACCTACGCTGCACTCCCTCAATAGCAAGAATGTCCTTCCTCAAATTCGGGGACCAAAACTGCACACAATACTCCACGTGTGGTCTCACTACGGCTCTGTACAACTGCAGAAGGACCTCTTTGCTCCTATATTTGATTCCTTGTGTTATAAAGGCCAACATGCCATTCGCTTTCTTCACTGTCTGCTGTACCTGCATGCTTACTTTCATAGACTGATGTACAAGGACCCCCAGATCCCGTTGTACTTCCCCTTTTCCCAACTTGATGCCAGTTCGATAGTAATCTTCCTTCCTGTTATGCTACCAAAGTGGATAACCTCACATTTATCCACATTAAACTCAATCTGCCATGCATCTGCCCACTCCCCCAACCTGTCACCCAGCATTCTCATAACATCCTCCTCACAGTTCACACTGCCACCCAGCTTTGTGTCATCTGCAAATTTGCTAATGTTACTTTGAATTCCTTCATCCAAATCATTGATGTATATTGTAAATAGCTGCAGTCCCAGCACCGAGCCTTGCGGTACCCCACTATCACTGATGCAATTATAAAGAAGGCAGATCAGCGACTCTATTTCCTGAGAAGATTACGGAGATGCGGCATGTTGAAGAGGATTCTCCTAAACTTCTACAGTAGCTCTCTGCACGGTAGAGAGCATTCTAACTGGTTGCATCGTGGCCTGGTTCGGCAACTTAAACGTCCAGGAGGTACAGGAGCCTGAAAACGGTTGGGGAAAAAATGAATTATGCTATCTGCAATTCAGGGAGCTATGGCACTTATTCCAGTGGAAGAGTTCGGGGTGGGGTGGGGTTTGTGAAGTAGAAATAGGAGCGTGGGAGAAAACAGAATTGAAAGAGCACTCTTCAGGAGAGTTACAGAATTGAAAAGATGTCAGTGACACCTGAAAACAAGAATGAAGGTTTTAACATGAAGGTACTGGTAGAACTGCAAGATGAGCAATTAGGACTAGTTGCAAATTGCTATTGGTTTATTATTGTCATATCTATTAAGATACAATGAAAAACGTGATTTGAAAGCAAATTATACAATATGTGCACAATCATACCATCCATATGTACAACAGGTAGTGCAAAGGAGAAAGGAAAAGGAGTAGAACGTAGTGTTGCAGCTAGAGGGAAAGTACGGATTTTTTTTAAAAAGGCAGGTTGGGAGATCGGGAGTTCATGCTTAGCAAATTTAACAATGTGACAACAATGTAGCTACTATTTTTTAAAATCAGACTCAGTGGTCTGATAACAGCTGAGGATAAGCTGTTGTTGAATATGGTGGTACATACTTTTAAAAGCCCTTGCATCTTCAGCCCAAAGGTGAGAAGAGAGAATGTTTGGGGCATGAGTGGTCCTTGATTACATTCGTTGTTTTCCCGAGACAGTGTGAAGCGTAGATGGAGGAGGGAGGGGGGAGAACGGGTTGAATGATGATAGAAGGCTGGTTTGTAAGATGGACTGGGCTACATTCACAACTTCGCAATTTCTTGAAGAATTGGTAGAGCAGCTGCCAAACCAAGATGTTTTGCATCCTAATAAGATGCTTTCTATGGCACATCTCTAGAAGAAGTTGAGTTATAAAGACTCCCAACTTTCCAGCAATATTTTTCTTTAAGACTTCAAGCTGCAAAACAAGTTCAGTCTCCAAGCCACACATTAACAGCTGATAAATATCAACCATTTTGGTTTCTCAGGTTGTTCTTAGCAAGATGTCGTACAGAGAGAACAGGAATGAATTTGGCCATGATCACTTGCGCCTACTACAACAATTGATTAATCACTGACAATAACCAGTGGGGACCTCAGGACAAGTTCCTTTCCTTAAAAAGTGGTGAGATTTTTTAACTCACTACCAAGTGGGATTAGTTCAGGCAAACAACTTAGGAGTATTTAAGGGAAACTCTATCAAGGAAGGACAGGATCAGAAAGATTTGCTGACAGAGCAAAATGAAACGGCTCACCATAATACAGTGCATGGAACAGTTGAGCAAAAGAGCTCAAATCTGTGCTGTATAATGTAAATTATATAATCACTATAGTATCATATTGATGAGGTAGCATTTTGTAGATGGTTATCAGAAAGAATACATTGCATAATGTATGCCGTTAATATGTTTGAAGTACAAACGGTATTCAACATACCAGAACTATTTTTAACAACAAATGCAGATTCAATCTTTTGTACATTGCATGCTTTACAATACATATTTGCTATTACAAAACAAATTGCAAGCACCACTCACTGAAAGCTCATATCTGATGAATTTGCCCTGACTGTGCTACGTATTATCATTGGTATAAGCAAGCATAATAACTGTTTTGAAGATTAGTTCACTTTTAAAAGGCAATTTCTAGACTAGAGAACAATTTATTTTCAATTCTACTTTCTAATTTTGCATAAAGTACTGAACTACTTTGCAAATTTTGAAATATGCTGACTAGTCTAAATCCTTGTTTCCTTTTGCGAACTGCTGTTCCTGAACAAAGCAAATGTCAAGTATAATTTTTTAGTAAACTGTCCAGATTAACAACATGATAAAAGGCAGTCTAAAGAACAAGGTATAATATTGCCATGGGGCTAACAGACTATTATGCTTTTGTTGAGATGCAGTGTTTTATTTACGCTTTCAAACTTTCCTGAAAACAAATGTTCATAGACAAATTTATCAATGAGACCATAATGTAACTACTATTTTTTTTAAACTTGAGAAGATGAAGCACATTATTATGCTATGGTACTACAAATATAAAAATACAGTTCTATTGGGAATGCAATTAACCTTAATATATTTATATTTTGTGTTATAACATATATCCAATGCCTGCTTTGTGTAATTGGCCTCTGCACTAGCGCTGTTAAATTAAAAATGTAGTTGAATGGCAGGACAAAACTTGGTTATATAAAAGCCAATTGAGCTTTGGCCATCAAAAGCTACTTGTCACTTGAAATTAAAATTAAATTGTTTTTCTTTTTTAGTTATTATTCTGCTGCTTGCAGTGAAATGGAGCAAATATTAACAGTGTTCCCTTTGCTAATGAAAATCAACTGCTAAGGTTTAACTCGGGTTTTAGGGTCTGCACTTATCCACGGGAAAGAAAACAGCATACATATTTAAATATTACATAGCTTGAAGCACAGAAACCATTGCCAATATAAGTTTCAAACATATTGGTAAAATAGATATCCTTCAGGATCTTCATTGGGACACACGACTATAAACAAATCCAAATATTAATTAACACAAGCCATACTTAGTTTTTGTCATTTATTTTTCAGTGATTGTAAACATTTAACTTGCCAATAAAATTTCTAAAACAACTTGCAAAAAATTATCAGTTTGCATCTGAATAGAAATGACACTACCAAACTGTCAACAATGTTATAGTACTCTAATTAGTTACTGTCAAACATTGTAGCTATAAATCATGTAGACACAGTAACCACATCCACACAACTATTTTATGAAGAAGGAGAAAACTGCAAATGTAAACATACATACACGTGCAATTTAAATCACATAAGAAAATAGCAGCCGGATTTGGAAAGTGAAAACAAGAATGCTGGATGGTCTCTAATAAGACATTCTGTGGTGCCATATGGCTGTATACAACTGTGATAACAGGTTCACACCGTTTGTTTGTATATAGCACGACTGAATGGTGATCCCTTAACAGCACTGGAGGGTGAATGAGTGGCAAACAGAAAGCAACACATACATATATTGTGCCCGTGTGATGCAAATCAAGGATCAAATTACATACCGTGTAAAAGCGTAAGAGTGCTATTACATATGTGCTTCTGATCGAAAACAAAATTGAAAAGCCAACCCTACAAACCAAGTCGGATTGTGTGTGACTTATTTGCACACACAGCTAATTGTATGGGGACGTACACATGCACAACTTGATTTCAAATACTTCAAAGTACGACCCAGTTTTGTGCAGAGAGGTGTAACGGTCATCGAACCTTACACACTCACAATGGGAATCTACGCAATTATCTACTTGTGCGAAACAACACAAATAAATGCCCCGTCCAGACCGCTCGTTGCATAGTGATACGGTGTACACAGACAGTAGTTGTGGTTGGTTCTACAGACATTCACTCACACCCTCAACAAACTGCGATCGGCTCGGGCTACAGCAACTTATGGATGTGGCCGTGCAGAGGGCATGCGGGGAGCGGGAGGGAGGGAGGGAGGGAGGGAGGGAGGGAGGGTGGGGAGAGGGGCCGGGCCGGGGCCTCATTGTCCAACGGGCAGGCGGCGCCGCCGCCGCGCAGACTCGGCCCCGACACCAACAGACACAAAGAGAGACAGACAGACAGACAAATAAATAAATAAATAAATAAATAAAGAGCGGCGGCGGCGGCCCTGACGCTGGCAGCGGCCTCGACCCAAGGTGCCCGCCCGCCCGCCCCGCTCCCCTCACCCAGCGGCGACCCCGCACCCACCTGTACCTCGGCATCCATAGGAGTAACCTGCGCCCCGCGTCCCCCCCTCTCTCTCTCTCTCTCTGCCGCTGGCGCGCAGCGCAGCTTCGTCGGTGCGATGCCCCCTCCCGCCTGGCGGAGCCGCGGCGACCGCCCGGCCTCTCGATCCACCGCCGCCGCCGCCGCCTCTTGGTTTCTGCCGGCGATCGAGACGGAACGCAAACACGGCGTCCGACGGATCGCACGGAGCCTTCCCGGCAACACCGGAAGTGCGCTGGGGCCAGGCGGAGGTGCAACAACGAACTCCTTCCCCTTCCCTCCCCCTTGACCCCCGTTGCCCCGGCGACGCTGCTGCATCTGCCCGTTGGCGCACAGTGGGGTGCGTCTGGGTCTGGGCCCAGGCGGAGCCCGGAGGCGGCGCCGTTGCACCGTGGAGCTTGCAGTGGCACCCACGCTGGCACCAGTGAGTGCTGGAGCTCTGCCTGCAATGGCACTGAACGCACGATTGATCAATGATGCAGATAACCCAGTTACGCTGGTGCCTCACTTAGCGCTTACAATGCTCTCCCCAGATCGACACTGCTGAAGATATCCGCGCTAAAAGGGATATCCCAATACATACTATAGTAGCAATGTTACAAAATTTTGAGATTTAAAAAATCAAGTCTGCAATTTATCCCATCAGATAAAGCATAAAAATAAGTTTAATTTGACACCTAATTTACTTTCATATCTTCAGTATTAAGAAAGTTATGGCCATTTTCATACTCGGAAATTAGCATCTTGTTCCCCATTGCCTTTCAATTGACTTAACTCAAAAGCTGTGATCTGGAAAAGTTAAAAGCCCATAACGTTCTTAAAAATTAAGAGAACTCAATGAAATGTTCAGTTATTATAGATTGAAGCATTCTGAAACAAATATGAAACAATCTTACTTGGATGACCTGAAATTAAAGCATATAATTAGTTAGTTATCTAATTGTAGCTAATTACAAAATTCAATTACTAGATCTAAACATCTATCAATTTCTTAAGAAAATATTAACATTTTTAAAGCCTAAGTGTCCAAATGACATTCACACAAGAATTCACAATATAACATGATTTTTAAATCTCATTGTTATCAATTTATAGGCCAAATTGAAGGAATTTAGTGTTTAATGCCTGTAAATTAATTGGCATTTTAAACAGCTTGCGAGTGGGATTTTCTGGAACGAAATGTATTGGAACGTTGCGGTTGCGGTGAATTTAAACCCCATGTCGGCAGGAAAAATTCTGCCAGTTCATATGGGGATTAAATCACCGTTTCGCAACATGAAATATTGATTAAAGTCTCCTAAACAAGCAGGTTTATATGAAAAAATAAACAGCTTTCACTTACCTGTCCCCTACGTAAAATCGGTCCCCGTTGTCGGCGCTCACGGCATTAAGAGCTAATTTTTATTTTACTGCAGAGCTGAAATAGTCGGGCGATTTAAAAAAAAAATTTTACTTACCGGCAGTCGGTACGAATCTCCAGAAATAGCTCGCACTCCGAGAAAATATAATTCTGGTGGCAAGGGGAAATCCGCATTTTAATCCCGGCCCCCCCCCCCCCCCCCCTTAAAGGCGCCAAAGTCACGCACACGGCCAGCGGCAGAACTGCAACGCCGCTGAAGGTAAGTTTTGTGACATACCTATACTTGGGAGGTACGTTGGTGTGTGCGCCAGAGAACCGGCCCAACTCCTAAGGATGCTTTGATTCCTCAGGGGTCCCACTCTCTCTGGTTACACTTTTATACTCTGGCCCAACTCATTTACCGTGAAAAGAATTGGCTAAAAATAAGTTAAATAAAACTACAGATGCTGGAAAACTAAAATAGGAACAGAAGATTGTGAAATGCTCTTCAAATACCAAACAATTTAACTTTCCCAATATTGACTGGGATTGTCGTAGTACAAAGGTTAAGACCGGGTGGAATTTGTGAAATTTGTTCAAGAGAGGTTCCTCCTGCAATATGTAGAGGGTCCCATATGGGAGAGGGCAAAGCTTGATCTAGCCTTGGGAATTGTAGGCAAAAATGAGACAGGAGCAAGCTCTAGAAGATAGCATTAAGGATAATCCCAAGAGAAGTACATAAAATGAGAAAATGTGTAACCAGAGAGAGAGTGGGGCCCCTGAGGAATCAAAGCTTCCTTAGCAGATGGGTAAGATCGGAGATGGGCACCTGTAGAAAGCCCAGGCGGTCACAGGGCCAACCTACCAACTCAGTACAGTCAGCAGCCATGGTTAGGATCGAACCTGCGTCTTTGGAGCTGTAAAGCAGCAACTCTACCAATGGCACCAATTGTGCCATTCCTTGCTATCAGTTACTATTGGAGTAGCCCAATCACTGCGATCTGTTTCAACCTGTACACCGTTTTGTTCCAACTTTTTGATTTCAGCTTCCACTTTACTTTTCAACGAATACGGCACTGTTCGCCGTCTACGGTAGACAGGTTCCACATCGGGTTGAATCCTGATGTGTGCTTGCTCACCCTTTATGCCATTGTAGCTGTCATTGAATGTTTCTGTCATGATGTTTATGCAACAACTGATCCAGTTGTGTTTACGCTTTGACTTGGAATACAGACTTCCAGTCCAATTTCAATAAACTGAGTCAATTTTTGGTCTATCAACTCATTTGATTATCCCTATTGACATAACTTGTGACAATTGTTGGCAACTTCAAAGTCTTGCCTTTGTATGGTAATTCACAAACTATCTCTCCATGTCTCCAATACTTCTCCAGCGTACATTTACAGCTGAACGTTTGTTTCTGTGATAGGCATATTGCCAAACTTGGATTCATAGGTGCCTTTGCTTACAATTGTGCAATCAGCAGCAGTATCAATATACATAGTAATGTATTGATTGTTCACTTTGACCTTTGTCTGAAAGTCTTCCTTTCCAGACCCACCATTCGTAACATGGATGCCGTACAGTCCAAGTTCATTACTCTCTGACTGTTCTTCGAGGTTGTGAATCCCACGCATTTGGTTTTCCCAAGCTTTTTGTTTTGCTTTGTCCTGTGATGGTGCTCTACATGGTGATGCAATATGGCCTTTCTTTTGACAGTTGTAGCACTTGGAGTCCTTGAACTGGCACTTATTTGCTTTGTGTTGACCATTCCATCGATAGCACATATCTCGCTTTTCCCAGAACTTTGCTGTGAAGGCCTTTTCCCTGTCTTGTCATGCTTGTGTTTTGGAACTGCCTTTTGACTGTTGACTGTGCCAGCGTGCGTTGGTCGAAACTCATGTGCACTTTGACATGTCATCTCCATGGCCAAAGCAGTTTTGCATGCCAAATCAAAGGTAAGGGCTGGTGGGTTCAGGAATTTTGATTGGATTTGCTCATCCAACATTCCACATACAAACCTATCATGCAAAGCTCGATCCAGAAATGTCAGAAAATTGCAGTGCAGAGCCAACTTCTTCAATGAGATAATGTACTCACCCACAGTCTCACCAGACTTCTGGTTTCTTGTGCGAAATTTGTAACTTTCTGCAATCTCTATGGGCTTAGGGTTGGAGTGAGCATTAAGTTTTGACAGTCTCAAAGGAAATATTCCTTGCTTTCTCTGAGGCTTGGATGTTGGTGAGAGTTTCATAAACTTCAGGACCAATTTCAGTTAATAGAATGGCTTTGTTTTGTGCTGTTACCTGCACTTGATCATCATCCTCTGTTTCTTCAGCTTCAATGTAATTTGCAATAAAAAACATTTCCATTTGCTCATAGTACGAGGTAAAGGTTTCACAGTTCTTGTCGAAAGTCCCTAGTCAGCCTATGTACCCCCTAGACACAACACAAAGATAGCCTGACAAACACTTGGCGATTTACAGCTGCTTGTTTAAACTACAGTCCCAAGCATAGAAGGATCTGCGGCCTACCGTGTCCAGTTCATAAAGAACTGTGACACAGCTTCGTATTTGCTGTTTAAATGTTAAACAATACTGCATATTCCAAAACAATCCTGTACTGTAGTTAAAGGTAGAAAACAAATGCTGGAGAAACTCAGCGGGTGAGGCAGCATCTATGGGCGAAGGAAATGGGCAATGTTTCGGGCCTAAACCCTTCTTTGTATTTAAAGGTTGAGTTCACAAACTCTATCCCATCATCGTCGCCATTGTAAGACATTACGGCTTCAGCATTTAGAGAGAAACAAGTACAGGTTTTCAGTACACGCTGTGTGTGGATCGTTAATTTACAAAAGTACACTACGCATACTCACACATATTCACAAGACTGATAAGATATTGAATATATCACATGTCACAAATCATACCATTCTAGTACTCAGTTCTTAAAGTTACAGTTACCATTATATACACCACTGGGCTTTTAATAGATGCATTATTAACTCCAAAAGGAATGGGAAATGGGGAAACATTAGTAAATCATTAGACAGTATTAGTTATATACAGTACTTGCCAAAGGAATGGAATACAAGGATACAGGAACAAAATGGGCAGAAAGGGTGTGTTTGTTGTCCACTGCAATGTATTTTGGCATTCCACAGCTAATGTCAGTGATCTATTCGCCTGGATTAGATAGGGAAATCAAATCTAAGTTCTGTGGAATCTGCAGTTGTCGTCAGTGATGAATGTGTCTGGAAAGACCATCTCTCAGTCAACATGGCTCCATTCAACTACAAAGAATCAAAGAATGCCAAAACAATAATGTGGTCTATGCCTGATGATTTACACTTTGAGCCTGTTCTGTTACTAATAGAATCATGTAGCTGCTTGGATAAACACTCTGCAGAATCTTCATTTCATTCCCTCAATAACAAATATGTGTAATGTGGAAACCAAACCACATCCAATCCTCCCAGTGTGGTCTCACCAAGGACGTGTATCATTGTAGAAAGACATCCTTGATAATCTGCTCAAAACCGCATTCAATGAAGGCCAATTTTCCATTTATCTTATTAACTGCTTGCTGTACTTACAGATTGCCTTTCAGTGACTGACGGACAGGAACACCCTCCGTGTTCATCAATATTTTCCAATTCTATCACCCTTTAAATAATTCTCTGCCTTTGTGATTTTATGAGCAACTAAACTAAGTGGGACCCATTGGTTCCTTGTCACACGGGAGGCCTGGTCCCCCAATGCAATTTTCCACCACACACCCATAGCCCCTCATTTCCCCTCATGTCCAGCATTCTCTCCCTTTCCTCTTCACCCTCCCTCTACTTTCCCCTCCTCCTCCCCTCCTCAATCCCTCCCTCACCTCACCCTCCCTCTCCTTTCCCCGCCCCTCAGTCACTCCCTCCCTCCATAACTCCTCTCCCCTCCCTACCCCCTTCCTATCCCTCTATCCCCCAATCCCCCCCACAATCCCTCCTCACCTCCCCCACTGCCCTCCCTCTATTCCCCACTCCCTACCTCCCCCACTCATTATTCCTCTCCCTCTTCCCCATCTTCCCCCACTCATTCCTCACCTCCTCCCTCTTCTTTCCCCTCTCCTCCTACCCTACCCCAATCCCTCCCTCACCTCTCCTTTCCCCTACCCTCAGTCACTCCCTTCCTCCATAACTCCTCTCCCCTCCCTACCCCCGCCCTCTCCCTCTATTCCCCTTCCTCCCCACTCTCTCCTTACCTACCCCACTTTCCCCTCCCTCTCCCTCCCTACCCCCTCCTCTCCCTCAATCCCCCGTCTCCCTGCTCACCCCCCTGCCCTCCTCTCCCTCTATCCCCACTCTCTACCTTCCCCTCCACTCCCTCCATTCCCCCTCCTCCCCCCCTCATCTCCTCCCTCTTCTTTCCCCTCCCCACCTACCCTCCCCAAATCCCTCTCTCACCTCTCCATTCCCCTACCCTCAGTCACTCACTCGCTCCCTCCAATAACCTCTCCCCTTCCTACCCCCCTCCTCTCCCTCTATCCCCCTTCTCCCCACTTTCCCCTCCCTCTCCCACCCTACCCCCTCCTCCCCCTCAATCCCCCCAGTCTCCCTCCTCACCTCCCCCACTTTCCCCCCTCTCCGTTCCTGCCCCCTCCTCTCCCTCAATTCCCCCACACTCCCTCCTCAACTTCCCAGGATCTCGAGGGTGCCGCTCCTCTGACAGGAAGTTGCCTTGATCGGAGGTCACGCCAACCGGAGGCCACACCGGTGACTGACAGTGAATGCAACGAATCAGTGCAGCGATGGTGCAGGAAGGGGTGTTGCCGTCCCGGCGGTGACTGACAGGAGAGGAGACCAATCTGCGCATGCATGCTTTTAAAGATTTTTAAACCTTAATAACTTTTTTAAATATACCACTGATCGGAACAACACGTGTTGCACTTGCAGCACAGGAGAATGGTGAGTAAGGTGGCAAAAAATTGTAGGACTAGTGTGTACCGTCTTTGCACAAATGTAAAAACAACACAAACTGGAAGATAACAAGATGAGAGTTTTAGTTAGGTAATAATAGATATTATTATAATAAATAATAACATTTATCCATATTACGTTATATTGCACCTACGATGTACAGAAACATGCTATGCAGTCCAAGTGATTCAGGCAATTGCAGTTGCTGTTCTTCATCAAACTCCATCAGCATATCCTTTCTACATCATGTGTTTAGCTATTCTTCTCAGCCTACTCTGTTTGTCTCAATGATTCATGTTCGGCTCGAGTTAAGACCGTGAGTTGTCGGAGATAAGTTCTGTGTAATGCTCAGGTTTAAGTTTGTGGTTGAGCCTGTGACAACCCGGGAAATATTCAAACTTTTTGCACCTTTATGAAGCTTGCAGAAAACATCCAGACTTTTGATCCAAACATCAAAACGTCATTCATCCAAGATCTCTCACGCTTGTGGCATGACCTGCATTCTTCAAATGAACAAGACAGTCAGCAGTAGTGCTGTGGGTTGAAAAAAAATGGTAATTTCTTATGATCTGAAAAAATCCAAAACTAATTATAGCCAATGAAATACTTCAGAAGTATAGAGAGTGTTGTAAAGTCAGTAGTTCTCTTATGAATGGTTTTGATGTCAGAACTCAGTTTGAGTTTAGTTTATTGTCACATGTATCGAGGTAAATTGAAAAGCATTTGTTGCGTGCTAACTCAGAGCTCCCGTGGATTTGGAAGCAACAGCAACAAAGATAAGCAGGAGAAAACACTGATTGGCTCTAGCCCGAGTGGGAGGAGAGTTATAAGTGAGACAAAAGTGAGGGAAAACAGTTAAACTGAGGAATTTGGTTTGTAAATTGGTAAATTAGGCAATTTATCAGTCAATATAAGCAAGGCAGCTCTTAGGGAGCGGCAGTGAGGGAAGTGCCCTGTGAGAAAAGTGCGAGTCTTTGGCTCCAGAGTCTACGGTGAGGAGAGGAGGCTACGCAAAACGCTGAAGAGGGAGAGACGAAAGAAAGAGATGTCAAGCAAGCTGATTCAGTGTGATGCTTGCAGTATATGGGAGGTCAAGGACACTGCTGGTGCCTCTGGCTGCTACAAATGTGAAAAGTGCTTCCAGGTACAGCTCCTGAAGGACCGTGTTGGGGAACTGGAGAAGCAAGTGGATGACCTCAGGTTTGTCCGAGAAACTGAATCATTCCTCGACAAGTCCTACAGTGAGATTGTTACACCTAAGGTACTGGAAGAGAGAAAGTGGGTGACGGTGAGAAAGGGAGGGAAACTTGGAATGCAAAGGTCTCCGGTGTTATACCTCTTGTGAACAGGTTCACCCACTTAGAAGCTGTAGGGACAGAAGATGTTAAAACACTGAACGGTGGACTGGCTTGCGAAGCAAAAAGGGCTGTTGAGCCAAAACCAAAGAGGCCAACGTCAAGGATGGTGTGCTGCCTTCCTGGTGCCAGGATCCAGGATGTCACAGACAGAGTGCAGAAAATCCTCAAGGGCAAAGGTAAACAGTCGGAAGTGATAGTGCATGTCGGCACAAACGATGTCGGAAAGAAGGGGATGAATATTCTGCAGCGTGACTTTAGAGAGCTCAGAAAAATGCTGAAAAGCAGGACCTCCAGGGTTGTTATTTCCGGTTTGCTTCCAGTTCCTCGTGCTGGCGAGAGCAGGAACAGGGAGATACGGGACCTGAATGTGTGGCTGAGTAACTGGTGCAGGGGGCAGGGATCTAGATTCTTAGATCACTGGGATCTGTTTTGGAGTAAGGGGGATCTGTACATAGCGGACAGATTGCATCTTAACTGGTGGGGGACCAGCATTCTGGCAGGCAGGTTTGCCACTGCTACACGGGTGGTTTTAAACTGAATAAGGGGGGTGGGGTGTCAAATGAGATAGTCAACGATGGAGTTAAAGGGAAATAGAGTAAAGGGATGGTTAATGACCCCAGAATTAACGAGAAAGGAAGCTCACAAAGGGATAGGAGAGTATGGCCAAGTGTAATAGGGATCGATGTGAAAGGTGAGATGCGTAAGGAATTAAAAATATTGTATATGAATGCTCGAAGTATAAGACGTAAAGTAGATGAGCTTGAGGTTCAGTTAGTGGTTGGTAGATATGACATTGTGGGGATTACTGAGACGTGGCTGCAGGAGGATGGGGCCTGGGAACTTAATATTCAGGGTTATACATCCTATAAAAAGGGCAGGCAGGTGGGCAGAGGAGGGGGGGAAGCTCTGCTGGTGAGGGATGGAATTCAGTCCCTTGGGAGGGAAGACACACGGACTGATGAGGTAGAGTCACTGTGGATTGAGTTGAGGAATTGTAAAGGCAAGAAGACACACTAATTGGTGTTATTTACAGACCCCCAAATAGTAGCCCAGATGTAGGGTGTAAGTTGCAACAGGAGTTAAAACTGGCATGTAACAAAGGTAATGCCACTATGGTGATGGGGATTTCAATATGCAGGTAGACTGGGAAAATCAGGTTGGTTCAGGACCCCAAGAAAGAGAGTTTGTAGAATGCCTCTGAGATCGATTCTTAGAGCAGCTTGTAATGGAGCCGACCAGAGAAAAGGCAATTCTGGATTTAGTGTTGTCCAATGAACCAGACATCGTAAAAGAACTCGAGGTAAAGGAACCGCTTGGAGGTAGTGATCATAATATGATTAGTTTTAATCTGCAATTTGAGAAGGAGAACGTTAAATCGGAAGTGGCAGTGATGCAGTTGAACAAAGGAGACTATGGAGGCATGATAGGGTAGCTGGCCAAAGCAGACTGGAAAGGGATCCTGGCAGGAATGACGGTGGAACAGCAATGGCAGGAATTTCTGGGCATAATCCGGAAGACGCAGGATCATTTCATTCCAAAAAGGAAGAAAGATTCTAAGGGGAGTAGGAGGCAACCGTGGCTGACAAGAGAAGTTAGGGATAAAATAAAACTAAACGAAAAGATCTATAACACAGAAAAGAGTAGCCGGAAGACAGAGGATTGGGAAACGTTCATAGGACAACAGAAGAAAACAAAACTGGCAATACAGGCTGAAAAGATGAAGTATGAGGGGAAACTGGCCAGGGATATAAAGAAGGACAGTAAAAGCTTCTTTAGATATGTTAAGGGAAAAAGAGTAGCAAAGTCAAATGTGGGTCCCTTGAAGGCAGACACGGGTGAAATAATTATGGGCAACAAGGAAATGGCAGAAGAATTGAATAGGTACTTCGGATCTGTCTTCACTGAGCAGGACACGAACAATCTCCCAGATGTACTGGAGGGCAGAAGATCTAAGGAGGTAGAGGAACTGAAAGAAATTTTCATTAGGCGAGAAATAGTATTGGGTAGGCTAATGGGACTGAAGGATGATAAATCCCCCGGGCCTGATGGTCTGCATCCCAGAGTCCTCAGGGAGGTGGCTCTAGAAATAGTGGACGCATTGGTGATCATTTTCCAATGTTCAATAGATTCAGGATCAGTTCCTGTGGATTGGAGGATAGCTAATGTTATCCCACTTTTCAAGAAAGGAGTGAGAGAGAAAACGGGGAATTACAGACCAGTTAGCCTGACTTTGCTGGTGGGAAAGATGCTGGAGTCAATTATTGAAGAGGTAATAATGGAGCATTTGGATAGCAGTAAAAGGATTAGTCCAAGTCAACATGGATTTATGAAAGGGAAGTCATGCTTGACTAATCTACTGGATTTTCTTGAGGATGTGACAAGTAAAATGGATGAAGGGAGTGCCAGTGGATGTAGTGTATCTAGACTTTCAGAAAGCCTTTGATAAGGTCCCGCACGGGAGACTGGTGACAAAAATTAGAGCACATGGCATTGGGGGTAGGGTGTTGACATGGATAGAAAATTTGTTGGCAGACCGGAAGCAAAGAGTAGGAGTGAACGGGTCCTTTTCTGAATGGCAGGCAGTGGCGAGTGGAGTGCCGCAAGGCTCGGTGTTGGGGCCACAACTGTTTACCATATATATTAATGATTTGGAAGAGGGAATTAGGAGCAACACTAGCAAGTTTGCGGATGACACAAAGCTGGGTGGCAGTGTGAACTGTGAAGAGGATGTTAGGAGGTTGCAGGGGGACCTGGACAGGTTGAGTGAGTGAGTGGCAGATGCTTGGTAGATGCAGTATAATATAAATAAATGTGAGGTTAACCACTTTGGCGGCAAAAACAAGGTGGCAGATTATTATCTCAATGGGGTTAGGTTAGGTAAGGGGGAGGTACAGCGAGACCTGGGTGTCCTTGTACACCAGTCACTGAAAGTTGGCATGCAGGTGCAGCAGGCAGTGAAGAAATCTAATGGAATATTGGCCTTCATAACAAGAGGATTTCAGTACAGGAGTAAAGAGGTTCTTCTGCAGTTGTATAGGGCTCTGGTGAGACCACATCTGGAGTATTGTGTACAGTTTTGGTCTCCTAATTTGAGGAAGGACATCCTTGTGATTGAGGCAGTGCAGCGTAGGTTCACAAGATTGATCCCTGGGATGGCGGGACTGTCATATGAGGAAAGATTGAAAAGACTAGGCTTGTATTCACTGGAGTTTAGAAGGATGAGGGAATATCTTATAGAAACATATAAAATTATAGAAGGACTGGACAAGCTAGATGCAGGAAAAATGTTCCCAATGTTGGGCGAGTCCAAAACCAGGGGCCACAGTCTTAGAATGAAGGGGAGGTCATTTAAGACTGAGGTGAGAAAAAACTTCTTTACCCAGAGAGTTGTGAATTTATGGAATTCCCTGCCACAGAGGGCAGTGGATGCCAAATCACTGGATGGATTTAAGAGAGAGTTGGATAGAGCTCTAGGGGCTAGTGGAGTCAAGGGATATGGGGAGAAGGCAGGCACGTGTTATTGATAGCGGATGATCAGCCATGATCACAATGAATGGCGGTGCTGGCTCGAAGGGCTGAATGGCCTCCTCCTGCACCTATTTTCTATGTAACCACTCAGCAGAAAGACAATACATGATTACAATCGAGCCATTTACAGTGCATTGATACGTGATAAGGGAATAATGTTTAGTGCATATTAAAGCCAGCAAGGTACGATAAAGGATAGTCCGAGGATCACCAAAGGGGTATATAGTAGTTCAGCATTGCTCTTTGGTTGTGGTCAGGTGATTCAGTGCCTGAAAACAGCTGGAAAGAAACTGTCCCTAAATCTGGTGGTGTGTGTTTACACACCTTTATATCATTTGCATGATGGGACAGGGTAAATGAGGGAGTGGCCAGGGTGTGACTCGTCCTTGATTATGCTGCTGGCGTTATAGAGGCAGTGTGAGGTGTAAATTGAGTCAATAGAAGTATGTTGCTTTTTGTGTGATGGCCTGGGCTGTGTCCACAATTCGCTGCAATTTCTTGCTGTCTTGGATGGAGCTGTTCCGAACCAAGCTGTGATGCATGGGAACAGAGTCCATTGGGTAGGCTTCAGCATTAAGCCTTCATCATCTGACACTTGGACCCAGCTCCCTCAGTCACAGTTACACATTCACCACAACTGATTCACCACAGCTCAAGAGTCTTGGTTCTCTCAGGCGAGACTCGGGGAGGCTACGTTTAAATCGGTTCTGTGTGTGTGTGTTCTGATATTTAAACTTAAGTGACTTATTGCAGTGATGGCAGGAATGTTGTTGCAGTGCATTTGTTGCAAAATGTAGACAGTCAGGGGCACTGCTGGTGCCTTTGACCACTACACCTGAGGGGAACTGTGACCAGATGCAGCTCCTCAAGGGTCGAGTTGGGGAATTGGAGCAGCAGCTGGATGACCTGCGGGCCATCCGGGAAAACGAAAGCTTCCTGGACAGGACTTAGTCAGGTGGTCACTCTGAGAGTACAGGAGATGCGACGGTTAGAGACAGCAGCAAGGGGGTGAAACGAGTGCTGGAGGCCTCAGTAGATGTACCTCTTGAGAGCTGTTGGGGCAGATGACACTTCCAGTCCGAGCGGCAGACATGTCTGTGACTCGAATCCTGGCGCTGAGCCTCAACTGAGAGACCAACGTCAACAAAGCCATAGTGGTGGGTGACTCCATAGTCAGAGGTGCGGACAGGAGATTCTGGGGCAACATGCGAGACTCGGGGATGGCGTGTTGCCTCCCTGGTGCCAGGGTCCAGGACGTCTCAAACCAATTGCAGGGCATCCTCAAGAGGGAAGGGTAGCAGCCTAATGTAGTTGTGCATGTAGGCACAAACGACATAGGTAAGAAGAGGAAGGAGGTTCTGTAACGCGAGTATAGGAAATTAGTTTGGAGGCTGAAAAGCAGGACCTCTAGGGTGGTTATCTCTAGTTTGCTTCCAGTACCTCGTGCTAGGAACAGAGAGATAGGGGAGCTGAATGTGTGGCTGAGGAGTTGGTGCAGGTGGCAGGGATTTAGATTTCTAGACCATTGGGATCTCTTCTGGGACAGGGGTGACCTGTACAAAAGGGACGGGTTGCACCTTGACTGGAGGGGGACCAATATTCTGGCAGGCAGGTTTGCTAGTGCTACACGGGCGGGTTTAAACTATCGGGGGTGGGGGGGTCAACAACATGAAAGCGTATGCGTACAGTTAACGAGAAAGAGAGTGCAGGAAATGGCAGGGGGATATGAACCAATGCAGAGGACTGTAAAATTAGGGCAGAAGCAAAAGATAGAAGGGAGAAAAGAAAAACAAACCTGAAACCTTTGTGCCTTAATGTGAGTATTCGTAATAAGGTCATAAATTGAATGCGCGGTTAGTTGTTAACAGATATGATATAGTTGGGATTATGGAGACATGGCACCAAGTCTAGGAGCTCAATATACAGGGGGTATTCAATATTCAGGAAGAATAGACAGAAAGGAAGAGGAGGTGGAGTGGCATTGCTGGTTAAAGGGGGGAGACATTAGGTTGGATGTTGTAGAATCGATTTGGGTAGAATTGTAAAGTAACCAAAGGTAGAAAACGCATGCCGGAGTTGTGTGCTGACCACCAATCTGCAGTAGTGAGGTTGGGGATAGCATCAAACAGGAAATTAGAGATGCGCGTGATAAGGGTACAGCAGTGACTTTAATAGATTGAGCTAACCAAATTGGTAACAATACTGAGGAGGAGGAGGAGGAGGATTTCCTGGAGTGTATACGGGATGGTTTTCTAAGCTGATATATAGAGGAACGAACTAGAGGCTAGGCCATCCTAGATTGGGTATTGCGTAATGAGGAAGGATTAGTTAGCAACCTTGTTGTGCAAAGCCCCTTGGGCAACAGTGACCATAATATGGTGGAATTATGCATTACGATGGAGAATGACATGGTTAATTCAGAGACGAGGGACCTGAACTTAAAGAAAGGTAACTGATGGTATGAGACGGCAATTGGTTAGGATAGACTGGCAAATTATACTTAAAGGATTGACAGTGGATATGCAATGGCAAAGATTTGAAGATCGCATGGATGAATTACAACAATTGTTCATCCCTGTCTGGTGTAAAAACAAAACGGAAGGCGGCTCAACCGTTGCTAATGATGGAAATTAGGGATAGTGGAAAATCCAAGGGAAAGGTATATAAATTGGCCATAGGAAGGAGCAAACCAGAGGACTGGGAGAAATTTAGAATTCAACAGAGGAGGACAAAGGGGTTAATTAAGAGGGGGGAAATAGAGCATGAAAGAAAGCTTGCGGGGAAAATAAAAGCTGACTGTAAAAGCTTCTTTAGATATGAGAAGAGGAAAGGATTAGCGAAGCAAATGTATGTCCCTTACAGTCAGAAACAGATGAATTTATAATGGGGAAAAAAGGAAATGGCAGGCCAGTTAAACAAGTACTTTGGTTCTGTCTTCACTAAGGAAGACACAAACAATCTCCCAAAAATACTAGGGGGACTGTGGATCTAGTGTGATGGAGGAACTGAAGGAAATTCACATTAGTTATGAAATGGTGTTGGGTAAACTGTTGGGACTGAAGGCAGATAGATCTGCAGGGCCTGATGGTCTGCATCGCACAGTACTCAATTAGGTGGCCCTAGAAATTGTGGATGCAATGGTGATCATTTTCCAATGTTCTCTCGGCTCTGGATCAGCTCCTGTGGACTGGACTGTGAAATGTAATACCACATTTTAAGAAAGGAGGGTGACAAAACATGAAATATAGGCCAGTTAGCCTTACATCGGTAGTGGGAAAGATGCTTGAGTCGATTATTAAAGATGAAATAGCAGCACATTTGGGAAGCAGTGACAGGATTGGTCAAAGTCAGCATGGATTTATGAAGAGGAAATCATGATCAACTAATTTTCTGGAATTTTTTGAGGATGTAACAAGTAAAATAGATATAGGAGAACCAGTGGATGTGGTGTACCTGGACTTTCAAAAAGACTTTGACAAGGTCCCACACAAGAGATTAGTTTGCAAAATTAGAGCACATAGTATCAGCGGTAGGGTATTGACATGGATAGAGAACTGGTTGTCAGGCAGGAAGCAAAGAGTGGGAAGTAACGTGTCCTTGTCAGAATGGCAGGCAGTGACTAGTGGGGTGCCACAAGGCTCAGTGCTGGGGCCCCAGTTATTTACAATATATACTAGACTAAGTGGGACCTGTTGGGTCCCATGTTCACACGGGAGGGCTGGTCCCCCGACGGAATATTCCACCTCTCCACCAATTCCAATATTGGTGGCCAGTGGGGGGACTTTCTGGAGCGCTGGTATGGGTTCTTGGGGTGGCAGCTCAGTCCCTCAAGCCTGATGTGCTGGCAGCTCACTCACTGCTGGTGGGCTGGCAGTTGACTCATGGCTATTCCTTGAAATTCCATTTCAAGCAGGGTGCAAGGCCACCAAATTAAAATCCATTTTCCTACCATTTCAAGCAGAGTGCAAGGCCACCAAATTCAAGTGCAGTTTCTTACCACTTCGAGCAGGGTGCAAGGCCACCAAATTCAAGTGCAGTTTCCTACCATTTCATGCAGGGTGCAACGCCACCACATTCAAATGCAGTTTCATACAGGGTGCAAGGCCACCACATTCAAATGCAGTTTCATACCATTTCAAGCACGGTGAAACCACCATAAAACCACACAAAACACCAAACTCACAGTTCAGTAGACATTCAGTGTGTTCAGTTGATTCACAGCTCAGACAGAATCGTGACCTCTCCCTCCCCCATCATGCAAGGACTGAGCCACACCCACACTTCCGGGTTTTATAAACCCTCCCCCTCCCACCGGAAAAGGTGTGGCCTTCATGACGTGATTGACAGGAGAGAGATTCTAAACATTTTTTAAACACTAATAACACCTTTATTTTTAATTGATGGGAAGAATCCTCTGCACCTGCTAAGCGGAGGGGGACTGAGTAAGATGGCCAAAAATCATAGCTGTTAGTGGTAGCGTTTTATCTAAAATCAATATACAGTGCAAACAGGAAGTTAGCCAAAGCACCCAAGCCACCATTTGCAGTGGTACCTTTTAACTTCAAGCCAAAGCACCCAAGCCACCATTTGCAGTGGTGCCTTTTAACTTCAAGTCAAAGCACACAAGCCACAATTTGCAATGTGCCTTTTAACTTCAAGCCAAAGCACCCAAGCCACCTTTGCAGTAGTGCCTTTTCACTTCAGCCCAAAGCACCCAAGCCACCATTTGCAGTAGTGCCTTTTAACTTCAGCCCAAAGCACCCAAGCCACCATTTGCAGTAGTGCCTTTTAACCTCAACCCAAATACCCCCAAACAAACATTTGCAGGCAGTGCCTTTTTACTTCGAACCAACCATATTTTTATTTTCAAACCACATTAAGGGCACTCACAGTTGAGTAGACATGTGTTCAGTGCTATTCAGAGCTCAGAGAGACGTGACCCTGGCTTCCTCCATCTTGCAGAGACTGAGTGAGGTACACCACTTCCTGGTTTTATAGTCCCTCCCCCTGCCTCCAGCAGGGGCAGCAGAGAGAATGGGGAATTAAACAAAAAACATTAAACAATGGATCGACTGGGCTTACATGTACTGGAATTTAGAAGGATGAGAGGGGGTCTTATAGAAACATGTACAATTCTTAAGGGATTGGACAGGCTAGATGCAAGAAAAATGTTCCCCATGTGGGGGAGTCCAAAACCAGGGGTCACAGTTTAAAAATTAGGGGTAGGCCATTTAGGACTGAGATTAGGAAAACCTTTGTCACCCAGAGAGTTGTGAATCTATGGAATTTTCATGCCACATAAGGCACTGGAGGCCAATTCACTGGATGTATTCAAGAGAGAGTTAGGTATAGCTCTCAGGGCTAACGGAAGCAAGGGATATGGGGAGAAAGCAGGAATGGAGTACTGATTCTAGATTATTAGCCATGATCATATTGAATGGCGGTGCTGGCTCGATGAGCCAAATGGCCTACTCCTGCATCAATTTTTTATGTTTCTACAACTCCTGATTGCACCCGTATCAATTCCGAGACGCACTTATCTCCCGCATTTGTTCCAAACTTAAAACCCTTGGAAATATTAGCATTTCTCCAAAATTGGCCGTTTATTTTCTGATTTGTACCTTCCAACCCCCAGGAACGTTTACTCCTTCAGGTGTCTATTTCTGCACCTCAATGGTTCAATGATTCTTTATTATCACATGTAAACAGGTATAGTGAAATTCGTTTTTTGCATACAGTTCATTAGTGAATTACCACACATAAGCACATTCTTTGATTATGTACAAAGTGTACAGAAATAGTTCATTGAGTGAACATACAAGAATCGCCAGGTTTTGGCACCATTTTCAAAAATCGAAGTTGCTTATCATGCAGATGGTCATAAAAGCCCTTTGTCCTGGCGGTGTTGCAGGGTCAGCCTGGCCAAGCAATGTTGTAGGCGTCCTCCATGCTGCTGTAGACTGCATCCGGTCTGTGCACTCAGTCTCTTGGAGCGGCACCCGATCTGGTCGAGACCAAGACTGCTGCTGGACCTCCAGCTACCCACTCGGTCCGGATCCTCACATCAGCCACTGTTCAGCCTTAGTGCCCGTGGTGTGTCTCCTGCAGCCAACCTTCACGGTGTTGAAGGTTGGATCCAAGTTCTTCTTCCTTTGTTCTTTGTGTCCGCTGCCGCCACAACCATCATGGCTTCCCCTCCCCCCCCCTCCTCTTTCTGGTTCTCCAATCCTCGGGGACAAGCAGGGGCTGGGCTCAGCGGCTTCCCACTCGAGGACAAACTTCCCAGTTCCATGGCAGGAGAGCCAGGCTTGGTGCTGGGAGATAGGTGCGGCACTACTTCCCTTCCTAAAGTCTCCACCTCACTCTTCTTTAACATACTGTACTTGGTTAAAAATCATCTTCACCCATCCTAATATCTCATGTGGCTCCATGTCAAATTAATAACTGCGATAACTGAGCTTTACTGCAGTTTGTGCACTATCATAAATACAAGTTGTTGGTATTGCTAGATCGACACTGACAAAGCTCTACTCGAAGAATGCCAACGGTTGCTAATGTACTGTTCTGTGTTCCATGCGGTATCAAGAAATTGCTGAGGCATGGCAGACTATGGGTTTAACAACATTCCAGCTGTAGTACTGAGTTCCTGAGCTAATGGCATGCTGAAGCACTAAAGCTACAACATTGGCATCACCAGATTATGTGGAAAATTAATTTAGCTTAGTTTATTATTGTCATGTCTAACGAGGTACAGTTAAAAGCATTTGTTTGCATGTTAAAGAAAAGACGAGACATTAATACGATCAAACGGTCCATGGTGAACAGATGAGGGATAAAGGGTACAATATTAAGTGCAAGATATAACATTGAAGTCCGACAGTGCCCGATTAAATATAGTTCAAAGTCTCCAATGAGGTGGATGGGAGGGCAACACTGTACTCCAGCTGATAAGAGGACCGTTAAGTTGCCTGATAACAGCTGGGAAGAAACTGTCCCTGAATCTTTAAAGGGACTGTCCCACTGCGGCGACCTAATTGGCGAGTTTATAAGAGTTTAGGAGAGTTTGAAAAATGTCATATTAACCATATAACAATTACAGCACAGAAACAGGCCCTCTCAGCCCTTCCAGTCCGTGCCGACCATTTATTTTCCCCTAGTCCCATCTACCTGCACTCAGACCATACCTCTCCATTCCCTTCCCGTCCATATATCTATCCACTTTACTTTTAAATGTTAAAATCGATCCTGCCTCCACCACTTCTGCTGGAAGATCATTCCACACAGCCACAACTCTCTGAGTAAAGAAGTTCCCCCTCATGTTACCCCTAAACGTCTGTCCCTTAATTCTCATGTTATGCCCTCTTGTTTGAATCTTCCCTACCCTCAATGTGAAAAGCTTATCCACGTCAACTCTTGTCTATCCATTTCATCATTTTAAAGACCTCAATCAAGTCCCCCCTTAACCTTCTACGCTCCAAAGAATAAAGACCTAACTTGTTCAACCTTTCTCTGTAACTTAGTTGCTGGAACCCAGGCAACATTCTAGTAAATCTCCTCTGTACTCTCTCTATTTTGTTGACATCCTTCCTATAATTAGGCGACCAAAATTGTACACCATACTCCAGAATTGGTCTCACCAATGCCTTGTACAATTTTAACATTACTTCCCTACTCCTATATTCAATTCTCTGATTTATAAAGGCCAGCATACCAAAAGCTTTCTTTACCACCCTATCTACATGCGATTCCACCTTCAGGGAACTATGCACAGTTATTCCTAGATCCCTCTGTTCCACAGCATTCCTCAATTCCCTACCATTTACCATGTACGTCCTATTTTGATTTGTCCTGCCGAGATGTAGCACCTCACACTTATCAGCATTAAACTCCATCTGCCATCTTTCAGCCCACTCTTCCAAATGGCCCAAATCTCTCTGTAGACTTTGAAAATCTACTTCATTATCCACCTCCACCTCCTTATTGAAGACTTCCTACGAATATGTTGAAGACTAGCTTTGACTAGCTTCGGAAAATTTGGACACCGAATAGTGGAGAGTGAAGATGACCTCCTTCGATCTCCTTACTCGCGGACATTTTTCAGCATGTTGAAAAATACGCCGCGATCTAGCTGAGGCCTCGAGTATGCGGGGACTATCTCGAACATGAAGGAGAGTTACAAAGACCTCCTAGGACCACGTGTCGACCATGCTGCGAGTATGAGTCGAGGGCATACTTGCCAGAACTCACGTATTAGGTTGCTGCAGTGGGACGGCCCCTTTAATATGTGTTTACCAACTTCTGTACCTCTTGCCTGATGGGAGAGGGGAGACGAGGAAGTAACTGGGGTGAGTTTGGTCCTTGATTGTGCTGCCGGCATTCCTGAGACAGCATGAAGTGTAGATGGGAGTCAATGGAAGCGAGGCTGGTTCATGTGAATGGTCTGTGCTACGTTATGTCCATAGGTTATCTCTTAACAAAAAATAGGACAAATACCATTCAGCTAATCACTCAATTATTAAGGTGATGGACGATGCCATGAAAATAACTCATACAGGTCATTTCACAGGTGCATCTCCCACATCATTAACTTCTATCACTAAGTGCACCAGATGCTACCTGCATGTTCCCCTTCAAGTAACACACCATCGCTGTACCTTCATCATTACTACTTCCAAATCCAGATCCTTCCTCTCTGGAAACACTGTGGTGTACCATCGAAACATAGAAAATAGGTGCAGGAGTAGGCCATTCGGCCCTTTGAGCCAGCACCGTCATTCAACATAATCATGGCTGATTATCCAAAATCAGTACCCCATTCCTGCTTTCTCCCCAAACCCCTTGATTCCGTTAGCCCTAAGAGCTATATCTAACTCTTTGAAAACTCCCCGCGAATTAGCCACCACTGCCTTCTGAGGCAGAGAATTCCACAGATTCACAACTCATCTTGGTCCTAAATGGCCTACTCCTTATTCTTAAACTGTGACCCCTGGTTCTGGACTCACCCAACATGGGGAACATTTTTCCTCCATCTAGCCTGTCCAATCCCTTAAGAATTTTATGTTTCTATAATAACTCCTCTCATCCTTTTAAATTCCAGTGAATATAAGCCCAATCGATCCATTCTTTCATCATACCCTCATTTCTCATACCCTCACCAGAAGAGTTACAAATGTTCACCAGCTTCTTCTCAAGGGCAATTAGGGTTATACAAAAATACCAGTCTTACCAGGGATGCTTATATACCAAAAATGAACGGATTGAAGAATATTGTGCCCTCATCAATAATTTCACGAGAGAGATCAATTGCTTCTGAAACCTGGGTAAATGATTGACATATCTATCCAATATTTGCATAATATTGGTGAACATACGGGTAAACATTAGGGTTCAGCATTTACTGCAATGTGTACACATACCTTGAGAGTATTGCATGAGGGATAGTTCCTTTGATATCAGTCTTTGTTGTTTCCAAGTCTTTATTTAATTGTAAATCTTTTGGTACCAATGTTAAGAAGGCCTGCTGCAATTGAAAGTGCAGCTACTTTGAGTAAGTGAGCAATGACAACAATAGAGTGAAGTCCACGAACAAGCAGTTCATCTGGAAAGGTGGTGGTATGTTGGTCAGTATTGGAATTGCTTTATCAGTCATAAGAAAGATCCAACAACTCTTAAACTTGAGGAGAAACAGGTGCCCTGCAATTAGATTGTCAATGCTACTTTCCAATTTCTCTCACCTCACCCTTAGCGTGACTGGAAATAAATGATTCAGTACCTCTAACATTACCTTGTGTGATGTCACAACATAATCTCCATTTACAACCATGCTAATCTCAGCTCTATTGTAAAAATCATTTTTATTGAAATACTAATAGTGCCACTAAAAGTCAATGATTAGAGAGGAAATCAAAGATTTGAATTGAACAGGAAGAGTCAAGGCTAGTGATCAAGTGCTGGAAGATGGGCCGACTACAGATGGGTGCATCCTGTTTGGCATAGCATGGACAAATGGACAGTTTCCATGCTACACGATTCTATGACTAGTATTATATAGTATTAATAAACACCTGGATCTGTCTTGCTTTTAGACTCTTTCAATTACATTAGAGTTTATTTGAATTCTTAATCATCTCCTTTCATTGTACATTGATAGAATGTGGTTATCACTGATGAAGCCAGCATTTATTGAATTTCCCTTGAATTACGTGTTTTGTTGGATTACTTCAGAGACAATTAAGAAATTATTGCTCTGGTGTGGATTTCTCAGGTTCCCAATTGTTCTAGTCGTCTTCAAACATCCAATTTGACAAAGATTTGGATAACCTGCCTCACTATCTTCTCATGATGCTTAGTGGCGGGTACGTTTTAAAATTCCTCCGTGAATCACCATGTGATGTATTACTATATGTAGTATGATGATTTAATATATGTAGCTGTGTATAAATGTAAGAAAGACACAAAGTGCTGGAGTAACTCGGCGGGTCAGGCAGCATCCCAGTAGAACATGGAAAGGTGTCCTTTCGGGTCATGGCCCTTCTGCAGGATCTGAAGAAGTGTCCCTAACTGAAACGTTACTTATCCATGTTCTACAGGGATGCTGCCTGACCCGCTGAGTTTCTGCAGCATTTTGTGTGTTTCCTTGGTAAACTAGCATCTGCAATTCTTAGTTTTGAATGTGTACTAATTCAAATGTGTATAAGGTAACTTGAGGTAAAGGAGCCATTAGCAGGTAGTGACCATACATGGTCAGGTTTAATCTACAATTTGAGAGGGAAAGGGGTAAATCGGAGGTGTTGTTATTACAGTTGAGCAAAGGGGACTATGGAGCCATTAGGGAGGAGTTGGCCAAAGTTGACTGGAAAGATACCCTGGCAAGGATGACAGTGGAACAACGGCAGGTATTTCTGGGAATAATACAGAAGGTGCAGGATCGGTTCATTCCAAAGAGGAAGAAAGATTCCAAGGGGAGTACGGGGTGACCGTGGCTGGCAAGGGAAGTCAGCGAGAGTATAAAAATAAAATAAATATAACATAGCAAAGATGAGCGGAAAGCCAGAGGATTGGGTAACTGTTAAAGAACAACAGAAGATAACTAAAAAGGCAATAAGGGGAGAAAAGATGATATACGAAGGTAAGCTAGCCAAGAATATAAAGGAGGTTAATAAAACCTTCTTTAGGTATATGAAGAGGAAAAAACTGGTTAAGGCCAAAGTTGGACCCTTGAAGACTGAAAAAGGTGAATTTATTATGGGGAACAAGGAAAATGGAGATGAACTGAACAGGTTCTTTGCATCCGTCTTCACTAAGGAGAACACAAACAATCTCCCTGATGTACTAGTGCCCAGAGGATCTAGGGTGGCAGAGGAACTGAAGGAGATTCACATTAGGCAGGAAATGGTGTTAGGGAGACGGATGGGGCTGAAGGCTGATAAATCTCCAGGGCCAGATGGTCTGCATCGCAGGGTACTTAAGGCATTGGCTCTAGAAATTCTGGGTGCATGGGTGATCATTTTCCAATGCTCTATAGATTCAGCATCAGTTCCTGTGGATTGGAGGGTAGTTATTGTTATCACACTCTTTAAGAAGGGCGGCAGAGAGAATACAGGGAATTATAGACCAGTTAGTCCGACATTGGTGGTGGGGAAGATGCTGGAGTCAATAATAAAAGATGAAATAGTGGCACATTTGGATAGCAGTAGCAGGATCGGTCCGAGTCAGCATGGATTTACGAAGGGGAAATCATGCTCGACTGATCCTCTGGAATATTTTGAGGATGCAACCAGGATAATGGACAAGGGAGAGCCAGTGGATATAGTGTACATGGACTTTCAGAAAGCATTTGATAAGGTCCCACATAGGATATTAGAGGACAAAATTAGGGCACTTGGTATTGGGGGTGGAATGCTGACATGGATAGAAAATTGGTTGGCAGACAGGAAACAAAGGGTAGGAATAAACGGGTCCCTTTCAGAATAGCAGGCAGTGACTAGTGGGGTATCACAAGATCGGTGCTGGGACCGCAGCTATTTACAATATATATTAATAATTTGGATGAAGGGATTAAAAGTAACATTAGCAAATTTGCAGATGACACAAAGCTGGGTGGCAGTGTGAACTGTGAGGAGGATGCTATGAGGATGCAGGGTGATTTGGACAGGTTGGGTGAATGGGCCAATGTTGATAGATTGGAGCGGCTGGGCTTGTATACTCTCAAATGTAGAAGGATGAGAGGGGATCTTATTGAAACATATAAGATTATTAAGGGTTTGGGCACGCTAGAGGCAGGAAACATGTTCCCAATGGGGGGTTACACAAAAAGCTGGAGAAACTCAGCGGGTGCAGCAGCATCTAAGGAGCGAAGGAGATAGGCAACGTTTCGGGTCGAGACCCTTCTCCTTCGCTCCTTAGATGCTGCTGCACCCGCTGAGTTTCTCCAGCTTTTTGTGTAACCCTCGATTCTCCAGCATCTGCAGTTCCTTCTTCAACAACATGTTCCCAATGTTGGGGGAGTCCAGAACCAGGGGCCACAGTTTAAGAATAAGTGGTAAGCCATTTAGAATGGAGATGAGTAAAAGCTTTTTCACACAGAGAGTTATGTGTGTGGAATTCTCTGCCTCAGAGGGTGGTCGAGGCTGGTTCTCAGGATGCTTTCAAGAGAGAGTTAGATAGAGCTCTTGGGGATAGCGGAATTAGGGGATATGGAGAAAAGGCAGGAACGGGGTACTGATTGTGATCACATTGAATGGTGGTGCTGGCTCATAACTCCTGCACCTATTGTCTAAATGTAAATTGATTTACTGTTACACTGGGCGAACAACCAACATGATTCTATATTCATCCCCATAGCAAGTAATGGAGATCCTACTTCATATCAAGAAATACTGTAACTCAAAGTGAAGAGCATTAATGTGCCACCCCAGCCCCAAATCCCCTGCAGATTTTGCTTCACCTCCCTCTACTAAAGTGTAAACCTTTATTACTCATTGTGGTCACATTGATGAACTGCAGTGGGCTTAGTGTTACCTTCTGTCCAGCAGGGGGAGATGGGACCAGCCATTGAGTTCAAATGTGAAACGTAGAAACATAGAAAATAGGTTCAGGAGGAGGCTATTCAGCCCTTCGAGCCAGCACCGCCATCCATTGTGATCATAGCTGATTGTCCCCTATCAACAACCCGTGCCTGCCTTCTCCCCATATCCCTTGACTCTACTAGCCCCTAGAGCTCTATCTAACTGTCTCTTAAATCCATCCAGTGACTTGGCCTCCACTGCCCTCTGTGGCAGGGAATTTCATAAATTCACAACTCTCTGGGTGAAAAAGTTTTTTCTCACCTCAGTCTTAAATGACCTCCCCTTTATTCTGAGACTGTGGCCCATGGTTCTGGGCTCACCCAACATTAGAAACATTTTTCCTGCATCTAGCTTGTCCAGTCCATTTATAATTTTATAAGTTTCTATAAGATCCCCCCTCATCTTTCTGAACTCCAGTGAATACAAGCCTAGTCTTTTCAATCTTTTCAATCTTTCCTCATATGACAGTTCCGCCATCCCAGGGATCAATCTCGTGAACCTACGCTGTACTGTCTCAATCACAAGGATGTCCTTCCTCAAATTAGGAGACCAAAACTGTACACAATACTCCAGATGTGGTCTCACCAAAGCCCTATACAACTGCAGAAGAACCTCTTTACTCCTATACTGAAATACTCTTGTTATGAAGGTCAACATTCCATTAGCTTTCTTCACTGCCTGCTGTACCTGCAAGCCAACTTTCAGTGACCGGTGTACAAGGACATTCAGGTCTCGCTGCACGTCCCCCTTACCTAACTTAACCCCATTGAGATAATAATCTGCCCCTTGTTTTTGCCGCCAAAGTGGATAACCTCACATTTATCTATATTATACTGCATCTGCCACGCATCTGCCCACTCACTCAACCTGTCCAGGTTACCTTGCAATCTCCTAACATCCTCTTCACAGTTCACACTGCCACCCAGCTTTGTCATCCGCAAACTTGCTAGTGTTGCTCCTAATTCCCTCTTCCAAATCATTAATATATATGGTAAACAGTTGCGGCTCCAACACCGAGCCTTGCGGCACTCCACTCGCCACTGCCTGACATTCTGAAAAGGACTTGTTCACTCCTACTCTTTGCTTCCGGTCTGCCAACCATTTTTCCAGCCATGTCAAGACCCTACGCCCAATACCATGTGCTCTAATTTTAGTCACCTGTCTCCCATGCGGACCTTATCAAAGGCTTTCTGAAAGTCTAGATACACTACATCCACTGGCACCCCTTCATCCATTTTACTTGTCACATCCTCAAAGAATTCCAGAAGATAAATTCCGTGATTTCCCTTTCATAAATCCATGTTGACTTGGACTAATCCTTTTACTGCTATCCAAATGCTCCATTATTACCTCTTTAATAATTGACTCCAGCATCTTTCCCACCACCGAAGTCAGGCTAACTGGTCTGTAATTCCCTGTTTTCTCTCTTGCTCCTTTTTTGAAAAGTGGGATAACATTAGCTATCCTCCAATCCTTAGGAACTGATCCTGAATCTATTGAACATTGGAAAATGAACACCAATGCGTCCACTATTTCCCGAGCCACCTCCCTGAGGACCCTGGGATGCAGACCATCAGGTCCGGGGGATTTATCATCCTTCAGTCCCATTGGCCTACCCAATACTATTTCTCGCCTAATGAAAATTTAATGCAGTTCCTCTACCCCCTTAGTTCCGCTGTCCTCCAATACATCTGGGAGATTGTTTGTGTCTTCCTTAGTGAAGACAGATCCGAAGTAGCTATTCAACTCTTCTGCCATTTCCTTGTTGCCCATAATAATTTCACCCATGTCAACCCTCAAGGGACCCACATTTGACTTTGCTACTCTTTTTCCCTTAACATATCTAAAGAAGCTTTTACTGTCCTTCTTTATATTCCTGGCCAGCTATCCTTCGTACTTCATCTTTTCAGCCCGTATTGCCCGTTTTGTTTCCTTCTGTTGTCCTATGAAAGTTTCCCAATCCTCTGGCCTCTGGCTACTCTTTGCTGTGTTATACATCTTTTATTTTAGTTTTATTCTGTCCCTAACTTCTCTTGTCAGCCACTGTTGCCTCCTACTCCCCTTAGAATCTTTCTTCCTTTTTGGAACTACAGGAAAATGACTACAAAATAGGAAAACTTCCAATGAATCAACCTCTCTTTCTTTTTTTTAAAAGAGGTTGTAAATAACTGAACAAATTTATATGATCTATACCTTTACAAAATCGCATTTAGCCTAAAACATCCTATTTGAAAGAAAAGCTGGGGAGTTTGACAAGGTGATCTTATCGAGGTGTATAAAATCATGAGAGGAATAAATCGGGTAAATGCACAGAATCTCTTGCCCAGAGTAGGGGAATCGTGGACCAGAGGACAGAGGTTCAAGGTGATGGGGAAAAGATTTAATAGGAATCTGAGGGGTAACTTTTTCACACAAAGGGTGGTGGGTGTCTGGAACAAACTGCCAGATGAGGTTGGGATTGTCCCAACGTTTAAGTAACAGTTACACAGGGACATGGATAGGACAGGTTTGGAGGAATATGGACCAAGCATAGGCAGGTGGGACTAGTGTAGCTGGGACATTGTTGGCCGGTGTGGGCAAGTTGGGTCGAAGAACCTGTTTCCACATTGCATCACCCTATGACTCTAAAAAGAGTGTCTCTCAAGCAACAATTACCATAAGCTTTATATCATCTGTTCATTACCACTGCTGTTTGTGGATACCTTTAATGACATTTAAAACACACTAAGTTAGTTACATGGATAGAAAAGGTTTAGATGAACATGGATAAAATCTGGGCAAATGGTTTAGATGGGACATCTTGGTCAGCATAGGCGAGTTAGGCCGAAGGGCCTGTTTCCATGTTGTATGGCTTCATGACTGTGACTTGCTCTACAAAAAAAACGGCAGATGTATTTTCTGCATATCAGTGAAAATATGTCAGAATTATTTCATCATCTGTAAAGTGCTTTGGGCAATCCCGAGGTCATGAGCAGAGCTATACGCATCTTCTGTTTGAATGTGAATGTTCAATAAGCATAAATACAGTGGTAATCTGGAATATGCAAGAAAACAAATCCTTCTTAATGATCATGACACAGGAGGCCACTCAGTCCATCAGAACGTTATTGGCTGCTAAAACAACAATACCACCAGATCTATTCCTCATAGTTCCCTGTATTCTCGCAACTTATTCTCACATGTTCCCAACAACTTCTCTTTAATTTTTCTGCCACTTACTTGCATAAGGAGTAATTTACTGTGCCCAAATAATCAACCAGCGCAGCTTGAGGATGTGGTTGTAAACTGAAGCATCCGGTGCAAACCCATAGTCACATGGAGAATGTGCACATTCCACATGGGGAGGACCCACAATGAACTATGAAAAACTTAAGACAAAGTAAATAAAGAGTAATTTCCATGTGCTAATGCATCTATTATAAATTAATTGTTACGGGCAAAAAGCCAAAAATAGTATTAACTTTTTACTTAACTGACTAATGTTTCTGAGTTTAGTTTAGAGATACAGCACAGAAACATGCCCTTCAGTTCACCGAGTCCGTGCCAACCAGTGATACCACACTAACACTATCCTAAACACACTAGGGACGATTTACAATTTTTTACCAAAGCTAATTTGCTTACAAACCTGTACATCTTTTGGAGTGTGGGAGGAAACCGGAGATCCCAGAGAAAACCCACAGTCATCAGGAGAACGTACAAACTCTGCACAGACAGCACGCATAGTCAGGGTCGAACCCGAGCCTCTGTCACTGTAAGGCTGCAACTCTACTGCTGCACCACCGTGTCGCCTCTGAAAGTGCATATTGCCCGACTCAGGAACAGCTTCCTCCCTTCTGTTATCAGTCTCCTAAATGGTTCTTCCATTAGCTAAGATACGGTCCCGATTTTTCAACCCCCCTCATTGCGGACATTGGACTTTTTCTCTGGAACTGTTATACTCCAATGGTGAGAAACTATAATCTGCACATTGGTATGTTTTTCTTCACTGTACCAGTTGAACTTGAGTTTGGCCTGATTGTTTTCAGGAATAGTCTTACCTGATTTGATCAGATAACATAAAAACAAAATCTTTTACCATATCTCAGTGCACGTGACAATGATAAACTTAAGTGGTTGCATTTTGTTGCCTGATACAGTGGTGGAAGTAAGATTCAACTCCAGCTTTCAAAAGAGAAGAAATCAATAGCTAAAAGAGAAACTACTGCAAGGATAGAAGGAAGATTGGACGAACGGGCCTCAGATCCTCCCTGGGTTACGAACGCCTGACTTATGGACACCCTGTATGTACAGAGGAGCATTTGGGAGACCAGTAGGATGGATGTGGATGTTTTTTCCAGTTGCTGTGGCGTTGAAAGCATCTTTTGTGGTTGGAAAAATAGCATTTCCGCACACCATCTCTTCCCACCCCACCAAGACGCAACAATTGGGGACTGGGTCGAGCCGAGCAGAGCTGGGAGCATTGAGCAGACTCACTCACTCGCCAAGTCATTGAGGCTAGCTGGCGGCCATTCTTCCCGCATCTGCTCACTCTCCCATCACAGCTGTTTCTCTGGTCTTCTACCACACACTGCTCTTGTTCATTTCTGACTTTCGAACAGTTTGGATTATGAACAGTTTGCCGGAACAGAGCCCTGCTGCAACCTTGGGCCTACCTGTAACTCAATTGTTCCAAGAAAAGCTGGCCGTCATGGTGAACTGAATGTAAAATACTCTGTAATTCTATAATCATTATTATTTATCTATTTATTATGGTTTGTTTGACTGGACTCTATTTTTACATTGTAATCTTCATCACAACCACAGAAGAGGATGGTATTATTTAGTTCTGTCTAAGTTGGGAATTTTTTTTCTAGGCAATGAACAAAAGTAATTCAGATATGGTGATACTTGTGTCATTTTTCAGTAGTACTCCGACTCCATATTGCATTCTGCATCTATTTTTCCACAGGGAGTAGCTGAATAACTCAAGAAGACATGGAAATCCAAGGCCCGGAGGGCTTTCCCTGCTCCCTTTGCTCCAACAGCCCTCATCCCACCAGTGCTTAACATTTCAAATTTTGGACGAGAAGTGCCCAAGGTAGGAGGAAGAGGTGTTAAGACACAGATTGCAGCAAACTAGTGGTAAAAACAGGAGTAGTTCTATTGGTGACTCTTTATCAAGAGTTCGCACAGGCACAATGGGCCAAATAGCCTCCCTCAGTTTTGTACAACGTTGTGAATAAGACTAAGTATCAAACAAAGCTGACAACGTTGTGTGGAATAAATCAAAACAGAAATTAAATCTCTGGAAGGGTTAACAGGTTTATCTGCTGAGTGGCAGATCAGGGGAAAAGGATAATCCCATTTTCAATCCTTGTCTGTACAGAGATAGATGGTGCGAGTTTGACTGATGGTGATTGTAGTGCAACCTGTGGTCCTGCTCCGGATTACTGACCGGCAATCCCTGTGTGAATGTTGGGCAAGAGGTGTATCTTGTGCAGATACTACACCCACGCCACAAGTCACTGCACCAGTGCTTCGACCCTTCCATTTTTTTTTCCCCCTGAAATAGACTCCCAAATTTCCTGGAATTTGATGGTATTTCCTGAAATTTAAGCCTTCCCCGACTGCGCATGTGCGGCTGCCGCCCCAACTGTGTATGCGTGGATACCGGGCCCAATGCGCACTCGCGGGGAGACAGCTTCCCTGCCGCCACAACTGCGCACGCGCAAGGAGATGGCGTCATTTTGCGTCCCTACTGCGTCACGGGCGCCATTTTCAATTGTGCGCGGCTGACGGTCCGCCCCCAACTGCGCAGGCGCGGATAGTCTAAACAATTTTTTTCCCCCCCAAATCCCATCGCGTCTCCCCGCGCGTGCGCAGTGGGCCGGGTATCCGCGTGTCCGTAGTTGGGGCGGCAGTCGCACATGCGCAGTTGGGGAAGGCTTACCGGGCCGGGAAATTTCCCGAAATTATTTCATTTTTCCTAAAATTACCCGAAGACAACCAGAATTTCCCGAATTTCGGGTAATTTCATTCAAAGTGGAAACACTGCTGCACGTGTCTTGCCCACATTCACTCCACCTCATTGTGGGCATCGTGCTTCGATGTGATTCACCGTTAATGTGGGATGCTGTTTTTACAATAATAGTACAAATAGTACAGCCCAAGATTGCCCATTTTATAATCATTGTTGGAGCAGCAAGCTTTCTTCATCTCATATTCCTATTAACTAAACAAAATCAGATATCACTCCAGACAAGACTGAGATTTTACCACATGGAATGAAATTTTAAAAATAAATTATGAAATGAAAATAAATACCAATTATTAAATGGCAATAATTTGATGTTTATCAATTTTTATGGTAACCGTAACTGTTCATAAAATGGAAGGAAGAAAATGAGCTTATTAAAAAAAATTACATTGGAAGCTCTCTTCAAATGATCAAAATATTAATGAGCTCAAAGCTATGAACCAAAGCATGCACCCACTGTAAACAATTACAATCATTCAATGTAATCCCTGAACACATTCAGCCAACCTATATGATGAGTAGATACAAGGATGAGTTAGTTATACATAGTTAATTAAAATCCCCAGTAATCAAGAACAAATTCCTTTAGAAATTTCAATATGACATTACTGTAAAAATATAATTTTCTGGTTAAGGTTTTGGCGTCAAAACTTTGCAAAATTAAATTAACTGGTCATTAGAAAGTAATAAATCAGCATTGTGCAGTGATAAGTGAAGAAGCTGACAGCTGTGTTGGTCAGCGGTTAAAGTTTAGACTTGAGCTGGGACATCAGCTTTTCCAGTTTGATGGCAAGGGTCATGTCTCCTTTTATCTTCAACCTGCCTGACATGAAGGCCAGAGTTGGTTTCATTTTACCTGAAACAAGGACAAAGACCATGCTTTAAAAGTGAACAAAGATTGATTTGAATCATTACCACTGACTTAAAGAGCATTACATGTCTATTCTGATGCTAATGGTCTCACCCCCCACATCTTCATCAGAAGTTCCTTGCATTCATACCTTGTCATATGTTTAGCCTCCCTAACAGCTATTTCACTCCATTACTCATTCAGGCAGTGGCTTCCAAATTCTAGGAGTAATTAATGCTTGTTCTCATTTTCTTCCCACCATTTATCAGCATATTTATGATCCTTAGTTCAATATCTCCCACAATTAAAAACATGACTTCCCCCTCAATCCATGCCATTTTTAAAAGATTGCTATTGCATCATCTTCAGCTTTGTTTTTTCCAGAGATAAGAGTCCCACATGTTTTTTATTGAGTGTAATCTTAATCCAGGCTTCATCGTTATTGTATCTTCGTCTGTACTTTATAACACTAAGACTAGACGTGCAGGCACTAGAGGTCCGACACACCTATACATAGAACAAAGAAAAGTACAACAGAGGAACAGACTCTTCAGCCCACAGTCTGTGCCGAACTTAATGCCAACATAAACTAACCTCATCTTTAGAAATTAGAGGTACAGCGTGGAATCAGGCCCTTCAGCCCACCGAGTACACGCCAACCAGCAATTACCCCGTACAATAGCACTATCCTACACTCTAGGGAGAATTTAAAATTTATATAATCCAATTAACCTTCAAACCAGTGCGTCTTTGGGGTGTTGGAGGAAACCGGAGCACTCGCTGGGAGAATGTACGAACTCCATACATAGTCAGGATCGAACCCAGATCACTGGTGCTGCAAGGCAGCAACTCTACTGTTGCGCCGTCCAAAATGCCTATACACGATTCAAATCCCTCCATTCCCTGTATATCATGTGCCTGTGTAAAATGGTCTTTAATGTCACCATCATATCTGCCACCACCACCACCCCAGCAGTACGTTCCAGGCACCCACCACCCACTGTGTAAAAATCTTGCCTTGCACATCTCCTTTAAACTTTGCCCCTCTCACCTTAAGGATATGGCCTCTATCGCCATTTCACCCTGGGACAAAGGTCTTGACTGTCCACCCTTTTCTATGCCTTTTGGACAGGCACATGATAAGCATGGAATGGAGGGATTTGAATCGTGTACAGGCATTTTGGATGGCGCAACAGTAGAGTTGCTGCCTTGCAGCACCAGTGATCTGGGTTCGATAGCATTTTAGCATCTAGGCATTTTTTCCACCCTATTTCTGTAGTTGATCTATACCCTGCTGTATACTTTTTTCACTACCTGCAACTCCAGTAATCTTGGTGTCTTCTGCAAATTTACTAACTAGCCTATAACATTTGTCCTTATGTATTTATATACATCACAAACAGAACCCTAGAGAATAAAACTGCTCATTTGTTCTATCCCCTTTGAAGATCGTGTGTATAATCAATTATTCAGCACTGCAGGTGTTTAATTTTTTAGGTTAAATCTTCCTCCGTTCTGCTCCCCGTTCTCTTACTTTTCCCAATTTCCATAGTAGCCCATCAGGCTTCTGACAAAAAGCCTAAACTATTCTAGTTCCCCAAAAAAAAAGAGCAGTTATTTGATGCTGCCATTCTCCTTTTAGAAACAACAGGAACAAACTGAACTGCAGATTTCAATGGTTTCCATGCAACACAACTAGGCTTGCTATCTGGTGCAAGGAAGGTTAATCTCCAAGATTATGCTAAATACTGCCAATGTCAGAAATCTAAAACGAGAAGAAAATGCTCAAAATATTCAGGAGGTCTGGCAGTAGGGAAAGACGAAGAGAGATTAAATTTTCAGGTCAGTTATCAGAGCTCCAACAGAGATGCAAAATATCTTAAACAATTCAGAAAGGGGTGGGAAATAGAGGCACGAAACGACGAGAGACTGTAGAGGATAAGGTGGAAGTCTGGAGAGATTAGATAACAGAAAGGATGACAAGTGGTGGATGGGAATTGAACAAGTGCACACATTAGCACAGGAAATGCCAGGATTGGTGAACCCAGCAGTGTTTCTGGAAAGATGTAAAATGGCCAAATGAAATAAGAGATTCTGCTCCTCACGGTCACAGGACTTTACATGGCTGTTTCACAGGATCCAGCCTCTTACATTGTTGCCCTTCCCCAAAAAGCCTTTGTGTTGGCTGCACCAGACATCTATGCATCTCTTAGCACCTGCTACTGCAGTCTGGGATGTGCATTCACTTCTGGACATCTTCTTACACTGGAAAACCAACGTGTTTCAGGCAGACCAAACTCCGCCTTTCACTGAGTTGATGATCTTTTGGCACCAGTTGACGTTCATCTCGAAATATGCCACTTGGAACAGCCCATAGACGAGGGAGGCCTCTGTTACACAGCTGCTATGGGAAAACCTCAGCATCCTTTTTCACAAATGGACAGTCTACACAGAGGTGGATGAATGTCCCAATCACACCACAGTCGTGCTCTGGGACTGCCAGCAATGCAATGTCTAGGTGCTTGTTGACAGATGAGCCATTCCGCTATATGGTTTTGGCAGGCTGCTTAGTGACCACGCTGCTCCTGTAGTCACCAATTTTTTTTCGGACCTTGTTTATGCAGTATTATCCAGCACATTTTTGCCGCTCCTCTGAAACAAATCCCCGCACCTCCAAAGAGTCAGACTTGAACCAGGCCTCACTCTTCCTGTTGTTGACTGGCCCATGAGCTTAGCTCAAAATGGTCGCTGATGCTACTTCACTCTTGGATTGACTGGATCCAAGCAGAATACGGTGATATTGTCCACATAGAGGAAGCCTTTGATCCAAGTGCCCCCGCCGCCTGGCAGCATCACCCGTCATGCCTGCATTCTTCCTGAAGGATTCAGCAAAGGGTTCAATCCAACACACAAGACATGTGAGAGTGGTCAACTCTGCCTTATTCCCGACTTTCGTTTTTTAGTATGGAGATACAGCATGGAAACAGGTCCTTCAGCCCACTAAAACTGCTCCAACCAGTGATCCCCGCACATTAACACAAGCCAACACACACTAGGGACAATTGACACTTAAACCAAGTATACAAACCCAAGCCAATTAACCTACAAACCTGTACGTCTTTGTAGTGTGGGAGGAAACTGAAGATCTCATAGAAAACCCATGCAGTCATGGAGAGAATGTACAAATTCTATACAGACAGCACCCATAGTCGGGATCAAACCCGGGTTTCCTGTGCTGCAAGCGCTGTAAGTCAGCAAATCTACTGCTGCGCCACTGTGCCGCCTTGATTACTTGATGGGACACTATCTGTCCCACAAAGTTGAGTACATCTCAGCTGATAAGCCATCACTTCCCGTAGTTCTGTTCACCTTGAGTGGACAGCTACTGTCCAGACCTCCATGATAGACAAGAGCAAGTTCTGGGGGGCCTTTCAATCACATACACCAACACAGAAGGATTTACAACATGTCAATTTCTGGGGATGTCACCAAGCTAGCCTCTTTCTTTAGCGTGGTGGAACATTAAGCTTCCCCTATGATCTTACAGAACAAGAGTGAGCACGGCTTATTCTGCTCCATGCAGCAGACCCTGCGTCGGAAGATTGTCTTGATGGATTCCAAGATAAAGAGTTACTTTCTCACATCCATCCACCCTGAGTGCAGAAGGAGTAGATTTTGCAAAGTCTAAACGTGATGGAAATCCCACTGGCTCGGTCATGCATTATGAATACATCTGAGGATGAAGAAAGTCTTGGTGTTCTCCTTGGCTGCTTTCAGCCAGTACATTGGGGAGGGGCTCCACAATTCTCCAATGTGTCATTCCCCATTCGTTCCTCAAAAAATTGTTTGGTCAGCAACCTGATATTCAACTTCCATGTCCTCCCACGCCTGCCTCTGGCCTTCCTATAGGTGGCAGTCAACCTCAAGGTGCCAGTGGGCTGAGAAGAACACCTGCAATGGATCAGTGGATCTAACCGCAAATGCCTAGGACACAAAGAGGAAGTCCAACCGAATACCAGGTTCCTAATACTGACCAAGAAAACTATTGCCGTGCTCTGTTTGCAGGGTACTTATTCTTCTTTCGTGTGGCCTAAGCCTAAAGTTGTTGGGCAACTTGTTCTATGTGATCTTCCATTTGTGCACGTCGAGTTGATTGCATTAGTCGAAACAGGGCGGACCACGTGAAGGTTGCAATCTTCCACCCCTTTGCAGGGTTCAATGGTGCTTTAATGCCACATGTGCAAATGCACAGTGAAATTATTTTCTGAAAAACAGTCCAGATGAGTGTTACCATACCTAAGCACATGCCAATTAGTGTACGGAAGCAGTCCACTGAGCCCACATGCAAGAGGTGACATGTTTTGGAGCCATTTTTAAAGTGATGTCCGCCTTCCAGTTCTTATTAGCGTTGCCTGATCCAGTTGAGCCCCAGGCTGTTACGGGTCTTCAGCCGTTGCCTCCCTTGGACATGTAGATCGACCTACGAACCGACATCCCTCTCATCGCCCCTCCACCTTTGTGCCCCGCGGCACCTCCCACAGCCGACAACGAGGACGCGGAAGGCCATACCTGGATTCCTCTTCTACAGGCCTTCTCCTTGCCCGTCGTGTCCACAGCGATCATTGCGCCTGCTCAACGTGTACAACGCGTGGGACCAGCGCCAATAGTAGTGCACGCCCTTGTTGACTACATTCTTGCAGAAATGTCCTGCAAACCTTGACTTTGTCAAGGAATTCCAAGGTGACAGCATATCCCACGGTGCTTTTCATGCTGTACATGGTTGGTTTAATTTTCACATCGATTGTTTATAATTTGAAAGATCATCATCATGATTCATCCTCCATGAAGCAGGGGATCTCCATTCAGGGACGAAATATTGGAAGGCAAGCCAAAGAAGATGACATCATAGGAACAAATGCAATGGAGACGTTGGGGTATTTGTTTGAACTTGAGCGGATAGGATGCGTCTATACACTTCAGAATTCATTATGCTACTACCATCAGCAGTTGTATCATCGATGAAGATAAGTGAGCCAGAACCTTCAGCAGCCATACATGCCCAGGCCGTAACACCCCCACCACCAACAAATGCCCCAAAACTCATTGCAAAAGACCAAAAATGGTCTTTAATAAAATCTGTCAATGTGCACTTTAACCACATGTGATTTTTTAAATATTACAAATCTCAAATTGTGGAGTACAGATGCAAATAAATAAATGATGGGTCTTTGTCCCAAACATTATGGAGGACAATGTATGCAGAGACCGCACAATATACCAGGAACAGGTAAGGGACAGGACCCCCGAATGTGACTGGTATAGGAAATGGTCCTTATATTCCATGGAAAAGCAGAGGAGTCTGAGCTGATTACTATATGAATGTATGAATGTATATTCCATTTGTCAGCCTGCAATGGAGTTCTTACTCAAAGGTGAGGGACAGGGGTAAACTAAATAAACATTTCAAAATTAAACTTAATAGAAATGTATTGGTCGTGCTCTTCTCTTACTCTGTAACCAACTCCAGAAAGAGAATTAAACCAACCTGCAATGACTTTAATTTTTCTTTATATAGATATAAATAAATTATAGGAGCAGATAATTCTATTCATCTCCTGCATTAATAAACTGCAGACCTTCATGTGTCATGTCAGACGCAACTCTCTGTAATCCACCACTAATTCAGACATTTGCACTTTCCTGATGATCATGACTAACATTGTCAGACTTGGCTTCAGCTGGAATTTGTTCTCCACACCTCTGAACCTGTCTGTCTCGCTCCTCTACAAACCCTCCCTTTATCCCCACCCCCTCCTTGCCCTCCAATCTCTTATTTTTTCTTATATAGATCAATATCAAATTTTGTTTAATTACTCTCCAATACAGTTTCTCATGATGTTTTACTGCATTAAATGTCTTATTGCATTTAAATTGAAGGAGTTATTGTGAGGCAATAATAAGAAGGGAAATAGACCCAAGGCAAGCAGATGGATCAGTAGAGACATAGAGACCAACCATAATCTACCTTGATAACAAGACCACAGTCACGACTGAATGATCTTTATGTCATTATGTAAAGTCTCACCTGAAAACATTTTTACAAAGTCATCACTGCTCATGTTCATCTGTACATCTGCTTTTCCTGGGAAGCTTCCTTGCCCAGTACAGCCATTTCCATTCTTTAAATCAATGTACCAGGTGCCTGGATGATCACCTGCATGCACAAGGAAAATGACCTAATATAAAGCCATATATGAGACAATTTGGTGGAACTATAAAAGTTTTTCATTCAAGGTAAAGCATATATGAAATTCTGAAATACAGATATAGTTGCATTCAAGGTAGCCCTGGGATGATAAGCTTAGGATCTTACATTTATAACATTTGGAGTTTAGGAAAATGAGGAGTGATTTTATTGAAACATATTAGATCCTATTGTGGTACGCCAGTATTAATGTCAAGATGCTTCCATGGGAGGCAGAGTAGATTTTTTCACGAGTGGAAGAACCTTGAACAAGAGGACATAGTTTCAAGATTAGGTCGTGGTTATTTAACAATGGGATGAAATAGGAATTTCTGCTTGCACTTTGTGGTAAATGTTTGGAATTCTTTACCTCGCGGTTGTGAAGGCTAGATCATTGGGATATTTAAAGAGGGAGTAGCTAAATGTTTGAAAGATTAGGTAATTGAGGGCAATAGAGAACTGACGCAGGAGAGGAGACAATGTCTGGGACATCAAACATAAAAAGGAATGACAGGGCCGAGTGGTCTACTCATGCCTCTTGTTTTATGTTCTTAAAATGTGTCAGTAAAAATTGTAATTCTGGAAGACCTTTATGGCTTCATGCTGTCATGTCATTATGAATTAAATGAGCAGATGTATCATTTCGATGGTAATAAAATCAATGAGGAACAAGCAACAAACTAATCAAATGGAAGTGACTGCATTATTTTTGCTAAATTCTGATATTTTCAGAAGTGACAGAATTAAGTGAATCATAAAAGAACCAAGGTACTTTATATTCAATTGCCGCAAGTAATAATGTTCTGGAATGAACTGTCTGAAATTGAGGTGGAAGCTGTTTCAATGACAACTTGAAAATGATTTAGATGAATACTTCAAAAGGAAAAATAAATCCTTCGGGATAAAGATCAGGGCATTCGTGTGTGGGTGGTGAAACTAATCAGTTCCTTTAAAAAGCTAGTAAAGTCTCAATGGCCCAAACACATTATTCCTCTTTGCATCTTTGCCCTTTTTCCACAATTGTCAAATAATGCAGACAATTTTATAAAACCAGACATCAGTCATTATAAAAGTAGAAAGACTCAATTCTCAGCACTTTGAACACAGAGGCTACTCATAAACTCATAAAGACAAAAATAAACAAGATCAGCTAAGAGCCGTAATAAGCTGAAAGTCGAAAAAGCTCCACTGAAAGCACATCATGTGACATGGAGAGGGAACTGGACAGCTTTTCCTATACGAAGCAGGAAGTAGCTCATTGTTAACACGTAGACACAAGGAACTGCAGATACTGGTTTACTAAAAAAGACACAAAGCGTTGGAGTAACTCAGCAGGTCAGACTGCATCTCGGGACAACATTGTTAGGCAACAATTTCGGTCGGGACCCTTCTTCAGTCTGTAGAGTTATCTGACTTGCTGAGTTACTCCAACACTTTGTGTCTTTTTTAACTCATTTGTTAGTTGCACCACTACTCACCAAATGACTGCTTCATCACATTCCAAAGTAACTAATGAACTAATTTAACTTTGTATACTGTGAAAGCTACCATGATGTCTTATTTAAAGCATTTTTATTTTCTGCTTTCATATGGACATGCTGATTAAATGTAATCATTCTAATTATTAACATTGGCCGAAAAGGTCACATGCCTAATTAAACTCAGGGTAAACATAAAATTGACCAATCAGATCCATCTGCAAACTATTGGCCTTCAACATTAGATTGGTCAGCAAAATAAAAATTGCGGTGATATAGGGAGACATTTGTGGTTCCATGTTGTCACATTATTGTGGGTCAAATTAGCAGATGTGTCGTGCCAATAATAATGCAAGCAATTAAAGAGGAATAAACTATAACCTTCGACATGCACTTCCTAGTAACCATTCTGTTCTCGTCAACCTCCTGATATAAAGAGACAGGTCTTTTCCTGTCATTGAGATGCATAATATGTCTTGGAAAAGGGATGGGATTGGAAAAGCTGATGTAGATATCATGATGAATTAGATTGGAGAGACGACTGAGTTGAAAATGAAAATTGTGATAAAATATCTAAGATGTGATCTCCTGTCTGTAATGGTCAGGGGGGAAATCACCACAGGGTACCTTTCATCTTTGTTCCACCTGATCTTTTGTTATTCTAGCCACTGTGACAAGGGGCAGGTTTGATTGACCAGTTAATCCTTCCTGTCACATATTCTATCCACTTCTACCTCACAGACAAAATGAATTTCAGTCATTGGTACTGGAGTGTAAACCTATGGTTTCTGCTAAAACACTTTTATAAACAACTGTGAAAACACATGATTTAGGGGGTAACTGGAATAGAGTTTGGGAAAAAGTCAAGCCTACTACCAAAACAAGAGGAAGTTATGAAAGTCCCCTATTAATTTGTCAGTTTGAAAGATGGACAATCATAAAAACATTGGCTTTCAAGACTGCTAGTATTAATCTTGCACAAGTCACTTTACCAGACAATTCAAACTGATAAACCCCTGCTGTGGATTTCACCACCTCAGCAGTGAGTGCTCCCTCAATAGCCTTGAAAGTCTCGGCGACAGGTCCTTGAGCTGTTGCTGAAACCTGCTGTTTTCCTGCTTCAAACTTGGGAGTTGCACCTACAAAGAAATATGAAGTTAATTCTACCTGGAATTTTATGTTGTTTACAATACAGACACAACCGAGTTGTTGACAGATCACAAATCACCGAAGAAGGTAGGACCAACAAAGCATTCAGGATTATTGATTTTGTTTATACTATGTCTCAAAATATTATTCAATTTACTTTTAATGCAGTAAAGTAGTCATATGTCACTCAGCTGGAAGCCCCACAATAAAAGTTGTTATGTTTACCGACAAAAATTCCTCAGTGTGGTTACCTTGCACTTGGTCTCAACACTTAATTCTCCAAACTTTGGTGCAGTAGAATGAGATCTGTGCAATTCCCAATAGCAGCTGCTGTACAATGTTGCTGGCAACTGCATCGCAGGCTGCCAATGTATAGAAGGGAAAATGCGGGAGAGAGCAGCAGAGTGGCACTGCTGGTAGACCGGCTGTCTCACAACATCAGAGAACCAGGTTCGATCCTGCTATCGGGTGCTCTGGTCTCCTCCTACCTCCCACAGACGTGCGGGTACATAGATCAAATGGTCTTTGCTAAAATGTCCTCTAGTATGTAGGGAATGGATGAGAAAGTGGGATAACATAGAACTAGTGTGAATGGGTGAACGGCCTGAACTCGGTGTGCTGAAAGACCTCTTTCCATGCTGCAACTCTAAAACTAAAATTATAGTGTGGAGGGAAGAGGAAAACACATGTTTTCATTCTATCTAGCCACTCCTTCCCAGTGCCAAGGATTCAGTCCATGATTCATCACAGTGCTCTGAGAGCCACAGGTCTCGACCTGAAACATCACCTATTCCTTTTCTCCAGAGATGCTGTCTGACCCACTGATTTTCTACAGCTTTTTGTGTCTATCTTCAATTTACCTTGCCAGCATTGAACAGTGATGTCTGCAATGAAATGCTGCTGCAGGCAGTCAAGCATGCAATGCAGATCTGCGGCACAAGGAGACACTGATCTGCTAGGCAGGGACAACGAGGAAGCAAAACGTTGATGTACAAGCAGAGCCACTCTAATTCACATGTGGCTGGCAAAATGCTGCAGGGGTTGGTTCTACTCTTACTGTGAATGAAATATACAGGTTGTATATTTTGACATAAATGTTCTATCGATTATCGAAAATCAGTCCGTCATGCACTGATGTTGAGGAATAAACACCTACATGAATGTGAACTACCAACCAATGGACAGGACTTCCACTGCATTAAATTACAACAAATGTACACACAATTATTTTTATGCATATTTTACACATACAAATAGGCACACATGGGTCCAATTTCTTGGCAACAGGGTACAAACCAAAGGAAGCTATGCTGGATAATTTAGTCCAAACCTGAGCATATTTTCATAAGGATGTCAAGGCTGTGGAAGACACATAGGCTGTCAGCTTGAACAGTACCAGAGGTAAGTGATCATGCAGTTGCTGTGATAACTCTTCACAGAGCGGGGATGCCCAAGGACAGAACTAATTTGGGAGTGTTCAAAGTTGTGATTGGGTGTATTGTAGAATGAAGGGGAAACGAACTCCACGAGCAGGAGGGTCAATTATTAGATGACGCAGATTGAAGATGATGAGTGAAAAAATCTGAAGGGAGATGTGGAGATTTTCTTTTCTTGGTTGCCATTGAATTATGATGATCTAAAATACACTTCCTAAAAGAGTGGGAGCAAATTCAACGGCAAATTTCAGAGAGAATTAAACATAAGCTTGCTCAGACCATAATTACGGCACTATGAGGAGAGACAGAATACGTCTTTCAAAGATCTGCATCAGCACAATAATCAGAAAGGGCATCTTCTGTGTCCTGTGATTTAATGACTGATGACTGCACAGTTTGTACCTGCAGACTCTAATAATAAAATCATTCTGGTGAAAGTAATAAGCATTTATCGTCTTGAGCTGCAAAGCACGTTTCCCATGCTGGGGTACAATGTAAGGATTTGCTTTGTCCGGAACTGTCGAGCTCAACTGGAGGCAATCATAAAAGATGAAATAGCGGCACATTTGGATAGCAGTAACAATAGACAATAGGTGCAGGAGTAGGCCTTTTGAGCCAGCACCGCCATTCAATGTGATCATGGCTGATCATCCCCAATCTGTACCCCGTTCCTGCCTTCTCCCCATATCCCCTGACTCCGCTATTTTTAAGAACCCCATCTAGCTCTCTCTTGAAAGCTTCCAGAGAACCTGCCTCCACTGCCCTCTGAGGACGAGAATTCCACAGACTCGGTCCGAGTCAGCATTTGATTTACGAAGGGAAAATCATGCTTGACTAATCTTCTGGAATTTTTTGTGGATGTAACTAGGAAAATGGACAAGGGAGACCCAGTGGATGTAGTGTACCTGGACTTTCAGATAGCATTTGATAAGGTCCCACATAGGAGATTAGTAGGCAAAATTAGGGCACATGGTATTGGGGGTAGAGTGCTGACATGGATAGAAAATTGGTTGGCAGACAGGAAACAAAGAGGAGGGATTAACGGGTTCCTTTCAGAATGGCAGGCAGTGACTAGTGGGGTACCACAAGGCTCGGTGCTGGGACCGCAGCTATTTACAATATGCATCAATGATTTAGATGAAGGAATTCAAAGTAACATTCGCAAATTTGCAGACGACACAAGGCTGGGTGGCAGTGTGAACTGTGAGGAGGATGCTATGAGGGTGCAGCGTGACATGGACAGGTAGGGTGAATGGGCAGATGCATGGCAGATGCTGTTTAATGTAGATAAATCCAAAACCAGGAAGGCAATTATCTAAATCATGTCAAGTTGTGAAAAGGGGAAGTACAACAGGATCTAGGGGTCCTTGTTCATCAGTCAATAAAAGTAAGCATGCAGGTACAGCAGGCAGTGAAGAAAGCGAATGGCGAGGAGTTGAGTATAGGAGCAAATAGGTCCTTCTGCAGTTGTACAAGGGCCTAGTGAGACCACACCTGGAGTATTTTGTGCCGTTTTGGTCTCCAAATTTGAGGAAGAACATTCTTGCTATTGAGGAAGTACAGCGTAGGTTCACAAGGTTAATTCCTGAGATGGCGGGACTGTCATATGCTGAGAGAATGGAGCGGCTGGTCTTGTATACTCTAGAATTTAGAAGGATGAGAGGGAATCTTATTGAAACATAAGATTATTAAGGGTTTGGACACACTAGAGGCAGGGAACATGTTCCAGATGTTGGGGGAGTCTAGATCCAGGGGCCACAGTTTAAGAATAAGGGGTAAGCCATTTAGAGCAGAGATGAGGAAACACCTTTTCACACAGAGAGTTGTGAGTCTGTGGAATTCACTGCCTCAGAGGGCGGTGGTGGCCAGTTCTCTGGATGCTTTCGAGAGGGAGCTAGATAGGACTATTCAAGATAGCGGAGTCAGGGGATATGGGGAGAAGGCAGGAATGGGGTACTAATTGTGGATGATCAGCCATGATCACACTGAATGGCGGTGCTGGCTCGAAGGGCCGAATGGCCTACTCCTACACCAATTGTCTATTGTCTATTATCTATTGTCATCTTCATGCAACATTCAGGCTGAAAGGTGGTCCACAGTCTCCCTTTGGATATTGTAACTGTGTCCATTTTTACCATGTTGGCTTTACATCAGCTGACTCCAGAACAGAGGAGGTTCATGGGCTTGCAGATGGTCCATTTCTCTGATGCCCCTGTGCAAAGCTACCCTGCTGACAGGGGTGTTATAATAATCAATGCAAAGGCCATCAACCTCTCCAGCCTGGAAGTGAATTATTTAAACGGCTGACTATTCTGCACTTGACAAGAACTATTTTAAGAAAATAGCTTTAATTTTTCTCTCTATCAATCTTTCTTCCCATCGTTTTGAAATTGTACTATTTTCTTCTCCATGGTTCCTCTATTCATTTTTAAATATCGTTAGTTCTCATCCATACAGTCCAATTGTTTGCTGAAGTACCGGATGCCCTAATTCCAAGATGGTTGTCATTCTGAAACAAAGAGTCGAAGGCGGTAGAAGCGAGTCTAACAGTACACAAGGCACAGGGTGCATCACTCGATTAAATTCTAATGCATTTTCATTTACAGTTCATAGTACCAACAGAGTAACACAAACTTCTAAACATGGACTTAAACTACAATCTTTATACAGAACATCAAGAATTTATTTCCTCACCCATAATTTAGCATAAATTATTTTACTTGATCACGGAGATGAGGATAAACAGAAACTATACATTGAGCTCTATCTGGCTATCAAACTGCTATGGCAACTGAAGGAATGCATTGAAATGAATAGGAAACACACCGTAGTCTTGCATCTTCTTGGCTAAGCTTACTGGATCTTCATCCAAAAAGAAATCAGGTAATAGTGGATGGCCTGTAAACAAACAGCAGAGGTCCAGTTTAATTAAAAACGTGCTGTCCAGTTTAATTAAAACATTTTAAGATGGCAGTAAGAAGAACAATCTCTGCACATTACCTCAAAAGAACCCTCTTCAATTTGGCTGCTCAAAAATGGCCAATCTGCAACAGCTTGCCTCTCTTTTATATGCTGGTCCTTTCTCACCAAGACTGCCAATAGGACTTTAAGACGGTAATGTATGTATATTATTTATCTTCCTTAGCAAATCTTAAATATCCTCAAATGTCATTACTTATCCTGTTCATCCTTCTCCTTGTGATCACTCTTTACCAATTCCTGGTCCAGTAATGTGAACATTTTAGAATTTACATTCTTGTTTTTAAATGCCTCACATCCCCAAGTGTAGCCACTCAACCTTGCAAATCTCTGAGATGAATGTTCCTGCAGTTCTTCTTCCTTGATTCTGTCCTCTCATTTCCATTGTTCCATGTCGCTTCAGTTCCCAAGGCCCTCAGCTCTGAAATGCTCCCACTACCTCTTTCTGTCTCAGCCCTCTCTATCAAGCTATTACTTCAAACAACTCTTTAACAAAGTCATTCATAACCTATTGGAACACGTCTCTGGGAGTTTAATTATGTTTATTTTGTCTAATGATACTCCTGAGAAGCATTCGGAGATACTTGATGACATAAAATGTCCTGTATAACTGCAAGCTGTCAGAGCAGTGAGGAACCACATGATTTAATGGTCTATAATTACAGTTTAAATAAAAGTACTGCATCCCAAGATTGTCCAGTAATGATTTACACATTTCCTTTAAAAATAGTCTCCACCTTCACAGGCAACCACAGTGAGAAATGCCTCCACCATAGATCAGGTTCGGACTCAAGGCTCTCATGTGCACCATAGCACACGATCTTCAACCAGCCATCACCCTGGGTCAGTGATGATCCAGGGTACAGGGTAAATGAGAGAAGAGTGAAAATAAAGAGCTCTCTAAGGTAATAAAAGTATTTTTTAATCTATCCTATCAACCTAATTAAAAATAATTTGACAAAGCACAATTTCTAAATCTACCCATTTTATATATCCTTTGCAACCAGAGTAATTCCAATCCACCTTCTGTGGTGGTGTTCTGAAAATGGAAAAGGCATCAACTTCAAAGGCCAAGATTTTTTCGTGGCACCAATGGTTCTGACAGGACTTGCATGGGCTTCTTTGTGGAAGTCCTAAAGCCAGTTTGCTGTTTTTTTTTGCTTTGCCACATGTACCTTGGCTGCTTCTGCACCTCAGCTCTCCGTTGAGTCCTGTGCAGAAGCACAGATCTAGTGTTGCTGTGGTTCACTGCACTGGCAACAAGCCTCCATTCCCTGTGTCATGTAACAAGCTCACAGGACTTTCAGTTTTAATTCTTGTGCTAAGGAAAAATCATGTTGATTTGAGCATGAAGCACATTTATTCTTATAACAATATTAAACATAACTGAAAACTGGAGGATTCAGACTGTTTTCCTAAAGAATTAAAAGCAATGTCTCTCATTTCCATTGATAAATCATGTAGCAATGTTATAAAATTTTGAGATTTTAATAAAATCAAGTCTGCAATTTATCCCATCAGATAAAGCATAAAAAGAAGTTTAATTTGACACCTAATTTACTTTCATATCTTCAGTATTAAGAAAGTTATGGCCATTTTCATACTCGGAAATGAGCATCTTGCTTCCCATTGCCTTTCAATTGACTTAACTCAAAAGCTGTGATCTGGAAAAGTTAAAAGCCCACAACATTCTTAAAAATTAAGAGAACTCAATTAAATTTTCAGTTATTATAGATTGAAGCATTCTGAAACAAATATTAAACAATCTTACTTGGATTACCTGAAATTAAAGCATATAATTAGTTAGTTATCTAATTGTAGCTAATTACAAAATTCAATGAGTAGATCTAAACATCTATCCATTTCTTAAGAAAAGATAAACTTTTTTTAAATTGCCTAAGTGTCCAAATAACATTCACACAATAATTCACAATATAACATAATTTTTAAATCTCATTTTCATGAATTTCTGGGCCAAATGGAAGGAATTTAGTGTTTTATGCCTGTAAATTAATGGCCATTTAAATCAACTAGCGAGTGGGTTTTAGTGGAATGCGGTGGATTGGAACGTTGCGGTTAGCGGTGAAGTCGGGGGGAAAAATACTGTTTGTTCATACATTTTTTGGGAACCCATTTCGCAACATAAAAATATTATTAAAGCCTCCCGAAAAACCAACTTTTAATATAAAAATAAACTATTTACCTTTTTTTCTCCCCGACGGAAAATCCTTCCGGTTGTCAGTGCTCACGGCTTTTGAAGGTGATTTTTAAATTACTCTAGTTAACAAATAATTTAGAGTAATTTAAAAATACCTTCATTGATGAAATGTCGGAGCGATTTTTCTTCCGCAACGAAATCGCCTGACATTCATCGATTATCCAGGTCTGTGGAAAAACGGCACTTTAAGCCCGCCCCCCTCTGAAAGGCGCTAAAGTCGCGCACACGGGGAGCGGCAGAAGTGCAGCGCTGCTCAAGGTAAGTTTTGCAACATACCTAAATCATGCTGTTGCTTTTCTGGCCGCAATTAAAAAAATCAAAAATAGCTAATCCGTGTGATATTTCTCTAATTAATATAAGACCCAAAGATTCTTATGGTTTTTATTCAGCACCAACCACACTTCCTTCCTTCCCACCATCTCAGAACCTGCCTCATTACATTTAAGACATAGAAACGCTGCAGTTGCTGGGATCTGGAACAAAGAACAAGCTGGTGGACTAACTCAGTGGGCGAGGCAGCATCTGTGGAGACAACTGGATATCTCCCCTTTACACACTCAATCCTGATGCCACATCTCAAACCGATATGTCGACAATCCCTTTGCATCCACAGATGTTCCCTGACTTGCTGAGGTCCTCCAGCAGCTTGTTTTTTGCTCAATACATTTGAGTTGGACCCTCTCTGAGATTGGGCTTTGCAAATGCTCAGAATGATGTTGAGGTTACGAATAGCTGAACTGCAGCCTGCACAGGTATTCAACTCAGCCAAAGTCCCTTAAACTAAACAATTAATATTGAGTGCCACTTCCTGTGACACAGGAAAATCCTTTGTTAACAGTGTACTGGAACGATGTAGTTGAGGATTCTGGCCAGATGGAGATACTGAGGAAGAAACTTCTAAAGTCTCCTCACATTCAGTCACTTCCTCTTCTGTTACCACACTGCAACCATAAAACCAACAGGTTTGTTTCAAAAAAGAGAATACCTTTCGGCCCAAATACAGATGCATTTTCATTTTTAGATCTTTGATCTACTATGCTCTCATCATGCCTTTTAAAGCATCATAACATCAAGGCAATCTAACGACAAAGCAAAACAACTGCAGGTGCTGGAAATCGGAAATAAAAAGCGACAATATGGAATATTTATGGAGATGGAAAATATGGAGAGAAAGGGGTTAACTATTCAGTTCAATGGTTTTTCATCAGTTTGAAAGAGTTAATCGTTTCTCTCTCCAGATCCTATTTGAACTCTGAATATTCCCACCATTTCCTGTTTTGCTTGTATCCTCACTGACAATTATTAAATCATAGTCACAGACCTCCCAAGTGCAGGAAATAGCAAACTTTCCATTTATCAAAATCTTGTCCACCTACTAAGGAACCTACTAAGATAAAATCATCCCTTAGGCACCTCTGCTCCTGTGTAAAAACATGTTCAGTTCTTTTCAGCTAACTATGGTGAATACTGGATTCAATTTGTTTGGGCTATGTTTTAAAAATGAAAGAACCGAGCTCGTACCTGGCTCAACCGCATAAACATCAAAGTCTCTTATGCCTTCTGCTTGAAGGAATTCTTCATCGATGACAAAGTTGCCAGTGAACGATTTTGGCCTGCAGAAAATGGCATAGGCAGCATCAGCCATTATCTCAGGCTTCCTGCACTGGCTGCTCACCTCTGATCCTCCCAGCATGTCCATCGCTGCTGTATGAATTGCTGAAAGTTGTAAAAGTGCAAGAAATGTCTTTTTTTTAAATCTAAAATTGAAACTTACAGGTTAATTCTGTTGTTTGCTAACACAGATCATTACATGAATCAGCAAAGAGATTCACAAGTTTTAGAATATCAAAATATTACAGGGTTCACAGAACAATAAGCAATGGAAAACCAACACAGCAGATCCTAAGGTTAGAGATACAGAGACATACAGCCGGAAAAAGGCTCTTTGGCCCACTGAGTCCACACTGACCATTAAGCACCCTTTTACGCTAACCCAAACCTAACCCATTTTATTCTCATCGCATTCACGCAGATTCAACCAAGTTATCAGACTCTTGAACAGACCTCTCATATGCTGAGGATGTATTCCCAATCTCCCAATCTAATTCATTGCAGCTCTTGTGCTTCTGTAAATCTATACTTTCTCTGCAGTTAGGAGATAATACTCTACTCTACTTCCTTTCTCTTTTGCACCATGCCCAACAAAAAAAAATCTAACCATTTACCCGTGATATTCAATTACATTATCATCTCTAAGCCCCGACCATCATCATCCTGAAGCCTACCATTGACCAGAAACCTAGCTGGACCATACACAGGCATACTATGAGCAACTCACCTCCTGACACCCAAAGCCTTTCAACCATCTACAAGAAAGACCCAAATGCAATGTATTACTCAACAATTGCCTGGATGATGTTCAAAATGGCCAACACCATCGAAGACAAAACAACCCATTTTATTAATACCCCTGCTACCATTCTTTACCATTCAACCCCCGCTCCCTCTGCCAAGGGAAGAGTCGTAGAGTGATACAGTGTGGAAACAGGCCCTTCAGTCCAACTTGCCCACACAATGTCCCAGCTACTCTAGTGCAACTTGCCTACGCTGAGTCCATATCGCTCCAAACCTGTCCTATCCATGTACCTGTCTAACTGTCTCTTAAACGATGGGATTGTCCCAGCCTCAAGTACCTCTCTGGCAGTTTGTTCCATACTCCCACCACTAGAAGACTACTCCTCTAGACTTCCCTCCACACCTCACATCATCAGAATTTGGAAATATATAATTGTTTCTTCATTGTCATTCAGTCTAAATTCAAAGCCTCATGCAACAGAAAGCCAAGAGCAGTTCAAGACATTGTTGCGAGGGAAATTAGAATTGGTAAATGATGGCTGAGCTTGCCAGTGATGCTCAGAATCTTGAAAAAGAAGACACTTTTGACATGCCTTGTAAGGGGCTGAAATTTCGAGATAACTTCTATACTTTCTTTGGAGGAAACAGCACAAATTGGTCTTAAGGATAACGACAGGCAAGAATGTGATTATCATTATTTTTATAAATTGAAATGTCACACTTCACTTATGTCAAATATACATACGCAGATATCATCCTCTATATATATATATATATATATATATATATATAATTCTATATATATATTGATGTAGAATTAAACTATTACTTCCTCCATTTGGACAATCACTCATGTGTGAGTCTGACTTGTTTCCTGGCCAGTTCTCTAGTTTTTAAATTGACTGATTAGGCCAATATGGAATCCACAATCAGCCACAGGTGGGACAGGTGATACGCATCGGGAACAGGTAGGTGGCTTGTCTGGGAGGTAGTACGCACCTTTCACCGTTTTCAATGGGTTTCCTTCTGCTACTGAAGAGTGCAAATGCTCAGTGCCCTCCCAATGCTCCGTGGATCTGGAGGATTTTTCTGAGTTGGCAATGGTGGTATCTCTCCAATACTTTAGGTGCCTATTGTAGGTGGTCCACATCTCTGAACCATATGAATAAGGAGGAATCATTGATGCCCAGTAGACTATTAGGTCTGTGTTGGAGCTGGAGGTCTTAACTTCATTCATTTCCTCAGATACACTGGAGGTTATGGTGAATTTTACCTGCAATGTTTGCCTGTACTAAGGGTAGCTGTATGCTGCACACGAAGAAGTTCGCATTTTCCAGGGTCTCGTCATGCATGTTTATTGTAAGAAGGTACATATATTGGTAAGATTGGTAATTGGTATTTGGTAAGATTACATGCATGACTACTGTCCAGATGTATATTTAAAATATAATGAAGCACCATTTATTAAAAGCTGCACTGAAAGTAACAGGCAGGCATTTAAAAAGGCACTGATCAATAGTGGCTCAACTACTAAAGGACAATATTATCGAACCACATGGATTAATAATTATGCTTCATTACTGTAGCGTACTACCACAGGAAAGCAACGCAGAATAATAATCAGCAAGACATTATGATGTATCATTCATGCTAATTATCAACAACATCAAGTTCTTCCTTCCTCAAGTTCCTCAATTGAAACAATTGCCTTATTTACAACATTTATGATTAATGGACACTCCCAATTTGCAATCAATACTAGACCGATTCCACAATTATTTCAATTCTTATGAACTGCAAATGACAGGAAGCACAGTCTGCCCTTCAAAACACTTATCGTGCCTGCTGTGAGTAATAATACCCAGCTTTCTGAACTCAATCCTGCATAAGCAATCTGCGTATTTCAGAAACAGCAGCAACATCTGAAGTGGGCCAATCCTAAAACTCAATTGTGAAAGCCCAGATTTGTAATTTGTAAATCACAGCACGTGGGCCGAGTAGACTTTAATAACGTAATCCCTCATCACAAACCAGGTTTTGGAGCAGAGATCATTTTTAAAATATTTTGGGAAGAATGGTACATCATGACTACCTATTCGCTAAACCTTTTTTTTACACAGAGGTTGGTGTGTGCCTGAAACGCGATGCTTGGGATGGTGGTTGTAGGTGATACATTAGTGGCATTTGAATGACTTTTAGATAGGCATATGAATGTGCAAGGAATGGAGGGAGAAGGGTTATGTGCAGGTAGATGGTCTTGCCATCATGTTCAGCAAAGGCATTGTGGAAGCAAAGGCCTGTTCTTGTGCTGTTCTGTTCTACGTTCCATGAAAGGATTTTGGACAGGATGTATTAATTGTGTCTAAGTATTTATATGACACATGTACCTCAGACGAACAAACCATCTGGCCCATCTTCACTACACTATGCCAGTGCTTTTGCTCAAATATGACCCTTCATCGACCTGACCCTTTAATCAACCCTTCCACAGTATCTCTTTATTACTCTGTTATTAGCATGCTGTCCTTAGGTAACAACGAGTTCCATTTTTACCAACGTCCCATGTCAATTTTCTTCTTAAGTCGGAAAATACACAACACTCACTTGACACTGTAGTCATACCTCCACAGTATTGTAATGAATGGCATCAGAAGCACATAAGACTGAAAATAAATAATAATTGCTAATAGTGGAGACAAAGAAGCAACTAGTTCTGCCATTCATAGGGACAAATATATATACGTACGTAGGACATTTTAATTTAATGACATTACGGGAGTTATTTCCTAAGTTGGGTGTCTGTTACCCAGGGACAACCTTTAGACTTTACTGTAGGCTTTAGAGTATCTCATTTTTCTCCATATGGATTCCTACCCTAGGCTGGACTACAACATAAACTAAAAAAGTATTAAATATTCAACCATTCAACCAGCAATACAAAATAATGGTTTAAAAAAAAATCAAAATCAAGGTATGCTTACCAGTTTTTGGCCACAAAGCATTAACAGCAATTTCTCCCATGAATTCCTCAGCCATACCCAGAACACACATCGACATCCCATATTTAGCCATGGTGTACGCTGAGATGGAGAGAAAACCTTAATCAGTCCCTGAAGGCCAGACAAAATAAATCCATCTCATTCTTCAGGTAGTTTCTAGTTGAAACTGAAAGATCAACGAATTACATGATTGAAGGGCATCTATGTTGATCCATAGTGCCTCCATGTTTTAAAGGTGCCAAGCAATTCTTCTTCCATCGGAGCCCTACAATTGTTTACATTCTTAATTACACATATCCATTTGAATTTGGAATTTTTTTTGATTCTGCTTCCCACAATCTGACAATTCATGCTGAACCCAAATAAACCAATTGCTCAACAAACATTGCTATACACGCAGCTGACTCTTCGAAAACTTTTAATGTCAGTGGAAAAAACTGCTTTATCCTCCATGATCTTGAAGCACAAGATTAATTTTCCCCTTAACTCTATTTGTCTTAATGACACCAATCTCAGGTTTTCCTTGTGAACACATGTCCTGCTCACCACAGTGATTCTTGAACCAGACCGGGTTCATGTTGAGAGGTGGACTCAAGTTCAGGATGTGGCCATTTGCACTCTTTTTCAAGTAAGGAATGCATAATTTGGACCTAAGACAGAAAAGAAAAACGAGCACATTACAATGCAAAATAATTCAGCCGGTTTTTACAAAAGTATCTTTGCAGATGACATTTATGAGCCAAGGCCACCTTTTACCCTTGTTTTGCATTCACAAGATACCTTTTCCAATCCCTCACCTGCTTCCTAATCAATTAGCTCATGCTCCCCAGACCTGTAATATTTAACCATGAACCGTCCCTACTACCTGCCGAAGGAATTCACCTCAACTTTCCTGACAGCAGACTACATCCCTCCCCATGTCAGCCTTGAGCCAAACCACCTCAAAAGCCTGGTTATTGTAGTTGGGCACTTCAGTCAAGCCAACCTCAAGAGCAACTTACCAAAATACTGAATGAATGAAGGAATGAAACATGGTATACACAGTATCTGCGCCAGGTCCCCTTTTATTCTACCCCTCCCCCACCCCCACCCACAGCAGTCCCCCCACGCCGGGTCCCCATTATTCTGCCCCCCCCCCCCACGCCGGTCCTCCTTTCTATCGTCCCTCGGCAGCGGAGTCCTCACTTCCACGTGTCCTCACTTCCTTGTCCGTCGATCGCCCCCGTCCACCTCCACGGCGACCTATTCACTATCGCTGCCGGCTCCTCTCCAGATCCCTCCGTGGAGCCAACCCAGGCCCAAGCCGCGGGTTCCGACTCGTGTGGACTATGGCCTCACCGACTCTGCCTGCCGCCGGGATCATCATCAGATCATCATCAAAGTCTATCAGCATGCTTCTTGCCCCACCAGGGGCTAGAACGCCCTCGACCATCCATAAGAAACACCTACCGATCCATTCCCTGGCTACATTTCGGGAAAACTGACCGTCTAGCTGTGCTTTTATTCCCTTCCTACAAATAAAAACTGAAGTAGGAAGATCTGATACAGAAAGTTGTTCAGTGCTGGTCTGCGGAGACAGATGACATCCTAAGCAACTCTTTAAGAGTCAATGGACTGGTCCATATTCAGGAATTCTGCAACCAAGCTGAATCAGTATGCTACTGCGTGACTGACTTCATCAGCAAGTGTGTAGAGGATTGTGTGCCGAAGTTGACAATCCGAGTGTTCCCTAAGTGGAAAACCATGGATGAAATGTGAGGTACATTCCCAAGTGAAGACCAACACCACTGCATATACGTCAAATGATCCCAAGCAGTACAAGAAAACCTGCTACAATCTTTGCCAATCCATCAGGAATACCAAGAGACAATACTGGCACAAACATGTCTCACTGTAATGATTTGGACACCCGTAGACTATGGCAAGGCCTGAATACTATAACTGGCTACAAAGCAAAGTCAGCCAACATCGCTGGTGATAGTGTGACCCTCCATGATAAACTGAGTGCTTTCTATGCTCAATTTGACCAGAAGGCCAACGAACGATGACATCCGTCCTGTCAAACACGTATGTCTTTTCCCAGGGTCACCATTGCAGAAGTTAGACCGGCCTTCCTGAGGTTGAATCCACAAAAAGCAACTGGCTGGGTCAGAGTCCCTGGCCGCATCCTTAGGAATCGCATGGACCTACAAGCAGGAATGTTCACAGACATTTTAACCTCCCCAACACTGTTCATAAGTTCATAAGTGATAGGAGTAGAATTAGGCCCTTTGGCCCATCAAGTCTACTCCGCAATTTAATTATAGCTGATCTATCTTTCCCTACTAACCCCATTCTCCTGCCTTCTCCCCTTAACCCCTGCCACCCATGCTAATCCCTTTTCTGTGGTACCCACCTGCTTCAAGAAGACCACTACCAATCTGGTGTCGAAGAAAAGCAAGATCTGATGCATAAATGACTACCGTCCAGTGACCATAATATCCACCATTATAAAATACTTTGAGAGGCTGATTATGGAACACATTAAATCCAGCCGAGCATTCAATCTTAACCTACTGAAGTTCGCCTACCGCCATAATAGATTCCCTGGAATACCTGCATAAGAGGTACAGTGCCGTCCATAATGTTTGCGACAAATACCCATCATTTATTTATTTCCCTCTGTACTCCAATTTGAGATTTGTAATGGAAAAAATCACATGTAGTTAAATTGCATTGTCAGATTTCATTAAAGGGTATTTTTATACATTTTGGTTTCACCATGTATAAATTACAGCTGTGTTTATACATAGTCCCCCCCCATTTCAGGGCACCATAATGTTTGGGGCACATGGCTTCACAGGTGTTTGTAATTGCTCAGGTGTGTTTAATTGCTTCCTTAAGGGGCTGTCCCACTGCGGCGACCTAATCTGTGAGTTTAGAAGAGTTTGCCCTCAACTCAAACTCGCAGCATGGTCGACATGTGGTCCTAGGAGGTCCTATGAGGTCACTGGAACTCTCCTTCATGCTCGAGGGAAGTTCCCGCATACTCGCTGCTCATTGGTTGAGGAAAATTTTTCAGCATGTTGAAAATGTTTTCTCGAGTAAACATTGGTCGACATGGTTCTGTTGAACTCGTAGTGCAGTGTAGTGGGATCGCTATGTCGTTATATGCAGTCGAGGGCAGCCGTAGGCAATTTCGTTCACTGACCGGGCAATTTAATTGGCTCATTTGGTTTTCAGGACCATGGAAAACTGACTGGTAATGTAAAATGCCCGCTAAACTTTATTATAAGTTGTCTGACTTCTTAAAAGTGTCTCCACTCCTTCTCCCCCCCACCCCCCCCCATATCTCCCCTCCCTCCTCCCCGCTCTCTAAAGGACTTACTGTATACTGTGCAGCTGTCTTTTACCTTCCTGTTCATCGCAAATGTGAATTTCAGACAGCGCTCCCCCGCATTCCCTGGCCCCCGCCTTTGCGATGTGTTTGTGTGTATGTGTGTGTGTGTGCGGTCGGTCAATCCAGCTTGCGGTTTCATCACTGACGGTCGATCCAGCTCGAGGTTTTTCAGGCGAGTGCGAGAAGACAGTCGCTGAAAGATCGCGTCAGTGGGACAGGCCCTTTAATGCAGGTATAAGAGAGCTCTCAGCACCTAGTCTTTCCTCCAGTCTTTCCGTCACCTTTGGAAACTTTTATTGCTGTTTACCAACATGAGGACCAAAGATGTGTGAATGAAAGTGAAAGAAGCCATTATGAGACAGAGAAACAAGAATAAAACTGTTAGAGACATCAGCCAAACCTTAGGCTTACCAAAATCAACTGTTTGGAACATCATTAAGAAGAAAGAGAGCACTGGGGAGCTTACTAATCGCAAAGGCAGGCCTAGGAAGATCTCCATAGCTGATGACAGAAAATAATTATCTCTATAATAAAGACATTTCCACAAACACCTCGTCCGACAGATCAGAAACATTCATCAGGAGTCAGGTGTGGATTTGTCAATGACCACTGTCCGCAAAAGACTTCATGAACAGAAATACAGAGGCTACACTGCAAGATGCAAACCACTGGTTAACTGCAAAAATAGGATGGCCAGGTTACAGTTTGCCAAGAAGTACTTAAAAGAGCAACCACAGTTCTAGAAAAAGGTCTTGTGGACAGATGAGATGAACATTAACATATCAGAGTGATGGCAAGAGCAAAGTATGGAGGAGAAGGAACTGCCCAATATCCAAAGCATACCACCTCATCTGTGAAACACGGTGGTGGGGGTGTTATGGCCTGGGCATATATGGCTCCTGAAGGTACTGGCTCACTTATCTTCTTTGATGATACAACTGCTGATGGTAGTAGCATAATGTTCAAACAAATGCCTCAAAACTCATTGGCCGGCGGTTCATTCTACATCAAGACAATGATCCCAAACATACTACTAAAGCAACAAAGCTAAAAAATAGTCATTTCTTGAATGGCCACGTCAATCACCCGATCTGAATCCAATTGAGCATGCCTTTTATATGCCTTTTATATGCTGAACAGAAAACTGAAGGGGACTAGCCCCCAAAACAAGCATAAGCTAAAGATAGCTGCAATTCAGGCCTGGCAGAGCATCACCAGAGAAGACATCCAGCAACTGGTGATGTCCATGAATCGTAGACTTCAAGCAGTCATTGCATGCAACAAAATATTAAACATGACTACTTTCATTTACATGACATTGCTGTGTCCCAAACATTATGGTGCCCTGAAATGGGAGGACTATGTATAAATACTGCTGTAATTTCTACATGGTGAAACCAAAATGTATAAAAATGGCCATTATTAAAGTCTGACAATGTACACTTTAACCACGTGTGATTTTTTTCTATTACAAATCTCAAATTGTGGAGTACAGAGGCAAATAAATAAATGATTGGTCTTTGTCCCTCACATCATACTCTTATTCATAGACTACAGCTCTGCTTTCAATTTCTTTATCCCAACCAAGCTCATATCCATACTCTTAGAACTTGGAATCAGCACTCCCTTCTGCAGCTGGATCCTCGACCTCCTGACCAAAAGACCACAATCAGCTAGGACATGTGACAAATCATCCTGTACGATAATCCTCAACACTGGTGCCCCGCAAGGTTACGTTCTCAGCTCCCCTACTATACTCGTGAATCACTCATGACTGTGAAACCAAATACCAATCCAAATCAATTTACAAATTTGTGATAACACCACTGCTGTGAGCTGGATCTCAAATAATGATGAGACGGAGTAGAAAAAGGAAATTTGGAATCTTGTAACCTGGTGTCAAGGCAACAACCTCTCTCTCAATGTCAGCAAGACAAAGGAGAATGCGGTCAACTTCAGGATGCGAAGCGGTACACACACACCGGTATATATGATGGTCCCGAAGTAGAGATGGTTGAAAGCTTCGTTCTGAGGAATAAATATCACCAGCAATTTGTCCTGTACCAGCTACATCGACACAATGGCTAAGAAAGCACAGCAATGCCTCTACTTCCTTATTAAGCTTAGGAAGTTTGGCGTGTCTCCAACAACCCTCACCAACCTCTACAGATGCGCTGTAGAAAGCATTCTATCAGGATACAGCATAGTTTGGGAGCAAATTCAACCAACACCGCGAGAAATTGCCCAGAGTTGTGGACGCAGTCCAGACAATCACACAAACCAAACTCCCTTCCATTGATTCCATCTACACTTCACGCTGCCTCAGCCAAGGTCACCAGTATAATCAAGGACAAGTCTCACCCCAGATACTCCCTCTTCTCCCCTCTCCCATCAAGCAAGACGTACAAAGTTTTGAACATGCATACCTCCAGATTTAGTTTCTTCCTAGCGGACCTTAGGGACCTTCGAACTAACACTTAGCGGACAATTTTGGACTAAGCTTTATACCCTTTATCCTGTATCTGTGCACAGTGGACGGTTTGATTGTAATCATGCATGAGGGGGGATCTTATTGAAACATATAAAATTATAAAAGGACTGGACAAGTTAGATGCAGGAAAAATGTTCCCAACGTTGGGTGAGTCCAGAACCAGGGGCCACAGTCTTAGAATAAAGGGGGGGTCATTTAAGACTGAGCTGAGAAAAAACTTTTTTACCCAGAGAGTTGTGAATTTATGGAATTCCCTGCCACAGAGGGCAGCGGAGGCCAAATCACTGGATGGATTTAAGAGTTGGGTAGAGCTCTAGGGGCTAATGGAGTCAAGGGATATGGGGAGAAGGCAGGCACGGGTTATTGATAGTGGACGATCAGCCATGATCATATTGAATGATGGTGCTGGCTCGAAGGGCCGAATGGCCTCCTCCTGCACCTATTTTCTATGTTTCCATGCATAGTCTTTCCGTTGACTGGATAGCACCCGACAAAAAGCTTTTCACTGTACCTTGATACACGTGACAATATTAACTAAACTAATTACCTAAACTGGACTAACAATCTCAGAAAGTCCTAAAGCACTTTACAGCCAGTGAATTACTTCTGAAGTGTGCTTACTATCATAATGTGAAAAATACAGAGGCAGGTATCTAAGATAATGAAAGAGAATTAGGACACAATGTTCTGGAAACAGAGAAGCAAATATCTTACATTATGAAAGAGAATTGGGGCACAACGTTCTGGAAACAGAGAGGCAAATATTTCAGGTTATGAAAGAAAATTGGGGCACAATGTTCTGGAAATATGATTACAACACACAGTCAAGAAACAAATCTTATTTTACCCAGAATATTTCAATGTTGATAAAATTATTAATCATACAAAGTTACAGGACAAATATGATAATGATAAGCTGTCAAATGGATCTTCACTAAACAAACATATTGTTTCTAGAACACTTCCATTGTGACGAGAGCAAATCCCATCCATCAAAATAAGGATCCACTAACCAGCTATAAAAACAAGTTCCAAACAAATACAGTTGCTTGCATTTGCAAAATTTTTCATACCCCTTGAACTTTTCCACATTTTGTCACGTTACAACCACAAACACAAATGTATTTTATTGGGATTTTATGTGATAGACCAACACAAAGTGGCGCATAATTGTGAAGTGATTGCGAGGGAAAATGATACATGGTTTTCACATTTTTTCAAATAAAAAACTGAAAAGTGTGGCGTGCAAAAGTATTCAGCCCCCTTTACTCTGATACCCCTAAATAAAATCCAATGCAACCAATTGTCTTCAAAAGTCACCTAATTAGTAAACAGAGTCTACTTGTGTGTAATCTAATCTCAGTATAACAGGGCTGCCAACCCTCACGCTTTCAGTGTGAGAATCATGCCTTGGAGCTATTTCTCACGCCCTCACGCTCATGACCGAGTTCTCATGCTGAGTTCAATCCCTGCGCCAGTTTGTCCCTTTGCGCCAGCTGCCAACGATCTGTGCGGTCTGGGGAAGAGCGTCGGTTGACGGCTGTGAGTAACGTTGTGTCTCTTCTCTTTTCTTTGTCGAATGTGCAGCTGCCGCCAACCAGGTGAAGCAGTTGTCAAACATGGGGGGGGGGGGGGGTGGCGACGACGACCACAACGAGGCCAAACATCTAGGACACAGGGCCCGTAACCCGAAAAACCGCGGGGTTTTTTTCAATTCATTTTCGCGGGTCCCGACTTGGAACAGAAGCCACGATCACCCCCTCTCCTCAACACTAGCGAGCAGCAGCAACAGCAACGCTCTCACTGCAAGTTGCTTCAATTAAACCTTTCTCTCTTCCTTCTTCCCCCCCCCCTCTTCTCCCTCTCAATACCTTCCCCGCCCACCACTCATTCTGTTGCGGGTGAGCCGACCTGGGAACGGCAGCCAGTCCCTGGGCACGCAGAATGCCAACTTGATCAGTATGGACAAATTGGGCCAGCCATGTACATGTTGTATAACTGACTCTGTGCTGATCTGAATGGGCTTAGAATTACCATTTAAGCAAAATTGTCCTCACTTTCCCCATTTTGATTCTTGAGATTAATATCCCTTTGCTCTGTTAACAGCATTAAAGTACTTATGAGGTAGAGTCAGGAAAGGGAACATGTTATTTTTTTTTAGTTTGCTTTAATTTGTTAGTTGATTTTTTGTTGACTGCCATAATTTCTGAAATAGTCTTAAAGTAACTTAACTGTTATAAAGCAGTAATAAGTGATTTTTGTCCAAACAATTGGAACTTGCATCAAATGTTTGAATTATTAGCAAGGTTGCCAACTCTCACGCATTGAGCATGAGATCCGTGCATTTCACAACATTTTCATGCTCTCACGCTGATCACAAAATTATATAATGAGAATAGAACCTGTTTTGCTTAACAAATAGTGTAGGAAGGAATTGCTGATGCTGGTTTAAACTGAAGATAGACACTGAAAACTAGAAAAACTCAGCAGGACAGGCAGCGTCTCTGGAGAGAAAGAATGGGTGGTGTTTCGAGTCAAGACGTTCAGCCTGAAGAGGTTGAAAACCAGCTATAAAACTCAATGACTGGACATGTGTGTTATCCAACTAAGGGCAGAAATCAGAATCATGTGTTCATCTTTATTCACGTGACACCATAATAAATATATTACAGAAAAAATAATTTAATGGGGTGGCACGGTGGTGCAGCGGTAGAGTTGCTGCCTTACTACCACATGGGGTTTCTCTGGATATTCCGGTTTCTCCCATATCCGAAAGAAGTGCAGGTTTGTAGGTTAATTGGCTTCTGTAAATTGGCCCTGGCTTGATGGATGTAATTGGCGTGTTATAGATTGCTGGTATGTGTGGACATGATGGGCGGAAGGGCCTGTTTCCATATATATTTTTACATATATATCTTAATTTCATTGAACCATATATGATTGAATATGTGGCATTATTTTTGTCTTGTTTCTATATTCAAAGGGTAAGGTTGAAACCGTCTGAAGAAGGGTTTCGGCCCGAAACGTTACCTATTTCCTTCGCTCCATAGATGCTGCCACACCCGCTGAGTTTCCCCAGCAATTTTGTCTACCTTCGATTCTCCAACATCTGCAGTTCCTTCTTGAACAAGGTTGATTGATTTATTTGTGCAGAACAGTGATGGAAGTCTGACTTTTCCTTTGTTTCTCTGAGTTTTTCTCTATATATATGCATAACAGCATGAATATAATCTGATTTCTCTACATGAATGTAGTCATTCATGCGCTGCATCTGGTGAGCAGAGCCTGGCTCTATCGTGGAATGTAATTAGGAATGTAATTTAGCCTAACCTTATTCATACCTAATACAATTTGAAGCATAAATGTAGCATCCAAGTGTAAGTTAAAAGACCCACTACAGTATCCACCAGATTGGACAATTTCAAGCTGAAAAATGTAAACGCTCCTTACCGTGGGAAGGGGAACACCCTGCTGCCCCTGCTGCCCCCACCCCCCGGTCGCTACGCTCCCTCGCAATTTCTCACTCTCAACTCTCACCCAATGTTGGCAGCCATGGTATAAATACAGCTGTTCTATGAAGGCCTCAGAGGTTTGTTAGAGAACATTAGTGAACAAACAGCATCATGAAGCCCAAGGAACACACCAGACAGGTCAGGGATAAAGTTGTGGAGAAGTTTAAAGCAGGGTTAGGTTATAAAAGAAAATCCCAAGCTTTGAACATCTCACGGAGCACTGTTCAATCCATCATCCGAAAATGGAAAGAGTATGGCACAACTGCAAACCTACCAAGACATGGCCGTCCACCTAAACTGACAGGCCGGGCAAGGAGAGCATTGATCAGAGAAGCAGCCAAGAGGCCCATGGTAACTCTGGAAGAGCTGCAGAGATCCACAGCTCAGGTGGGAGAATCTGTCCACAGGACAACTATTAGTCGTGCATTCCACAAATCGGGCCTTTTGTGGAAGAGTGGCAAGAAGAAAGCCATTGTTGAAACAATGCCATAAGAAGTCCCGTTTGCAGTTTGCCACAAGCCATGTGGGGGACACAGCAAACATGTGGAGGAAGGTGCTCTGGTCTGATGAGACCAAAATTGAACTTTTTGGCCTAAATGCAAAACGCTATGTGTGGCAGAAAACTAACACTGCACATCACCCTGAACACACCATCCCCACTGTGAAACATGGTGGTGGCAACATCATGCTGTGAGGATGCTTTTCTTCAGCAGGGACAGGGAAGCTGGTCAGAGTTGATGGGAGTATGGATGGAGCCAAATACAGGGCAATCTTGGAAGAAAACCTGTTAGTCTGCAAAAGACTTGAGACTGGGGCGGAGGTTCGCCTTCCAGCAGGACAACAACCCTAAACATACAGCCAGAGCTACAATGGAATGGTTTAGATCAAAACATATTCATGTGTTAGAATGGCCCAGTCAAAGTCCAGACCTAAATCCAATTGAGAATCGCTGGCAAGACTTGAAAATTGCTGTTCACAGACGCTCTCCATCCAATCTGACTGAGCTTGAGCTATTTTGCAAAGAAGAATGGGCAAAAATGTCAGTCTCTAGATGTGCAAAGCTGGTAGAGACATACCCCAAAAGACTTGCAGCTGTAATTGCAGCGAAAGATGGTTCTACAAAGTATTGACTCAGGGGAGCTGAATACTTTTGCACGCCACACTTTCCAGTTTTTTGGAAACCATGTATCATTTTCCTTCCACTTCACAATTATCCACCACTTTGTGTTGGTCTCTCGCATAAAATCCCAATAAAATACATTTACGTTTGTGGTTGTAACATGACAAAATGTGGAAAAGTTCAAGGGATATGAAAACTTTTGCAAGTCACTGTATATGAAAGGGAATAAAAAAGTGATATTTTAAACAAATAGAAACATTTACATTAAAATTAGGCAACAAAAAATACCATAATGTCTCTATCCATTTAGGAAATCTTTAAAGAAACTCAATAACCCTCATCAGCTAACATGACCTTCCCCCCTGGAATTTCCTTTCCAAACCCCTTCCGCCTCTTTCACTTTCGTTCCATAGTCAATGCAATTACATTTATTTCATGTAATTTTCGCAATGTAATCTATCATTTTAAATCATTCTATTATTGCATTGTTCATGAAGGTTTTACCTAACTGTGTCCTAACTCCAACTGAACTTTTCCTATCTGTGTCCTAACTCCAACTGAACCTCCCTATGACTTCTCATTCCCCCGCCTCCATTTTGGTTACTTCCTGACACCAGAATACCAATTAAGCAATCTCTTGAATTTAAAAAAAAAATCACATCATCTGTCCAAACATCTCCTTCAGTTTCTTAATGACAGTTTTTGCTTAATTTTTCCACGAAATGCCTTGAGATATTTTATAGTATTTATCAATATTTAAGTTTGCCAGTGAAAAGTATATTGATCACATGATTGACAATGTGGAAAAAAGTTCTGTGATAAACAAGACAATGGACTGATCAAGTAGGCAACTGGGCTCAGTTAAGGAATACATATGGGATGGGCAAGTGAATACATGCTATATGTTTGGATATTGAGAAGTGTATGGGAGTAGGAACATCCAGGAAACTGTGACTACAGATTCCCCAAAGTAGCAGGAAAGGTGGCTAAGAACCACATGTGATTCTTGACTTCTTTGGCTGAGTAACAGAATATAAGAGCAGGGAGGTCACATTGAAATGGTATAGCAGATTAATTCAATTACGGGTTGCGTACTACATTTAAAATTATGAGGGGAACAGACAGTGTGAATGCACAGAGTTTTTTACCCAAGGTTGTGGAATTAAAAGCCAGATGACATTGGCTTAAGTTGAGAGGGGGCACGATTTAATAGGAACTATAGGGGTAACTTCTTCACTCAAGCGGGTGGTGGATATATGGATCGAGCTGCCAGAGAAGGAATTTGGGACAGATACTATAGCAACATTTAGAAACACCCAGACAGATATGCGGCTAGGAAAGGGTTGCAGGGATATGGGCAAAACACAGGCAAGTGGGACTGAGCTAAGATGGGGCATCTTGGTCGGCATGGACAAGTTGGGCCGAAGGGCATGGTTTTGTGCTGTATGACTCCATGAATATTGGCTACTTTGTGTCTTCACACCCTTCCTGTAAAGTGAATTCATATTGTTCATGGTGATGGCAGGAGTGAGGTCACATTGGGGATTCGCATTCGATTTGGCCGATTGGGGGGATGCGGTGGTAGAAGGGCTACAACCGATTGGCGGGGAGGGAGGGTGGTGCCTGTCCCTTTATTGAGGAAAACTAATTGTGAATTCTGAAATGTGGAAAGCAGTAATACGCTTAGCAGCGTCTACACTGCCAGAACCCGAAATAAAAGGAAAAAAGGAAAAAGGAGGTCACATTGGAAAGTTACAAGATGTTGCCAGGATTGGACACACAGGTGTAAAGAAATAGTGACCGGGGTAGCTTGCTTTCTTTAGCAGTGAGGATGCCGAGTAGAAATTTAATTGAGGCAAAGAAAATTCTGAGAGGTTTGGATGGGCTGAATAGGACAGACCTATTTTCCTCAAAAGCAACTGCAATGAAAAAGAGAGTGAAATCAAAAGTAAAAAAGTAAAAGTAAATGGGTTGAGGCGTCAGAGGTTATGGGGAGAAGGCAGGAGAATGGGGTTGGGGGGGGAGATAGAACTGCCATGATTGAATGGTGGAGTAGACTTGATGGGCCGAATTACCTAATTCTACTCCTATCACCTATGACCTTATGAGGCAAAAATTGTTCCAAAGCGTCTAGTGGGGTTCTGAAATCCTTCTCAAAATAGTGGTGGATGCAGAAATCCTGCAGTACTTATAATGGCTCTGATGGAAGATCGGAGATCTCAAACATTAACCGTTTCTCTCTCCACACACAACAGACAATCTGGCATTGTTTTATTTCACATCTTTTGTGTTGCTTTGATGAACTAAAAATAAGGGAACCAAAGTGACTGCAGGCTGTGAGCGGGGAAGTGGAGTATGTCTCACATCCTTTGTCAACCACACAAACCGAGTGGGATAAATGGCCTTCCTCTCTGCCATAAATGTCAACAACTGTGAATGGAAGTTGTTGAAGATTTTTGCTATCAAGGTTCCTCCCTTGACTGCTTAAAAAATAGTCCCTTTCTTCAAGAAAAGATCGCCATATGTCTGCTTAACTTCTTTTACCAAACAGCAGAACTATTTTAACAAGTCGTGCAGGATTATTCATGCCCACCCTCTTCCTACACAGCTCCTCGAGATCAAGGATGACAAAGGACTGATCATGTGGGCAAGCGGAGTTAAACTTTGGGATGTTTCATTTCTTGAGGGAGGCTTTGACCACATCCTTGGATCTCTTCCCACGACAGAGATTGGAACAGTGTCTGTTTTGTCAGTCTCGTGTCAGCGTGCAAGTGACATGGCCTGCCCTAAGTAGCTAACTGTGGACAGCTAGGGCATCATGCCCAGGATGTAAGTCTCAAAGAAGGCGATGACTGGCTCACTTACCCTTCTGGTCAATTTGAAGGACTGTGCAGAGACAATATTGATGGTGTTTTTCTCATGTTTTGAGTGGCTGGCTTTGTGTAATGCATATCTCAAAAGCATATAAAAGGGCAGGGATAATGGCTGCATAGAGGACCAGGGGTGAGATATAGATCTTCAAATTATATTTTCCTTAACTGAACAAAGGATGAGCTACCAAAATGACACAAAGTAGTAAAATCGGAAGTGTTTTTAGAATGATGTATTTAACAAGATACTACTGATTTCCCAGTTGGGTTGGAGCTTTTTTTAATTAACTTTCAAGCATCTTCAGCAACGAAGTTTAAAGGGCCTGTTCCAATTGGCCATCATTTACGTGACAGGCCGGTAGTGAATGAACCACGACGGTCGCGCGCGTCATCATGCATCCGCACAGCCGTCTGGAGCGCGTGACGTCATTTGAAGATAGACACAAAATGCAGGAGAATTCAGCGGGACCGGCAGCATCTCTGGAGAGAAGGAATGGATGATGTTTCGGGTCTTAAAGGCCCTGTCTCACGGTGCGAGTCCACCCAAGAGTGACCCCAAGTGAAAGAAAAAAAACGGACTCGTGGTTATGCACGAGATTCAAAGTTTATGGTCAAGTTTTTAACCGAGTTCCCACGGGCATGTTTTTATACGATGTGCCAAGGTGCTCTCCCATGTTACCAAGTTCCTCTCCCGTTACACTTGAGCCAACCGTGAATGAAGGTATGTTTTAATAAAGCAACAATGTTAAAGAAAACATCTCCATCCTGTGGCTTTGAGTTAAAGATAGATATCAGCGCGGCTGCATCTATTAATATGACCTACAGAGGGAAAATGCGCATCAGATTGTTGGGAGACGGAGCTCAGGGTTCGCCTCCTGAGCTGCTTTGGTCCCCAGGCGTGAGGGAGGTTGGGGAGGGTGGGCGTCATTAATCTGTCTGGGGTGACAAGTCTCTTGGGTTAGGAGTGGTGTGCAAGGGAGTGGTGTGCAAGGGAGGCATAATTCCCTCCGATCTCTCTGAAGCCCCGGACGAGAACAAAGGAAACCTATCTTGCCAGCGCGTACAAGCCCTTTGTATATTCGGGTCTCGACCCGAAACGTCACCTATCTCCTTACTCCTTCACTCCTTAGATGCTGCTGCACCCGCTGAGTTTCTCCAGCCTTTTGTGTACCCCCGTTGTATATAACTTTGCTGCTGACGTGCACACCCACTCTCTCTCCCTCTCTCTCTCTCTCTCTCTCTCTCTCACTGCAGCTCAGAGCCCAACCTCGTCATCCTATAGTGGTAACATTCACATCGGGTCCCCTCCACACCCACACCCCCTCTCTCCGACACACACCCCCCACAAGGCAACAGGCAGCGTGAGAGACAGAGAGTTTGTAGGGTGTTAGTTTTGTATAAGGATTTATTATTAAATTATCAGCCAAAGTCAGATTTACTTATTTTAAACGAAGTTTGGAGTGCTTGACAATACTTTTTTTTCTCTTTGCGCTCGTTTTCAGAAAGGGTTCAGACCCCGCTTAGCTCGTTGCCCCCTTTGAACCAAGCCCTGCGAGAGGGAGGGAGGGAGGGAAGGTGTGAGTGAACAAGAGCGCCGAGGAGGAGAGGGAAATAGGGGGGGGGGGGTGGGTGGAGGAGAAATAGGGAAGAAGTTAGTTGTTCAGATCAGAAACCTGTAGGCTGGGAGCCATAATGGTGAAGAGCACACCCAGTTCTTCTGAGGAGTGCATAAGAGACATCGATCCGAAGCAATGTTCCTCTAGAACTATAACTGAAACCGTGTCCACATCACCTCCTCTTGGTCGGACCGCAACACCAAATCTATGCGTCAGGAAAATCCATTGATTCATCTCCATGGTTTTTATAGCTAATTTTCCAATAAATAACTGCAGTAATCACCCCCAGAAAGGGTAGGATAGGGCTGAAGCCCAGTGTTTAGACGTTGGAATGTTTTTTTTTTATCATTCTAATAGAATGATTTTCCACTCCTGTGGTAATTAAACCTTTTTTTTCACTCCTAGTTTTTTTAACATATTTTTAGGATATACATTATATATAAAAGTGTACACATGGGAAAATAAGACGAAAATTACCAAAAAGCAAAGAATATTTAGTCTAGGGTGAATTAAATTTTGTGATTAAGACTCGAGCGTGAATGGCACTGAAATAATTTAAAGAGTTCCCACGGTAGACTCACGATTCACTAAGTTAAACGCACGGGCCCTACGTTCTTACAACGAGTCTAAATGTTTCAGTTTTAATCTTGAACACTAAATTTGACTCGTGGAAAAAGTCAAACATGTTTGACTTTTTTCACGAGTTCACAAGTTTCACGGGTACCTGCCGTTAGCGCCACGAGTGGACAAGTTGATCGCGCGAGGTCCGACGTTCCGGCTACGTTGGCTGTACGTGATCACCACGAGTGAAAACTCGGGGTCACTCGTGGGCCAACTCGCAACGTGAGACAGGGGTTTAACTCTTCTTCAGTCTCAACCCGAAACGTCACCCATTGCTTCTCTCCAGAGCTGCTGCCGGTCCCGCTGAGTTACTCCTGCATTTTGTGTCTATCTCCAATCGTCTAGGCCCCGCTCCGGGAATAGGAGTGGGGGTGGATTTGGATCCACAACGTCGGTGAGCCCCAGGCTGAGCTCGGCGATCACTTGCCTGCTTCTGCTGCTGTTGAAGGTGATGCGTTGCACCGCGCCAGGGTGTCCCACTTGCCCGTCATTTACGCGACAGGCCGGTGGCGCGTGAAGATTTCATACAGAACAAAATCCTGGAGCGATGCTGCGCGCAACTCCACACTCCTCCATGCCACTCCATGCGCCCGTCCCGTGCTACCCACACGCTACCAGGTCGCGTAAATGGCATGCAAATAACGGCCGTGGGACAGGCCCTTAAGTATATTTTTGTCACATTTACCGAGATGCAGTGAAAAGCATTATTTTTCATGCTATCCAATCAAATCACATAATACTATACTTAAATACAATCAAACCACACTCAATTGTAAAAGATAGAACAAAGGGAAAGATACAGAGTGCAACATGTAGTTTTCAGTATTAACAGTTCCAGAGACAAATGTCCACCCTGAGGTAGAATCGTACAATAATTGACTCACATCATTAGAGTGAATGCTTTTATCTGTAGTATCAGCAGTAGGTAAGTGCATGGGTACTATTTTATGGGTAATATTGCCTCTTAAGGTTTACTTCTGCAGATGCTTGCATTTGGGTATTGCTGAAAGATCCAAGAATAGTCGAAACTAGATTGAAGACAGGGAAAAAAAGCTGCCATCTTGCACCTTTTTAGAGCAGAAGCACTATCTTAATTGGAGGGAAAATGGCTACATTTATAATGCACCTTTCACATGTTGACATTCTAAGATGATTCACGGCCAAGAGACCAATACATCTTTGTATAATAATCATGGGATATGTAGTGCAGGGAATGGGCTTTGAATGGCGAGCAGGCACAAGGGCATAAATCCATACTTTTGCTTCTATTACAAATATTCTTACAGTTTAATATGATGAAATGCAATAGTAGTGGACTCCAGCAAAAGACCCACTCAAAAAAAGCAAAATTCTTCAGACTTCGTTTGGTTGATCGTGTTTTCAGTCTACCTGATCTATCATACATATCCTCTATTATGTTTCCTCATTAAGTAGTTGTTGTGGAGTTACAATGAACATAACAGCACATTCAATTTTACTTCGGAGTCACGTGAGTGATTCCGTGAAGAAGGCCCGCCAGGCCGTATGCGCAGCATTACGTCAGCCGCATTGGCGCAAGCACCAGTCTGGCAGGACACAGCTCTTGCCATGGTAAGTTAAACTTAAAAGGAAAGTTTGGTTTTTTACTTGCCAGGGGTTTTTAGGCAGGAGCCTCTTTTTACAATGGTTTTTCCTGCCAGTTTCGCAGCCCGACAAGTTGCTGGTAATGGACTGTGGGGAAATTCCAGTCCGACCGCAACTGCGGATAAACCGGCAAAATTGATCGGGTTGCGAGATAAGGAGCCGCTAACAGTGCTCCTGTTAAAACGTAAAAACGGCCGGAAATTTAAGCAGAGTCGCTGACTCTGGGGTCAGCGGCTCCCCAGCCTGCAGGGATGCCGTAAAAACAGCAAGAAATCTAAGAAGAGTCGCTGACAGGGGGGTCAGTGGCTCCGCAGCCTGCGGGGATGCCGTGGGAACGGCAAGAAATTCAAGCAGAGTCACTGACAGGGGGGTCAGTGGCTCCCAGCCTGTGGGATGCCGTTGGAACGGCTAGGAAGCAACGCTGGAGCCACTGACAGTGGGGTCAGTGGCTCACAAACGTTGGTCCCCAGTCAAGAAATTACTGGGACTCATTCAGCCCTATTTGGACTCAGGTGAGTCGGGCTATAAAGGGTTTCTCCTTATAATAAAAAGTATGTATTTTATAGTGTTTTTTCTTTAAGTAAAAGCTAAAGGCAAAGTAAATGAAGAAGTAACAGTATTCAGCATTGCTGAACATGACAATAACTCATTGAACATGAACTTGAAACTCGCTATAGTAGTGTGGTCGGTTGAATTCAGTTATTATGAACTGATGTTTAGAACTCTAAGATGAGAAGTTCCAAATACCATCACCTACTCAAAGGTAGTGGAGGTTGCATGAGTTACCAATTCTTCAGTTGTTAGTATCAACTAAATATATACACTAAATGCACTGTTGAGTAAGGTTTTGAGTGAATATACATATTCTTCATGCAGAAATTTAAGTTGCTACTCTACAATGGTGACATATGTTAGTCTCATGCTAATTAGGAAGAATATCCTGTAATTAATCTCCTTGCCACTGGTATATCGTCCAGTTTAGATTGATGATATAAACATAGAAACATAGAAAATAGGTGCAGGAGTAGGCCATTCGGCCCTTCGAACCTGCACCGCCATTCAATATGATCATGGCTGATCATCCAACTCAGTATCCTGTATCTGCCTTCTCCCCATACCCCTGATGCATTTAGCCACAAGGGCCACATCTAACTCCCTCTTAAATATAGCCAATGAACTGGCCTCAACTACCTTCTGTGGCAGATAATTCCAGAGACTCACCACTCTCTGTGTGAAAAATGTTTTCCTCATCTCGGTCCTAAAGGAATTCCCCCTTATCCTTAGACTGTGACCCCTTGTTCTGGACCTCCCCAACATCAGGAACAATCTTCCTGCATCTAGCCTATCCAACCCCTAAAGAATTTTGTAAGTTTCTATAAGATCACCCCTCAGTCTTCTAAATTCGAGCGAGTACAAGCCAAGCCTATCCAGTCTTTCCTCATATGAAAGTCCTGACATCCCAGAAATCAGTCTGGTGAACCTTCTCTGTACCCCCTCTATGGCAAGAATGTATTTTCTCAGATTTGGAGACTAAAACTGTACGCAATACTCCAGGTGCGGTCTCACGAAAACCCTGTACAACTACAGTAGAACCTCCCTGCTCCTATACTCAAGTCCTTTCGCTATGAATGCTAACATGCCATTTGCTTTCTTCACTGCCTGCTGCACCTGCATGCCTACTTTCAATGATTGGTGTACCATGACACCCAGGTCTCGTTGCATCTCCCCTTTTCCTAATTTGCCACCATTAAGATAATAGTCTACCCTCCTGTTTTTGCCACCAAAGTGGATAACCTCACATTTCTCCACATTATACTGCATATGCCATGCATTTGCCCACTCACTCAGCCTATCCAAGTCACCTTGCAGCCTCCTAGCATCCTCCTCACACCTAACACTACCCCCCAGCTTACTGTCATCCGCAAACTTGGAGATGTTTCATTCAATTCCCTCGTCCAAATCATTAATATATATTGTAAATAGCTGGGGTCCCAGCACTGAGCCTTGCGGTACCCCACTAGTCACTGCCTGCCATCTGAAAAGGACCCGTTTACTCCTACCCTTTGCTTCCTGTCTGCCAGCCAGTTCTCTATCCACATCAATACTGAACCCCCAATACCGTGTGCTTTAAGTTTGTATACTAATCTCTTATGTGGGCCTTGTCGAAAGCCTTCTGAAAGTCTAGATATAACACATCCACTGGTTCTCCCTTTTCAACCCTGCTAGTTACATCCTTGAAAAATTCTATAAGATTCGTCAGACTTGATTTACCTTTTGTAAATCCAAGCTGACTTTGTCTAATGATTTCACCACTATCCAAATGTACTGCTATCCCATCTTTAATAACTGACTCTAGCAGTTTCCCCACTACCGATGTTAGACTAACTGGTCTGTAATTCCCCGTTTTCTCTCTCCCTCCTTTTAAAAAAAAATGGGGTTACATTAGCTACCCTCCAATCCTCAGGAACTACTCCAGAATCGAAGGAGTTTTGAAACATTATCACTAATGCATCCACTATTTCTGTGGCTACTTCCTTGAGTACTCTGGGTTGCAGACTATCTGGCCCTGGGGATTTATCGGCCTTTAATCCATTCAATTTACCCAACACCACTTCTCGGCTAACCTGGATTTCACTCAGCTCCTCCACCTTATTTGACCGCCGGTCCCCTGCTATTTCCGGCAGATTATTTATGTCTTCCTTAGTGAAGACAGAACCAAAGTAGTTATTCAATTGGTCTGCCATGTCCTTGTTCCCCGATGATCAATTCACCTGTTTCTGACTGCAAGGGACCTACATTTGTTTTAACTAATCTCTTTCTCTTCACATATCTATAAAAACTTTTGCAGTCAGTTTTTATGTTCCCTGCCAGTTTTCTTTCATAATCTATTTCCCTTTCCTAATTAAGCCCTTTGTCCTCCTCTGCTGAACTCTGAATTTCTCCCAGTCCTCTGGTAGGCTGCTTTTTCTGGCTAATTTGTATGCTTCATCTTTTGTTTTTATACTATCCCTGATTTCCTTTGTTATCCATGGATGCACTACCTGCTCTGATTTATTCTTTTGCCAAACTGTGATGAACAATTGTTGTAGTTCATCCATGCAGTCTTTAAATACCTTCCATTGCACATCCACTGTCAACCCTTTAAGAATCACTTGCCAGTCTATCTTGGCCAATTCACTTCTCATACCTTCAAAGTTACCTTTGTTTAAGTTCAGAACCCTTGTTTCTGACTTAATTATGCCACTCTCCATCCTAATGAAGAACTCAACCATATTATGGTCACTCTTGCCCAAGGGCCCCCGCACAACAAGACAGCTAACTAACCCTTCCTCATTACTCAATAACCAGTCTAGAATAGCCTGCTCTCTCGTTGGTTCCTCTACATGTTGGTTTAGAAAACTATCCCGCATACATTCCAAGAAATCCTCTTCCTCAGCACCCCTGCCCTGGAGCCATGTCTCCGTGATCCCAACTATAGCATAGTCATTAATAACTATCTGCACATGCAACTCGTCCACCTTATTACGAATGCTCCTTGCATTGAGACACAAAGCCTTTAGGCTTGTTTTTACAACACTCTTACTCCTTATACAATTATGTTGACAAGTGGTCCCTTTTGATTTTTGCCCTGGAAACCCGCCACCTCTTATTCTCCGTGTATTATTTTTTTCTTCTTTCCCCCCTACATGTTGGGTCTGAGTGCTTCCCTTCTCTGCCTCCTGCCTCAGACCCTGTCTACTGGCTTTCTCTATTTGAGTCCCTCCCCCCAACCATTCTAGTTTAAAGTCCCCCCGGTAACCTTTGCAAATTTCACAGAATACAAATAACACAGAATAAGTGTTGGATCTCAAAGTATGATGAAAGCATGATTCAATACTTCATCAAATGTTCGTCATGTTTATGCATGTTTCACTGAATGCAAAAATATGTGACACAACAATGTGGAGAAATACATTCTTGCTTCAATAGGAGGAATGGACTTTATGTCTTCCTCATAAGCTGGGTCTTAAAACAGTCAGCAAGACCTCATTTGGATTCGTATTATTGGACTGGCCAAGCGTCCGTGTTGCCTGCTTCATCAGGCATTATGGCACAACGGTACAGTTATGCCAAAAAGCAATAACTTGCTGTTTTAAACTGTGGTTCAGGAGACTGGTCTTTGCACAGTGAAACGATTATTGACTTACACATTTTCAATGGATTGACTTATGCTTCAGGTTGTCACATTTAGCCAAGAGGATGTTCACTGCAGTATGCATGGATAGCATCCAAAAAAGCAGTACATCTCTATTGAGGGGATCAGAAATGTTTGTTAAATATTAATGATACATTTGATACAATACAAATTACTGACATTTCCAGTTCATTTTAAGTGATATTGACAATAGTTCAGTTATAGAGAAATTACAGCTGTAACGGAAGGGAACTACATTGTCGGGTCCAACCCGGATATCAAGTTGTTAAAAAGATCTTGATACAAGTACTCACATCACAAGATTATGCAGTTGGTTATTGTAAATGTGTAAACATTACTTCACCAAGGGGTTCCAGCTACATCCTTAGACTCTAATATCAGCACAACGACGGCAAAACATTGCAAACGCTGTGGCTGGATGGAATTGGCTGTTCATGCCCTTACAATTTACATTCTGGTCTACACTAGCAGAGAAGACCAGTGCTGGCATGATTTTTAAGATCATTTCGTATACCCCACGGTCTCATTTTTATGTTATCAAGGCCACCAGAATCCTTAGAAGTATGGATTCAGCACTGTGTATTAGTTAATAAACAATTACACAAGAGAAGGTCGGTTCAGACTATTTCAAGGTGGCTGCAACAGGTATTAACATTGACGATTGTATGTCTCATTCCACCAGGTCAGCATCAACATCAGTATATCATTTAGATAGTGTGTTTACATCTCATTATAGTAGGGCAGCAGCTATATTGGCGGCCAAAGGGAGGGATGTGTCCTTTGACCAAATTTTAGCAGCCGTTGGATGGGCAAATGAGCTGATGTTTCAGAATTTTATCATTGGCCAATTGTCAATCCAGGGCTGTTTGCCAATTACATTTTAAGTACCTAAATTTTAGGGGTACTGTTGTTTGTTAACATTGTTAAATAAACCCTATCATTACATTGAATACAATGTTATTACTAATGCATTTATTTCTCTTTCAAGTCAATCAAATGCAGTGGGATGCCGAGATTGTAATCTGTGGCATGAAATCACAAAGCTTTGAAATCTTCACGGAATCACTCACGGGACTCCTAAGTAAAATAGTAAGATTAAATGAGAACTTACCAGTTTGAAGTTTGATATTGATTTTATGAGGAGTTACGTTGGTGATTACGTCACTGATCTTACTGTTTATTTCGGTGTTTATTTGTTATTTCATACCGCTGCTTTGAAGTTTGCTGCGCATGCGGCCTGGCGGGCCTTCTTCACGTAATCACCAACGTAACTCCTCATAAAATCAAGATCAAACTTCAAACTGGTAAGTTCTCATTTAATCTTACTATTAATTAATGTTTATGGATCGTATCAACCCGCACCCTATCTCATCTTAATCCATCATGATAATTTTCTATTCCTCATATACTGGCTTCCTTTTATATACATCTTTGTTTATTGTCTCTTCTTGTGTGTTCCAGCATTCCAGCCCACTGTAGTGAATGAAATAAAAAAATTAAGAACTTGCCCAACAGGCCCAACTTGCCCACGTCAACCAACATGCACCATCTACATTACAGAGCTGCCAACTCTCACACATTGAGCGTGAGACTCACGCATTTCCAAACGTAGACTGGGCGATCGTTCTGCTGAACACCTTCGCTCAAGCAGCCTGGGCCTACCTCATCTCCCAGTTGTTATGCACTTTAATTACCCTTCCCATTCCCACACTGACCTTTCTGTCCTAGGCCTCCTCCATTGTCAGAGTGAGACTAATCATAAATTGGAGAAACAGCATCTCATATTTTTGCTTGGGCAGCTTACAACCCTTCCATCTTACAACGTATGAATATTGATTTCTCTAACTTCAAGTAACCCCTACACTCCCTCTCCGTTCATCCCTCCTCTACCCAAGTAACACCGGGTTCCCGTTCTCGCTAACTCGTAACAGCTAACAATGGCCTGTTTCTTTTGCCATCTTACTTTTTTGCATATTTTTCATTAATTTGTTTTATATCTCTCTATATCACTGTATATATCTCTCGTTTCCCTTTCCCCTGACTAGTCTGATGAAGGGTCTCGACTTGAAATGTCAAGCATTCCTTCTCTCCAGTGCTGCTGCCTGTTTGGCTGAGTTACTCCAGCATTTTGTGTCTGACCTGTTTACACCAGCATCTCCAGTTCCTTCCTACTAAGTTATTTTTCAAACATTTGTTGCATCACACTGTCCGAAGTCCTAATTCATTTGTTTATTTTTTCTCAAGCTGCCATTTTATGAATGGCAGCAGACATTTTGTAAAAGTGCACCCTCTCAGATTAATTATATCACAAAACATTTTTTTGCTGAAGGATCAGTGACAAAGAAACAGAAGTTACCTTTATATAAAGTCATACCAAAACTTGGATCATGCTAATGCTTGATGTGTTTGATCAGCATTTCAGGATGATAGTTTAACAAGAGTTCCAAAATAGCAATTTCCTAGTTTCAAATTCTTCTCTAGCTATACCCCTCCCCATCTGTCCGACATCCCCAAATCCACCAATATTCTCTTATCTCTATGCTTCTGCCCTTCCGACCCAACATTGATCCCTCCACCACTGCCAGCTGTATTATCAGCTGCCTTGACCTGTGAAAGTCACTCCCAAATAAACCTAAAAATGTTTGGTCATCTATCTCATATCTCCTCGTACGGTGTGCTTCAAGGCTCTCAAACAATGTCTCCCGAATGTTATCTTGTGCGGAAGTTCTGTATAAACTGACGTCGTAATTCACAATCTTACTCCTGGCACATTTCAAATGGTGAGATCCCAATTAGTCCACTAGATGGAACACTGCACCAGATTATACATTTGTGCGCACGCATTCGTTGCTTGAGTTGCACTGTTCCCGAAGCTGCAGCTGAAAGCAACTAAACTAACCAGTTATGAAATCAGCAATGTTCAGTTCTGGCACCACACCTTACACAGGATGTATTCAGCTTATCAGAGTGACTGGTTCTCCAAGGATTATATCACAACTAGATATTACACAAATCAGATTGCAGGGGGTGCTAGGATTTCAAGAAATTAACAGAAAGTGACCAGTAAATAAAGATAAATTCTTTATACTCATTGAGAAATCTAATATGGGGACACCGTCTAAAATTTATAGCAAGTCCTTTCAAGGATTGCATTGGGAAAGACTTTGAAGTGCAAAGGGTGGGAATTATCTTCCGCAGATGCTGAAGTCAATTATTAACTTTAGTGATTGATATCTCTTAGCCATAAGTATTAAAGGTTAATGGGGTAAAGTCAGGTAAACAGATAGGCCAAAGATCAACCAATCTCTTTACGACTGAAAGGCCTAACCTCTCTCAAAAGTTCAACGAAGAATCTGCAAAAATATAAGCATAAAGAATTTCCAGTACCTTGGGCAGGAGGTTAGGTCCGTTTACATACACAGGATTTTAAAAAAAAATTAATGAAACAGTTACAAAGCACAAAATAACAGACAAACAAGTGCTTAATGAGGTGGAATTTGGCTTTAGGGAACTATTTCAAGAGAGACAACCTCACAAATCATAAGGGATGGCTGGTTACACATTAACAAGTCAAATCTACATGTCATATAACACCACTTCCTGGAGGTTTTGCTTATTCAGTTACCACTTGACCTCACTTCTTCCACACACAGAGGAGGAAATATTTATTTTTTGATGGATTGGGACATAGGTTCACAAAACTTATTCAAGCCACAAAGGGACTGTCCAATGAGGAGAGAATGAGTAGACCTCTATTGCACAGATCTTATAAGAATGACAGATGATCTCACTGCTACATTTAATAATAGGGAGCTTGACTGGGTGGGTCCCAAGAGGTGTTGAATCTACCACAGGAGATTCTTTCTCAGAATAAGGGGGTTAACCATTTAGGACAGAAATGAGAAGACGTTTCTTCACATAAAGTGTTGTAAATTGTCAACATTCTCTACTCTAAAAGGCTGTGGTGCTCAACCGCGAGGCATATTCAAGACAGATTAATCAATTTGGATGCGAAAGGAATTAAGAGAATGGGGAAGTGGAGTTAAGGTAGAAATACCAAGTAAGTATTGAATGGTGCATGACATTTGAAAGGCTGCACCTATTTTTTGGGGGGGATTTGTTTTGGAGGTAGTCAAGAAATGTTTCATAATGAGCAATAGACCCAAACCACTGTTTCCCACCATCGAAAAGTGATACCTTAAAGTGGGCATAATCGCCAAATAAATGAGATTAGATTACATTAGGGAAAGGACATAAATACTACAATCAATATATGTCGCACCATTCAGGACACTGTTCAACCACTGGTAGCTGTATCTTAGATAACGTCTGTCTTGAGATCTGACATTTACTCCCTGAACTCCCACACCCCTACTGCTCCTTTAACTACCACACAGCTGTCCTTATATCATATGGCTCAGTATCATACTTTGCTTATATCTTCAGTCATTTTGCCTCACAAATATGTTTACATAAATGCAAGTTATTGCTCCTGTTATTATACTGGGATTAATGAGGTCATGCAGACCTTGCACAGGATTGAAACCCAACACAATTTCCTCTGCTCTTCTCTCCTGTGTCACACCCATCTCCCTTAGTACTCTGTGGAACAATGGCGCATAGTTGCTGCCTTACAGCGCTACAGACCTGGGTACAATCCTTTCTAGGGTTGGTGTTTGTACGTTCTCCAAGTGAGCATGTGGATTTTCTCTAGCTGCTCCAGTTTCCTCCCAAATTCTAAAGGCGTGCAGGTTTATAGGTGAATTGGCCTGTGCAATATTCTCCCCAGCAGGCACGGAAATCGCTATCAAAACATGGGAGGGGAGGGGGAGATACAATTTCTTGGCAGCTGCGCGCGTGCATGCGCACACATGCGAGGCTTTGGCCGTGGGCCCTGTGGACGGTAGCATCGGGAGCTGACCTGGTTGGTGACCGAGTCCGAAATCCAGCAACAGCAGCTTCGTCCGCCCCGAATCGTGGGGCTTGAATCGGCCCGTTCGCGAAACATGGGGGGAGGGGAGATTGTCCCCCACCTCTAAAGTATGAGGGGGGGGGGGGACGTGTCCCCCCAGGATTTCCGCCCATGGTCCCCAGTGTGCAGGATAGAACTAGTGTATGGGTAAACACTGGTCGGCATGGACACGGTGGGCCAAAGGACCTGTTTCCACGCTGAATTTCTGAACTAAACTAATAAACGACTCAAATTCACTATCACCTTACTGACCTTGTTAGGGATTCCTGTCCCTCCAGAATTCTCATACTTTCTTTAATAATTGATCTTGCCTTTTATCAAAAAACCATCTGAGGCCCTCTGCTCTTGCAAGCTGTTGCCCAACTCCATCCTCACTGTCATCTACAAAAACTTTGGCTCTATGTTATGACAATCTCTCCAACAACGCACTTACATTAATCGCCTTGTTTCACCAAGTATGTGGTCACGTACCTTCACATCTTCTTTCAAAGCTCATTGTGAAACCTTAACTAATAATACACCAGTGCAGGGATTACAGACATTTTACTTTACATTAACATGTTTTCCCCACTGTCCAAGTTTGTGAAATGGTTGTTTTAGGTTTTCAGGTCCTTCTACAGACTTGCTGCTTTCTCTACACTACCTGTCCCTCCACCTATCTCCGTATCATTTGCAAACTTGGCCACAAAGTACTCAATTCCATTATCCAAATCATTGTTATACAACGTGAAGAGTAGCGGCCCCAACACCGATCTATTGCGGAACACAACTTCACTGGCAGCCAATCAGAAAAAGACCCCTTTATTCCCGCTCTTTGCCTTCTTCCAATCTGTCATCCTTCTTTCCATGCTAGTATCTTCCCTCTAATACCATTGGTTCTTATCTTGTTCAGCAGCCTCACGTGCAGCACCTTTTTAAAGGCCTTCTGAAAACCCAGATGAACAACATCCACAGACTCTCCTTTGTCTATCTTGCTATTTACTTCTTCAAAAATTCCAACAGAATTGTCAGGCAAGAACTCCCTTTCACAAATCCATGCTGACTTCAACCTATTTTCTCTTCTAAGTACTCGGAAACCTCATCCTTAATAATGAACTCTAAAATCTTACCAAGTCAAGCTCACCGCCCCTCTTTTGCCTCACTCCCTTCTTGAATGGCAGAGTAACATTTGCAATTTTCCAGTTCTCTGGGGCACTCCTTGAAAGATCACTACTAATGCCTCCACAATATCTAAAGCTACCTTTTTCAGAATCCCAGAGTGTAGTCCATCTGGTCCAGTTGACTTATTCACCTTCAGACCTTTCAGCTTCCCAAACACCTTCCCCTTAGTAATTGCAACTCCACTAAATTCTGCCCAGGCTCACTTGAATTTCTGGCAAGATGCTGGTGTTTCTCACTCAAGACTTCTATTCCCTTTTGTTGCAGGGCAGAATTCCATTAACTTTTTCGATTATTTCTGTACCCATCCATTACTTCTTAATAATATCTGTACATGGATCCCAAAGTCTCTTTGAAATTCCACTGCTTCTTTCCGTGCCACTTAAAATGTTACCTTTTGAAATCCAATGTGCAATCACCAAATATCCCAAAAACAATCTAAGATGAATGAATGGTTGAGAGGGTTGCAGGAGGTGTAAACACTTGAGCCAATGGCCCATTTTTATGGTACTAATTTTCACATAATACAGCTAACCCCGTCTCTTAATTCAAAAAATGACAAATTGTTTTGGGAGAAAAGACATTCATAATTTTTAATTCCTCCCAAACTGACGCAACTTCCTAATGGGTGGCATGCTCCACATTCATCAGCACAACACTTGAAATATTAATCCTGTGTAATCATATGTAATGTAATTTTATTTCCCCACCTTCAATCTTTTTGTAAGTTATTTTTTCCTGTGCCCTCCAACATTTGTTGTGTCTGCGCCCAAGACAGAGCCAAAGCAACTCAAATCTACCGAAATTTGCCTTACATTTTTGATCATAAACATCTTTACCAACAACAAGAGAAAGTGAAAGTGTAGGTCACAAGTAGTGAGAAAACCTGGGTCAGTTAAAGCAAGGAAGTACAGGACAGATAGAAGAAAGTATGTGAGTGAAAGAGAGTGATTTTTAAATGAAATGCTAATAAATCACGAGCAAATCACCAAATGCCTCAGAAATAGCGGAAAAAAACATCCTATAAATTTATTACAACCAAAAAAATTAACTATATTTTCCTCCATTTTGATGCTTTTATGTCATATGCAAATCTTGATTAGCAATTCCATTTCAAGCACACACAAAATTACTCCCTGTTAACGCAATATGTTTGTGCTGCATGTTTATGCATGTGAAAATTTTATGCAAACATCTGCTCCAATGCACTCCTGGATGCAAGTATTAATAGCAGTGTAACTATGGAAACTAAATAACGTTCACAGGTGTGTGTATATATACAAAAGTGCTGTAGGAGTGAATCACGTTGCTATGCTCCACCTTTACAAAAGGCACAAAACTACAAGCTGGGCTTTGTGCTTTTGTACTGGGCCTTCCTTTTCATGCACTGTTCAATATTCTCAAATGATCAACATAACAAATGATTACAAAGAAACCTACAACAATTAGATATCATTCACATTTTCTCAAATATTCTAATCTGAGTCAGGAGGTTGCAGGTTCAGTCAAAGATGTGAACACAAAATACAGGTAAAATACAAAGTGTTGCTGAATGAATGTTGCTCTGCTAGTGCTGTCCTTCAGATAAAATGTAAACAAAAGCCAAAGTCTGATATTTATCCCGCAGTGAACAGCACAAAAGTATTCAATTTGATCAGCTCCATTTCTTCACTTTGTTCGCAGTCCATCAGGTGCAAGGATCATTGCATCCACAGCACTCCAAAGACGTACTGGTATGTAGGTTAATTGGCTTGGTAAATGTAAAAAATGTCCTTAGTGGGTGTAGGATAGTGTGGGGATCGCTGGTTGGCGCGGACCTAGTGGGCCAAGGGGCCTGTTTCCCAAACCAAAGGTAGACACAAAATGCTGGAGTAATTCAAGACAGGCAACATCTCTGGAGAGAAGGAATAGGGGACGTTTCGGGTTGAGACGCTTCTTCAGACTGATGTTAGGGGAGTGGGCAGGACAACAATAGACAGAGTCAGGAAGACTGGTGGGAGAACAGGGAAGGGGGAGGGGATAGAGAGGGAAAGCAAGGGCTATTTGAAGTTAGAGAAGTCAATGTTCACACCGCTGGGGTGTAAACTACCCAAGCGAAATATGAGGTGTTGTTCCTCCAATTTGTGCTGTGCCTCACTCTGATAATGGAGGAAGCCCAGGACAGAAAGGTCAGATTGAGAATGGGAGGGGGAGTTGGAGTGCTGAGCAACTGGGAGATCAGGTAAGTTAAGACGGACTGAGCGGTGGTGGTCAACGAAACGATCGCCGAGCCTGTGCTTGGTCTCGCCGATGTAGAGAAGTTGACACCTGGAACAGCGGATACAGTAGATGAGTTTGGAGGAGGTGCAAGTGAACCTCTGCCTTACCTGGAAGGACTGTTTGGGTCCTTGGATGGAGTCGAGGGTGTAGGTAAAGGGACAGGTGTTGCATCTCCTGCGCTTGCAGGGGAAAGTACCTGGGGAGGAGGTGGTTTGGGTGGGAAGGGACGAGTTGACCAGGGAGTTTCAGAGGGAATGTTCTCTGTGGAAAGCAGAAAGGGGTGGAGATGGGAGATGTGGCCAGTAGTGGGATCCCGTTGGAGGTGGCGAAAATGTTGTAAGATTATATGCTGTATGCAACAGTTGATGGGTTGGAAGGTGAGGACAAGGGGGACTCTGTCTTTGTTACGAATGGGGGGAGGGGGAGAAAGAGCGGAGCTGTGGGATATCAAGGAGACCCTAGTGAGAGCCTCATCTATAATGGAAGAGGGGAACCCCTGTTTCCTAAAGAATGAGGACATCTCCGATGCACTGGTGTGGAAAACCTCATCCTGGCGCCGAGGATTTGGGAGTAGGGGATAGAGTCTGTTTCCTTAACTAAACTAAACTAAACCATCTCTGCATGTCCTGCAGTGGTTGGTGAGGGCAATGTGAAAACTGTGGACTACTGCACAGAGCGCCTCTGAAAGATAAACAGGTGGGAGGTTTGCAAGGTGAAGTTCTTCTTCCACCATTTATACCAGGCTCCTGTCTATCCCCTGTTCGAGGATTCACGGTTTTTAGTGCCATCGAAAATGAACCTTCTCCACTTTAAGCAGAGACGGCTAGGAATTCTCAAGAGTTATTTGGGATGCTGCATTTTTTTCTGGCATCCTCCTGACCATCTCCTTCTGTGATAGAGTTTGGAATTGAGAAAGTTCAATTTGCATTTTTCACAACAATTACTGCTCCTCAAAATTATTTGCAAAACATATTAGACATTAAGGTCGCGAGAGGCACTTTTACAATCAACACTAGAGCAATGTAGCACAGGAAAAGGCACTTCGGCCCACAATGTCTGTGCCAAACATGATGTAACGGTAAACTAACCTCTTCTGTCTGCAGATGATCCATATTCCTCCATTTCCTGCATATTCATGTGTTTATCTAAAACCTCCTAAATACCACTATTGCACATGCCTCTACAACCACCCCTGGCAGTGCACCCCAGGCACCTCAGCACTCTAAAAAACTTGCCCAGCACATCTCCCTTAAACTTTGCCTCTCTCATCTTAAAAGCATGCTGTCTAGTCTTTGACATTTCCATCCTAGGAAACACCTGGGCATTCTGGTAAACATCTTATGCACCCTCTCCAAGGCCACGACATCCTTTTTATAATGGGGCGGCCAGATCTGTACATAATATAGGTATGTTACAAAATTTACCTTGAGCAGCGCTGCAGTTCTGCCGCTCCCCATGTGCGCGATTTTGGCGCCTTTCAGAGGGGGGCGGGCTTAAAGTGCCGTTTTTCCACAGGCAGGAAAAATCGATCAATGTCGGGCGATTTCGTTGCGGAAGAAAAATCGCTCCGACATTTCATGAATGAACATAGAAACATAGAAACATAGAAAATAGGTGCAGGAGTAGGCCATTCGGCCCTTCGAGCCTGCACCGCCATTCAATGTGATCATGGCTGATCATCCAACTCAGTATCCCGTACCTGCCTTCTCTCCATACCCCCTGATCCCTTTAGCCACAAGTGCCACATCTAACGCCCTCTTAAATATAGCCAATGAACTGGCCTCAACTACCTTCTGTGGCAGAGAATTCCAGAGACTCACCACTCTCTGTGTAAAGAATGTTTTCCTCATTTCGGTCCTAAAGGAATTCCCCCTTATCCTTAGACTGTGACCCCTTGTTCTGGACTCCCCCAACATCGGGAACAATCTTCCAGCATCTAGCTTGTCCAACCCCTTAAGAATTTTGTAGGTTTCTATAAGATCCCCCCTCAATCTTCTAAATTCCATCGAGTACAAACCGAGTCTATCCAATCTTTCCTCATATGAAAGTCCTGACATCCCAGGAATCAGTCTGGTGAATCTTCTCTGTACCCCCTCTATGGCAAGGATGTCTCTCCTCAGATTTGGAGACCAAAACTGTACGCAGTACTCCAGGTGTGGCCTCACCAAAACCCTGTACAACTGCAGTAGAACCTCCCTGCTCCTATACTCAAATCCTTTCGCTATGAATGCTAACATACCATTTGCTTTCTTCACTGCCTGCTGCACCTGCATGCCTACTTTCAATGACTGGTGTACCATGACACCCAGGTCTCGTTGCATCTCCCCCTTACCTAATCTGCCACCATTCAGATAATAGTCTACCCTCATGTTTTTGCCACCAAAGTGGATAACCTCACATTTATCCACATTGTACTGCATCTGCCATGCATCTGCCCATTCACTCAGCCTATCCAAATCACCCTGCAGCCTCCAAGCATCCTCCTCACACCTAACTATACCCCCCAGCTTGGTATCATCTGCAAATTTGGAGATGTTGCATTGAATTCCCTCGTCCAAATCATTAATATATATTGTAAATAGCTGGGGTCCCAGCACTGAGCCTTGCGGCACCCCACTAGTCACTGCCTGCCATTCTGAAAAGGACCCGTTTACTCCTACCCTTTGCCTCCTGTCTGCTAGCCAGTTCTCTATCCACATCAATACTGAACCCCCAATACCGTGTGCTTTAAGTTTGTATGCTAATCTCTTATGCGGGACCTTGTCGAAAGCCTTCTGAAAGTCTAGATATAACACATCCACTGGTTCTCCCTTATCCACTCTACTAGTTACATCCTCGAAAAATTCTATCAGATTTGTCAGACATGATTTACCTTTCGTAAATCCATGCTGACTTTGTCCAATGATTTCACCACTTTCCAAATGCGCTGCTATCCCATCTTTAATAACTGACTCTAGCAGTTTCCCCACTACCGATGTTAGACTAACTGGTCTGTAATTCCCCGCTTTCTCTCTCCCTCCTTTTTTAAAAAGTGGGGTTACATTAGCTACCCTCCAATCCTCAGGAACTACTCCAGAATCTAAGGAATTTTGAAAAATTATCACTAATGCATCCACTATTTCTGTGGCTACCTCCTTGAGTACTCTGGGATGCAGACTATCTGGCCCTGGGGATTTATCGGCCTTCAATCCGTTCAATTTACCCAACACCACCTCCCGGCTAACCTGGATTTCACTCAGTTCCTCCATCTTATTTGACCCCCGTTCCACTGCTATTTCCGGCAGATTATTTATGTCTTCCTTAGTGAAGACAGAACCAAAGTAGTTATTCAATTGGTCTGCCATGTCCTTGTTCCCCATGATCAATTCACCTGTTTCTGACTGCAAGGGACCAACATTTGTTTTAACTAGTCTCTTTCTCTTTACATATCTATAAAAACTTTTGCAGTCAGTTTTTATGTTCCCTGCCAGTTTCCTTTCATAATCTATTTTCCCTTTCCTAATTAAGCCCTTTGTCCTCCTCTGCTGGATTCTGAATTTCTCCCAGTCCTCCGGTAGGCTGCTTTTTCTGGCAAATTTGTATGCCTCATCTTTTGTTTTTATACTATCCCTGATTTCCCTTGTTATCCATGGATGCACCACCTTCCCCGATTTATTCTTTTGCCAAACTGGTATGAACAACTTTTGTACTTCATCCATGCAGTCTTTAAATACCTTCCATTGCACATCCACTGTCAACCCTTTAAGAATCACCTGCCAGTCTATCTTGGCCAATTCACATCTCATACCTTCAAAGTTACCTTTGTTCAAGTTCAGAACCCTTGTTTCTGACTTAATTTTGTCACTCTCCATCCTAATGAAGAACTCAACCATATTATGGTCACTCTTGCCCAAGGGGCCACGCACAACAAGACTGCTAACTAACCCTTCCTCATTACTCAATACCCAGTCTAGGATAGCCTGCTCTCTCGTTGGTTCCTCCACATGTTGGTTGAGAAAACTATCCCGCATACATTCCAGGAAATCCTCTTCCTCAGCACCCCTGCCAATTTGATTCACCCAATCTACATGCAGATTGAAGTCACCCATTATAACCGTGTTACCCTTGTTGCACGCATTTCTAATTTCCTGTTTGATGCCATCCCCAACTCCAATACTACTGTTAGGTGGCCTGTACACAGTTCCCACTAGCGTTTTCTGCCCCTTAGAGTTTCGCAGCTCTACCCATATCGATTCCACATCCTCCACGCTAATGTCCTTCCTTTCTATTGCATTAATCTCCTCTCTCACCAGCAACGCTACCCCACCTCCTTTTCCTTTTCGTCTATCCCTCCTGAATATTGAATATCCCTGGATGTTCAGCTCCCAACCTTGGTCATCCTGGAGCCAAGTCTCCGTGATTCCAACTATAGCATAGTCATTAAAGGTATTTTTATGAAGGTATTTTATGAAGTCATGAAGGTATTTTTAAATTACTCTAAATTATTTATTAACTAGAGTAATTTAAAAATCACCTTCAAAAGCCGTGAGAACCGACAACCAGAAGGATTTTGCGTAGGGGAGAAAAAAAGGTAAATAATTTATTTTTATATTAAAAGTTGTTTTTTCGGGAGGCTTTAATAACATTTTCATGTTGCGAAATGGGGTCCAAAAAAATGTATGAACAAACAGTATTTTTCCTCCCGACTTCACCGCTAACCGCAACGTTCCAATCCACCGCATTCCACTAAAACCCACTCGCTAGTTGATTTAAATGGCCATTAATTTACAGGAATCAAACACTAAATTCCTTCCATTTGGCCCAGAAATTCATGAAAATTAGATTTAAAAATTATGTTATATTGTGGATTATTGTGTGAATGTTATTTGGACACTTAGGCAATTTAAAAAAAGTTTATCTTTTCTTAAGAAATGGATAGATGTTTAGATCTACTCACTGAATTTTGTAATTAGCTACAATTAGATAACTAACTAATTATATGCTTTAATTTCAGGTCATCCAAGTAAGATTGTTTCATATTTATTTCAGAATGCTTCAATCTATAATAAGTGAAAATTTCATTGAGTTCTATTAATTTTTAAGAAAGTTATGGGCTTTTAACTGATCCAGATCACAGCTTTTGAGTTAAGTCAATTGAACGGCAATGGGGAACAAGATGCTAATTTCCGAGTATGAAAATGGCCATAACTTTCTTAATACTGAAGATATGAAAGTGAATTAGGTGTCAAATTAAACTTCTTTTTATGCTTTATCTGATGGGATAAATTGCAGACTTTATTTTTAAAATCTCAAAATTTTGTAACATTGCTACATAATATTCCAAATATGGATTAACCAAAGTCCAATAAAGCCGCAACATGTCCTCCTGACTCTTATACCCATTGCCCTGATCAAGGAAGACGAGCAAACCATATTCATTCTTTATCACTCAATAGATTTCCGTTGGCACTTTCAGGGAACAATGGAATTGAACTCCAAATTCCCTATATACATCAATGCTGTTAAGGGTCTTACCATTAACTGTACACTTTTCTCATACAATCAACCTCCTAAGGGCAGCACAGTGGCACAGCGGTAGAGTTGCTGCCTTACAGCGCCAGAGACCTGGGTTCGATCCTGACTATGGATACTGTCTGTATGGAACTTGTACGTTCTCCCCGTGACCTGCGTGGGTTTTCTCCAGGATCTCCGGTTTCTTCACAAACTCCAAATAAGTACAGGTTTGAATGTTAATTGGCTCGGTATAATTGTAAGTTGTCCCTAGTGTGTGTAGGATAGTGTAAGTGTGAGGGGATCGCTGGTTGGCACGGACTCAGTGGGCCAAAGGGCCTGTTTCCGCACAGTAATCTCTAAACCAAACCAAACATGCAACACCTTGCATTTGCTTGGACTAAACACCATTTTCTGTCCCTTTCTGTAGTTGATCAATATCCCAATGCATACTTTGGCAGTCTTCCTCACTGCAACTCCACAAAGTTTGGTGTCATCTGCAAACTTACTAACCAAACCATCTACATTTACGTTCAGTTGTTTAAGAAGGAACTGCAGATGCTGGAAAAATCGAAGGTAGATAAAAATGCTGGAGAAACTCAGCGGGTGAGGAAACTCAGCGGCTGAGTTTCTCCAGCATTTTTATCTACCTTACATTTACGTCCAAGTCATTTATATATACACCACCAACAGAGGTCCCTGCACAGATCCCTATGGAACTCCATTGGTATAGACCTCCATCCAGAATAACACCCTTGAACCATATCCCTCTGTCTTGCATGAGTAATCCAGTTCTGAACCCAAATGACCAAGTCAACATGATTCCATGCATCTTATTCTTCTGGATCAGCCCAACATGAGGGACTGATGATCATTCATGAGGTCCCTCGTGGTGGGTGAATCCAGAAGAGATCAAATGCAGGTCTTTCCCTTTTCTTCCTTCGATGACGTAAAGAAAGTTCACAATTAATATTTCTAAGAAGAACAGGGAAACACTTCCAGTGGTGTGTAATGTTTGCCTATCCACCATCATTACAAAAATATTATTTTGTTACCATTGCATTGCTCTTCATGGCAGCATGCTACTCATAGACGGCTTGTTCACAAAACAGTGACCATGCTTCAAAACTAATTAATTTTCTTCGGAACATCCTAACATTTTTGAAATATTAGTCTTGTATAAATGCAAGACTAATATTATTGATAGGACCAGACATAATTTGCAAACAAATTTTCAACATGTATCTTAAGCTCACAGCCAGTCTTAGTTCACCCAAAATGGATGGAGAACAAACATTTGTACTTAACAGAAGGACATAAAGGTACAAACCAGAGAGAGCACAGACCTTGTTTTTCTGAATCAGTAGAGGAGTTTGTTGTTGATTAAAGACAAGCAGCAGAAGAGACGAAAACAGGAAAAGTGCACAATATAAAGTGTCATTTTGATGCATTTAATTTCAATCTGCCTGGGTTAGTGGAGGATATTTATTTAAAAAAAACTTGTTTGAGATGGCTGCAGGAACCTCTCAACCACTGGCTTTGTATTATCACCATCCACAGATGTCAAACTGGACAAGGGTTAAGGAATGGAAGGCTATTTCACAACTTGCTTATAATGTGCCTGTACCAGTGCGAAGCAAGAAAACACCAACATTTCCATTACTGCTCAGCAATAAACCACAAGTGGTTGTTGTGCTAAGCAAAGATTTAATCAATTTGTCAAGTGTGCAAGATAAAAAGCGAGAGAGCCTGAACTGAGGACTGATTTATCATGTCTCATCCAGTTTATCAACTGGTAACATGGCACACTATTTGATCCCTTACAAAAGGCAGATTCCACCGCCAGCATAGTTAGTTAGTATTTGGGGCTCATCTCTAATTGCCCTTTAGAAGTTGAGTCATTTTCCTGAACCAGTCTTTATGGCACAATGTTCTCACGGTGCTGTTCAGTTAGGAATGCTAGGATTGTGATACACTGATAAAGGAGATGTTTTTTTAAGTCCAAATGTCAGCTTGTAAATGAAAATGTAGCTGGCGCTATTTCCATACACTTGCTGCCTTTGCTCATCTGGCTGGTAAAGTAATGAGTGGGAAGTTCTGTGAAACAATTCGTGACCAGTCAACCCAAATTCCTCAGTTTCAGAAAAGGCCCAATGATTTGAGACTGATGTAAAATAGAACTAGATGATTTAATAATGACAAAATAAATTCTGTGTTTTTATCATAGTGCAATTTCTTGCTTGACACCAATTAAGAATGCATTGACAGAAACTGCCAAAGGTGGCAAATAAAATGAACTTGTGCACTTAAAGCAGTTGTGACGTTTGAAAGGATTTATCTTAATGATAATTATAGGGGCTTTCTCTGCACAAATTCAGTGCCAAGTATCCTGCACCACAGGCATGACAAGATGTGATTATGCAGTAATGCATATTTTGGCATCCTGAAATTGTAAAAGAGGCAGCAAAAAAATTAATCTGTCTTTTAGCTCCACAATTCTCTTGGGTCTTTTGTTCCTCTTTAACTGCTTCCATTCACTCATTGACCCGATAAGATTGTGTACATCTTATCCTCGTGGTCTTCCTGGTTTGACCTTATCAGCGATATCCTCCCTCCACCACCCTCACTGCAGTCTAACAAACTTTTTTTGTTTCTTTCCCAGATCCATGGGTCTTCCACCCAAAGCATTATCTTGATTTCTCTTCCCACAAATGTGGCCTGACCTGTTGAGTATTTCCAGAATTTTCTGATTTTATTTCAGTGTAAATTCAAGTTTTTCTTTCTAAAATGCTTATTTTGAATTGAAGCTGGTTTCCAATTCATTGATTATTCCAGATTGTGTCCCTCAATCCCAGCTATTTATGCTTCCAGGGAAGATTTAACAAAACTCAGCCATTTTGAAAAACAATCTCTTGCCTGCCCTTATTCAACATTTTACTTCATTTATTAAATTTTAATTTCCCTAATTTATTATAACTTAAATTTAAGAAGAGATATCTATATTGTGGAAGAAAATGGCTTTGAATTTATCCCAGACAAATATTCAGTATGTCTCCTCACAGCAGTCTCTTTATGCCAGCTTGCTATTTATTAGAAACAACACTAACAGGAAGTTATACTAATGGGTTTCAATGCATTTAAATGTGCTGCTGATATGCAAATCAACTTGCACCTACACAATTGTGTCCAATTAAAATGCTATTTTCCCATTAGCTCTTCCCCTTGAAGGTGCTGTGACAAAACATTTTCAACTAGAACGGTCCTGTCAAACTGCAATAATTCATTCACAATACATCAAGGATTGTGCATGTCAATAATCTTAATGACAATGAATGCAAATTAATTATCTCAAAGCTAAAGTTTTGCCATCCTCTCCAAGCCCATTTTCCATTAAACACCCTCCATACACTTCAGAGCATCCAATGCTGTTGCTCATCCAAACTGACATCAAGTCCTGTCAACCCATAGATCCTCTGCCCACTGTTCTACACCAAGAATAGTTCACCTTAAAACTCCCAACCTAATTTTCAAATCTCTCCAAGCCTGCACCCTTTCCTGTTCCTGTGACTTTTGCCAAACCCAATAACACGATCTTTATCCTCCTCCAGTCTTTGGTGCATCTATCATAAATGCCTAAGTGATAGGAGCAGAATTAGGCCATTCAGTCCATCAAGTCTACCCTGCCATTCAATTATAGCTGATCTATTTCTCCCTCCTAACCCCATTCTCCTGCCTTCTCCCCATAACCTCTGACATCTACGAATTTCATTACTCCACCTGGGACTCATTCATTAAACATCCTCGCTCTTTTCTTCCTTCAAATTGTCTTTGAAAAGCTTTTGTTCCCCTGGCCTGAAATTATTGCATCCAATTAACTGTCAGTTTTTCTGAAATGTTTTCAATGTTCTGTGACACTAATAATATCAGAAAGTGCAAGTTATACACCAAAAATCAAAGAGAGATCAAATAATCTTATTTAGACAGTGGGAGCAATGTGGAAGCCCTCTGCTAGAGAGGTTCAGCTCAATGGTACATTCAAGGATAAGCTTGATAGAAACATGGCAGATAGGGAATACTCCGGAGGTTGTGTTGATTGAGTTACTATCATAAAATAATTGCGGCATAGAAGACAACCATTTAGTACCAGTCTGTCTATTCTGGCTCTGAGTCCAGCAACTCCAATTCCAATTGCCTAGCTCAGGAAGCAAAGAAGATCAAGTGGAACATAAACACTGGTGCAAAAAAAGCCAATTGAGTTGAGAGTGTCAGCAGGTGACCTGCTTGAAGTTGGGGCAGACTTGGTTGATGTTAAAAAAGTAAAAAACATTTGTAGGTGTGATTATAGCATATAGCATCAAGATTTTGAATAGCATGGAGACACAGATGGTGAAATGCAGAACAAACAAAAACTGACAGATGAACTCAGCAGGTCAAGCAGCATCTGTGGAGGCAAAGGAACCAGTAACCCAAAACGTCAAACATTCCTTTGCCATCACAGATGCTACTGGACTCGTAGAATTCTTCCATCCGTTTATTTATTTGCTTTTGAACAATATGGTTCAGTCTTAATGTGTAGGAAGGAACTGCAGATGCTGGTTTAAACTGAAGATCGGCACAAAAAGCTGGAGTAACTCAGCAGGTCAGACAGCATCTCTGGAGCAAAGGAATAGGTGACGTTTCGGGTCGAGACATTTCGGGTCGAGTTTAAAGAAGGGTCTCGACCCGAAACGTCACCTATTCCTTTGCTCCAGAGATGCTGTCTGGCCCGCTGAGTTACTCCAGCTTTTTGTGTCGATATTTGGTTCAATCTTACACAGTTATCAAAATCTGTGAGGGAATCCTTAGGAAAATGCATCCTTTCCCCCCCAATATTTAGCAAGGGTGAAGTTTCTGTTCATCCAACATAAATCACAGACAAGTAATTGACAATTTATACAAACGGACGAAGGAGTTACGTTGCGGTGCAGCAAGATATGTTACCATACATTAGAAATCCACTTTACTTTCATGATAGACGCTGATAGACTGCGCGCAGATGGGAAAATTGGGAGGGGTGAAACAAGGGATCCATGGAGGACTGCAGAGGTAATGGTTTGGGAAGAGAAAACATAGTTGAAATATTTGTCAACTTGGCCACTGAATCCATTCAACCAACAGTGGAGTGAAAGACATGAAAGATGAACAGGAGTCCAGAATCAGATAAGCATATCTGGCAAGACTGCAGGGCTAAATGAGAGAAGGCAGGAACTCTATAATTTTTCCAATTCCCAAACTCATTAATGTTGTTACAGTCACCTTATTTCATAGGTGACTCCCGGTTACTAAACATTTTAACTCCCCCTCCCATTCTCATACTGACCTTTCTGTCCTGGGCCTCCTCAATTGCCAGAGTGAGGCCACACGTTTACTGGAGGAACAGTACCTTATATTCCGCCTGGGGAGCTCACAACCCAATTGATTTTCTCCAATCTCAGGCAACCTCTAACAACCCCCCCCCCCCTCCCCTCCACTGTGCCCCACCTGGACTTGCACCTCTTTCTCCCCTCCCCTCCATCTACCCCTACATTCCTTCCTCTGTCTTCACAATTCGCAACTCTTCAATCCTTTTGCCTCACACCTTCTGTTTTTTTCATCTCTGGCCTGTGTCCAACTATCTGCCTATCAAACCCAGCCCTCGCCAGTGTTCATATATTACCTGGCGGGCTTTGTCCTGCCCCCTCCTCTCTTCCAGCTCTCTTACCCCCCCACCTCGCCCCTCTCCACAATCAGTATAAAGAAGGATCCCAACCCAAAATATCATCTATCCATGTTCTCTAGGTATGCTGCCTGACCCACTGAGTCACTCCTGCACTTTGTGTCATATTGGTGTAAACCAGCATCGCCAGTTCCTTGTTCCTACATCTTATTTCCCACCTGATTTAAAACCAACATAATCATTTAAACACATGACCTGAAATGGCGATTTCTTCTCTGTGCAGGTAACATAAAACACATATTTCTCCAATCTCCATTCTTTACACACTTGTGATACAGTTTAAAATAGATTATTCATGCACTATTCATAAGTGTTGGCAGATCAAAGAACTGATCGAGGAACAAAGTGGAACACTGCCTTTTGAAGCTACTTACTGGAATAATTAATTTACAACTTAAAGTGTGTGTAAACTCGATTTATAGTGACTAGTTCACAATAAATTATCTGCAGGAGATCAATTGGTAAAATAGGGAAAATGAAAAATCTATAAACTCTGCTGTTTTTTTATATGGAGCGATTTCCACTGAATATCTGTCTTGGGTCCATTCAGCCATTTTCTATATTATTATTGATATATCGTATCTTAATGAGTGGGAAAAGTAGAATTTATAACAATACAGCTGTTATTTCCAATTGCAACCTCTTTCTTCTCAGATCTTTATAACAAACTTGTAATTTATGTAATCTAGTCGCCAGAACTATTTGTTGAATAGTTTCGATACCTTTGCTATGTCTAGTTACATGCAAATAATTTTTGCTTTCAGTTCCCGCATTGTAATTCCAATACTTTATCCATTACTGTGGAGGCAATGTGTTCTATGTCTTTACCTATCAGATCCAAGTAGCAGAAATTGATAATAGATTATTCTTATAAAAAGTGTGGATGGAGAGGTGGCTCATTATTATAGCTGTAAAGATGAGAAAACATAGGCACAGATATGGGTTTCAGTAGCTGATGGGCCAGAGGAAGTGTGTTGAGCAACTTTAATGCTTTCAAAGGCCACTTCTGTGAAAGAAAACACGAGGTTGGCTCAGAAACCAAAACTGGGAATGGTCCGGTTCAGAGAGAGTTAATGGTCAGGGGATTAATCAAAGATGATGTTACTGATTCTCACAAAAACTTGACTGGAAGAAAGATCATAAGATAATTGGTGATAGTAGAATTAGGCCATTCAGCCCATCAAATCCACTTCGCCATCCAATCATGGCTGATCTATCTCTCCTTCCTAACCCCATTCTCCTGCCTTCTCCCCATAACCCCTGACACCCGTACTATCTTTTGATCCCTGCGTTAAATATATCCACTGACTTTGCCTCCACAGCCTTCTGTGGCAAAGAATTCCACAGATTTGCCACCCTCTGACAAAATAAATTTCTCCTCAGCTCCTTCCCAACAGAATGTCATTTAATTCTGAGGCTACGACCTCTAGTCCTAGACTATCCCACTAGTGGAAACATCCTTTCCACATTCACTATCCAGGTCATCTGTATGTTTCAATGATGTCCCCCCTCATTCTTCTAAACTCCAGCAAATATAGGCCCAGTGCTGTCAAATGCTCAACATATGTTAACCCACTCATTCCTGGAATAATTCTTGTAAACCTCCTCTGGACAGTCTCCAGAGCCAGCACATCCTTCCTCAGATATGGTGCCCAACATTGCTCTCAATACTCCAAATGCGGCCTGACCAGCACCATATAGAGCCTCAGCATTACATCCCTGTTTTTGTATACAAGCCCTCTTGAAATAAATGCTATCATTGCCTTTGCTTTCTTTATTACTGATTTGATTTGCAGATTAACTTTTTGGGAATCCTGCACCAGCATTCCCAAGTCCTGTTGCACCTCCGATTTCTAGATTCCCTCCCCATTTAGAAAATAATTTACGCCTTTATTCCTGCTACCAAAATGCATGACTCCACACTTTGCTCCACTATATTCCATCTGCCACTTCTCTGCCCACAGTAAATATTGTGGCGGAGAGATTGAACTGGATGCAGTAGAACAACCTGGATAGAGTGGATGTGGAGAGGATGTTGCCACTAAGGAGAGTGTCTAGGACCAGAGGTCACAGCCTCAGAATAAAAAGACGTACCTTTAGAAAGGAGATAAGGAGGAATTTATTTAGTCAGAGGGTGATGAATCTGTGGAATTCATTGCCACAGACAGCTATACCCAAGTCATTGGGTATTTTTATGGGAGAGATTGACAAATTCTTGATTAGTAAAGGTGTCAAGAGTTACGGGGAGAAGGCAGGAGAATGGGGTTGAGAGGGAATTATTGAATGGTGGAGTAGATTTGATGGGCCAAATGGCCTAATTCTGCACTAGGTATGGAAGCTGTCCCATATTTTCAAATAATATCACCTATTGGCTATGTAGATGAGGCCTCTATTCAATACTAATCAAAATGTTTCCAATCTCAATAAGCATCAAAAAGCTATTTGCATGAAAAACAAGTCTCAGCTGATCATTCACATTTCTCAGAGGTCACCAGACCGTGACAGTAAAGTAGTGTAAGCTCTTCTGGATCCTTGCACTTGATCTTAAGAAGGTAATTTTAATTAAATAAGCCAAATAAACCCTGCAAGAAATCACAAATAAGCCACCTTTGCAAAGTAGCTGACAAGTGGGATCCGTAGCTTTGATCTTGCATGTAGAATATTGTAATATGCGAGCTCCTGACCTAAAATGCAATATTATAGCACCTGCAGGTTCTGCAATACCAGGCCTCAATTCAATGTGATAGATCATTCAATCTGTGGACTCCACGCAGATGATTCCAGGGCTTGAAGTCTACCCGCCCAACTCCAGAGCCCAGGCTCAATTGTTTCTGCAGCAGATCTCGTGGACAAAACCAATCACATTCCTGGATTCAAGAAATTAACTTACAATACACTAGCGGGTATGTGTTGAAAAAGACAACAACGGATATATAAATCAATCACGCCACAAAAATAACTTCATAACATAATAATGTTGTAAATGCACATAAAGAATGTTGACAACTGACATTTGCAAACTGCCACCATTTAAAACAAATATTATTTCCCTGAATATTTGCCTGTTTTGTCTGCAACATGCCCACAATTCTTTAAAGTTCATCCTGCAATTTAATTTGGCCCGGATCACTGTTAAATTACATCCGCACAAATCATAGCAAACGGGGACATGTATAATTGGAAATGGTGAAAGGAAGAAACTTCTCTGACTGTGGAGATCAGGAATGGGCTATGGAACATGTAACAACCCAATGTGCATCTGCATACACGGAAATATCATAGTCCTGGGTGAAATTATGTGGCTTTGGCATCTAAGTTTTAACTCCGAGCAATCAGTCCAGAGTTTTAGCAGATTGCCATTGATGACAGAGAGAACTTTATTGGCATCATTTTGGTCTCCCAAGCTGTGGGGCACCACAGGAGGGACACAAGACTTGGCCATGCAATTGTACAAGCATGGAGTGGTAACATGCAAAGAATTTCCAACTAAATTGAGAGAAAACCCCAGGGATCGGTCTGAAGATGCACGACAGGATATTTTATTGTTGCACAAAACATTAAATAAACCCCAGAATACTGTGGCTGGTCTCATCACATGTTGGAGGATGTTGAAAATTTGGAAAGGGTGCCGATATGGAGATGTGGGTCATTTGTGAGTAAATTACATTCTCATGATCAAGGCTAAAAGGATACAGGGTCAACAGTTGCAAACATTCAGGCATTGGGATTTGCTTTCTAAGATGATGAAAGGAATTAATTATTTGAGTGGACAGTTTCCTCCAAGTTCACTAGGATCAGGGGTCGCAATTTTCAGTTGTACAAGACCAGATCTGAAATCAATGTATTTTCCCAAGGAGCCATAGAATTATGGAATAGGCTAGTGAAATATCTGAATCTTTATCTAGATGGAATATTAATTGTGCAAAAGGCAAGGATTGTACAGCACTGTGCAGGAGTGAATGCCGGGGGCTTGTGCGGCTGTGTGAAGTCAAGGATACAATCACTGTCTGACACTTGCGTTTACTTTGAAGAATTCTTCCATATAATCCCAATTATTTTGCAATTACCGTTTCATACAAGTGAGCTCAATTATTATCACCAATTGCCAGGATGCAGGTTGCTTTTGGCAACAATTTGTTAAATTTGTAAAAGTGCAAAAATGAGAATGCAAATCCACATGTAGAAATCTCATTGTAAATTATAGCAGACTTTTGCAAATCACTATTTTATTTCTTCCCACCAAACCCCCATCAATCCTCTTCTGCAGACTATTTTGTTGCAGAAAAATCTACGGGTTGTCCCCAGTTGATGAAATTCCAGATTTATGTACAGCACGTACATGTGAATGTGGGGTGGACTCTGGCTGTTGCAGGACTGCAGATGACTCTTCTTCACGCGAGTAGGAACTTTGCCACGTTGAACTCAAGAAAAGTTCATTCTAATTAACACGCTGATGCCAATTTTGCAAATCCTATCTAGAGATACGCTTGGGCTAAGTATATTAAAGTCAGCTTTAATATTAAGAATGGCAAAGAGGGATTTAAAATGCTTCTCCAGACCATCTCTTCCTATGGGAAACCCACCTCTGCAGGCATTTCTGCCAGTGAAACATATTTGTATCTGCATTTCCTACTTGCAAACTGTTTGGATTATGAACGGTTCTCAGGAACGGAACCTGCGAACCTGTCGAGGGCCTGGAATTATTAAACCAATCTGTTAAGAGTATCAGCCGACTACGATCACTTACAGATTTTCTTAGGGAGTAAATGAGCACTTGTTCAAGCCACCACTGAGCATGGAGGTCAACTGTCTGGAAGTTGGACGACCACCAAATCAGAACGCTTTGCTACTTTGTATCACAGGATGGACAGATCAGCATTGAACCTTAATCTTTTGGATGTTGAGTGTAAAGCCCTCTTAGTCGTTTGAGTAACTGAGTCAATGATATCTTGGAGCATGGCCTGCAAGCATATTTAAATGCAAGCGTCATCTGCATACAGCTTCTCTTTCACTGAGATTTGGGTGACTTTTGCCCTGGACTGAAGTCGCCATTGATGAATCGGTTTCCCTGCAAGCAGTTTGGTGGGGACAAGGTGAGAAAGATGGAGCAAAATGTTGGGACCATGACATATACTTATTTAACACTGGTCTTCAGTGAGACTGGCTCTGTAGTAAACTCTTTGGTTAGTATGATGGCTTGCTTACCATTGTGGAGCTAAATTACTGCAGGAACCAAATTTGAGAAGTCTGTTCTACGTACTCTCTGGATTGGAGAATTCATAAGCTTTAATGAGGCCAAAGGAGGCCACATACATTGACTGGTGCTGCATTTTTCTATGAGGTGTTGTTCGATGAAGATCATGTCTACTTGTGCTGTAAATGGCTGGAATCCACACTGTGATCCAGGAAGCAGTTTTTTAAGTGAACGGGAGAAAGCAGTTGGGGAGGATCTGGAGATGGCTTTTCCTGTGGTGGGCAGCGGACAACCCCTCTTTAATTACCTGTCAGACTTCCAGAGATGTTATAGCATGTATGAGGTCCCCTGGTATATCTTCTTCTCCCCAGATGTGAAAGATGGGATTGTGAATTTGTGCCTAAGTTTTAGGATTTCAGTGGGGATAACATCAGCTCTCAAACTCTTGCCATCTTTGAGCAGAGCATTGTCTGCTCACCATCTTGTCCGTCAGGAGCATTAGGATGACCGGAGGAGGTTTCTGTGGGATAGTGTCAAAGGGCAAGATGGCAGTTGAGGAGGTTTTTGAAAAGTTGACTGCCTCCCTGATCCTGATAAGTTCACCCTTGTTCTCGACTCTCAGTGAGGAAGGAAGAGATCCAATAGAAAACCCTTAACCTAAAGAACACATGGTGGATGAGTAGGGTCCAAGAGGTGCTACTGATTGCTGACAGCTACGAGATGTGCGTGTTCCTCAGCACAGTAAAAGCCATCTCTGATCGCCACACCTGCAGCCTGGTTATCCATTTGTTGACAACCCGGGTGAAAAGGAGCAACTCTGCAATCCTCTGATAGCAGGAATGGAGACAGGGGAAAGCTCACGCAGAGAAATGACGAAGCCAACAAACCACCTTAGAAAATGATCAATATTTTGTGCAACTTGTTGCAGGTGTGACTGTAGACAATTCGGGTAACTAAATTGGTGTAAAGTAGGAATCACAGAGTGACCTCTCAACAAAGAAAACCTAGACAGGAAATTATAGGATAGAGAGAATAGGTCAATGGGAAAAAAAGAGACAAAAGCAACGACAACATTCTAAGTAACACTACAAACAAAAGTTTCCCGAAAATCAGTAAGAAGATGAACAACATAAATATAATTTAATATATCATGTTTAATTAAAAACCCACTACTAATCTTGTGTGAGCAGTCTGAATCTACCAACAGAACTACAGTATTACCATTATAAAATAAAATATTGAGACTGCAAACGTAAAATTGTTTCAGTTCCCAAGGAATGCATCATTCACAGTACATCTATTCTTTACCCACTGAGCCAAGGATTTTGGAATTTCCTACTTCAAAATGTCATGGCAGCATCTTCATCACAAAGACTTCAGCTGATCAAGTCTCCAAAGACCTTGTAAGAGTATCAGAGAATGACAATAATGCCAGCCGTGGCAACTTCTCTCAGAATCCCAACTACAAAATAGATGCAACTTGGCGGTAAGTTTTGATGGAATTAGATGCTGCATTAGTAGTTAAATGGAAGAACATTCTGGGTAGGTGGTCTGGGCTTAGTGTTTAACCTCTAATCTTTGAACTTGAAAATAATTCTTAAGTTTATACATTTTTACAAAAACAGGTTTATCATAAAAAGAACTTCAGGCTCAAAATGATGCGACAAATTTGACCTTGCTTTCAAATCGAAAGGAACTGTGTTTGCTTCTCTGTTTTTATTTCCTCTTCAGAAATTCAGCTTTAATTAAATGGTCACGTACGTGGCAGGAACCACAAACAGTGTGAAGCAGTAAGAGGAAATGAGTTTAGGCAGGCCTTGGTAAAAGCTCTGATGCTCAGTTCATGAGACGATAACTATGATTAAACTGATAATCTCAAACTGTTTAACATTTCCAAGGTAATACAATCAGATTGTTTTCCACCATATTCTTAATTATTAAAAAATCTCTTGCAATATATTTAATAATACACCAACTACAATGTTTTATGAGTTTGGAAGTTATTTTAAACTTACGTTTAAAAAAAAAGTTGTTCAACGTCATACTTGTCTAAAAATATTTTGGTTAAATACTTATTACCTCCACAACAACATGCTTCCATAAAGTGCTTTGAGTACCATGAAACACTTGGCAGATAAGTTACATACATATTTTGACACCAAGTCACAACAGATGATCAATCAAATAAAACAAAGATTTGCATTTACAGTGCCCTCCATAATGTATGGGCCAAAGACTCATCATTTATTTATTTGCCTCTGTACTCCACAATTTGAGTTTTGTAATAGAAAAAATCACATGTGGTTAAAGTGCACATTGCCAAATTTTAATAAAAGCCACTTTTATACATGTTGGTTTCACCATGTAGAAATTACAGCAGTGTTTATACCTAGTCCCCCCATTTCATGGCACCATAATGTTTGGGACACAGCAATATCATGTTAGTATTTTGTTGCATATCCTTTGCATGCAATGACTGCTTCAAATCTGTGATTCATGGACATCACCAGTTGCAAGGTGATTCTCTGGTGATGCTCTGCCAGGCCTCTATTGCAGCCATCTTTAGATTATGCTTGTTTTAGGGGCTAGTTCCCTTCAGTTTTCTCTTGCTCAGTTGGGGTCAGATTGGGTGATTAACTTGGCCACCCAAGAATTGACCATTTTTTAGCTTTAAAAAACTCCTTTGTTGCTTTAGCAGTATGTTTGGGATCATTGTCTTGCTGTAGAATGAACCGCCAACCAATGAGTTTTGAGGCATTTGTTTGAACTTGAGCAGATAGGATGGGTCTATACACTTCAGAATTAATTATGCTACTAACATCTGTAGTTGTATCATCAAAGAAGATAAGTGAGCCAGTACCTTCAGCAGCCATACATGCCCCAGCCATAACACCCCCACCACCGTGTTTCACAGATGAGGTGGTATGCGTTGGATCTTGGGCAGTTCCTTCTCTCCTCCATACTTTGCTTTTGCCATCACTCTGATATAAGTTCATCTTCATCTCAACTGTCCACGAGACCTTTTTCAAGAACTGTGGTTGCTTTTTTAAGTACTTCTTGACAAACTGTAACCTGGCCATCTTATTTTTGCGGCTTACCAGTGGTTTACATCTTGCAGTGTAGCCTCTGTATTTCTGTTCATGAAGTCTTCTGCGGACAGTGGTCATTGACAAATCCACATCTGACTCCTGAAGAGTATTTCTGATCTGTCGGACAAGTGTTTGGGGATTTTTCTTTATTATAGAGAGTACTCTTCTGTCATCAGCTGTGGAGGTCTTCCTTGGCCTGCAAGTCTCTTTGCGATTAATAAGCTCACCAGTGCTCTCTTTCTTCTTAATGATGTTCCAAACAGTTGTTTTCCGTAAGCCTAAGGTTTGGCTGATGCCTGTAACAGTTTTATTCTTGTTTCTCAGTCTCATTATGGCTTCTTTGGCTTTCATTGGCACAACTTTGGGCCTCATGTTGATAAACAGCCATAAAAGTTTCCAAAGGTGGTGGAAAGACTGGAGGAAAGACTAGGTGCTGAGAGCTGTCTTATACCTGCATTAAGGAGGCAATTAAACACACCTGAGAAATTACAACAACCTATGAAGCCATGTGTCCCAAACATTATGGCGCCCTGAAATGGGGGATGGGGGATGGGGGATGGGGGAGGGGGGGGGGGACCCATGTATAAACACAGCTGTAATTTCTACATGGTGAAACCAAAATGTGTAAAAATGGCCTTTATTAAAATCTGACAATGTGCACTTTAAGCACATGTGATTTTTTTATATTATAAATTTCAAATTGTGGAGTACAGAGGCAATTTAATAAATGATGAGTCTTTGTCCCAAACACTATGGAGGGCACTGTATAAAGAACCTGATTTCAAGATATTCCATAGATCACTACATGTAATTGAGTACTTACGAAGTTGAGCATAGTGTGCTAATTTGCACACAGCAAGTTCCAACTGATAGCTTTGGCTAGAAAATTTGTTGAGTGATATTTGAACCAATGCCAATGAGGGTGGGAAAGTAGAGAGCCATGAAGGTTCAAGTAGACATTCCCTTGAGTTTTTGGCCTGAGTTGTTAAAGGAACAAGCCAGCAATGTTGGAACAATTACAACTGAGGGTGTGCTGGAGGCCAGGATTGTACCATTCCCTTATCTGACAGTATGTGTAAAGCTTTCCAAGGCATACCCAAGTTAAAGTGGATCCTTCACTTTCTAGGTCACATACACGAGACGCGGACACATCGAAAAATAGTTCTCCACAGGTGCTTTCCAGTTTATATTCTCATAAACTGTATAAGCTCACCTCCCCCATCCAATCCTCACCACTTTCTACAGGGGCACCATAGAGAGTATTTTGACCAGCTGTATCTCTGTCTGGTTTGGGGACTGTAAAGCCTCTGACTGGAAGTCCGTGCAGAGAGTGGTGAGGACAGCGGAAAAATCATCGGTACCTCTCTCCCCTCAATCGGGGATATTGCGACCAAACGTTGCGTGGCTAAGGCCAGCAGTATTATAAAAGACCCCACACATCTCCATCACGGACTGTTCACTCTGCTGCCCTCGGGCAAAAGATATCGTAGCATAAGGAGCAGAACATCAAGGTTCTGCACCAGCTTCTTCCCACGAGCCATCAGACTCCTGAATGCCATGTAATGGGCTGACACCATTGTCTATTTATCCTTTTATCCATTTTATCCATGTTTATCCTTCTGTTAATTATCGTGTTGCACAGGGAGCCAAATGCAACGGAATTTCGCTTGGAACTGCATATATTGATGTATTTCTAAATGACAATAAAGTTTGTTTGACTTTGAACTACCATAGGAATTAAAGGGGAGTCTAATTCTCCATCCTCAGATCACTACAACTTTCTGGAGGGGAGGGGGTGGCAGTGGAAGGGGGGGTTACCTCCTTTCAAGTATTACTTTGGGTTCACATGCTGTTTCCCCCCACTTTGCAACAGAAGACAGAGATTTATGCAGTAACAACTTTAATGTGCATTGGCCTGATGACCTTGAAAGGAATGCCAAATGCACAAGCACATAAAATGTGATGACGTTGTTGTGCATTTTTTTTAACCAAACAGATAATTCAGGAGAAATATAAAGCATATTTCTGCAGAAGTAGTGGTAAAGAAACACAAGGGAATTATTTTCACAATGATGGGGTTCCTCGGTCCACAGAGTTCTTTGTGAATTGGTAGCCAGGACCAGCATGATCAGCCACACACAGTGCATTTAGAAATATTTAGAAAATATTTTTCTACATTTTGTTACGTTACAGCCTTATTCTAAAATGGATTAAATTCATTTTTCTTATCTTCAATCTACACACAATACCCCATAATAAAAAAATGAAAACAAATGTTTAGAAATTTTTGCAAAGTAATTAAAACAAAATAACTGAAATATCACAATTACATAAGTATTCAGACCCTTTACTCAGTACTTTGTTGAGGCGCCTTTAGCTGAGATTACAGCCTCAAGTCTTCTTGGGTATGATAATACAAACTTGGCACAACAGTATTAGGGTCATTTCTCCCATCTCCCTTCTCTGCAGATCCTCTCCAGCTCTGTCAGGTTGGATGGGCAGCTCAATGCACAGCTATTTTCAGGTCCCTCCAGAGATGTTCGATCAGGCTCAAGTCCGGGCACTGGCTGGGACAGATGAGGCCATTCACAGACTTGTCACAAAGTCACTCTTGCGTGGCCTTGGCTGTGTCCTTAGGATCGTTGTCCTGTTGGAAGGAGAACCTCCACCGCAGTCTGAGGTCCAGAACGCTCTGGAGCAGGTTTTCATCAAAGATCTTTGTACTTTGCTCCATTCATCTTTCCCTCGATCCTGACTAGTCTCCCAGGTCCTGCCTCTGAAAAACATCCCCACAGCATAATGCTGCCACCACCATGCTCCACCATAGGTATGGTATATAGGCCAGATGATGAGCAGTGCCTGCATTTCCTCCAGACGTGATGCTTGGCATTCAGGCCAAATAGTTCAATCTTGGTTTAATTAGACCAGAGAATCGTGTTTCTCACGCCTTTTGGCAAACTCCAAGCGGGCTGTCATGTGCCTTTTACTGAGGAGTGGCTTCTGTCTGGTCATTCTACCATAAAGGTCTGATTGGTGGAGTGCTGCAGATATAGTTGTCCTTCTGCAAGGTTCTCTCATCTCCACAGAGGAACTCTGGAGCTCTGCCAGAGTGACCATCGGGTTCTTGGTCACCGCCCTTCTCCGATTGTTCAGGTTGGCCGCATGGCCAGCTCTATGAAGAGTCCTAGTGGTTCCAAAGGTCTTCCATTTAAGAATGACGGGGGCTACTGTGCTCCTCGGGATCTGCAATGCTGCAGAAATTGTTTATAGCCTTCCCCAGATCGGTGTCTCGACACAATCCTGTCTCAGAGGTCTACAGACAATTCCTTCGTCTTCATGGCTTGGTTTTTGCTCTGACATGCACTGTCAACTGTGGGACCTTATATAGATAGGTGTGTGCCTTTCAAATCATGTCCAATCAATTTAATTTACCACTGGTGGACTCCAATCAAGTTGTAGAAACATCTCAAGGATAATCAATGGAAACAGGATGAAACTAAGCTCAATTTTGAGTATCATAGCAATGGGTCTGAATACTTGTGTAAATGTGATATTTCAGTTATTTATTTTTAATTACTTTGCAAAAATTTCTAAACACCTGTTTTCGCTTCTTCATTCTGGGGCATTGTAGATTGATGATTAAAAAAAAGAATTTAATCCATTTAAAAATTAGGCTGTAATGTAACAAAATGTAGAAAAAGTGAAGGGGTCTGAATGCACTGTAGCCCCCTTCTGTGGTGAATGGCTCTGCCCTATTCTATTTTTCCTTTAAAAATGACACAAAGTGCTAGAGTAACTCTGTGGGTCAGGCAGTATCTCTGAAGAACATGGACAGGTGTCAATTTATGTTGGGATCCTTCTTCAGACTGACTGGGGGGGGAGAGAAAGCTGTGAGAGGAGGGGCCGCAACTGCTAGATACAGGTGAGTGGGGTTTTCAATAAACAGATAGGTATCTGCCTATTAAAAACTTCTCTCACTTGTATTTACCTATCACTTGCCAGGCTTTGCCATGGCCCTCCGCTCTTCCAGCTCCCCTCCCCACCCCCCCGCAATAAAATCCGTCTGAAGAACCATGTTCTCCAGAGATGCTGCCTGACCTGCTGAGTTAGTCCAGCACTTTGTGTCTTTGTGTAGGAAGGAACTGCACATGATGGTTTAAACTGAAGATAGACACAAAATGCTGGAGTAACTCAGCGGGTTAGACAGTAACTGCAGAGAAGGAATAGGTGACATTTTGAGTCGAGACCCTTCTTTGTGTGTTTTTTTTGGTAAGCCAGCATCTGCAGTTTATTGTTTCTACTTTCCCTGTGTAAGATCAAGCTACTTTCTTATCAAAAGAGGAATGACCAATGAAAGGTCATAAACCTGCAATGTTGATCCTGTATCCATCTCATCAGATGCTGCCTAACCTGCCGAGTATTTCCAGTATTCTGCATTTTAGTTCTTCTTGGCTCAAAAGAGATCTTAAAATATTGAAAGAATTTGATAAGGTAGGTCCCTCTTTTTACGTTTTTTTTTTTGCTCTCTCTGTTTCTCGCTTTCTCACTTTCTCTCTCTCTCTCTCATATTATAACAACATTCAAAAGACATTTGAACAGGTTCATGGATATGGCAAGGTTTAGAAGGAATATGGGCCAAACACAGGCAGGTGGGGCTGATGTAGCAGGGCACCTTAGTTGGCATGGGCACATTGGACCGAAGGGCCTGTTTCTGAGCCATATGACTCAAAGTTGGATACTTATAAATCAGAAAAATAATTCTCAGTTTCTGAGTGATGTGGAGGTGTGACCAGAATAAGCTTGCATTTCTGCCTCTTATAATATGGCCTCCACCCTGCCCTCCAACTGGGGGTCTGTATCGCCTGGTTCTATTCCGACTGGCCATTTTAACCAGATAATCACCAGCAATGGATTCTGTTCTCACAATATTCAGCTTTGGCTACCTCTGCCCATCACTCAATGACTGCTTGTGTCCCAAAGGGTCTTGGGTCTGCAGAACCTATTCATGGGTTGAGCAGGCTAACTTCTCGGACAACTGCGGGCTACTTTAGATCATCAACCTCCGGGGCTGGTGACATGACCAGACTTCACAGGCAGACCCAACTCTTAAATTCCTTTCACAAAATTAAACGTGAAAGAATAACAATGTGAAATAAGCCATGGCAGCTGACAAAATACACTCAAAAGTGAAAAGGAAATTTAGGAAATGTATGTATTGGTATGGAACAAGTCTTTAATCGACATTTTACTTTATTTTTGCTTATGCTTCTCCGTTGCATTTAATTAATGCAAAAATTCTTACATGTTTACAGGGATTTCAACACTACCAGGAAGTGCTGCAGAATGAACAGAAAGTGCTGGCAATGGAGTATTTTAAAACCACCCATGCAATGCACTCATTTTAAATTCCTATGTGTTTATGTGTCAGTGGAATAAACCAAATCATACTAAATTAACTGCTTCACTGCTTTTTATCTTTTAGCAGACTGGCCGGCACGGTGGTAGAGTTGCTGCCTTACAGTGATCACAGAGCCAAAGATCCGGGTTTGATCCTGACTACTGGTGCTGTCTGTACGAAGTTTGTACGTTTTCCCCATGACCGTGTGGGTTTTCTCCAAGATCTTCGGTTTCCTCCCACACTACAAAGACGGACAGGTTTGTAGGCTAATCGGCTTGGTATAAATGGAAACATTTCCCTAATGTGTGTCGGAGAGTGTTAATGTGCGGGGATGGCTGGTCGGTGCGAACCCGGTGGGCCGAAGGGCCTGTTTCAGCGCCGTATCTCTAAACTAAACTAAATCATTGCTGATGTTTATGCCAGCAATTTCCAAATAATAAACTCCCATGTCCTGTGATAAGATCAAGGTGGGCGAGAAACTGTGCAAAGTGGAGGCAAACCCCTCTGAATAGACTGGTGAAAACAAATTCAAATCAAAGCATTATCTTGGGTCATTTCAGTTGCTGCTCAGAATCAGATTGGATAACATTTTACCAAATTATGAAGACATCCATGCAGAGTTATATTAATAGCTGGAAGGATGGGGCAAAATGTGATTGCTTTGCAATAGATACACGTGAGACTGCAGATGCTGGATTCCTGAGCAAAAAAACACACTGCTGATGTGTGACGAAGAGTCCCAACTCAAAATGTTGTCTGAAGATTTCCTTCCGCAGATGCTGCCTGGCCTGCTGAGTTCCTCTCGCAGCTTCTTTTTACTCATTATTTTGAAATAATTTGTAAAAGCGTGTATGTAATTAAAAGTCCCAGTCAAGATGCAATGGACAGTTACAGGTGGTGTTATCCTGTACAAACTTGCCATTATACAGATAAAGAGCCTGTCCCACTTTCACGACCTAATTCACGACCTCTGCTGAGTTTGCCCTTGACTCGTACTCGCAGCATGGTCGTCACGAGGTCGTAGGAGGTCGTACGTGTGTCGTGATGCTAGTCGTAGGTACTTGTGGCATCAAGTAGGTCGGGGCGTTTTTTCAACATGATGAAAAATGTCCACGAGTAAAAAAGGTTGTGAATTAGGTCGTGAAAGTGGGACAGGCCCTTAACTATCCCAACAATCGTCTATCTATGCTGGTACCATGCGTCTAGTAAAATGGGCTTCTATCTTGTTCAGCAGCCTTACTTGCAGCACCTTGTCAAAGGCCTTCTGAAAATCCAAGGGAACAACATCTACTGACTCTCCTTTGTCTATCCTACTCATTACTTCCTCAAAGAATTCCAACAGATTGTCAGGCAAGATCTCCCCTTCACAAAACCATGCTGACTTTGGCCTATTTTATCACGTGCTCTCAAGTATCCTGAAACCTTATCCTTACGGCACCAGAGGCCAGAATCAAACCCGGGTCGCTGGGGCAGTGTGGAGCTGCTGCACCACTGTGATTGTCTCTGTTTAGAAATGTTGTTTCTAATGATTTAATAAAGTCGTTCAGGCAACGTTTAACTGTGTTTTTTATATTATTTGGAGAAATTAGAACAAACAGAAACACTGGAATCTTTAAAAAGTATTTATCCTGTCTAAACATTCAACCACAATTCATCTGTTATGGAGATTTTATTATAAGCCTCACTGATGTTAATAAACAACAAGTGGGCTTGTTTTAGTAATCCTAACCAGAAATTAAAACACAGACTTTCAAGATATGGCATTTCTCCCTGATCTTGTTCCCTCACCATCCTCCCACTGTCTCCTTCTCCCTCCTTTCCTTTCGTGGGAAAAGAACTCCCACAATAAAGGGAGTGAGGTAGTTTTCAAATGCTGATTCAGGCTAAGAGTTAACAGATTGTGCAGAAGCAAAACACAGATGTGTTACTACTTCAATTTATTCATAAAGCACCTCTGTATGTACTTGAAATTATGATTTTTAAGTGGAAATTTGTGATCTGAGATCATGCAAAATTAAATTGCAGTGACTGGTTGAGGGTAAGTGGTGATCTTCAGATTACTGACAGAAAGTAATTAATTGAATTTTGTTTTGAATAATCGGGTCATATTTTAATTTGTAGGGATTCTTATTGTTCATTTTGGCATGGATTATTTTCAATTTATCTACTAAGTGCTGTGGAGCATTATTCTCCCTTAAAATTCTCCATTATTTTAGGCATCATGATTTCTGGTGAAAAGAACGAAGAATGAAGCTACTGATGAGGATCAAGATTCAAGATTCAAGAGAGTTTATTGTGATGTGTCCCAGACAGGACAATGAAATTCTTACTTTGCTTCAGCACAACAGAATATAGTAGGCATGAATACAGAACAGATCAGTGTGTTAATATACCATTATATAAATATATACACACATGAATAAATAAGCAGATAAAGTGCAAATAAACAGATAATGGTCTATTAATGTTCAGAGTTTTGTCCGAGCCAAGTTTAATAGCCTGATGGCTGTGGGTAAGTAGCTATTCCTGAACCTGGATGTTGCAATCCTCAGGCTCATGTACCTTCTACCTGAAGGTAGCAGGGAGATGAGTGTGTGGTCAGAATGGTGTGGGTCCTTGATGATACTGCCAGCCTTTTTGAGGCAGCGACTGCGATAGATCCCCTCGATGGTAGGGAGGTCAGCCGATGATGGACTGGGCAGTGTTTACTACTTTTTATAGTCTTTTCCGCTCCTGGGCACTCAAGTTGCCGAACCAAGCCACGATACAACCGGTCAGCATGCTCTCTACTGTGCACCTGTAGAAGTTAGAAAGAGTCCTCCTCGACTCTCCGTAATCTTCTCAGGAAGTAGAGGCGCTGATGTGCTTTCTTTATAATTGCATCAGTGTTCATGGACCAAGAGAGATCTTCAGAAATATGCACACCCAGGAATTTGAAGCTCTTGACCCTCGCCACCATCGACCCGTCGATATAAACGGGACTGTGGGTCCCCATCTACCCCTTCCAAAGTCCACAATCAGTTCCTTGGTTTTGTTGGTGTTGAGGGCCAGGTTATTGTGCTGGCACCATTTGGTCAGTTGGTCGATCTCTCTTCTATACTCTGACTCGTCCCCATCAGTGATACGTCCCACAACAGTGGTGTCGTTAGCGAACCTGATGATGGAGTTCGCACTATGACCGGCTACGCAGTCATGAGTATAGAGTGAGTACAGCAGGGGGCTGAGCACGCAGCCTTGAGGTGCTCCCATGCTGATTGTTATCGAGGCTAACACATTTCCATCTGTGGATGAGGAAGTCAAGGATCCAATTGCAGATGGATGCGCAGAGACCCAGATCTGAGAGCTTGGTAACCAGCTTGCAGGGGATGATTGTATTAAATGCCTAGCTGTAATCAATGAATAACAGCCTGACATATGAGTTTTTGTTGTCCAAGTGGTCCAGAGCGGAGTGGAGAGCCAGCGAGATCGCATCCACCGTTGATCTGTTGTGGCGCTGGGCAAACTGCGGTGGGTCCAGGTTTCTGTCGAGGTAGGAGTTGATTTGCATCATGATCAACCTCTCGAAGCACTTCATCACCACAGGCGTTAGTGCCACAGGTCGATAGTCATTGAGGCATGTCACCTTGCTCAATGGGCACTGGTATAATTGATGCCCTTTTGAAGCCGGTGGGAACCTCAGACCTCAGAAGTGAAAATATCCATAAAAACTCCAGCCAGTTGGTCCACACAGGTTTTTAGAACATGACCGGGTATACCATCAGGTCCAGGCGCTTTTCGAGGGTTCACCCCTCTAAAGGATTTTCTGATGTTGGCATCTGTGACTGAGACTGAAATACCATCACAGCGAATGGGGCTCGAGAAGGCACATCAGTGTTCACCCTATCAAAGCGTGTGTAAAACTCATTGAGCTCATCAGGGAGTGATGTTTCGCTGACATTCGAGTTACCTCCTGATTTCGCCTTGTAGGTGGTGAGTTTCATCCTCCAGCTTGGAGCAGAAGTCCCTTTTGGCTTTTTTGATGGTCGTATCTGGACTTCTTGTAGACCACTGTATCATCAGAGATGAATGCCCGGTGTCTGGTCTTCAGAAGAGTGCGGATCTCAGAGTTCATCCAAGGCTTCTGATTGGGAAACACTCGGAAGGTTTTTGTAGGGATGCAGTCCTCCACACATATCTTTATGAAGTCTGTAACGACTGTGGCTTATTCGTTCAGGTCCGTTGCCGAGTCCATGAACATTGCCCAGTCTACAGACTCCAAACAGTCGTGGAGTTGTTCCTCCGCCCCCCTCAGCCAGCTATGTACAGTCCTCACCTCTGGGGGTGCACTCTTCAATTGCTCCCTGTAGGTAGGAAGAAGCAGCACCGATAAATGGTCGGATTTACCGGTGAGGGTGAGGGATAGAGTGATAGGCATCCTTGATGGCGGTGTAGCAGTGGTCGAGAGTGTTTGGTCCTCTGGTGCAGCAGGAGACATGTTGGTGGAAGTTACGGAGCAATTTCTTGAGGTTTGCTTTATTGAAGTCCCCTGCTATGGAGGTAAATGCCTTGGGGTAAGACGTCTGGTGTTTATTGACCACGGCGTGCAGCTCCTCCAGTGCCAGACGGACATCTGCTTGTGGTGGGATGTAGACCGCGGTCAGGATGATGGAGGTGAATTCCCTTGGAAGGTAGAAGGGAAGGCACTTCACAGCCAGGTGTTCCAGGTGTGGAGAGCAGGAGTTGGACAGGACTGCCACGTCTGAGCACCACGCAGAGTTGACCATGAGGCAGACGCCCCCTCCTCCCCGTTTCCCAGATGCCTGCGTACAGTCCATACGGTGGATGGAGGACCCTTCAGGCTGGACCGCTTAGTCTGGAGAGCTGGTGGTGAGCCATGTTTCTGTGAAACAGAACACAGAGCATTCCCTCAGCACCCTTTGATAAAGCAGCCTTGCCCTTAAGTCCTCCACTTATTTTTCTAGTGACAGTACGTTGGCCAGTAGGATAGTAGGGAGAGGGGGCTGAAGTCCTCTCCGCTTCAGTCTGACCTGTAGCCCTGCCCGACGGCCACGTTTCTGTATTCCATGGAGCCCACCTCGGTGTTTGAAGTAGAGTACTTATACCCCTGTCCCACTTAGGGGCATAAAAACCTGAACGGAAACCTCTGGAGACTTTGCGCCCCACCCAAGGTTTCCGTGTGGTTCCCGGAGGTTTTTGTCCTCCGACAACCACCTTCAACTAGCATCGCAACCGGCTTCGACTAAAAAATTACCGATTTTTAAAATGGAAACCACTTTCGACCATTAGGGAGACTGACAAAAACCTCCGGGAACCGCACGGAAACCTTGGGTGGGGCGCAAAGTCTCCAGAGGTTTCCGTTCAGTTTTCCTAAGTGGGACGGGGCATTAGGGTCTCCGCGAAGTCGGTGATTCCCCCGAGATCGGGAATTCCCATACAGTCGGCACCTCCACCTCCGTTGCTGCTGGGGGATCCTGCCCGACGGCTTCGATTCCGGATTCCCTGAAGACCTCCCCGGTGATTGCGGGTAAGGTTCTTGCTGTACCTGCGCTCCTCTGCCAGGTTGGGGAATCCCCTCTGCCCGGGGATTCCCTTACCGGCGCTACCAACGGGAGTTCTCAATAGCGCTAATGCATTTAAATGCATTAGCAGCTTGCTACTTACGGCGTTGATTCCAGTGGATTTCCTGATGCAGGCGAGTTCATAAATGCTGTATCTTACTGTTTTCCTTTGTGCCATTCGCAAAATGTCGCTGCAGGTAGGCGCTATCTTAGATCACGTGTTATGTAATCACTCAGTTTAATATTTAAACGTTACAGCTCAACAATTAGTACAATAAGGCAGGGTGTGTTAACGTGTTGACTGTGAAGTGAAGGCTAGGTCCGTCGTCCGCTGCACCTCACCAGCTGTCCATCCAGATCGGCGTTGATTGGTTGGCCATGATCACGCCAGGTCCATGCGAGTGCTCGAGCTCGATGAACGATGGTTCAAGACCAAAGTGGCTCGGCCTGCCACATGACCTTCCCCCCCGCCAGAACCAGAGTATTGGAGCCGGTTAGGCCGTCGAGTGATACCTCCATGTGCACGTGCTGTGAAGTGAAGACTAGCTCCATCGTCCGCTGCACCCCACTAGTTGTCCACCCAGGTCATCATTGATTGGTCGTCCCAGATCATGCCAGGTCCACGGGAGTGCTCGAGCTCGACGAACGAAGGTTGAAGACCAAAATGGCTCGGCCCGCCACACTACCCTAGTGATTTGCATATTTATACTATAACTGGCTGAATATGGTGGAACAGAACTGAGGGATATTGAAAAAGCATCCAGTTGAAATACATCTATCCTTCAGATGTTGTGGGAATTACAGAGACATGGCTGCAAGAGGATCAGGGCTGGGAACTGAATATTCAGGGGTATACGTCCTATCGAAAAGACAGACAGGTGGGCAGACGGGATGTGGTGGCTCTGTTGGTAAGGAATGAAATTCAGTCCCTTGCGAGGGGTGACGTAGGATCAGAAGATGCAGAGTCATTGTGGATAGAACTGAGAAATTGTATGGGTAAAAATCTACAGGCCCACAAACAGTAGCCTGGAGATAAGGTGCAAGTTGCATCAGGAATTTGCATGTAACAAAGCTGTAACAAAAAAAAAAATGCTGCGGTAGTTAAGGGAGATTTCAACATGCAGGTACACTGGGAAAATCAGGTTGGTACTGGACCCCAAGTTTGTAGAGTGCCTCCGAGATGGATTCTTAGATTCGTGTAGTGGAGCCTACCAGGGAAAAGGCAATTCTAGATTTAGTGTTGTGTAATGAACCGGAATGTAAAGGGAACTCAAGGTAAAGGAACCATTAGGAGGTGGTGACCACAATATGATAACTTTTAATCTGCAATTTGAGAGGGAGAAGGTAAAATCAGAAGTGTCAGTATTGCAGTTGAAAAAAGGGGACTATGGAGGCATGAGGGAAGAGCTGGCCAAAGTTGACTGGAATGACAGTGGAACAGCAATAGCAGGTATTTCTGGGAATAATCCAGAAGATGCAGGAGCATTTCATTCCAAAGAGTAAGAAAGATTCTAAGGGGAGTAAGAGTTGAGCGTGGCTGACAAGAGAAGTCAAGGACAGTATAAAAATAAAAGAGAAGACGTTTAACATAGCAAAGATGAACGGGAAGACAGATGATTGGGAAACTTTTAAAGATCAACAGAAGGTAACTAAAAAGGCAATACGGGGAGAAAAGTACAAAGGTAAGCTAGCCAAGAATATAAAGGAGGATCATAAAAACTTATTTAGGTATGTGAAGAGGAAAAAATTAGTTAAGACAAATGTTGATCCCGTGAAGACTGAAACAGGTGAATTTATTATGGGGAACAAGGAAATGGCAGATGAGTTGAACAGGTACTTTGGTTCTGTCTTCACGTAAACAATCTCCCCGATGCACTAGGGGACAGAGAACCTAGGGTGATGGAGAAACTGGAGGAAATTCACATTAGTTAGGAAATTGTGTTGGGTAGACTGATGGAACTGAAGGCTGATAAATCCCCAGGGCCTGATAGTCTGCATCTCAGGGTACTCAAGGAGGTGGCTCTAGAAATTGTGGACGCATTGGTAATCATTTTCCAATGTTCGAAAGATTCTGGATCAGTTCCTGTGGATTGGAGGGTAGCTAATGTTATCCCACATTTTAAGAAAAGAGAGAGAGAAAACCGTGAATTATAGACCAGTTAGCCTGACATCGGTGGTGGGGAAGATGCTGGAGTAAATTATAAAAGATGTAATAGCAGCACATTTGGATAGCAGTAACAGGTTCGGTCCAAGTCAGCATGGCTTTACAAAGGGGAAATCATGCTTGACAAATCTTCTGGAATTTTTTGAGGATGTAACAAGTAAAATGGACAAGGGAGAGTTAGCGGATGCACTGTACCTGGACTTTCAGAAAGCCTTTGATAAGGTCCCACATAGGAGATTAGTGGGCAAAATTAGAGCACATGGTATTGAGCGTACAGTATTGATATGGATAGAAAATTGGTTGGCAGACTGGAAACAAAGAGTAGGGATTAATGGGTCCCTTTCAGAATGGCAGGCAGTGACTAGTGAGGTGCCGCAAGGCTCGGTGCTGGGACGACCGCTATTTACAATAAACATTAATGATATAGATGAAGGAATTAAAAGTAACATTAGCAAATTTGCAAATGACACAAAGCTGGGTGGCAGTGTGAACTGTGAAGAGGATGCTATGAGGATGCAGGGTGACTTGGACAGGTTGGGTGAGTGGGAAGATACAAGGCAGATGCAGTATAATGTGGATAAATGTGAGGTTATCCACTTTGGTGGCAAGAACAGGAAGGCAGATTATTATCTGAATGGTGTCGGGTTAGGAAAAGGGGATAACACGAGATCTGGTTGTCCTTGTACATCAGTCACTAAAAGTAAGCATGCAGGTACAGCAGGCAGTGAAGAAAGCTCATGGCATGTTGGCCTTCATAACAAGAGGAGTTGAGTATAGGAGCAAAGAAGTTCTTCGGCAGTTGCACAGGGCCCTGGTTGACCACAACTGGAGTATTGTGTGCAGTTTTGGTCTCCTAATTTGAGGAAGGACATTCTTGCTATTGAGGGAGTGCAGCGTAGGTTCACTAGGTTAATTCCCGGGATGGCGGGACTGTCATATGCTGAAAGGTTGGAGAGACTGGGCTTGTATTCACCAGAATTTAGAAGGATGAGAGGAGATCTTATAGAAACATATAAATTTATGAAATGATTAGACACGCTAGATGCAGGAAACATGTTCCCAATGTTGGGGGTGTCCAGAACCACAGTTTAAGAATAAGGGGTAGGCCATTTAGAACTGAGATGAGGAAAAACTTTTTCACACAGAGTTGTGAATTTGTGGAATTCTCTGCCGCAGAAGACAGTGGAGGCCGATTCACTGGATGCATTCAAAAGATAGTTAGATAGAGCTCTTAGGGCTAGTGGAATCAAGGGATATGGGGAGAAGGCAGGAACGGGGTATTGATTGTGGATGATCAGCCAGCATCACAATGAATGGCGGTGCTGGCTCGAAGGGTCGAATGGCCTACTCCTGCACCTATTGTCTATGTATCTATGTAAGGAGCATCTTCTGCTAGTGTGTTAAATGCCAATCATCTGAATCGTTTCTTTTAAGTCAGTATAATTTTCTTCCCCACATTTCTAAACAAGGAATTGTTTGAAGTAACTCTTGCCAAATTCAGGAAAAAAGGCCATGAAACATAACAAAATGACCCTTATTTATGGTGAACTGGCTCTCCTGCCTTAGCCCAATCCATCTTCTCCACACAACATCCATGTATGAAGTCCAAAACTGAGGGCAGAGACCTCGTGCCCCTTTGCAGTCAGGTTCTTTCAAAAGAGCCTGGATTGCTGGAAGAGCGGGGCCATCAGCCATCCGTTGTAACTGAAATCGGTTATAAAGAGGTCCGTACAAACAAGGGTTTACTGTACAGTAGAGTGAAGATTGTTATCAAGAACTACAGCAGGATCTTGTTCAGCTGGGCAAGAGGCCTGAAGAATGGCTAAAGGACCTGTTCCACTTTGGCGTCATTTGCGCGTGAATCCCAAAATCTTGGGGCGCCGCGCACGACCACGCGTCACTGCCTACGCCACCACGCGCCATGAGTGCGTAATAAACACCATTAGCGCATTCGTGCACGTCACAACGCGTGAGGACAAGGGGGACTCTGCCCTTGTTCCAAAGCAGAGCATCGGAGAAGTCCTCATTCTTCAGGGTACGGGGGTTTCCCTCTTCGATTATAGATGAGGCTCTCACCAGGGTCTCTTCTATACCCCGTAACCCTGCTCTCATTCCCCATCCCCCCACTTGTAACAAGGGCAGTGTCCCCCTTGTCCTTACCTTCCACCCTACCAGCCGTCACATACAACAGATAATCCTCCGACATTTTCGCCACCTCCAGCGGGATCACACCACTGGCCACATCTTCCCATCTCCTCCCGTCGGCTTTCCGCAGAGACCGCTCCCTCCGCGTCAGGTTTTCCACACCACCACCACCTCATGGCATGTGGGCAGTCATGTTGTTTTCTAGTTTTAACTTACGATTCTGAGCCTAGAATACTCATCTCGATGGTCTCTGTATGTATACGAATTAAAGTAGTTGTTATGATATATAATTACTCTGTATCATAAGTACTTTGCACAGAGAATGCACATGGTCACGATCATAGTCAAGAACTACAGGGCATAGGTTTAAGGCCAGAGGGGATTGATTTGAAGGGAACCCGAGAGGCAACTTTTCACATAGAGGGTTGTGAGGATATTGAATGAGATGCCAGTGGAAGCAGTTGAGCAAGTACAATAACAACATTTATAAGACTTTTGACAGGTACATGGATAGGAAAGATCTAGAGCGAAATGAGCCACGTAGGAGGAGCTAAGATGGGGCATCTTGGTTGGCATGAATCAATGGGCCAAATGGCCTCTTTCTGTGCTGTATGACTCTATGACATTAAAAGCTTTCCACTATTCCCTTGCCAGTTCCCATCTAACTTTCTATCCTTTACTCTCCATATACTCAAAATTACAACAAAAAAACCCTTCTGTTTTCCGCCTGCTAAATTGCATTGCAACATTTACCCATCTCTCCTTTCATGTTCATTAACCTAAGTTGCATGCTCTGCACAGCCTCAATTTTAAAACTTCGATCCTCATTTTAAAATTCTCCCTTCAAAACCATTATTCCAGCTCTGGCCCCTTAGACATGAACAATTTTAAACTGCTGCACCATTGGTGGCTCTGGACGCTGGAGTGTTCAAATCAAAATCAAAAACAAATCAAACACAGATTGGTCTGAAGAAAGGTCTCGACCCGAAACGTCACACATTCCCGCTGAGCTACTCCAGCATTTTGTGTCTATCTTTGGTTTAAACCAGCATCTGCAGTTCCTTCATACACAGATTGGTAAAATGCTTTGCAGACCACCTGTGCTCAGTCAGCGGGATAACCCTGACTTTCCATTTGCCTGTCGCTTCAATTCTGCATCCTAATCTGACCTATGTCTCTGCTATTCTGCAGTGTTCCAGCAATGCCCAACATAAGCTCGAGAAACAGCAAGCAGCTCATCTTTCTTCTGGGTACAATGCAGCCTTCAGGAATCAATTTCAAATTCAACAATTTCAGATGAGCATCTTCTCTGATTTTCATCAAAACTAGCCAGCTTCAGTCGAGCTTATCCATTTGAAACATTAACTCCATTTTTCTCTCCCTGCTCACACTGCCTGATCTGCTGGGCATTTTACACAACCCTGCACAACAATGCACATATCCTACCTGTTTTCTCTCTTTCCCAGTTCTGATGAAGATCTTCAAACTGAAACAGTCTCTCCTTCCATAAATGCTGTTTGACCCACAAAGTGTTTCAAACACTTTCAGCTTGTGTCTCTTTCACCACTTTGTCACGTCACTTTGTGTGGCAAAAATTTGTTGGAGGAAGTTTCGCCCAACCTCACGCTCTTCCCATTCCTAATATCCTAATGATTTACACATTTATTTTCAATTAACGAGGTATGCAAAATGAAGGGATTGTACTTAACTAGAGGGAGGAAATATATTCATATATAATTAAAGCCCACACAACTGTCACTGCTGAATTCACTGTCACTTAAATAATGGGTTTAGTCGTTCTGGATTTCAATTACCAATTTCACTACTACAAATCCTGAAAGAATGTTCATTGGCAGTAGAAATGCTGGGTTTACCTCCCCCTACATGGACGACATTGCCGTCTTCCCCTTGGACCACTGGTTGTTTAGCATCTGTGAGCAGCTTGAACTGGCCTCGGTAGTTCAGAGTCAATCATGGCACTGATTCCCATCATTGTAAAGTGCTGGGGATCCGAGGCAGGGGAGCTGGAGCTCTTACAAGAAACTGGCTGGAGCAGATGGCCAATGTGAAACCGAAATTGGGAATATGGAATTGCACTACCTCTCCATTGCGGGCAAAAACCTGGTCAGCAGATGTGAGATGCTCTTGGTGTCGTTGCACCCAGCATCTGCACTCATGCAGGTACCCAAGCCATCTTCCACTTCATGTGCATCCACTGGGTCATGATGTACAAGCCTCCAGAAAATGGAGGTGGGAAGCACACCCAATACTGCCTTCGTCCTGATGACCATTTTTTATTGGTTGCATCATGTTGCGCTTAGAACTGAATAATGTAAAGGCATAATGCTACAACCATAATGGGGAGAACATACAAAATCTGTTCAGACAAGCACTTGCAATCAGGATCGAACCCAGGTCTCTGGCACAGTAAGGCAGGAGTTCTACCTCTATGCCACTTTACCGCCCAGTATTTGTTTGGCTCAGGGAAGAGAAGTGAATTGGTCCTTACTTTCACTGTGCCATCTCTTCCAATACTTGTCAATCAGCATCATCTCCATTTTCAGAGAAGCCTTTCGGTTACAAAAAATATCACACATTTTCTTGAAAAGGATTGGGGTAACGTATTGGCATAGATTAGTATTTGATTAATGGGCTGAAAATATTCAGAATTAATTAAGCATTTTCAGTTTGACAGGTTTTGACAATAAAGTACAAATGGGATCCGTTCATGGCCCTGGGCTATTTGCAGTTTAAATCAATGGTTTAGATAAGGGAAACTGGTACAATTTATCCAAATAATCTGGCAATACAAAACCTGGTGGGAAACGTAAGATTTAAGCGGACATGATACTGTGTAGGAACGTATGCGCTAATTAAATGGGTATATTTGATGGATTCTCAAACATTATCCCCTTAGATACAAAAATGGCAAAATAGTATATATTTTGAAAATATCAGTGACTGGGAAATGTTAGTCTTCATAAGTCCCGAATGTCCTTTTTTATGAATCATAGGTATGTCAGCAATTGGGAAAGTAAATGATGTTGAACTTTACTATAAAAAGGATAGAGTATAAAAATACTCTAACTATAATGATGCAAGACCTTGATCAGACACATATTAAGTACAAAAAAATGACAAAGTACTGGAGTAACTCAGTAGGTCAAGCAGCATCTCTGGAGAACATGGATGAGCAATGTTTCAGGTAGGGACCCTTATTCAGACTAAAGAAGGACCCTCGCCCAAAAAGACATCTGTCCATGTTCTCCAGAGATGCTGCCTGACCCACTGAGTTACTCCAGCACTTTTTTGTAAACCAGCATCTGCAGTTCCATGTGTCTAAATATTAAGCACAAGGTGCAACTACGATCCTCTTATCCCAGAAAAATACACATGGCTCAATATGAGTGCAAAGTATTCATAAGACCTTTTTTTCCCAAACATTTTTGCAGGCAACCCATTTAAAAAAGTTCACTATTTTTACCCAATACCAGTGTTTATTTCAAGACGCTGAGACAGTAATCAATTTTTTAAACATCCAGTGACCTATAGAGGGTAGCAGCCCCCACTACGAACCCGACTGCATTAAACTGAGTTTTGGGAGAAGGGGAACATATTTTACAGGGAGTAAAATGGTTGAATTCGCCAAAAGAATGAGAGGGAATCACATTGAAATGCACAAAATTATTTGTGCTTTATGGGACAGTTTTGTTTTTCCAAGTATAACAGTCCAGCAGTTACTACTGAAATGGGGAACGTTTTATTTACCCAGTAGAATTATCTTTGTTGGAGTGCTATGCTTCTGGATTGTATTCAAGACAGTATTGCAGAGAAATCAGCAGATACGTGAGAGTATATTACACACTTTCCCACACTTAAAGCCACCTCTCTCACGAAGACCAGATTACTCTATCAAAACTACACAGACCAGCATTGAGCAGTGAATCGATTTCTAAAGCGTTTGAATCATTGCAGAGGATTTCAGTGCTCTCACAAGTTCTGCTCTCTGCAGTCCCGCAGCAAGTAAAAAACATGCAGTGACAGAGCAAGCAGTGTTTCCCTGTTACTTCATTTACTGCATGCGATTGTGAAGTTATTCCAAATGCTTCCATTCTGCCAGGAGACCAAAGTGCAGGAACATTTTGTCAAGATCCTGCAACAGCTGTTTTACAACAGGAGCTACCTTGTTGGAACAAGTCTCAACAATAGTTTAAATTCCACTCTGCAGCCAGAAGCGTTCTTTCTGCGCTCATAGGCGAATCAGAGAAAGAAAAATAAATACCAATGTCAAAATGCCTGCTGCAGGCAATTCTCCACACTGAAAGAAGCTAGTGATTTTTTGCTCAGTATGCAAGAAAACAACTATCATGGAAAATTTGACATATATATATATATACACATACACACACACACAAAATGAACACTAAGAAAACTTCCTGCCCAGGAATTACAGTCTGGAAAAGAATTTGCAAGAAGATATTGGATACACCTCTTCTACTTTCTTATTGTTCAAGCTGCTTTGCTTTGTTTATTACAAGCAAAATCTAGATTTCACCTTGCCTTGAGGGATTTCGCTTGTTTTGCTTTGAAGTTAGCAAATATGAGCAATTATTCTTAGAAATTGGATGCGAATTGACACGAGAATTATCATAAAGCTTTGAGAGAAAACTTTGTCAAATGCCACTGCTCAAAGAGATTTAAACTAATTTGATGTAATCGTCTTTAAGGTAGAGGTTACTTTGCGCAAGCAGGAATAACTAACCACCACTTTCCTTCAGAAGCTTTCAAACATCCAACGTTTATCAAAATGCAAGAGAATCCAAAATATTTCATAGTCATTTCGTCAGAGATAATGAGCTAAGTTTAATTTTACCAATGGCATTAACAGAGTATTTCAACTTGCAGTTAAGGAGCAAGGTAAAATGCTCTAATAGACTTCTTTTATTTTATCCCTCGTGTGTTCATCCAGCCTCCGCCATATCTTGCACAATATATATCTTGTAATAAAGAAATAAAGAAAATCCTCAAGGAATTATGCAGCAACGAGATAGCTTTAACTGAATGGTTGTCAACTGAATCAGTGATTCCATTTATTCAAGCAGTGTGTGACAACCTGCAGCAAGAGTGGAACCCGGGATTTCACTTTACTGGGATCAGCCACTCGAATGGTCTTCATCTCTCCTGTAATGCATCAACAACTGACTCTAATGGAATACACGAGGGAGAGGAAAAAGTAGCAATGATACTGAATCCGCTTCAATGCCAGCAGTGCACACTCGACTTGCCACATGCTTTCTCCAAGTCAGAAGTACCACATCAGCAGTTTAGAACAGAAAGATCTGGACTGACATTCTTGCTCAGCGATCCTGCACTATCGGAAGGTTGTCTTTTCGCAGCAGTTAAAAATCAAGACCCCATCCAATTCAACAGGTGCACAAAAATCCTGCGGCACCATTTGCAACAAAAGCACAGATGTTCTTCCTGGTACACCATTGTCACCTGTCAACTCATCTATAAATTGGCCGCTGTGTTTCCTATCACTTCAACACCTCAAAACCCGGATGTGCGAAAAGTGGGACAAAGATACGAGATCTTCTTTCCTTCAGAGGATAAGAAAATGAGCCTCTTCTTCGACGTAATACCAAAGAATGAGGTGAATAACTCGAGGGGAAAAAAATGATTTTTTTTCCTTGCAACAAATTATGAGGGGGGATGAAAGAGATTCAGAAATCTGTCGAATTCTGTGGAACGTCAGAAATCTAAAGTTCCTTGTTTCTTCAGAAATTACAATGTTGAAGGAAAAAGAATTTGAGCTACACAATTCTGAAAGAGGATTATCCATTTTCTTGTCAAAGTAAGAATACAGGGTGCTGGACTTTCTAAACAGGAACTGAGTGTAAAAATAAAGAGGTGATGCTGAATAAATATAAATTATTGATTCAGCAGCAGTAAAAATGGTTAGTGTAGTTTAGAGCGTTCTGCTTCCTCCATGCACTTGATGGATCAACCGTCTTGGAATGTAAACAATGTCCATACAAAGACATTGCAGCTGAGACATAAAGTCTCACACTAATTATGAGCACAACAAACATGTATTGAAGCCTAATACCAAGAAGACTGTACTGCCCTGCTCTACAAGAGTAAGCAAATGCAACATATGGTTAAGTCAACCACAAATGAAACCAGTCTATAAATACTGATAAACAGCGAGCACAGTGCTAAAGAACTGGGACTGTATTGGGAGTTTGAATGTGGTTTTAGATGTTAATTAAGCAAATCAAGTATCTGTAATCTGTGTAGGAAGGAACTGCAGATGCTATTTTAAACCGAAAATGGACACAAAAAGCTGGAATCACCGAGCGGGTCAGGCAGCACGTCTGGAGAAAAGGAATAGGTGATGTTTCAGGTCTGAAGAAATGCCTCGACCTAAAACGTCACCTACTCCCTTTCTCCAGAGATGCTGCCTGATCCGCTGAGTTACTCCAGCTCTTTGTGTCTATTATTTGTAATCTGTCTTCTGCACAGACATTAAAGGAGCATAAACAGAAGATTATAAATTGTCTACTTAACCAAGGTCATAGAAAAAGAGAATATAATTATTTCCCTTCTTTCAAAGAAAGACATAACTTAGTATGATAGACACAAAAAGCTGGAGTAACTCAGCGGGACAGGCAGCATCACTGGAGATAGGAATGGGTGACGTTTCAGTCGAGAACCTTCTTCAGATGAAGGGTCTCGACCCGAAACGTCACCCATTCCATCTCTCCAGAGCTGTTGCCTGTCCGCTGAGTTACTCCAGCATTTTGTGTCTATCTTCAGTTTAAACCAGCATCTGCAGTTCCTTCTTACACATAAACTGGTATGTTTTTTTAAAAACTGTTCATATAAAGAAATCTGATTAAAAATCAATTCAAAATCATTGCTGACCATGAAATTAAAAAACATCTGTCTCTACATCCGTCCAAGGCTTTACCCCTCCTTGTAACCTTGTTCAGCTTGAAAACCTTCTAAGTACATTCTTCTAACTTTGGCTCTTTGTGCAACCTGATGCTATCTCTCTATCATTGGCAACACCTCCAAATGTCAAGGTACAAAACCTAGAATTCCTTCCCTGACCAATTGACCTCTTCCTCCATCAAATATTATTGTTAAAATTCAACCCTTTTATTAGCTTTTGATCTTTTGCCCAAACATATGTGGCAGCGTTACATTTTGGTTTCAATTTTTGCTCGTTAAATGCCTTGGAACACTTTACCATATTAAAAGCACAATGGAAAAACCTAACTTGTTGTAAAATTAACCATAATTGTCACTCTCTCAAATCATAGCACATGATCTTTACTTTATCAAACATACTTTCCACACATATATGCCAGCACCCAGTGTAAACATTATATGATCATAGTGTGATCCATGCAGTACATACGTTAGGTAGGTACCCCTGCTGTTGACACTCATCATGAGGTCCACTTTCTTCATCGGCGTGTCCAGTGTACCAGTCAGATTTATGGCACTTGCATTATTTATCAAAATATCTATCCCTGCGGGGGGAAAAAATGCAGTTAATAATCTATTATGTGACAGCTCCAGCTTTTTCCAATCCATCAGACATTTTACCCACCACTCAGGAGAAGTTGTGACTTGCAGGAATAATGTCCACAATGACCACCAATGCTCTCCTATATCATTGTTCACACAAAGAGCTACATGGAGCACTGATCCTCTTTTGCCCAGAGAAATCTATTATTATCTATAATTCAGACACATTAGCTCAGTGTCAGGTATGTGAAAAATTCAATATGATTGTGGAATTGCCTTTACTAGCCCTAACAACATAGGAAAACCCAAAACGATGTCCGTAAACTGAATGGAAACTGTATATGCTGAGATTAAGCAGGAGCCAATCTTGTTTGGATCAACAAACCTCGCACAGGTGGAGTCAAGGCCAATAATCAGAAACTGAGAAACAAAATGAACAAAGCAGCTAGTGATAAAATGTGGAAAGACAGAGAGGGTGAGCAGGTGATGAAAATTGATGCAGAGGTTGGGGGACAACACGCCAAATTGTGTTTCTTTTCAACCAGCAGTTCCAGAGAGAACAGCGTCACACAGTCGGCACGTGACTGATTTCCATGCCTGCACACTGCAGAAGGATAGTACAAAATATGTGGAAGCTCAATGCCTGTCCTCAAAACCAATGGATTTGCCACTGAGTCTAGAGGCAGAGGATTGATGCAACGCTGAGGAGATTGGCCATCCTCGAATCTGTGTGTCACCTTGTCTCAATGAAGTAGTCAATCTGGATACAAATACGAGGTGGTTGAAGTTTTTTTTATCTAAACAATATCAGTTATATCTGTTTTAAAACAATTGTGTAAAATATTTTTACAATTCTTTACATCTATTTCAATTATTCTCAAATATTTCAGAGATACCTAGAAACAGATAAAAAAGACTTTGGTAGTGCAAGCTGTCAAAAGCTATCAAGGCCTATCGCAGGTGCGGTCTTGGGATTCACCACCGATCCCGAGTTGTTACTGGCGGAGCACTCCACTTTGCAGGACGGATGCAGCAGCAAGACTTAATTGAACCTGTGGGACGCAAAATGTTAGTGTGGATGCAGGGATGACATGGATAGGAAACATGGTGGTTGGCCAGTTCAAACACAAACCAGCCCATTGTGGTTAAGGCAAGAACTTGCGTCTCAAATACTCTCCTGTTAATTCCAACATACAAAACTTCTACTAAACAGCTTTTTGTGAAAAGTTACTGCACACTGTGTGGTCCCGGTGAGCACTGTGGCTCCTGGGCAATAAATCATGGAGAGATTAACCTTGGTTGCTATATGTTCCTGTGTTTGATTTTCTCTTCACTCACTTGGCACATTACAACAGTTCAAATATAATACATTTTAGGCTCCCCTGCTGTAAAGCAGCTTCGAACAATTGTGTGAAGCATCTTGGAACAATCTACTACATTAAAGGTGCTGCATAAAACAAATATTTCATTTTTGTGGAAAAAAAAATTTGAAAGTAGAAGCAAAGAAAAATGGTGTAGACAGGATGGGCATAAGAGCAAGAACTAACTATGTTCTTGGAGGCAACAGACAATACAGATGAAATCTGGACAAAACCAAGTTTTGGAGGAACTCAGAAGATCAGGCAGCAGCTGTGGAGGGAAATGGGACAATCTATATTTAGGGTCGAGGCCATTCCTCTGGAATGGAGGAAGGGGCCCAACCTGAAACATCGACTGTCCATTTCCCTCCAGAGCTGCTTGACCCACTGAGTTTTTATGCTCCTTATTTCACACGTGTACTGAAAAACTGATGGCATAAAATTAGCAACAGTACAATCTTCAGTGGAAAGCTTGAGAGGATCCTTGCACTCCAAGAGGTTAAACCAGAAATGAAGCCCAAATATTCACAAGTATCACATTCCAATCAACTCCATGTCAAGTCAACATTAAAGTACCAATTTTTCCAATACACTGATCAAACATTTGGTGTCCTAACAACATAGGTGAGCAAGGAGGATGCAAATTTTAAAATATACCCAATATATAGTGCCCTCCATAATGTTTGGGACAAATATCCATCATTTATTTATTTGCCTCTGTGCTCCACAACTTGAGATTTGTAATAGAAAAAAATTACATGTTGTTAAAGTGCACATTGTCAGATTTTATTAAAGGCCATTTTTATACATTTTGGTTTTAGCATGTGTAAATTACAGCTGTGTTTATACATAGTCCCCCCCATTTCAGGGCACCATAATGTTTGGGACACATGGCTTCACAGGCGTTTGTAATTGCTCAGGTGTGTTTAATTGCCTCCTTAATGCAAGTATAAGAGAGCTCTCAGCACCTAATCTTTTCTCCAGTCTTTCCGTCACCTTTGAAAACTTTTATTGCTGTTTATCACCATGAGGACCAAAGTTGTGCCAATGAAAGTCAAAGAAGCAATTATGAGACTGAGAAACAAGAATAAAGCTGTTAGAGACATCAGCCAAACATTAGGCTTACCAAAATCAACTGTTTGGAACATCATTAAGAAAGAGAGCACTGGTGAGCTTACTAATCGCAAGGGGACTGGCAGGCCAAGAAAGACCTCCACAGCTGATGACTGAAGAATTCTCTCTATAATAAAGAAAAATCCCCAAACACCTGTCCGACAGATCAGAAACACTCTTCACAGAGACAAAATGTATCATTTGGGGTGGGACTGATGATCGAGGGCGCCGATTGGACGAGAGAGACGTCGGTCAGCAGGGGGGCGGGAAATGATGATTCAGGGCAATGATTGGAGAAGGGAGGTGTCGGTCAGAAGTAGGGGGGTGGGACTGAGGATAGAGAGTGATGATTGGAGGAGGGAAACGTCCTGGTGGAGCAAACATCATAGAGCAGAGCTTGAATCGGCCCGTTCGCGGGGCCTTTCATCGCCCGGCTAGGCTTAAAATCAGCCGCGGGATCTTCCACCGCCTCGCGGTCAAATTGCTGCGTCGAGGCGATCGAGGCTCCCAATGTTGAAGCCCCCGCCGGGGGGGGGGGATGGAAGATCCCACTGCTGCTTTTAAGCCGTGCCAGTCAATGAAAGTCCCCGCGAACGGGCCGATGCAGGCCCACGATTCGGGGCGAACAAAGCTGCTGTTGCTGGAGTTTGGAGTCGGTCACCAACCAGGTCAGCTCCCGATGTTATCGTCCACAGGACCCATGGTCGAAGCCGCATGCGTGCGAGCGTGTGTGTGTGCACGCATGCGGCACCAAGAAATTGTGTTCCTCCCCCCATGTTTTGATAGTGAGCCCCTGCCAAGAAGTACTTAAAAAAGCAACCACAGTTCTGGAAAAAGGTCTTGTGGACAGATGAGACTAAGATTAACATATCAGAGTGATGGCAAGAGCAAAGTATGGAGGAGAATACGAACTGCCCAAGATCCAAAGCATACCACATCATCTGTGAAACATGGTGGTGGGGGTGTTATGGCCTGGGCATGTATGGCTGCTGAAGGTACTGGCTCACTTATCTTCATTGTTGATATAACTGCTGATGGTAGTAGCATAATGAATAACAAAATGTATAGACCTATCTGCTCAAGTTCAAACAAATGCCTCAAAACTCATTGGCCGGCGATTCATTCTACAGCAAGACAATGATCCCAAACATACTGCTAAAGCAACAAGGAGTTTTACAAAGCTAAAAAATGGTCAATTCTTGAGTGGTCAAGTCAATCACCCGATCTGAACCCAATTGAGCATGCCTTTTATATGCTGAAGAGAAAACTGAAGAGGACTAGTCCCCAAAACAAGCATAAGCTAAAGATGGCTGCAATACAGGCCTGGCAGAGCATCACCAGAAGACACCCAGCAACTGGTGATGTCCATGAATCGCAGACTTCAAGCAGTCATTGCATGCAAAGGACATGCAACAAAATAGTACTACTGACTACACATGACTACTTTCATTTACATTACATTGCTGTGTCCCAAACATTACGGTGCCCTGAATTGGGGGGAACTATGTATAAACACTGCTATAATTTCTACATGGTGAAACCAAAATGTGTAAAAATGGCCTTTATTAAAATCTGACAATGTGTACTTTAACCACATGTGATTTTTTCTATTACAAATCTCAAGTTGTGGAGTACAGAGGTAAATAAATAAATGTTGGGTCTTTGTCCCAAACATTGTGGAGGGCACTGTGAATCAGTCAAGAACACAATTGCTCCGAAAACGGTTATTCAGCAAATTCAGTCCTTATCTAATCAAAGTGGAAAATGGCCGCCAACACCAATTTCTGGGATTCAACAAATATCAGTGACCATATTAAAATTAAAAATAGAACTAACCAACAAATGATCAAGGAAACAAAATCAAGGATCACGCTTCTTTAATTTTTTTAACACAATATCTCTAGTCTAACTTCCTTGCAACCAAATAATATTTGAACTACATCTAAATTTGGATTATAGAAGTTACTTTTAATTGTTTGACGAGATAATGTTTAACGTTATTTTTATATTGTGTACAATTTTAATACTATGAATTTGTTTCTTTATAAAAGATATATCACTGATGATAATAAATTTGGTGATGAACATTAATAAGAGTCAAGTGATTTATGAAGGTTGGATGTTTTCAGACTGGACCAGATCCTGTCATGATTCTCCTTAGTTATTTTTCTTTTTAACATTGTGATGGCCTGTATATGTACCTTGTGTCCATGATAAAAACAGCGGGGAAATGTTATTTTACTTGGCATACTTCAGTGGGGTTAAATGAGTTAACATTTCACACACTTGGTGGCCTTCAAGTGCACTTCTATAAGATGAGAACTGAGAGCAAAATACATTGGAGTCATCTAGACAGCCACAGTCAAAGATCATAGAGCTCCGCTCTAGTATCTTTGGCCACAGTAGTCTGCCCCTTAAATTAATTAAAAGTGACAGCTCAATTGGACATCAACTCCTCTTTCCCAATCAATTCTTTCAATTCGAAAACGATCATATTTCCATCTCAGGCTTAGTGAACAGGTCTCTTTCCACACTATAGTATTAAACCCGGTTGTATTTTTCACATTAAATAGCTGCACTGGAAATATTGAATGCAAGGCTGATCTTAGAGTAATCGGAAAAATGTTTTGGAAACAATACATTATTGAGGAGAACTGCCACTCAGAACAGTCTGCCCTATGATCAACTTACTCAGAGTTTAACTGGACATCTCAAGTCACCATATGGCTTATAAACTGATATCTCCCAGAAGACAAAAGCCATCACATTCACCAGCTTGCCACATCCAATCATTGATCAAACAGTACCTCCAAAGGTCTTCACTGCCTTCTTCACTGCCTCGCTGATTTGTTCCTCATCTCGTACGTCAACCAAACACGGTAAAGCCTTGCCCCCGACAGCTTCAACTGAAAAGAAAAACTAATGATTTCAGACAAATCCAACAAAATGTACGGTCCATTTTCTTTACCCAAGGAGAACATTTGACAGCAATGAGCAAGGCTATTTTTCATAAAAATAAAACAAAAATGCAGAGCATAACAAAGCACACACTTTCTCATTTCGTAAGCTGAGGTAGATTGGTGGCAATTGAGCCATTATTGACTATCAACGTTCATTCGTCAGTTGTCTGCTTTGAGTCATTCATAAAAAAATATCACCAGGCTTAACTTCCTTGTCAAATAGGTAAATGATAACAGAATGAAAAGGTTCTACTTTGCACCTCAAGTTACATAGGAATGATCCTTTGCTGAAAAGAACAAGGATACTATGGTATTGCAAATACAATACAAATTATTTTGCAGTCCTGATTTGCAGATTATAAACCTGGCTGCTCCCACTGTGTGGCCTAATTCATAACATTCAGCAATTCTTGTGATGAAACTAAATAAACAAGATAAAACATTCAATATGGAACAGCAGCAACATTATCATATTTCTAATACTTACCCACTACAGCAGCTACTCAAACCATTTTAACCTCAAAGAGATAATACAAAGGATCAATTTTTAAGTGCAAGAGAACTATCCACAATTGTTCTGGCACAAATGACCATTCTCTGCAAAGAAATATAAAACGTACTTCCTTGATATCATGAACTTTACACCCATTAAGTATCTATCTATGTGTAGTAATATGGAATATGTGTGCAGCCATTTGAGTGCAAGAAAATCCCACCATAAGAGTAAAAACAGAAAAATGTTTTTTTCTGATGTAGTTTGAAGGATCATGGAGCCACAAAATGATACAGTGTGGAAACAGGCCCTTCGGCCCAACTTGGCTACACCGGCCAACATGTCCCAGCCACACTAGTTCCACCTGCCCGGTCCATATCCCTCAATACATGTCCTATCCATGTACTTGTCTAACTGTTCCTTAAACGTTGGGATAGTCCCTGCCTAAACTACCTCCTCTGGCAGCTTGTTCCATATACCCACCACTCTTTGCGTGAAAAAGTTACCCCTCAGATTCCTGTTAAACCTTTTCCCCTTCATCTTAAACCTATGTCCTCTGGTCCTTGATTCACCTACTCTGGTCAAGAGACCAATAAAGTCTGGGCAAAAGATTTATAGAACGATAGAGGTTTGGACCTCAGCGTTCAGACTGGTTTTCATAGAAGAAATTAAAAATATACCAATAATCACCAATGGGCAAGAGTCTAGAAAAAAGGAGGACATTAATATAAATCACGAGTAAGAGCATTCAGCAAACTGATGGGTCTGAAGGCCAACATTTAGCATGTCTCCTTTGACTCTTAGAAACAGATGTACCATAAAAAGCATACTATTGGGCTGCATCACAGCTTGGTTTGGGAACAGCTCTGCCCAAAACCACAAGAAATTGCAGAGAGTTGTGGTTGTAGCCCAGTCCATCACGCAGACCAGACTCCCCACCAATGACTCCATCTACTCTTCACGGGGAAAGTAGCCAACATCATCAAAGACTTGGCCCACCCCGGTCATTCAGTCTTTTCCCTGCTCCTGTCCAGCAAAAAGGTACAGAAGCTTGAAAGCACATACTCTCAGATTCAGCAAAAGCACCTATCCCTCTGTTATCAGGCTTCCGAATGGTCCTTCCATGGGCTAGGGTACTGAGCAATTCACCTCTACCCCATGGGTAAACAAAAGACTGGAGAACCTCAGCGGTGCAGCAGCATCTAAGGAGCGAAGGAGATAGGCGACGTTTCGGCCCGAAACGTCGCCTATCTCCTTCGCTCCTTAGATGCTGCTGCACCCGCTGAGGTTCTCCAGCCTTTTGTGTACCCTCGATTCTCCAGCATCTGCAGTTCCTTCTTTAACACCTCTACCCCATTGTGGACAATGGACTTTGTCTATGGAACTGTTGTGTTACAATGCTGTGAACGATAGTTACATTGAAAACAGTGAAAGAATACTCCCATTGTTGATTTTTAGATAAAGCAGTTACTATAATAAGAAATGTTGTACAAGTTCGGTCTTTATTCCTCAGAGTTGCAAAACTGATTGAAACACACAACTTTTTAAGATGAATTGACAGGGTGGAAGTTAATTGGAAGTTTTCAACAGTGGAAGTATCCAGCTCTAGAGGGCATAATTTCACATGCAGGAGGCCCCCTCTCAGCACTTGCCGCCACCCCAACACTCTCAGCCACGCAGGCCCCCCTATACTCTCAACAATCTGCACACACACACACACACACAGAAATAAAATGCAAGCCTAATTTCTTTCAAAACAACATCTAAAGATTTTTCACACTCACACTTCCTACCATGCAAATGACACCATGGCGACATTTCTCAGCCACATCTTTTACTGGAATGCAGAATGGCTTCATCATACCTGCACTCCCACCCTGAAAACAGATACAACAGATAAACAGCACAAAGGGTCTCCATGTCAGTCGCCTGCCATACAAGTGACAACAGTGTCATATGCTGGTCATATGACAGTCCAGGGCAACACTGTTGTGCAGCTGGTGAAGCCGTTGATCAATCCTGACCTCGAGTGTTGTCCGTGTGGAGTTTGCACCTTGTTCCTCTGACCACGTAGGTTTCCTCTGGGTGCTCCACTTTCCTCCCACTTCCCAAAGACACGAGGGTTTGTTGATTGAAAGTGCTAGAGCAGGGGCCTTCAAACTTTTCAGCATGAGGGCCACATTATATATTTGGCACATTTTTGCGGACCGTAGAAAAAAATAAAGGGAGCTTACTAGAGAAAACCATACGGCCGCACGCATCAGGCACGTGCCGTCAGGGTAGGCAAGATAGGCACTGCCTACCCTGACTAAAATTATGAAATGGCAATTATTAAATATAAATAGTAAAGGCATGGGAGAATTATGCCTAAGAGATTGATCTCTTAGGTAGGCATAATTCTCCGTGCCTTTCATCCGCAGCACTTATAACACGCAAAGCTCTGTGCAGCCCACATGCCGTCAGCGCTGCCTGAACTGTCAGTTTCAAGCGGAATTGAAGGTAGCAGAAATTCTGCCTTTGCAGCACAGCGCATGCGCATCGCGAGTTTCTTGGCGGGATTTTCGAATATGGATTGCCATTATTTTAATAGTATCTCAGGAAACAAAGAGTGAAGAATGGACTTAATGTACCAATAATGTGGTAAGTGCATTTCTTGGTGCTTAATTTTTATAAATACTGTATTTCCCAGGGTGGGGGGAGAGCTCCGTTCACAGTGTTTGGGGAGTCTAGCATTGTGAAGGAGGGGATTTGGGTCAGTAACCCACTTGCCACACTCCGGTCTGAGTGCAGGTAGATGGGAATAGGTGAGAGTAAGTGTTCGGCATGGAGTAAAAGGGCCGAGATGGCCTGTTTCCATGCTGTAATTGCTATATGGTTTTATTGTGGCCGGGGAGTGATATCGTTTGGGTGGCTGCCGCAGCACTCCGGGCATGGACAGCACAACTGGCCGCCACTTCCGAGGAAGGAAGCAGCTCGGGTGACTGAGTTTGAGCGGCCGCCGGGACCCGACAGCAGAACCGGCTGCCACTTCAGCCCCTTCTGCTGGTCCCCATCACCTCTTGTAGTACTCTCCGTCTGGATTTCTCTCATCTGCCGCTCGCCGGCCGGCTGCCCGCATATCTTTAAATTCCGACAGCGCGCTCACGGGACCAGTTGAGGTTACTTGGCTGTGGGAATTTAAGGATTTGCGGGATGCAGTTGACATGAGCGAAGCCGGCGAGCGGCAGGTGAGAGATGTTCAGACGAAGAGCACTGCCAGAGGTGAGCTGTCGGGTCCCGGCGGCTGCACGCACCCGAGCTGCTTCTATCCCCGGAAGTGGCGGCCAGTTCTGCTGTCTGTGCCCGGAGCGCTGCGGCAGCGGTGAGTGAGTTACTGATATGATCTCTGACCCCCTCCTTTTCAACACTCCTGCCCTCCCCACGTCTTTAACCCCTGGCACAGACTCTCCACACGCTGTGAAAGGAACTCTCCCTCCAAATGGACCCTTGAATTAGTATTGTCATTCAATAAGATGACAACTGATTCAACGTCCCGGTATGCTCCCGTTTTACCCACCATCTCTCCACCTGCCTTCATCCTCCGTCCCCCACCCATTCAGTAATTAAAAAATGAAGTAGATTGAGAAGCCTTGGTAAAATTGAATTGTTACTTATTTTTTATTTTTTACGAAGAGAACAATCTGTGCATGCGCGGGTTAAGATTTTTTTTTAAAGCCGGCTGACTGCCTAACTTGAGTAATTACTCACAGCACGTGCCTGGCACACATAGACCTTGTTTGACTCCTCAATCACTTCACTCAAGTGAATAATTCATTAAGAATTCTATGTTACTGCCCAAATGCATTGATGAGCTAAAATAAGAGTCAAGAATCAAGAGTGTTTTATTGTCATATATCCCAGATGGAACAATGAAATTCTTACTTGCAGCAGCACAACAGAATATGTAAAACCCCGATTCAATAACGTCTATCCATGTACTCCAGAGGTGCTCCCTGATCTATTGGGCTACTCCAGCACTTTGTGTCCTTTTTTTGTAAACCTGCATCTGCAGTTCCTGGTTTAGACTCTGGACTTTAGAAATACAGCATGGAAACAGGCCCTTCAGCCCACCGAGTTCGCACTGACCAGCGATCACCCTGTACACTAGGGACAATTTATAAATTTTACCAAAGCCAATCAACCTACAAAGAGGGAGGAGTGTCAGGGAGGAAACCAGAGTGCCCGGAGGAAACTCATGAGATCACAGGAGAACGTACAAACTGTACAGACAGCACCTGGTCCCGGTCATTGTAAGACAGCAACTCTACCGCTGTGCCATCATGCCGCACCATAAGTGTGCTTAATTGCTTTTGTGTTGGATCTTAATCCAAGATAAAAGTGTCTACCATAAAAGAATTGTGGATAGAAGAAGAAAATAAGTTGTGACTATGACTGTCCGAGAAGGAATAGAATGAAGAGAGTGTGGTCCTACCAAAGTGGACAACAGGAGAGACATTGAAGGGAGATCTCATTTCATAAGCTGTAGGCAGCCTGTGAACACTGAGGTGATCACCTTATCACAATATTAAATGTCATTAGTGATTTGGTAGGGCAGAAACCTAATCAGAAAGATCCAAACATAAAATTTAAGGTCAAAGCACCAAATGTACGAAGAACTCAGTGGGTGAGGCAGGATCTGTGCAGGGAAGGACAGGTGATGAGAGAGGGATATAGGTGAAACGTGTTGGAGGGGGGAATGAGGGGGATAAAAGGGAAATGAGGAACTCTGGATCATCTCACTTTTATTCCCCACTTTTGCCTCGCCTGTCCTCTTCCATTTATATACCTCTCTGGCTTTACATTTCACTCCTCCTGTTTCCTTATCTGACATCACTCTCGAAGAGTCCACCAGGGACTATACAGGAAGTTGGGTCCGCGCCGACCAGCGATCCCCCAGAGAGCCGAGCTGGAGCCAGCGCCTCCTTCACGCGCCGGCTGCAAGCCCGGGACGACACCTCCGGCTGCCCCTGGACAGGGACGGGGCACCCGGGAGGGGACGGAGACAGCCCAACAGCAACTCAACAGCGCCCGCAGCGCGGAGACCCGGACCCGACTCCAATCACGGACCCGACCCCACGCAGCAGCACGATCTCGCTCGCTCACCGGTTGAAACAAAGGTCTGATAACAGTAGATCCACTCCCGACAATGTTTATGGCGAGTGCCCGATGACCTGGGCATGCGCAGTCAGAATACCGAACTCGCTTACAGCCCCCGGCACGGAACGTGTTAGGAGCTTGCTGCGGGCCGGATAAAATCTCGTGGCGGGCCGGATGTGGCCCGCGGGCCATAGTTTGGAGACCCCTGTGCTAGAGTAATTCAGCGGGTCAGGCGGCATCACTGAAGAAAAAGAATGGGTGACATTTCAGGTTGGAACCTTTCTTCAGACTGACAGGATTCTAAGATGGTGCCTGACCTGCTGAGTTACTCCAGCACTGTGTCTATCTTCAGTATAAACCAGGATCTGCAGTTCCTTTCTACACAAGGGTCTGTAGGTTGCAGGGTTCCAGACAAAATGGACATTTGTACTTACAGCTGAGCATTGCATCCCATGCAGCAATAGAGGAGCAAGGAACAGTAGGCTTGGATGAAAAGGGCAGGAAAGTCGACAAATGTCAGTTGGATCAAATTAGCAGATACCCACAACAACTTAAACAACGGCATCCAGAGGTTCAACAAACCCAGAAAACGAACAGAAGAGAAACAAGTCACTTTTAAATCCACCTGGAACTGCTGCGTTGCAACACTGTAAAATGTCTTTCAAAATGTTTAACTTGAAATACAAGGTTGTTTGCTGAATAATTCCTCAATGGACTTTTCTTCAAGGGGCAGTGTGTCACACTCTAAAGAAATTTGTAGTCCAATTATTTTCCAGGGGGAAAAACAATAAAATTTATACAAAACCAAATGAAAACCTAGGGAGCCATACTCCATCAACAGATACCATAGAAACAAGATTGAAATAAACTCCATGACTGCTCAAAGAATTATAGAATTACATTTTTTCCCCTGGTTGCATCATGATGAGTAATAACTCCAGGCTATGCAGAATATTTAAAAAATCCATCTCCTAGCATGTTTCATCAACTGTGATTATAGATGGATCTTTCCCTATGAAATTTCAATCTACAAAATCAAGAAAACATTAATGTAATACTAAAATGCTGTAGAGTTATTTAAATGTTATACCACCTCACTCCTTCTGATCTTTCCATTATCTAGTTCAAGTTGTACCCTATCATGAACACAAACCTTTCAAGTCAGATACCGCAAATTAACAGGTGCTCTATTGTACCAAGTTGAATTGTACTCTATTGTTCTGAGTTTGAAATTATTATCATGGTTGCTTCTCCAGGCTAGTACAGTACTAAATTTCAACAAGTTGCATTTATGTATTGATTTTAATGCAATGTAAAATCCCTGGACACAAATAAATAGTTAATCAAATCAGTTGGTGACAATGGGCACGTGAGGAAATTCCTGGGCATATGATCATAAATTTAGTTGAACGGATGAGTTTTTAGGAACATCTTTTAAACTTAAAAAAGATGGAGCAAGATGATTAGGTCCGAAATTCCAGAGCGATAGGCCTGAGTAACTAAAGATTGAGTGAGACATTGAAAACCAAGAATGCGCAAGTGGCCTTAATTGAAAGGACACCAATATATTGAACATTTCTGAGATCTAACGGAAGGTTAGCAGAAGAACTGCTGCTGGCTCTCATCCATTCCACGAGACACAAAAGATTCATAGGCTACAGGGAAACAAGAGATTGCGCAGATGCTGGAATCTGGAACAAAAAACAAACAAATTGCCATAAGAGTTCAACTAGTCAAGTAGCACATGTGAGTGGAGAGGAATAGTGTAGGATTTGTGTCAAAATGCTGCATCGGAACAGAGTGTAGCAGGAGGAGTGGGGCAGCACATTAGCATAGTGGTAGAGTTGCTGCCTTACAACACCAGAGACACAGGTTCGATCCTGACTAAGGGTGCTGTCTGCATGGAGTTTGCACATTCTCCCTGGGACCGAGTGGGTTTTCTCTGGGTGCTCCAGTGGCTTGCAAACATTTTCATACCCCTTGAACTTTTCCACATTTTGTCACGTTACAACCACAAACGTAAATGTATTTTATTGGGATTTTATGTGATAGACCAACACAAAGTGGCGCATAATTGTGAAGTGGAAGGAAAATGATACATGGTTTTCACATTTTTTCACAAATAAAAAACTGAAAAATGTGGCGTGCAAAAGTATTCAGCCCCCTTTACTCTGATACCCCTGAATAAAATCCAGTGCAACCAATTGCTTTCAGAAGTAATTAGTAAATAGAATCCACTTGTGTGTAATCTAATCTCAGTATAAATACAGCTGTTCTGTGAAGGCCTCAAAGGTTTGTTAGAGAACATTAGTGAACAAACAGCTTTCTGAAGCCCAAGGAACACACCAGACAGGTCAGGGATAAAGTTGTGGAGAAGTTTAAAGCAGGGTTAGGTTATAAAAAAATATTCTAAGCTTTGAACAACTCACGGAGCACTGTTCAATCCATCATCCGAAAATGGAAAGAGTATGGCACAACTGCAAACCTACCAAGACATGGCCGTCCACCTAAACTGACAGGCCGGGCAAGGAGAGCATTGATCAGAGAAGCAGACAAGAGGTCCATGGTAACTCTGGAGGAACTGCAGAGATCCACACCTCAGGTGGGAGAATCTGTCCACAGGACAACTATTAGACGTGCACTCCACAAATCGGGCATTTATCGAAGAGTGGCAAGAAGAAAGCCATTGTTGAAACAAAGCCATAAGAAGTCCCATTTGCAGTTTGCCACAAGCCATGTGGGGGACACAGCAAACGTGTGGAGAAAGGTGCTCTGGTCTGATGAGACCAAAATTGAAGTTTTTGGCCTAAATGCAAAACGCTATGTGTGGCGGAAAACTAACACTGCACATCACCCTGAACACACCATCCCCACTGTGAAACATGGTGGTGGCAGCATCATGCTGCGGGGATGCTTTTCTTCAGCAGGGGCAGGGAAGTTGGGCAGAGTTGATGGGAAGATGGATGAAGCCAAATACAGGGCAATCTTGGAAGAAAATCTGTTAAAGTCTGGAAAAGACTTGAGACTGGGGCGGAGGTTCATCTTCCAGCAGGCCAACATACAGCCAGAGCTACAATGGAATGGTTTAGATCAAAGCATATTAATGTGTTAGAATGACCCAGTCAATGTCCAGACCTAAATCCAATTGAGAATCTCTGGCAAGACTTGAAAATTGCTGTTCACAGATGCTCTCCATCCAATCCGACTGAGCTTGAACTATTTTGCAAAGAAGAATGGGCAAAAATTTCAGTCTCTAGATGTGCAAAGCTGGTAGAGACACACCCCAAAATACGTGCAGCTGTAATTGCAGCGAAAGGTGGTTCTACAAAGTATTGACTCAGGGGGGCTGAATACTTTTGCACGCCACACTTTTCAGTTTTTCATTTGTAATAAAATTTGGAAAACATGTATCATTTTCCTTCCACTTCACAATTATGCACCACTTTGTGTTGGTCTATCACATAAAATCCCAATAAAATACATTTACGTTTGTGGTTGTAACGTGACAAAATGTGGAAATGTTCAAGGGGTATACAAACTTTTTGCAAGCCACTGCAGGTTCCCCGCACATACCAAAGGCGTACAGGTTGGTAAGTTAATTGGCTTCAGTTAAAAAAAAAATTGTAAATTGTCCCTAGTGTGTAGGTTAGAGCTTGTGTGCAGGGAATCGCGATCTGCGTGGACTCGGTGGGCCGAAGGGCAAGTTTCCAAGCTGTATCTCTAAAGTCTAAAGATGAGCAGTAAATAGAAATTAGATGGAGTGAGACCAAAGCCATCCCAATGTCGACCATCCCTTTGCATTCACTATGCTTTTTGATCCACTGACATTTTCCAGCTGTTTGATTTTACATTCATGGGCAAGAAAATTACTTGCCAATGTCCTGATCTATCCTTAAGGCCTCACTGTCAAATAGTGATTGATTATGCTCTATTTAAGTGTCTTGGGATATCTTACTGCATTAAAGGCAATATATAAATGCAACTTGTTGTTAATTGTCCAAAGATAGTACAACATTAGATTGTGCAATCTTCCTTTTCCAAGATAATAGAAAATAGGCAAGCCTGCTATTTTCTTTTGGCAATTAGCACTCACTCAAGAGTAAAGTAGACAGCAATTTACAACACATGCCCATTAAATACAAAAATTCCTGCCCATGTTGCCCTAGGCTTCACTGCACTGATAGCTCAGCCAAATCGATAATGATAAATAGATTGTGATATTTACAAATCCCCCAGATCTCTTGATCAGGGCATTCTCCTGATCCCTAAAAATAAGCGGTAGACCATTTAGGACTGAGATGAGGAAAACCTTTTTCAGCCAGAGTTGGGAGTCTGTGGAATTCTCTGCCATAGAAGGCAGTGGAGGCCAATTCACTAGATGTTTTCAAGAGAGAGTTAGATAAAGCTCTTTGGGCTAACGGAATCAAGGGATATGGGGAGAAAGCAGGAACAAGGTACTGATTCTGGATGATCAGCCACGATTATATTGAATGGTGGTGCTGGCTAAAAGGACCGAATAGCCTACTCCTGCACCTATTTTTTATGTTTATATCCAAGGTTATCATACACATACATGATGGACGTGGTCTCCAAAATGGGCCTTGGGGAGAGAATCAGGAACTGGATCCAACTGCTCTCCACTGACATCTGTAGTGCAGTCCAAATCAATGGATGGGAAATAGATAGCTTCCCCGTCAGGTCTGGAGCTCATTCTCCCCTGTCTTGTTTGTGTGCTGCATAGAACCCATTACTGAATCCATGAGGAAAGACAAGAGCTTCAAAGGAGTGACACTGTCAGGCAGTGGGAGCACTGAGATCGAAACAACCCCGTACATGGCCGATGTCGCCATCTTTCCCTCGGATCCACAGTCGGTCTGCAAATTGATCAGCATCTGCAACCAGAGCCTCAGTCAATCGCAGGAAAAGCGTGGCCATGCTCTTCAGCAACTGGCCCATACGATCTTTTGTCCCCTTCACCATCAGGTCTGACTTCCTAAAGGTGGTCGGAATCTGATTCGGAGGGGCTGAGACATGCAACAAGAATTGGCTGGAGCAAATGGCCAAGGTCAAACAAAAATAGGGCCTATGGAAACGGCTTTCCGTCTCAATAACTGGAAAAAAAAAATGTCATCTAGTGTGAGATGTTCTCAGGGATGCTGTACCTGGCGCAGAAGTGGCCCGTCCCCTCTGCCCTGCCTTGGCGATCACCCAGGACATCTTAGAGTTCAGCCGGGGATAAAAGATGGGCCAAGTCTATGGGTCACGATGCACAAATCGGAAGAATAGGGGCAAAGGCGTGCCCAACTTCACTCTCACCCTGATGGACACCTTTGTGTACCTGCATCAGGCTGTTCGTAGTGCCAAAGCACATGGGAAATAAGTGTCACAACGTGCTGAGGTTCTACCTGTCCTCAGTGTTGAACGATAGGCCTGGCACCGATGGTGCGCAATGTGCCAGTCAGCTACACATTGCCACACCATCTGTCCATTGTGGAAAGATTCTTTGGGATTAGCAGTTTTGACCACAATTCATTGGGTAGTGGCAGGCACTACAAGACAAGGACTCAATGGATCCTGTGGCCTGATTCCCTGAGCAGACTGCCCAGCTTGTCTGGCAAAATGCCTCATCACCAGAGCACACCAAAAAGCACAAAGTCCTTGTTTGGCTGGTGTCGAGAGGAACCCTCAGTCAGATACTTCCTGCACCACTGGAATCTTGCTGCCAACGCATGCTATGAAGAGACGGTTGCCCACCTCTTCGCAGAGTGTGGATTTGCTAACAGGGTCTGGAGAATGATGCAAGGGTCCTTGTCTAGGTTCATACTGAACAGCTGTGTAACAGAGGACTCTCTGATTTACAGGCTATTCCCGGGGACACATTCGGAGCAGGACATCAAGTGCTGCTGGAAGATCATCAACAGTGAAAGACACTCAGGTCTGCCCAAAGCCTGTTGGTCTCCCAGCAAAATGAGATGTCCATCAGGGAATGGTGCCGACTGGCACATGTCAGACTGCAGGAGTACGTGCTGAGGGATGCATTGAAACGGCAAGGCTCTGTGGGGCAGGACTACAGTCTAGGGTCCTCCCGCTGCTGAACATTGAGGCACAGAGTCGAGTGGGGACTTAACAAGGCAAAGGATATCATCCCAGAGTGCCATAAGGGAGGCAAGGCTGCTTGGTTTAGGGATAGTAGCGAACACTACTGAATATGACACAAATTAATGCATAGGTGCTGAGAATATCAGAAGAATATCACAATATTGTTTTTGTTTTTTTTAATACGCAATCAAGTTTATTTTTGGAATTAAAATCTTCCCCAAAACAAAGACTGCAGGAGAAAGCGAAGCCCATTCCATGTTCAGTAACTTGGTAAATCTTCATTATTGGCCAACAATTGTCCCAAAAATAAAAATATTTCATCTTTTCAGAATCACTGCAACAGATTTTCTATTACTGGTGGAAGTTACAAACATGTCAACTTTCCCAATTAATTGCCACTTGCAAACTAGCATTCTGCAAATCATGCACTGTGACTCCCACTGCCCACTGCACCTCAGAGCTCTGAAATCTTTCAATATTCATTTAATGCCTTTCAGTTATTCTGTCAAAATAGGTTCAACCCGGTTATTCCCTCTTCTCCCCTCTCTCATTGGACAAAAGATATAAAAGCTTGGAAGTACATACCACCAGATTTATGAACAGCTTCTTCCGCACTATTATTAGACTACTGGACAGTTTTCTCATGAACTAGGGTGTGGTCCCAATCTCCCTTATTGCAGCCCTTGCACTTTGGTGACCTCTTGACTTCCAAACCCAGGGTCGTGGAGGTGAGACATTGACAAACCATCATAATCTGGTCTCAAACTCAAAGCTTTGGAACTTGTTGGAAGCAAAATTTCTAACTGTATTGAGAGCATGAACAATTATATCAAAATGGTTGACCTGGTTCATCATTTATATTTTCCTTGCGGCTGTACCTAAATAAAAAAATGTGTGCTAAAAATAGATTGATGGCAGCTGAATGTTTGAGATGTGTTGAAATAAGTCAAAAACATTGAAATTAAAAAGATGGTTTTGAGGTCCAGAATCAAATACTGACTGACAGGGACTAATTTTTGGTTAAGTTAAAAAAAAATCCTATGGGCTAACATAATGGTGTGGCCATCACTTTCTGAATAACTAGCAAACATATATCTCAGCCTTTATGCCATCTTGGTGAAAGCAGACATGATAGTGGCATATAGACAGGCGCATGAACAAGAAGGGTATGGAGGGTTATCACACACAGGCAGTTAGATAAGGTTTGTACAATTTGACATCATAGTTGGCACAAGCATTGTGGGCTCAAGGACCTGTTGCTGTCCCGTAGAGGTCTAAGCTGATCCAAATAACAAGCATAAACTATCTTCCCCCATTCAAGCTTGATTGAAAACAAATGGACAATCCACCCATTAAATTGATAGCAATGTTCCAAGTTGAACACCATCACTGTTAATAACAGGTGCTGCCATGAATTGTCAGTCACTCATACAATAAATGGGATACTTGTTAAGGTCATGCCACATTGAACTATATGCAGATAAGGGACCAAGAGTTCTTATAGACCATATACATATCTTTATGAAACAAGAAGTAGGATGCGTCTCCTATACAGGAAAGCCCAGAGTCAAATCTTTTTTTGCAGGAAGCAAAATTTTCATGTGGAAAGAGTAATGCTTCATGTCCATAATCTTTCATTAGAACTGATTAAAGGTAATTCATCTGAAACATCAACCCCGTTTCTCTCTCCGTGGATGTTGTCTGACCTGGGGTGGGAGATTGCAACCTTCACGTAGTCCACCCTGTTTCAACAAATGCAATCAACCTGGCGTACACAAACAGAAGATCAAACAGAACAAGTTGTCTTACAACTTTAGGCTGTGCACGCCATACGCAAGAAGAAGAATGCTGACCTCCTGAAAACCTCTGACTTTTGGATTTTTATTTTGGATTTCCAGTGTCTGCAGATTTTTATTTACTTTTTTTATGAGCAATCTGTGGGTTTTGAGATGGCTGAACCATCTTATGTGAGATGTCCAAATGGGAACTAGCTTAAATTTTGTCTCCCTCATGTTCTCATCAAAAAGACCCAGGTGGCTCAGTGACGTCTTGGATATTCCTTGCCTCTGTGAGAACTCAGAGATGCTCACAGGTCAGTGAGGATGCTTTGATGTTTCCAGGATGACCTGCAGAATTGTTTGTCGCCACAATGGAGCTCACAGAAAAGTCATTTCAGGAATTTGATGTTACCATGCAGGTGATGTAGCCTGCCCTACGGAGCCTGGTAGATGTGATCATACTTTCTAGGCTCGGGGTGTTGCTCCAAAAAAACACCCATGATAGTTCACCTACCTTTCCAATCAGTTTACAGATATTTGCACACGCAGGGCTACTTTAATTGTTCTTGTAGCCTGAAGTATCTACTCCATAACTGAGAATCTATGGTCCAATTCTGATCCAAATCACATAACTGTGCAAATTACCCTGAGCCCAAATCAACTAGTTCATGCCTCCACTGACAATTTTCATAATCTGGAAGGGAAAAATAGAGCAGACGTGGAAGCACATGATCCTTAAAATAATAACTGATAACACTAGGTAACTGTTGTCGCTTGAACGATGACTTCAGAACTTGAGACATTCTCCCCCTGTACCTGTGAGTATGCCAAGTTCATTGATTTTCGGCAACCAGCACGACGCCAAGTCAGTTGAAAGTAACACAAAACGGTCAGCAATTCAGCCAAATTAAACCAAGGAAATCACATTGACAGAATACCTATTGATCAAGCTTTCGGATCTTATCCAATACTGGGGAGAGTGTTGCAAGTTCTCTATTATCATTGATCTAGAAGTTGAGTGTTTCTAGCTCCACGAGAACTTTAAGAACAATATCTACCTTTATATTCTATCCGTTAGAAGCTCTTCACAGAAATCATTTTTCAAAATCAAAATTGACAATGTACGATCGCAAGAATATTAATCAAAGAATATTGGTTGATGAAGTAGGCTTTGAACAGGTTCTTCAGAGTCAAGAATGTTTAATTGCCAAATGTACTGGGAATAGAACAATGAGATTCTTACTTGATGCAGCTTAACAGATCTGTAAATAGAACACATAAATACATAAAAATCAATAATACAATAAATCAATAACCGCAACATTAGGTGACCAAATAGTGTAAATGCGAAGTACATAGTGCAACCAAAGGCAAAATCCAATGAAGATAACAGTTGCTGAGGTTAGTCTTCTGGGTAGGGTTTTGCTTGGTGGTTTAAAAGCCTAATGGTCATTGGGAAAGAAGCAGTTCTTGAACCTGGTGGCCAGAGTTTTCAGGCTCTTATACCTATTCCTTAAGGCGATAGAAAAAAAAGAGGGATGTGGAGTTTCAAGGAGAGAACTGGGAACCAAAGGCACTGTCAGAGTGACTAAACTCAGGCTTCATCGGAAAAAAAATATTTAAAGAGCTCAAGGTTTGCAGATGGTTGCAAAACTAGAAACGACGATATTATTGAGAAAGGATAAAACAATAAAAGAATGAAGACTCAAAGAACTGTAGATGCACACAAAAAGCTGGAGTAACTCAGCGGAACAGGCAGCATCCTTGGAGAGAAGGGATGTTTCAGGTTGAGACCCTTCTCCAGTAGATGTTGGTTTACCAAAGAAAAACTACCGAGTTACTCAGCATGTCAGGCAGCATGTCTGGAAGACATGGATAGCGACGTTTCAGGTTAAGATTGAAAACCCACACTTTCCAGGATTAGCGTGAAGTTTTCTTGCAGAGACACACACAATTCACAAAAACAAACAAAATCCCAACTCCACAGATATTCTTTATTTGGAGTGAGGGGGGTGAAAGGTTCAGCCAGAGGAAGGGGCACACAAATATGTAAATCTTACAGCAATGTAGCAAATTCTTGTTGCGCTGTAACAAAAAGAACAGAAATACAACAAAACAGGACGGATATGGAGAGCAAACAGGAAAAACAAGCTGCCAAAAAGGAACACCCAAGGACACTCAAATTATGAACATTCCTGTATTTTTCAAGGGAGGATCATGTTGAGCCAACATTTTTTCAAAGCTTCTCATTTGCTCTAATTGAAATAGGGTACAAAGGCATGCGTTATACACCTAATTGCTCATTAAATATCTATCGAGTGATGGAATATTTCATAGTAGTCTGGAGTATTTCAATCTTCGCATTTCACAGTAGCCTCGTATTTGATCCCACATTTGATCAACGATCAACACCAAAGGTAAGAAACACATTTTATTAATAACTTGCTACAGGCAAGAAACTTTCTCAAGCAATAACAGAAGTAAAATAATTCAATAATCATGTCAATCTATTCACACCCTGACCTAAAACCTCGCCAGTATTATCACCAGAGAAACAGGTTTGGCAGCATAATTTCAAAGGAGAGACATTTACATTTCGATCTCAAGTGCTCAATAAGTGCAAGCTTACTGACTGTTTAAGAAGGAACTGCAGATGCTGGAAAATCGAAGGTAGACAAAAGTGCTGGAGAAACTCAGCGGGTGCAGAGCAAAGGAAATAGGCAATGTTTCGGGCCAAATCCCTTCTTGGGTTTCAGCCTGAAACGTTGCCTATTTCCTTCGCTCCATAGATGCTGCTGCACGCGCTGAGTTTCTCCAGCACTTTTGTCTACCAAGCTTACTGACTGTCAGTTGCACTAAGGTAGACAAAAATGCTGGAGAAACTCAGCGGTTGAGGCAGCATCTATGGAGCGAAGGAATAGGTGACTTTTTGGGTCGAGACCCTTCTTCAAACTTCTTCTTCAGTTGCACTAACGTCTGCACATTCAGGTCCATTGAATTAATGGAGAGATCATGTTCAGGCACGTACAACTTGCAGCTGATACTAACACACACATCAAGTGCTGGCGACAAAGGATACCAAATTTCTCCCTTCACCAAGATAAAAGACAGCAAAAAAAAAGCAGTTTGCCATTTGTCGAGAGTTTATTCACTGACCAAAATTTATCCCACAACCAACAAAACAAACACAGATATTTCAGTTTGTAACATGCTGCTGTTTGTGCAAAATGACAGCCACATTTCTTGCATTATTACAGTGACTAGATTTCCAATGTTGTGAAATCTCCAACACGATTACATTTTCTTTGTCAGAAAACTTTAAACAGGTTTGGGTTTTTCATTGTCACATGTACCGAGGAACAATGAAAAGCTTTGTGTAGGAAAGAACTGCAGATGCAGGTTTATAATGAAGACACAAAATGCTGGAGTAACTCAACGGGATAGGCAGCATCTCTGGATAGAAGGAATGGGTGACATTTTTGGTTAAGACCCTTCTTCAAACTGAGAGAGAGGAGAGGAAGACACAGAGATAAGGTGTGACTGCCTAACAATGATCTACATTTTCAATGATCTTCATTCCCTTTGATGTCTTATTTTCAGTGCATCAAAATGAACATGCAAGAATGATGCATGGGAGGTACTAAATGAAATAAATGCCTATGTAAAATCAAGCAAAGTCCAATGACACAGGCAGTGCCATTCTGGTTTTGCGCTCCTACTTATGACAAGCTGTTTGAAACACCTTCATGTGCGATCATAAGGTCATAAGTGATATGAGCAGAATTAGGCCTTTTGGCCCATCACATCTGCTCCATCATTCAATCGTGGCTGATCTACCTCTTCCTCCTAACCCCATTCTCCTGTCTTTTCCCCATAACCCCCAACATCCATATTAATCAAGAATCTATCTATCTCTGCATAAAAAAAATATTCACTGACTTGGCCTCCACAGCCTTCTCTGGCAAAGAATTCCACAGATCCAACACCCTATGACTAAAGAAATTCCTCCTCATCTCCTTCCCAAAGGAACGTCCTTTAATTCTGATGCTATGACCTCTAGTCCTAGACTCTCCCGCTAGTGGAAACATCCTCTCCACATCCACTCTATCCAAGCCTATCACTATTCAGTAAGTTTCAATGAAGTCTCCCTTCATCCTTCTAAACTCCAGCAAGTGCAGGCCCAGTCCCGTCAAACACTCATCGTATGTTAACCTACTCATTCCTGGGATCATTCTTATAAACCTCCTCTGGAGAGTCTCCAGAGTCAGCACATCCTTCTTCAGATATGGTGCCCAAAATTGCTCACAGTAGTCCAGTGCCTTATAGAGCCTCAAAATTACATCCCTGTTTTTGTATTAAATTAAATCTGACAATGTGCACTTGTGATTTTTTCTATTACAAATATCAAATTGTGGAGTACAGAGGCAAATAAATAAATGATGGGTCTTTGTCCCAAACATTATGAAGGGCACTGTAAGTGCATTAATTTACAATGGACAAATCGTGCAAATCTGACTAAAATATTTCTGCAAGTTAACATCTACTTAAGGAAAATGTAATCATGCAAAAATACTTCAGTATCTAACAGGATCTTCTATAATCCTTAAAATACTTAATGTTTTGTTCAAATGTATCAATTCTTCAGTCACAAAAAAATTGCGGCCTACTTGAAAAATATACCACATTTCAGAATTTTCTCCCTGAACACCCTAGTCTATCTTACTAATTCATTGAAATTTTTGATATAGCCTTTTTTTCAACACAACAAACATAATCTGCATTCTCTCAGAATCCATTTATGACATGATTACACCTATCCAAGCTCTCTGTGGGTATTTTCTACCATATTTTCTAAGATATTTGTACTGCTTTATCATCTATTTCTTCCATGCTATTAAGTTTAAATCAATGCAGATTTTTTTCAAAGTCAAAAATCTATGATTTACTGAAGACCAGTTCATAAAAGTTCCAGCAAAAAAAAACTGCCAGAGGAACTCTGCACATCAAGCAACATCTGTGGAGGGAAATAGACAGATGGTGTTTCGGGTCAGAGCCCTCTTTTTTAATTTTCACTCAATTAAGAATCCAGGAGGAATGTGAAGGTTAACCAGACAAAGAGACCTCCAAACTCATATTGGTTAATAAATGACATGCCTGTGGGACTTATACTAATTTAAGCAGACAAATAGACAAATCAAGACAAAAAAAGATCAAAATAACCAAATAGAGAAAATAGTATCCCCTTTAACTTTTTTTTTAATTAGTAGGAATGTCTGATAAAAAATCGTTCTGGAGGTTTAACCCCCAAATCTTAAACAACTCACAAGGTTGTACATATTTAAAACAGCAGATGATATTCTTCTTTGAGCCAAATGATACACCAGATATTTCACCCTCCTTATTATGTGAAACTTTTAAGGCAATTTATTAGAGGAACTATAATTTCATATCAAGCCTTCCAAAATGAAAAGAACAACACTGAACAATTGCAGTTAGAACAAGAAATTAGACAATTAGATTTAGAAAATGCCAAAGAACCAACCACAGATAAACATAATAAGATAACAATATTAAAATATAAATTAAATTAAATTTTATCGGCAAGAATAATAGTAAGATTAAACGAGAACTTACCAGTTTGAAGTTTGATCTTTATTTTATGAGGAGTTGCGATGAGGGATTTCGTGAAGAACCCGCCAGCACGCATGCGCGACATTCTTCAAAGCAGCGGTGTGGAATCACAGAACCAACAAACAAACAAATGACTTGTTATAGTAAGATTGAAGAGACTCTAATTACCAGTTGATTTTATGATCGAGGGTTGGAAGCGGAGGGCACGAAATCCCTCATCGCAACTCCTCATAAAATAGATCAAACTTCAAACTGGTAAGTTCTCGTTTAATCTTACTATTTCATTTCGGAGTCACGTGAGTGACTTCGTGAAGACTTCAAAGCTCTGTGATTTCATGCCCTGGACAATGTCCATGCTGTCACACACACCACTGTAAGGATGGATAGGAGTAATCAAATTTTCAGACTGCTTGTACTGAAAAATAATAATATTTATTAATAACAACAAAAAGAAAAAACCCTCACTGGGGAGTAGTTGTATGTTCTCGACCCGCATTCAACACGGCCTCTGCGAACATTACAGGAGCGGTAACAGGTTTGTTATAAAACCGTTGAAAGGTGGCTTCACTGGCCCATCCCGCTGTGGCAAGAATATGGTCCATGGGCACCTCCATGACCTTTGCCGCCGATATTGATGCAGCCCTGGTGGAATGGGATTTAAAGACATTAGTGTCAATACCTGCTTCGTTCAAGACGATCCTGAGCCATCTGGAGATCGTCTGTCCCGTCACTCTATGGTGAGGTTTTTTGTGGCTGATTAGCAGGTATTTTTCCATTCCCCTTAATTTCCGCGTCACTCTTATATAGTGGCGGATATGGGTGGCTAAACATAGCCTAGCATCAGCGGGGTATGCTGGAAACACCAGCTGCAGCCCTGTGTATCCAGGTCTATGCTGCTTAAGTAATTCATCAACAAAAAAGATTACTTTCTCTGGGGTAGAGATCATTCTGTCAATCTTGACCTTAGGAAGTGTCTGTACCCTTTGTGCTAAAGTAAGTGCCAATAACATCACCAGCTTCAGGGTGAGTTTGTCCAATTCAAGCCCAGCCATGGGCGACCACGTCCTGAGTAGGGTTAGTACTTTCACAATGTCCCAGGTAATGTTGTAACGGGGTCTTCGCGGATTGGAATTAAATATTCCCCGCATAAGCTTGGACACCAGTTTATTGGATCCTACCTCAATATTGAGGTAGAAAGATAGCGCACTCCTGGCGCTGTTGATGGCACTGTAGCTGAGGTGTTCGTCATGATGCAACCCCGCAAGGAATTCCAGCACATCTGTGATTGAAACGGAGTCATATGCAATGTTCAAGCGGCCGCAGTAGGTTTCCCATTTCCTGATATGCGTTAGATATTGTCGTCTTGTGGACTCCCTGCATGATGCTCCAATTGTATCCATTGTCCTTGATGAGAGACCATACTGCAGTAATGGTCTGTTCAGAACCTGCAAGCCAATAATTTCAAGTGACTATGGCAGTGATGTTGTTCCCCTGTAACAGGGTTCGTCACCAATTGTGGGCAACTCTCTAAGAGGACCCATGGTTGACTGATCATTCCAAGGACCACCATGGCTGAGTAGGCCAGTCGGGTATGACAAGAATGCCTTTAGCAGCATCTAGCTGGATTTTCCGCAATACCCGACTGATGAGGCAAAAATGGAGGAAATGCATAGAAAAACCATTTCCCCCAGTCTAGCGAGAAGGCGTCCATCGCCATTGCCCCAGGATCTGGTTCCCATGATACGTATGTTGGTACCTGATGGTTCAACCGTGACGCAAAAAGGTCAATATCCGTTTTACCAAATTTGGCTGTAATTTTGTCGAATATTTGGGGATTTAACATTCACTCGATGTTGTCATTAAATTTCCGTGACCTGGTGTCCGCCACTGTATTGAGCTTACCTGGTAAATAGGTAGCTGAAATCCAAATATTCCGTTGTATGCACCAGAGCCAAATTGTATTTGCCAATTCATCACATGAAATTGACCTGGTACCGCCCATATGATTTAGATATGCCACCGCAGTGGTATTGTCTATTTGGAGACGGACATGAGTGTCAGTAAAGTTTGAACAATAAGCTCTAAGTCCGTGGAATGCTCCTAGCATCTCCAAATAATTTATCCCTTATAATAATAATGCCAGGCCCAGATGGCTTTAGTAATGAATTCTATAAAAGATTCTACGAGATAATTTCTCCACGCTTACAAAATTTTATATATACTTGCTTTTAAAGAAAATATACTACCAGAAACACTAACCAAGTCAACTATTACACTTATACCTAAAAAGGATAAAGATCTAGAAGACCCAGGCTCATATACAGCGATAGCACTCCTAAATACAGATCAAAAAATATTAACAAAGACCCGAGCGAGAAGATTGAGTAAATATGTTAGCAAACTAATAAACCCGGACCAAACGGGGTTTATACCCAAGAGATACTCATTCAACAATCTGAGACAGCTGTTTAATATAATGTACTCGCATAAAACTGAAGAGGAAGATTTAGCAATTATTTCATTGGATGCAGGAAAAGCTTTTGATCAAGTAGAATGGCAATATTTATTCAAAGTATTGCAAAAAATTAATATGGGAGATAATTTTATCTCATGGGTAAAATTATTATACGATAAGCCGATGGCTAGAATATTGACTAATAATATATTATTCCCAAAATTCCAATTATCAAGGGGCAATAGACAGGGGTGTGCATTATCACCCCTGCTATTTGCACTAGTGATAGAGCCTTTAGCAGAAAGTATAAGAAGTCATCCGAATATTCATGGATATAGTACCAAACACTCAAATAACAAAATGTCATTATATGCAGACGACATATTATTATATATTACAAATTTGCAAATCAGCATACCAAATATACTAAATTTAATAGAGGAGTTTGCTTCTTTTTCAGGATATAGAATAAACTGGAACAAAAGCGAAATTATGATGATAAAACTTCAAGAGTCGACACATCTGTTGAAATTCCCTTTTAGAATTGCAACAGAAAAATTCAAGTATTTGGGTATCCAAATTACTAGGAAATATAAATCATTACTCAATGCAAACTATATGCCTTTATTAACTAAATTAAACGGGTTGATTAAATTCTGGAAAACACTGCCGATGTCCTTAATAGGCAGAATAAATGCTATAAAAATGATCTTTTTACCACAAATACTATTTCAATCAATATCAATATATTTACCAGAAAATTTATTTAAAAGAACTAGACTCTGATATTACAAACTTCATATGGGACTATAAATCACATAGAATTCAAAGAAAACATTTGTGTAAATCTAAAGAGTCGGGGGGACTGACACTCCCTAATTTGTTGTACTACTATTGGGCAGTGAATATTAAAAATATAATTTACTGGTTGGACAGCTCTGCCCAACAAGTAGATTGGATAAGAATGGAGAAAGAGGATTGTTCCCCTTACAATATAGGAGCGATTCTTCTTTCCCCGATGAAACTGAACAATATAATATATTGAAGAATCCAATTATTCACAGTATAATACGAATTTGTAAACAAATAAAATTAACTTTAAAATTAAGAAATTTATCGCTTCTTTCCCAAATAGCTACAATCCCGCATTCAAACCATCTATTATTGATAAAGCGTTTATCCATTGGGAAAGAATAGGAATTAAAATGATTGGAGATATGTATGAAATGGGAAAACTTTTATCATTCCAACAATTACAACTAAAATATAACCTGAAAAGTAACCAATATTTCAAATATCTTCAAATTCAAGATTATTTGAAAAAATATATACAAGGATATCAAACTCTCAGATGTTTTAGAGGAAGGAATGAATAGAAAGGCAGAATCAAGCAATTTAATACCATATTTATATAATATAATTTTAAATATAGAAACACCAACGACAGAGGCAATTAGAAGGGACTGGGAACAAGAGTTATTAATAAAAATTCCGAACAACAGATGGGAAAAACATCTATTATATGTACATAAATGTTTGATTAATGTAAGGCATAACCTAATTCAATTAAAAATTTTACACAGATTATATTATTTGAAAACCAGATTGAATAAAATATTTCCAAATGTTTCCCCTAATTGTGATAAATGTCTCAAAATGCCACTATAGCACATTCCTTTGTCTCTTGGACAAAACTTCATAAATTTTGGAATGAAATCTTTGGAACTTTTACAAAACTATTCAATACGAAATTGAACCCCAATACAGAACTGATTATCTTTGGATCAATGGAAGAGGGACATAAATTAACTACGTCCCAAGAAGCTCTCTTTAATTATGGTTTAATAACAGCAAAAAAACATACCCAAATTCTGGAAAAACGCAACCACACCAACGTTCAAAATGTGGATTTCAAATATGTTGGAAACGCTACATCTTGAAGAAATGAGATTCCTCCTACCAGACAAAGTAGACCAATTCTTAAAGATTTGGTTTCCTTTTATTGACTTCTTACAAGCATGTGGTGCAACATAACATAACTTTAGAAATTAAATGGTTCAGAACCGGGTGACGGATGGGTAAAGATACAAAATCTCTCCTAATTTCTTTTCTTTCAACTTTCTCTTCTTAGCTTCTTATCTCTGTTCTCTGTCTCTTTCGCTATCTGCTTATACTCGCTTGTCTATCTCGACACCCTTTATTTCCCTTTTTCTTTCACTGCTCTTTTATTATTAAATTAAAAATAAGAAGTTGTACAAGAATGGTAACCTGGATGTATGTATTAGGTACTTAGGTACCACACTACTGTACTTGCTTCTAACAAAAATTTAAAAATAAATAAATAAATAAAAATAAAATAGTAAAATCCAGATTATCAGAAAGAGACTCATCAGGATACAGAACGACTTCATCCTGGCAGGGGAAACACACTGCAATAAAATATTATTTTCCTTATTCAAGGCATTTTTTGCTTTGATTCCAAGACAATAAAAACAAACAAAATCCATTAAAAAAAATCAAACCTGGTTATGAAAATGACATGCCAAATCATCAACCACCCTAATCACATTTGTACATTAGTGCATATTTTGCAGCATATCTAACCAAGCAACGATTCTTCGGGTGTCAACAGAGTTAAATGGCCTTAAACCTTGCTGCCAAGAAGCACATTCCATTAAAAAAACATAGCAGTTCTTTACAAGACTGCAACAAAGCTACTCTAGCAAAGGCAAGAATAAAAGATTGACGATTGAAGTTCCAGTCTGGTTAAAAAATAGGGGTTGGATATACTTTGCACTACACCGTCAAGTATGAAACTGAATTTCGTACCTCCCCCATCAGCCAGGTGTCTGATTTAAACAGAAACCGGTTTAATACAAGTTCCAGGTTGCATCAGAGGTTGGTTGATTTAACCACCCTCAGAAATGCCTAAAAACAAAATCACTGAACTACAAGGCATATCAAGAAGCTGGTCACGATCATTTCAGATAAATAAGATGAGATATAAACATTCTAAAATGTTGACTTTGAATGAACAAAGAAGATGACTGTATAAGGTTTAAGGGGATATATTTGATAGTTAATATACACACCTGAATTAAAGACAGAATACATAAAATACATGGAAATATGCCATTCAATCCAAGGTCTATGCTGGTGTCTAAACTGCCCAAGAGTCATCTTCCATCCGAACATCACCTCTACCTTTATGTACTCATATCTATTTCTATATCTCCCTGTACATTTATTAAATTTCCCCTAAAAATGCAATTCACAACAGCATCACATTTCACATTCTCATCATTCTCTAGGTTATGATCTTTCCCCTGGATTTATTTGAGTTTATTTTAAGTTAATGTTCTGGGAGTTTCCCTCCCTTGCTCAAACTTTCTGCTTGAGCAGTGCAGCAGTCAGTGTTCCCTTGTTGCAAGTGACTTGCCAAGCTTGCAAAATAAACCTATTTGTTTTGTGAGACGATCAGTTCTGGGAACTCATTTAATGTATTATAATATGTAAAATAAATTAGCAAACTTTACCTAATATAATCCTACTTTTAAAGAGTTTCATTCAAATTCAAATATTAATGACTGGGATTGACTAGATTTAAAAAATATTTTACAGCTCCTGACTAGAATATCTGTTGGAGTACTGCCTCCAAATGTATTTTAAAATCCCATCCAATCCAGTGTTGCACTGAATGATCTAGTTAAACATTGTTTGCAGTACTAAGTCCTAACCATATTACTATGTGTCACCCCATCACCTCCCAATCCAAGTATGCAAGAAAGCAAATTAAAGAACATTTTCTCTCCAAACCAGTTCAAGAAAAGTCCTTCCTCCAAGGATCACACAAACGCTAAGAGACTCATTTATACAATGTAATAGACAGTACCAGGATCAGAATGCCAAGGTCATAGTGAACTATTTCAGTAGAACCACTTTGAAACTAGAATCTGTAATCATGTGTGAAACACACCAATAAACTGCTTTAGTTACAGGAGTCTACAGCCAAACCAATGAGGCTTTCACTCCAATGTAAGCTGCAGAACAAAAGCCGATGAAGGAAAGTTAAACCCAAATCGTTGTTTAATCTCCACGACTACCTTTCACTGAAGAACCAAGATAGAACAACAACAGCATCTATCAACAATTCTGCAGTTCCTCTCTCAAATTACTTCTTCATTTAAAACCTGAACTTGATGTTCAACTGATGGTGAAGGAGGCAGAAAAACAAAGCTATGTGTGAACAAATCCAGACGTATTTTCATTCAGAGCAGCGAATATTTGATCATGTTTAGTGGAAAACCTTTGGCAACTGGCTAATTTTAGTGTCTTCATCACCCTATTAGAAAATGCAGCAGGACACAGCCACAAAGACAGGTTTGGCTGAATAATCCATCACTAGATAGTGACACACACAGTCACCAAATCATTGGTGGAAACCAAAGATTTAACGTCACCACTTATAGATTATTTCCATACTTTCTGAATGCACTTTATTTATTTATTGTGTATGCCGGAACTTTTAATGTCAACAAGTAAAGCACTGATTAATGTATTTGCCCCTCAATCAAGGGCAATTCCATGAGCTCCAGATTGCAAGAGGTAACTAGTGTATGGAGCCATTTGGATGAAGTGTCTCAGCACAAAATGTTCACCATCCATTTTCCTCTATTGATGCTCCCTGACCTGTAGAGTTCCTCTGGCAGCTTCCTTTAGTTTTGCTACAGACTGATTGAGGGACAAATACATTAATCAGTGCTTTACTTGTTGACATTAAAAGTTCCAGCACACACAATAAATAAATAAAGTGCATTCAGAAAGTATTCAGACCCCTTCACTTTTTCCACATTTTGTTACGTTACAGCTAAGTTTTAAAATTGATTAAATTCAGTTTTTTAATCATCAATCTACACACAATACCCCAGAATGAAGAAACAAAAACAGGTGTTTAGAAATTTTTTGAAAGTAATTAAAAATAAATAACTGAAATATCACATTTACATGAGTGTTCAGACCCATTGCTATGACACTCAAAATTGAGCTTAGGTTCATCCTGCTTCCATTGATTATCCTAGAGATGTTCCTACAACATGATTGGAGTCCACCAGTGGTAAATTAAATTGATTGTACATGATTTGGAAAGGCACACACCTGTCTATATAAGGCCCCACAGTTGACAGTGCATGTCAAAGCACAAACCAAGCCATGAAGGCAAAGGAATTGTCCGTAGATCTCCGAGACAGGATTGTGTCAAGACACCGATCTGGGGAAGGATATAAAACAATTTCTGCAGCATTGGCCTCCATTATTCTTAAATGGAAGAACTTTCGAACCACAAGGACCCTTCATAGAGCTGGCCGCCCGGCCAAACTGAGCAATCGGGGGAGAAGGCCTTGGTCAGGGAGGTGACCAAGAACCCGATGGTCACTCTGACAGAGCTCCAGAGTTCCTCTGTGGAGATGAGAGAACCCTTCGGAAGGACAACTATATCTGCAGCACTCCACCAATCAGGCCTTAATGGTAGAGTGGCCGGACGGAAACCACTCCTCAGTAAAAGGCACATGACAGCCCGCTTGGAGTTTGCCAAAACGGTTGTTTTCTCTGGTGCTCTGGTCTGATTAAACCAAGATTGAACTTTGGCCTGAATGCCAAGAGCCACGTCTGGAGGAAACCAGGCACCGCTCATCACCAGGTCAATACCATACCTATGGTGAAGCATGGTGGTGGCAGCATCATGCTGTGGGGGTGTTTTTCAGTGGCAGGAACTGGGAGACTAGTCACGATCGAGGGAAAGATGAACAGAGCAAAGTACAGAGAGATCCTTAATGAAAACCTGCTCCAGAGCATTTTGGACCTCAGACTGGGGTGGAGGTTCACCTTCCAACAGGACAACAACCCTATGCACACAGCCAAGATAACGCAGGAGTGGCTTCGTGACAATTCTGTGAATGTCCTCGAGTGATCCAGCCAGAGCCCGGACTTGAACCCAATCGAATATCTCTGGAGGGACCTGAAAATAGCTGTGCATCGACGCCCCCATCCAACCTGACAGAGCTTGAGAGGATCTGCAGAGAAGAATGGGAGAAATGACCCATATACAGGTGTGCCAAACTTATAGCGTCATGCCCAAGAAGACTTGAGGATGTAATTGCTGCCAAAGGTGCCTCAACAATGTACTGAGTAAAGGGTCTGAATACTTATGTAAATGTGATATTTCAGTTATTTCTTTTTATTTACTTTGCAAAAATTTCCAAACACCTTTTTTCACTTATTTATTATGAGGTATTGTGTGTAGATTGATGATTTAAAAAAAAATAATTTAATCAATTTTAGAATAAGGTTGTAACGTAACAAAACGTGGAAAAAGTGAAGGGGTCAGAATACTTCCTGAATGGACTGTACGTATCAGGTGGCCAGAAAACAAAATAATGACATATCTTTTTAGAGGTGCCATTATACCATACTGATGTGCACCATCACAAAAAAAGCACTGACTTTAACATAAAATAGCTGTGATATTAAATGTGAAGGAAGGAACTGCAGATGCTGGTTTACACCGAAGATTGACACAAAGTGCTGGAGTAACTCATCCAGAAGAGAGCCTTTCTGGATAGAAGAAATGGGTGACGTATTGGGTTGAGACCCTTCTAATTTCCCTTGAGTAGTCAGGAGTCGCCTGTTGATTCTCCAAGGTCAAGAAAATGAACTGCTTAAAACAAGGAATGGCTAAAAAAAATTAAAAAATTGCTTGGTGGGATTTGGACATAGCAAGTTGCCACTAAATTGGTTGGGCAATTCTGACAATGCAAGTGTAACGGAAAGATTACTTCAATTGCCTGATGATAACAAGAAGCAAAGTGTGAATTGGTTTTCAGACAGGTGACATGCAGTGAACATATATGCTGTGTTTTTTAATGTATGGCGTGATCTTTTCACAGCATTGGAAGAGAAAGTAATTTATGGTCCATGATTGAAGATTTAAAAATAAATATTCATTCGGATACAGCTGATTGTTAACTTGAATAACATTTTCATCAGTCTAAAGAGGAGTGTCAAATCGAAATATCACCCATTTCGTTCTCTCCAGAGATGCTGCCTGTCCCACTGACTTACTCCAGCATTTTGTGTATATCTTTCGTTTAAACCAGCTTCTGCAGTTCCTTCCTACTCATTCTAAGCTTTTCTTAAACTAAGCAGTTTTATCCATAATCAATCATTTTCCATATGCTTCATTTTAAATCAACGATTTATCTCTAAATGTTAGATCAAATTTGGACAATAGCTTTATTTCAAAACTCCCATCCTCGTTTGCCAACACTTCCAATGCCCCACCACTTTGTACCCAATTCACCAACATCCTTCACATGTTCAATCTTCTTAATATCTCCAAATCCTCCAATCCTGAACTCTTGATTTTAACTGATCCATCATTAGCACCTCTTCCTCACCATTTCCCAAGCTGGCATCCTTGACCAAGACCCAGCACGGTTGCGCAGCGGTAGAGTTGCTGCCTTACAGCACCAGGGGGCTGGGTTCGATCCTGACTACGGGTGCTGTCATGCGGAGTTTGTACGTCTCCCCATGACCTGCGTGCGTTTTCTGCAAGATCATCAGTTTCCTCCCACACTCCAAAGACGAGCTGGTTTGTAGGTTAATTGGCTTGGTATAAATGTAAATTGTCCCCAGTGTGTGCATAGAATATTGTTAAAGTGTGGGGATCGCTGGTCGGTGTGGATTCAGTGGGCCGAAGGTCCAGTTTCCGCGCTGAGTCTCTAACCTAACCTAACCCCAACTGTTGCCCCACGCATGAAATGTTATACAATTAATCATCTGTGAAGCAGTATATTACTGTGTAAACAGACTACAAATTTGATTTGATTACCCTCTATATCTGACTATATTCAGCAAGCAAATTTGACAGAAGTTGATTTTTTTTTTTTAAACCTTTCATGGATTTCTTAGCCATTCTGCTCCATAATTTAACTCTGTGTTAGGCTTTCAGCTTCTTTGCATTCAAATGTATGCCCATCTGAATATTTAATTGGGTATAAACCCATTTAACTTCAGCATCAACCCACTCCGTACATCAGATAACAGTGGTACAACATTAGCTCTCTCTTCCTAGAAAAGTCATCCTGCACTATCAAACTACTCCTTATGATGTCTCTCATCTGCAGTTGCATCTAAGAAAATGATCTCTACAGTTTAAGGCCATCACATTGTTTTACTGAATTGCAGTACCCAGAATTTGGCACATCAGTCCAGCTAACATCTCATTTATGAGATATACCGTTCAAGCATGATTTGAACTATATTCTATTTCTTCCTTTAATTTTCCCTTTCTCCCTTTAAAACCCAAGTAATGCACATACTTACTTTCCTCTGCTGCTGTGTATATTGTGCCTGGTAGTTTGGGGTGTACTTCTGCAGTTTTAGCGGCAATCACAATATTGGCACCATCTTTAGCTGCCTTCAAAGCAATTGCTTTACCAATGCCACGACTGGCACCGGTAATGAAAAGTGTGCGACCTGCAAGTTTCCTAGTGGGAGATAAAAGAAGAAACTCATTGGAAATTGCTTGTGCATTTTGAAATTAAATTATTACATTGCATATAATTTTGGTTATAGTTGATGCAAAGGTTAAATTGTTTTGAATAAACCTTGACTCCCTGACCCATAGACCGCAATCAGTGAAGATAGGCAACAAAGCAGGTTCCACAATAATTCTCAACACCTGCAAAGTTGTTTTCTCAGCCCTTGCTATATTTCCTATAAATTTGTGACTGTGTGGGCAAATGCTGCTCTAACTCCATTTACAAGTTTGAATTGACATCACCATAGTGGGCCGGATCTAAAACAATGACAAGACGGAAGACAAAACTTGGACTTTATTTTAACTTCCATCACTAATGTGGCAGGGGGATGGGTACAAGAGCAGAGAGGCAGGTGGGTGCAAAACGAGGGTAGAAGCAATAGGGAGCAAGGTGAAAAGTAAAAGTGGCAGGCAGACAAAACCAGGGCAAAAATCAAAAAGGGCCACTTCTCAACAAAATTGTATAAGGGGTAAGAGCGTTGTAAAAACAAGCCTGAAGGCTTTGTGTCTCAATGTAAGGAGTATTCGTAATAAGGTGGATGAGTTGAACATGCAGATAGCTATTAATGAGTATGATATAGTTGGGATCACGGAGACATGGCTCCAGGGTGACCAAGGCTGGGAGCTGAACATCCAGGGATATTCAATATTCAGGAGGGATAGAGAGAAAGGAAAAGGAGGTGGGGTAGCGTTGCTGGTTAGAGAGGAGATTAATGCAATGGAAAGGAAGGACATTAGCTTGGAGCATGTGGAATCGGTATGGGTAGAGCTGCGAAACACTAAGGGGCAGAAAACTCTGGTGGGTGTTGTGTACAGGCCACCTAACAGTAGTAGTGAAGTTGGGGATGGTATCAAACAGGAAATTAGAAATGCATGCGACAAAGGCAAACAAGTTATAATGGGTGACTTCAATCTACATATAGATTGGGTGAATCAAATTGGCAGGGGCGCTGAGGAAGAGGATTTTTTGGAATGTATGCGGGATAGTTATCTAAATCAACATGTAGAGGAACCAACGAGAGAGCAGGCTATTTTAGACTGGGTATTGAGTAATGAGGAAGGGTTAGTTAGCAGTCTTGTTGTGCGTGCCCCCTTGGGCAAGAGTGACCATAATATGGTCGAGTTCTTCATTAGGATGGAGAGTGACATTGTTAATTCAGAAACAATGGTTCTGAACATAAAGAAAGGTAACTTTGAGGGTATGATACGTGAATTGGCCAAGATTGACTGGCAATCAATTCTAAAAGAGTTGACAGTGGATACGCAATGGAAGACATTTAAAGACTGCATGGATGAACTACAACAATTGTTCATCACAGTTTGGCAAAAGAATAAATCAGGGAAGGTAGTGCATCCGTGGATAACAAGGGAAATCAGGGATAGTATCAAAGCAAAGGATGATGCGTACAAAGTAGCCAGAAAAAGCAACATACCAGAGGACTGGGAGAAATTCAGAGACCAACAGAGGAAGACAAAGGGCTTAATTAGGAAATGAAAAATAGATTATGAAAGAAAACTGGCAGGGAACATAAAAACTGACTGTAAAAGTCTTTATAGATATGTGAAGAGAAAGAGATTAGTTAAAACAAATGTAGGTCCCTTGCAGTCAGAAACAGGTGAGTTGATCATGGGGAACAAGGATATGGCGGACCAATTGAATAACTACTTTGGCTCCGTCTTCACTAAGGAAGACATAAATAATCTGCCGGAAATAGCAGGGGACCGCGGGTCAAAGGAGGAATTGAGTGAAATCCAGGTTAGTCGGGAAGTGGTGTTGGGTAAATTGAATGGATTAAAGGCCGATAAATCCCCAGGGCCAGATAGGCTGTATCCCAGAGTACTTAAGGAAGTAGCTCCGGAAATAGTGGATGCATTAGTGATAATCTTTCAAAACCCTTTAGATTCTGGAGTAGTTCCTGTGGATTGGCGGGTAGCAAACGTGACCCCTCTTTTTAAGAAGGGAGGGAGCGAGAAAACGGGGAATTACAGACCAGTTAGTCTAACATCGGTAGTGGGGAAACTGTTAGAGTCAGTTATTAAAGATGGGATAGCAACACATTTGGAAAGTGGTGAAATCATTGGACAAAGTCAGCATGGATTTACGAAAGGTAAATCATGTCTGACGAATCTTGTGGAATTTTTCGAGGATGTAACTAGTAGCGTGGATAGGGGAGAACCAGTGGATGTGGTGTATCTGGACTTCCAGAAGGCTCTTGACAAGGTCCCACATAAGAGATTAGTAAACAAACTTAAAGCATACGGCATTGGGGGTTCAGTATTGATGTGGATAGAGAACTGGCTGGCAAACAGGAAGCAAAGAGTAGGAGTCCTTTTCACAATGGCAGACAGTGACTGGTGGGGTACCGCAAGGCACAGTGTTGGGACCCCAGCTATTTACAATATACATTAATGATCTGGATGAGGGAATTGAAGGCAATATCTCCAAGTTTGCGGATGACACTAAGCTGGGGGGCAGTGTTAGCTGTGAGGAGGATGCTAGGAGACTGCAAGGTGACTTGGATAGGCTGGGTGAGTGGGCAAATGTTTGGCAGATGCAGTATAATGTGGATAAATGTGAGGTTATCCACTTTGGTGGCAAAAACAGGAAAGCAGACTATTATCTAAATGGTGTCCGATTAGGAAAAGGGGAGATGCAACGCGACCTGGGTGTCATCGTACACCAGTCATTGAAAGTAGGCATGCAGATGCAGCAGGCAATGAAGAAAGCGAATGGTATGTTAGCTTTCATAGCAAAAGGATTTGAGTATAGGAGCAGGGAGGTTCTACTTCAGTTGTATAGGGTCTTGGTGAGACCACACCTGGAGTATTGCGTACAGTTCTGGTCTCCAAATCTGAGGAAGGACATTATTGCCATAGAGGGAGAGCAGAGAAGGTTCACCAGACTGATTTCTGGGATGTCAGGACTGTCTTATGAAGAAAGACTGGGTAGACTTGGTTTATACTCTCTAGAATTTAGGAGATTGAGAGGGGATCTTATAGAAACTTATAAAATTCTTAAGGGGTGGGACAGGCTAGATGCAGGAAGATTGTTCCCGATGTTGGGGAGGTCCAGGACAAGGGGTCACAGCTTAAGGGTAAGGGGGAAGTCCTTTAGGACCGAGATGAGAAGGACTTTTTTCACACAGAGAGTGGTGGGTCTTTGGAACTCTCTGCCACAGAGGGTAGTTGAGGCCAGTTCATTGGCTAAGGGGATCAGAGGGTATGGAGAGAAGGCAGGTACGGGATACTGAGTTGGATGATCAGCCATGATCATAGTGAATGGCGGTGCAGGCTCGAAGGGCCGAATGGCCTACTCCTGCACCTAATTTCTATGTTTCTATGTTTCTATCACAGTGTGGAATGTGTAGGAGTCACTGTGGTGGATGTTCATCTTAAAATATGTTTTGTTTTTTTGAGGGATCTGTTGCTTTTAATTGTATGACTGACCTGGCCAATGAAATTCCTCGTAGGTTGCAAAACATACTTGGCGAATAAAGTGTGATTCTGATTCTGATACATGACAGACAGGTAGACAAAAATGCTGAAGAAACTCAGCGGTTGAGGCAGCATCTGTGGAGCGAAGGAAATAGGCAACGTTTCGAGTAGAAACCCTTCTTCAGACTGATGCGAGGGGGGTGGGGGGGGGGGGGGGGGAGAGGAAGAAAGGAAGAGGTCGAGCCAGAGGGTTGAGGGAGAGCTGAGAAGGGGAGGAGAAAGTAAGGACTACCTGAAATGAGGGAAGTCAATGTTCATACATGCTACACTTGTCGCTTTACCTCCCCCCTTGACTCCATTCAAGGACCCAAGCAGTCTTTCCAGGTGCGGCAGAGGTTCACCTGCACCTACTCCAACCTCATCTATTGCACCCGCTGCTCTAGATTGCAGTTGCTCAACATCGGTGAGATCAAGCATAGGCTTGGCGATCGCTTCGCCGAACACCTCCACTCGGTTCGCAAAACCAACCTGATCTCCCGGTGGCTCAGTACTTCAACTCCCCCTCCCATTCCGAATCCGACTTTTTTGTCCTGGGCCTCCTCCATGGCCAGAGTGAGGACCACCTTAAATTGGAGGTGCAGTACCTCATATTTCGCTTGGGCAGTTTGCAACCCAGCGGTATGAACATTGACTTCTCTAATTTCAGGTAGTCCTTACTTTCTCCTCCCCATCTCAGCTCTGCCTTAGCCCTCTGGCTCCACCTCTCCTTTCTTTCTTCCTCCCGCCGCCCCCCCCCCCCCCCCCCCCCCCCATCCCCATCCTCACAGTCTGAAAAAGGGTTTTGACCCGAAACGTTGCCTATTTGCTTCGCACCATAGATGATGCCTCAAAGCATTCCATACAAGAGAACATAAAGTCGTGCAAATCAGGCACAGGATTGAACCTGGGTCTCTGCCGCTGTGAGGTCACAGGTTCGATCCTGTGCCTGATCCGCTGAGTTAATCCAGCACTTTATGTCTGTGGGCTGCACAGTGGCGCAGCAGTAGAGTTGCTGCCTTACAGTAACGGAGACCCAGGTTTGATCCTGACTATGGGTGTTGTCTGTACGGAGTTTGTAGGTTCTCCCCATGACCGCGTAGGTTTTGTCCGGGTTCTCTGGGTTTCCTCACACACAGGTTAAGTGGCTTCGGTAAAAAAAAATGTAAGTTGACCCGAGTGTGTAGGATAGTGTTAGTGTACAGGGATCGCTGATCGGCGGGGACTCGGTGGGCCGAAGGGCCTGTTTCCGTGCTGTTTCTCCAAACTAAACTAGACTACGTCATCACTATTATCAGACACCTGAATAGACGGTCTCCAGATCTACCTCAATGTGGCCCTTGCACTTTCTCCGTTAACGATGACACTAAAATATTCACTCTGTTTCTTTTCCCTTTTGCACGACTTTATGTTCTCTTGTATGGAATGCTTTGCCTAGATAGTACATAAAACAAAGTTTTCAGTATATCTTGGTACACAGGACAATAATAAACCTATATCAATAAAGTCAACTTAGTCCCTGGAAAATAAACGATTAGCACTTCCTGCACACAGATATAAGTTTCTGTGGAAATGCTTTTGGTTGTTTACATATGTTCAAAATATATACAATTTATCTGCTACATTCCTGCTAAAGCTTTATGTGTAGATATGCTCATTAAGTATTACATTATTTACCTGCCTTAACTTGTCCTTTTAATCTAAAGCCAGTATTTCCCCATAAGATTCTAACCATTATGACTTCCTTGACTTGTTCTCATCTGCTCTATATCCAAGTTTTATGGTAGTGGCTGTCAACAATACATCTGAAGATGTAATCATTCTTACCAAGAAAGTAGACTGTTCAAAGTAGCCATGGTGTACGAAGTGGTCTACGAAGTGGTATACGAAGTGGTATACGAAGTGGTATACGAAGTGGTATACGAAGTGGTATACGAAGTGGTATACGAAGTGGTATACGAAGTGGTATACGAAGTGGTATACCTTGGCTACTTTGTACAGTCTACTTTCTTGGTAAGAGAAATGACAGCAGCAGCCTCCAGACATACCCCACCACCACCACCGCCACCTACTCCCTCATATCAGAATTTATTTTCTTAATTGGACAAGGTAGAGAAGATAATGAATTACAAATAGAACTCCTTACAAAATAAATACACGCCTTCAATTTTCAACAGAAGTTTGTCATGTCTCAGTGGCATTCCCAGCCTCAAGAGTCACAGAAGTGATCGCATTACAATAATTTAAGTTGGTTCAATGCCAGACATAGTTAGCAGGAGGTTAGGAGCCATAACCCAAGTTTGATAAGAGGGAACAAGGCTTCTGGAATTTCAATAGTCCCAGACTGAGGGAGGGTAATGTTCAAAGAAACATCTTGATATTTGTTCAAAGGAACATACTGATTCAATCACCGCACCAAGACCCATACTGAACTACGGAAGCCACATGTGTATTCAGACCTTTGCCTGATATTTAATTTTGTCTCCTGTACGATATTAACTGTTTGCATTCAATGTTGCGTCATCAACAACTTGCATTTTGTAGCACTTCAAATATTATGAAAGATACAAATCAACAATGCCAACTTTGCAGATTGTGAACAAGTGTTATTCTGGCCAGGCAATGACAAGTACCACTCGATAACAGATGGTCTCAGGAATAGATAGAAATAAGGAACTGCAGATTCTTTACATCTTCAACAGGGCAGGCAGCATTCCTGGAGAACATGAATAGTTGATGTTTTGGGTCAAGACTTTTCTTAACCTGCCGAGTTACTCCAGCACTTTGTCGGGTTTTTTTGTAAACCAGCATCTGCACGTCCTTGTTTCTATCTATTCCTGAAACACTGCTCTCTTCAAAGTAGGTGAAATTGCATTCACTGCGCAAGTTGCAGGAAAATGGGTGAGAGCAAAGTATTTAGAGGATGTGCGGTGAGAGCTGTCATTACTCAAAAGTGCCAAATGGTCTCTTTTTATGTTATAATTGGCAAGTAAAATACATTGAATGTACAAAACAAAATGTCATTAAACGACAGACAATTGGGGAGCAAAAATGAAATGAAATGTTCTTTATAAAGCTAGCTAATGACACCTTCCCCACAGAGGATAAAACCTTTTCACTCCATTTATTTTTGTGTACTGATAATCATGGTACTACAAAATGTGTAGGAAAGAACTGCAGACGCTGGTTTAAATTGAAGGTAGACACCAAAATGCTGGAGTAGCTTCAGCATGCCTGAAGAAGGGTCTCGATCCAAAACGTCACCCATTCCTTCTCTCCAGAGATGTTGCCCTGAGTTAATCCAACATTTTGTGTCTATCATGGTACTGCAACATCTGTCCATCATTCAGGTTCACGTACACGCCTCGAACAAGAATAGAAACATAGAAAATAGGTGAAGGAGGAGGCCATTCGGCCCTTCGAGCCAGCACCACCATTCAATATGATCATGGCTGATCATCCAGAATCAGTACCCCGTTCCTGCTTTTTCAGGGCAGAGTCTGCAACATGGATGAAAATTCCAAGAACCTTCCAGTGCATTGCAGATGTATCAATTCTTCAGGCGAGCTCTTTCAAAGGACAACAGACCTACCAGCACTGTTCTACACTGTTAAGGTGAGGTGACAGTATTACAGTAGCACCAGGACTCTGTATTTTGAAATGATAGACCTGCACCAACCAGTATGGTAGCCTCTTCCAGCATGAAATCGATAGACCACTACCAACCATCATTATTGGTTGCTCTGCACATGGACCTCGTTCTGTTCTCCAGTTGCAAAGATTGGACCCATAGACATTGGTGTTCACAGGCTGGCCTGGCCTGTGAACACAGCACAGCTTTGCAATCAGGCTGTAGGTCACAGTCCAATGACTGACTTGAGCAACCAGGATCAATACAGTGAGTGAGCCCAGAAACCAGTCTCTGGGTTGCCAAGGGACACAGCCAAGTACTCTGAACAAGATTCCAAAGACTGGACTCAACAACAAAAGGGGATGCAGGGAAGAAAACAGACAGAGGGTGGCATGGTGAATGTCAAACCCTCACATTCTGTTCTTCAGCCAGAGGCAACCACCGTCTGCAGTATACCCAGTTGCCATACAGTGTAGAACTCTTAAATCCACAAACCCTGCCACCGGATTAAGTGACCAGCTGCTTCCTGAAAAGATTGCCAGCCAAAGCCTCTCTGTTGGTTGGATGAGAATGTGGGCGTCCTGTATCAAAGTCATGAAGGTGAGCAAGTCTTCATTTTTTTGGAAGTCTTGTACTCTACAAGTATTGTTGGCGATTTGAAATCCAAGACATTTATCAGATACTAGACCAAGTGGGACCCGTTGGGTCCCTGTCAGATGGGAGGCCTGGTCTCCCAAAGCAATATTCCACCACTGAACCAAAGCCCCCAACTGCGCATGCTCGGCTGACAGCAGAATTTAAGTTAAAGTTAAGAACTTTGCTTTTAATATTTCCATTACCTCTCCATCCCTATACCTCGCTATCCCTCTTCCTACCCCTATCCAACTCAATTCCCCTTCATTCCACAAAACTCCCCTCCCCCACACCCTCCCTCTTCTTTCTCCTCTCTTCCTCCCCTCCCCCACACCCTCCCTCTCCTTTCCCTACCCTCAGTCATTCCCTCCCTCTGTCCCTCCAAATAAGCATGCAGGTACAGCAGGCAGTGAAGAAAGCGAAAGGCATGTTGGCCTTTATAACAAGAGGAGTTGAGTATAGGGGCAAAGAGGTCCTTCTGTAGTTGTACAGGGCCCTTGTGAGACCACACCTGGAGTATTGTGTGCAGTTTGAGGAAAGACATTCTAGCTATTGAGGGAGTGCAGCGTAGGTTTACAAGGTTAATTCCCAGGATGGCGGGACTGTCATATGCTGAGAGAATGAAGCAGCTGGGCTTGTATACTCTGGAGTTTAGAAGGATGAGAGGGAATCTTATTGAAACATATAAGATTATAAAGGGTTTGGACACACTAGAGGCAGGAAACATGTTCCCGATGTTGTGGGAGTCCAGAACCTTCTTAGACTGTGGGATCACAATCTAAGAATAAGGGGTAAGCCATTTAGAACAGAGACGAGGAAACACTTTTTCTTCACAGAGAGTTGTGAGTCTGTGGAATTCTCTGCCTCAGAGAGTGGTGGACGCCGGTTTTCTGGATACTTTCAAGAGATAGCTAGATAGGGCTCTTAAAGATAGCGGAGTCATGGGATATAGGGAGAAGGCAGGAACTGGGTACTGATTGGGGATGATCAGCCATGATCATTTTGAATGGCGGTGCTGGCTCGAAGGGCCGAATGGCCTACTCCTGCATCTATTGTCTTTGTATTGTCTATAACCCCTCTCCCCTCCCTACACCCCTCCTCTCCCTCTATCCCCCTGCTCCCCCACTCCTGATCTCCCTCCTATCCCATCCCCCCACTCTACCTCTTCACCTTCCCCACTGCCCTCTCCATCCATCCCCTACCCTACTGCTCCCCCCTCCTCTCCCTGCCTACCTCCTCCTCTCCCTCAATTTCCCCACACTCCCTCCTCAACTTCCCAAGATCTCGCTGTAAAGCACCGCTGGCCCTGTTTTCTCAACCACATCAGTGATTAAGTTGTACTTGAGGCGGGGGGCTGTCGGGGGGATGGGCTGAGCGACGCGGAGCCGGGGGAGGGAGAGGCCAAGGCTGTGTTGGGTGCCTCCCCACGGGCGGGTCACTGGCGCGGCCTCTCTCTGCCCCCGGACCCCGCACCGGCTACAACTCCTTGTCCCGGATCCCGCTCCTCTACCTCCCTGCGTTCTCCCTCCCCGCACGCCCCATGCCGCTCCTCTCCTTCCCCGCTGGCCCGGAGCAGCAGTAAAATGGAAGGAAACTTACCCGTGGAGCTGTTGTGAGGAAGGAAGAATAGATGGCGGTCTGAAATTGTGCAAAGGCCGCAACTGCTGGTGAGGACCTGTTAGGTGTCCTTTGTGATGCCAGTCAAGTAAAGACGGCAAGTGGTGGAGCAGTTATAATTTTTTTTTTAATTATAATGTCAATAACATTATAATAAAATATACCATCAATCTGAACAAAACTTGATACAGCACACCACAGGACAATGGTGAGTAAGGTGGGTGAAAAATTGTAGCGCTATCGTGTACCGTTTTGGCATAATTTTAGGATCACACTCACAGACAAATCACGGACATGCAGACATAAATAAACAAGATGAATATTTAGTAATAAATAGATATATTGCAACAAAATCTGACATGAGCCACATCTGGACATATTCAGGCAGGTGATCAAAATCTTGATAAAGGGGGACATTTTTAACAGGCATCTTACAGGAGAGGGATGGAGAGGTGCAGCTCTTTACAGAGGGAATCTGAGCTTTGAGCACATCAGGTTACTGAGAAAAAAATGAAGTTTGAAAATAAGGATATGAATTCTGTATGTTATATGTAATAAATGGTCTGCATAAAAACCCATCTAAAGCAAATCTGATGATCCGTTTGCATCACCTCTGCAGATGCAAAGAACATCAAACAGCAGTGCAGCAGTCTGCAATTTCCACCGGTAATTGTGCTCACTTATCAGGATTTTAAACTCAGTGTGAAAATTCTCTTCAGCAGTTGATAAGCAATTTTACATAGGACAAAAAATAATCAGTTTTATTTTTGTTTGCGTTGTGACAAAACTACAGTAACCATTTTCTTCAACAATGTTTTACTAGAAGGTCACCAGACTAAATAAATAGCAAAAAGGTTTAATCAAACAAACAAACAACTATGGAGAAGCAAGTTTCACACTTGAAAGTAAAATATTCCAGTACAAACTCCAGCCACTCCTTGATTGATAGCACCCTCTACTCTGAATAGCTTATGAGTTTGAAACCCGCTTCTGACTTTACAAAATCCAGCTGTAACACTTTTAGAAATGTTACATTGAAAGATATACTTATCAATAATTGAATTTAGCTGTCCACAACACAAGATCTCGAAGAAACAACAAGATAGTTCTCAGGACATCCTGACCAAAACTTATATTCAACTGCACAATCAGATAATTTCATTAGTGTTTATTTTATTTTTTATTTTTTTAATTTCAAAATAGACTCTATTCAGGTAATAAATATATACAATACATGAACCGTGCGAAAAAATTCATCCAATATTATCGGAGGTGATACAAAATATTCAATACAGTCTACATGCTCAAATTTCACAAATGTATCCCCCACCCTTGCCACTCATGTGGCCCACTGGCGTGGAATCCCTTCCTTTATTTTGAGGGGCGTGTCCACCTACAGGACCTTGCTAGGCACGCCATGGCTACACTAAAAATAAATGGTGATCCCTCCCTTTTCATGCATTGCAGTTTAACATGCTATATCAATAATGAGAGAGCAAAAACAGTATTTTATCGACGAATGTAATATACTGAGAGTTTAACATTTTTAACTTTGATCAGTGGTTAAAGCAAACTGTTCCACTGTTAATTCAATAAAGTTCTATTTCATACACGAGAAAGGATTAAACCATTATGCTAATTAGTGCACAAAGCTCGTGAACACTCCCTTCAAAATACAGGAATGACAAAGTAGGCCAAAGTCCACAACAATGTATGAAACTCAAGACTGCCTCAGAATGTTTGGTGTACACTTAAAATTGTAGTGAAATTAAAACCTTTTCATCCAACTGTCAATTAATTGCAACAAGCAAGACTTTAACATTCTATAAACATTTCATCTACCCTCCTTGGTGGTGAAACAAAAGTTGTTTTTCCTGCTGAGCTCATCTGTCAGCATTACAACAGCATACACCACATCATGTGATGACTATAAAAGCATGACACAGCCTAAACCCCACCAACCTGGGAGGGAGACTGTAAAAGTGGTTTAAGTGGTTTAAATCATTATTTGCATTAGTTCTTATGTTAATTGAAATAGGTTAAAAATTACCTTACTGCCTTATCTGAAACAGTCTTTGAAGGTTGGAAGCAAAGTAACGAAATAGCTAGAACTACAACGTCGCCCATCTCCTTCGCTCCTTAGATGCTGCTGCACCCGCTGAGTTTCTCCAGCTTTTTGTGTAACCCTCGATTCTCCAGCATCTGCAGTTCCTTCTTTAACACTTCAACACTGTTGTTTGGAGGATTATTACATGAAGCACAATAATGATCGCAATAAAGTTTGCTCCACTGACCATTGAATCTGTTTAAAAGTCAGTGAACCAATTCTATTAGCTCGACTGACCTAAAAACTGAACTTCACACTACTACACACTTTCTGTCCTTCAAGTGAAATGGTGAACAGTAAAATGGGGACCATATACTTTACACCACAAAATGTTAACAAATTATTTTGAAAAAACAATATATGGCGTAAATAACCACAAACAGAGCTGCTATTTTGTTTTATTGTGCTCATTCTCAAAATATGCTAAAAGGAAGTCTTCACCCAACACCGCTGCAGTCAAATGTAGGCACAAGGAACTATAGATGCTGGTTTACAAAACAAGTAAAAAGTACTTGGGTCAGGCAGCATCTCTGGCGAACATGGATTGGTGACGTTTCAGTTAGTCTGCTGCAGTCAGACAGTTGATTGCCTGGCAAGTCACATTGAAATAGAATGAGTTGATGAAGTGAAGGAGAATGTAAAATTCACTTACTCTGACAAAGCTATGATTCTGGTACTCTTTAATGATGGCACACAATCTTTAATGAAGGCATGAAACTAATTGTTCCACAACATCTAAACTCAGGACAGATGTGTTGAGATTCTCAAGCATCTATAATTGCTCAACACCTGACAGAGCATCACTTTGCCTCATGAAATATCCTGTGGAGTGGACCCATTTGACACGGCAACTGACATAGAAACATAGAAAATACGTGCAGGAGTAGGCCATTCGGCCCTTCGAGCCTGCACCACCATTCAATATGATCATGGCTGATCATCCAACTCAGTATCCCGTATCTGCCTTCTCTCCATACCCCCTGATCCCTCTAGCCACAAGGGCCACATCTAACTCCCTCTTAAATATAGCCAATGAACTGCCTCAACTACCTTCTGTGGCAGAGAATTCCAGAGACTCACCACTCTCTGTATGAAAAATATCTCTGTCATTCCAAAACTGTTATGCCAACTTCAGTCGTCAAGCTGCATTATGTCAATGATTCATGGCAGAATTTGGCCATGAATACAATGCATTTTGTTTAATATACATGCAAACCAAATATTTTCCTCTACAAACCCACAGAATCCAATGTGGATAGTTTCTCTGTCCATTGTCTATACCTAAATACCTCTATCTTCGTCTTCAACACTTGCTTTCCCCTTTATCACAGGTGCTCTGAATTATTGAGAACATCCTAGCTACACTACATTCAAACTTTGCAGCATGGCCCCTTCTACAATGATACTGAAGAAACCAAACAGATATTGATGTTCACTCTGAGGAGACCTGCATTCAGTCCACAGAAGCAACTGCTCTGGGTGCCAGCTACTTCATTTCACCATCCCACTCTCATTCTGATTTTTCTGTCTCTAATCTCCTACTCTATTACAACAAGCACAATGCAATCTAAAGGAATTTTACCCCATCTTTCATCTGGGCATTCTGCAGCCTTTGGGACTTGACATTGATTTCCCTGACTTCAGGTAACTCGCTCTTTCTTTCAGTCTTTATCAGAATTGGACACCTCTGCCTGTAAGCAGTTTTACACGTTTAGTATTGTATAGCCTGCTGGGCATGTCCCACGGGCTTGTAATTAACAATAGATTGCCGAGGCAAAGAAACACAATCTGATTGTAGTTGCATCTCCTACTGTAAAATGAAGCATTTGCTCTCTAGAAGGGAGCAAATTTTCTAGTTTTCTAGTTTTCTAGAAGGGAGATCTTGCCTGAGGAACCTGTTGGAAGTTCTTTAAGGAGGTAAATACCAGGATAGACAAAGGAGTCAGTGGATATGATTACCTGGATTTTCAGAAGGAGTTTGATGAAGTGCCACACGTGAGGCTGCTTAAGAAGATGACAACACCTGGTATTAGAGGGCAGATACTAGCATGGTTAGCGGGTTGGCTGGATGGCAGAGGGCAAAGAGTGGCAATATAGGGGGCTTTTTCTGGTCGGCTGCCAGTGACTAGCAGTGTTCCACAGGGGTTGCTGCTAGGTCCGCTACCCTTCACAGTGTATATCAATGATTCGGATGAGGAAATTGAAGGCTTTGTGGCCAAGTTTGCAGATGATACGAAGATAGGTGAAGGGGCAAGTAGTGTAGTGAAAGTAGGGACTCTGCAGAAGGCCTAGGAGAGATTGGGCCGAGAAGTGGCAGATGGAACACAGCGTAACAAAATGTTGTGTCATGCATTTTGGTAGTAGGATTAAAGGTATAGACTATGGGGAGGGAATTCAGAAATCGGAGATGCAAGGGGACTTAGGAGTGCTTGTGCAGAATAACTGATAAAGTTAATTTGTAAGTCAAGTCAGTTTTAGGAAGGCAAGCGCAATGCTAGCATTTATATTTAGATGGTTAGAATACAAAAACAGACTTTCAGACTGCATTTGGAGTATTGTGAACAGTTTTGGGCCCCATATCTGAGGAAGAAATGTGCTGTCTTGGAGAGGGTCCAGAGGAGGTTTACGAGAATGATCCAAGGAATAATCGGGTTAACATATGATGAGCGTTTGAAGGCACTAGGCCTGTACTCGCTGGTGTTCAGCAGGATGAAGGGAAAAGTAATTGAAACATACCGAATAGTGAAAGGCTTGGATGGTGGAGATGTTTCCACTAGTGGGAGAGTCTAGGACCAAAGGCAATTGCCTCAGACTAAAAGGACGTACGTTTAGAAAGGAGATGAGAAGGAATTTCTTTAGTCAGAGGATGGTGAATCTGTGGAATTCATTGCCACATATGGCTGTGGAGGAAAAGTCAATTGATATTTTAAGGCGGGTGTTTTTAACGCAGATATTTTGACAGATTCTTGATTAGTACGCGTGACAGAGGTTATGGGTAGAAGGCAGGAGTAGGGGTTGAGAGCGAAAGGTAGATCAGCCATGAATGAATGGCAGAGTACTGCTCCTAGAACTTATGAATGGTTACCTGTTGGTTCAAGAACAGCTTCTTCTCCTCAACCATCAAACTCTGGAATCACACTGCACAACCCTATCTCATTAAAACAAACTGCAGTGGGCTTTTTATAGATTGCACTGTATATATTGCTTGCACTATCATGGACTGATAACCTCATAAAACAGACAGGTTATAGACAATTTTATGGATTATTGTGTATGTATTTGTTGTGTTGTTGCATTAAATTGTCTACAAAGCTACAGCAAATAAACATGTAATTGTTCTGTACCTGGTGCATATGACAATTAAACACTTCACTTGACTCTCTTTACATACCCAGGAACTCTCCTTTTATTCTTTTGCAGTTTACTGTCACAAAAAGGTCAGTTCCAGCCACTACTAATTCAATGGCATATCTTTGGCATGTGGGCTTCAACTGAGCTTGTTGGAAACCCACTTGGTCTGGGGTAAAACTGCAAACTCCACACATACTTGCACTTGGGATCAAACCGAGGTTGCCAGAGCTGTGAGGGTGCAGCGTCAATTGCTGAGTTAACTTGCTTGCATATTTGATGACTTAGTGGCTGGAAAGTGCTGCCTGTGGTTGTGGCCAAATGCTGTTTTTTGATGTGGGCAACTTTCATTCCAACTCTGCATATTCCACTCACCTAGTACCAATCCTAACCTCGTCACCAAACCAGCTGACAGGGATGGTAGTTGTAGTCTGGCAGATTGATCTCTCGCATGTGGAGGCCAGGTGTCAATCTCGGACACCTCCTTGTACTTACTCCCTGACCACTGACGATTACCAGGCTACTATCTCTAAAACCAGTGCAGAACGTTTCGATCGCTCCGACACATACTTGAACCTTATGGTTCACCAAACCTGCACTGCCCATTTCTATCTCCTTCCCAAAATCCACAAACAAGACTATCCTGTGTAAGAAGGAACTGCAGATGCTGGTTTAAACCGAAGATAGACACAAAAAGCTGGAATAACTCAGCGGGACAGGCAGCATCTTTGGAGAGAAGGAATGGGCAACATTTCGGGTCAAGACCCTTTGTCAGACAAGACTGTCCTACTCCTGTCCCATTGAACTCTTCTCCAAATACCTTGATTCTATCTTGACACACCCCCCCCCCCCCCCCCCCACGTGTAGATCTCGTTGATTTTGCTTCTAACTTCCATCCTGCCCTTAAATTCACTTGAACTACGTCTGACACCTCACTCCCCTCTCTCAATCTTTCTGTCTCAATCACAGAGGACTGCCTATCTACAAACGTCGATTACAAACCTATCAACTGCCAAAGGGTTACACAAAAAGCTGGAGAAACTCAGCAGGTGCAGCAGCATCTAAGGAGCGAAGGAGATAGGCGACGTTTCGGGTCGAGACCCTTCACCCAGACTATCAACTGCCAAAGCTACCTTGACCACAGCTCTTCCCACCCTGCCTCTTGCAAACACTATCCCCTACTCTCAATTTCTCCGTCTTCATTGCATTTGCTCCCAAGACATGGCTTTCCACTCTGACATCAAAAAAGTCCTCCTTCTTTAGAAAACATGCTTTCTCCCCAGTGGTTGAGAATAAATTCCTCTCCCGTGTCTACTCCTCTTTGTCCAACAGTTCTGTTCTCACTCCCCCTTCCCCCAGACAGTACAAGAAAGTTTCCCTAATCTTCACCTTTCGCCCCAGCATCCACACATCGTTCTCCGACATTTCCGCCACCTTTAACATCCTCTATCTTAGATCCAGATGCTGCCTGACCCGCTGAGTACCTCCAGCACTTTGGGTTTTTTTGCACAAGATTCCAACACCTGCAGTCCCTTGTGCAGATGGTGAAATCTACAGCACAATCTCGTACATGCACACTCATACTTATGCTTTACAGTAATAATTGAATTTCTCGAAGTTAATATGGCTTTACTACACCAATTTCATGTCACTAACCTTATTTTAAAAATAACCTCGCAAGCCTTAACGTTTTCTATTCAAATATTTTAATATCAAAACTGATCTATATATCTAGTAAATGACCACATGATAACGAGCGTTTTGAAGTGCATGCTATAATTGTCCATGATTCCTCATTTTCGTGAGGTGGGGGAAAAAAATGTTAACTTTGAGAACGTCGTAAAGATTTTAAATAGCGATCACCAAACTTCAGTGCCGTTATGGTGCCTCGTATTTTTTTCCCTTTTGCTTTTCAGCCGGTTAAACAAATTTGTACGCACGTTTGCTTAATAAATCTGCTTACCCCGTGTTTTGTAACATCTTCGGGATAGTATTGTAACGGCAATGTGCAAAAAAAACCCGACCCGGTCGCAAATCGTCGGTGTGGTGGGGGTGGGGATGGGAGGTCGCAAAGACAAATCAATGAAGGCTCCACGCTGGAGATGCCCTTTGCTCCACTTTCAGTGCAACCGTCTCATGAGCGAGATGGTGCGGGGATATTTTTTTCAGTAAGGATAGAATATAAATCACTGCAACTATATATATTTTTTTAATTAAAAGTCCTTACTGGAAATTATGGCACTAGCGCGTTTTCCAGCCTTTCCACATTCCCTTCCTAATTCACCAACGTCAAATCCCCATTGACGTTCTGCTTCCCCGCAGTCATTGGTGAAAGGTACCGTCAATCAGCAAGCCTTGCCTCATTTCCGTTGGCTCCGAATCTCTTGCAAACTTTGGGGAATTGTGGTTTAAAAAAAAGTTGGAGTTGCTTCATCTCATTCAGTAAGAACAATAGTTTCTTCTCACACTTAAGTGCATAATTATTTTTTAAAGGATCGCAGATTTTCACTTTCCTAGGAAAGGAAGTCGGCGAGCGGGAACTGCATGTGGAGGAAGGAATTGATGATGAACCTAAGGAAAAAAACGAACTGCTGACCAAAGATCCTAGAGGAGCTCTGGTATCTTTGCTGCTGAGTGAGGGGACAGGCAGTATCTGGAAAAGCAGACGGGTGGTCAGGACTGAGAAAACAGAAGGGAAATAGCCAGTCGAGTGAGGCAGGTACTGCAGACGATAGGTTGAACTGGGTGAAGAGTGAAATTATGGTTAGATGGGGAAGGATGGAGTGTTCTGCCCGTGGCTTGATGGATAGGTAGAAAAAGATAAGGAGAGAAAAAAAGAGTACATTGAGACAGGAAAGAGGGGGAGGGGACGGGGACATGGTGGCTGAAATGCGATGGAGACACAAGAGGCAATAGATGCCACAATCTGATAATAAAAGGACGTGATTAAGTGGAAGGTGACCAGATAAGATGGTGATAATGGGTGGGAATAAAACTTGGAGATGATAATAGTTGGGTGGGGTTGGTAAAAAGTGTAATAATAAAATCATGGATTAGAAAGGGGAAGAAAGGAGCAAGGGGGGGTGGGGTGCAGCTTATCTGAAATTGATACATTAAATGTTCATGCCACTGTGTCATAGAATATCCAGGTGGATTATGGGTTGTTCTTCAAGTTTGAATTTCGCCTCACCGTGTCAGTGGTGAGGACCGAGGACAGGTAGGATGTTATGTGAAAGGGAGTTGAAATGTTATATAATGTGGAACTCCATATGGCCATTACAACTTGCCCAAGCCAACACAGATGTCCCAAGTACACTAGTCCCTTGTGGCTGTATTTGGCCCATATCCCTCTAATCCTTTCTTATACAAGAACTTGTCCAAATGTCTTTTAAGTGTTGTTATAGTACCTGCCTCAACCAACTCCTCTAGCAGCTCATTCCATATATCCACCACCCTCTGTGAAAATTTTCAGTCTTTTCTCCTCTCACCTCAGACCCACGTCCATTTGTTCGTGATTTCCCTACACTGGGCAAAAGACTGCATTCACCCTATTTATTCCCCTCATTACTTTATGCACATCTATAAGATCACCCTTCAGCTTCCTGCGGTCCAAGGAATAAAATCCTAGCCTGCACAACCTCTCCCTTTAGCTCAGGTCCTCAAATCCTGGCACCATTTTCATACATCTTATCGCGCACTCTTTCCAGCTTAACCACATCCTTCCAAGAGCAGGGTGACTAAAACTGAACACATTGCTCCAAATGCAGCCTCACCAACATCTTGAACAACTGTAACGTCTATATTCAATTTCTATACTCAATACCTTGACTGATGAAGGCCAATGCACTGTAAGCCTTCTTGACACAAAGTCTGCGAGAACACAATACTTTTCCGACCTTATTTACAAAAATGCTCATAATTCCAAGGTCCTATTTAGTACTATTACCTCATATGTCATATGTCCCGCCCCCAGTGCCAGCTTAGCTGGGTTCCCTGCTAAGTAGGAAGAATTCTCTACATTTTTCACCAGCAAAGTTGAAAACATTAGAACGAATATTTCCCCTCCCACCTGTGACCTGGCTGTCTCATTGGTCTGTTCTTCTAAATTAGACTGTTTCCAACCCGTTACTCTATCCTCCCTTGTAAAGCTTGGCTCCACTATGAAACCTGCAACCTGTACCCTTGACGTTGTCCCCACTGCCCTTCTGAAGGATGTCATTGCAATAGCCAGTCCCAGCATCCTCTCTATCATCAACAGTTCTCTGGCCACTGGCACTGTTCCAACCTGTTTCAAGCATGCGGTGGTCCAGCCCCTCCTGCTTCTCGCCATTGACTCCGGCGACTGTGTAATCCTGCTCCTTCTCAATCTCAGCACAACATTTGATACAGTGGACCACACCATCTAATTGACCATCTCCGGTATGGAGTTGGTGTTGATGGCACTGCCCTAAGCTGGTTTGTTTGCTACCTCAAAAATAGCAGTTTCTCTACCAACATAGGCCATTCTTTCTCTTCCCCAGCTAGCCTTTTCTGCAGGGTGCCACAAGGCTCCAGCCTTGGCCCCATTCTCTTCTCTCTGTACATGCTCCCCCTCGACCAAGTAATTCAAAGGCACGGCATTTCTTTCCACTGTTATGCAGATGACATACAGCTCTATCTCCCCCTGAAACCCAACAACTGGTCAAATTTAATCAGTCTCATGCACTGCCTCGAGGACATAAAATGTTGGATGGCACAGAACCTCCTCCAACTAAACGAGAGCAAGTCTGAGGTCATCCTACTCGGCCCCTCCGACTCCATCAAAACGATAACAGGCAGCCTTGGAAGCCTAACCTCCTTAGTCAAACCGCACGTCAAAAAGCTTGGCGTGATATTTGACTCCGCATTAAAGTTTGACAAGCAAGACAACTTTGTGGTAAATATTAGTTTCTTCCAGCTTCGTACCATAGCTAAAATCGAACCATTCCTCCAATTCGACGACCTTCTTCTTCTTCTTTTGTGTGGCATGCACAACCTAAAGTTGTTGGACAACTTGTTCTATTTGATCTTCCGTTTGTGCACGTCGAGTTGATTGCATTAGTCGAAGCAGGGCGGACCACATGAAGGTTGCAATCTTCCACCCCGCATTCATCTCCTCCCGCCTTGACTACTATACACTGGTATCAGCCAATCTTCCCTGTCTAGGTTTAAGCTCAGAGGTGACCGCGCTTTTGCGGTTGCAGCACCTAGACTGTGGAACAGCATCCCTCTCCTCATCAGAACTGCCCCCTCCATTGACTCCTTTAAATCAAGGCTCAAAACCTATTTCTACTCCCTCGTATTTTTGAGTCCCTCTGAGGGGGCGCCGTAAACAGTTTATGTATGTATTGTTAGGTCTGTGTACCATTGCATGTAGCACATTAGTATCTGCTCAGATGTACAGCACTTTGGTCAACGTGAGTTGTTTTTAAATGTGTTATACAAATAAAATTGACTTCACTTGACTTTCAAAGAATTATGCACTTGCATTCTTAGATCCCTCTGCTTTACACATTCCCCAGGGCCCTACCATCCGTTGTGAAGATCCTGCCCGGGTTTCACTTCCCAAAATGCAACACATCGCACTTACCTACATTAAACTCCATTAACCATTCCTCAGCCCACTTGCCCTACTATATTCATGCCTTCTATATTCTGTTGTGCTGAAGCAAAGCAAGAATTTAATTGTCCTATCTGGGACACATGACAATAAACTCTCTTGAATCTACTGATTAATAACCTGCTGCAATTTTTGATAACCTTTGCTATGTATGATACCACGCACTTTAGTATCATGTGCAAACTTACTAATCATATCTTCCAGTCTCCAAATTGCTGATATAAACTGCAATGGACCCAGTGTCGATCTCTAAGGCACACCATTTATCACAGGCCTGTTACGCCAAAGCATAAAACAAGGAGTTGCAGAAACACATTGGGTCAGGACGCATCTGTGGAGGGAGTGGATAGATATTTTTTTGTGTTAGAACCCGTCCTCACACCATCAATCTGTGTTCAATTTATTTGAAAAAGAGTTCCGACCCAAAAAGTTATTCATCCATTCCCTCCACAAATGCTGCCTGCCCTGTTGAGTTCCTCCGGCACTTTATCTTTTCTCAAGATTCCAACAATTTCTTGTGTCTCAACAATAAATTGTCTTAACAATAGCTTTCTGAATCATTAGCAGTATTTGCATACAAGTCTTTTGAAATCGCCCAGTAAAAAACCCAGAGGATTGTATTCTCCAAATATTTTGATATGCTTTTTATTTCTCCTGCTAAAATAGCTTATTTTTCCCACATTACACTCAATTTGCCAGTCTTTGCCTACTCTCTTAATCTATTTATATCATTTTGTAGCCTTCTTTTGCACTCTTCACAACTTACTTTCCTACTTATCTTCATATATTAGCCAATTTAACAACTATATCTTCCAGGCAATTGATATTATTTTTTTTTTAATGAGGTGCCAGCACTGAAACTGAAATAAAACATATTAATGCCGATTCTTGGTTTCCTGTTAGCCAGTTAACCTTTTTTCCATTGATGCAATATCTTACACCTTGATATTTAATTTTCCATGTAACCACTGATGAGGCACCTTTCCCAATACCGAGTTTGTACGTTCTCCCTGTGACCGCGTGGGTTTTCTCCAGGAGCTCCAGTTTGCCTCCCACATTCCAAAGACCTACGGTAGAATAATTGGCTTCAGTAAAATTGTAAATTGTCCCTAATGTGTAGGATAGTGCTAGTGTATGGGGATTACTGATCGGCAAAGACTCACTCTGTGGGCCAAAGGACCTGTTTTCGCGCTGTTTTTATAAACTAAACTAAACAAATTGACAGCTGTGTAAGAAGAAACTGTAGATCCTGGTTTAAACCAAAGATAGACACAAAAAGCTAGTGTAACTCAGCGGGATAGGCAGCATTTCTGGAGAAGATTGGGTGACTTTTTGGGTCGAGACCCTTCTTCAGAAATTGACAGCTTTTTCCCGTACTTCATCTCAATGACAACGACGAGATAAAATACAAAGAAGAGATTGGGAACCTTACATCATGGTGTCAGGACAAGAACCCAGCCTTTAACGTCATCAAGATAAAAGAGTTGGTTTCTAACCTATAGAAACAAGGGGAACACAATCCTGTTTTCTTCAGTGGAGCTACTGTACAGATGGTCGACAGCTTTATGTTCCGGGATCACCAGCATTCTAACCTGGTCGCTTAACACTGATGTGGCAATCAAGCATATGAGAGAATTTGGTATGTCAACAAGGATTCGCCTGAAAATCTACAGATGCATTACAGCCTGGTATGCCAATTGCTCTGCTCTTGACCGTCTGCACCTGCAGAGAAGAGTGAACACGACATATTCCATAACAAGCTCCTCACTTCCTTTCATCCAGTCTATCTTCATGGTGCATTACATCAGGAAGTCTAGAAGTATCACCAAGGATGACTGCCACCCTGGCCTCTCCCTTTTCGCTCTTCTATCTTCCGGAATATGATGCAGGAGCTTGATACCTCAGGCATTCGGACTCAAAATTCCATCTTTTAGTTCTTTTGATGGACAAAATCTTTTTGCAACTCTTTTCCAGTCACTGTCAAGAGGTGATTCAGGGTTTGTTACACTGACTTTCTTTGTGATAGGGAGTCCTTATAATTATTATAATTCGATTTTTCACCTTTCTTTCAAATGGTCTTGATCACAGCACCTCTGAGATCTCCACTCTTTCCAGATCAGAGAAATTACAGTATGAATTCATACCAGTAATACTTCTTCAAAACTTTATGAACCTGAGGAGATATTCTGCCTACTCCAAAGTCCTAGTTGCTTTTCCGTTATTAGTTTTTTAAAAATTGTTGGACCAGTGCTGCAACAATACTGGACAGTGCTGTGGGTTTGAATTGAGGACATTCATATTGAAGGCATAGTTTCAGTGAGGAATTCTTCAAAGTTTCCCTTTGCTCCTCCGTTCTTGTTAATTCTCTGCAACTAAACTAAATGCCATTGTCATGAATGGAGTGACAAAATAGATTTGATAAAGAGGTGATTTGAAAGAAAGTATTAAAGGAAGTTAGGGAGGTAAGTTTATGAAATGGATTTCAGGATGAAGAGTCTATTTAGATGAATACATACTGCGAATGAGTGGACGAAGGGGGTCAGAGGAGGTAGTTGGAGGGACAATCTCACCATTTTAAAAACAGTTAGACAGGTACATGATTGGACAGGTTTGGAGGGATATGGACCAAATGCTGGCAGGTGGGACTAGTTGGCCATGTTGGGCATTTTGGGCCGAAGGGCCTGTTTCCACACTGTATCACTCTATGACTCTATAACATTAACATTATTTTATTGTCTTCCGCTGTGTAGATACAATGGCACAGAATCAGTATGTCCCACATGCAATGACTGGTTTCAATGGCCTTCAACTTTCACTGGATGTTACATTGTTTGATGAAGTATTTTATGTTAATATAAGAGATTTACTTTGTCATTTTCCAAAACAAATCTCTTAAGTACCCTCTCGTTGTCAAACATCTTGTGAAAACATTAATACATATCATCGATAGATGATCTCTTTGCTCTTCGTAAAATATCACAAGTACATTATTTCTATACTTTCATTGTGCATTCTTAAAGACAATGTATCCGTTTGATTACTGTAGGGAGATTACATGTAAACAGTTTGCATTTCTTTAACTCGCTTTCCTGTCTTGAAAAACACTTTAGAGAATTTGTGTTAATTAAGATTTCTGTAAGTTATGTCATCCATGACCTGAGGGGAGCCCATGTATTTGCCCAATGTCTAAATCACTTTGAAGTGTCTTTGTACCCTCCTATACCTACAATCCACCCAGTTTCATGTTGTAGACAAACTTAAGGGGCTGTCCCACTTGGGCGACCTAATTGGCGAGTTTAGAAGAGTTTAGGAGAGTTTGAAAAAATGTCATGTTGAAGACCTCCTTCGACTATGTAGTAGGCCTCCTTCAACCTCCTTCAACTATGTTGAAGACCAGCTTCGACTAGCTCCGACTAACTTCGGGAAAATTGGACACCGAATATTGGAGAATGAAGACTACCTCCTTCGACCCCCTAGACTATGATGAAGACTATCTACGACTACCTTCGATTACCTACGACTAACATGCCGACCTACTACGACTAAACCTACGAGTAAAAAAAGTATCGATTTTTTCCATGGCGACCTTTTTTTTACTCACAGGCATTTTTCAACATTGAAAAATACGGCGCAACCTAGCTGAGGCCTTGAGTACACGGGTACTACTCTCGGGAATGAAGGAGAGTTACAAAAACTTCCTACGGCCTTGTGTCGACCATGCTGCAAGTATGAGTCGAGGGCAAACTCGCCAGAACTCGCGGATTCGGTCGCCCAAGTGGGACAGCCCCTTTAATATTACATCCAGTTCCTTCATCCCAATCATTAACACTGGTGAAGAGCTGGGGCTCAATCATTCACTCCTGCAGTAACATGCTCCTGCATTGCCTGCCAACCCACACACAGCTCATTTATACCTGGTCTCTGGTTGCTGAATGTCAATCTCTTTTTAATCCATGTCAGTGTATAACCCCCCAAACCATGAGCTTATACATTGGCACATCAGCTCTAATGTGTGACTTCAAATACCTTCTGTAAACCCAAATACATCCACAGGTGCACTGTTTGCCGTTTGTTAGATACCGTAAGTGCATTTTTTCCCAAGCTTTCCTTTTGTAAATTAGCTAATATAGACAGAAATCAGAAAATAATGAAAGCCTACAAGTCAGGAAAGATTTGTTCTTTTAAACATACAGTGGTAGTCGGAAAGATAGTGTTGCCATTGAAACATTTACTTCAGAATTCCTGAAGCACTGCCAAAAAAATGTAAGGCTAAATATTTTCCTCAAGGTGAATTTCAAAAAGACACATTTTGAAAACATTTTGAAATTGTATACAATGCAAGACCGTTCGGAAAGTAATGGAACCGTGACATTGAACAAGCGATACTGATGAAAAGCTGTTCTTCAAATTGTTATTGAAGAAATATGTATCCAAATGTAAATATTCACATTTGGAAAATAAATGCAAGACTGGTATAAAAGAGGCAAGGGCATAGATTCCTGGAACACTATAAATATTTCAGGGGCAAGGGCTAACTAACTGATAGACCAGATTACACTTGAACAAAATGTGAAGCTTGCAGTGAAGTGTTCTGAAAAAGGATCAGGATAGGGGACGACAAGGAGGTACAATTGGTACCTTGCAAAGCAACGTTTAATCAAAAGTATTAAGATGATCGTGACTATGAAAGCCAAATAAAAAAACTATCAAGTTGTAGAATGCCAAAAAAAAGCCAAATAAACAGGATTCATATTAACATTTATCTTTATTGATTGACAATGTACAAAGAACAAAACTGAACACTCAAGTCAATGAGAAAAATATAAGATCATGACAAGTAGCAAACAAAATTAAGATGACTGGGGTACGAATTATGGGTGTTGTTTGCCATGGATGTAATATAGAAAATAAAACAACATAAAATGCACAATAACTTGGATGTGCGTCCAAATTCCTTTCCCTTTGCACAGAAATACAAAATAACAAGGAACCAATAAATAATTAAAGGAATCAGATATCAAGATGTGTGTGAATGAATCTGCCTGTTCTGTTGTTACTAAGACACTGACGACACTATTTATTGACGACTGTTATTTACAGACACCCAAATAGTAGCCCGGATGGAGGGTGTAAGTTGCAGCAGGCGTTAAAACTGGCATGTAACAAAGGTAATGCCACTGTGGTGATGGGGGATTTCAATATGCAGGTAGACTGGGAAAATCAGGTTGGTTCAGGACCCCAAGAAAGAGAGTTTGTAGAATGCCTCTGAGATGGATTCTTAGAACAGCTTGTAATGGAGCCGACCAGAGAAAAGGCAATTCTGGATTTAGTGTTGTCCAATGAACCAGATATGATAAGAGAACTCGAGGTAAAGGAACCGCTTGGAGGTAGTGATCATAATATGATTAGTTTTAATCTGCAATTTGAGAAGGAGAACGTTAAATTGGAAGTGGCAGTGATGCAGTTGAACAAAGGGAACTATGAAGGCATGAGAGGGGAGCTTGGTTCTTGGTCCTCCAAAATATTCCAACTGGAATATAAACTGGTGGTGGTGAAGGGAGGGGTTAAGCCAGAGAAGGTTATTGGGAAGAAAGTGCCACTTTAAATTTAGTTGCATCTGGCTGGGCAACCGTGGTTTGGTGGAGATTATTCCATGCTTTAATAGTGCGTGGGAAGAACAAATTGCTGTACACATCTGTCTTTGAGGCTGGGACCACAAATTGGATCGAATGCCCTTGTCTGCTCCTAATTGGTTTGGGGTTGGTGTAGGTCTTGTGATCTATGTCTAGCTGATCATTTAACATTTTGTAAAAACAGGTCAAACGGTGAGCTTCCCGTCTGTCTTGGAGAGGGTTCCACCCCAGAGAATTCAGAAGTTAGGTGACACTCGCTTCTCTCTTGTAGGTGTTTGTAACAAATCGAGCGGCCTGTCTTTGGACACGTAGACACGCTGGCCAAAGTAGACTGGAAAGGGATCCTAGCAGGAATGACGGTGGAACAGCAATGGCAGGAATTTCTGGGCATAATCCGGAAGACGCAGGATCATTTCATTGCAAGAAGTATTCTAAGGGAAGTAGGAGGCAACCATGGCTGACAAGAGAAGTTAGGGATAGAATAAAACTAAAAGAAATGATGTATAACACAGCAAAGAGTAGCCGGAAGCCAGAGGATTGGGAAACTTTCATAGGACAACAGAAGGAAACAAAACGGGCAATACGGGCTGAAAAGATAAAGTACGAAGGGAAGCTGGCCAGGAATATAAAGAAGGACAGTAAAAGCTTCTTTGGATATGTTAAGGGAAAAGGAGTAGCAAAGTCTAATGTGGGTCCCTTGAAGGAAGACATGGGTGAAATTATTATGGGCAACAAGGAAATGGCAGAAGAGTTGAATAGGTACTTCGGATCTGTCTTCACTAAGGAAGACACAAACAATCTCCCAGATGTACTGGAGGACAGAGAATCTAAGGGGGTAGAGGAACTGAAAGAAAATTTCATTCGGCAAGTAATAGTATTGGGTAGGCTAATGGGACTGAAGGATGATAAATCCCCTGGGCCTGATGGTCTGCATCCCAGGGTCCTCAGGGAGGTGGCTCTAGAAATAGTGGACGCAATGGCGATGTTCAATGTTCAATAGATTCAGGATCAGTTCCTGTGGATTGGAGGATAGCTAATGTTATCCCACTTTTCAAGAAAGGAGCGAGAGAGAAAACGGGGAATTACAGACCAGTTAGCTGGAGTCAAATATTAAAGAGGTAATAATGGGGCATTTGGATAGCAGTAAAAGGATTAGTCCAAGTCAACATGGATTTATGAAAGGGAAATCATGCTTGACTAATCTTCTCGAATTTAAGATTAATCTTAAAATTCTGGAAAACTCCCCCTGTACCAACAGTAAATATGTGGATTTCAACTATGTTTGACACACTACATCTGGAAGATATGAGACTCCGCCTGGCAAGAAAATCAGATAATTTCTATCAGATGTGGTTTGCATTTATAGATTTGCTACAAGGATAGGGTGCAAGAGTACCTCAAAAAGGTACCGATGTCGGGTCTTAGTAAAGGGGGATAAAAAACTATCGAGTTGATAAATTCCTTTTGCGTGATGTTTATACTATAGCAAGTGGCTTTTCCTTTTTTCTTCTCTCTCTTTTATTTTCTCTTTCCTGGGGTCTAATTCTTAATCTCCTTTCTCTAACTCTTTGACCAAGTGCTTTTTTTTTCCCTTTGGCAGGCTTTTTCACTTTCTTCACTCTCTGTTTCTACTCCTTTTCTTTAAAAGCCTTAAAGTTAAGGGGTACAATGATTGTAACAATATATACGGGATGTACACTGATGTATTTACCTCTAATTAATAAAAATATTTTTAAAATAATAATAATAATCTTCTGGAATTTTTTGAGGATGTGACAAGTAAAATGGATGAAGGGGAGCCAGTGGATGTAGCGTATCTAGACTTTCAGAAAGCCTTTGATAAGGTCCAGCATGGGCGACTGGTAAAATTAGAGCACGTGGTGTTGGGGGGAGGGTGTTGACATGGATAGAAAATTGGTTGGCAGACCGGAAGCAAAGAGGAGGAGTGAACGGGTCCTTTTCGGATTGGCAGGCAGGACGAGTGGAGTGCCGCAAGGCTCGGTGTTGGGGCCGCAACTGTTTACCATATATATTAATGATTTGGAAGAGGGAATTAGGAGCAACACTAGCAAGTTTGCGGATGACACAAAGCTGGATGGCAGTGTGAACTGTGAAGAGGATGTTAGGAGGTTGCAGGGTGACCTGGACAGGTTGAGTGAGTGGGCAGATGCGTGGCAGATGCAGTATAATATAGATAAATGTGAGGTTATCCACTTTGGCGGCAAAAACAAGGTGGCAGATTATTATCTCAATGGGGTTAGGTTGGGTAAGGGGGAGGTACAGCGAGACCTGGGTGTACAGCAGGCAGTGAAGAAAGCTAATGGAATGTTGGCCTTCATAACAAGAGGATTTCAGTATAGGAGTAAAGAGGTTCTTCTGCAGTTGTATAGGGCTCTGGTGAGACCACATCTGGAGTATTGTGTACAGTTTTGGTCTCCTAATTTGAGGAAGGACATCCTTGTGATTGAGGCAGTGCAGCATAGGACCACGAGATTGATCCCTGGGATGGCGGGACTGTCATACGAGGAAAGATTGAAAAGACTAGGCTTGTATTCACTGGAGTTTAGAAGGATGAGGGGGGATCTTATAGAAACATATAAAATTATTAAAGGACTGGACAAGCTAGATGCAGGGAAAATGTTCCCAATGTTGGGTGAGTCCAAAACCAGGAGCCACAGTCTTAGAATAAAGACTGAGGTGAGAAAAAACATTTTCACGCAGAGAGTTGTGAATTTTTGGAATTCCCTGCCAAAGAGGGCAATGGAGGCCAAGTCACTGGATGGATTTAAGAGAGAGTTAGACATAGCTTTAGGGGCTAGTGTAGTCAGGGGAGAAGGCAGGCGCGGGTTATTGATAGGGGACGATCAGCCATGATCACAATGAATGGCGGTGCTGGCTCGAAGGGCCGAATGGCCTCCTCCTGCACCTATTTTCTATGTTACAATTAACAAGCCATGTGCTAACAACATAATTTTGTTTGTTATAGCTTTCATAATCAAATGCTCAATGGTTTATTTGTTTCAAAGGAGACATTTGTGGTATGAAATATTTACAAAGAAAGATGCATTTTGTGTTCAAATTTGGGCAATAAAACAGAATAAATAAGAGAACTAAAGTAAAGAAAGATCTAGGATTACAACAAACCTGGGGCAACTACAAAAACAACTCAAGGGACGGGGGAATGATAAGCGTTATAAGCAAGTTTTATTCAGAGAGAAGGATGAACCTTGCTCCGATTAAATAGAGAGGATCATAAAATTGACGCACATATCATCGATGGGAAAGTTAAATAATAGTGGTTGGAGTACAAATCATGCATATTTCTTGCTATATTTGTGTGTGAAAACATGAAAGTTACATGTGTATGAATTGAAATATCCATGAGGTGCAAGCACACGTAACAGTTGTTATTAGACTGCGATATAGTACAAAAACACCCAATGTTGTTCGAATTTACCTCACAGCAAAACTGGTTCATAGACTATTTCCAAAGGCACCAGTGTCAGTGTATCTATGGTTTGTGTTCCATGCAGTGCATCAATAATTATATAGCCAGGCAAATTGGCATTTTGCATAAATGTGGTCCCTTTTATAGCAATGCTAGTTGCAAGATATAACAATTTTAAATTGTAAAGATAAAATAACAATTTTAACAATGTTATTTTAATATGGTAATTGCTAAATTTAACTTCAAGATTGCAAAACAATACCTCTAACGTTGTCATTTTAGCATTTAGCATTGAAACTAATGTGCTTTTACTAGTCCTACAAGTTTCATTAAGGCCTCCCAGGCATGAGGCAGATAACACTAACAATTAAATTGCAAATATGCTTCATGTTAATTAATGCACCGGTTTGTAGACAAAAATATAAGTTGAAAAATCCTGTTCTATTTAAATTAAGATGATCAGATCTTTTGAATAAATGAGAATAAGGCAAAACGAAGCATGAAAATGCAATATGTTATATTGGTATATGGTATTTATTTACCTTTTTGCAACCATATTTTATGATTTTGTCCATTTTCCCCTTAAACTAGTTGAGCCAATAGGTCATCTTTGGGAAAAATGTCATCTTTACTCATCTTAGCTCAACAGCTACATGGAAAAGAAATTCAGGCTAGATCTTCCCAGAACCTGAAGGAAGCTGAAGAATACAAGTGATGTTGAATTTTTTAAAACCGGATAAACATCTTTTGTGATACACCTATTTTTAGATACATTTGAATCTATTTAAAATTAATCACAGTTCGGTCAGTGTTTTTATTGAGAAATTAACCTGACATTTAAGAAGGAATTTCTCCAGTCTGGCCCCAACCAGGGCAGCCACAAGCAAATCGAGGCAAAATCAGACTGATGCTGTTGATCAGCAGTTGCCTCAGGAAAAGTGAAATCAAAGAAAGTGTTGACAATTCAGACTAAGGCCAAGGGTTATTCATTAAATGAAATGCAAGCTGAATTTGTCAGGACAGTGTTTCTCATTGTGGCTTTCTTTTCAGAGCAGTACAAACTTTCTGGAACTTGCCACACCAAACCTTATTATACAATGCTTCACGATATAATCCTAACAGCAATGATTATCAGTAGGCAATATTGATACCTTACGACAGCTGTTGCCTCCTATGCTCTTTCCATGGCCAATATGTACCAGAGATTGTGATTTGCTCAGTCAACTTCAGGAATATTGATCTGAATTCTGATGGTTTTACTCAAACTTAATTTGGAGATGATAGTTTGTATTACATTTTTTTTTAATCATTTTAGTGAATTGACTTTGGACTAATGATTATCAACTTAACTGTCATTTAAAAAAGGTTACCACAGAAACCTAGAGGTTTCTTCCCAATATATTAGATGGAGTTCTCTTCAAAATGTACCTTTTCTGAAACAAATGTATTTTAAATGCAGTATATGGAAAGTATATGACAGGAGAATATTGTAATGATAATTAAGTGAATCAAAAGGAAATTATTCTGTAATTCCTCATGAAGAAGGATCCTGACCCAAAACATCACCTATCCATGTTCTTCAGACATGTTGCCTGACCCTCCGAATTACACCAGCCCTTTAAGTCTTTTTTGTAAACCAGCATTCACAGTTCCTTGTGTCTCCTCATGAACATACTGGTTAAGCAAGTTAACAATGCAACTATACTGACCTAGAACATTGGATTGGAATAATGTCATGTAGAATGATTTAAGAGTACCAAGGATAACTCTATTACCCAATATAAAATAGGTACGTCCGCCTTCCATGTTGAACATCTTTGAATTCAAACAAGGATAACAATAACAAAGAACTTCAGACATCTCAAATAGATATCAAGGTGCATGTATGTGCCTTAGTTGATGCATTATTTGTGAGATATGATGAGATATATCTGAATATAGTATTAAGGACAAACCAAGAATAGAATGAAAGCCTGGAGGGCTGGTCCTACTTAGGCGACTCTTTAGGCGAATACCAGGGACTAGTTTTAATGGAATTCACCTGCGACACATGCCGACATCCTACGACAACACCTACGACAGCAAAAAGTATCGCCACTGTCGCTGAAAAATTCTCAACATGTTGAAAATTTTGCGGCAGTCACCTGTAGTCGCCCAATAAATCGCCTAAGTGGGACAGGCTCATTACAGTACATGTTTCTGGTCAAATGGATATTGACCAGATCTGCAATTAAGTCCATGTTCATAATGCCAGTTTGTACTGAGACATTCATTAATAATGAATAGTTATTAAAGATTTGGATGAGAATGTCGGTGAAATGATTTGTAACTTTGTGGATGACACCAAAATTGGTGATGTGGTGGACAATGAAGAAGTTTGTCTAAAGTTGTAGAAGTTGCGACAGCTTCCAGATCTTCTGGGAAAGTATGCAAAGTAATGGCAGATGGAATTCAACTTAGGCAAGTGCCAAGTGATGCATTTTGAGAATTTACACCAGGGCAGGACTGTGAATGACAGGGGAGGGGGAGTCTGTGGGGGAGGGGGGGCTGTGGGGGAGGGGGGGCTGTGGGGGAGGGGGGGCTGTGGGGGAGGGGGGCTGTGGGGGAGGGGGGGCTGTGGTAGAGAGGGGGTGTGGGGGAACCTTCAAAACCTTCATAACTTATGCACTATTTCACCGATCAGAACAAAACTTATTTGACTTGCAGCAGAGGAGAATGGTGAGTAAGGTGGCGAAATATCGTAGCGCTATGGGGGATCGTTTTTGCCCAAATCTAATTACAACACAGGCAGGAAGTGGTCAAGATAAGAGTTTTAGTAATATATATATATATATATATATATATATATATATATAGATGATAGAAGATGAGCCAAACACATGCAAATTGAACTCGTTCAGGTGGTTGGCATGTACTAGTTAGGCTGACAGGCCTGCTTCTGTGCTGTATAACTCTGACTCTTTGGATAGATTGACATGATATTCCAGAACCCTGAGTTCAGAATGCTCAGATTTCTTTGTGGCACAAGTTTATTCACATGACCAAGGACAGGAAATTAATTAAATTAATTAATTGAATTGCATGACAATTCAATGTCTCAACAATGTCTGTGTCCAGTATCATAAAATAGAAGTTTTTCATTGTGTGCATACTGTGATTTAATTGCAGTATGAATTTAACATAAATAAATTACAAATATAACCTAAAGATTCAGTGACAGGTTGATACATACAGCATTTACTGAGTTATGTGATTTTAACCAAAACAGTGGATGGGTCCAGTGGGCAATATTCTTCCTCTGATTTCCCTCAAGCAATCACTCATGCAAGTTCATGTGTGAATGGCACCAAACTTGACTTTGCTTTCTCTCCCTTAAGCAAAAAAAATCTGATCTTCACTAAGAAAATTAACGTGATTACTTGGAATGATCGTAACAGTAACTAGCTTTTCTGAAATCACACTGTGACAAATGATAAATGTGGGGAAAGAGAGAGAACAGGCAAGAAAACATTTAAAATATATATATTTCCTAAAATAGATCTACCTAATTACATAATGATGAAAATATAATTAGCTTTTCAGTTTAGTTTAGAGATACTGGTCGGTGCGGACATGGTAGACCGAAGGGCTTGTTTCCGCGGAAACAAGCCCTTTGGTCTACCATGTCCGCACCGACCAGCGAACCCCGCACACTAACATTATCCTACACACACCAGGGATAATTTACAATTAAACCAAGCCAATTACCCTAAAAACCTGTACGTCTTTGGAGTGCGGGAGGAAGCTAGAGGTTCTAGAGAAAACCCACACAGGTCACGAGGAGAACGTACAAACGCCGTACAGACAAGCACCCGTAGTCCAGATCGAACCTGGGTCCCTGGCACTGTAAGATAGCAACTCCCACCGCTGTGCCACCGTGAAGACGTTTTCCAGTCAATGCAAAAACCTCAAAGCACAAGTGAATGTTGTACATTTAAATGACATGTAGCACATATCCTTGCAGATTAAACAGGATCATTAAAGATAATCATAGTTCACTGCTGTACTAAATAGTTGTTCATAAATTCTATTTCTGATATATTAAATTCTGTTTCTGATATATTAAATGTATTGCATAGTTTGCCATGAGTTTTCTATCGACCAAGGAGAATTTATAAAACTTTTATGAATATCAGGTTTCTTACCAAACGGCAAAATTGCTCAAGTGGTGAGGGATGAGTATTAACCTTGCAGTGGGAATAAATAGTGCCAATATGCACTTGCACTGATCTCCAAAGACCGCTACAATCTCCCAAACACTTTTTTTCTCTTCCTTTGTTATCTCCCACTAGCTTTACTTATTTCAAGCAACATTTTTTTCTATTAGTCAATTAGGTAGAAAATCCTTTGTTTCCTAAATGGAATTGGGCAAGACTACACCTGTGAGATTCAGTTGGCAGTCAATGAACCATACCACTCAGAAAAGTTAGTTTGTTTCTACCTAAACTCATAGATCACAAAGCATAGAATGAAAGCGTGACATGTTTCTCTGGCACTTTTGAAGCCTGAAAATTCATTCCTGGTAAGCTATATAATCAATGTCACAAGAGCACTTAACCTTTCAATCCATTCGAATCTGCCACGTACATCAATGTTGGAACTCTCCTTCTGGCACAAAAATATACTCATTATTGATCAGACAGGTGAGTTCCATTTACTAAAGGCAAATATTCCGGTCAACCATAAACAGAATACCGTATAATAAAAGAGACAAAGTGCTGGAGTAACTCAGCAGGTCAGACAGCATGTCTGGAGAACATGGGTAGATGAAGTTTTGGGTCATGATCCTTATTCAGACTGATTATGGGGGGGGGAAGAAAGCTGGATGAGAAGAAGGTCAGAACTTAATCTGGCAGGTAATAGGTTGATACTAGTGAAAGAGGTTTTTTAATAAGCAGATGGTTACAAAGTATAAAGTATGGAACAAAGGACAAAGTATGGAACAAAAGGGTTGAAGAGTTGCGAATTGTGAAGCTAGAGGAAGGAATGTAGGTGGAAGAGGGAACCTGTGAGGTCTGGTTTGGGGGAAGAAGTTGTAGTTAACTAAAATTGGAGAATTCAATGTTCATACCGATGGGTTGTAAGCTACCGAAACAGAATATAAGGTGCTGTTCCTTCCTAGGAGGAAAGAGGTGACTGGTGGTAGGATCTTGTTGGAAGTCATGGACATTTCTGAGGATGAAGTGTCGGATGCACACACTGGCGGCTGAAAGGTGAGGACCAGGCGAACTCTATCTTTGTTCCGTCTGGGGAGAGGAGTATCTGCAGAACTATGGAACACAAGGGAGGTGTTCCAGGTGATGGATGCAGGTGAGGCATCCATCTATATCAGCAGGGGGGAAACCATGTTTACTAAAGAATGAGGACATCTAGAATGGAAAGCCTCTTCTTGGGAACAGATGAGGCAGACATGGAGAAATTGATATTAGATGACAGCATCTAAGGGAGAGGTAGGGTGGAAGTGTAGTCCATATATACTGCGCTTTCGGTGGGCGGCGCAACCGACGTCACAGCGGCCTCTGCAGTCCATCTGTCTTTTTTTATTTTTTTGTCCCGTTGAGGGTATAGTTTGTAGTGGGTTTTTAACTGTGTATGTGTTGGGGGGTGGGTGGGGGAAACTTTTAAATCTCTTCCCTGTATGGGGACCCGACCATTTCCATGTCGGGACTGCATTGTCGTTGGGGCCTAGCACCGTGGAGCGGCCTCCAACCGGAACGACCTGGGGGCTGCAGTCGCGGAGCCGGCGGAGTTGCGGACCTACCATCACGGAGCTGGCCAGCTTCGTAGTGTGAAGAGCTGTGGTGGCAGGCTGCTGCGGCCCAACTTCGGAACTCAGAGGCTCCAGCTGCAGGTCCGGTGAGCGGTGACATCGGGAGCTCGCGGGTCCCTGGTGGGAGATCGCTTTTCGGAGCTCCCGCAACGGCAACTTCTCCCGCCCGAATTGCAGGGTTGAAAGTGACCTGGAGAAGGGCCTTACATCGCCCGGCACGGCTTAAACGGCCACGGGACTTGCTAGCGCCCGCCGGGGGCTCTAACATCAAGACCCGGAGCAGGGCCTTGCGTCGCCCGGCACGGCTTTAAATGGCCGTGGGACTTGCTATCGCCCGCCGGGACCTTTGACTTTGACATCGGGAGAGAAATGGAGAATAGGGGAGAGACAAGACTTTGCCTTCCATCACAGTGAAGAGGAGATTCACTGTGATGGATGTTTGTGTAAATTGTGTTGGTGTTGTCTTGGTTCTTTTCTTGTTGTATGACTGCAGAAACCAAATTTCATTTGAACTTCATGCGAGGTTCAAATGACAAATAAACGGTATTGTATTGTATATTTGTCGGAATCGGTAGGTTTATAGTAGAAGTCAGTCTATAGTCTGTCCCCTGTGATGGAGACAGAGAGATCAAGAAAGGGGAGAGAGATGTCAGAGATAGTCAAAGTGAATTTAATGAGCGGATGGAAGTTAGTGGTAACGTTAATCAATGAGTTCTGCACGGGTGCAGGAGGCAGCTCCGTTGCTGTCATTGATGTAGTGGAGAAAGAGTTTGGGGAAGGTGACAGTGTACGTTAGCAACAAGAATTGTTCAACATAACTGACAAAAAGACATGCATAGCTGGAGCCCATGCTAGTGCCCATGGCTACACTTTTAACTTGGAGACACTGAGAGGAGAAGTTGTTGAGGGCGACGACATGGACAAGTTCCGCCAGGTGCAGTAGGATGTTAGTAGAGGGAAATTGATTGGGTCTCTGTTCAAGGAATAATTTTAAAGCTGAGTATTTTTGAATAGGATAATTTGGGTATATAATTGTATAAAATGGGTATTTTTAGTGGAGATTGACAGGTTCCCGATTAGTAAGGGTGTCAAAGGTTACGGGATGACGGCAGGAGAATGGGGTTGAGAGGAAAAGAGCTGCCATGATAGAATAGCAGAGTAGACTCGATGGGCTGAATGCCCTAACTCTGCTCCTATGACATGAACAGGAGGGCACAAAGACCTTTCTGGTGGGGGAATAGAGGTGTAATGAAACTGAATGTCCTTAGTAAAGGTGAACCAATGGGGGCCTAGAAATTGAAGGTTATTGAAGTGTTTTTGGGCACGAGTTGCCTCAGGTGTTGGTCAGAGGGGTTAGACGGGGGGATAGGATGGAATCAAGGTCTGCAGAGTAAAATGAGGACATTGCACGGGAGTAATATCAATTTATGATGGAAGTGGAGTAAGGGCAAGATGATAGGGAGAGCTGTGGATGATGGTCATTGTGGAGGATTTTAAGACTTTCCCACTGCATTTCACAGCAGTGTTCCAGGGAGAGTTAGGTGCGATGTAACAAAGACTCAGCTCTTAACAAATTGGTTAAGACTTGCTTTCCCAATAAAGCTTTGTGGTGTTTGTAAATTGTTTGTACATTACAATTTAAAAGATCATCATCCATTGTGCATTATACACCGATTGACATCACAATGAGAACAGCATTTTGATTTACAAAAGCAAACTACACCCACATAAACTAATTTCTGATTACAATTCTATCACATTGGCATAAAAATACTGCATTACATTCTTGATGTCATCATAAAGAAAGCATAATTTCCTTGGAAGATTGAGATTTGGTATGTCAATGAATACTCTCTTGAATTTCTTGGGTGTATGGCAGGGAATCTATTGACTCGTTGCATCAAATCCTGGTGCAATGACAGAGGTTCACTTGCACCCCCTCTAACCTCATCAACTACATTTGGTTTTCCCAATGTGGCCTCCTCTACATCGGCAAGACCAAGTGTAGATTAGGCCACGGTTACCCCCAAAACCTGTGCTGGGTCCGCCAAGGCCTACTTTCCCATTCCCATGCTGATCTTTCTGTCCTGGCCTCCTCTATTTCTACAATGGGGCCACAGGCAAATTGGAGGAATAGCACCTCACTTCCCGCTTGGGTAGCTTCTAACCCAATGATATGAACATTGAATTCTCAAATTTCAATTTTTACGTAAATGACTCTCCCCTCCACCAACCCCCACCACACTGCTCCACCTTAACGCCCACACCACAATCAGTCTCAGGAAGGATCTCAACCCAAAACTTCGCCATTCCATATTCTCTGGAGATGCTGCCTGACCCACGAAGTTACTCTAGTACTTTGCATCTATTTTGGTAAACCAGCATCTAGTTCCTCGTATCTCCATGAGTAGAATTTAGTTTCTTGTCAAGTATGTGGAGGTACAGTGAAAAGCTTTTGCTGCATGCTAATCCAGTCGCAGAGACAATACATGATTACAATCAAGCCATCCACATCATGCCAATACATGATAATGGGAATACATTTAGTGCAAGCTAAAGTCCAGTAAAATCAGATAAAACATAGTCCGTGGGTCTTCAATAAGGTGATGGTAGCTCAGGACTGCTCTCTAGTTGTTGATAGAATGGTTTAGTTGCCTGGTAACAGCTGGGAAGAAACTGTCCCTCAATCTGGATGTGTACGTTTTCACACTTCTATGTCTCTAATTCCCTCCACAGATGCTGCCTGATCCACTGAATTCTTCCAGTAGTCTGTTCTTCTATTCAAGATTCCAGCACATGCAGTGTCTTTCATCCCGTCTTTATATTTGACCAAATACCAGATATTCTCTATATGTGTAATTTAAGAGGAATGAACTGCAAGGAAAATTATTTAATTACTTAACCCAATTGTCATTGTTGTGGATGATGGGATAGGTGATTTTTTGACTGCTGAGGAAGAAATAGACTTAAATTGTTCACTTCATAAGTTTAAAGTATAATTATTGAAAAAGCAAAGAACTGGTAGTTGCCAGAAATCTGAAATTAGATCTAATTCTTTTCATATTTCACACTATGCTCTAAAATAAAATATTGGCCAATTGCAACGTCTTTAAATTATCAGTTAATGACACATTTACAAAAACTCGATAGAAACAGTGATTTCACTCAAGGCTATAATTTGAAATGAATTTATTGAAATAATTTTATTCACCCATGCCAGACCATTTGTTGAGGCACAAACCACATTTATTCCTTTTAACAAAAGGAAGAACAGAATGGTATGATTTTGAGCTATATTCATAAAAACAGAAAATAATGGACACATTCAACAGGTCAGACAGCATCTATAGGCAGCTCATTGGTGCAACTGGTGGAGCTGCTGCCTCACAACAACCAGAGACCCAGGTTTGATCCTGACCTTGGCTGCTCTCTGTGGGGAATTTGTACATTCTTCCTGTGACTATGTGGATTTCTTCCGGCTGCTCCAGTTTCCTCCCAGCCCCAAAGACGTGTGGGTTTGTAAGTTAATTGATCACTGTAAATTGCCCCGAATGTGTCGGGTGTGGATGTGAAAGTGGGATAATATAACTAGTGTGAACTGGATGCTCAGTGTCGAAGGGCCTCCTCCTTGTTCTGTCTTTAAACTTAAACTAAACTACAGGAAAATAAACAAAAACATCCTCAAAACAGTTGCAAGCAGACATGCTGAGTGTTTCCAGTAGCTTCTGTTTTTTTAAAAAAGATTTCCAGCTCCGCCGTTTCATCCGTAATGGTGTGGTGGATACAGATGGTTATCACCCAGCTCCGGCCAAAGCAAGGGAACCAAACACCTGAAGCACTCATACCATTCAGAAGCAAATGCCAACCCAGAACATTAATGATACCGGATACCTGTGGGATAACGTCAATTTACACACTTAAAAAGGGATGCAAAATAAACATGCATCAGTGTACATTTGGTGTGTTTTTGTAATTTCAAAAATAACCATTATTCCTGATAAAAAAATATGGAAAACAATAACAATGCAAAATTCTTAATACGTTCTTAGTATGTCAATATTGCCAGTGTTATACCCAGTAGTATTAGCACTTCTCGTTACACGCTTGTTTTTATTTTCATTTGGAGTGGGGTTTTTTTATTTACAAAAATGAATTTATCCGGAATGAAAAATATATACAGTGCAAAAACTTTGCTGTGGGTTGCCGTGGGGTCTGAACTTGTCGGCGCTGCTGAGGCCCGGTGGCCATTTTGTGAATGTGAGTGCGAGGTGGAGACAGGGTTGCAAAGGAGGAGCTTCTCTTCCGCCCGCCTATCTACTCCCCCTCCCTCCAGTCTCTTTCCGTCAGCCTTTTGCGCTGGCACTCCTCATTCCCCTCGGTATTACTCACGGCGGGAAGTTGTTGCTGCCGCCTTCTCCTCGGTCAGCGCCGCGTGTTTGAAAGGTTCGCTCGCGGCAGCCCCCAACCGTCGCCCGCCAACGGCCGCCATCGCTGCCCCTTCTCGTCGTGTATCTGTGCATCAGGCGGGCGTGTGTGCGATGGACGGGTAAGTTGATGGTGGCCTCTGTGGTTTTTTCCCTCTCCTCTTCCTTCTCGGCCGCGGGCTTACGCTGGCGCCCAGGCTCGACGACGCCGTCTTGTTTTCCTTTTCAACATATATTGCTGTGTCCGTGGAGGATAACTTTATGGTATTACACAAGATGACATTTTGTAGTCCGATCACGTTGGGATTTCAGGACAGTTCTGTCAAGAGTTTTAATTTTATACTCTTAACTTCGATTATTTTTTGTACGTTTATTGAGCCTTTAAAAAAAAAGAAATAATAAAAACGCTCAGTTAACTTGGACGAAGCACGATAATTAATTCACGGTGCATTTTAATGTTTTGCAAAGACGTAAATGTAACGAGAGAGTTTATTTGTGAGTGCGTTTCATTTTTTTTTAATCAAGGGAAAGTTCACCCCTACCCTTGAAGCCAATTCTGTCTGCAACTATGTGGTTTGTGGTAATGAGTGAGGGGCTGGAGGGTGAGTGCTAGTTTACTAGTCAGAGTACGATGGCTTTTTCCCCCTCTACTCTTGTCTCGCTTTGTACGAGCGACCGTGATTCAGATTGTAGTTTGGTTTGCACGATACCACCATGCTGGCAGGAAGAGCCTTCCCCATTATGAAAGCTTGGAGACTTTTTCTGCTCTCTTAACTCGAGTAGCTTCGTCTGTGCTCTCCCCTTTGCCTTCAAGAAACAAAAAAAACTCCTGCAATCATAAACCACAAGCTGAACTTTCTACAAGCTTTCCCTTTTGTTAAAATTCATTTTTAATTTTATAAATTATTCCACCAACCCATCCCCTGTCTCAAGTTTCATTGTGTAAGTAACTGGAGCTTTAACTTTTTTTTCTCACGTTCTCTTTCCCCATTTCCTTCCCTACAGCATTGTCACCGATCTTATAGCAGTCGGTTTAAAGGTAGGAGTCTTTTCTCTCTTTCTAACTTTACTTTTTTTCCCTTTATTAATTTCATGCATTCTTCTTGTGTTTATATGCTTTGAAAAGTTCAGCCTTGAATCTCTTGCCTTTTGTGTTTCATTGTGTCGCTTAGAGGTTTTTTTCCCCTCCTTCACCATTGGTTTACCGTCACCATTTTCTGGCAGGGCTGCTGTTTCAACAACAGCTTCTCAAACAATTAGTCATAGGGTTGGCAGCAATGGATCCGTTTCTCTTCGCTAAAGGATTATGTGAGGGCCCGAAAAGCTTTTGCGACGATTATAGGTAACTTGGTCACGTTTTACTGAACCTGGTCACCAACTTGAAACAAGAGATTAACGCACAAAACAACAGGAAGTGTGAAGCTCTTGTTAAAGGAGGAACTGGTGTTTTTTCCCCCTATGCTGTCGCGTTGATACTTTCGTGAGCTCTTTGATATGTGTCGTGGTTTACAAGAGAACTGCGTGAATTTTTTTTAACATTCATTGAAGCTACGCGACGTGCAATTATCAACGCGCTTAGTTCTTTAACGCGGGTCTGGGAAAATTATGATGCGTTTTAAGTGTATGATCTGCATTGAGGTAGTTTTCCCTTGGGGCTGTGCGCAGCCAATAACTGGTGATGTTTTCTGTGCATAACCGTGCCCATTGTTGGTCTCAAGGGGCAGAAGTGTACATCAATCTCTGCTTTTTGATGTAATGGATTCCCAGGAGAAATTGTATACAATAATACACAAAACTTAATTTTCCTAGAACACAAACTTATGTCACAAACTACAAGAAACATGCAAACCGTTGATGATGAAATATAGAGAAACTCAGCGGGTCAGGTAACACCTGTATAGGAATGTACAGATTATGCTTTGGGTTGAGACCTTTGTTCACACTGGAGTAGAGGGAAGAAACCTGGAAAAGAAGACCGCCTGGCAAGTGATAGGTGGAAGATAGACACAAAGCTGGAGTAACTAACTTTGGTTTAAACCAGCATCTGCAATACCTTCTTACACGAGTGATAGGTGGATACAGGGAAGATGCTCAAGTTCAGAGGTGAAAAGGAGACAAAATGGGTATTTGATGAATAAAGGAAGAGGAGTGAAATGTAAAGCCAGAAGGACAGATATTGGTGAAAGAGGGGGGGATTTAAAGGAAGCTGGGAACACTGGTGGGAGGTGGAAAGGATCAAGTGGGGGGGGGGGAGGGGGGGTGTTATACATGGTGGGGCAAAATTGTGTGCCAATTATGGGGGCATGGGAAAGGGGGAGGGGCTATTTTAAATTGGAGAATTTAATGTTTATTCTATGGGGTTGGTTTCCACACCTGATTTTTAATCTATGTGTGGATGCAATATTTTATGACCAAGCTGGTAGCCAGGACTGGACATACAAGGACATACACTTGTCAATTGGTGCCATTTACTGGTGAATGATTTATCTGTTCCCAAGTCTGGATACTTCAGCATGTTATGCCATTAGTGCTGGTTTTCAGATCATTTCCTTTGCTTGCAGAAAATATAATGGCGGACATGGGCAATTTTCAATGCAGTTGTTACCCAAGGGCTTCTGCAGTGAAAGAATAATTTCAGAGAAAAATATATAATGATGCAGCTGAAGTTTTGGATTCATTTTTAAACAGAATTTAAGGTTGAACCAGGATTTTCTTTTAATTCAGCAGAAACATTGAACTATTAATATTTTATTGATCAATTGTTAGTGACTCAAGCAGAACTTTTGTTCATGCTGTTGGTTAGTAACTGATGTTTATTTGTACTTGTAGAAGTAATAAATTCTTGGGTTTGATCATTGTTTTTCATATGACAAGCTACACACAGCACGCCTTCATGAACAAGGATATCTAATTCAACAGCATGTTGTCAACTGTGTTACATGGGTATGGACATCTAAACCGGTTCAGTCCTGATGTAGAGTTGTGAATCTAATTTGTTTTTGTGTTTTTTTTTAATCACTCAAAGGTTTCACTCTTCTGGCAAAAGATGGGCCAATAACACCAGACGCTGCTATATGGTGGGATGAACTTGGAACAAATATCTAGATTCAGTTGATTGCAAATTTGAGTTGCATACTTTGCAGTTTGGTACATATTGATGTTTATCTGGTTCCAGGAGGAACAAAGCAATTGACCACTATTGTACAGTAGTAACTGACTTCATCCATTTCACCACCAACTTCCATTCGGCACTCAAATATACTTGGACCATTTCCGACATTTCCCTACCATTCCTTGACCTCACCATCTCTATTGCAGGTGATGCACTCCTGACTGCCATCCACTACAAACCAACTGACTCCCACAGCTACCTGGGCTACTCTTCCTCCCACCCTGCTTCCTGTAAGGACTCCATCCCCTACTCCCAATTCCTCCGTTTACGCCGCATCTGCTCCCAGGATGACGTGTTCCACACCAGGTCATCAGAAATGTCCTCGTTCTTCAGAGAACGGGGTTTCCCCTCCCCCACTATAGATGAGGCTTGCACCAGGGTCTCCTCCATACCCCGCAACACTGCCCTCTCTCCCCATTCCCCCACTCACAACAAGGGCCGAGTCCCCCTGGTCCTCACCTTTCACCCCACCAGCCAGCGCATATAACAGCCCTCTGCCAGTTTCGCCACCTCCAACGTGACCCCTCCACTCGCCACATCTTCCCATCTCCCCCCCTGTCTGCCTTCAGCAAAGACCGCTCCCTCCGCAACTCCCTTGTCAATTCTTCCCTTCCTTCCCCGGGCACTTTCCCTTGCAACCGCAAGAGATGCTACACTTGTCCCTTCACCTCCCCCATCCACTCTTTTCAGGGACCCAAGCAGTCATTCCAAGTCCGACAGAGGTTCACCTGCACCTCCTCCAACCTCATCTACTGCATCCGTTGCTCCACATGCCAGCTGATCTACATCGGTGAGACCAAGCGGAGGCTGGGCAATCGTTTCGCCGAACACCTCCGCTCGGTCCGCAATAACCAACCCGACCTCCCGGTGGCTCAGCACTTCAACTCCCCCTCCCATTCCGTATCCGACCTCTCGGTCCTGGGCCTCCTCCACGGCCAGAGTGAGCAACACCGCAAGTTGGAGGAACAGCACCTCATATTCCGCTTGGGGAGTCTGCATCCTCTGGGCTTAAACATTGAATTTTCTCAATTCTGTTAACCCAGACTGCCCCCACCTCTCCCTCAGCCCTCAGGCCCTGACATTCCTTCTCCATCTCCCCCCCACCCCAGTCGCACTAGCTTCTCATTTTCACACCACAAACAGCTTACAATGGCCTGTTTCCTTTATCATCAATACTTTTTTGCATATCTTTCATTCGTTCTTTATCTCTCCACATCACTGTCTATATCTCTCGTTTCCCTGATCCCTGACCAGTGTGAAGAAGGGTCTCGACCCGAAACGTCACCATCTCCTTCGCTCCTTAGATGCTGCTGCACCCGCTGAGTTTCTCCAGCTTTTTGTGTAACCATTGTACAGTAGTAACAATAGGTTGTTAGAATACCCAATTCTTGATTGGAATAAAAACTAGTCTGTGCCTTGGGTGGGCTAAGAGAATGTCAAATTGTACTGTATTGTAAGAGCAGTTGGGGTGAGGAAAATAGCTTTGATCGTTAGGAGTCCTGTTTTAGGTTACAATCTTTGACACTTGGAATTTCCAGTCATGATCTTTTAATGCAGTAAAAATTATTAATGGTCAAGATACTGTTTTTGACATGAAAGCATATTAAAGCCACTGACTAGCACAAAAACATGTTCTTTATCCAGTCCATGAATTTGAGATTTAAATTGTTTGGGTGTTAACCTCCAAGTGGGCATTATGTTCCATTATAGTCTAAGCTTGGATTATAATAGGTTATTTGTTGCATAACAATTGTTGTATCTTTTAGTGTCTGTACTTCCATATTTGGATTGAGATTTTTCTTTGACAGCATATGGAGTGAGTGGGAGAATGCTTTCTGCCTACCAAACTACCAAATCTGGAGTTGTGCGGGTGACAATTGAGAGCCTTATTTATTGACTGAAGTAGATTGAAGCTGGCTGATGGCTTTGATTAGTTCATTTGAATGGCACAATACACCAATTGTTAATTAGTAGGGCTGAAATACAGCACACAACCAGCATAAGAACTGGTTTTGGCGATTTTTGTTTTGTGAAATCAATTCTGGAGCATGAATAAGTGAGTTTGGTATTTCTAAAAACGCAAGGAATCATGGGATTTGTCAAAGGTCGAACGCTATAAAAATACATTGAACGAAGCGCTGTTTTTTTTGTCTTCAGTGGGATGCCGCCGGGGGGGGGCACCGAAACCCCCCCCACTCGAGTGGGGGGGATTTTCTCACTTGTGTATGAAGGTACCACAGATGCTGGTTTAAACCGAAGATAGTTGCTCCACCAGACCAACGGGACACAGGCCCCCAAGGCGGAGGACCCACAGCCAGCGCCAACTGCCACCCAACCCCACTCCAGCTCCAGCGGAACCCCCTCCCCGATGGGCCGCTAGGGCAACGTGCCAGTTTGCCCACGGCCTGGCTGAGCTCCTACGGTACCCGCTGCCACTTCATCCACAACCTTGAGGAGGAGCGAGGGCCACGCCTGCGCCAGAGCGCCAGCTTGGGGCTGGGCAAGGGAGGGGGGAGGAGGTTGCTGCTGCCGCCAGCACCACCATCACCAATAGTACCCACAGTTCCAGCAGCCCCACTGCAGACTCTGTCTCCGACCAGGACGACTTCAGCAGCAGTGGCTCAGTCGCCAGTCTTTGAGCAGGGCCGGCGGCTGCCCGTCTTCAGCAGGATCTCTGTGTCAGACTGAGGGGATGGAGGGTTGCCGGCCAACCGGCAGGACAGGCAGAGCCGAGCTGCAGTGCCGGCTGCAAGTCCAGGGCCACCCTGGACATCTCCGGACAGGGACGATGATGGCCCAACAGCAACTAAACAGCTCTGTGACGGAGAGCCGGGCCCGACTCTGACTACAGATGAAACGCAAGCCTGCACACAATGCAGCACCACCTTTGCCGAAACTGTTTTATAGTTAGTGACCTATGACCTGGGCATGCGCAGCCGGAATACGGAACTTGCTTATTATCAAGTGTATGCTTTTAAATTTGGTTGTTCCTTGATTCATTAGCATTTTGCAATTCCACTGTCGGCTAAATCATAAATGATGGCTGCCTCGCCAGCAGTCTGTCTTGTCCCTTCCCTGTTTTTATTATTTTAAGTATGTCTTGAATGTTCGTTTTGATATTTTACATGGGGGGAATCGGGGGAGACTTTCAGTCACTTACCTCGATGGAGATGCGATTTTTCTCTGCGTCGTTCCCCCCCCCCCCCCCCCCGCGGCCTACAACGTGGAGTGGGGCGGCCTTTCCTGGAAACCGGGCCCGGAGCTTCAAGCTTCTGTGGACTTTAACACTGTGAAGCAGCAGTCATAAGAAGTGGCCAAATCGGGAGTGTTCCTATCTGTCCTGACGCCGGAGTTTCGATAATCCCCGACCAGAGGGCTCGAACAGCGGACCGTCTGCCACGGCCCCGTTCAATGCCCCCCCCCCCCCCCCCCCCCCCGGGAGAACAGGAGGAAGATGAGTGAACTTTATTGCCTTCCATCACAGTGAGGAAAGTGGATGTTTATGCAAAACTTTACTTACCTTAATTGGTACATGTGACGATTAAATTGTATCTTTGTTCCTTTTGTGTAATGTTTGGGTGTTCAGTGCGTTTACGAGCCGATGTAGTTGAGAACAGGAGAAATTCCAGTGCTGATGCCAGTAGCAGGTAGCCGTTTTGTAAGACTATGCATTTTAAGCAAGGGCTATCTTGTCTGGTCAATTTACAGCACCTTGGCCAAATACCTCTGGTAAGGTGGTCCCTTGGATGTTTTCTGAAACTTGAAATAAATAGTATAACTCTGACATTTTGGTTCAGAAAGTTTGTTCACCCTTTAGTCTCTGTATGACTTTTAACTTAATTCAAGGATGATCGGTGGCTTCATTTAATTGACTTTATTGTGCATTTTCTAACTCGCAACAAGACGTCAGTATTAATTGATGTAATTTCTGTAAGCGTGTTACTGAGCAAGGACCAGGATGGCCTTTGTGTGGATAAAGAGTTACTTGTTAAATGGCAACTGCAAATTCATACATATGTCTATGTATTTTAGACTTGCCAGCAAGTCTGTATTATGAGATGTGGTGCTTCTTGATTTTGAATTCTATTAGTATTCTTAAGTTTAAAAAAAAAGATTTATCCACTATCAATAACTGTTGGATCTTTAAATAGCTTTTTGTAGTAAAACATGGAGTTTTTCCATTAGGAAATGGACTATTTAACCATGCCATTCTACATTGTTTTGTAAATAGTTTTTGCCATACTTGTTTTTCTGGGTGTTGCATTCTTTCAGAGATATCAATGGATTCTTGTATCTCCAGGACACACTGTTCAATATAATGGGAATCTAACTGATTTTCACAATTTTATTCAGCATATTGTAACAATGTTATGCACATATTTACATTATGGATTCTGTACTTAAAATCCATAATTACTGCAACAAGGAATTAACGCAATTCCTTTAATGGCAGGCCATAACACGAGTGTGGGTGGTAGTTCAAGAACAGAATCCATCCTTTTTTTTAAAATCCACCTTATATTTCTTATTTTCAACTACAGTTTTTCTACAGCACAGCAGCCAATCCAAATGATATGTACAATTTATGAGAAGGGGGAAATTAATTAGATATTATGGTTTCCTAGAGCACCATCTGTCCATGTCTATGGGTACTTTTTTTTATGCTCTGTAGAGAATTGATTATCAAACTATTTTGTCAGTTCAAAAACCAACACAATAAATGTTGACACAAAAAGCCGGAAGTCAAGTAAGTCAGCAGATCAAGCAGCATCTCTGGAGAACATAGATAACTGATGGTTTGGGTTAAGACCCTTAATTTAAAAAAAAAAAGTCACTTGGCCCACAAGCTTCTCCATTTGCAAGCTGAAGAGATCCGAAGTACTTTTATGAAAGCAAGAATAAAAGCAGCAGTAGAAATTATTGAAAAACAATGCTTTCTTGTCCATACCATTTTGAAAATAATTTCTTGCACTCTGGGTATCATTAAGTTTGATCTTAAACATGTATACATAACTAAAACTCAGATCTTGTGCTCTTCCGATTTTGTGTTTTTACTATTTGCGCAAAAACGGTACGTGATAGCGCTACGATTTTCACCACCTTATTCACCTTTTGCCTTTGCTACAAGGGCCACAAGTTTTGTTCCGATCAATTGTATATTTTTAATAACTTGAAAACCGCGCATGTGCAAATTGGTGCCCGGGTGGCGCCTGCCTCTCTCGGCGTGGAGAATATAAAGCTGAAAGAGTGGAATGAGCATCACTAATGCTCTCGCCTGGCAAGGAGAATATAAAGCTGAAGTAGTGGAGTGAGCACAACACTCCGCTGGCTGGAACGGCGTCAGTGGGCGCTTCCGTGGTGCCAAGCCCATTTCACGGTCTCCGTGGTGGCCAGCCGCGGGCGCCGCCGGCCGCTTCGAACGGCACAGGCTTCTACCCATGAGGCCCTGGCCGGTGTTGTACACGGTTATCCAGGAGGCATCTAGACCGCAGCGGTGAGGCCTCATGCTGATGGGGCCGTGGCGGGGGCCTCGCGGCGGTGGGATCTTTCCGAATTTCAAAATCCGCAGAGAAATCTATCACTTCCTCTTTTTTCAGTTTTTTCCTGTCTCATGTCTGGTGGGGGAGGAGTGGGAATAGAGGGAGAGGAGTGGGGGAAGTAGGGAGCGAAGAATAGAGGGAGAGTGGGGGAGGTGAGGAGGGAAAGTGGGGAGGATAACGGAGGTGAGGAGTGGGAGATAGAGGGATGGAGGGGGGAGCAGTTACGGAGGGAGGGCTAGTTGCAGTTGGGGGCTATGCGTGAGTGGTGGAATATCGCATTGGGGGAACGGGTGAGTGGTGGAATATTGTGTTGGGGTGCAGACCCAATGGGCTTGCACTTAGTCTAGTAATTAATAAATGCAGTTGTGGGCTTCTGCTCAAGATATCAAATAATGAACAAGAGCCTATTCAATTTTCTCACTATAACAAAAAGCATCTCTGGAGAGAAGGAAACATAGAAAATAGGTGCAGGAGTAGGCCATTCGGCCCTTCGAGCCTACACCACCATTCAATATGATCATGACTGATCATCCACCTCAGTATCCTATACATGCCTTCTATCCATATCCCCTGATCCCTTTAGCCACAAGGGTCACATGTAACTCCCTCTTAAATATAGCCAATGAACTGATATCTCTTCAGAATATAGATAGGTGAAGGGTGTAGGAAGGAGTGTGATTTGAACACCAAACCTTGTAACATGGGTCAGAATGCTGCCCCATTAACCCATGGATTTTATTTTTTACATCTATCTAAAAATTGTAAATGTTGCTCTTTATAATTAAGAATTATTAATTATTTCTAAAGATATCTGCATGAAGGGAAATCACAGTGATATTCTTCAATTCTGTTTTGTTTTTCATGAATTTAAACCTAGAATGCAGAATGGAATAAAAATGTGCAGTTAATCTGAAATGAAATTGGATTGGTCTAATATTAGTATGCCATATTTATTATTAACTTTCTGTGGAGCTTTCTCAAGTATCTTTAGTTTATATCTCAGATGGTGCAGTGCCCTCTGCAGGAAATTTAAATTGTAAGAATATATATATAAATATTCTTACAATTTAGATTTAATAATAAATATAATCCGCCACCTCCTTAAATTGAACAAAATTATGAGTGCACACTGAAATCCTACCCAGGTAGCTATTTCCCCCCCACCACCCCCCCCCCCCCCCCATGAAAATGTGGTGCCTTGGCCGGGTGGGGTGGCCAGGCTTGACCCGTGCGGCCAGGGCTCTGGAAATTCAGCTTTGATGGAGCCAGCGGATCAGTTCTCATAGCTGACCTCCGAGGTCAACTTTTCAAGCTGGTATCTCGGCCCCCTGGCAGCGGGACCACTCTTGTGCTGTACGGTTCTTTAAGTTTACATTCATGCAGTCCATGCTGCTTCAGAGAAATGTGAGGGGTATAATTAGTGCGTCGGAGGAGTATTGCTGTGTCATTATTACGTGACCTCTGTTGGTCCGGCAAGACTCTGGGACCTAGGGTGTTAAAAAAGTGATAATTTGAACAAGCTATAATTTAGAAAATGCACTAGTCCAGCACCACATCTCAAGAGTGCCAGAATTTCAGACAGCACTGGAACAATGGGAGAAAGGAAGAATTGATCAATGACCGATGTAGATCTAAATGATGGTACCGATTATTATTTTTTTAAATGTCCTTGGGAGACATAGAAAACAATTGAAAGAACGTGGCTATATCTCAATGCTTTTAACTTTTACATGGATTATCGGTGGGATATCAAAGTACTTGATCTTGAGGGTAGTGGAAAGGAAGGACCAAGGGACCACTTGTATCCTTGTTTCTGTTTCTCTCCATTCTTCTGTACTCCCATCTTCCTAAGAAGAATAAGGTTAAAGGTAAAATAAATATGAGTGTGGAAAGCTAATTAGAGCAGCTGTATGGAGAAACTGGGGAATGGAATTAAGTAGTTAAAAGGAAATTTAGTGGGAGATGGTTCATTTGAGGCACCTGTAGGAGTCGGTAGATTTGTGATAAATGTTCATTGCTGACCTTTCCCCACCCCGAAGATTTCATGCAAAAATAAGAGCAGTGTGGAAATTCCAATAATTGTAAAGCAATTGATGCTTGTGATGTGATCTTGACATTGGAGAAGCCAAAATATCTATCTGCAAGGCCAACCCTGAACGAAGTCATCGTCTGTTACGTTCAACTCTGATCTGCTCTTGGTTTTACTCCAATGATTCCCAGGTACCCCATGTTTGCTTCAGTTTTGGCATCTTGCAGTACTGAATCTCATGCCTTTTTCCTCCATGACCCTCATTTTGCTGCATCTTCGTCTCTTATTTTGTTTGTAACTGTTTGATTTTGAAAACACAGTTGTTACCTTTACAACGTTTGAATGCTGCCCCTTTTCCATGCAAATCAACCCAATATGATACACCATTCCCTGTCAACATTTTGCTTCCCTAATCAATGACAAAATTGTGCTACAAGAAATAATATTGGATTTGGCAGTGTTTTGTTCAAGTTTGAAATGTATGATTTAAATATGTGGTGTTAGCCTTCAATGCTGGATCTCCACCTTTACTGTAGCGGCTTACTGGGTGTTTGCAGTGTTCAACTAATCTTGTTTCTGGATCTCCAGAGTTGAGGTGACATGTTTGCTCTTTGAGGAAATCCAGACCAGTGGTAATGGTGTTTGAATTTAGAATTATGTTGTATGGAAGTGATTCCTTTTGTCAAGGTTGAAGAAATTGACTCGCAACTAAATTATTATAAGGTATGTTGGGCTATGGAAAGCATGTTCAGATATAGTAGTTGAAATTTGCATTAAATTAACAATAGTCGGTGGATAAATCTGTATTTCAGTTTTTAATAACTCTTAACTGCTTGCAAAATATTTGGTAGAGTTTTATTCCAATCACTGGAATATTTGTAATTGCTTGTGATTTGCATTTCTATAACTTTTGAATTACTATTTTACTCCCATCCCCAATTCCAGATGTCCAAAAACAGACTTTGTATTTCAAACTGTCACAGCTAGAGGAAGCAATTTCAACATGTCCTCAAAGTTGCCTAGATGAAAGTGTAACCTCTCTACTGACTTGTGGGAATCGTGACCATTCAGTTTTATTTGGGTTGATTTTAATACACCTTGATGTTTCTGGATCAAACACAAGGCCAATATTTGATGTTAGTGTTTCACCATCTCACACCACCTCTATTTATGTCCGTCTCTGGTGCTCCATTTGGCTTATGCCATATGAATGGCATGTTGCCCTTCTACCCAATTTGGTGTCATTTAGGACATTGCATTAAGGACCCTGCCTTAGTCGACATGTTTGAAATCTTTCAAGTGGCTGCTGACTGGCTCTTTGTACAAGGCCACTCGGCCATTCTTGGGTTTGGTCTTTGGGTGTTTGAACCGTCGTGTTCAAAAGTATTGATAAATTTACATGGCCTGTTATAAGCAGGCTCTCCTGTGCACCATGCACCGACAATTTGTCCTTTTTTAGGTAACGGAGCCCTATGGAAGATCTTGTTAACGAGTTGTGGAGGTGCTTCCTTTTGATAATTGGATCAACTCCTGCATAACTTGGTCATGCTTATCAAATTGGAAAATATATAGCAGGTCGAATCTGAGGATGTTTTCATGAGCTATTTATAGTGGCCTGAAGAGCAGATAATCAAAATGGAATTTTCAGGTTTTCTCATGGCAGTGTTGCTATAATGGCAATTTTTGTCTAAGTATTTAGTCAGGAGAACGTTGGTTTACCGGTCTCATTTGCACAAATCGTCCTCCTTCTTCAATATGACAAAGTTGGTGTGACCTTGATTTTTTTTGTTTGTATTATTTTTGTATTAGAAGCACATACATATTATAGCTGAGCACAATTTGTTTACCAATTACATACATACAAAACTTCTATTTTTTTAATAAAGTTTTTTGAAAGATAGCTGTTGAGAAAGAAAGAAGACAATTTTTTAAAAATAAACTAATAGAGAGGGAAAGGTAAAAACAAAGGAAATTACCGACAACACTGTTTTGGAGATAGATCCGTAGATTATAAAGTGTAATTATTCATCCAGTCCTGAACTCGAGTTTCAGTCCAGCTTCCGTGGTGAACCAATTTACCCTTTTAGCAATTCAATAAATGGAGCAAATATTCTAGCAAATAGTTCTGATTTGTCAATTAAGACAAGTCTAATTTTTTCCAGATATAAGGTCTCGGACATTTCCGTATCCACATTTTAATTGTGGGGGTTGTTGGATTTTTCCAAAACTTTAGTATTCATTTTTTCCCAATTATACTATATTCAAGAAAATTTATTGTGAGCTTTATACTTTTGTTCTGGTATTCCTAATATTATTAGTTTTGGATCAGGATCCAATTGAATGTTAACAACTTCAGAGATAATTCTAAAAATATCCATCCAAATGTTTTAAAATTTTTATGCAGTTTACAAAGGTATGAGTTAAGTTAGCTTCTAGCCATTGACATTTATCACAGATAAGAGATATTTGGAAAAATTATCTTTAATTTTGTTTTGCAGTAGTGTAATCTGTGTAGTACTTTAAATTGTATTAAAGAGTGTCTGGCGTTTAATGAACAATGATGTATATGTTAAACTGAGTTATTTTGTTAATCTAAATTTAACTTGACTCAAACGCTTGTAGCTGTTGAAATCGATTCTTTATTCAGCTGAGACTACTCTGAACCTTCCAACACAGAGCTGATGCTCTGGGGCGGGTCCAGAGAGAATAGTAACTTTGATACAAACTCATAGCATTTTTATAGGTATTAGACATTTCAGATACAGAGGGTATGACAACCTAGTAACCAATCATCTGAGTCCTGGTGATTTACAACAGCAGTCACATGATCGCCCTCATCCTTCTCTGGGCCTCATTTTACAACCTTCGGTTGCCTGTGATTTAACTTTGTTTAGAATTATTTTATTTCAACACAGCAAAATCCCTTGTAGGCTCAATTATCAAAGACCACTCCTCAAAATATAAGATACATATGTAATACAATGATCACACAAGTCGTACACATTTTCCATACCAAGAAGAAAGACATTTCTATGAATCTAAACAAAGTCTAATGTTTACAGTCCTACTAAGACACAATACATTTCATAAATGGTTTCACTACAAATTTACACAGTTTAAAATACTATTACCTAGGTATTAAAACATTAATTATATGAGTTCGCCGAATTACACAGCTTCTAAGTTAAAACCCGCACACGCCTCCCAACTCCAAGCATACATGGGTCGTAAATCTGTCAACTTAATGAATAAGTTACAACTTAATTCTACGTTACAGCCTCCCTTTCCTGTTATCTCAGTGGGATGGATTTTCGATCTCTCTGCAAGGTCTTTTAAAAATATTACAGAACACAGGGTAAATTTACAACTTCAGACCATTACCCCAAAAGTACAGCTTCTCGATTCCTTATCTCAACCTCATTATAATTTAACATAGCCAAAGCTAACCACAGAGTCTATTATCCCTCAGCATTGAATTCTGTCTCAAACGCAGCATAGACTTCACAGCTCAAGAAAGTGCCATATAGAAAAAGCAGATGACCCCTGGCCTAAGAAGAGGCCCTATTCAGCTATCCATTCTTCAACACAAAATCATATCAAATACAATTTCCTCCAGTGTTATAATTGCCTCAAAGCAATAAACTAAGCTATGCAGGATCAGATTAGCGTTTCTATGTTTTGATACATCCGTTCCCTGTGTGTGTTTTTCTGTGTACTTTATTTCTTTAGGAGACATATGTTTCTGAAAACCTTAAGCTTTTCTCTTGCAAATTACCTAGCTTATATAAAAGTCACTAACCGAGCCGTTCTATTATATAATATTTCCTCATGTTGTAAATGTTCATCCCATATATCTTTAGTTATTCAATTTTGTAGGGGTTTACAAAATCCAGTCAATTTCAAAAGGTAAGCAGTCTTCCTTTACCATTTTTAACCAATCTGGTTGTTGATCCATATCCTCCAACCAGAAGGTCATGTTTTTAATATTAACTGCCCAGAAAAAAAATTGGTAAGACTAATCCTCCATTCATCTTGGATTTACACTTTTTTTTACTTATTCTATGGTTCTTGTGGTCCCAAATAAAGCTTGTAACAATAGAATCAAGTTTAAAAAAAAAAAAAGTTTTGGAAGATAGATCGGGATTGATTGAAATAAGTACAGTAATTGTAGAAGAAAAAAAACACATTTTTATGGCATTAATTCTATCAAACATTGAAATGGATGGTTTCGTTTACTGAATATTCTTGTGTAGTTTATTGAGTAGAGGAGGAAAGTTTAATTTAAATAAAGAAGTGACTTTGATTCTGAAGTAGAATCTGCTAGTACTTCAGATTAACGCCCGACATGTTCCCCATCACTCCTTACAACAGGGTTGTTAGAAGTAGTGCAGTACTTTCTAAAAGTGGAGGCCCCCATGTCGTTTGGATTTGATGTGAATAATGAGCCATTAAGAGTATGATCTTGATGCCTCCACCTATGATCACCTGTTTGAATTTGGACCCGAGGTTGTTTGGACTTGTGTGATTCCTTTTGTGCCTTTTCTGGTGTTTCCATGGTCAGTGTTATATACTGATGCGGATACTAATGCTGTCTGGTTTTGTGATAGTAATTTGGAGATTTTGTTTCTGTCATGAAGGAGGCATCAACTCTTTATAACAATATCATGTTCTAATTGCAAGGTCGTGTGGCAAATGCCTGCCGCAACTGATAGTTTAATTCAGTAGGTGTAGCACATTAGCTATTTGCCTTGTAAGTGTTTATTTCTTCTAGTAAGTGTGCGGGAGGGCAGCCTGCAAACCAAAGGAGAGATACTGCCAATTTGTCCCTTTTGCCACTTTCTTCGTTCACAGCCCAACACAACAATCAAGATTCATAACATAATGTTGATCCAGGTGGATCATCATCAATATATTTTGCATCCAACCACAGAAGTAAAGGATGATAAATTCGTAACTGCTTCCAGTGTGTCCGCATAAGCTTTGAGCAAATTTGAGAATACAGCTGTTGAGCAATATCCCACGGTGAGCATACAAGCAATGTTAACAATTTTTCCAGTTCCTTGAAAAGTGTGCCTGTGATGCAGAAATGTAATATCCTCAATGACTTGAATCACTGCATTGGTCAGCCACTGGCCAAAATAGAACAGCATTTTCTAGCAACCAAGCAACTTGTGTACTTTGAATGCACACAAACAAGCAAAGAGTCTCAATGGTACTTCGTTGTCACTGAGGTATAGTGATTTTTTTTTTGGGATATAATTTAGTAAGAGTATCACTTTACATAATTCAATCTAGGATCAAGTACAAGTGTATAGGAATAGTACACAGAGCCAAAATACATGAGTTGTCAGGTTTCAAGTTATAAGTGCAGAGGCCATAAAGGCATGTTGTCCTGGCAGCTTTGCAGGGTCAGCAGGGCGACGCAAAAGCCGTTGATGTCCTCCTCTGTTGCTCCACCATTCCGTGGTTCCGCAGTTTTCGTCCAGTCCATGCACTTGGTCTTTTGCAGTGGCGCTGGATCTAGTCGATCCCCAGGCTGCTGCATGGTCTTCAGTGGCTCGCTCCCCTGTTGCCTCAATCTGGATTCGCTCATCGGCTAGTGAAACTCCCACAACTGATCTCGTAGCATCCATAGCACTTTGAGGGCACGAGAGATAAGACCCTGATTCCAATTATCGGCGGTTCAATCATAAACTATAGGAGCAGATTTAGGCCATTCGTCCCATCATGTCTACTCTGCCATTCAATCATTCCTTGCGACCACACCACCATCTTGAATCTCTTCACACTCCACTCTGACCCTCGGGGATAAACGGGACAGGGCTTGCCTCTTGTGGACTTGTTTCCTGGCGCTGCCGCAGACAAGCCAGTCCTGCTACTGCTGGAAAGGCCTGGCCCCACAGTCTGCCATTTGGCACCAAGGTGAAAGGAATGCATTGTAAAGAATATGCTGCCATCTCTAAGCTCCACCTGCCCAACCTGGTGCAGAAACGTTATACTGCACGTTGTTTGAACATGGAGAAGCATAAAGCAAATTAATTTGCTCCTTTGAGAAATGATGTTGCATACATACCCTTTTCCCATAATGAATGGTTTTAGACATTTTGAGAGACTTGTTGGTTCAGACCTGCAGCCAGCAAATTGTTAACTTTTACTACGTCAAGTTACCGGACAATCTCTGATTAATATGATTAGACCATTAAAATCTGACACTGCAGTAATGAACTCTGTTTAGACTGCTGTGTAAATGGAACCCCGTGACAACTTTGTTTTGAAGAAGGAACTGCAGATGCTGGAAAATCGAAGTTAGACAAAAGTGCTGGAGAATCTCAGCAGGTGCGGCAGCATCTATGGAGTGAAGGAAATGGGCACCGTTTTGCGCTTCGTTCGCGGGCCAGCGAACGGAACGCGACCCCAGGCGAGGGCTCGCTCCACGACAAGAGTCTACGCTGCGCCCGCAGCTGAAGCTTCTCCGGGAAAGGCCGCACCAATCCTCGATGTTAGGCCACGGGGGAGGCAACATGGAAAAAGTCACCTCTCCGTGGAGGAGGCGACCAAAGCGGTTTCCCCCTTACCCCCCCACACCACCCCCACACAAGACACACAAAGAGACATTAAAAACACACATTAAGACATACTAAAAAAACAAAAAAAGTAGAAAGAACTAAAACGCTGCTGGCAGGGCTGCCGGCTTGCAGCGCCCACACCGGATCCCACCTGGTCCCCCTTTGTTCTCTCAGTTGGCGGGTTATTGACCGCATGTTGTTAGGTCCTCATTTGGACGGCTCAGCAGCGCTCGCTGGTAGCATCCGACGGCCCATCTCGCTCATGGCAGTTGCACGCACTGCCAATGGAGTGAAGGAAATAGGCAATGTTTTGGGTCAATACCCCTCTTCAGACTGAAGAAAAAAGGATTTGAGGTTTAATTTGAAAGAATAGAATACGTTTTAAGTTCTGTTCAAACTGCCTGACCTTGTGATAGTATATGCATTATTAGGAGTGAAATGGATACTCCTGAAATTGACGGAGGTAAACTTAGATTGCACGCGGGTCCCGTCGACTAACGCGGCAAAGGTATCAGGTCTACTGGAGGGCTTGTTCCCACTCGCTGAGAATGCTTCAGGCTGTACTGTTCGCCAGAACTTGTGAGAAGTAACAACGAAGCATAATATAGTGGTGATTGAATGCTATATGATTACTTTGGTGGTTAAATCCCTGGGGCCTGAACAATTGTACCCTACTTGTACCCAATGTTGTGGGGTCCTGGCAGATATATTTGTATCATCGTTGGCTATCTATGAGGTGCTGGAAGATGGCTGATGTTAAAGCTACCTGCATTTGGAGATATAAGAATATGCAAATGCTCGAATCGTTAACAACTTGATGGAGGAACTCAGTGTGTCGGGTAGCATCTGTGGGGGATATAGACGGGTGACGATTCAGGTCGGGATCCTTCAGACACAACCATTCGGGTCCTAACCCAAATTGTCGCCTGTTCATTTTGTCCCCAGATGCTGCCTGGCCTGCTGTGTTTCTTCAGCAATGTGTTTTGCAAAGGCAAGGACTGATTAGGGATAGTCAGTTTTTTTTAAGATTTGTCATCGATCAGTATGCTCAAGAGAGTTGACGGGGAAGAGCAGTAGACGTTGTCCACATGGAATTGTACGTCTTTGATCTGTTGACATGCTTAACACTATTCTGCAATTTGCACAGGTGTGCCAGGCCTGTTATCTCTGCAACCATAACATTGAAGGTCAGGTGTGACTTTTTAATCTGGGGGCTAGTTGGAAAACCTGACTGAGTCCAGGAATGATGTTGTGTATGTTGGACATGCTTTTAAAGTTATATCCCATTAACATTTTTATGAAGAAGAAACCAACGCATACTGGTGACTTTGGGGTTTTGAGGAAATGCGCATTATTTAAAATAATAGGTACTGCTGCTAAAATATATTGGTTTGTTAACTGGTTGTTAGCAAATTTAAAACCTGCAGTTAAGGTGAGGCGAATTTGTAATTTTTAAACTGTTCCTGAATGTGATTGCCAACCAACACCTGAGAGACGCCCTCATGGGTCCGAGTTGCTTTTTTAGCTTGAATCTGGATGTCACAAGTTACGGGTCTTGGAAGAGCATAACCTAGGAGAATGTACAGAATGTTGCATATACAGGGCTCGAAATTAGCGGTTGCCCGGTAATTGTGCCCGGCTTGGCAAGCAACTCTGAGCGCGCCCCCCCCCGCCTCTCTCTATCTCCGTCTCCGTCTCCCCCTCCACCTCTCTCTCTGCGCTTCTCCGTCTCTCTCTTTCTGCGCCTCTCTGTCTCTCTCTCTCTGCGCCTCTCTGTCTCTCTCTCTCTGCGCCTCTCTGTCTCTCTCTCTCTGCGCCTCTCTGTCTCTCTGTCTCTCTCTCTCTGTCTGTCTGCCTCTCTCTCTCTGTCTGTCTGCCTCTCTGTCTGTCTGCCTCTCTGTCTGTCTGCCTCTCTGTCTGTCTGCCTCTCTGTCTGTCTGCCTCTCTGTCTGTCTGCCTCTCTGTCTGTCTGCCTCTCTGTCTGTCTGCCTCTCTGTCTGTCTGCCTCTCTGTCTGTCTGCCTCTCTGTCTGTCTGCCTCTCTGTCTGTCTGCCTCTCTGTCTGTCTGCCTCTCTGTCTGTCTGCCTCTCTGTCTGTCTGCCTCTCTGTCTGTCTGCCTCTCTGTCTGTCTGCCTCTCTGTCTGTCTGCCTCTCTGTCTGTCTGCCTCTCTGTCTGTCTGCCTCTCTGTCTGTCTGCCTCTCTGTCTGTCTGCCTCTCTGTCTGTCTGCCTCTCTGTCTGTCTGCCTCTCTGTCTGTCTGCCTCTCTGTCTGTCTGCCTCTCTGTCTGTCTGCCTCTCTGTCTGTCTGCCTCTCTGTCTGTCTGCCTCTCTGTCTGTCTGCCTCTCTGTCTGTCTGCCTCTCTGTCTGTCTGCCTCTCTGTCTGTCTGCCTCTCTGTCTGTCTGCCTCTCTGTCTGTCTGCCTCTCTGTCTGTCTGCCTCTCTGTCTGTCTGCCTCTCTGTCTGTCTGCCTCTCTGTCTGTCTGCCTCTCTGTCTGTCTGGGGCTGCCAGGTCTCCGGTCTCCACTATCCACTCGCTCCTCATCCGCCAGCACGGCAGGCCGCCTTGCACATGCGCACTGCTACGGCCAGCACATCCTCCACCCTGCACATGCACACGGCCACGGCCAGCGCATCATCGGCCGCCCTGCACCGGCGCACTGTCACGGCAACTGGTCGGCGTCGGCCACTTTCTCCCTCCCTTTGCATTGTGGGAGGTCTGGTCGCCACGACCACTGAAAACTAATGCAGAATCACTCCCTGGAGCTGGATTCAGGTTTCCTGGTCCTCCAAAAATATTCCAAATGGAATTTAACCCACCACCAAAAACTCTCTTGACTCTTGACTTGGACTTAAGCAAAAAAGGGTTCTTGGGTGAAAAAGAGTTGCCTTAAATTTAGTTGCGTCTGGTTGGGTAACTATGGTAGGGTGAAGACTATTCCATGCTTTAATTGTGCGGGGGAACTCCATGGAGCAGCCAGCATCTCTGGATAGAAGAAATTGGGTGATGTTTCGGTTAGAGACCCTTCTTTACATTTCCTCCGGTTTTATTATTTTTAGTTTAATTTAAAGATCCAGTGTGGAAACAGGCCCTTCAGCCCACCGACTCCGCGCCGACCACCGATAACCTGTACACTAGTTTTTTCTCACACCTTAGCAACGTAAGTCAAGAGTGTTTTATTCTCTCACGTCCCAGTTAGAACAATGAGATCCTTACTTGCTGCAGCACAACAGAATATGTAAACATAGTACTCTGTAAACAATATTATGACTGCAGGGGAACGAAATTTCGTGTACACAAAACTGTATATTTATATATAATTTACTTCCTGGGAGTAATAAAGTTCTATCGTATAGTATCGTGTGTAGGAAGGATCTGCAGATGCTGGTTTAAAATGAAGATGGACACAAAAAGCTGGAGTAACTCAACAGGTCAGACGGAATCTCTGGACAAAAGGAAAATATTACGTTATGGGTTGGGTCTGGTCTGAAAAACGTTCCTGCACAACTTTGGAATGTGGAAGGAAATGAGCACCCGGAGAAAACCCATGGGAAAAGAAGCAAACTCCATACAGACAGCACCCATATTCGGGATCAATTCCTGGCTGGCAATTTTAGGCTGCAACTTTATGGCCAATGTGCTGCCCCATAGTGTTGAACTGAATTAAAACATACTGTAGCTGTAAAGGGGGACTTTGTCACTTAGAGATTTAAGGCTGAAAATGGATAGTTTCTTTTTTTAATACCCAAAGTTATCAACATATAATTTTTTGTGTGTTGGAAAATAAAACATAGTGGCGCAGCTGGTGGGCTTGCTGCTTCGCACACCAGAGATCTGTATTTGATCCTGTCCTCGGGCACTGTCTGTGTTGAATTTGCCCATTCTCCCAGCAAGCGTGTGGGTTTCCTCCCACATCCCAAAGATGCATTGACTTTGTAGGTTAACTTGTCTCTAAAATTTCCCCTAATGTGCAGGGAGTGGGTGAGGAAAGTGGGATAACAGAACTTGCGTAAATGGGTAGACAAAAATGCTGGAGAAACTCAGCGGGTCAAGACCCTTCTTCAGACTGATGTCGGGGGGGGGGGGGGGGGGGGAAGGAAGGAAGAGGCGGAGACAGTAGGCTGTGGGAGAGCTGGTAATGGGAGGGGAAGGAGTGAGAAAGCAAGGACTACCTGAAATTGGAAAAGCCAATGTTCATACCGCTGGGGTGAAAATGACCCGAGCGAAATATGAGGTGCTGTTCCTCCAATTTGCGGTGGGCCTCACTCTGGCGGTGGAGGAGGCCCAGGACAGAAAGGTCGGATTCTGAATGGGAGGGGGAGTTGAAGTGCTGAGCCACCGGGAGATGAGGTTGGTTATTGTGAACTGAGTGTAGGTGTCGGGTGAATCGATCGCCAAGCCTGGGGTTGATCATACGCTGAATAATCCAACCAGATTTTTGTTTGGAAGTGGAAAGAAATAATAGAAATTGCATTTATTGCAATGTGTAAAAAGAGATGAGATACTGTATTATGATTTTGCTGCATGTCTTTGTGGAATATGTCTTGATCGGTGAATATGTTTAGTTTGTGACTTATTTGAAGCAGAAATAACATATGAATGCTTCATTGAACATAATTCCAACTGGTAACTACGCACTTCGTCCGAGCGCATTATCGCACTTGTCATGCAAGGCGTCTTAAATGACCACCTAAACTGTCATTTGGCAACCTAAAAAGCTGCCAAAGTTGCCCGGCTGACAACGGGGGAAAAAAAGTTAAGCTGGAGCCCATATATAATAGATCCAGTGTCATATTTTGAATTGGTATAAACTGTACAGATCCTCCCCAGGTAAGTAATGCACCGAGCTGCAACCATCAAGGGTTGTGTTGAGTCGGTGATGGCTGCTCTTGTGTTCTTGTTAACAGAATCCTATTGTAATCTGGGTACATCCTGTATTTGCAAGCAATGTAGTGATATAATTCCATGGATATGAAGAGTGTCGTTGTCAAGTTAAAAGCACCAGTTTTAAGTTGTAGCAGCTTCCCAGTTGATCGTGAATCTAGTTTAAAAATTCACTCACGGAAAGGAAAGGCAGTCATGACTTAGTATCTGTAACATTATGTTTTTGTGAAAGCTGAGTAAGACGAATATCATCTGCATTTGCAACAAAATATTGCATTTGCATCGCATAATGTGCATTAATATCCTCAAAAGCCAGTTTTCACATCCCTGTGGGTTGGTCATTAACATATGCCTGACGATGAAGAAAAACAGAATTTCACGCCATCAGTGGTTGGCATTAAATATGTAGCTGCAACATGCTATCAATTTGTATAATCTGTGGAATTCTCTGCCACAGAAGGTAGTTAAGGTAAGTTCATTGGCTATATTTAGGAGGTAGTTAGATTTGGCCCTTGTGGCTAAAGGGATCAGGGGTTATGGAGAGAAGGCAGGTACAGGATACTGAGTTGGATGATCAGCCATGATCATATTGAATGGCGGCGCAGGCTCGAAAGGCCGAATGGCCTACTCCTGCACCTATTTCCTATGTTTCTATAATGGTTTTCAAATATTAAATACAATTTAAAACTTAAATTGACGTAGCAGTTCCTATAGATACATTCCATAAAACAGTTATAGATTCTGTATTTTAAATTGTTATTTGTACCATTATTTGGCTTTGAGCTCCAGCGACTGCTTCGTTGTCCCTACTTATGCCATTTGCAGTTGTAATAATATGACAGGGAACAAAATAGACTGTTAAAATTTGCTGGTTGGTCCAATTGGCCCTTGTCATAGCTGCGGAAGGAATCCAAATATAAAATTTCCATAAATAGCAGGCCATGGCAAGGAAACTTTGATTGAAAATAACTCTTAAAATACTTGGCCACAATTTACATTAAGTAAAATCAATTTAAAATAGCATGCTTTCCATGGTTCATAATCCCTTACAATCTAGGAGTCCATTGTGTAAGCTTTGAACAATCCCTTCTACTGTGTGCCCTTCGCATCACCCCAATTTCTATCAGTTACCGATGCTATGGGCAATTTAGAGTGGGCAATTCCCGACCAAGAGCAACTTTTCTGGTGTGAGAGGAAGCCTTGAGAAGTCCCTACAGACAGAATTAGAGATCAACGCGTACTAGAATTGTTGGCGCTGTGCGGAGCAGCACGGTGACATGGCTCTTCTAGGTGTGTCACCATTCCACTAATAATATACCATATATTTTTGATAAATTGGCAATCGATCCATATTAATACCCCCCCATCTGTTATTTGCACTTTACCAACTTATTCATTCATGTGTGTATTTAAGTATATAATTGTAGTCAATGCCTACTATGTTCTGTTGTGCTATGCAAAGAAAGAATTTCATTGTCTTGTCAGGGACACATGACAAACTCTTTTGACTTTGACTTTATCTTGATTGTCCTTTCCATGTAAATTCAAATATGAATTCTTGGCAATGTGAACTGTATTTTTAATGTCAAAATCGGAATCAGAATCAGAATGCCTTTTATTGTGTCTATACACATGTACAGTGAGATTAAAAACTGCTCCTACTCAGTGCAAAAACAAGACAAAAAGGGGGGGGGGAGGGAATAAGGTGCACAGTTTCTGCAGCGCTATATACATATCTATAAAAAGACAATGGATAAATAGAATGGATAATAGGATTCCTATATCCAGTATGAGTTACAGTACAGTACAAATTACAGTAGGTGGATAGATGAAAGTCCGGGGGTTAGGCGGTGAAGTCAATGCATGTGTGAGTTCAGGGAAATGATGGATTTTGGAAAGAAACTGTTCTTGAGTCTATTTGTCCTTGTGCTGATGCACCTATAGCGCCTCCCTGAGGGTAGCAGGTTGAACAGGCCAAATGCAGGATGGGAGCTGTCCTTGATAATGTTCTTCGCCCTGCTGAGGCAGCGGGAGGTGTAAATGTCCATCAGAGAGGGGAGAGGGCAGCCGATGATCTTCTGTGCTGCCCTGACTACCCTCTGAAGCCTCTCCCTGTCTGCCATGGTGCAGCTGCCGTACCATGCTGTAATGCAGTATGTCAACAGGCTCTCAATGGATGAGCGGTAGAAGGTCAGCAGCAAGTTGGAGTCTAGGTTGTGCTTCCTGAGGACCCTCAGGAAGTGCAGCCGCTGCTGAGCCTTCTTGATGACCGCTGTGATGTTGTCTGTCCAGGAGATGTCAGCGGAGATGAGGACGCCGAGAAACCGGAAGGTGTGGACCCTCTCCACACACTCGCCGTTGATGTATAAGGGGGCTAAGTCGGTGCTGTGCTTCCTGAAGTCGACAATGAGCTCTTTGGTTTTCTTGGTGTTCAGAGCCAGGTTGTTTTCTGAGCACCAGGCTGTCAACTTCAGGACTTCCTCTCTGTAGGCTGCCTCATCTCCCCTTGAGATGAGTCCGACTACTGTAGTGTCGTCAGCAAACTTGACGATTCGGTTATTGTTGTGGGCCAGACAACAGTCGTGGGTGTAGAGACAGTATAGGAGGGGGCTTAGCACACAGCCCTGCGGGGAGCCGGTACTCAACATGCGAGTGGAGGAGAGGTGGGGGCCGAGTCTCACAGTCTGGAGCCGGTTGGTGAGGAAGTCCTTTATCCAGGCACATGTGAGAGTGCGGAGGCCGAGAGTGACCAGTTTGTCGATGAGAATGTCCGGAATGATAGTATTGAAAGCTGAGCTGTAATCCACAAAGAGCATCCGAACGTAGCTCTGCCCCTGCTCCAGGTGGCTCAGCACAGAGTGGAGAGCTACGGTGATGGCGTCTTCTGTGGACCTGTTTGGGCGATAGGCGAACTGGTGGTGGTCGAAGTCTGGAGGGAGATAGTCCTTGATGTGCTGGAGGACCAATCTCTCGAAGCACTTCATGATTACCGGAGTGAGGGCCACGGGACGGTAATCGTTTAGGCTGCTGATGGGAGACTTCTTCGGCACTGGGACGATTGTGGCTGATTTTAGGCAGGATGGGATAACTGCCTGGTCCAGGGAGAGATTGAAGATTCTGGTGAAGATGACGGTGAGCTGGTGGGCACACGCTTTGAGCACCTTACCAGGTACTCCATCTGGGCCGGCAGCCTTCTTGGGGTTCACTGCCAGGAGCACCCGTCTGACATCGTGCTCCCTTACAGTGAATGGAGTAGTGCATGAGCCAGGTAAGGGTGGGAGCAGGGCTGTAGCACATGAGTGCTGCTGTTGTGATGTTTCAAAGCGGGAAAAGAAGCAATTTAGCTTCTCTGCCAGCGGCGCACTCAGGTCTTCTGTAGTTGTGGCACATCCTCTGTAGTTTGTGATGTCTCGTATGCCCCGCCATACCTCCTGTGTGTTATTGCTGGACAGGTGGGCCTCTATGCTCCTCTTATAGTCCACCTTGGCTTTTTTAATGTTAGCAATACTTAGAACATGCTGCACAGATGCATGGTATTGTATGTGCTGGTTTGTCTGTGACAGATGGTATGAGATTGATAGTATAATTACAGGGATGTGAACTTGAATATTTTGAATTCAAGATGTTTAATAGATATCATTTGGGATAAAATAATTTTGAGGACCCAAGCAGTCTTTCCAGGTGCGGCAGAGGTTCACCTGCACCTCCTCCAACCTCATCTATTGCATCCGCTGCTCTACATCGGTGAGACCAAGGGTAGGCTTGGCGATCGCTTCGCCCAACGCCTCAGCTCGGTTTGCAATAACCAACCTGATCTCAGCACTTCAACTCCCCTTCCAATTTCCGAATCCTACCTTTCTGTCCTGGGCCTCCTCCATGGCTAGAGTGAGGCCCACTGTAAATTGGGGGAGCAGCACCTCGTATTTCATTTGGGTAGTTTACACCCCAGCGGTATGAACATTGACGCCTCCAATTTTAGGTAGTCCCTGCTTTCTCCTCCCCTGCCCAGCTCTCCCTCAGCCCGCTGTCTCCGCCTCTTCCTGCCCCCGCCCCCCCCCAATCCCTCACATCAGTCTGAAGAAGGATCTCGACCGGAAACATCACTCATTTGTCTACCCAACCACACAAGTTCTGTTATCCCACTTTCCTCACCCACTCTCTACACAATAGGGACAATTTTACAGAGACAAGTTAACCTAGAAAACCAATGCGTCTTTGGGATGTGGGAGGAAACCCACACGCTTGCAGGGAGAATGTGCAAATTCAACAGACAGTGCCCGAGGACAGGATCAAACACAGATCTCTGGCGTGTGACGCAGCAAGTCTACCAGCTGTGCCACTATATTTTGTTTTCCAACACAAAAAAATTGTACGTTGATAACTTTGGTTACTTAAACAAAAAGAATCACTCCATTTTCAGTCTTAAATCTCTAAGTGACGCTATGTCCCCCTTTACAGCTACTGTATGTTTTAATTCAGTTCAAGACTATGGGGCAGTACATTGGCCATAAAGTTGCTGCCTCAACGTGCCAGAGACCTGGAATTAATCCGAATGTGGGTGCTGTCTGTATGGTTTTCTCCTTTTCTCTTTGATCGCATGTTTTTTCTCCGGGTGCTCTTGTTTCCTTCCACATTCCAAAGGTGTGCAGGAACCTTTTTCAGACCCAACCCAAAACGTAATATTTGTCTTTTGTCCAGAGGTTCTGCCTGACCGCTTGTGTTACTCCAGCTTTTTGTGTCTATCTTCAGTTTAAACCAGCATCTGCAGTTCCTTCCTACACACACGATACTATACGATAGAACTTTATTGATCCCAGGAAAGAGATTGTGTGTATATATCACTCTCACACACGCACACACATATTCATATATAAATATACACTGTTTTCTCATTTATAGCATTGTTTACAGAGTAGTATGTTTACATTTTCTGTTCTGCTGCGTGAGGATTTCATTGTTCTAACTGGGACATGAGAGAATAGAACACTTCACTCTTGACTTATGTTGCTAATGTGTGGTCTCGTTGGGCCGAAGGGCTTGTTTCCACACTGTATCTCTAAAGTAAACTAAAGAGACTAAAACCAGAGGAAATCTAAAGAAGGGTCTCTACCCGAAACGGCACCCAATTTATTCTATTCGGAGATGCTGGCTGCTCCATAGAGTTCCCCGCACAATTAAAGCATGGAATAGAGTCACCCTACCATAGTTACCCAACCAGGGTACCTGGGCAACCGCTAATTTTCAGCCCTGTTCAGACATGAATGTTCTGCACTCTTGGAGAAATTAATAATTGTGATAGTTTTGTTATGGAAGCCTCCTTCCATCTGCATCAATTGAACTGTCCAGATCTGATTCGTCACTTCGGTCAGAATGTAGAGATTGAATCTTGGGCTAAGTTAAAACAACAACCTTTTTGGCAGCAACAAACTGAGGCTGTTCATAATTTTTTTTCTTGAATAGCATGGCACCTCTGTTTTGGTGGACTAGAAGACTGTTGGTCTAGATTACTTGAAATACTTTAGATGTATACATATTCAACTGAAAGTGCCTTTTAAGCATATCATTGTGTTACATGGAAGAAACGTGAGTTCTAATTGAATTATATCCTTTGGGCATGGAGCCTGGAAGTGTTGTCTTACTGCTGGTGGGCAAGTTCCTCTCAATAATTGATACATCAGACAATGAACCTCATGAGCTCCGAGCTGGGCACAGCACGTGTGGCTAAGCCTGCAGCTGTTGCTGTCTTCAGGAGAGACTTGTTTCTAGGGTGACAACCAATCATTCTGCCGCAGCATTCTCCATGATACTTGCAGCTGGTGGATTTTGTTACACGATGAAGTTATAACCATTTCAAGTAAGGCTTTTATTTGGTTGAATCAACTGGAAACTTTTATGTTGGCTTGATTCAGTTATTTTGGCATGTTGACATCAATTTTATTATGTTTCTGTCTCTTGTATTATCGCACTATCGGATTTTTCTCCTTTGAAGAATACTGACTTGTGTTGCTTGATGCTATGATCAACTGTTGCAGGTATTTGTGTTCATTTTTTTGTATTAATCTGTACATGTGCCAAATGTTTTAAGTGTGTGTCTTTTGACCACTTTGATATGGGAACAAATTACAAGGTACACATATTCTGTATGTGTATTGCAGAATACTGAAGTGAATTTGTGTAACTTCAGAAGGAAGTTGATCTTAGCATGTTTGGTTATTTACGTATACAAGTGATGTGTATGTTCTTTAGAACCAATTAAAGCTGACACAGAATTTAGATGTGCTGGATACCTAGAATAATCCAGTTAAATTATAATATCGTGTGGCATGAAGCAGGTTGCTGAGTTGGTGCCATTGGATGTCATGTACATGTGTATTCTACATTAGTGTGAGAATGTTTTGAATTGCTATTGGTTTGGATGAACCAAATTAAGATCCTGCCTATTCATGTATGGGAGACCCATTCTCCTTTGGAGAATTTTATTGTGTCCATTATATGAAGAGCTGAAATGTGCATTTCAAATTTAAACCCTGAGGGAATCACTTGAAACTGAAATTTGATTAAACTGAATACATCTTTACCAATATTTTGTAACAATTTGAACACTGTCTTTGTCAGAATGGTGCTATGATTTGCAAAGTGTTGTATTTGGATTCATTTAATCTATTGATTTAATTGCTTGTATGTTGGAAGTTATATTTTTGGCTAATATATAATTTTGTTAGGGGGTACACAAGGCTGGAGAAACTCAGCGGGTGCAGCAACATCTAAGGAGCAAAGGAGATGGGCGACGTTTTGGGTGGAGGCCCTTCTTCAGCAACTTTGTTAGGATGTGCACATCTTTTGATGAGAACATGTCATGAATAATTGGGGGGAGAACATGTCATGAATAATTGTAATAATATAGATGAGTGCTTGTCTTTGTCTTATTATTTTGATAATCTTCCAAATGCTTGGGTCACTTTTGATTTTTGTTATCTTGTCCCAGGGTCTGAAGTAAAATCCATAGTCTTTCCCATCTGCTGCTACCCCAATTAGTTCATTTAAATGCACAATCTAAATGAAGCCCTTGTCAGATGCAACCAATAAGAAGGTGGAAGATCCAAAATGGATGTATATATGGCCTTAATACCTGAAAATGTGTTTGCAATTTTGCTTGGCCTTAAACTCCTGCCCAAATAGGCAAATATGATTTAGCACAGCAGTGGTTTGAGAGGGATCTCAACAAAATCAATTGAATTACCTTCATTAAATATATGCCTTCATTGAACAGATACATTAGAACAGTGAAAATCTTAAGATTAGGATTTGCTTATTATGACTGGTGATGCTTGGGTTGTGATTGCATTTATTCCCATGCATTTATGCTTTATAACCCTCTTGTAAAGTAAATTAAATCTAACTAACCATTATTCATTGAGTCATTTTTGGATTAAAATTGTGTAGTTAGCAATAAAAAAAATGAACAGGGAACTGTAGTTGCTTGCATTTAAAAAGGAAGATCAGAAGCAGATAATTGGTATTTGGATGAAAGTATTTCCCCTGACAGCATCACCAATCACCATTGACTTAATTACGTGATGGTACCTTTTTTTGAACTGATGACAGTGTATCGTTGAGTAGTGTCTGTGAATCAAGATTTGTGAGCAGCAAGATTAGAGCCTTTCTAGTTTAAGATTACATGATGGCACGTCGGGTGGTGATGAGTTAACAAAAAAATAGATAGGAAAATACATGTCCTCAACAATGCCTGTCACACTATCAATGAATTTAGATTGTACAGGTTATCCAGGAAGTTGATGCTTCAAGTGATGAGTGACATTTGGGAAAATTAGCTTGCATCAGATCATTAAGTCATGTAACGATTTAATCAAAATCATTCCTACTGAGATTCCATGTTGAATTTCCCCACATCCTAAATTTAGTTTAGTTTAGAGATACAGCACAGAAACAGGCCCTTTGGGTCATCGAGTCTGCGTCGACCAGCAATCCCTGCATACTTACACTGCCTTGCACACACTGGTGACAATTTTTACATTTACACTAAGGCCAATTAACCTACAATTTGATACGTCTTGAATGTGGGAGGAAACCGAAGATCATGGCGAACACCCATGAGATCACAGAGAAAATGTACAAATGGTACAGGCAGCAGCCGTAGTCAGGATCGAACCTGGGTCCCTCGCACTGTAAGGCAGCAACTCTACCGCTGTGCCACCCCAAATCTCTTGCAGATGGTTGCCAAAAACGTGAACTTTCCTCCCCATTCTCATGCTGACCTTTTCTGTCCTGGACCTCCCCCATTGTCAGTGAGGCCATACGCAAATTGGAGGAACAGTGCAGACCATCCCCACGAGCTGCAAGTTACGTGGCCCAGCCGTATCCATTTGGAATGGCAGTCTACCTGCACTTTTATAACGACCTGTCAACTTGCCATAGGTATTGGAACAACAATTTGCCATCGTTAAATGTGTGATGACTTGATGAGGCCACCAAAGATACAGAGCAGCCTTCTATGATCTTTGGAGGCCACTGTCTTGGATCTGTAGCATCTGTGAACAAGTTGAGTAATCCATGTATTTAAAATAAATGGCAGCCCATAAAGCAGATGACACACTTGTATATATTTAAGCACGTACTGATTGAAAGATGAATTTGCAGCAATGGAAAAAAAATGTACTATTAACAATATTGAATATTTAACTTTTGAAAGCTATAGATGTGTTTTGGTGATGGTTCAGGAATGTGTTAAGTTTGCTTACAAGAGTCCCATATTAATTTGCTCTTTGCCAGCTTCAGGCATGTATTGCACATGAGGAGTTTACAGGAAAAATAAATTTGAACAACATTATCTTGGAAGTGGGAAGTTGCTGTTTGATTTGTTCTTTCATAATTGAGCGCTTACTCCTAAAGCACATCTGGAATTATTATTTAACCATACAATACTGAATTAAGGACTAGGGAAATGATTCTTCAATCCAAGTGTTTGGCCTTGTCTGTTGCTTTAATTTAAAAATGCATTGCAGTCTCAGCTGACCTACTGTGTAAGGTAGCTTGATTCGTCTAAAATGAAAGCTTCTAAAGAATTAAGTCTTGAGGATTACATGGGAGTTCAGAAGTTCCCATTTGATTAAAAACAAATATTTGAATTGTATAACTTTTGGATGCATAATTAATCCATTGTTATTGAAATTGGTTTCAATGAAACCAATTTGGGAAAACTAAATACAACTATTTGGTCTCCGTTTTAAATTAAATACTATGCAATGTGACTCAAAGGAATGGGTTCCCCATCTCTGTTTTTTGCTTAGTTTAGTGTGGCTTAGCACTCATACAAAAAAAAGCAGGTACAAATGTTTATTTTGCAGTATTAAGTGCACATCCAATTTTTTTATGAAAACTCCAGAACAAGTGAACATTCAACGAGACATTGAGACAAAAATTCAATGGTAATGATAACCAATTACATAATGGCTTCGTTAATCAGGGCATGACTCAGTTAAATTATTTTCAATTGACATTTATGAGCCTCAAAAGAGTGGACAGTTTTAATTTGCTTTGTTGTGAAAGTTATTTCCATCAGTCTTTGACTAATTACAAAAAAAATGTTTCTATATGCTGGTTACTTAAAGGTACGAAATCTTGGAGGGAGAAAAGGAGAGACTGAAAACAATAACAAAATAGTTGATTGGATAAAAGTTTGGCCTGCAACCCAGCTTCTTAAAAAGAGCCTCTTCGTATCAAAATTTCCATTGATTCTGGGGAAGTCCAACAGATTAGAAAGCTGCAAAACTCAGGAAAGTTATGAGGAGCACATTAAGGCTTTGGTAAAGAATGCAGTTGAGCCTGTGGGCTAACATTTATCAGATAATCCATAATGGGGCAAATGTGCGGTTGTCAGAATAAAAAAGCTGTTTGATTAAATGGACAAATTAGGGGGTTGCTGTATGACAAGATCTGCATACTTACAACAATAACACACAGGTTTAATTATTAATTTGAATGGCATATGGGATGTCTTTGAAGGATGGAGCGCAAGTCAGTGCAGGGTGTTGCAAGCAAAATATTGAGGACTGTACCACTTTGAGATTTCCCTGTGTAAGAAGGATATGTGGTCAGAGGCTTTAAAAAAAAAAAAAAAAAAAAAAAAGCAGCCTGGTTGTTGATAAAAGGTGAAGCTTGTAGTCATTGGATAAATGCTCCACTTGCTTACAAACCCAATCACCCTGATAAAGCAAACATTTAATTCTGCCTTAAATGAGCTAGCATTGAAATTTAGTAAAATGAGAGTTCTTTGAAGCAAAGATCTTTAGGGGGCTTGGTACGATGGATGCTGGCAGAATGGTTGTCCCATGGAAAATCTAGAACTGGATGGTGTATTTGCTGAAAAGGGGGCTGGGGCTGCTCAATGAAGATTGATTTCCTTGGAAATCAATAAAAGTGATTTTTAAAAGTTGTTTTGCTTCAATGATAAAATAGACATGGGTTTCTATTAATTTATGGGCAGATGTTACATTTAACATCTGGCAGACCTCACCATTCGGCTATTTGAATAGTTTGACAATTAAAGGGACCTGCTTTTTGTTTTATTCATTAATTAATTAATGACAGTACTCTGTGTAAGCTGGAATGTTTTTAAAGTTGGTGCAATAGAGTGATAAAGAAACTCAATAGTTTGTTTTGGTAGAGTGCTCAAACTTGCATATGGAGGTGTGAGCAGTTGAGTATCAAGTAACATTGTCTGACATTCGAGTAGCATCACTGGAAATCAACCACCAATCATTGATATTCAATCCTAATACCGTTACCCTAAATCAACTTGATCTTGTGGTCCCTTACACAAACTCAACTAGTCAATAACGTCATGGCTGATTTTAATTTTGACCCAAGGTCCTCTTGCTCTCTGATGGGACAAAAATGCATTGGCGTCTTAAACATACCAACCTAAAAGATATATAATGAAATAAGAAAATAGCCCCCACTGCTCTCTTGGTACAAAAATGCCACTGTGGAACTGTGTGCCTTCTAAAATAAGGCTAAAATCAGATTTTGTAGAAAGGCTATTCTTACCTATGATCTGTATTACCACAGAGAATGAGTGCCTAGTTTTGTTTTCTCATAAATTACAAATCGTTCCTTGGAAATCTATTCTCATAAATTAATTGAGTCTGAATCGTGGAACTTCAAACAGCACCTTGAGTGGCAAAAGCACTGCAATGCTTTCAGATGATGGCTCGCACAAACATCTTGAACAATTGGAAACTGCAATAAATATTGTTCTTGCAAGCAATGCCCAACTGTATAATGGTGATTATAATTTTAATAGTTACAGAGAATGGTGGGTTATTCAAGAGAGTTTGTCATGTGTCCCAGATAGGACAATGAAGTTCTTGCTTTGCTTCAGCACAACAGGCTATGGTAGGCATGAATACAGAACAGATCAGTGTGTCCAAATACCATTATATAAATATGTGCACATATGAATAAATAAACAGATAAAGTGCAAATAAACATATAATGGGTTATTAATGTTCAGAGTTTTGTTTAAGTTTAGTTTAATAGCCTGATGGCTGTGGGGAAGAAGCTACCTGTGTATCTCTGTTGCGGTCCTCGGGCTCTTGTACCTTCTACCTGAAGGTAGCGGGGAGTTGAGTGTGTGGCCAGGATGGTGTGGGTCCTTGATGCTGCCAGCCTTTTTGAGGCAGCGACTGCGATAGATCCCCTCGATGGTAGGGAGGTCAGAGCCGATGATGGACTGGGCAGTGTTTACTACTTGGAGTCCTCCTAGATATACCGACTCTTCTCAGGAAGTAGAGGCGCTGATGCGATCCTGTTTCATCCCCCATGGCATGATGTAATAAGTGATGTTCCATAGTGACTGAATAATTCATAATTTTCATAAATTACTTAGCTAGAGGTTTAGTTGGTAGATTTGCTGATTTCACAACCAACTTTGCTACCTACGAGTCACGGCTGTGTGGATTGCTAAATAAGTGGACCAAGTTCTGGCAAATGCACTATGATGTGGAAAAATGTGAAATAACTATTATAGCATAATGTCTAATTGCTATGGGATTGCAGAGCTTCGAGGGACACTTGATAGAATCATAGAAAATTCTGAAGGGCCCCTACAGAGATACACAGGTAGGTTAGGTTAAAACCAGTCGCAAAGTTGGTATAACTTGGTTCAATCCTGATCTTGGGTGCTATCTGTGGAGAGTGCACGCTCTCCCAGTCACTGCGAGGCTTCCCTGGGTACTCCGGTTTCCTCCCAGACCCCAAAGATATGTGGGTTTGGAGGTTAAGTGGCCTCACTCTATAAAGGTATGTGAGGAATGGATGTGAGAGTGGGATAACATAGAACTAGTATGATTGGGTGTACACAAAATGCTGGAGAAACTCAGCGGGTGCAACAGCAACGGTTAAGAGAATTGAGAGAATTTGATGTTCATGCCTACGCTGTCACCTCCCCTTCCTACCTCTCCCTCGGGCTCCTCCTTTTTCCTTTCTTCCCCCCGCCTCCCCCCACCCGTCATCAGTCCGAAGAAGGGTTTCAGCCCGAAACGTTGCCTATCTCCTTCACTCCATAGATGCTGCTGCACCCGCTGAGTTTCTCCAGCATTTTGTGCACCCTCTATTTTCCAGCATCTGCAGTTCCTTCTTTAACAATAGTATGATTGGGTGATTGATGGTGGGTCTGGACTCTGTCAGCTGAAAGCATTGTTTTCATGCTTTATCTTATCTAATAATATGTGTACCGTTGGGGGGGGGGGGGATGTATTTAAAAGGGATTGAAGGACAAGTTTTTCTGCACAGTCGGTTTTATGTAAATAGATTTTGATGAATATTGGCAAGGTTGTCCAAGTTGGGCCAAAGGGCCTGTTTTCATTTGGAATAATTCCATAAATTATTTGAATACCTGAATAGGTAACTGGCTTGGGTAGATCTGAACTCTGACTTCAGGTTGCAACCTTTAGCTGTTATTTATTTATTTTTTTAATTCTTAAATTAGAAGTAAATACATAATTAAAAACATTTTGTTTGTAATAGTCATACATTAATATTGTTTATATTATCAATTGTATAATTGTACTTCTATATATTTTTATTATTTTTATATGGATAGAAACTAATAGAGGGAGAAAAGAAACCAAAAAATTAAAAGAGAATGGAATAATCAGCTAATTATACATTGGAGATATGTTCGTGAATTATAAAATGTAATTCTTCATCTAATCCTTGATTCGTGTTTCAGTCAGGTTCTCGTGCCGAACCAGTTTGCCCCTTCAAATAGTCAGTGAATGGGGACCATATTCTAGTAAATAGTTCTTGTTTGTCCATTAAGACAAATCTTAATCTTTCCAAATCTAGGGTCTCCGACATTTCCATAATCCACATTTTAATTGTGGGGGTTATAGGGCCTTTCCAAAATTTTAATATTAACTTTTTTCCCAATTATTAAACTATAGTTGATAAAGTTTATCTGGCTTGTTGTAAATACTTGATTTTGTTCTAGTATTCCTAATGTTATTAGTTTAGAATCGGGGTCAAATTGGATGTTGACAACTTCCGAAATTATATTAATTTCCGTCCAAAGATTATTGATGTTTATACAACTTACCAATGTGTGCGTTAGGTTAGCCTCTGAGTGCTGACATTTTTCACAAATAGGAGATATGCATGGGAAAATGCTATTTAACTTTGTTTTTGAATAGTGCAATCTATGTAATACTTTAAATTGTATTAAAGAATGTCTAGCATTTAATGAACAGTGATGTATATGTTGTAAGCTTTCGTCCCAAATATCTTGCCTTATTGGTTGGCCTAGTTCATTTTCCCACGATTGCCTATATATTTCCGTCATGGGAAATTATAATTTCTAATAGGATATTATAAATATAAGATATCAATTTTTCTGTGTTAGGGTGTTTGTCAAACATTCATCAAGAATTTTTGTCTTTCTATTTCTATAGTCCTGTGTATTTGATTTAACTTAGTCTCTAAGTTGTAGGTACCTAAAGTAGTCATTTGAGTGAAGTCCATAAATTTGTTGTAGCTCCTGAAATGAGAGGAATGTACCTTTCCTGTAAAGATGACCCATCTTTGTAATTCTGTAATTTTTCCATTGTAAAAAAACCTTTATCCATCGTTGAGGGTTTAAATGTAGGGTTGTTTACAATGGGAAGTAGTGGTAAATTATCCAATTTTAGTGTCTTTTTTTAATTGTTTCCAAATGCATATTCCACTATATTATGGAGTTTTCACTATAGGTTTTTTTGCTTAATTTAGTAATAGCAAATAAGATGGACCCAATTGCAAAAGCTAAACGGTCTTCCTTTTGCATTTTAAAACCAATTTGGTTGTTGGTCCAGTTCTTCCAACCAAAAATTCATATTGTTACTTTTAACTGCCCAAAAACAGAGCATAAAATTCGTTAGGGCTAAACCTCTATTTATTTTTGATTTAAATAAGTGTTTTTTATTTATTCTGTGGTTCTTATAATCCCAGATAAATTTAGTGACTATAGAGTCAACCTTTTTAAAAAAACGTTTTTGGGAGATATATCGGGATTCATTGAAAGAGGTACAATAATTGCGGGAGAAATTTTTTTATTGCATTAAAACCTTTAGCCGTTATTGTCTGCGATAGCAATTTTATGGATCGGAGTCGCCTGCTAATTTGCATGTTTGTATTTCATTGTTCATGCTGAGAGAGGACAAGAAATCTAGATGAGGGGAAAGCAGCACATGCATGTTACACATTGCAAGTAAGGGAATCATTCTCAGCAAGAGGAAATGTTTTAAGATAATAGACAATAGATGCAGCAGTAGGCCATTTGGCCCTTCGATGTGATCATGGCTGATCATCCCCAATCAGTAACCCGTTCCTGCCTTCTCCCTATATCCCCTGACTCCACTATCTTTAAGAGCCCTATCTAGCTCTCAAAAGTATCCAGAGAACCGGCCTCCACTGCCCAGGCAGAGAATTCCACAGACTCTCAACTCTCTGTGAGAAAAAGTTCTTTCCTCCTCTCCATTCTAAATGGCTTGCCCCTTATTCTTAAACTGTGGCCCCTGGTTCTGGACTCCCAACGTCGGTAACATGTTTCCTGCCGCTAGCGTGTCCAAACCCTTAACAATCTTATATGTTTGAATAAGATCCCCTCTCATCCTTCTAAACTCCAGAGTGTACAAGCCCAGCTGCTCCATTCATCATGGGAGATATTAATTTATCTTCCTGATTTCCTGCTCTAACACTTAAATATGCTGCATATATGATATGCTAATATTTTGATTTTGTTCCATATTTTAATGCACAAGATGATCCCTCGTATTGCCACCTAACTATTCAAGCATTTTTTTGAGTATTTCCCTAGAGGGACTAAGTGTTCAATTTTCCAAATTGATACTAGAACAAGGTGCGTGGCGTAAAGTTGTCTCAATGGTAGTAATCATTCACAATGCTTTAGCAAGAATGCAAAGAGCAGCCCTGTCTTTATGGAATACGCATATCATTTGTTAGTTTATTACTCATTGCTATTTTCCAGATTAATGTCTGAATTGTTCACATTGAACGTTATATATAATGTGGATAACAATGAAGTATTATTAAATATTTAAATCTTGGCAATTGTTTAATTTCCTGATTTTATTTTGCAGAGAGGATCTGACGAGCTGCTTTCTGCTAGTGTTGTTAACGGCCCCTCTACCATGAGCAATTCTACGTCGGCTACAGGTATTTGCAGTTCCTCTTAAGTCTTATTGTTACAATATTTTTAAGTGTTAAATACAAAATGATACTTGATGCCAAGGAAATGCTAAAATTCATGTCATTGGAACAAGCATTTGGGTGAGATGAAGTGTTAGAAATTAAAATTTAAGAATGTGCTGTCCCGGAGGTATGGTAAATGAACACTGCGTTGAAACTTTGTTTATTCACTGAGTACTGTGATTCCCTTTTTAAACATTTGATGATCCTGGTTTGTTTTGGACTGTACTTGATTTTTAAGTGTTTGGTATGGTTTCTCTGAAATGTATGCTGTCTTATTGTTTCTTTCCTAAAACATTAAACTCAAACTGCATATAACTGCTATATATTTAAATTATTCATCACCTGTATTACACAATCACCCCATACTATTAAAATGGTGGCTTGGGTTGAGAAACACTTGATATTATTGTTAGGCTTCAAACAACATGGTGCCTGCAGATTTTTGTCCTGGGGAACTTCTGCAATTCAGTGGATTCTCTTCAAACTGGAACCATGCTCAATAAGGCACACCAACCTTAAAACCTGAGGCGATATCAGCGTCCAAATCTGAGATATGATGTGAGTATTTAGAGAGTGGGTATCAATGTTGAAATGTTAATTAAGAACAGCTAACTTTGAGACTTGAATGTAGGTGGGAAGAGAAGTTAGGGGGTACAAAACATAGCAAAGATCTACATATTTGTTCCAAGCATGATCTGAGGCAATGAACTAACTGGCATAGTCACAGTGGATGAGGGCAAGGCATTACACTTTTATTGCCAATTATTTATCACTTACTGTGTTGTCAATGTTGGTGTTGTTTTAGTAATAAGGTACCCAAGGCAGTTTGTGCTCAAGTCCACTGATGGGTAAGCACTTTAATGTGCCTCAAGCACAGAGACCCAGGTTTGATCCTGATCTTGGATGCTGTCTGTGGAATTTGCACGTTTCCTTTTGACCACGTGGGTTTCTTCTAGGTGCTCCAGTTTCCTCCACATCCCAAAGACGTATGGGTTTGGAGGTTAATTGACTGTTGTGTGTAGTGAGGAAAGTGGGATAATATTGAACTAGGATGATTCGGTGATTGATGGTCGGCAGGGACTCAGTGGATCGAAGAGCCTTTTTCCATGCTCTACCTTTCAATGAAACATGGCATCTTCAGAAAAGGTTTTGTAATGCAATGAAGGTGCCAGGAGATGTTTCAAAATTAATACCACTCTTGTACACAACAATTCAAATACTATGTGGCAAAAGGGTTGGTATTTGTTTTTGTTTTTTGTTCCAGTTGTAAAAATATAACATTGTTAGTGGGGTGTGAGAAACCTACTCCCTGCCAGCATAATTATATCCACGTCATCCATCAATCGGCCATTAAATCAGCCAATTAAATTCTAAGTAAGATGCCGATGAGGTAGAAACTGAAAATAGAAAATGTTTGAATGTAACACAAGTTATCTGCATTGATTTGTAGAAGAGTATAAAGTATAATCCTAGTTTTAGAAATGTTTTATGAAAACAGTGAAAAGAACATAGTCTTTGTTACTGCAAACATTGTTGCAACATAAGCTATAGAGATGTTTAAAGAAAATCATGGCAATCACTTGAAAGCAGGAAATTGTGTAATTTGTCATCTATGGCTGGGTGTGGAACTTGTTAGCAATTTGCCATTGGTTCTCTTCTCGCTGAGTGTTGCCACAAGTCTCTTCCGGGGATCTCATTTGGCAGCCTCACCTGTTCTTAAATGTCATTGGTGATGAGGTCTAAAATCCCAGTGTTGATTTCCACATTAATAATGAAGGCTAAGTGCATTTTATCTCGTGTCTCAAAATTACAAGTCATCTTGACAGTTAACCACTTTGGATGAGAAAAAACATTCTTGCAACTAAACACCTTTGGGCGTCACATCTCTGATCCCTATCACTACTTCCACTCTCGTGCGTGTCAGTTAATTAAAGTTACAAACAGTCTTGCATGTTATTATTTGACTTCTGGTGGGTTCCCTTAGTAGACTTGCTTCTATGTAATCCTGGCTGTCTTCCTATGTTGTACCATCCAAATATTTAAGGTAACACTGAATTCAGTAATAATCCTGATCATCTATCAAGCTATTCTTTGTGACCTGTATTGGTGCCCATATAAGAGACAAAGCCTTTTTTTAAACTGCTGATTAAGTTCACCCACCCCAAGTTGAACTTGCTCTAGTCTGCAATTCTGTATTTTGGATGTTCTTGTTTTTACTCCAAAATTAGCTGTGGTTACAAAAGTCATCTTTATTTCTTCATAATGTTCTATTCACTTTACCACATTTCAAGTGTAATCATGTGTATTATTAAAGCATTTGACTGGTGTATTCTATAATGTAAGCCATGACGTCTGAACTCTTTCCTTTCTCCCCCTTCCTTTCACCTTGCCCTTCCAGAGTTATCTTGCATATGATGTTGCCTTAAAAACAATCCTTGATCAAGCTTAGCCCTATAAACCTTGTGTAACTTTGTCTGTTATGGTCATCTCTCATGTTAATATTGCCAAAAACACCTCAGGAACTTGGAATGCTGGCTGTTCATCTGGGCATTTGTTCTGCGTTAGATTGTAGATGGTTTCTGATCATTCTTACATAAAAAATTATGATTTCTGTCTTACTTGAACAGGAATTTGCCATAATTTAGTAGTTTTTAGAATTTCAGTTTACTTTATTCATGTAGAAATGAGAACAGCAGACCAAGTGGGACCCGTTGGGTCCCTGTCACATGGGAGGCCTGGTCCCCCAACGCAATCCGTTCCCCCTATGCAATATTGCACCACTCGCCCATAGCCTCCAACTGTGCGGGGCAGCATCACAGGGGAGGGCTGGTCCCCGAATGCAATACTCCACCACTCGCCCATCGCTCCCAATACTCATCATACCCTAGGGGGGGGGGGGGGGGCGGGCAGAGACTTATTTGATTATGCACGCCAGGTTGATTCGTGGAAACACGTGAAGGTTGCAATCTCCCACCCCTGTCCCATTGCGATGTCATATGTAAATGAGATCCATTGTGATTGAGCGTCTGTGAGATGGCACTGACATCATCAATGGAAAGTGCTGCAAGAGTCTCCCACTGAAAAGAAAACCAACACAACCTTGCACACACACAGAAATTTAGAATGTTGAGAACAAAGGGAAGTGTTTTAGTGTAATATAGATAGGTAGATATAAGCTACATGATTGTATTAGAACTGTCAAAGTTAATGGAAGTATGCACAAAAATGAACTTTGATACTGGTGATACTTAGTGGGTTGTAGAGCAAGAGCAAGTACGATTTGTGTAATGGGAGAACTTGGTTTGAAAGCAAGGATGACAATTTTGGAGGCAATGTTTCTTCTATACATTGCCTTTTATTTGTAACTAGACCACTGGAACCCGTTGGGTCCCTGTCACACAGGAGGCCTGGTCCCACAACGCAATATTCCACCACTCACTGGTTCCCCTATATTCCACCACTCACCCATAGCCCCCAACTGTGCAGGGGCATTTCCCCAGCACTGCCAACCCCTTTTGCTTCTAGGACTTAAAAAAAAAAAATGTAAATGCCCCCTCCCTATTCTGTTGAGCATAAAACATGCTGGATGGACTGAGTGTTGCTCGATTACAAGTTTGTTGCAAGTTGGGCCAACAAGGATTTGGATTCCCCCCCCCCCCCCCCCCCCCCCCCGGACCCTCCTGTTCAGGTAAAAACTTGGTGGAAGGACTGCGTGTTCATCAATTGCAACTTTATTGCAAGCTGGGCAAGCAAAGATTTAGTTGTTAAATTCATCTTAAACTTGATTTTTTTTTTAAACAAAAATTATGAATAACTTGTGAAATATAACATCAATGTGAACGAACGTTTATAGGAACGACCGTGGGACAAAGGTGTATAAGGTAGTGCACAAATTTTAGCGCTATCCTGCACTGTTTTGGACTAGTTCCTTGAGCTTACTCAATCACACGCACGCACACAAACAAGATTAGATTTTTAGTGATATATAATAATATAATATACTAGACCACCTGGTCTCTCCCCCCCCCCCCCCCCCACCAAAACAAAACCCTTTCCCCATGGTAATATTGTATACCACTCACCCGTATCCCCAACGCAACCTATTTCCCAAGTAAGATTCCACCACTCACCCATTGGGTCCCTGTCACACGGAAGCCTGGTCCCCCATCGCAATCCGTTCCCCCAACGCAACAATCAACCACTCACCCATAACCCACACGGGAGGGCTGGTCCCCCAACGTAACCAGTTCTCCAACGTAAGATTCCACTGTCTCCCCCCCATGCAATATTCCACCACTCGCCCATAGCCCCCAACTGTGCATCTAGGCTAATTTCTAATGCAATATTCGACCGCTCACCCATAGCCCCTATCCATGGGAGGTCTGGTTCCCCAATGCAACCCATTCCCCAAAGTAAGATTCCACCACTAACCCGTTCCCCCAATACAACCTGTTCCCCCAATGTAATATTCCACCACTTGCCCTTAGCCCCCAACTGTGCAGGTTGGCTCATTTTTTCACCCTCCTTTTTTAACTTTAAATCTTAGTGCAATTGCATATTTTTGAATGTGATGTAGTTGCCGACAAGGCCATCTTTTGTTGTCCAAATCTAATCATTAAACCTTGCTGTGCTGGGTTAAGCTGGCAGATTCTTTCCCTGAAGGACTCGGTGTTCTGGGATAGCAACAATGTAGCCAGTACGACATTGTGAAATCTTCACTGGTAACTGCCTAACTGCCAGTGCAGATTTGAAGAAACCTTTCTCAAAATGGGGTTTTGTAAACTTTTAAATTTCACTTTAAAACTTTTAAATCTCCCTCACTACGTCCCTCTCCTTACTACAATGTCAGAAAACTCTCATAGCTTGTTGATTGGCAGGTGAGATCCCATAGTGATGTCATTGTGGGCTGGCGGAATGTTCACGGCAGCATATGTAAATGAGATCCCATTGTGATTAGAGGACTGTGAGATGCCATTGTTACATCATCACTGGAAGCTGCCAGAAACTTCTCCCTCAGTCATTCTCAAATTTGGCTTTTTTAAACCTTTAAATATCAATAATGTGAATTTTAACATCAAATCTGAAGGAAACGATTAGATCGATGACTGGTCGTTTTAAATTCAAAGTCTGTTGATGTTTTTAAACTTCTTACTTTTTAATCAGTAATGTCGAGAAATAAAGTATAAAATGTTCAGTGAAGGCCTCGAGGGGGGAAATGTCAATCAGAATATGTAAAAATGTAATCGTTACCGTATAGTCTTTACGAAGATGTAAAGACAACCACATATACACACGTGCAAGATCAGACTTTTGCTAATAGATAGATAGTTGTACAGATAGTAAGAAGTTTGAGCTTGTTGCTACCTTCCTGTTTATTGGCATAACTATCATTACACTAAGGAAAATGCACAATTGACTAATGGTATGTTTCCCACTTATCTCAAGCTAATGGAAACAACACAAAGAAATTTAAAGGAGACGGATCTCCCAACCCTCCCTCTCGTGTTCTTCATATTCGGAAGATTCCATATGAGATTTCAGAAGCAGAAGTTCTTTCGTTAGGTATACCATTTGGCAAAGTCACTAATCTATTGATGTTGAAAGGCAAAAATCAGGTATGTGCAAAAGTAAGGTTTGCAATGAATTTTAAATTTAATTTAAACTTCTGTCTTTTGCAATGAACATTATTTTTATGTTGTTTTAACAATATATATATTGTCACGACATTCCATAACTGTGTCTTGGGCATTTTAAAACAGCCCTGTTAATAATTTTACCTGTAAAATTAATTACGATTTTCCTTACATTATCTGCCCAATTTAAATTATATCATGTACTGGAATAGCTCATTGTTTAATGGGGCAAAGTCGCTGTGGGAAATATGCAGAATTCATATAATGTAGATAGTTTTTGGATTAGATGTGACAGGAGTGCAATGTTTATATTTGATTTGTACTTTTTATTGTCTTTTAGCAAGTTAACTTTTTCCACTCTTCTCGCTCCCTCTCTGCTGCTGCTGCAGGCTTTCCTTGAAATGGCTTCAGAAGAAGCAGCCGTTACTATGGTGAACTATTACACTACAGTCACTCCACACCTCCGTAATCAGCCCATATATATCCAGTATTCCAACCATCGGGAATTGAAGACGGACAACTTGCCCAACCAAGCTGTAAGTGTTCCTTGGTGTGTGAAAAATCTGCGGAGTAAAATGAGTAAAAGGCTGATGTTGTACTGTTGTAAGGGGAAGGGGAGGTTTTTACTGTTATAAGGAATTTGGGGTATTGACAGGAAAATTCTGACATGACTAATGATTTGGTTCTCAGCATACTTCTCTGATGACCAATTTTGAATTGTCAAACACTTTGAACTCCACTCTAATCTTGAATAACTATACACAGTATCACAGGCACCAATCTTGGGTTTTTAAATATGAGAACATTCAACCTTGTAGAAATATGTCATCCATTTAAATGGTCAAGGACATCCATTTATACCTCACATTTCCCCATGTCATTATGTTTCTTTCCCCAAATTGTAATAGGGCAGACAATGAGGGAGAACCCAGAACTTTTGGCTGAATATAACATGGTATATTTGCTCAATGAGTAAAAGGAAATGTGTTTAACCCAGGATATGTCAAACATGGACGCAGAGAGTAAGGATGGAACAGAGGGGAAATGTTATTTTGAAAAAAGATGTAGAGCAGGAGGAAACGTTGGCAGTAAGAAAAGGGCCTTGAAAGCAAAATAAGTTGGGTTGTGAGGTGAATATCATGTGGAATTTGGTGAGGTGAATATCATGTGGTGTTTGGTGAGGTGAATATCATGTGGTGTTTTAGTGGAGCTAATGATTATCGCAATGTTTGTAGAATTATAAAGTACCTACTTTTCTGATAAGTACCTGGCCAGCAGCTGTTGTGTTGGCATTAAATAGAAAATGAAAATATTAGATGCAGAGATGAATGGTTGGTGATGTGTGAGGAGGGGCAGAAAATACATTGGTCATTTCCTATAATGTACTGTTGTTCTAAAATTGCATTAAATGAAGGATAAACAAAATTGAGAGATGGTTTCAAGCAATCCCTCCTTTTTGTACTTTACATATTAGCTTAGTGTACACTCATTGTGACAGAGTAATGTTTTATTTGCCCTGCCTAAATCAAGGACTGTACTGGAATTAGTTTATATCTATAGAATAGGCAAACTTCAATAATATTTAAAGCAATTACACTTCATCTTTATTTGACTACTACATTCACATGCGGACACAGAGGATGAAAATTTGAATCTAATCCCATTCATACAATTTTATTAGGTCTCTGCAAGAGATAACTTAACACTAGGCCAAGGTGTGGTCTTCAGAAAAGGGGTCTCCATCCGTCACAGAGATGCTGCGAGTTACTCCAGCATGTTGTGTTGGCCTTCAATGTAAACCAGCATCTGCAGTTCTAACCTACGCTATTTACCCCCCGGGATGGTGAACAACAATAATTGAAATGTTCACCAACACTCGACTTCAAATCTTTTGCATGAATGCGAAGGCTGTGAAACATTGATCAATGTCAAATTTAAGTGAGCTTTTGTCATCTTTACTTTCCAGCACATTTGCAATGTCAGTTACAGATTAAACTATCTGTTGGCAACTGTCCTCAAATGATTGTGTATATCAACAACCTGAAAAGAGGAACTGTTTGTTCACTTAGACATAGAAAATAGGTGCAGGAGTAGGCCATTCGGCCCTTCGAGCCTGCACCGCCATTCAATGTGATCATGGCTGATCATCCAACTCAGTATCCCGTACCTGCCTTCTCTCCATACCCCCTGATCCCTTTAGCCACAAGTGCCACATCTAACGCCCTCTTAAATATAGCCAATGAACTGGCCTCAACTACCTTCTGTGGCAGAGAATTCCAGAGACTCACCACTCTCTGTGTAAAGAATGTTTTCCTCATTTCGGTCCTAAAGGAATTCCCCCTTATCCTTAGACTGTGACCCCTTGTTCTGGACTCCCCCAACATCGGGAACAATCTTCCAGCATCTAGCTTGTCCAACCCCTTAAGAATTTTGTAGGTTTCTATAAGACCCCCCCTCAATCTTCTAAATTCCATCGAGTACAAACCGAGTCTATCCAATCTTTCCTCATATGAAAGTCCTGACATCCCAGGAATCAGTCACTTCCTTTGTATTAAGTGTAAGGTGAATGGCAAGAATTTAGTCAAGATATTTTACCAATACAGTACAAGTTGAATTAAACAAGCGTACAATTTGATTGAGGGAAATTTTATGCAATGTGGTATTTCAAATTATGGCACATTTCAAACAGCAAATACACTCGCATGATCATAAATACAGTGGCTTGCAAACGTTTTCATACCTCTTGAACTTTTCCACATTTTGCCACGTTACAACCACAAACGTAAATGTGTTTTATTGGGATTTTATGTGATAGACCAACACAAAGTGGTGCATAATTGTGAAGTGGAAGGAAAATGATGCATGGTTTTCAATTTTTTTTATAAATAAAAAAAACTGAAAAGTGTGGCGTGCAAAAGTATTCAGCCCCCTTTACTCTGATACCCCTAAATAAAATCCAGTGCAACCAATTGCCTTCAGAAGTTACCTAATTAGTAAATAGAGTCCACTTGTGTGTAATCTAGTCTCAGTATAAATACAGCTGTTCTGTGAAGGCCTCCGAAGTTTGTTAGAGAACGTCAGTGAACAAACGGCATCATGAAGCCCAAGGAACACGCCAGACGGGTCAGGGATAAAGTTGTGGAGATGTTTAAAGCAGGGTTAGGTTATTTAAAAAAATCCCAAGCTTTGAACATCTCACAGAACACTGTTCAATCCTTCATCCGAAAATGGAAAGAGTATGGCACAACTGCAAACCTACCAAGACATGGCCGTCCACCTAAACTGACAGGCCGGGCAAGGAGAGCATTGATCAGATAAGTATCCAAGAGGCCCATGGTAACTCTGGAGGAGCTGCAGAGATCCACAGCTCAGGTGGGAGAATCTGTCTACAGGACAACTATTAGTCGTGCACTCCACAAACCGGCCTTTATGGAAGAGTGGCAAGGAGAAAGCCATTGTTGAAACAAAGCCATAAGAAGTCCAGTTTGCCACAAGCCATGTGGGGGACACAGCAAACATGTGGAGGAAGGTGCTAACACTGCACATCACCCTGAACACACCATCCCCACTGTGAAATATGGTGGTGGCAGCCTCATGCTGTGGGGATGCTTTTCTTCTGCAGGGACAGGGAAGATGGATGGAGCCAAACACAGGGCAATCTTGGAAGAAAACCTGTTAGAGTCTGCAAAAGACTTGAGACTGGGGCAGAGGTTCACCTTTCAGCAGGACAACGACCCTAAACATACAGCCAGAGCTACAATGGAATGGTTTAGATCAAAGCATATTCATGTGTTAGAATGGCCCAGTCAAAGTCCAGACCTAAATCCAATTGAGAATCTCTGGCAAGACTTGAAAATTGCTGTTCACAGACGCTCTCCATCCAATTGACTGAGCTTGAGCTATTTTGCAAAGAAGAATGAGCAAAAATTTCAGTCTCTAGATGTGCAAAGCTGGTAGAGACATACCCCAAAAGACTTGCAGCTGTAATTGCAGCGAAAGGTGGTTCTACAAAGTATTGACTCGGGGGCAGAATACTTTTGCACGCCACACTTTTCCGCTTTTTATTTGTAATAAAATTTGGAAACCATGTATCATTTTCCTTCACAATTATGCATCATTTTGTGTTGGTCCATCACATAAAATCCCAATAAAATACATTTACGTTTGTCACCAAACCCAGATAACTTGGAGTCAGTATTCATCTCTGCAACTGGATCCTTGACTTCCTGTCCAACATACCACAATCATTGAGGAACAAATCATCCTCTCTGATATTCCTCAACACTGGTGCTCTATAAAGATGTGTTATCAGCCCCCTTCTTTACTCTTTATACACCCACAACTCTGTAGCCAACTACAATTCTCACTCTACAAATTTGCGGATGACACCACCGTAGTGGGCTGGATAGCAAATAATGATGAGACGGAGTACAGGAAGGAGATTAAGAACCTCGAGATGGTGATCGACTTCACATACTGAAGACTTCACATTGATGGCGGCGAAGTAGAGATGGACGAAAACTTCTTATGGGGCTGTCCCACTGCGGCGACCTAATCTGCAAGTCTGAACGGGTTTGCTCGGCTCAAACTCGCAGCATGGTCGACATGAGGTCACTGGAACTCTCCTTCATGCTCGAGGAAAGTTCCCGAATACTCATCGCCTCAGCTCGCGGAAAAATGTTCAGCATGTTGAAAAATTTTCCCTGCGTAAAACTAGTCATGCAGTGGGGTGGGGTCGCTATTTAGTTACAGGCGTCGAGGGCACCCTTAGGCAGTCAACTTCGCTGACCGGGCATTTTGATTGGCTCATTGGAGTTATCTGGACCAGGGAAAACCGACCGGTAGGTTAAATGCTCGCTAAACTTTATCATACTTCTTAAAAATGCCTCCCTCTCCTCCCAACACCCCCCCCCCCACTCTCTTCCCATCTCCCCCCCCCCCCCCCGGTCCCGCTCTCTAAAGGACTTACCATACACTGTGGCAGCAGTTTACCTTCCTCTTAATTGTGAATTTCAGACGGCGCTCCCCCTCTTTCCCTGGCCCCTGCCTTTGCGATGTATGTGTGCGCGCGCAGTCGATCGATCCAGCTCGCGGTTTCCAAGCAGACGGTCGATCCAGCTCGAGGTTTTCCAGGCGAGTGCCCTCGAGCTTGAAGGTCCTTAAGGAGTAAATATCACCAGCAACTTGCCCTGGACTGGCCATATCGAAACAATGGCCAAGAAAGCACACCAAAGCCTCTACTTTCTTAGAAGGCTTAGGAATGTCCCCAACAACTCCTACACATGCACTGTAGAAAGTGTTTTATCGGGATGCATGGCGGTGTTGTTTGGCAACAGCTCCATTGAAGACTGCAAGAGTTGGGACGCAGCCCATACTTTCACACAAACCAACCATCCTCCCAGTAACCTTCTAAATTTCATGCTTCCTCGGCAAGGCCACCGACCTAATCATGGACGAGTCTCCCTCTGCTCCATCTCCCATCAGGCAAGAGGCACAGAAGTGTGAAAATGTATACCTCCAAATTCAGGGACAGTTTATTCCTAGCTGTTTTCAGACAACTGAGCCATTGTATTCACAACTAGAGAGCAGTCTTGAGCTACCATTTACCACATTGGAGACCCTCAGGCTATCTTTACAGGACTTTATCTTGTACTAAACGTTATTCCCATTATCCGGGCTCTACGTTGTGGACGGCTCAATTGCAATTATGTATAGTCCTTCTGCTGGTTGGATAGCATGCTACAAAAAGCTTTTTGCTATGCCTTGGTACATGTAACAATAAACAAAACTTTTGAGCAAGGCAATATGGAAATAAATTAATGGCGTCTTTTGATCTGCTGGCAGTTACTCATTTTGTATTCTGTAAACTAATGCCGCTTTTCTGTAGGAGCCTGTTCCAGAAACACAGGTGTGTTTTGTGTCCTTAATTCGGAATATGTTTTTAAAAAACTTTGTTGTAATTCTCACAAAAACTTTGACCTTAATGTTTTATTTTCACAGCGTACCCAAGCTGCTTTGCAAGCATTAAATGCAGTACATACCAGTAATATGTCAATGACAGGCAGCACAATCAGTGAAGGGCCGGTGCTCGCTGGCCAAAGTTCTGTCTTGCGCATTATTGTGGAGAACCTCTTTTATCCTGTTACTCTGGATGTTTTGCATCAGGTAAGAATTGACAGACTTTTCACCTTGTGGGCGATTGGGAAAAGGGGCGATGCAATGAGACCTGGGTGTTATGGTACACCAGTCATTGAAAGTAGATATGCAGGTAGAGCAGGCAGTGAAGAAAGCGAATGGTATGTTAGCATTCAAAGCAAAAGGATTTGAGTATAGGAGCAGGGAGGTTCTACTGCAGTTGTACAGGGTCTTGGTGAGACCACACCTGGAGTATTGCGTACAGTTTTGGTCTCCAAATCTGAGGAAAGACATTCTTGCCATAGAGGGAGTACAGAGAAGGTTCAGCAGGCTGATTCCTGGAATGTCAGGACTTTCATATGAAGAAAGACTGGATTGACTCGGCTTGTACTCACTATAATTTAGAAGATTGAGGGGGGATCTTATAGAAACGTGCAAGGTTGGACAGGCTAGATGCAGGAAGATAGTTCCCGATGTTGGGGAAGTCCAGAACAAGGGGTCACAGTTTAAGAATAAGGTGGAAATCTTCTAGGACCGAGATGAGAAAAACATTTTTCACACAGAGAGTGGTGAGTCTCTGGAATTCTCTGCCACAGAAGGTAGTTGAGGCCAGTTCATTGGCTATATTTAAGAGGGAGTTTGATGTGGTCCTTGTGGCTAGAGGGATCAGGGGGTATGGAGAGAAGGCAGGTACGGGATACTGAGTTGGATGATCAGCCATGATTATATTGAATGGCGGTGAAGGGCCGAATGGCCTACTCCTGCACCTATTTTCTATGTTTCTATGTATGAAAAATCTTCTGCAAGTGATAAAGATTGATTTTATGTACATCATTTCTATTTCAAATCTTCCTTTTCATTTTGTTTTGGGGAAAAATTCTATTGGCAGAAAACTTTCACTTAACTTCATAGTATGTTTAAATAAACATTCTTTAGTTAGCAATGTATATTCTGTAATCCGTGTACAACTTGTAAAAACAACAGTATTGATGCTTGCTTTGTAATTAAGTTTTGTTGATTCTATTTATATCCAAACGCAGTTAACAAAATCAAATTACTATTCTTATTCTGATGCAATTTTTGTTTTACTCCAAACAGATATTTACCAAGTATGGAACTGTGCTAAAAATCATCACTTTCACAAAGAACAATCAATTCCAGGCGCTCCTTCAGTATGCTGATCCTATGCATGCACATCATGCTAAGATGGTTAGTAATGAAATCAATTTGTTTGCTGTTTGGGCATTTGGTCTTCTGAATGCAAGGCTATTGTTTAGAAAGTTGTCACAGTTGGGGAAAATAATTGAGAAATTTACAGAAAATAATTTAAAAATAACATCTTTGAGAACACTACTAATCTGCCATATTAGAACATAAGAGATAGAGGCTCATCTATCATATCTTTTCTGTTAATAAATAAAATCAACACTTTGTCCCACTTGCCCACGACATGCATTCTGGCGTTGCCGTACAAAATTCTTCCCTTTTTAAAGTCTGTATCTTGCTAATTGCTCACTTGGATTTTATCCAGTCTTTGTTCAGGGTAAATTCCAGAATTCAGTTAACCTCACTTTCTCTGGTAATGTTATAAACCTCTTCCTTTTGATCTAATAGTATTCATTAGAACCTTTTCGCCTGTTGAATTTTTGTGCCTGAATGGACACTTTTATTTGCTGTAACACATATAATTATCAACCAATGCTTGTCTCCTCTCAGATTTAGTGATGTAAAATGAAAACTTGGTATTGCATATCCTCATTTGGTTAGTCGGAATTTGTAAACAGATATGGTTAACATTTATTCCACGGTGCAACGATGGAGCTGCTGCCTCACTGCCGGAGACAGAGGTTCCAACCTGACTACTGGTGCGGTCTGTGTGGCATTGGTACCTTCTCCCTTTGACCACGTGGATATTCTCCAGGTGCTCCGGTTTGTTCCCGCATTCCAAAGTCAAGCAGGTTTGTAGGTTAATTGGCTTCTGTAATTTTCCCCTATTGTTGAAGGTGCAATAACATTGAACAAGTATACGATGACCAATGGTTCGTGTGGACTCAGTGGGCTGATAGGCCAGTTTCCATGCTATATCTCCAAACTAAAATAAAAGAAAACTAAACTAAAATAATATTTTCCATTCTGACAAAAGCTCATTAATGTTAACAAACGTTTCTCCCTCCAAAGATGCCGCTGGATATGCTGACTGTCTGCAGCATGTTGCAGATACTGGAAATTGAAATAAGTATTAAAAATATATATTTTTAATATCTTTTGTGGCCAATCACGGGTAATAAAGGCCCTGATGGGCGTTATATACATGCATCCGAATAGTAGTCGGGATGTAGGAGGGCACAGATTACATTGGGAAATAAAAAAGGCAAAGGTATTTGAGAAAGACAATGTTATGGGGATTACAATATGCAAATAGACTGGGAGAAATCAGGTTGGTACTGGGTCCCAAGAGAAGGAATTTGTAGAATGTCTACAAGATTGATTCTTGGAGCAGCTCGTGATCGTGCACGTTAGAAAAAAAGACAATTTTGGATTTGGTGTTGTGCAATGAACCAAACTTGAATAGGGAGTTTAAGGTGAAGGAAAACCTAGGAGGCGGTTATCATAATATGATCGAATTCAACCTGCAATTTGAAAGGGAGTAGCTGAAATTGGATGTATCAGTATTACCAAAGATCCTATAGCGGAGCAAGATAGACCACTCCTCCTAAATGCAATGGGCTGACGTGTAGTATGCAACGGAGCGGAAAGTGGGCCTTTTTTTCCATCCATTTCAGTAACCCGACTCGCAGTGTAATCAACGTGGGGGGGGGGGGGGGCAGTTTCTGTTAATAAATTATAATTCTGAAAATTAAAAGAAATTTTACCAAAGAACTTTTATTTTTACGAGGATGTTTCCGTAACCGGCTTCCGTCTCCGCACTAGTATCTTTGCTCCACTATGGGATTTTTGGTGCAGAGACGGAAGTCGGTTACGGAAATGGGTCTGGAAATTACCCATGAATCTGCCCATGACCGTACTATGTCTTTTTCGTTGACTGATCTATCTTGCTTGCTATAGGATCTTTGGTATTACTGTTGGGTAAAGTTAACTCTAGAGTCATGAGCGAGGAGCAGGCTGCAGTTGATTGGAAAGGGTCCCCAGCAGGAATTAGTGGAGCAGCGATGGCAGGAGTTTCTGGGAATAATTTGGAAGAAGCAGGCTCTTTTCGTTCCAAAGACGAAGAAACGCACTAAGGGGAGAATTGGGTCACTGGCTGACAAAGGAAGTCAAGGATAGTAGTATAAAAGCATTATAGTCCAGTTCGTCTGCCTTCTGTGGTAGGCAACATTTTTAGAGCTCATTATTAAGGATGAGGTTTTGGAGCATAGTCAGCATGGTTTTGTTAAGGGGAGATTGTGCCTGTTGGAATGTTTTGAGGAAGTAACAAGCAGGATCGACAAAAAGTCAGTGGATGTTGTGTACTTGGATTTTTAGAAAACAATGCGAGGCTGCTAGTAGTTTTGGAGGCAAGACACTAGCATGAACAGAAGATTGGCTGACTGGCAGAAGGCAAAGAGTGGGAATAAAGGGGGCCTTCTCTGGTTGGCTAGTGGTATTCTGCAGGTGTCTGTGATGGGTCTGCTACTTTTCACATTATATGTAAATGATCTGGATGAGGGAATTGATGGCTTTGTGGCCAAGCTTGCAGATCGATTTGGTTTATTGTCACATCTGCCCAGGTACAGTGAAAAGCGAAAAGACGATTTTTGATTACAATCAGGCCTTCCATAGTGTACAGATACATGATAAAGAGCAATAACATTTAGTGCAAATAAAGTCTGATCAAAGATTGTCCCAGGGTCTCGAATGAGGTAGATAGTAGCTCACGACTGTTCTCTAGTTATCGGGAAGATGGTTCAGTTGCCTGTTAACAGCTGGGAGGAAACGAAGATGATGTGAAAATATGTGGAGGAGGAAGTAGTGTTGAGGCAGGGAGGCTACAGGAGGACATTGGCAGGTTGGATGAGTAGGTAAAGTGGTGGCAAATGCAATACAGTGTAGTTAAAGTATACAGTCATGCACTTTTGTAGTGTGAATAAAGACGTAGACTACTTGGTAAATGGGGCGAGCATTCAGAATTGGAGGTGCAAAAAGACTGGAGTGCTGGTGCAGGTTTCCCAAAAAGTTAATTTGCAGGTAGGGGACACAAAATGCTGGAGAGAAGGAATGGGCGAAGTTTTGGGTCGAGACCCTTCTTCACACCAGAAATGTCACCCATGTCTCCAGCATTTGGCGTCTACCTTCGATTTAACCCAGCAACTGTAGTTCTTTCCTACACGTTAATTTGCAGGTTGAGTTGGTAGTAAGGAAGGCAAATGCAATGTTAGCATTTATTCTGAGGGGACTAGAATATAGAATCATGGTGCAATACTGAGGCTTTATCAGGTGCTGGTGAGGACACATTTGGAATATTGTGCGCATTTTTGGGCCTCTGGGGAGGTTTATGAGAATGATCCTGGGGATGATTGGGTTAATGTACGTGGAGCGTTTGAAAGGTCTGGGCCAGTGCTAGCTAGTGTCTAGGATAAAGTGGACATGGAAAGGATGTTTCCAGTGATGCGAGTCTGGTTATAGAGGGCACAGCTTCAGAATAAATGGACGTGCCTTCAAGATGGATGGAGGGAGGGATTTCAGTCATTGGGTGGTGAAGCTGTGAAATTCATTGTCACAAACTGCTGTGGGGCCAATACACTGGGTATTTTTAAGGCAGAGATTGATAGGTTCTTGATTTGGGTCCTGTTTCTATATCTTATGGTGTTGTCACCTTGCCCATTGAGCATAAGATCCTAATTAACTTGGTTGCACATATTCCGAAACATTATTAGATGCTGGTGTATTTCAGTAAGGTCAAGCCACACATCTAGAGGACATGGATAGGCAATATTTTAGATTGAGACCTTTCTTCAGATTAACTACCAATCCATGTCCTCCAGAGATGCCTCCTGACTCGCTGAGTAACTCAAGTACTTTGTCTTATTTTGTAAACCAGTATTCGCAGTTCCTTGTATCTACTTTGTTCCTCGCATTTCAAAAATTCACTCATGCACTACCAGTCTAAAAATAGATAAACTCTGTGGTCAGTGTTATCCTTGTTACCTCTGACTCTTTGCCTTTTTTAAAATATTCCTACTGCTATTTTGTGGGACTTATAGGTAACTCCAGATGTTTTGTTTCTGCTTGTTTTTTTCTGAGTTATGATCCATTATCCTATCCTTTGTTGGCAGGGTTACTGCCATTTTGAATGTCTCTTGTAAAAGTTTTCCGAGAGATTTAATACCCAGCTTTAGTTAATTGGCATTCCATAATTCTGAGGCGGTTATCAGTTTCTCTCATTTCATTTAATTTCTTTAGCTTGGAAAGTGAAGGCTCCTGAATCTAACAGCATTCAACCGGCTATCGATGCAGTCCTGACCTCTCATGTACCTCATTGTAGATCTTTCAACTATTTTTTTTATTGGACTTTATCTTAGACTAACTGTTAGAGTCTTTATCCTTAGTCTGTACTATGTGGATGGCTTAATTGTAATCACGTATAGACTTTTTGACTGGATAGTACACAAATAAAAGCTTTCCACTGTACCTTGGTACACGGGACAAAATAAACTAAACTAAATTTTTTTTTTTTTAAACCTAAACTAAAACTATCCTAATTAAAGGCACCTGTTTTTAGAGGGGGTCTACCAATATAATCATATAACAATTACAGCACAGAAACAGGCCTTCTCGGTCCTTCCAGTCCGTGCCGACCATTTATTTTCCCCTAGTCCCATCTACCTGCACTCAGACCATACCCCTCTATTCCCTTCCCGTCCATATACCTATCCACTTTACTTTTAAATGTAAAATCGATCCTGCCTCCACCACTTCTGCTGGAAGTTCATTCCACACAGCCACCACTGTCTGAGTAAAGAAGTTCCCCCTCATGTTACCCCTAAACTTCTGTCCCTTAATTCTCATGCCATGCCCTCTTGTTTGAATCTTCCCTACCCTCAATGGAAAAAGGGATCAACTCTGTCTATCCCTTTCATCATTTTAAAGACCTCAATCAAGTCCCCCCCTTAACCTTCTGCGCTCCAAAGAATAAAGACCTAACTGCTGCTACCTACTGGTGTTTTGAATTGCATTGCCGTTTAACTATTAATCTTTTGGTCCCATCATTTAAAACCTATTTCAACTGCACCAATCTAAGTTGCACATTTTATCCATGTTGTGGTGACATGAACCACAACAGCTGGATCTTTCTGTTCTCCTTAATTCACTTGAAAGTTAAGTGCAGAAGGGATATTTTTAACCTGAGCACCAGACAGGCAATATACAGCCTTTGGGAGCAATAACTATCCTCTTATCAACCCTGCCCCAACCGGCACAATGTTGCTTTTTGTTTTGCTCACTTGAATAACATCATGTGGTTTGTTTCATTGCGCATGCTTAAATAGTAATGTTGATTTTTGTCCACGTCATAAGCTGATAGTTTAGTACCCGGACAAGGGCTGAGCTTCTGGATTCTACGTATTTGCCTGACTCGAGCCATGCTGTTCTAGCATTCTTGATGATCAAATTCCGCTGAGATTAACTTTAATGTGTTATTAGACCATGTGGGCCCGTCCCCCCAAGGCAATATTCCACCACTGCGCAGGCGCGGCTGAGGAGCTCCCGTTGTGACGCCAGATATCCCCGTTGTTACGCGAGTCACGGCAACCCTCCCCCAGCTGCCCCTTGCCATCCCTACCCCTATCCTCCTCCATTCCCCCTCATCCCAAGCACTCCCTCCACCTCCTCTTTACCCTCCCTCTTCTTTCCCCTCTCCTCCACTCCCCACTCCCTCCCTCTCCTTTCCCCTACCCAGTCACTCCCTCCCCATAACCCCTCTCCCCTTCCTCTCCCTCTATACTCCTGCTCCCCACTCCTCACCTCCCCAATCCCACTCCACCCCCTACAAAGAAAATCGTGATTTAAAAAAAAATGAAATTCTCAATGATAATCGTAATTTTTCTTTAAAATAACATGAACACAATATTAGCTGTTAATGAAAAAGGAAGAATTTTATTAAAACTGATTTTTTTTTTGAAAATCGTGGTTTTTTAAATTTTATAATGTAAATGAGATTCGGGATCTCATTGTGATGTCATTGTTAATGAAAACTGAAGAATTTGATTATAAGTTGGAAAAGTGATTTTTGTCGAGTTTGAAATGTCTAACTTGTCAAATATACCATCAATCCAAACTAAGCTTGTTTCATTTACATCACAGCGCAATGGTGAGTAAGATGAGCCAAAATTGGAGAGCTATCGTGTACTGTTTTGGCGGGGTTTTGAGATATCGCACGCACGCATACAAACAATCAAGATGACTGCCTTAGTAATAGATAGATAGATATGTCTGTGTCTCAGACACAGACTTTCCTCAGAACTCAGCGAGGCTCTAATAGTGACCATTCCAGGGGCCCCTGTCAACAACAAAGTCCTTGCTTGTGCCCTCGCAAACCGACTTCTACCACTGTCTGCGGAGGTACTCCCAGAATCTCAGTGTGGCTTCCGCCCAACCAGAGGTACAGCAGACATGATATTCATAGCACGCCAACTCCAGGAAAAAATACCGTGAGCAAAGTTCACTTTGAGTCACAAAGTTCACTCTGAGTCCTAGCCCTTCACTGTGGAAACGGGGGTCATACAGAGATGCATCATCGCACCCACCCTGTTTGTCGTCTTCATTGCTGCCATACTTCATCTCATTGGTGAAGAGCTGCCACAGGGGATCCCAATCCTCTACAGAACTGGTATAGGTGAAGGCCAAGAGCAAAGTCAGTAACACCGCTATCATGGAGTTTCAGTACGAGGACGACTGCGCTATTGGAGCACACTCTGCAGAAGACCTCCAGGGCATCCTGAATGCCTTTGCCATGGGCCTAGCCTTAAATATCAAGAAGACCCAGGTCCTACATCAACCTCCACCCAACCAGCCGTCTACCCAGCCCACTATAAAAGTGGATGACACCTCTTGAAAATGTTGACCACTTCCCCTACCTTAGAAGCATTCTTTCCTCAAAAGCTGACATCGACTCGGAGGTCAACCATCGCCTGAGTTGTGCCAGCGGAGCCAACGCCAGACTCGGGAAAAGGAGTCTTTGAAGACCGAGACCTAAAGACTCAAACAAAACTGCGGGTCTACAGAGCCATTGTCCTCTCCACCCTGTTGTATGGAGCCGAGTCATGGACCACCTTCAGCAGGCACCTGAAAGCCCTGGAACAATGCCATCAAAGATCCTTACAAAAGATTCTGAGGATCAGCTGGGAGGATAAACGCACCAATATCAGCGTTTTGGAGGAGACCAGCATGACCAGCATCACCACCACAATAATGCAGTACCAACTTCAATGGACTGGTCATGTCATCCACATGTCCAACGCACGTTACCCTAAACAAATCCTGTACTCTCAATTGAAGGAAGGTCGGCGAGCCCCCTGCGGGCCAAAGAAACACTTCAAGGGCACCATCAAGAACAGTCTAAAGAAATTCCACATCACATGGAGCAACTGGGAGCACATTGCACTGGACAGGTGCTCCTGGAGGAAATCCGTTCAGGGAGGAGCTGCACGTCACGAAATGGAATTATGCCGCATCGCAGAGACAAAGCGACAACACCTTAAGGAGAGAGAGAGAAGGGGGCTCGATGACTACCAACCACCACCATTCTCCACTGCCCACATTGCACCAAGGTGTGTGGTTCGGCCTCTGCAGACCCACAAGTAGACGACCCTATGGGGAGGAGTGGACAGTCATACTCGTTTCGAGTGATCGCCGATGATGGTCTGTGTGTGTATGTGTGTCTGTGTCTATTTATATTTATATTCTTTTGGACCAAAATATCCATGTGCTTGGTGCTTTGTAATGTCTGTATTTGAGATTCAACTTACAAACTGAGCAAAAGTGTTGATGTGGTGGGTTTCAAGCTCAATGGTTTCCATCATGTCTATTGCCACATCTTTAAATTCAGTTTATTTAGCTCATTTTTAATATTAAGATGCACCTTTTATTATTGTTCTCAAATTGAGTGGAATGCCATGGGAGCTAACTGATTGTTTCCTTAAATTATATAGTATGTATGGGTTTAGATGAAAGTGAAGGAGATAATCTTTTGGTTAGTAAAATTTTAGGTATTTTTAATTGAAATAAATGCCTTGCAAGTTTCAGTCTGCTGTAGCATTACAGCCTATATTCATTTGAACCATAGCCATAACCAGCAGAAAAAGTTAAATTTATTGCACTTGTCATTTGTATAGTTTATAAAATAAATGAATAGAATTTTATCAACTCTGGCTTATTCCATTCATCAGCAAAGAAAAATAACGACGTATTTTGCTGTTCCTCTTTGACTTCAGGCTTTGGATGGGCAGAATATCTACAATGCTTGCTGTACTTTACGTATAGAGTTCTCAAAGTTGACTAGCCTTAATGTTAAGTACAACAATGACAAAAGCAGAGACTTCACACGCCTTGATCTTCCTTCCGGCGACGGCCAGTCTACCATTGATGCTCCAGTGGCCGCCGCTTTTGGTAAGGAAACTTCACTTCTAGGTAAATACATAATGACAGGTAATTTATTTTGATGATCCCTTATGCTCATCAAACAATCCTGCTGTGTGTCAGATGATTTATTAGCATTGCACATTCTTTTCATTTTTATCCGTTTAAGCAGGACAATTGCCAGCAATCTGGAGAATTAGTAAATGGGATGCAGTTGGCATCAGTATGTGAAATTTTGGATGGTTTGAGATTTTTAAATGATCTTCACCATGCAATCCCTGAAGAGATGCAAAAAGCCAATTCAGTGCTAACTTGGGGAAAATCTTGACTCCATATCTAAATGAACAAAAAATCATGAAAGAGAACAATATTAGTGCTATAAGAATGGATAATATTTCAAGAAGGCAGGTAAAGGCATAATGAGCAGAATGGTCTCGAGTAAATTAATCCACCTAAATCAATGCTAACTTCCCTCGACCTGTTGCTGTCTCAGAAACACGTGCCTCTCAATTTCTTACAGAGCTTAATGTATAATCTGTATCTGGAAATGCCGGTAGCATCCTCATGATCAGTATCGATACTGGTTTTTTTGACACGTGTTGAGTGTAGTGTAGCTTCTCCCAAAGGAAACGAGGAACTTTTAAATTGAGGTGTTTCAGATGCTATTGCCCTGGAATTGCATCTGATTGCTTGACCTACTGTAAGTAATGTTACTCTGAAAGAAGAATTGTTAATCTGCAACTAGAATGTAAATGTTTCTGCTTAATTTTGGGTATAAACACAGACTTCATATTGACTAAATGACTGCGCATAGATACTTGTTTGCCCTTGTTTATTGTAGTTGATAGAACAGGAATAGCATAATATATCAATTATGTTATTTGAACTGATTCTTTCATGTTTTTGGATGTGTCCAGAGACAAATTATGAATTGAAGATACTTGTACTGAAATTCCATTTTGTTCGCAGTTGACAAATGATTTGTGCAGTATTGATCATTTATGCTGTCCCTGCACTAAACCATTGAATATGTGCAGATTATCCACACTGAATTGATCAAAAATAAGGATAGCAAGTGGTACATTTTTCATTATTTGAGCTTCATTGCATCAACAAGTGTGAATATCCCAAGTCAGTGTTTTATTTCCTCTTTGTACAATATTGTTGAGTGTATATTGAAGCATTAGTGGCATTGGTTAGTAATAATTTCTAAAGAATGTAGGAGGCAGGACATTTGAAAATACAGGCAACCCTTCATTTGTGACCAATGGGTTTTCTTGTCATTGGTGTTCCAATCCAAATCTTTGTGTATGTATTTACGGAGGAAATCCCCCCCCCCCCCCCCCCCATTTAAAGGGCTTTGAAACATTAGATATTTATACAGAATTTGATTTCAAAATAAATTAATTTCTATTCAATTGAGGTAGTACAATAGGGATGGTAGCCAAGAAAACTATTTGAATTATGGTGCACGTTTTGGGGCTAGATCTTTTGAGAACGGGTAACTGCTTTTGTGTGCACCAACTGAACCAGTTAGAAACTGAATGTATTACAATTCTATAGTTTAGTTATAGTTGAGAGGTTGAAATTATTTATTTGCCTTGTATTCATTTTTTGTATATGTCTGCAGTTAGAGAACTCCGGCACGTGTCAATGTCTGATTTGATTGAAAAATACACGAAGCACAATAAAGTTGGTATTTTCATTCCAATAAGGATCTTGGTACAGGTGAACTGTACTTCATAAAAATGTGTTTTTCACAAGCAGTGGTTAAGTAATTAGCAGCGAATTGAAGATTAGTCCAACGCTAACAACGTTTCTGTGGTTTTTTTATTATTGATGTTGGACTTGATTCCGTTTGTTCAGTAACTTTACAATAGCTTTCAACAGAATATCTTGCCTCTGAATAAATTTGGAAGTATGAAATGATAATTTGGTTAATTGAACCTAAAGTAGCAGTTCTCGTAGCACAAGCCCAATGATGCAGCAATATATGTAGAAATGAATATCTTCCTCTACACCCTCTGCATCATGAAAAAAAGATCCTGTAGTTAAGTCCTCCATGATCTGACCCATGTGCTCTTAGTCAAGTCGAGAGAGTTTATTGTCATGTGTCCGAGATAGGACAATTAAATTCTTGCTTGCTGCAGCACAACAGAATATTGTATGCATAAATACAGAACAGATCAGTGTGTCTATATACCATAGACCATATACATATACATATACATATATATATATATGTATATATATATATATATATGTGTGTATATATATATGTGTATATATATGTATGTATATATATGTGTATATATATGTGTGTATATATATATATATATATATATATATATATATATATATATATATATATATATATATATATATATATATATATATATGTGTGTATGTGTGTATATATATATATGTATAGTTCAGAGTTTGTTTGAAATTGTGTTTAATAGTCTGATAGCTGTGTGGAAGCAGCTGTTCCTGAACCTAGATGTTGCAGTTTCAGGCTCCTGTACTTTCTACCTGATGGCAGTGGAGAGATGAATGTGCAGCCAGGATGGTGTGGGTCCTTGATGATGTTGGCAGCCTTTTTGAGGCAGCGACTGCAATAGATCCCCTTGATGGTAGGGAGGTCAGAGCCGATGATGGACTGGGCAGTGTTTACAACTTTTTGCAGTCTTTTCCACTCCTGGACGCTCAAGTTGCTGAACCAAGCCACGATGCAACCGGTCAGCATGCTCACTAATGTGCACCTGTAGAAGTTCGAGAGAGTCCTCTTTGACATACCGACTCTTCGTAATCTTCTTAGGAAGTAGAGGCGCTGATGTGCTTTCTTTATAATTGCATCAGTGTGCTGGGACCAGGAGAAATCTTTGGAAATATGCAAGCCTAGGAATGTGAAGTTCTTGACCCTTTCCACCATTGACCCGTTGATATAAACGGGATTGTGGGTCCCTGTCCTACCCCTTCCAAAGTCCACAAACAGTTCCGTGGTTCTGGTGTTGAGAGCCAGATTATTATGCTGGCACCATTTTGTCAATTGGTTGATCTCACTTCTCGATTCTGACTCGTCCCCATCAGTGAGACGTCTTACAACAATGACGTCGTCAGCAAACTTGATGATGGAGTTCGCACTATGTCCGGCTACGCAGTCATGAGTATAGAGTGAGTACAGCAAGGGGCTGAGCACGCAGCCTCCCAAGCTGATTGTTATCGAGGATGACACATTTTCACCAATACGGACAGACTGTGGTCTATGAATGAGGAAGTTAAGGATCCAATTGCAGAGGAATGCGCAGAGACCAAGATCTGAGAGCTTGGTAAGCAGCTTGGAGGGGTTGATGGTATTAAATGCCAAGCTTTAGTCAATGAATAACAGCCGGACATATGAGTTTTTGTTGTCCAAGTGGTCCAGAGCGGAGTGGAGAGCCAGCAAGATCGCATCCACCGTTGATCTGTTGTGGCGGTAAGCGAACTGCAGTGGGTTCAGGTTCTTGTCGAGGTAGGAGTTGATTTGCACCATGATCAACCTCTCAAAGCACTTCATCACCACAGATGTTAGTGCCACTGGTAAATAGTCATTGAGGTACATCACCTTGCTCTTCTTGGGCACCGGTATTATTGATGCCCTTTTAAAGCAGGTGGAACCTCAGACCTCAGAAGTGAGGGGTTGGTCCTCACAGGTTTTTAAACCACGACCGGGTATACCATCGGATCCAGACACTTTCCGAGGGTTCATCCCTCTGAAGGATCTTCTGATGTTGGCCACTGTGACTGAAATACCATCAAGGCTCGGGATGGGGGCTCGGGAAGGCACATCAGTGTTCTCCCTATCAAAGCGTGTGTAAAACGCATTGAGCTCGTCAGGGAGTGATGCTTCGCTGACATTTGAGCTGCCTCCTGATTTTGCCTTGCAGGAGGTGATTGTATTCAAGTCCCGCCACAGTTGCCGAACATCCGTCTCATCCTCCAGCTTAAAGCAGGTCCCTTTTGGCCTTTTTGATGGCCTTATCAAGGTCGTATCTGGACTTCTTATAGACCTCTGCATCGCCAGACCTGAATGCCTGGGATCTGGTCTTCAGAAGATTGCGGATTTCATGGTTCATCCAAGGCTTCTGGTTAGGAAACACTCGGAAGGTTTTTGCTGGGATGCAGTCCTCAACACATTTCTTCATGAAGTCTGTAGCAACTGTGGCATATTCATTCATGTCTGTGGCCGAGTCCCTGAACACTGCCCAGTCTACTGACTCCAAACTGTCCTGGAGTTGTTCCTCTTCCCACCAACCCCCACCCCCCACCCCCCCCGACTAGCTCTTTACAGTCCTCCCCAGTGGATGTGCGCTCTTCAATTGCTCAGGACCCACCACAGTATGAACAGATTTACCGAAGCGAGGGATAGAGGGTGTTTGGTTCTCTGGTGCTGCAGGAGGCATGTTGGTGGAAGTCTAAACTGAATTAGCTGAAGAGGTTGGGGAGGTGAACGTGACGTGAATAATCTCGTAGTACCGAAATTTCATTAGTAGGTAGAAGGCCAATTTTGCAACAAAGCTCCCCTTCTGGAGTAAATCTACTTATTTATCAAACTAAATGTGTTTGTTTTCACTTTGGAGTAATCATGTTTTCAAAGGCAGATTTTATGTGGAGATTGACAGATACTTGATTAGCAAGGGTGTTGGGTTATGGAGCGAAGGCAGAAGAATGGGGTTGAGAGAGAAAGATAGATCGGCCATGATTAAATGACAGTAAACTTGATGGGCTGAATGGCCTAATTCTGCTCCTAGAACTTATTTTCATGTAGCTGAATTAAATGCTCATTTAATTGAGTGCGATAACTAAATACAATATTGGTATGATCTTTTGTACATGGCCCCGAAGTTTCCTTTGATTTGAAAGATGCAGCGTTAGCTGGTAACACAGTGATTGCACATGTAAACTTCTGTGACAAGTTGCAAATAGCCACTCGATTCATAAGGGGAAATTTGAACAAAGTATTTGGGGAGGGGTTTGGGGAGAAACAATATTGGGGCATCAATTCCAAAAGAGACTGAGGACTAAAGAATTTAAAATAGAGTATACAGTAAAATGGCTCTAACTATAATAAATTAACTTTTGCCAGGTGCACCAGGTATCATCTCAAATCCTTATGGTGCTGGTGGATTTGGTCATGCTGTTGGCTTCCCACAAGCAGGTCAGTAATGATGTATTGGATGATAATAACTTTTCAATAAATTAGCAGATGATTACAGTAATAATCACTCGCCTTTAAACTGGACTGCCGAGGGAACCTGATAACAGCTTTAAAGAGCTGAATTTCTAACCAAACACACACTAAAACTTTGGTTGTTATTGAATGCTGGAGGGGAGATTATAGTTGCCTTTTCCCTTAACATTTTCCTCTATTTCTCATAAAATGCATGTTTGAGAGGTTTTATTTTGATTTTTGCAGCTGCTTGTTTTCCAACAGTAGACTTGGATGTAAATCATCTTATGTGACTGAATGTGCTTCTAAAAGTAGGCATTCCATTGAATCAAGACTTTTAAGGCGTGGAAGAATTATTTGTTAGAGAATATAAAGCTTTGTTGGAAATATTGTGGTTTTGCATCCAGCCATCTCAAATTAGTCTTTGCACCAATCTCATTTTGATGAGGATTTGTTCTTTGTGCACCTACCATAGTTAATACCAACATTCTTGCTGTTTCCAGGCCTATCTGTACAAGGGATCCATGGAGGTCTTGGGCATCTTGGCCTTCAACACGCTGCAGTTGGTGGTCGGCTAATGCATGGAATGGGCCCAGCCGGAAATTCGGTTTTGCTGGTCAGCAACCTAAATCCTGAGGTTGGTTCGATCATTAGGAATTGCAATGTATCCACTCTTTCACATAAGTTAGTTTATAATAATTTTTAGAGAAGTGATAATTTACTTTCATATTTGCATGTTGAATTTGTAGTCTATTTGTAATGTTGCTAATTACAAAGCAATACAAATTTAGAATAATATAACCATAGCTCTGCTATTCATTTGGAGTAATTAGGGTTTGGTGAGGGGTTCTCAAATAAGAGCTGCAAGGATATGCTATGACACTTGAGAATCTTAATTCATTCCGGACATAGGATTATACCATTTTTGGACGGCTGAAATTATTTAATTTTGGCTTATAGCGAGGATTTCTAATTACTATTACCCAATACAGATGCGAATGCCCTGTGTTCTCAATGCTAATCAACAACAGAGCTATGTTCTTGCAGAAGATGCTCTCTTCTCTAATCTGTGGCTATGAACCATTTACAAGAAAACACAATGTCTCAATGCTTTGTGGAATTGTACATGATGATATTCTGTTATTGTCATTTGTACAGACATAATTATCATATGCACCTTCGTGTTTTAATCATAGTTCAATTAATCTAAGTCATTGTTCTTGTGGTTTAGTCATGACTACATATTTGGGAGATTTTAGCGAATTCTACAGTTTACTTATTTTGGAATTTTTAAAAGAAAATTAGCAGCCAATGCAACATGTTTTAGCAACAAAGTGAAGTAGACAAAGTCCTGCCAAATGTAAGCAAAAGTGCATTCTGCAAATGTGAAGTGTGTGTACTACCAGTCCAAATGCAAGCTTTTAATGCAATTTAATTTTGGTATGGTTAGGGAATTTCCCATATTAAATGTAAAGTGAGGGTAATCTGGCATTATGAATGTTAACCTTGTCAGGGATGCCCACATTCTATGAATAAATGTAAAACTGCCCACTAGTATGATATTTAGTAAATATCTTGGACAATAAGGTAAAATGAAATTGGTGTGAAGAATGCAGTCATTTTATCCTAACCAGTGGTTTGTCAGAAATTGTCACATTAAATATTCATGAATCCTTTTAGTAGTCTTCAGATAGTTCATTGTGAAAATGTGTGCATGCTTGTATGTATTCATATTCTGTTCTCAAACTTCATGTCATTTGGAATTTGAATGTTACATCCCGATGTCGCGCACATTTTTATTTCAATGTAACTTTCTCATTACAGTTGAGTATAATTAAACCTTCTGTTTAACTAAATTCACACAAGTAATCATTTCCTATATTCTAAACGGGCAATGTCTTTAGTTTAAAGGACGTCTCAGTTTTTTGTACATTTAAAATTGAAATGAAAATTTTGGTGACAGTAATTAAAAATATTTTTTACAAAATGTAAAATTTTGTACAATTGTTGTCACTAAGGATTTCTGATCAAACCTAACAGTTAAGTAAGCTTAACAAACTTTAGTCTACTTTGCATTATCCAATTCCTGTAATTAAAGCACCTACATAAAAAATATATTTTGTTAAAAATAGGCAACATGTCTGCATTGTGCAGTAGTAGTTCGTGAGATAAATTGTATGTAGTTGTGTGCGTTTTGTTTTTTCATTCCTTTTTAACCTAATTCAATTTTATAATGCTGAGAATTATTCCAAATCTTAAAACAAAAAAAATCTACCTACATGTTTTCTGTCATTATTCTGAATGGGGCACAATTGAAAATTAAATGCAAGTCATAAATAATATGCCTGACTTGCCTTTGGATTTCTCTTTGGTGGTGGGTTTATGGTTACCTATGGCCCGAAAACCAGGAGCAACAAAAGCATTTTTTCATCATCGTTGTCTCCTAATAAATTAGGATAAGTGTATAATCATCTACAGAAGTGTCTGTAGATTGTGGAGGGGTGTAAGTGGGATAGGTAGAATACGTTTACATGCTTTGAACATTTATTTACTGACTTTATAATGTTTCTTTCTTTTCCCCTTCATTGTCTTGCTTCGTTATTCCATCATTTTTTCCAAAATTTGAAAACTTCCCCAAAACGGCACATCTACTACATTTGAACTTAACTTTTTTTTGTGATCAATCGAATTCTCTGTGGATCAAACTGGCCTTCAACTGTAATGCTGAAACTCTTCGATACGGGGGACTTGATGTTTGTCTCCGGTCCATCTTGTGCTGACTTGTTTTGTTCCCCCTACTGCAGAAGGTTTCACCTCACTGGCTGTTCATTCTCTTTGGTATGTTGCCATTTCCACTGCTATTTTACTATGAATTTTTTTCATTATTTTAAGTTGATATTTTAATCCTTCATTCAACAGAATCTTGCACCTATGCTATCAATGAATTTTGTGAAATATTAAATGCATGACAGCAACTTGGTATTTTGTGCAGTGTAGCATTTGTTAAAATGTACATGTCCTTTAATGTTTAAATATTTATTTAAATCTTTCCTGCCAGTTTTGTCTTCCACTTAAGCTGCTTTTGTTTTAAATTGTCGCGGAATTCAAAATTAAAACAATTTTTTTTAATTTGGCAAACCAAAGGAGTTTACGGTGACGTACATCGTGTGAAGATCTTGTTCAATAAAAAAGAAAATGCATTAATACAGATGGCAGATGCAAACCAAGCTCAACTGGGTAAGAGTTAATAATTCACTTAACAGTTTGTTTAAATAGTTATTCTGCAGCCAGATAGTTTTCTTTTACCTCATTTGGATATGCTGGAAAAAAATGATCAAATGTTATTTATCCCCATCATTACAGCTAAACTTGATAGTCCTTAAGGTGTGGCAACATTATTAAAAGCATTAACCTACAATCTTTTTTTCTCTGATCTGAATTCTAAGATTAGTAGTAACATCTTAAATTGCTGCCAGGTTACAATTTAATTCTGACTCTTATTAGGATTGTTTTCTTTGTATTTTGTCCTGCTTTGTGCCTGTAGCTCATTGCCTCTTTAATTATTTCGAGTTTCCCGGAAGCAAGCGTGCTTATGTGTATGTTGACCCTAAACCTTTCACCTGGCAAAACTTTGGTGGTTCACTTCTGTCAGCTGTGTACAAATGAGATCAAAGTTTCATTACTGAAAGCGTGAGCACAAGGCAGGATGTTGCACCAATTTAAATAAATAACACTGCACTGCTTGAATGGATGTCCTTTATTTAAAGTAGTGTATGTACCTAAGAATGCTGTAATGGCTTTGTACTCTGAGCACAAAACAGGGTGCTAGTTTAGGTGGCTTATTAGATGTGTTCGATTTTTACCATAAAGTAAATGTGCATGGGTTTTTGAAAAATCCCTCATTTTTGGTTTTCAAGTTAAATAAAACAATGATGCCCCAAACCACGTATTGAAAAGGGATACAGTGTATTTTATGTATTTAATTGTTATGTTACAATTACAAAGTTCTATTCTCTTTAGCCATGAGCCATCTTAATGGGCAGAAGGTGTATGGCCGAGTATTGCGTGTGACATTGTCAAAGCATCAGATGGTCCAGCTTCCTCGGGAAGGACAAGAAGACCAAGGTCTGACCAAGGATTATGGCAATTCTCCACTTCATCGCTTCAAGAAACCAGGGTCCAAGAACTTCCAGAATATTTTCCCTCCATCATCCACCCTACATCTTTCAAACATTCCGTGAGTAGCTTAAATGTAAGGGGATGTCTGATGGAGAAACCAATAGATGTGATTAATTGCAAGAGACTGAAGATATGAAGACATTCCATTGGTGTGAGCAGCTAAATAAGAAATAATTATGTTTGTTTATGCAATGCTTTCATTAGGACAAGTTATTACCTGCAAAATGATGCCACTCTGCAAGTTCTAAAATAGGAACAGGCGTAGGTGTGTCTGTCCTTCAGGCTTGCTCAGGCAGATTGTGGGACAGAAATATCATTAATATGATCAGTTTGTAATGCACAGCCTGATTTTGACTTGGTTTGACCTGGGATGGAGCTCTCTCCACCCAAAAGGATCATTCAATGTTAGGTCTTTCTGGCCTGTTTTGTCCAAGCATCTTGTATTAATTGATGTGTGGTTTATACTACCAGTACAGTAAGCCAAAACTATGTTTATAAATATGGGGAAATATAAACTGTAAAGCCTGAATTTGAATTATTAATACAATTGATCATCCTTGACTCTTTTGTAAATCATTTGCTGCTTTTGAAATGGTATAAAACATTTTTTAAAGGTTTTTGACACACCAAAAATTCAACTTGTATATAAAGAGTAATTGCTAAAGCATTTTGCATGTTTTTATGAATTGGCAAGTTTCTCCCTTCCATGTTATATGTAAGAAGGTATTTTTGTCTATTTGTAGACCTTCAATCACAGAGGACGATCTGAAGAACCTATTTGAAAGTGCTGGATCCTCAGTGAGAGCCTTCAAATTTTTTCTGTAAGTTTACTTGTGTTCAACATTCCCAATGCACAATTTGAGGTTGCTTAATGTGAAATGACCTAGGTGATTGGTAAAATTCAGTTGTGGTGTTTGCTGTTGGCAGTTAACAAGCTATTTTCTATGGGCTGCTCAAGTTTTCAATTGTAATTCTATTTCTTCATCTACGTAATGCTATGTATTTAATCCAGCAAGGTATGTGACAGATTTGTTATTGCCGCTGTTCATAAACCAGTCATTCAATTGATAATTATAACTGGTTTATGCTCCAAGTTGGTAAAGGACTTTCAGTTACTTAGCATCTGCAGTCCGTTGTAAATTTCTGATTACTTTTGAAAGTGAATTGAAGTAATTTGGCCTGAACAAACAAAATCTCTGGGGTTTTGTGGATGATTGTCAAGGCATAGAAACATCGAAAATAGGTGCAGGAGGAGGCCATTCGGCATGATTAGTAAATTTGCAAATTACACTAAAGTAGGTGGTGTCATAGATGGTGAGGATGGTTACCAGAAATTACAGCAGCACATGATCAGTTGGGCAAGTGGACTGAGGAATAACTAAGGAATTTAACGTGAATAAGTGCAAGGTGTTACATTTTGGGAAGTCAAACCAGGACAGGACATTCACAGTGAATAATAGGGCCCTGGGTTGTACAGGTATGCAATTCCTGAAAGTGTCACAGGTAGACGGGGTGATCAAGAAGGCTCTTTGTATATTGTCCTTAATTAGTCAGGGTATTGAGTATAAAAGATGTGCTACAAGATGCTGGTGAGACCACACTTTCAGCTTTGGTCACCCTGCTATGGCAAGGATGTTCAGCTGGAAAGAATGTAGAGAAGATTTACAAGGTTGTTAATCAATAGTACTTTATTTGTCGCATATGCACAGTGAAATTCAGTTTGCATATATTACACATGCGGGCCATTATTCAAATTCCAAAATCCGGGAGGCCCGTGCGCTAGATGTACAGGAGCAGTTCCTGCAAATCAATGTCCCTGTTCTCTCCACAACCGGCTATCTTTGTGTCCCGGGGCTGCTTCCTGCAGCCTGCCATTAAGGCGCTGGAGGCATTACCCTGGTTCACCCTCCTACCATCTAGCGCTCCTAACATCTGACGTCTCCAGCTCCCTCTCGGGTACGCCGTCTGACAAGCTTTTGGGCGGGTTCCCAGTCCCACCGACAGATGAGCCTTCGGGTGGGTTTATCAGACCTTCCGACCGATCCTTCGCGAGCCCTGGATCGACCACTGAGTCTTTGGACAGGGGCCCGTTCACTGCTGAGCCTTCGGGCAAGGTCCCACTGATTTGCGAACACTCCTGGGATGGCCTCGGCCTCTATGCACCCCATTGCCAGGACTTAAGGGGCTGAGCTATCGAAAGAGGTTGGAGAGGCTAGGATTTTATTTGTTGGATTCAGGAGGCTGTGGAGTGTTTGGCAAAATATATTATTTGGCATGTAATATCTGATCTGAAATTGTGCATTAATACTTTATTTATTTGCCATCATTTTGGAAAGTCAGTTAATTCAAGAACCGATTCATAGATTATTTGCTTCTCTTGGAATTGCCTATGCTGAGTTTCAAATGTTTGAGTTGTTCCAAAGTATGAAGAAGTATGATGTGTTTGTCCCAAGAACCGCTTTTAACTTGCGTGCAGTAAGTCACTTGCCCAATCTAGTGGCCTGGGTCAGGAAAGAACAGTAACATGTGCCTATTATGACCAATAGTTTCCAGTTTTCCTCCAACAAATAATCTGCCTGTTTGATGTTTTTAAAAGAAACTGTAAATATTTATCTCATTTGAATTGTCTTGAAATGTTTTTTTTTAATATTGCAGGAAAGACCGCAAGATGGCCCTTATCCAGTTAGACAGTCTTGAAGAAGCAATCCAGGCTCTCATTGACCTTCATAATCATGACCTTGGAGAAAATCACCATCTTAGAGTGTCCTTTTCTAAATCCACAATTTAATAATTATTTTCTCTATAGACTGGGACCACACTTGTGGTAAGCTAGTATTCAGACAGAGACTGAAATACCAATGACCAACCATGCCTGCAAGAGATGCCTAGATTTATGATTTAAGTGGAACACGCAAGTGGGGTTTCTCAACTTGAGTGACTTTCCTTTTGTCTATCTGTTGACTTCAATTGATACCAATTTCCTTTAATTTTTGAAAAGTGCAGGTTTGTTGCAAGCAATCAGCAGCCATACATTGACGTTCATTGGTCTCTCTTGGCTGGTTTAGCAATTGACATTTTTTTCCAAAAGTTTACAATTTTGGGAGAGGGATAAAATCAGGTTTAGATCTACATGATTGTCACACTTTAAAACAATATTTTAGTTATTTTCATGGCGGGGAGAAATTAAACATCATGGGTTTTCATACCACTGAAGATATGAAAAAATCAATTTCGTATTTACTGTGTACTTGTTTAATTATCATGTGCCTTATTATCTGTTTATTAATTAGATTATAGGCTTTCCCTGCATTTTCTTCAGTATATGTGTTATTGGTTCTTTTAAAAGGAACCTTTTTGTCATTGTAGTTTAGGTGATTTTCTTTTCAATTTTGCAATGTTGGTAAATCTGCTGCATGCTTAGATTTAAATTACAATTTAGTACACAGATGGGAATTACACATTTACTTTCTCTCCTCGGGCAGACCGCTGATCTGTGTTTCCATCCTATCCAAGGGCTGTAATGTGCTACATCGAAGCTCTGCATTGGGCATAATTGAATAAGTATAACTAGTTTAAAATGCCCGAGGTTTGTTTATATTGCTTATTTTTGTCTTGATCTACAAAATTCAAATTGCATCATTATCTTATCTGTGTGCTAAAGGTTTATGTTATCTTTAAATATTTCATTTATTTTGATCTGTAGCTGTTAATTTTAAAAATGTTAATTGTTGGCTTTTGTTTTGAGGGAATATTTGGCTTTTGGGTGTTACAGTGTAGGTACTTTAAAGCCTCTCTGAACATATGTTTTCATGTGAATTTGTTAGACTCTAGTTAAATATCCAGCATTTTGCATTAGGCTTTTGTTTTATTGAATGGGCGCTGGACTAACTGCAAGTCTAGAAAACATGTCCTTAACTCTTCCATTCTGAAAGAATACTTCAGAGCCACACAGACTTTGCAAAGCTGCAACTAAACCATGGTTAGAACTATTGATTTATTAAATACAAGACTTTAGTCCCATTCAAGTGGAATTCTGAAAGGAGTATGTGCTTGACAAAAGGATATAGTGAATAATGAAGTAGAGAATATCAGCTTTTATTTCAGGGTTTCAGAGATTTAAAAACAGGACCAAAGTTTATGTGCCTTCAGTAATCATTTTTTTCCCCTCTCCCATTTAACTTTGTTATTGTCTTTAAACTTAAAATAGAAATGTGAATGTAGTTACAAATGTAAAGGGAGGGAGAATGTGAGAAATCAACTTTTTTTTGTAGAGGTGCTTTGTTTGCACCAGGCTTGAAAGAGAATACCCAAGGGCCCTAACTTGTATTAAATCAGATTTGTTAGCTCTCTCATGCTGAGTATGGAGCCACTTCATAAAAGTATGTGAGAAGAATTATTCAGAAACTGCACGGTAATTTACTCGCCACAAATTTGGTGCCCTGAGCCAGAATTTTACCAAATTCGCATTTCTGATTTCACCATTCCCCAGGTTAGTCCCAAGGGTGCTGCATAAAAGACTTTCTTATATAATACTGAACTGTAGCATTTGGAACAGAGTGAGACTGTTGTACTGTGTGCTGAATTAATTAACTAGACTCACCTCCAACATGCCGCACCATCTTGTAAATGCTAGTGAAATTTATTATTTGTTGCGGATTAGTCACCTGTGACTTGTATTGAGATCTCAATCTTTTCCAAATTAAGAACTAAGTTTGCAGGGCACAAAAGGGGTTGATAACACATTGGTACCCCAGGCTAATGAAGTTTCTAGGTAATTGTCACAGATGTATAACTGGGGATGACACCTGCATTCAGCATCGAGTGTAACTAAGTTTGAGACCTGTGATTTTTTTTTGTTTGTTTAAAATAAGGCAGTTGGAATGCTTCTACCTGGGCAGTTCAGATAAAGGTTGTAACATTCTGTGTGAAATACATAACCTCTCCTTCAAGCTGCTTCCCTTCTGACATTTAGTTGCCAGCAGGGGTATAATGCTTTCCACCCTGTTCATCCATGTATTTGATCTGTTCTTAAAATTCCTGCCTTTTATGAGTTTGTAAGAATGTTCAGCAGACAAAGTGAAAATGCTGTAAATATTTAAACAACTTTTTTTTAAATGAGGTTTTTTTGGGAACAAGTAAAAGTACAAACTGGTTTTTATATGAAAACATTGATTGTCTTGTATATTTTGATAAGCAACAGTACCAGGTTTCATTTGTAAAGCAGTTTGTGTCAAAAGTGGAAGAAACAAAATGGATTCCATTTCTGTTAAGATTTGTTTTTAATGCACAGATAATGAAATATTAAAAATAATATTTTCTAATTGTTTATTGCATGTGTCTGTGTAAAGTGGTCCATTTCTTTCGTTGTGTACACTTGTATGGCCTTGATAATCTATCCTCTAATTGTAGCATGCTTTCAATAAATGTCATGACACCTCTTTGATCTTCCTGCCTCTTTGTCTAACGCTTTAAACTTTCTTTCTTTTATTCTAAATCAGAGGTTCCCAAACTGGGGAAGTGATGGGTAGAATGTGTGGGTATCCATGAATATGGAAAGCATTGAGATTGGAACAGGTGTGACATTAGCTCCTATCATATGCTTGGATATTTGCTCAGCCATGAGCTCTGGTTGCTTTTTCATATTTATCCTGGTTTCCATTGGAGCTAGGGCTGATCCTAGAGAAGCATTTTATGTTAACTGTTCTCTCATGTATTAGTGGAAAAATGAATGCGATGGATCTTGGAACTTGTTTTCCTAAATGGAGTAGGGACGCCATGTCACTTTTCTGAACAAGCTTGTCTGCGAAACCGCAGTCAATCTCATTCCCCATTTTTCACTCTTCATATCATGTTAAGCAGAATGCAAGTGATATTTAGCTGATTATGGAGGAAATCTTGAAAATATGAAAATGCATAAAATGGTGCAACCAATGATTTTTATTCATTGAGTGCTCAGATTTTACCATTACTCCATTTAAGCATATCATAATATTTTGCATTTTAGTTCTTAAAAAGTACTTTGGTGCATCCAATTGTTGTGCACTCAACCTGTTGAGTTCTGGAAAGATCCCCTGAGGCTTTAATGCTATAAATCTCAGATCTGCTCTCCATGCAAAGCCGAAACCCTAGAAATGTTTTATATATATGTATAAATAAATATATCAAAATATTTAAAAGTGAGAGTTTGGAAACCTCTGTTCAAGATCTAATTCACTTTTTTGTATCTTTACCTCAACACAATCTTTCTTGCTGAATATACTTAAACATTTTATTATGCACGAATGTGGCACTGTTTTGCCCTTTACCACTGTGCTGTTTGCTTTATGCCATTCTGTTGAGCACCTCCTACCAGGTGATGCCTTATATTTTGGGAGAAGTGTTATTTGTGCTGGTTGCAGGGCAGAATGGTGATCTTCAGAACATTGACCACTTAATTTGCTTTCTTTGTGCATTGTAAACACGTGCATGTGTGTGCGCAATGCATAACTGATGATTTTTTTAAATTGTAATTACTTTGTTGCAGGATTTTGAGCCTGCTGCTATCTTGCTTCAATTCCTTTAATTGGCTGATGCCTTCATATTGTTTTTAAAAATGCAATCAACCTTTGGTTGCTGCTTGTCTGGAGAGCTACATGCACTTCAGATATCTAGAGGGGGTCACCGATGTGAATATATCACTTGATAAGAGGCATGGCCATGCCGTGGTTTTGTTACTGGATTCATCTGGTGGTTGGACAGAACCTGAAGATGCCCTAGTTCAAATACTGCGTGGCAGTTTGAACATTTTGATTAATTTATATTACTACCAAACCTTTTTTAAATGATGAAAGCTGCTGTATTATTTTTAAGCTAGCTGGCCTGTCCATTCAAGGGAAGAAAACCTGTTCACTGATTTAAGTGTGGCCAACTGGTTGATTCTGAATTCCTTACCAATATGGTCTAGCAAGCAACTTGATTTATAATTAGTTGGACAAAAATGCTGGAGAAACTCCAGCAGCGGATGCAATAGATAAGGTTGGAGGAGTGCAGGTAGACCTCTGCCTCACCTGGAAAGACTGCCTGGGTCCTTGGATGGAGTTGAAGGGTGAGGTAAAGGGACAAGTGTAGCATTTCCTACGGTTGCAAGGGAAGGTACCGGGGAGGGGGTGGTTTGGGTGGGAAGGGACGAATTGACCAGGGAGTTACGGAGGGAATAGTCTACGGAAAGCAGAAAGGGGAGCATGTGGCAGTGGTGGGATCCTGTTGGAGGTGGTGAAAATGTCGGAGGATTATATATTGTGTGCGACGGCTGGTAGGGTGGAGGGTGAGGACAAGGTTGATGGGGAGTGAGAGCGGAGCTGCGGGATATAGAGGAGACCCGGGTGAGAGCCTAATCTATAATAGAAGGGAACCCCCGTTCCCTAAAGAATGGGGACATCTCCAATGCCCTGGTCTGGAACAAATCATCCTGGGTGCAGATGCGGCGTAGATGGAGGAATTGGGAGTATGGGGGGGGGGGGGGGGATAGAGTCCTTATAGGGAGCAGGGTGGGAAGAAGTGTAGATCAGATAGCCATGGGAGTCAGTGGGTTTGTAGTAGATATTGGTCAGTAGTCTGTTAACTACGATGGAGATGGCTACACCTTGGATTTGGAGGAAGTGGGACGAGTCAAAGGAAAAGTTGTTGAGGGTAAGGACCAGATCCGCTAGGCGGAGGAGAGTATTAGTGTACGGGGATTGGTTGGTTCTGCGGTCAAGGAAAAAACGGAGGGCTTTAAGACCCTTCTGGTGGGGGAATGGAGGAGTAGAATGACTGGACATCCATAGTGAAGATGAGGGAGTGGGGACCTGGAAAACGGAAGTCATGAAGGAGACAAAGAACGTGTGAGGTGTCTTGGACATAGCTGGGGGAGGGGGGGGGGGATTTGACCAGGGGAGATAGGATGGAGTCGAGGTATATCACTATATTGTCTCAAATAGGCTGACTGCTACCATTGAGCCAACGAGAATGAGTGCACTATATCTTCATTATCTGCTGATCTACAGGTCACTTCAATCTTTCCCGAGGCACCAAATGGGAATACAATGGGTGTGAGGATCTACATTCCATGATTATACTATATAATTACTTATTTAATTTTCAATATTAGACGGGACTTTTGTGACTTGTATTAACAAATTTCCTTTTAATAGTGCATGTTAGGAAGTAGAAAGCCATACACAGAGGGTATATATATTTGATAGAATCAAGAACCAGCCTTCAAACTACATTAAATGTATTAATGCAATTGGTGCTCGGTTTTGAAATCGCTGTCAGCAAAGTGCTTGCATTCATACAGTGCTTGCCACGTCACACACGAGAGCCACCATTCAAGTCAAGCAACTGATGCATAATTACGCAATAGGAAGATACTTCACACATAACTAGGTAGATCTTATAATGTATTTTTAGAACTTTAAAGGTCACGTTTATTTTTTAGTATTGGGTAAATAGGAGAGATCCCTGTGGCATCTATGGTTTGTTATCCAAGTAAAGTCCATAACTTTTTTGCAAATAGCAAGGACTTGGTAAACCACTGACAAGTCTTGCCAGTGAAGGTAGCCAAAAATGCTGGAGATACTCGGCGGGTGAGGCAGCATCTATGGAGTAAAGGAAATAGGCGATGTTTCGGTTCGAGACCATTCTTCACACAGTGATGTTCAATGTGGAAATTAATGCAAAAACATTTATAGAATTGAAAACGCTGGCGTATTTTACCCTCTTATTCAAAAATGTGATTTTATTCTTGGATAGAAGCTTGTTTTCATGTTCAATGGGAGATTGTAGTCCAGTATCTTATTTTTAAAACATTTTGCTTTTGGGGAATTCTTCAGTGGGATTTTTTTTCTTCCTTTTTTTGTTCCACACAACCATGATGGAATCAAGAAGACATAACTGGAGAACCTTTTTAAAGGAATTTGTTTTTTTATAAACAAGAGGCATGGGTTATACAAATGGGCAATTACTTATCCAGACAGCCGGACAAACATGACAATTGAGATCTTATCCCATCATGGATGTTAAGTAATTACTGAATCGGGAATTCAACAAACTATGCAGGAATTTATAATGGTGTGAAGCATCAGGTTCACAAATATCTTTCAGGAGGGAAATTTGATCATAGCCTAATCTGACCTCTGATACCAGTGCCATGGTAATGTAGCTGATTCCAAATTGCTCTTAAATTTCCTGACAAGCCATTGAATTAAACAAGAAATAACAGCTATGTTAAAACAAAGAAATAAATCCAAACTCAATGCCCTGCATTGATTAGTGCAGCAAAGATACATGTGGCAAAGTCGCACCCAGTCCAGTTTTCAAGAAAAGACAAGGTTTTTTTCCTGTATGCGCAGGTAGGTTGTGGTTGTTTGCATTAGTGATTTGGAGTTAAATTATGATATGGTTTAAAAGCATTTATCAATGTTAATAGTTCAAATATTATTGTAACTAAATTATTTTAAAAAATAATTGGTAGCAGAGACCAGTTTATAATCCCTGTACCATATTATAGTGCTGGAGAGCTTCATATATATGAAATATGTCCAGTTACTTGAGTTCAAACTTGGGGAATCAACACACAAACTTATAAAGGAGAAGCAGCAAAGTAAATAAATATTATCCTTACTGGTAATTACATAATTCAAAGGACAGACTGTTCCATTTCCTGTCATCTTGAATCCTGCATTGCCACTGGTGCCAGGATCAAAGATAATGATGTGAAACCGAACATTATAGAGAAGGTGGAGGTGTGAATAGCTAGTGGATGTGGTTCATACTAGTTCCAATGACAGGTGGAAGTCCACAGTAAATCCTGAAGATTTGGTAGATAAAGTCTGAAATGGTGACCTGATTGTTCTTGGTTGCTCAGAACAATGAGCACATATTAAAAAAATTAGTGCAAGCAGTGTGGGTGGAAAATTGTGCAGGAGAGAAGGTTTTAGATGTTGGATTGGATCTGGCGCAGGTCAAGCACATTGCATGTGAGGACCAGCATTGTTATGAGCAAAATTTTGGGTGAAGGGTTTAAATTGCTTGGTTGGGGGATGAGAAGCTGAGCATTGATTGCAGATGGAATGAAATGGAGCTGAAAGGCAGAACATTGGTGAGAATTTGCAATGCAGAGAAAATGGCAACTAACAATTTGGGCGGTCTTTCATTCTGCAAGTTGCGAGAGCGAAGAGCACCAGACACCTGGAGTTATGTTGCTTACAGCTGCTTCTGAAACTAAAAAGAGCTGGATTGGCTGTTTAACTGATTACAGGGTTTCCAGGAGGAGGTGTTTGGATGCATGGAGATTATGAAAAAGGAACAGTGGCAACTCTGTTTTTCAAAGCTGTCACAGTAATATGATTTTTATTTTAACGGTATGGGCAGGTAGGTGACTGGTGCAAATTTGTTGTTTTATGATTTGGAGCTAAATTATGGTATGGTCTAAAGGCATCTATCAAGGTTAATAGTTCCAATACTATTGTAATGGCAAGTGTGATTTTGAGCAGAACTTATGAATATTCAGATACAAGGGACTGCAGGTGCTGGAATCTCGAGCAAAACACATTGTTGGAGGAACACAGCAAGTCAGGCAATATCTGTGGTGGGAAAGAGGCAGTCTTCTTATTGAAGATGTGTAGCGCACAATTCTTATGAAGGAGTTGTTTTCAGGTTTAAGAACATAATTTTGTTTTCAGGTTTAAGAACACAACACTCATGATTTCATTGCCCTGTCATAAACCAGAATATAGTTAAGATATTAAAAAATATATCAAAAAACCTGAAAATTGCAATCAAACCATTTCAAAAAATAAGAATATAAGGGCAGAAGTACGGGACACCCAGGGTTTTATTATGGGAAATTAAGCTGGAAAGATCAGAGTATTCATAGGAGAGTTTTATTAGTTGATCATAGTGAAAGATAAAATAAGAGTAGAGGTTCTAACTTGAATTTTGGCAAATCTTACCAAATGGTGCTTCACAAAACAATTTGGTGTAATTGTGGTGGAAGGCCATTAAGCAGATTTAAGGGATTCGGGAAGATACTTTTCCACAAAATGAGTTGGTCTGTGAAACCAAGAGGTCATTTTTCATAGAGCATAAAATTAATTCCAATAAGATTACTATTTTATCTAAGAGTGAAGAAGGATATAAAATAATTATGGTAAAAGGGAAGTTGGGGGAAGGTAAGCCAAGAGTGTATGGGAGAAAATACTAGCAACTGAAATACAAAATAATCCAATGGGGACAGAGGTGTGGGATAGGATTAGTTTCTTGATGAAAACTTGGCAGCTGCCCTCACAATATTGCTAACATTGGAGTTTATGGGGAGGGAAGAGGGATTCAGAATTCAGAATTCAGTGGCTCTTACAGCTTGGTGTGGTGAACCAGGTGTTAAAGTAATAGAAACAAGTTGAGAAAACAAAAGTTCTCTGGTTTTAAAATTTATCAAAATCAAAATACCATGAGAGACAAATTAATATATTTGTGCTCATGGGATCATCAGCTTAATGGCAATTTGTTTTTTTTTTAATTTGACTTAACAGGAAGCATTGTGTAAATGTTTTTGCCCCAGGTTGGAGGACTGTACAATTAGATATGCCTGAAGAGTACAGTGATTAAGATGAACATTTTTTAATTATGATCTGAATAATGAATTAAAAATTAGGTGGTGATAAACTTCGAACAGATATTTCTTGTGGATCCTTGCAATAAGACACTAAAGGATCACTAATAGTTGAAAATCCAGGAACAAAATGGTGGGAGGAACTTGAGACAATCATAAAATTATGGGGTAATACTGATGACCTGTGGCAAGAATTATGAAATGAAGGAGTGGAGGAAGCAGTGCACAAAATTGGCAGGTAAAATATAAACCGAAGACTGGTAAGAAAATAATAACAAAGTAAAGCAGGCCGTAAGATTAGTGAGTAAGATATCGCAATCTTAAAAGCAAATATACATGTGCTATTTGAATAGCTAGTTAGCTAGCACACTCTGGATCCCATGCTTTCAGACCTTCCAGAACTGCCTACCATGTGGAACTTTATCAAAAGCCTTGCTGAAGTCGATATAGACTAATCTATGGCCGTGCTCTTGTCAATCCTTTTTACTTTAAAAAACTTAAATCAAATTTGTGAGACGTGATCTCCCATGAGCAAAATAATGATGATGATCCATCATTACACCCTGTCCATCTTAAGTGCTTGTGCGTCATTGAACATTCAGAATCCTCTCCAGTAACTTTCCTACCACGGATGTTAGGCTTACTTGTCTAATATTCCAAGGTATTTCTTTGCAGTCCTACTTAAATAGAGACGCATTAGCAACGGGAGTACGAAGGAAATTTACTAGATTGGTTTCTGGGATGAGGTATTTCAAATGCAAGGTTAGTCAGGAGTTGGGATTATTCCTCTTTGACCAAGAGATTGACGGGATATTTGATTGAGATATAGAAGGTATTGACCGGGTGACATGGAAACATGGCTACAAAAATAATTGAGTGAAAGCATTTTTTAGTTCTATCCTATACACTAGAAACAATTAACAAGCCAATTAACCTACAAACCTGCATGTTTTTGGAATATGGGAGTAAACCGCAGCACCTGGTGAAAACATGCGGTCATGGAGAGGCCTTACAAACTCCATAGTAAGGATGGACCCCCCCCCCCCCCCCCCCCGGGACTCTGGCACTATATGGCAGCAACTCTACGACTGTACCGTCGCCTCTAGTCTGCACTGGATACTTCTTTCATCTTTCACACGGATGTGAAATTACTTAAACTGAAAATTTAGGCACCAGTACCTGCAGATGCTGGAATCTTGCAAAGAAAACAAGGTGCTGGATTAATTTAGTGGGTTAGGTGGCATCGCTGGAGGACACAGTTGACATTTCGGATGGGATCCTTCAGAATTTGAAGCATAGTTCCTGACCTGAAAATTCATTTATGTCCTCTAGAGCAATTCCATGTCCTGCTAAGTTACTCCAGCACATTGTGTCTTAAACTGAAGAATTCTGGTTGGATATAATCCCAATTAACACATTTGATGTCTTGATAAAGAGCCCGTCTGTCTGCAAAGCTGCCATTTTCATTTCAAAACTGATTACTGCTGCCAAAGTACATAAGAATAAATATTTTGAAGACCGGTTTTTGAATGAATGGTTACTACCATGTAATTTTATAATCCCTGAGTAATCCCCAACAGTGCTTTTGTAGTTGTTTACATGTGAACCAACAGGAATAATCCCCTATGATTTCTTATCAACCTGTCCGGGTTCCGCAAGGCTCGGTGCTGGGACCGCAGCTATTTACAATATACATCAATGATTTTAATGAAGGGATTCAAAGTAACATTAGCAAATTTGAAGATGACACAAAGCTGGATGGCATTGTCAACTGAGCAGGGTGCTATGAGAGTGCAGGGTGACTTGGACAGGTTGGTCGAGTGGGCAGATGCTTGGCAGATGAAGTTTAATGCTGATAAATGTGAGGTTATCTACTTTGGTAGCAAAAACAGGAAGGTAGATTACTATCTAAATGGCGTCAAGTTGGGAAAAGGGGAAATACAACGGGATCTGGGGTCCTTGTACATCAGTCTATGAAAGTAAGCATGCAGGTACAACAGGCAGTGAAGAAAGCGAATGGCATGTCGGCCTTCATAACAAGATGAATATAGGAGCAAAGAGGGCCTTCTGCAGTTGTACAGAGCCCTAGTGAGACCACACCTGGAGTATTGTGTACAATTTTGGTCCCCTAATTTGAGGAAGGACATTCTTGCTATTGAGAGAGTGCAGCGTAGGTTTACAAGGTTAATTCCCAGGCTGGCAGGCATGTCGTATGCTGAGAGAATGGAGCAGCTGGGCTTGTACACTCTGGAGTTTAGAAGGATGAGAGAATATCTCATTGAAACATATAAGATTGTTAAGGGTTTGGACACGCTAGAGGCAGGAAAAGTGTTTCCGATGTTGGGGGAATCTAGAACCAGGGGCCACAATTTAAGAATAAGGAGTAAGCCATTTGGAATGGAGACGAGGAAACACTTTTTCTCACAGAGAGTGGTGAGTCTGGGGAATTCTCTGCCTCGGAGGGCGGTGGAGGTGGGGTATCTGGCCGCTTTCAAGAGAGAGCTGGATAGGGCTCTTAAAAATAGCGGGATAAGGGGAGAAGGCAGGAACGGGGTACTGATTGGGGATGATCACATTGAATGGCGGTGCTGGCTCGAAGGGCCGAATAGCCTACTCCTGCACCTATTGTCTGTCGCAGATTAATTTGTATGGGAAAGTATTGGTATGGATGACCACAACAGAGTCAATGGGGAGATTAAGTTCTGTATCCAAAAGCAACGATACCCTCCATTGAGTTGTGTACCAGTTACCATTTTACAAAAAAGGATAAACTCACAACAGATTTGGTAATATAAAGCAGGGCGTTCACGAAAGGCTTTGGGCCATGGCAGCAATTGACCAGAATTCTACCACAGTCTGAGACCTTGCACCAACAATCCCCCATTCTATAAAACAACCAACCCATCAACCCTGGTTCAAAGCATAGAAAAGAATGCTGGGAAATGTATCATCTGTACCTGAAGATGTACTGACCAGATAGACCTGCAGCAGGTTAATGTAATTAACAACATAAAGTTAAGCAATTTCACCCCATGGCAAACTCTTATCTCATTAAATCTAAGAGGTTGGCACAAACTAAATGGAGGAGGCAGCTCTAAGGTTGGCTAGCTTGGTAATGAGGATGGGGTTAGTGTGTGCTTACCAAGTTATTGATCCTTTTATATGTAACCATCAGGTTTCTTTTTGGTAGAGGTAACATGACATTTGATGACATTTGAATAGCTTTATCAGTTGGTTAAAACTAACTAAGGACACATTATTGAATTCCAATATGCCATAGTGATTTCCCAGTATTTAGCTGTATGAAAATTAGGAAATTCCCCTCTATGTTCTTTATGCTGTTAATTGTGTTAACCTGCTGCAGATTTACTTGGTCAGAGTTATACAGTGTGGAAACAGGCCCAACTAGCCCACACTGGCCAACATGTCCCAGCTACACTTGTCGGCTTCTTGAAAACTGGACTGGGTATGACTTTGCCACATGTATCTTTGTTGCACGAATCAATGCAGGGTGTTAAGTCTGGCTTTATTTTTTGGTTTTAACATATTTTTTATTTCTCATGCAATTGTATATCTTGTACATTTTCAGATAAATAGGTGTAAACTTGCTGCAAATATCCACAGTGGTATTTTTTGAGCACTGTGATGTTGAACTGTAGGGTGTCTTCAAGTTGGAGTTCCTGATTTTCTGGACTGTGTCCTAAAATAAAACAGAAAATATTGGAAGCAATCAGCAGATTGGACAGTTTCAGTGGAAAGCCGCTAATATTTCATGTTAATCTTGATCCTTGTTTTGTTCTGCAGCGTGACATTCCCACATTCACACTTTTAAACTGTTTTAACATATTTTGTGGAGCTGAACCTAAATGATTTATTGAACTAATTTTTTGTTAATTCATTTCAATTTTGGCTTAAGTAAGTAAGGTATTTGGCCAAGTATTCACATACAAGGAATTTGCCTTGGTGCTCCGCCCACAAGTAACAACATGACATACAGTGACAGTTACGAATGACTCCGAAAACACTCAACATTAATAATAATAAAATATTAATGATAAAACACCATTGATCAAGCATGTGAACCAACAAAATACCAGATCAAAGGGAGGCTACAGATTTTTGGCTATTAAGTAGAGCAACTACTCGTGGATAAAAACTGTTTTTATGTTTGGCTATGGCAGCTTTGACAGTCCAGAGTCGCCTTCCAGAGGGAAGTGATTCAAAGAGTTTGTGGCCAGGGTGAGAGGGGTCAGAGATGATCTTGCCTGCTCGCTTCCTGGCCCTTGCAGTGTACAGTTCATCAATGGAGAGAAGGTTGCAGCCCATAACCTTCCCTGCTGATCGGACGATTCGCTGCAGCCTCCAGGTGTCCTGCTTAGTGGCTGAGCCAAACCAGACCATGATGGAGAAGGTGAGAACGGACTCTACAATGGCCGTGTAGAATTGGACCATCATTGCCTGTGGCAGATTGCGCTTCCTCAGCTGAAGTAGGAAGTACTTCCTCTGTTGTGCTTTTTTGACTTGCTACAAAATGTGCCATAGTGATTTAATTACTGTCTTTGCCTCATTCTTTGTGTTCCTTTATTTATCTTCTCATTTTATTTCCTTGATATGCTCCATATATACAGTGAATGAGCTCTGAACTGTAAAAAAACAGGATTTGTTGATAAAATGCCTGGGCATATCTGTTTCTGGGTGATGACCACCCAATTTAATGGAAATTCATTGGCCTGATACATGAACTTTGATCAGCACAAATACCACCTGACCCAGTGAGTGGTGTCAATATTTTCTGTTCATTCCCTCTCTGATATGTCAATAGCTCACTGCTGTTTACAGTTTCCATTTGATGTGTGTATGGTCCTTTTTTAAATCTTGCAATAATTTCAATTTTCCTTGATTTAAGTATCTTCATCCTTGTTTTGTTCTTCCCCATGGCATGTTGGCCTTCATAAATGAGAGGATTTGAGTATAGGAGTAAAGAGATCCTTCTGCAGTTGTACTGCGCCCTGGTAAGGCCACATCTGGAGTATTGTGTGCAGTTTTGGACTCCTAATTTGAGGAAGGACATCCTTGCTATTGACGGAGTGAGGTGTAGGTTCACAAGGTTAATTCCCATGATGGTTGGACTGTCATATGAGGAATGATTGGAAAGACTGGGCTTGAATTCACTGGAATTTAGAAGGATGAGAGTGAATCTTATAAAAACATATACAGTTATAAAAGGACTGGACAAGGTAGATGCAGGAAAAATGTTCCCAATGTTGGAGGAGTCCAGAACCAGGGGCACATTCTAAGAATAAAGGAGAGGCCATTTAAAACTGAGATGAGAAAAAACGTTTTCACCCCGTTGTGAATTTGTGGAATTCTCTGCCACAGAAAGCCAATTCACTGGATGAATTTAAAAGATAGTTAGATAGAGCTATTGCCTGTCCTGCTGAGTTACACCAGCATCTTGTGTCTTCAGCTGAAGATTTCTGTGTTTGAACTATGCCCATTTCGATGTCTTAGTAAGCAGCCTGTCTGCATAGCTGCCATTTTAATTGTATCCAAATCAACGATACCCTCCATTGAATTGTGTACCGCTTACCATTGTACAAAAAAGGATAAACTCAGAACAGATTTGGCTGTATAGAGCAGGGCATTCACAAAAGGCTTTGGGCCATGGCAGCAGCTGACCAGCTACCACAGTCTGAGACCTTGCACCAACAATCCCTCATTCTATAAAACAGCCAACAGATCAACCATGATTCAGCGTAGAAAAGAATGCTGGGAAATGTATCATCGATACCTGAAGATGTACTGACCAGATAGATCATCCACATGAATTGAAAAGAGAGTTAGATAGAGCACTTGGGGCTAGCGGAATTAAGGGGTATGGGGAGAACGCAGGCACAGGGCTGATTGTGGATGGTCAGCCATGATCACAATGAATAGCGATGCTGGCTCAAAGGGCTAAATGGCCGCCTCCTGCAACTATTTTCTATGTACACTCAGCATTGTATCAGAAATGTTCTTCAAAGGTTATTTTATTGGTCACATACACCAATTGGTGTAGTGAAATTGTTCTTGTAGAATTGGTTCCAATTCATTGTAGTAATTCACATCCAGTAATTTTGTGGAGTTCGGGATCTATGTAACCAGATTTTCTTTTTACCTGGGGTGTTATCTACTTTTAATTATGCCATTTTACCAACAATCCAGGCGACGAGCCTACTATGAAAGAGAAAGTTAGATAATTAAGATTAATATTGCCATATATGCTGCAGCCTCCCTGTCGCATCGCTTTGAGTAATGTAGAACTGTTCTAATTGACCCAATTTATTTTTAGTTTGGAGATAGTGTGGAAACAGGCCCTTTGGCACACCGAGTCCGCAACGACCAGCGATCCCCGCACATTAACTCTATCCTACACACGTTGGGGACAATTTTACATTCATACCAAGGCAATTCACCTACAAACCTGTACGTCTTTGGAGTGCGGGAGGAAACTGAACATTTCGGAGAAAACTCACACAAGTCACAGGGAGAACGTTCAAACTCTGTACAGACAAGCACCTGTTGTCAGGATCGGACCCGGGTCTCTGGCGCTGTAAGACCGAGATGAGGAAAACATTTTTCACACAGAGAGTGGTGAGTCTCTGGAATTCTCTGCCACAGAAGGTAGTTGAGGCCAGTTCATTGGCTATATTTAAGAGGGAGTTAGATGTGGCCCTTGTGGCTAAAGGGATCAGGGGGTATGGAGAGAAGGCAGGTACAGGATACTGAGTTGGATGATCAGCCATGATCATATTGAATGGCGGTGCAGGCTCGAAGGGCCGAATGGCCTACTCCTGCACCTATTTTCTATGTTTCTAAGACAGTAGCTCTGCCACCATGCCGCCCCACATTTTTTCTCAAACAATGTGTGGAACCTTAAGGGTTACGCACATGTATAATTTGTAAATGGATTTCATTGGTCTGCATGCAGTTTGTTGCATATCTTTGCTTTTAAACCTGAATATCTGCTTGATTCTCGGCATTTTTAGATTTAAGGCTAAAGCATATGTTGAAGTTTCAGCAAAGATGATTCCAGTTTTCATCTACAACGTGAAGTCAATAATAATAATAATAATATAGCAAATCATAATGCAATCTCCAGAAACACCTAATGTATTTACATAGGTGTCTGAGATTGCTGAAGACTCCATCCCAGTACACAGGAATTCTGCACCAAACAAGTTGGTGTGGTAATAATTGAATATCCCCGGTGATTTGCCCTGTCAGCCACTGTGGTCTTGAATGTGCTAACAAAGTGAATTTTCTTTAACTTTTACATACAACTGATGTTTATCAAATAGGGCTCCTGGTGATGTGCCATTGGCCATTCTACATACCTCCAACAAAAACTATTTGACATTTTACTAATAAGATCTATCTTTTCATCAAAGATGCTCGTTGTTCCAAGGCAAAATTTTGCAAAGAATTCTGTTTCTGCTGATGTTTGTTTTTTTCTTCTATCTATCCTGAATGTGGACTCAGATTGCAGTGCTGGACTTAAGAAAGATTTGCACTTCCACTTTTTAACAACCTTATGGAAATTTAGGAAAAATTATCACTTGCGATTTTGGAAGCTGAAAAGCCTGTTTGTACATAGAAAACTCCTATGATAGCAATGTGAAAAATGGTGGGATGAACGTGTGTTCATTCTCGTACAATTGGAACTACTTTTACACCATATGTGGCATCAGAGATGAGTGTAATCCTGTCCTCGCCATCATCTGGCACTCAAAGAATAACGAGAAGTAAAACTAAACTTCATGTGCTCTCCTCCATTTTCTCCCATATCTGGTGCAAAGATGAATCCCCAAGGCTCTATGAACCCTTGTTCACAACAGCAAATCAAACCGATGTGAAATATCTTAATTCATTTTTGAATATTTGGTTATATACAAAAGAAAAATGATCAAACTGTCAGTCTGCTATAAATTGCTTGCACTGTTCTAAGTTTAAAATCTGATGACTGGACTTTGCAGTCAGATAGGCCAAATCATCTTAATCTCTCATTAACAGCATGGGACATGACTCGAGTGACAATGTGGGCAGCTTTCGATTTATCCATATGTCCACTCAAGAAAGCACTGGAAACAGGAAATCAGACCGTACTGTGTCCGGTCTTCACTAAATCATCCATCCATGGCAAATATATCTGACATCTGCAGTTTGAGAGTACATCATTCAAAGGTTTGAAAAGTTAATTCTCCCTCCATTGGCAGGAAAAGTCTCAACCGTTCAAGATGATTAACAACTATTTGTGAATGTCATTGGAAGATATTGCCAGCCTCTTGAGTGAATTATGGATTGCCATAAAATACTATTTGTTAGTTCTCTTTCCCATTGATGATCTTGGAATTTCCTGGTTCCTGATCCATCTTTGTTAATCTTTTCTTCATATGCATTACTTTTTTTAAAGTCTATTTGCTGACTTTCTTGACTTTGATCCAGTGACACCTCCAATGGAATGTTCGCATCATGTTCAAGTCATTTTATGGCACCACCCCTCCTCTCCCATCTCTGCACCTCTCGCAGTGCTCCTCGTGGTGTAGGCACCAATGAGTTCCCATGTTCCCGGAACCGTTTACAAAAAACTCTCCTTCCCTCAGGATTCTCCTTCAATGTTATATCTTTGTTTTTAGTTTTCGTCCTGATAACTCTGATCTTTTTTTTAAACCTGCAGATTATTGAAACCAGAAAAAATAACAGAAAATTCTGTCTTTTTTCTAATTGTGTTGTTCACTTCTGCTTTTGCACAGTTTCTATTGGAAATGTTGTGTAATGTAACTTGTTTTTGTGTGTTTGCTTATGTGCCTGCGATGTTTCTGAAAACAAGATTTTTATTGTATGTGTAGCTGACCATACTTGTAAACTCAGCTCAACTTGTCCTGTAAACACACTGCAGGCAACGTCTATGGAAAGAATAACAAAGTTAAGATTTCAGATGCAAGGCGCTACTGTACGTCAGAACTGGGAAGCAGCCTCTGTGTTTTAATGTCAAATAAGGTTTCCTGATCTGTTCCAAGGAGAAATTCCGGAATGTCAAAGTGTGATAGGAATGCATTTTATTGTTCTTATGGAGTGAATGTAAAATAAATAATTTGTTAAGTTGCAAGCGGTTTATGGGCAGAACAAATGGTGTGAAATAAAGTAGTCTCTCCTCTGCTTACTTCATAAATAAGCTTTAAACAATAAATGTATGCATTTAGGAAATGCTCTTCTGATTCCTATTCATATTTCATCCATATCTGATGGAGGGCTGCAGATAGTACAGGGAAATCGTGCAAGCTTGCCTGGTAAAGAAAGCGGACAGTATGCCTGCCTATCAGTTGGGACATTGACTATAAAAGTTGGGGAGTCATTTTGCAACTGTATAAAATAGACACCAGCAAATGCTGGTTTACACAAAAAGGGTATAACAGCATTTGCGACCCGTGTTTGATCCTAACAACAGGTGCTGTCTGTACGGAGTTTGTACATTTCCCCCCATGACCTGCGTGGGTTGTCTCCGGGAGCTCCGGTTTCTTCCCACACTCCAGACATACAGGTTTGTAGGGTAATTGGCTTGGTAAAATTGAAAATAGTTCCTAGTGTGTCTGTAGGAGAGTGTTGGTGGGATGATCACTGGTCAGCACAGACTAGTTGGGCTGAAGGACCTTGCTGCATGGAGGTTGTGGTTAGGCAAGCGCATGGTGCATTTGTGGGTTGATGTGTCCGTGGAGTGGGCTGTTGGAGGCCCTGCAGCTGCCGGGGATTATGTGGGACAGGTGCTGCTGTAGGCCTTGCAGAAGTTGGATGGGTTGGGCAGGGCAGCGGTAGAGGACATCAACAGCATCGCCAGGCCAGGACAACCGCTGCTTCGCCAACTCAGTGCCACCGCTAGGTCAACAGGCCTTTCCATTTTAAGAACTTGAAGACCACAAGATGGCACAGGAAACACGGTGGCTGTATACTCCTTTGGTGAGGTCTACTATTACACTACAATTGTTGCACTTGTATTTATGTATAATTATGCTTATTTATTACTAATTGTGCTCATGTACAGTCTTCATTTGAGATTTGGAAGCAAAACGAAGGGTTTATCTGTTTCTAGGTGCATATAACAATATCGTACCATTGAACCAACAAAAGGGGAGAGGGTACAGAAGACTTTTACGGGAATGCTGCCTGGTTGGAGGGTATTATCTACAAGGAGAAGTGGATAAAATTAGATTGTTTACTCTGGACCTATAGAGGCTGAGGGGCAATCTGATTGAAGTGTATAAAATTGAGAGACATAGATACAATTATACAGTGCTAACATACTGGTTAGCACACAGCAAAAGCTTTTCACAGTACCTTTTCACTAAAGTACAGTGCCCTCCATAATGTTTGGGACAAATACCTATCATTTATTTATTTGCCTCTGTACTCCACAATTTGAGATTTGTAATAGAAAAAAATCACGTGGTTAAAGTGCACATTGTCAGATTTTATTAAAGACTTTTTATACATTTTTGTTTCACCATGTAGAAATTACAGCTGTGTTTATACATAGTCCCCCCCATTTTAGGGCACCATAATGTTTGGGATGCATGGCTTCACCGGCATTTATAATTGCTCAGGCGTGTGTAATACTAAGATTAAATGAGAACTTACCCGTTTGAAGTTTGATCTTCATTTTATGAGGCGTTATGGTGAGCGATTACGTGAAGAAGCCCCACCAGAGCGCCTCCGCGTCAATCTTCAAAGCAGCGGCGTGAAATCATAGTAACTACAGTCTAAGTGATATAGTAAGACTCAGAAGACTAGAACTAACTGATGATCTTTGCGATTATGAGGGCCGGGAGCGGAGGGCACGTAATCGCTCACCCTAACTCCTCATAAAATAAAGATCAAACTTCAAACTGGTAAGTTCTCGTTTAATCTTACCATTTTACTTCGGAGTCACGTGACTGATTCCGTGAAGATTTCAAAGCTCTGTGATTTCATGCCGTAGATACAGTTCCATACGACACACTGCTTCGGTTGACACAGGATAAACAAATAATGTATTGAACATTGTTTAAATTATACAATGAACCTCTTAAACAATAAAAGAACAGTAATTACCCCTCTTTTGCAGTGGAAATTACAAAGGAGAACTCAAACAGAACCCAAAACAGCATGCCCAAATCCTTCCATTGCGAGGACAGGTTTATCATAAATCGTGAAAGGTTCCTTCACTGGACCATCCTGCGGCCCCGAGGATTTGGTCTAAAGGCACGTCCTGCGCCTTTGCTGCGTACGTTGACGCCGCCCTGGTAGAGTGAGATTTAAACACATCTACTCCAGCACAATCAAAACCTGTTTTGGCCATCTAGAAATAGTTTGTAATGACACCTTTGTATGAGTTTTTTTGTGGCTGATGAGCATCGCTGTTTCAGAGCCTCTAAGACTCTTGATGACCTTCATATATCTACTCGGGTTTCAGGTCAATGGGGTATGCTTTAAAGCTTATTTTGGTTCCAGCCGTCCCTGGCCTGCTTTGTTTGATTAGATCATATACATAAAACGTAATATTATCTACCGAAGAATGCATGCTGTCCAGTCGTAACTTTAGCAATATCTGGACCCATTGCGCTGACACTAGTACCATGAACATGACCACTTTGAGCTTTAACTTCTGGAAAGGCAGAGATGTAATTGGAGCCCATTGCCAAAGCAATGTGAGAACTATGCTCACATCCCAGATTTCCGTATATCTAAATCTGGGAGGGTTTTTGTTAAAATACCTCTCATGAATTGGGCCACCAATAGATGAGATCCAACAGAGTGTTGTCCGGACCCTTGCCCTAAATAGGAGGACAAAGCACTTTGAGCACTATTAATGGCACTATAGTTTAACTGCTCGGCAAAATGCAATGTAGCAAGGAACTCCAATACATCCGGTATGCCTGCAGTATGCTAAGATATATTTGACTGTAAACAGAACATCTCCCATTTCGTAATATGAGATGCACTTTTTTTTAGTACTATCTCTCCAGACCACTGTAATCACACCCACGGTCCTACTCGATAATCCGAGTCCCTGGAACAGTCTGGTCAGAAGATACAAATTAACAGATTAATATGACCATGTAAAGGGTGACTTTCTCCTGTCACAGGGTGAACCAACAAGTTGCTGCATTTGGGGATAGTCATGAATGGCTGTGTGATCAGTCTCGGAACCAATGGGAACCATGGCTGTGTGGACCAGTTAGGAACTGCCAAACGCCTAAAGCGTAGTCGTGCTCTATTTTGGTGAGACATTGACTGACGAGGCAGAGTGGGGGAAAAGCGTAAGAACGTACGTCCCCAATGTAGCGAGAATGCATCCACCGCTACTGCCCCGGGTCTGGTTCCCATGAGACGTATTTAGGTAACTGGTGATTTAACCTGGATGCAATCCATACCAGCTGACAATCATTTTGAAAACTTTTGGATTCAGCATCCATTCTGTGTTGTCATTAAATTTACGTGACCTGGTGTCTGCCACTTTCACGTTATCTCTATCTGGTAGGTAGATATCTAAGACCCAGATGTTTCTCATAATGCACCAGTGCCAGATGAGGTTAGCCAGATTGTCACATAATATTGACCTAATTCCACCCATGTGATTGATATGCAACGGCTGTGGTATTGTCAATCTGAAGCTGCACATAATCAATGATAAACCCCAAATAGCCAATCATTCTAGATGGTACTAATTTGGATTTAATTAGTTGGGTGAGGAACCTAACCTCTCAAACAGGTGTTTGGTAACTGAACCCAATTCCTCAGCTGCTTCCTGAGTTTTACCTATGATCAGAAACATCGTCCAAGTATGCCATTACAATGTGATTCTGAGCGCGGAGTAGCCCTATACTGGTTTCAGCAATTTTTTAAGTAATTAGGGCTGAGGTTAACCCATTGGGCAAAACTTTAAATTGCCACAGCTGTCTCATCCAACTAAATTTCAAGTATCTACGGTATTGGTACTGAATAATATGCATCTTTCAGATCTATGGTTATAACATATAACACCCTTTTGATACCAGTTGCTTAGCAGTACTGAAAATTTCCATTTTAAAAATGTTTATACTGGACCTAAGAGTTAAGTCTGGTTAGGTCCAGAATGACTCGACACCCACCATCGTTCTATTGCCTGGGGAATATTGGCCACAAATTGTTGAGGCTGATATGCCGTCCTTTCAATTACCCCTTTTTTGGAATAATATTCCAATTTCTTCATTCACCTGTAGAGTTTCTGGTATTGAAAACCCAATACCCGAGTAGGTGTATTTTGTACGGGGTGGATGTACTTCTGAGATAAACCCCGTTCGAGACCCCCGGATACAGTCCAGTATGAATAAATCTGATGTTATGCAGCACCAGACTGATGACTGATCTCTAGAGGATATATCCTGGACTAGTCCAGTACTTGTACTTCCATGGTTGCTGGATTCTTCGGTCTCCTGGCCCTGTTTGGGGTGTGCATTGGAGCTGCCGATGTTTTGGTCCCTAGGTAATGGACGTATCAGATATTAAACTGATAAGAACCGATGCTACACTTGATCTTAGCCAAACCCCGAAGAGCGATACGTGTAGCTGGGGTCGCCCGGTTTGGTCCTTGACCTGCACCATCATCTCTAGTTCAATTACCCCTTCTCGTTCTGAAAGGGTATGGTTTTTGAGGCAGCATCCTGTTCTCAGGATGAGTTTTGGTGAAGCTGATTGCTTTTGCCTCATCGTCCAGGTCTTTTTCTGGATATTAGAGGATCTGCGCAAGGCTGTGAACCGTGGGTTGAGCGTAGGCTTGATGGCTATTTCGTGAATAATTAATTTTCAAAATGGGCATTACACAGCAGGGTCCTGTTGTGTTTTCATAGTGGTGCCAATTGCCCAAACGCCATTATTCCTGCTCCAACCAGTTTTTAGGACTTTCTGCAGCCTCAACTCATGCGCCCTCATGATGCGCCCCTTTAGAGCGATGCACAGTTAACAGGCGTCTGATATCTCTAGCGAAGTTTCCTCCATTATGGAGTCCTGGAGCTGGTGAGAGGCCATATAATTAAATTGCTGGACAGATTGTCATCCATGGCTTCACCAGTTCCCGCCGGTATGGCAAATTGCTGGCCACTTCTGGCACACCCGGAGCATAGATCATGTGCTTTGGTGTATGCACATAAGCAGGGTCAGATTCACACTGCCCTGGCTCTCCCGGCTCATGGTCATGGGAGGTATTATTGCAACCCTTAAAAAGGCAATGCTGTTATGGGTCCCAACGCAGACTCGTAGGCATATTATCCTTCATACATGTACAGCTCTTTTGCTATATGGACCTCTGCTAGAGGTTGCTGCTGGGGACCCTGGGGTATAAAACCCCGGCTGGAACACCTCCTGGTTGATCATTTTATCTATGAGATGTTCCACGTTGTCCAGACGTCCCCAATGTTTATTTTTGGAAGGGGGAAAGTCATTCTTACCTCACTCATCAGAGTTGACAGGCCTGGACAATTTACTCTTGGCCTGCCTCCCGACAGGAGTGGCCACAGTGCTCTAAAGCACCGGAGTTCGCAAAGGGACTGGCAGGCCAAGTAAGACCTCCGCAACTGATGACAGAACAATTCTCTCTATAAGAAAGAAAAATCCGCAAACACCTGTCCAACAGATCCGAAACACTCTTCAGGAGTCAGATTTGTCAATGACAACTATCCACAGAAGACTTCATGAACAAAAATACAGAGGCTACATTGCAAGATGCAAACCACTGGTCAGCCGCAAAAATAGGATGGCCAGGTTACAGTTTGCCAAGAAGTACTTAAAAGAGCAAACACATTTCTGGAAAAAGGTATTTTCAAAGCTAAATAATGGTAAATTCTTGAGCGGCCAAGTCCATCACCCGATCTAATCCAATTCAACATGCCTTTTATATGTTGAAGAGAAAACTGAAGGGGACTAGCCCCCAAAACAAGCATAAGCTAAGGATGGCTGCAAAACAGACTTGGCAGAGCATCACCAGAGAAGACACCCAGCAACTGGTGATGTCCATGAATCGCAGACTTCAAGCAGTCATTGCATGCAAAGGATATGCAACAAAATACTAAACATGGCTACTTTCATTTACATGACATTGCTGTGTCCCAAACATTATGGTGCCCTGAAATGTGGGGACTATGTATAAACACTGCTGTAATTTCTACATGGTGAAACCAAAATGTATAAAAATGGCCTTTATTAAAATCTGACAATGTGCACTTTAACCACATGTGTTTTTTTTTTCTATTACAAATATCAAATTGTGGAGTACAGAGGCAAATAAATAAATGGGTCTTTGTCCCAAACATTATGGAGGGTGCTGTGGTTTCCCTGGGTGGAAAGGACAAATACTGGAGTACTTAGATTTAAGGTAAGATTGAGAGTTTTAAAGAAGAATTGAGAAGCAAGTTATTTTTACACAGTGCAGTAGGTGCCTGGGAAGGTAGTGGAAGTAGATGTGCTCGCAGCATTTGAGGTATATTTAGACATGATTAGACTGGGATGGCGGGGTATAGCCAATGTACAGGCAGATGCAGGCAAATTAAATTGGCATCATGGTTCGCACTGACATTTGTTCAGTGATGTACTGTTCTATATTTTATACAAGAAAATGTAAACAACATTACTTTAAAAATCTCATCCATGCACTGTCACCTCTCCTTGTGCTATATCCCTATGGTCACATTTGTAATAGAGTATGCTTACATAAACATAACATGATCTGCTATCTGCGGTGCTGGCTCGAAGGGCCGAATGGCCTCTTCCTGCACCTATTTTCTATAACTAATTGTATGTGTGCCAAATATGATGTAATGGCATTATTAGTGGGTCAAAGCAATTTATGGAAGGATGTCATAGACATACAGCACACAAACAGGCCCTTCAGCCCAACTTGTCCACACTGACCAAGATGCTTCGTCTAAGCTAGTCCCATTTGTTAATGGGCTTCCTAATTAGTTTTCCCCATTAAGAAGTCCGTTATGTTAAAGAACTGTGGGTTTGTTTAAGTCTTTTCCCTGAGTGGAAGTGGCAAATACTGGAAGGCCATTATTTGAAACGATGGGTAACTCCAGCGGACATGGTTGGATTGACAAATTTGGGTTTTCAAAAGCTTATTGATAAATCTCCCTTGCCTCCTCCATCTCGCCTCCCACCATCCTCCCATTCAACAATAACAAAATAGTAAATGCTGCAAGACACAGCAGGTCGGGCAGCATCTGAGGTAAGAGAGACAGTTAACGTTTCACGTTTACGAGCTCCTGTCAGCATCAGGTAGGTTCTGCTAAAGGGTCTGCAACCTGAAACCCAGATGATGCCTGACCAGCTGAGTTTTTCCTAACATCCCCTCTTTTGTTTTAATTTTCGCTTTCTCTCTCTCGCCTTTTTTTGTTTGGTTCCAATTGAGCAGTGTACTCTGCAATATGTTCCAGCAAATAAAGTCAACACGCTCTTGGCCAAGCTGATAACTCCATTACTGAAAGCACCTTTCAAATAAAATATACAATGTTGTGATTTCACCGAATTTACATCCTCAGCTGCCGGGACTGGATTCCAACTTTAGTTTCTGGAACAACGGTCCAGTTCTCTGAAATAAGTTTCGGTAACATAACCGCTGTGTTGCAATACTCGCACTCACAATTTGTTAATTGATGTTTCGTTGGCTCAAAGCTTGAATTCATGAAGATATTAATATTTTAGTATTTGAATGCACTAAGTAAAGTTGTACACGTGTTGAGATTGGGGTAATTTACAGTTGGGCGATCTGGACAGAAGTCAAATCTCTAAGGGGTCACCAGAGAGCTGTCCCGCTGGTTATTTCTGTCTGATAATGTGTACACAGTGTGAGCGCACGGCCACCTAATCTTTGACAACCACACTTATCGAATGTAAGCAGACAACAGTGGGAGCAGCCGCCACTGACAGGAAAAGACCCGGAATATAAAGCCCAGTTGTGCTCCGTGCTCCAAGCCCAGAGTGTGCGCGCTGGCAATGGGGGCAGAGCGGAGCAGCGGCAGCAGCGGGTGCTGGAGCTGGAGCTGGGGCTGGAGCTGGGGCTGGAGCCGCGCCCTCCCGCTCCTCGCCATCTGCACCGACCTCTTCCACATGGGCTTTCTGCACCTCCACGGTGAGTGCTCTCCTCAGCACCCACCCCTTTAAAATAACCTCAACCCCGCCGGTGTGTAGCAAAGAAACGCAGATGCTGGTTTAAGTCGAAGGTAGACACAAAATGCTGAAGTCTGAAGAGGAGTCTCGATCCGAAACGTCACCCATTCGTTCTCTCCAGAGATGCTGCCTGTCCTGCTGAGTTACTCCAGCGTTTTGTGTCTATCTTCTATACCACCAGGTTAACTATAGACTACGGGTGGTTTAACGTGCGTGTTGGGAGTGAAGGGCGGTGGGTCCTGAGTTATTTTGTTCTGCCGGGGAACTGGTTGGGTCTCTGTCTGTGGGAGGAGAAAGTAGAGGGTCTCAGACCCTCGTGAAAGGTTGAGAATGATGGTGCATCCGCGGTGAAGCTTTGAGCAAGAAAAAAATACAAAGTGCTGGAGGAACTCAGCGAGTCAGGCAGCCTCTGTGGTGGGAGATGTACAGGAGATGTTTCCGAAATCTCTTGTGCGCCCACTAACTGTTATGCGTGCGTGGGGATAAATGATGCAAGGCATTTTCAGCACTTTTCACCTTACCAAAGGGGCATTTTACTTCTTGGCCATCATTTGAAGTTTAATCACTCTTGAAGGCAAAGCAGCAATACAACTTGTGCACAGGATGCTCTCCTGATGCAACGTGATTACCAGCAGATGATCATTGGTAATGGTTGGGGGAAGAATGTTGGCTGGGCATCAGGGAGGGCTATCCAATGTATTGAAATTCATCCGAAGGAGTAGACAGGGCTTCAGTTTGAGCCTGACCTAAAGACTGCACCTCCAGCAGTGCAACACTCAGCACTGCACAGGGGTGTGGCAGTCTGGATTATGAGCCTCCCTGGAATGACCTTTAAACCCCACCAACGTCTGACTCAGAGATAAGAACGCTACTCGGCGAACTGTGGCTGACACTTAGAATTGTTCTCCCATTATGAAAATGTGATGGCTAGGTATCATCTGTTGTTGGGGTTTGTAGTTTTTCATTAACGATTTGGGGACCTTAATACACTGCACTGGACTTTCACGCCATCAGTTAAACGTTTGTAAAAAGCTTGTAATTATTCACCGTGAAATCACCATCCCTCTTCCAGTTGTGCCAAACATTGCCCGTAAGTTACAGAAATTGGAAGGGACGTGACTGCATTTGGTATTGGTGCAATATATTTTTATAAATCTCCATAAATTCACAAAGGTCCCACAAACTGCTGACCTGCTGAAAGGACTTGGCCGGATAGATTCAGAGCAGGCATTTCCCTTGTGGGTGAAGGTTATGGGCAGGGAACTACCAATATTACTAAGTCACTGTTAAATCAAAATGTGAATTCAGGAGAAATATCCTTTCCCCAGAAAGTGATTAGAATTTGAAACTCACGGCCACAGGAAGTGGTTGAGCTGTATGCCCTAGAAAATTTTGGTGTTCCCGCCTATGGTTCAGCGAGTATTATACTCGCCTTTGAGACCAAAAAGGTTGTGGGATCAAGATTCATATCAGATTAGAAAGCTGCAATTCCTCAGCAGTTCACCATGATTTGATGTTCCTTGTTCTGGGTAAGACATTCAGCAAGACCATCTCTGCGCTCACAGGCGGGTGTTGAGGTACCTGTGGTTTTATTTGGATTGTTCTCCCCGGTTGCCTTGTCAATAGTAATGGAATCCCCGAAATTCCATCACCATAAACAAATGTCCAGTCTTTAATGTTATTAATGTTACCTCACATTGCTTTATTATGGGAGCTCTGCTGAAATTGGCTGCCATATTTCCTGCAATATGATGATGGCAACACGTCAAATTCTTTGGCAACAAGGTGCCTTAACAGGGAGGTGAAAGTCAAGTGAGAAACACATGTCTTTCAATGAAGTAAATAAGAGTATGTGGACACCTACATGCCTGGCATTATTAAATCTTCTCCAGTCCCATATCCTGGAATGGTAGATTAAAAGCGCACAAATAGGAATCTATTTGATCCAACACAGCTCTTTGAAAACTAATGTGGGTTCCCTCCCCATATCACTTCAGTTGGTTTTTGTACAAACACAAGTTAATTTAGTGATTTACAGGTAGGTGGATGGAAGGAACAAATGACTGGGTGGAGTAAAAAGTCAAATGCATTGGTGTGTGGAATGATTGCATTTTTTCTTCATTGCAGCCAGCATATCTGTGCCAAATATTGGTGTCTGTTCTACCTGTCACATGAATGCGACATGCACGTTCAACAATATAACCATCACCTGCATCTGCAACTATGGGTTCATTGGCAATGGAATAAGCATCTGTGCAGGTTGGAAAACAATTTTATTATTTTGAATGACAACAGCATGTTACCAGTGGTATGCTGGCAAGCCCAATATTAACTTTGCTAACTTTGCAATTGAGTGGCACACAGACCCTTCAGAGGGCAGTTAAGGGTCAACCATGTTGCTCTGGGCTATTGTCACATCCAGTTCGGAGAGCATAAGGGCAACAGATTATTTTCCCCTGCGAGGATCTAAAAATGCCCAGGAATCTTCCTCCTGCGAGAACAAACAAGACCTTTCATCTGAAAGATGATATCTGCAACGGGCTCTCGGTATAACACGAGGAGCACAAGGTTATGTGCTCTTGTCTCTGGAGTGGGGATTGAACCAAAGCGTTCAGACTTCACACAGCCTGACATCTACACATCCCTTGTGTTCCATTTCACCGCATTTCCTTTTATACAAGAACATAAGAACCATGATCTGAGCATTTAACCCTTCAAGCCACTCATTAAGATCATGGCTGATCTTTCGCCTCAGCACCATTTTCCTGCACTATTCCCATATCGCGTGGTTCCCTTGATATCCAGAAATCTATTCTAGCATTTTACGTTTTATTACTAATCATAATTCATGTTACACACTGTATAGTGACCAGACATATGGAAGAAAACAAAATCACTGGTTTTGCTCTATTATTATTTTCCTTTTTTTTTGTTTGCAGGATCTGTGTGTCACCAGGCAAGGCCAGTGTTTATTGCCCTAATCGCAGCTGTGAAAGTTGTGGCCATTGAACTCCGGAATCTCTCGGTCAATCTGTAGACAGTTCTCCCAGATCCTGGAGATTTCAAGGATTTGGATCCCACTCCCACTGCCATCCTTTTCCTTGGTGGTAGAGCTTGTGGATTTAGAAGATAGAGTAGCCTAGACGAGCAACGGCAGTACATCTTCTTGATGGCGAAAACTATACTGCCCTAATTTGACAAAAGGAAGCAAATGACAATTTTGTCAAAATTGAGTTATTGCTTATTTTAGGGTATTTGAGATATGATCTACACAATGGTGAACAAAATAAGTCTTCTCTGAGTACAATTTGAAAATATTTATACCAGAGAAGTAAGAAATTCCATCACATAGAGCTGAAAGAAAAACACATTTTCCTCATTTACAAGAAAACGGCTTTCTGGCAGTTGCTCCCTTTTGTCAAAGTATGGCAGTATAGCCATGGCATGCCACTGCTGGAGAGAATCAATCGACACGGGTGATGAAGGCATTTGACGGACTTGCCTTCATCAATCGGGTTATTGAAGACAAACGATAGACACAAAAAAGCTGGATTAACTCAACGGGACAGGCAGCATCTCTGGAGGGCTAGGCATTGGGTCATCATGTTGAATGAATGAATTAATAAGTTTATTGGCCAAGTATTCACATACATGGAATTTGCCTTGGTGCTCAGCCCGCAAGTGACAACATGACGTACAGTGACAGTTAGGAATGACACATAAAACATTAAACATTAATAATAAAACGTTATCAATTAAACATGTGAATTAAATAAAATACCAGAGCAAAAGGAAGCTTCAGATTTTTGGCTGTTGAGTAGAGGCACTACTCGTGGATAAAAACTGTTTTTATGTCTGGCTGTGGCAGCTTTGACAATCCGGAGTCGACTTCCAGAGAGAAGTGATTCAAAGAGTTTGTGGTCAGGGTGAGAGGGGTCAGAGATGATCTTACCCGCTCACTTCCTGTCCCTTGCAGTGTACAGTTCGTCAGTGGAGGGAAGGTTGCAGCCAATAACCTTCTCAGCTGATCGAACGATTCGCTGTAGCCTCCGGATGTCGTGCTTGGTGGCTGAGCCAAACCAGACCATGATGGAGATGGTGAAGACAGACTCTACGATGGCCGTATAGAATTGGACCATCATTGCCTGTGGCAGATTGTCTTTCCGCAGCTGCCGCAGGAAGTACATCCTCTGTTGTGCCTTTTTGACACTGCTCAGTTATACATGATATATTAAGGCCATATTTTGCACTTGTATACAGTTCTGGTCACCATGCCATATGAAGAATGTTATTAAGCTAGAAAGGGGGGAAAAAATTACTAGGATGTTACGGAATCTGGAGGATTTGAGTTACAAGGAGAGACTGGATATGTATTGTTTCCATGAATGTAGGAGTCTGAGCAGTGACCTTGCAGAGGTTCATAAAATCCCGAGGGGCATAGTAAGTAGCCGCAGTCTTTTCCCCAGTGCAGGGGAATCTCAAACTACAGGGCATGGGTTTTGGGTAAGAAGGGAAAGATTTAAAAAGAATCCAAGTGGCAATTTGTTTTTCACACACAGGGTGGTGCATGTATGAAACAAGCTGCTAAACAAAGTGGTAGAGGTGGGTACATTTACATTTGAAAGACGCTTGGACAGATACACGGAAAGGAAAGGTTTTGAGGGATGTAGGCCAGGCATACACGAGTAGGACTAACTCAGTTAATTAGTCACATGGTTCTGACCTTATGATTTTTAGGAAGGCCATCAATGAGGAACATTGGAGGAACATTTGCACTGATATCCTGGGAGTGGGCAGATTGATCACCAGCAACCGAACCATAGTCCTTTGAAGTGTTTTCTCTTGATTTTCACTGACTTCAGCTTTGCTCTATCAGTATACTAGCACCCCTTGATGTCTCATTTAGTCAAGTGCTACCTTGATATCAAAGGCAGTCACTATCACCTTACTTCTGGAATTCAGCTGGTTGATCCATATTTGGACCAAGACTGATTAGGTCCAGAATCGAGTTGCCCTAGTCGAACCCAGACCGAGTATGGGTGAGCAGTGTTATTGGTGACTGCTACCTGAGAGCACTTTCAATGACACCTTCTATCCTTTGCTAATAATTAAGATTTGACTGGTTGGCAGGGTATAGTAAGTAGCCATATTGCATTTGTTCTGTTTTTTTATGAACAAAATGTACTTGGGTAACTTTCCACATTGCTAGTTGATCCCAGAGGAACAACTTGGCTGGGGACAGCTTGTTCTGGATTCCAGGGCTTGAGTACTACAGCCTGGCTCTTGTCTGGTACCCACTGCCTTTTTTGTAACCACTTTCTGGGGTCTGTGATGCTGGGGACCTGGGGAGAAAGGATTCAGATGGCTTTGGCTGAAGATAGTGCAAATGTTTGTGACACTGATGTGCTTTGGTCACTGATGTGCTCATCTCCACTATGTTGAAGATGGGAATGTTGTTGTAGCCTCCTTTGCTTGTTGAATTCTCCACTGCACATAGCAGCTCTGCTTGGTTGGTTCTTTGCTTGGCTGGATGGCTCTTCCAATATAATACGAATGACTCACAATTTTTGCCATTTTCATTGTAGATAAAAATGAATGCCAGATGGGGGCCAAGAAGATCTGTGGGTTACATGCTTCTTGTTATAACACACATGGTAGCTACTACTGTACATGCAACGAAGGATACAGACCGTCCAACACTATGGATTCATTCACTCCCAATGATGGAACACATTGCACAGGTAATTATCTTGATTGCCAGCTGGTAAAAATGCAGTACATTTTTGTTTAGATTTACACAGTGGTAGAGTTGCTGCTTCACAACACCAGAGACCTGGGTTCGTCCCTGACTACGGGTGCTGTCCATACACAGTTTGTATGTTCTACCTGTAATCGCGTGGGTTTCTGCCAGGTGCCCCGGTTTACTCACACGCTCCAAAGACCTGCAGGTTTGCAGGTTAATTGGCATTGGTAAATTTGTACATTGTCCCTAGTGTGTAGGATAATGTTGGTATATGGGGTGATCGCTAGTCAGCATGCACTCGGTGGGCCAAAGGGCCTGTTTCCATGCCGTATTGCTAAAGTCTAAAGTGGGAAAATGATTCTAATGGGATGTATCTGGTCCATAGGAAACCTGTACATCCATAATACTGTTCACAGTCAGACTAAAAAACAAAATCTTCAATGTATTCCATAAAAACAATGGGTCTGCCAGTTCGGAGGAAGCCGTGTTACCCATCACGCCTGTGCTAAATCATTGTATTCACTGGAATTTAGAAGGATGAGAGGATATCTTATAAAAAAAGTATAAAATTATAAAAGGACTGGACAAGCTAGATGCAGGAAAGAATTCCCAATGATGGAGGAGTCGAGAACCAGGGGCCACAGTTTAAGAATAAAAGGGAGGCCATTTAAAACTGAGATGAGAAAAAGCTTTTTCACCCAGAGAGTTGTGAATTTGTGGCATTCTCTGCCACAGAATGCAGTAGAGGACAATTCATTGGATGAATTTTAAAGAGAGGTCGATAGAGCTCTAGGGGCTAGCGGAATCAAGGGATATGAAAAGAAGGCAGGCACAGGTTACTGATTGTGTATGATCAGTGAATGACGATGCAGGCTCGAAGGGCCAAATGGCCTCCTCCTGCACCTATTTTCTATGTTTCTATTACATAATTTTATAACATTCAGGAATACTGTGGGATTCACTGCAATATCTGCTTTAAAAATATGAGCTAATGTGGTATGTTTCAAAATTGTGTTAGGAGTAGTTGCGGAGTTAGAGCCCTCTTATATTCGTTGTTCTACATTCAGTTCTTTAGCTGAAATCTTATCCTGAGAAGAATACCACTTCAGGGCACTGATGCATTGCTGCATGCCTTTGCACTTACAAGAGATGCCTTACATTAGAAACCTTTTACATTGTGGCCAGTGTGGTATTGGTTGCTAATTCCCTAATTTTGAGCAACTATGATTATATTATATGAATAATATTACAGAGATGGCCAGAAATTCAATAATGCCTCAGATATTTCACATTTCAAGACATGTGCCTGAGTGTCCACTGAGTTGATCAATAAACCTTGTGTGTGTCTCCCAATAATCTCATCCCATTGGCCCTTCCTGATTGGTCCCGGTCCAAGCAACCCCCTACTGTGTCCATCACACCCAACTGACTCTCTATCATCTATTCCCTGCTTATTTCTCCTCAGCTGTATCATCCTTGTTCATTTCCTTTAACCAAAGCATCAATGTTACTTCCAACCCCAACCCCTGCTCCCCTTCCCCCATGTGCCACTGCTGAGGAACCAAATGTTGCCCTTGTGGGGCTGGCTAGTGACCACTGGATACCTCATGGACACTTGCAGCTCAATGACAATACAGCAGTTCAGACTAGAGGTCCCCTTCCTGGTAAGGCTTGTGCCTGCTGCTTCTGGTACAGTCCTTTATTTTCAGACGGTGGCACGGTGGCGTAGCTGTAGAGTTGCTGCCTTGTAGCACTAGAGGCCCGGTTTTGATCCTGACTATAGGTGCTGTCTGTGTCGAGTTTGCATGTTCTTCCTGTGACCGCGTGCGCTTTCTCTGGGTGCACTGGTTTCCTCCCACATTCCAAAGACGTGCAAGTTCGTAGGTTAAATGGCTTCTGTAAATTTTCCCTAGTGTGTAGGATTGAACTAGTGTACGGGCGATCGTTGATTGGCGCTTACTTGGTGGGCCAAAGGGGCTGTTTTAACGTTGTATCACTAAACTAAACTAAACGTAGTAAAATCCAATTTAGCGACGCAGAGAGGAGAGGCTCAGCACCGGAGTGTTTATTGCGTGGAGTTTGCATGTTCTCCCTGTGACCGTGTGGGTTTCCTTAGGTTGTTACAGTTTCCTCCCAAGTCCCAAAGACGTGCAGGTTGGTTGATTAATTGGTCACTGGTAATAGTACCGAGTGTCCAAGTGAGTGTCAGAATGTGGAGACATTCACTGAAAATGTGGGCAGAATGTAAAATGGGATTAATGTACGATGCTTGTGGATGCTTGATGGTCTGTGCATGCTCATTGGACTGAAGGGCAGTTTTTGCGTTGTATCTCTCCATGACAATGATATAACATCTTATATTAAATAGACACAAATAACCAAACTAAGTAACTTGAGTTTATGTCTTCTCAGCTATTGACTGTGGAACTCCCCCAAGTCTACCAAACACATTGAGATACCCACCAGTTAGCACAACCTACGGAAAAACAATATCATATCAGTGTGCACACGGCTATAAGTATGTGAGAGGAAACTTCAGCTTAATGTGCTGTGTCATGGGCCAGTGGGAAGGACAACCCCTGGAGTGTGAAGGTCAGTACTCCAAAACACTTTTGAATTAAAGCACTGTGTAAATAATGTTTAGGGTTAACTCTGGGGGGGGGGGTTTTAAAGAGGAGGCAAATAAAATATGAATTAAGCGTAATGTGGTAACAGAAGAGAGGTTGAAGACTGGACCATGATTCAGCTGGCTTGAGGAACCAGTTGGCTTACTCCTGCTCCTATGTTCTTGTCTTCTTGAGCCTTACACAAATAAATAAATACTTTGCAGTGTCTATGATCAATACTCTGAAACGTACAGAAGTTGATTTGCTTTTGAATAACGGCTTGCAGAGTTTGCAGAAATGTTAGCTTTGGCACTGAAATAATTCAGCTTGATTTTAAACAGAGGTGTGTTATTTTTGATACAATTATTTCATTTTATTTACATGATTGGGTTGAAAAACAATGGAATTTAGTTGTCAGTAAATTAGATTGAAATACATTCAATATTTTTTACCAAATGAGATAGGGAGCTTAGTTCTTGTAAATCTGATTTTAAAATAGTTCCTGTGTTGATGTTGACTGTGTTTCCAATTGTATAATATGAAAGAAGAATTATATGCATTTAATAAGTACGTCTTTTTCACCTCAATGTCCCAAATTAATATATATCCAATTAAGTACTTTTTTTGCCAGGCCGTTACGATTGTAATGTCGAAAATACAGTCACCAACTTGAGCGCCACAAGCTTCCTCTCTCAGTAGTGCGATGGTCCATGGATCATTTGATTTCAGAATGATCTTGTGCAATGAACATTGTCCAGCACACCGGGGCGATCTCCTTGCTTTTTCTTGAAGTAGGGCCATGATGAGATCTTTCACGTCCAGCTGAGGGTGCAGACGAGCCTTTGATGTCACACCTCTTACTATTGTACCTCTGACGGTGCAGTATTCATTCAGGATTGTGCCCCGGTGGCAGTTTTGAGCACAAGTGAAATGTAAACCTGCATTGCTTCTAACTCAGAGTCCCAGAGTGCTACTTACTGGCCATCACCACAACAGACCGTGTGGTGTGAGAGGTATAATGGTCATCATCATTTCTGAGAGCTTAAGTAGATTTTTTTTCACCTGTGTTTTGACAACAAATATCAGGGGAATGTTTACCCAAATGCTTAAATGAGAGTTGAAGCTGCCAAGATAGGTTGGTGGATAAACAACAGTAAGTGTAATGTCTGTCTATTGCAAAGCAAAACCTTCCCTTCAATTTTGACCAATATATTTGTGACGTAATGTGCTTCAGTGATCTAAACTAGTACTTTTTTTTGTGCCTCTTCAGCCATTGACTGTGGGTCTCCCCCAGTGCTGGAGAACACAGTGCCAGTCTCATTGGATAACACAACGTATAGAAGTACAGTGGTGTACAAGTGCCAGACCGGATATGTATATGTGAGAGGAAATACCACGTTAGTCTGCTCTGCCCAGGGTCGGTGGGAAGGATCAACCCTGGAGTGTGAAGGTTGGTGCTTCCAAAGTAAAATTGGTCTAATTAAATAATGTCTCTATTGAAGCAGCCAGTTACTCAAGTTCCAGGAGTGGCACGAGGCTTGTAATTTAGTTTTGTTTATAATTCTACATGAAAGTTATTCAGATTTGTGTGAGTAAAACGAGGTTTGAGGTCTTCACATCTTGCTGGTAACAATCAAATAATATTTCCATGCCACGCCTATACCGTTCAGAGATCACATCCTGTATTTGGAGGGACGGTATGAACCCAACACATGGTAATCTACTCCACATGTATTGCAGAATTAATTGCTGTGGAGAGGTGCACATTAGTTACAACAATGGCTGGCAGAGTTTATGAGGTTATTGATATTCAATCCGGCTAAAAGCCATCACATCAGGTACTTAACTCATCAAATCTCATTACATGATCTGTCTATTAGGCTTTTTCAAGAAGGATTTTTTTTTAAGGGCTTTAGCGGTAGAGCTGTTGCCTCACAGTGCCAAGGACTTGGGTTCGATCCCGACCACGGGTGCTGTCTGTGCGGAGTTTGTCCCTGCGACGGCGTGCGTTTTCTCTGGGTGCTCCGATTTCCTCCCACATTCAAAATACGTCCAGGTTTGTAGATTAACTGACTTCTGTAAATTGCCCCTAGTGTGTAAGATGTGAAAGTGGGATAAAATAGAACTAGGGTCGGCGTGGAATTGGTCGGCCGAAGGGTTTGTTTCCACGCCCTATCTCTATTTGATTTGACATACGGGTGTGTTTATATTTGTCGGCCAATGCCAATTATTTACCTGTTTATAACAATAACAACATTTAAAATAGAGCTGATTGCCAGCGAGTAGTGAATGGAGGTTGAGACATACTTTACAAATCCAATTTTCTTATTTCTTTTTTCACTGTATCTACTGAAGTGTCACCTCCTCTACATGAAACTGGCCTGAAACATGAACTTTGATCAGCACAAATACTACCTGACCTGCTGCGTGGTGTCAATATTTTCTGTTCTTTATTCATTCCCTCTCTTTGGTAGGTCAATAGCTCACTGCTGTTTACAGTTTCCATTTGATGTGTGTACGATCCTTTTTTTAACTTGCAATAATTTCCATTTTCCTTGATTAAGTATCTTCATCCTTATTTTGTTCTTCCCCATGACATTTGTACACTCAGCCTTGCATCGGAAATGTTCTTGTACAATTGTTTCCAATTCATGGGACAGAACCACATGTAGTAATTTTGTGGCGATCAGGATCTATATAACCAGGTTTTGTTTTTACCTGGGGCATTATAATCGACTCTACCTACAATCCAGGCAACTAGCCTACTATAGATACATAGAAACATAGAAAATAGGTGCAGGAGCAGGTCATTTGGCCCTTCGAGCCAGCACCGCCATTCATTGCGATCATGGCTGATCGTCCCCAATCAATAACCCGTGCCTGCCTTCTCCCCATATCCCTTGATTCCACTAGTCCCTAGAGCTCTGTCTCAGTCTCTCTTAAATCCATCCAGTGATTTGGCCTCCACTGCCCTCTGTGGCAGGGAATTCCACAAATTCACAATTCTCTGGGTGAAAAAGTTTTTTTCTCACCTCTGTCTTAAATGGCCTCCCCTTTATTCTAAGAAAGAGAAAGTTAGGTAATTAAGATTAATATTGCCATATATGCCACAGCCTCCCTATCGCATCGCTTTGATTAATGTAGAACTTTTCTAATTGATCCAATTTATTTTTAGTTTGGAGACAGTGTGGAAACAGACCCTTCGGCCCAACGAGTCCACACCGATCAGTGATCCCCGCACATTAAAGTCTATCCTACACACGCTAGGGACAATTTTACATTTATACCAAGCCAATTAACCCACAAACCTGTATGTCTTTTGGAGTGTGGGAGGAAATTGAAAATTTTGCCGTTTGACTTGCTGAGCGCTTAAAGTATTTTCTATTCACATCTGACCGCGTAACTACCCCTATCCACGCGTGATTTTAGCCGTGATTCTTCCTCTATCCACCTGCGATCCTTGCCCAATCCACCTGTGATCCCTTTCCTATCCGCCCATGATCCTTGCCCAATCCGCCCATGATCCTCCCTTATCCGCCCATGAGCACTCCCCTATCTGAAGAATTGTGTCTATTCTACCTGTGTCTGGACCTATCTCACCGAGTTAAAGCATCTACTCTGACTACTTGTACAAATCAAATCAGATTCTTTTTCTGCATCTAACCATATATGTGTCTGCATCTATATCAAATAAAGCACAAAATGTAATCTAATCGATGGGATAACCAAAGCGCGATCCATCTCAAAACAGTGGAAATTAAAAACTGTATTGCTGAAAAAACTTAAGGATTATAAAAATGAAATTACTATTATTTACGTAGGAATAATAGCACATTTATTGTAATGTGATAATGAGAGAAGAATCGTAATAATTTAACTTGCAACATTAATGCATCAAACCCTTGAATTGAAATGATGTAATTAATTATGGGATTAAAATATTACTGCAATATCTAAAAATAGCACTTGGTGCCAAGTGCTTATCCCATATTGTGATTGTGCATGGATACTGAAATGTGTGCAGTTAGATAAGGAACTAATACTCATTAGCTCAAGCAAACCCAACCAAAGAAAGGACATAACCCCGCGTTCAATTTGCCCAAGAGCTACTTATTTTTACTGGCAGATTACAACCAAAGTTCTGTATTCCGGTAGTATAATTCATGACATCAGGGTGTCACAAACCATGTTTATATAACTGACTTGTTGTAAAACATACTTGGCACTATTCTGATTCTGATTCTGATACAGGTACTATTCTGATTCTGATTCTGATATGTAGGAAAGAACTGCAGATATTGGTTTAAACTGAAGATAGACACAAAAATCTGGAGTAAATCAGCGGGACAGGGTTTTCTTCAGACTAGTTAGAGATAAGGGAAACGCGAGATATAGACAGTGATGTGGAGTGATAGAGAACAATGAATGAAGATAGGAGCTAGGAGATAAACTTAAAAGTAGGACCTCAAAGGTAATAATCTCTGGATTATTACCAGTACTACGGGCCAGTCAGAGTAGAAATAGGAGGATATTGCAGATGAATACGTGGCTTGAAAAATGGTGCAAGGGGGAGGGATTCAAATTTTTAGGGCACTGGAACCATTTCTGGGGGAGGTGGGATCAATACAAACAGGACAGTCTGCACCTGGGCTGGAATTGAACCAATGTCCTTGGGGGAGTGTTTGCTAGTGCTGTCGGGGAGGATTTAAACTAATGTGGCAGGGGGATGGGTACAAGAGCAGAGAGGCAGGTGGGTGTAAAACGAGGGTAGAAGCAATAGGGAGCAAGGTGAAAAGTAAAAGTGGCAGGCAGACAAAACCAGGGCAAAAATCAAAAAGGGCCACTTCTCAACAAAATTGTATAAGGGGTAAGAGCGTTGTAAAAACAAGCCTGAAGGCTTTGTGTCTCAATGTAAGGAGTATTCGTAATAAGGTGGATGAGTTGAACATGCAGATAGCTATTAATGAGTATGATATAGTTGGGATCACGGAGACATGGCTCCAGGGTGACCAAGGCTGGGAGCTGAACATCCAGGGATATTCAATATTCAGGAGGGATAGAGAGAAAGGAAAAGGAGGTGGGGTAGCGTTGCTGGTTAGAGAGGAGATTAATGCAATGGAAAGGAAGGACATTAGCTTGGAGCATGTGGAATCGGTATGGGTAGAGCTGCGAAACACTAAGGGGCAGAAAGCGCTAGTGGGAGTTGTGTACAGGCCACCTAACAGTAGTAGTGAAGTTGGGGATTGTATCAAACAGGAAATTAGAAATGCGTGCGACAAAGGCAAAACAGTTATAATGGGTGACTTCAATCTACATATAGATTGGGTGAATCAAATTGGCAGGGGTGCTGAGGAAGAGGATTTTTTGGAAAGTATGCGGGATAATTATCTAAATCAACATGTAGAGGAACCAACGAGAGAGCAGGCTATTCTAGACTGGGTATTGAGTAATGAGGAAGGGTTAGTTAGCAGTCTTATTGTGCGTGCCCCCTTGGGCAAGAGTGACCATAATATGGTTGAGTTCTTCATTAGGATGGAGAGTGACATTGTTAATTCAGAAACAATGGTTCTGAATTTAAGGAAAGGTAACTTTGAGGGTATGAGACGTGAATTGGCCAAGATTGACTGGCAATCAATTCTAAAAGGGTTGACGGTGGATACACAATGGAAGACATTTAAAGACTGCATGGATGAACTACAAAAATTGTTCATCCCAGTTTGGCAAAAGAATAGATATGGGAAGGTAGAGCATCCGTGGATAACAAGGGAAATCAGGGATAGTATCAAAGCAAAGGATGATGCGTACAAAGTAGCCAGAAAAAGCAGCATACCAGAGGACTGGGAGAAATTCAGAGACCAGCAGAGGAGGACAAAGGGCTTGATTAGGAAAGGAAAAATAGATTATGAAAGAAAACTGGCAGGGAACATAAAAACTGACTGCAAAAGTTTTTATAGATATGTGAAGAGAAATAGATTAGTTAAAACAAATGTAGGTCCCTTGCAGTCAGAAACAGGTGAGTTGATCATGGGGAACAAGGATATGGCGGACCAATTGAATAACTACTTTGGTTCCGTCTTCACTAAGGAAGACATAAATAATCTGCCGGAAATGGCAGGGACCGCGGGTCAAAGGAGGGCTTGAGTGAAATCCAGGTTAGTCGGGAAGTGGTGTTGGGTAAATTGAATGGATTAACGGCCGATAAATCCCCAGGGCCAGATAGGCTGCATCCCAGAGTACTTAAGGAAGTAGCTCCGGAAATAGTGGATGCATTAGTGATAATCTTTCAAACCTCTTTAGATTCTGGAATAGTTCCTGAGGATTGGCGGGTAGCAAATGTAACTCCTCTTTTTAAGAAGGGGGGGAGAGAGAAAACGGGGAATTACAGACCAGTTAGTCTAACATCGGTAGTGGGGAAACTGCTAGAGTCAGTTATTAAAGATGGGATAGCAGCACATTTGGAAAGTGGTGAAATCATTGGACAAAGTCAGCATGGATTTACGAAAGGTAAATCATGTCTGACGAATCTTGTGGAATTTTTCGAGGATGTAACTAGTAGCGTGGATAGGGGAGAACCAGTGGATGTGGTGATCTGGACTTCCAGAAGGCTTTCGACAAGGTCCCACATAAGAGATTAGTATATAAACTTAAAGCATACGGCATTGGGGGTTCATAGAAACATAGAAACATAGAAAATAGGTGCAGGAGTAGGCCATTCGGCCCTTCGAGCCTGCACCGCCATTCAATGTGATCATGGCTGATCATCCAACTCAGTATCCCGTACCTGCCTTCTCTCCATACCCCCTGATCCCTTTAGCCACAAGTGCCACATCTAACGCCCTCTTAAATATAGCCAATGAACTGGCCTCAACTACCTTCTGTGGCAGAGAATTCCAGAGACTCACCACTCTCTGTGTAAAGAATGTTTTCCTCATTTCGGTCCTAAAGGAATTCCCCCTTATCCTTAGACTGTGACCCCTTGTTCTGGACTCCCCCAACATCGGGAACAATCTTCCAGCATCTAGCTTGTCCAACCCCTTCAGTATTGATGTGGATAGAGAACGGGCTGGCAAACAGGAAGCAAAGAGTAGGAGTAAACGGGTCGTTTTCACAATGGCAGGCAGTGACTAGTGGGGTACTGCAAGGCTCAGTGCTGGGACCCCAGCTATTTACAATATACATTAATGATCTGGATGAGGGAATTGAAGGGAATATCTCCAAGTTTGCGGATGACACTAAGCTGGGGGGCAGTGTTAGCTGTGAGGAGGATGCTAGGAGACTGCAAGGTGACTTGGATAGGCTGGGTGAGTGGGCAAATGTTTGGCAGATGCAGTATAAAGTATATTATCCAGATGTGGATAAATGTGAGGTTATCCACTTTGGTGGCAAAAATAGGAAGGCAGACTATTATCTAAATGGTGGCCGATTAGGAAAAAGGGAGATGCAGCGCGACTTGGGTGTCATGGTACACCAGTCATTGAAAGTAGGCATGCAGGTGCAGCAGGCAGTGAAGAAAGCGAATGTTATGTTAGCTTTCATAGCAAAAGGATTTGAGTATAGGAGCAGGGAGGTTCTACTTCAGTTGTATAGGGTCTTGGTGAGACCACACCTGGAGTATTGCGTACAGTTCTGGTCTCCAAATCTGAGGAAGGACATTATTGCCATAGAGGGAGTGCAGAGAAGGTTCACCAGACTGATTCCTGGGATGTCAGGACTGTCTTATGAACAAAGACTGCATAGACTCGGTTTATACTCTCTAGAATTTAGGAGATTGGGAGGGGATCTTATAGAAACTTGATGAGTCTCTGGAACTCTCTGCCACAGAGGGTAGTTGAGGCCAGTTCATTGGCTATATTTAAGAGGGAGTTAGATGTGGCCCTTGTGGCTAAGGGGATCAGAGGGTATGGAGAGAAGGCAGGTACGGGATACTGAGTTGGATGATCAGCCATGATCATATTGAATGGCGGTGCAGGCTCAAAGGGCCGAATGGCCTACTCCTGCACCTAATTTCTATGTTTCTATGTATGCAAAAAAGTAACGATGATAAAGGAAACAGGCCATTGTTAGCTGTTTGTAGGGTGGAATCGAGAAGCTAGTGCGACTTGGCGTGGGGAGAGATAGAAAGAGAGGAAATACCGGGGCTACCTGAAGCGAGAGAGATCAATATTCATACCAGCATGTAACTGTTGGAGTATATGCAATGTAACAGTCAGTTACACGTAATAAAATCTCCAGTGATGTTTCATATTTTATCTTACACTAGACAGGAACAAACGAGTTTTATATACTCATGTTCTTTAAATGCTAGCTGGTCTAGATGTCTTTCATTTAATAATGTACCCATATTCATGCTTCATACCATCATAGTTTATTTTATTTAGATTAAGAATCCTGGTCCTGGAATCAACTCTCTCGCTTTTCATCTTATTGTTTGGACCTCCTTCCCCCCTGAGGAATCATGCACAACAAAATTTATCCTTTCACAATATGAAGTTAAGCATGGTCTGTTCTCTCGAGCTGCCTCCATAACATATTGGTCCAATATATCTTCCACATCACGGTTCTCTGAGCTAAGATTTTCCTTGCCATTGTATTGATTTCCCCTTTTTACAAACAAAGCTACTCACCACTGTTCCCTTTCGCTTGTCCTTTCTAAACAGTGAATAACCCTTGGATATACAGTTCTGAACCTTGCTCACCCTTTCGCTTTGTTTCTGTAATCACCATTACATTTATTTACACAATTGATTTATTTACCCCACTGTGACTGTTCTGTGCAGTGGGGAACAATTACTTCAAGCTTATCTTTTAAATGTTCTTAGTTATTTTAGAAATGTTTTACACTGTTGGTTTTTTGCCCTTGATTTTTTTGTTTTCCCATTTTTTTTGTTTGCTTGTTTCTTTCCTTGTTGTCTTCTCAGTTTCTCCACTCCGGTTCCTATCCCCCTGCACCCTGCCATTCTGACTTGAAACCTCCCTAACATTCACGTGAGGATACAGGTTCTGATACTGTATGACTGAAACCTGCCTCACCGAACAAGTCACACCTTCTCTACCACTGATCATGATGTCTGGAATCTAAATCCCTGCTTATGTACCATCTCTTGCTCACTCACTCACTCATCCGGTCTTTCCTGTTCCTATAATATCCACTACTTTGTGGTACAGGAAGTAATTGTTTTATTTTAATTCAAAGCCGTCAAACACATATGCAGAACTATGGCCTTCTCCCACATCCCAAAGGTGCATGGGTGTTAGCTTAATTGGCTGTTTTGCAAATAATTCGAATTTGGAAGGACTTGAAGGAAATTTGGGGACGATAAAGTAGGGTTGAAGTAAACGGGGGCTAGTTAGTCAGCACAGATTCAGTGGGCTGAAGGGTCTCGGTATAAATCCGTCTATGTGTGTCCTGAGACATTTTGATACTAGTAGCAATGTTACAAAATTTTGAGATTTTAAAAATCAAGTCTGCAATTTATCCCATCGGATAAAGCATAAAAAGAAGTTTAATTTGACACCTAATTCACTTTCATATCTTCAGTATTAAGAAAGGTATGACCATTTTCATTCTCGGAAATTACCATCTTGTTGCCCATTGCCTTTCAATTGACTTAACTCAAAAGCTGTGATCTAGAACCGTTAAATGCCCATAACTTTCTTAAAAATTAAGAGAACTCAATGAAATTTGTAGTTATTATAGATTGAAGCATTCTGAAACAAATATGAAACAATCTTACCTGAAATTAAAGCATATAATTAGTTAGTTATCTAATTGTAGCTAATTACAAAATTCAATGAGTAGATCTAAACATCTATCCATTTCTTAAGAAAATATAAACTTTTTTAAAATTGCCTAAGTGTCCAAATAACATTCACACAATAATCCACAATATAACATAAATTTTAAAGCTCATGTTCATGAATTTCTGGGCCAAATGGAAGGAATTTAGTGTTTAATGCCTGTAAATTAATGGCCATTTAAAGAGTTAAAGGCCACTAGCGAGTGGGTTTTAGTGGAATGCGGTGGATTGGAACGTTGCGGTTTGCGGTGAAGTCGGGAGGAAAAATACTGTTGGTTCATACATTTTTTTTGGACCCCATTTCGCAACATGAAAATATGATTAAAGCCTCCATAAAAAACAACTTTTAATATAAAAATAAACTGTGTACTTTTTTTTCTCCCCTACGCAAAATCCTTCCCGTTGTCGGAGCTCACGGCTTTTGAAGGTGATTTTTAAATTACTCTAGTTAATAAATAATCTAGCGTAATTTAAAAATACCTTCATGAATGAAATGTCGGAGCGATTTTTCTTCCGCAACAAAATCGCCCGACATGGATCGATTTTCCCTGTCTGTTGAAAAACGGCACTTTAAGCCCGCCCCCCTCTGAAAGGCGCCAAAGTCACGCACACGGTTGCGGCAGAACTGCAGCGCTGCTCAAGGTAAGTTTTGTAACATACCTAATACTAGTACCCGGGGAGCAGGCACATGCCGTGAGTAATTACTCAGGGTAGGCAGTCAGTCTGCTTTTCAAAAATGTTAAACCCCGCATGCGCAGATTGTTCTCCTCTCTGTCAGTCGACTTTTATAAAGTAATTTGTCTTCAAAAGCCATATCTCTTTATAAAGTACCGTATCTCCTGGCAATGAAGACGCACCTCCATTTTGAGTTGCTAAATTTTGAACAACGGCTGGCGGGACATAGAATTTCTCACGCTCAAAAAAATAAATAAAATAAAAATAAAGAAAGTAACAATTCAATTTGCCGAAGGCTTCCAAACCTCCTCCATTCTGAATTACAGAATGGGTGGGGGGGTGGAGGGTGATGGCAGGTGGAGAGATGGTGGGGAAAATGGGAACACAACGGGACAAGTTGAATCAGTTGTGATCTTATTGAATGACAATACTAGTTCAAGGGACCAATTCCTTTCACAGCGTGTGGGGAGTCTGGCCCAGGTCAGCACGGGCAGGAGCGTTGAGAAGGAGGGGGTCGGGGATCATGCCAGCAACTCACTCACTGCTGCCGCGGCGCTCCGGTCGTGGGGAGGGAAGTAGCTCGGGTGGCTGCAAGCGGCCGCTGGGACCTCAGTGCCTTCTGCAGGCCCGCACACCTCTGGCAGTGCTCTCCGCCTAAACACCTCTCTCCTGCCGCTCGCCGGCCTTACTCATATCAGCCGCTTCCCGCAAATCCTTAAATTCCGCCGGCCGCCGGGAAGAGGACATGGGCTCACTTGCCGCGCTGGATGACACTGCATGGCATTCACTGCCTGGTCCGTGTCTTTCAATGTAGACCGGACAGTGAGGGGACCAGCTCAAGAGCGGATCAGCGGGCAATAGATGACAGGACAGCTGGTGGTGGAGCTCACTCTTGTGTCAGCGCGAGTAACCTCAATTGGACCCTTGATGGCGCTGTCACAGGAGTGTCCACTGTCCTGTTATCCATCGCCCGCTCACCCGCTCCGCTCTATGATCTTTGCTCTTGAGCTGTTCCCCTCACTTGTCTGTCTGCAAAAGTGCACAGTCTACAATGAGGTAGGTTGGAAGATCAGGACAACACCCTCGCGTATGGTAGGACTGTTCATTAGTATGAAAACAGTGGGGAAGAAGACGTAAGCAGTGGAATGCACAGTAAAATTAGTGTTTAATTTAAAATTTTTGTGAATTGAAATTCTTTTATGTAACTGATGTTGTGTGTTCTTAGCTGTCAACTGCAGCTCACCCCCAGAATTACAGAACGCGGTAAGAAGCCTACTGGAGAACTTGACCTACGGCAGGACGGTGAGGTACCAGTGTCTGGCTGGCTACGTGCGTGTCAGAGGGGACAACTCATTACTCTGCTCTGCCCAGGGTCAGTGGGTAGGAACAAACCTTGAATGTGAAGGTCAGTCTTACACAAAGTTATCAATGGTCTTGAAAATAAAAAAACAGGTGAATAACATTCAAACTCTGATTCTTCCCCTGACTAATATTTCTCCTGCTTGAGACAAGCTTCCGCATAAAAACATCCTGCATCAGTGCCTCTCTTAGGGAGGAGCACTGAAGATAGGCCAATTTGGAAAGAAAGGTGTGGATGGTCACAGTATTTCTCACAACCTCGCAGCTCTGTACAGAGAGAGGTAACTGTTAGTGTGTAGACTGTTGGAATATAAGAAATGTGCATTTTCACATAAAGGAATGATCTTGTGGGAGTGTCACCATTGTTCGATGAATGAAATGAACTCCAGCTCCCTAGAGAATAGGCTGAGTCACCCAGATGACACCGCACCTTAGCCACACACCTGCTCCTGACCCATCCATTCTCAGCAGAGCTGGAAACAATGGCCACTAACTATAGGCAGTAACGTCGTGTCTAGGGTCCAGGAGTGTATCTGCAAGTTTGCAGCCAGGAACAGGCCAGTGGCGGGTGATTGAAGCATGTCTGGGGACCTGGGCAGGTAGGTGTTCTCACAGGGGGTGTGGAAGGTCAGAGGGGGGGGGGGGGGGGGGGGGGGTGTGTGTGTGTGTGTGTGTGTGTGTGTGTGTGTGTGTGTGTGTGTGTGTGTGTGTGTGTGTGTGTGTGTGTGTGTGTGTGTGTGTGTGTGTGTGTGTGTGTGTGTGTGTGTGTGTGTGTGTGTGTGTGTGTGTGTGTGTGTGTGTGTGTGTGTGCTTGGTGTGTGTGTGTGTGTGTGCTTGGTGTGTGCGTGTATATGTGTATGCTTTGTGTGTATGTGCTTTGTGTGTGTTTATGTGTGTGTAGTTGGTGTGTGTGTACGCTTGATGTGAATGGTGTGCGTGCACATGCTGTGTGTGTATGTGCTGGATGTGTATGGTGTGTGTAGGCTCAGTGTGTGTGTGTATGTCTGTGCACTTGTGTGTGTTTGGTCTGCCCTGAGTTGCACCCGAGTGCAGTTGTGTGTGAACATTGATTTCCGTGCAGCAAAATTCTGGTCTCCAGTTCGTCCCATTTGACACTGGTTAAAATGCTAGCATTGTGAAGCCTGTCTTCTAGTTAGTGTGTGATGGCCAACGCATGTTAAAACCATGCACAGGTAACATCCACTCCACAACGTGTTATTTGAATGTGGAATGTCAGAACTCTCATGGGAAGTCCTAAGAGTGACAGAAAAAAGCTATGCTACATTATGTAACTGGAGCTCAGTCACTGTGATGTTCCCTCATCAGCTAGAATGGTACACGAGACGGAGATGCTGAGCTCAAACATCAAGGTGAAAGATATACTTGGAAAATGTAGTCTTCAAGGATGTAGCTTTGTCATAAAAAGCCTTTCCCTGTGAAATGAGTGAATGCTGTTTCCTTTGGTTCAATCCAACAAGGAGTCAACAGGAAATGGGTGATCTGACTGTAACCTTAACTCATCTAACCCTCATAAACCTTTCACCCTCTTGCTTGTCAAGAATCTATCTATCTCTGCCTTAAAATATTCAAAGACTGCTTCCACTGTTCTTTGAGGAAGACTGTTCCTAAGATTCATGACCCCTCCCCACCCCCGACCGAGAGAAAAAAAATCAAGTCAATCAAATACTCGCCTACTCCACTAAATTCCAAGCCAAGTCTGACCAGTCATTGCGAGTAGTCTCGTAATTTTAATCGAAGGTGGTATTCGTTAATCCCAGTAATCTTTTGAGATTTGTCTTTCCTCAGTTGTTGACTGTGGGTCACCCCCAGAGTTACAGAACACAGTGCGAGACCCACCAGAGAACACGACCTACGGCAATACGGTGGAGTACCAGTGTCTGGCTGGCTATGTGCCCGTGATAGGAAATGGAACATCAGTCTGCTCTGCCCAGGGTCAGTGGGAGGGGCCATATCTGGAGTGTGAAGGTCAGTCCGACAGCGTGTTGCGAATGAAATTTATACTGAACTAACGAGCAAACGACTCAGCGATATTCAAAGCTGTAGTTTTTCTCTCAATTAATTTTGCTTCCACATGAGCCAACAGTGGGATAACATTTAATTTATTCGTATATAAGAATGAAAGAAAACAGATAAGGAATGAGGATAGACACAAAAAGCTGGAGTAACTCAGCGGGACAGGCAACATCTCTGGAGAGAACGAATGGGTGACGTTTCAGGTCAAGACCCTTCTTTAGACTGAAGAAGGGTCTCAACGCAAAAAGGCCACCTATTCTTTCTCACCAGAAATGCTGCCTGTCCTGCTGAGTTACTCCAGCTTTTCGTGTCTGTCTCCGGTTTAAACCAGCATCTGCAGTTCCTTCCTACAGATAAAGATTGAAAGTAGTCTGTGTGAAACGTTTCATAATCCAGAACAACTGAAAGTGCTTTACATAATATTGAAGTGTGGAAACTATTGTAATGTAGGCAATCTGAAGCCAAGCTGAGACAGACACATGAATACTGAGGGAAGAAGTGCAGGCAGAAGGGATTACCCTTTGGACTGAAGGGCCTGTGCCTGTGCTGTACCATCTATCTACACATATCTAATGCTCTGAACTTGTTATCTTCCAGTTGCGTGGTCAGTCTATTTGCACAAAAATGTTACGGGATAGTGCTATGATTTTTCACCAGCTTACTCACTGTTCTCCTGCACTTCGATTGCACCAAGTTTTGTTCCGATCGGTGGTTTAATGTAAACTTTAGCGAGTTTAAAAATCTTACAAACCTCGCGTGCGCAGTCTTTCAGCGGAGTTTTTACTCCTGTCATTCCGCGGGACGGTCCGCCCTTTCAAGCGCCATTTACTGGAGCAGTGGATGGCCGGAGGGACACAATTTTCGGAGGGACTGGAAATGGTCCGGCCCGGCATGGGAAATGTCGCCAAACGGAAAGCGGAGAATCTGATCTCGGCGGAGGAGAACGACCAGCGACCGCTCCGAGTCCGCTCCATGATACCCCACAACCCCCGAATTTTCTCAGTTCTCTCCCCCCGCCCACACAACCGCCCCCGCCCACACATCCCCCTCCCCCCCGCCAACACCCCCCCCCCACCCACACCATACTCCCCCCTGCCCGCACACCCCCCTGCCTACACATTTACACTAAATTAACAGGCAAACGTCCCAACAATATTCAAACCTGTGATTTTTCACTCAAATACTTTGCTATCACGTGAGTCAGTTTTTAGATAAAACAAAATTAATTTTGCTTTAATTAATTAATGCTTTACAGTTAATGACATAGTGAGGGTAGCAACACAAGGTAGCAATGCAAGTAGATAAAGTGGGAACTAGGAAGTAAGGTACGCTTGCTACATTTATTGGGCCACAGATTATAAGAGTCAGGAAGACATTTGGCAACTTAACAAAACTTTGGTCAGGTTATCTTTGAAATAACATCTGTAGTTCCGCATATGTTACATGAAGGATGAGGAAGCTTTGGAGAGAGTGCAGAAGAGCTTGACCAGGATGCTGCTTAGATTAGCAGGTTTTAGCTATAACGAAAGGTTGGACAAGCTTGTTTTTTTTCAGGAGTGTCGGAAGCTGAGGGGACATGTGGTAGAAGTTTATAAAATTATAAGATGCATAGAAAGGGTAGGCAATCGGGAACCTTTTATCCCAGGGTAGAAATGTCAAATATTGGAGGGCATAGTTATAAGATTAGAGAGTAAAATTTGAGATCATGCAAAGTTTTTGTAATGGTAGGTGCCAGGTACACGCTGCTAGGGGTGGTGGTAGAAGCAGATACGATAGTGACATTTACGAGACTTTCTGATAGATGCGTGAATATGCTGGGGATGGAGGGATATGTAGCAGGTGCAGGCTAAAGAGATTAGTGCAAGACATGTTTGGCGCAGACATGGTGGGCAGAAGTGCTTCTTATTGTACTGTACTGAGCTCCGTTCTACATTTATATTGAAGTAATTATTGTAACTATTGTAATGTGTGCAATGTGAAGCCAAGTTGAGCACAGAAAGGTCTATAGGCAAAAATATCATAATTATTAATCATTTATTATATAATTATCATTAATAATTAAATAAATGATTACAAATAATAGGCAATATTTCTTCTCACAATAGCGAGAGAAACACTGAGTGAGAGTGCAACGGGACAAGGACTTACTCTTCTTTGAATTACTACTTTGAAATATGTTTATCTGTACATAACTAAAACTCTGATCTTGTTATCTTCCGGTTTGGCGGTCTTTCTATTTGCACAAAAACAGTTCACGATCGGTTGAATGTTGTAAAAGTTAGCGAGATTTAAAAATCTTAAAAACCGCGCATGCGCAGATCGATCTCTTCTCCTGCCAGTCAGCGGCGCGCGGATTAGTCTCTTCCCCTGTCACTCCCCACGACGGTCCGCCCCTTCCTGCGCCATCATGTCTTTACTGGAGCTGAGGGTGGCCGGTGGAGGTTTCCAACCGGACTTTCGGAGGGACCCGACGCAGCCCAGCCCCAAGCAGCAGCCCAGCATGGGAGACCCAGCCCAGCCCAGCATGGGAAACCCAGCCAAGCCCAGAGTCGGAGACCCAGCCAGCCCGCAGTCCGAGATATCGCCGATGTCGCCGAGGGGGGGCGGCGGCGGAGGGGAACGACCAGCGCCCGCTGTGAGTCCCCATCGCACCGCCAATTCCAGCCAATACCTCTCTGGTCCCTCTCACTGGCTCCTCCCCCTCTCCCCCGTGATGCCTCCCTCTCCATCATGGTTCTTCCCCCGTCTTTTCTCCAAGTTCATTCACCCTCTGCCCACACACACCCCTCCCCCCACACACATCCCTCGCCCACACACACCCCTCCCCCCACAAACACCCCCCTGCCCTCGGGGATGAGGGGAAATGAGCCACGCCTGCGCAGTTAGAGGCTATGGGTGAGTGGTGGAATATTGCATTGGGGGATCGGGTTACGTTGGGGGACCAGGCCTCCCAGTCCAGTATATTTCTAATAGGGCAGAGAACCCTAGTTTTATGCCCCACAGTAAGGTTGGCTCTGACAGTTCAGCACAAACTCAGTGCAGCATCAAGGGTGTGTGCCATGAGGGGAAGGAAAATATATCACTGCGTTCCTTTATCGTACAATAATTTAACGTGTCATGGGAGCAACACGAACTTAGGTACAAAAAAATCACCAGAAATGTAGATTTTCTTTTGAGATTTTACCACCGGTATGGAAATGTGATTTGTGCCTCCTCAGCTGTTGACTGCGGATCACCCCCAGAGTTACAGAACACAGTGCGATACCCACCAAAGAACACGACCTACGGCAATACGGTGGAGTACCAGTGTCTGGCTGGCTATGTGCCCGTGAAAGGAAATGGAACATCAGTCTGCTCTGCCCAGGGTCAGTGGGAAGACCTGGAGTGTGTAGGTCAGTCCTCCAGAATTTTTCTAATGACATTTACACTAAATTAACAGGCAAGCATTCCAGCGATATTCTGACCTGTGATTTTTCTCTCAATTAATTTGCTTCCACATGAGCCAGTTTTCAGATAAAACAAAATTAATTTGGACGAACAATGAAGGCAGACATTTGGGGAAAGAAAGAATGAAAGTTGTCTGTGTGGTACCTTTCATAATGCACGACAAGTGAAAATCCTCGTAATGGCATTATGAAGGTAGCAATGCAAGTAGATAAAGTGGGAAAGAGGAAGTTTCGTACAATTGCTGCATTGACTGGGCTTTTGAGTGTAAGAGTCTGGAAGTCTTTGTAGAACTTTGGTCAGGCCATCTTTGGAATAATGTATGAAGTTCTGGTCACCCCATTATGTAAAGGATGAGGATGCTATGGAGAGAGTGCAGTCGAGGTTTACTTGGATGTTGCCTAGATTTCCAGGATTTAGCTATGATGAATAGTTAGACACACATGGATTGTTTTTTCTGGAGTGTCAGACGGGGGATATCTGAGAGAAGTTTATAAAGTCATCTTCTTTCATGTGCATCATCTATGTTTCAAATGTTCTGCCAGGCTCTTGCACAGTGGACAGCCTTCTCGTTTGCCACAGCTAGATCTTCCAGGCAGCATTGTTCACCAATAAGTAGTAGGTGTGCCATGGATTGTACAGATGTTCCACATTCACATTCTGTGTCTGCCGCATTCGCGTAGCCCCATTTGCTCATATTGGTCTTGCATCGGCCCATCCCTGTATGAAGCCAATTGAGGGACTTCCAGGTCTTCCAGTCACACCTGTGACCGGGTGGTAGCTGTTCCTTGGTTGGGATTGGCATCTATACATGCTGGTGGTTTTCACTGCGTTTCTATTCCCACAAAACTGGTCTGGTGAACCAAAGACCTATTGACCTAAGATGGCACTTACCTGCGGTGACATTTTGCCAGCGGCACAAGAGAATATCTTCAAATATAGTATTTCTGAGCTTCCCTGTATTAAAGAATCTGCAGAAATCAACGATGTAAGTAGCGAACTGCTATCGCATTTAAATGCATTGGCGCTACTGCGATCTTGGATGTTGCCTAGATTTCCAGGTTTTAGCTATAATGAATAATTAGACACACATGGATTGTTTTTTCTGGAGTGTCAGACAGGGGGGATATCTGAGAGAAGTTTATAAAGTCATCTTCTTTCATGTGCATCATCTATGTTTCAAATGTTCTGCCAGGCTCTTGCACAGTGGACAGCCTTCTTGTTTGCTACAGCTAGATCTTCCAGACAGCATTGTTCACCAAGAAGTGGGCATCTTTGTAGGTGTGGCATGGATTGTACAGATGTTCCACATTCACATTCTGTGTCTGCCGCATCCACGTAGCCCCATTTGCTCATATTGGTCTTGCATCGGCCCATCCCTGTACAAAGCCAATTGAGGGACTTCCAGGTCTGAAGAAAGCACCCCCAGAGGTGATGACTGTACAGAGCTGGTCGGGGGAGGCAGAGGAATGAAATTTACACCAAATTAACAGGAAAACATTCCAGAGATATTTTAACCTGTGATTTTTCTCTCGCACAATTTTGCTTCCATATGAGCCGGTTTTCAGATAAAACAAAATTAATTTGGGAAGAATAGTGAAGGAAGTGAAAGGAAGAATGAAAGTTGTCCTTATGGAACCATTCATGATGCAGGACAACAGAAAATGCTTTACAGTTAATGACATAATGAAGGTAGCTACACAAGGCAGCAACGCAAGTAGATAAAGTGGGAACGAGGAAGTAAGGCACGCTTGCGACATTTATTGGGCCACTGAGTATAAGAGTTAGGAAGACCTTTTGCAGCTTACCAAAACGTTGGTGAGGTCATCTTTGGAATAACATTTGCAGTTCTGCATACGTTACATGAAGGATGAGGAGGCTTTGGAGAGAGTGCAGAAGAACTTGACCAGGATGCTGCATACATTAGCAGGTTTTAGCTATAACGAACGGTTGGACAAGCTTATTTCTTTCTGGAGTGTCGGAAGCTGTGTGGACATGTGGTAGAAGTTTATAAAATAATAAGATGCATAGAAAGGGTAGGCAATCGGAACCTTTTATCCCAGGGTAGAAATGTCAAATATTGGAGGGCATAGTTATAAGGTGAGAGGGTAAAATGTGAGATCATGCAAAGTTTTTTATAATGGTAGGTGCCAGGTACACGCTGCTAGGGGTGGTGGTAGAAGCAGATATGATAGTGACATTTATGAGGCTTTCTGATATATGTGTGAATATGATGTGGATGGAGGTATGTGTTGCAGGTGCAGGCTAAAGAGATTAGTGCAAGTGTGAAGAAGGGTCTCGACCCAAAACGTCGCCTATCTCCTTCGCTCCTTAGATGCTGCTGCACCCGCTGAGTTTCTCCAGCTTTTTGTGTACCCTTAGTGCAAGACATGTTTGGCGTAGACATGGTGGGCAGAAGTGCTTCTTATTGTACTGTACTGAGCTCCGTTCTACGTTAATATTGAAGTGCAGTAACTATTGTAATGTGTGCAATATGAAGCCAAGTTGAGCACAGAAAGGTCTATAGGAAAAACTGTCATAATTATTAATAATTAAATAATAAATGATTACAAATAATAGGCAATATTTCTTCTCATAATAGCAAGAGAAATACTGAGTGAGAGTGCAACAGGAAAAGGTCTTTCTCTTCTTTGAATTACGATGAAATATGTTTATCTATACATAACTAAAGCTGATCTTGTTATCTTCTGGTTTGGCGGTCTTTCTATTTGCTCAAAAAACGGTTTGCGATAGCGCTATCATTTTTCGCCAGTTCACTCATCGTTCTCCCAGCTGTGATTACACCAAGTTTCGTTCTGAGTATGAATGCAAGGGGGAATTGTCCGACTCTTCTTTGTTATACTGCTCTGATATCTGTTTACATATTTCGAAAAGGCGAAGAATAGATTTTTGTCCCACCAAAGGCTATGGCTCTCCCCGTTCAGCACGCCCTCAATGCTGCATCATGAGTGTATATCATGAGGGGAGGGAAAATGCTTCCATGTGTTCCTATACAGTGCAATAATTTAATGTGTCTTGGGAGCAACTTATGCGGGGAAAAAAAGTATCTAGAAATATAGATTTTCTTGTGAAGTTTTACCACCTGTGTGGAAATGTGATTTGTGCTTCCTCAGCTGTTGACTGTGGGTCACCCCCAGAGTTCCAGAACACAGTGCGATACTCACCAGCTAACACGACCTACGGCAGTACAGTGGAGTACCAGTGTCTGGCTGGCTATGTGCCCATGAAAGGAAATGGAACATCTGTCTGCTCTGCCCAGGGTCAGTGGGAGGGGCCAGACCTGGGGTGTGAAGGTCAGTCCTCCAGAATTTTTCTAATGACATTTACAGTAAATTAACAGGCAAGCATTCCAGCGATATTCTGATCTGTGATTTTTCTCTCAATTAATTTGCTTCCACAAGAGCCAGTTTTCAGATAAAACAAAATTAATTTGGGAAGAATAGTGAAGGAAGTGAAAGGAAGAATGAAAGTTGTCCTTATGGAACCATTCATGATGCAGGACAACAGAAAATGCTTTACAGTTAATGACATAATGAAGGTAGCTACACAAGGCAGCAACGCAAGTAGATAAAGTGGGAAAGAGGAAGTAAGGCACGCTTGCGACATTTATTGGGTCACTGAGTATAAGAGTTAGGAAGACCTTTTGCAGCTTACCAAAACGTTGGTGAGGTCATCTTTGGAATAACATTTGCAGTTCTGCATACGTTACATGAAGGATGAGGAGGCTTTGGAGAGAGTGCAGAAGAACTTGACCAGGATGCTGCATACATTAGCAGGTTTTAGCTATAACGAACGGTTGGACAAGCTTATTTCTTTCTGGAGTGTCGGAAGCTGTGTGGACATGTGGTAGAAGTTTATAAAATAATAAGATGCATAGAAAGGGTAGGCAATCGGAACCTTTTATCCCAGGGTAGAAATGTCAAATATTGGAGGGCATAGTTATAAGGTGAGAGGGTAAAATGTGAGATCATGCAAAGTTTTTTATAATGGTAGGTGCCAGGTACACGCTGCTAGGGGTGGTGGTAGAAGCAGATATGATAGTGACATTTATGAGGCTTTCTGATATATGTGTGAATATGATGTGGATGGAGGTATGTGTTGCAGGTGCAGGCTAAAGAGATTAGTGCAAGTGTGAAGAAGGGTCTCGACCCAAAACGTCGCCTATCTCCTTCGCTCCTTAGATGCTGCTGCACCCGCTGAGTTTCTCCAGCTTTTTGTGTACCCTTAGTGCAAGACATGTTTGGCGTAGACATGGTGGGCAGAAGTGCTTCTTATTGTACTGTACTGAGCTCCGTTCTACGTTAATATTGAAGTGCAGTAACTATTGTAATGTGTGCAATGTGAAGCCAAGTTGAGCACAGAAAGGTCTATAGGAAAAACTGTCATAATTATTAATAATTAAATGATTACAAATAATAGGCAATATTTCTTCTCATAATAGCAAGAGAAATACTGAGTGAGAGTGCAACAGGAAAAGGTCTTTCTCTTCTTTGAATTACGATGAAATATGTTTATCTATACATAACTAAAGCTGATCTTGTTATCTTCTGGTTTGGCGGTCTTTCTATTTGCTCAAAAAACGGTTTGCGATAGCGCTATCATTTTTCGCCAGTTCACTCATCGTTCTCCCAGCTGTGATTACACCAAGTTTCGTTCTGAGTATGAATGCAAGGGGGAATTGTCCGACTCTTCTTTGTTATACTGCTCTGATATCTGTTTACATATTTCGAAAAGGCGAAGAATAGATTTTTGTCCCACCAAAGGCTATGGCTCTCCCCGTTCAGCACGCCCTCAATGCTGCATCATGAGTGTATATCATGAGGGGAGGGAAAATGCTTCCATGTGTTGCTATACAGTGCAATAATTTAATGTGTCTTGGGAGCAACTTATGCGGGGAAAAAAAGTATCTAGAAATATAGATTTTCTTGTGAAGTTTTACCACCTGTGTGGAAATGTGATTTGTGCTTCCTCAGCTGTTGACTGTGGGTCACCCCCAGAGTTCCAGAACACAGTGCGATACTCACCAGCTAACACGACCTACGGCAGTACAGTGGAGTACCAGTGTCTGGCTGGCTATGTGCCCATGAAAGGAAATGGAACATCTGTCTGCTCTGCCCAGGGTCAGTGGGAGGGGCCAGACCTGGGGTGTGAAGGTCAGTCCTCCAGAATTTTTCTAATGACATTTACAGTAAATTAACAGGCAAGCATTCCAGCGATATTCTGATCTGTGATTTTTCTCTCAATTAATTTGCTTCCACAAGAGCCAGTTTTCAGATAAAACAAAATTAATTTGGGAAGAATAGTGAAGGAAGTGAAAGGAAGAATGAAAGTTGTCCTTATGGAACCATTCATGATGCAGGACAACAGAAAATGCTTTACAGTTAATGACATAATGAAGGTAGCTACACAAGGCAGCAACGCAAGTAGATAAAGTGGGAAAGAGGAAGTAAGGCACGCTTGCGACATTTATTGGGCCACTGAGTATAAGAGTTAGGAAGACCTTTTGCAGCTTACCAAAACGTTGGTGAGGTCATCTTTGGAATAACATTTGCAGTTCTGCATACGTTACATGAAGGATGAGGAGGCTTTGGAGAGAGTGCAGAAGAACTTGACCAGGATGCTGCATACATTAGCAGGTTTTAGCTATAACGAACGGTTGGACAAGCTTATTTCTTTCTGGAGTGTCGGAAGCTGTGTGGACATGTGGTAGAAGTTTATAAAATAATAAGATGCATAGAAAGGGTAGGCAATCGGAACCTTTTATCCCAGGGTAGAAATGTCAAATATTGGAGGGCATAGTTATAAGGTGAGAGGGTAAAATGTGAGATCATGCAAAGTTTTTTATAATGGTAGGTGCCAGGTACACGCTGCTAGGGGTGGTGGTAGAAGCAGATATGATAGTGACATTTATGAGGCTTTCTGATATATGTGTGAATATGATGTGGATGGAGGTATGTGTTGCAGGTGCAGGCTAAAGAGATTAGTGCAAGTGTGAAGAAGGGTCTCGACCCAAAACGTCGCCTATCTCCTTCGCTCCTTAGATGCTGCTGCACCCGCTGAGTTTCTCCAGCTTTTTGTGTACCCTTAGTGCAAGACATGTTTGGCGTAGACATGGTGGGCAGAAGTGCTTCTTATTGTACTGTACTGAGCTCCGTTCTACGTTAATATTGAAGTGCAGTAACTATTGTAATGTGTGCAATGTGAAGCCAAGTTGAGCACAGAAAGGTCTATAGGAAAAACTGTCATAATTATTAATAATTAAATGATTACAAATAATAGGCAATATTTCTTCTCATAATAGCAAGAGAAATACTGAGTGAGAGTGCAACAGGAAAAGGTCTTTCTCTTCTTTGAATTACGATGAAATATGTTTATCTATACATAACTAAAGCTGATCTTGTTATCTTCTGGTTTGGCGGTCTTTCTATTTGCTCAAAAAACGGTTTGCGATAGCGCTATCATTTTTCGCCAGTTCACTCATCGTTCTCCCAGCTGTGATTACACCAAGTTTCGTTCTGAGTATGAATGCAAGGGGGAATTGTCCGACTCTTCTTTGTCATACTGCTCTGATATCTGTTTACATATTTCGAAAAGGCGAAGAATAGATTTTTGTCCCACCAAAGGCTATGGCTCTCCCCGTTCAGCACGCCCTCAATGCTGCATCATGAGTGTATATCATGAGGGGAGGGAAAATGCTTCCATGTGTTCCTATACAGTGCAATAATTTAATGTGTCTTGGGAGCAACTTATGCGGGGAAAAAAAGTATCTAGAAATATAGATTTTCTTGTGAAGTTTTACCACCTGTGTGGAAATGTGATTTGTGCTTCCTCAGCTGTTGACTGTGGGTCACCCCCAGAGTTCCAGAACACAGTGCGATACTCACCAGCTAACACGACCTACGGCAGTACGGTGGCGTACCAGTGTCTGGCTGGCTATGTGCCCATGAAAGGAAATGGAACATCTGTCTGCTCTGCCCAGGGTCAGTGGGAGGGGCCAGACCTGGGGTGTGAAGGTCAGTCCTCCAGAATTTTTCTAATGACATTTACAGTAAATTAACAGGCAAGCATTCCAGCGATATTCTGATCTGTGATTTTTCTCTCAATTAATTTGCTTCCACAAGAGCCAGTTTTCAGATAAAACAAAATTAATTTGGGAAGAATAGTGAAGGAAGTGAAAGGAAGAATGAAAGTTGTCTCCATGGAACCGTTCATGATGCAGGACAACAGAAAATGCTTTACAGTTAATGGCATAGTGAAGGCAGCAACACAAGGTAGCAACCCAAGTAGATAAAGTGGGAACGAGGATGTAAGGTACGCTTGCTACATTTATTGGGCCACTGAGTATAAGAGTCAGGAAGACATTTTGCAACTTAACAAAACGTTGGTCAGGTTATCTTTGGAATAACATCTGTAGTTCTGCATATGTTACATGAAGGATGAGGAGGCTTTGGAGAGAGTGCAGAAGAGCTTGACCAGGATGCTGCTTACATTAGTAGGTTTTAGATATAACGAACGGTTGGACAAACTTGTTTTTTTTCTTGAGTCGGAAGCTGAGGGGACATGTGGTAGAAGTTTATAAAATTATAAGAGGCACAGAAAGGGTAGGCGATCGGAACCTTTTATCCCAGGGTAGAAATGTCAAATATTGGAGGGCATAGTTATAAGGTGAGAGGGTAAAATTTGAGACCATGCAAAGTTTTTTATAATGGTAGGTGCCAGGTACACACTGCTAGGAGTGATGGTAGAAGCAGATATGATAGTGACATTTATAAGGCTTTCTGATATATGCGTGAATATGCTGGGGATGGAGGGATAAGTAGCAGGTGCAGGCTAAAGAGATTAGTGCAAGACATGTTTGGCACAGACATGGTGGGCAGAAGTGCTTCTTATTGTACTGTACTGAGCTCCGTTCTATGATAATATTGAAGTGCAGTAACTATTGTAATGTGAGCAGTGTGAAGCCAAGTTGAGCACAGAAAGGTCTATAGGAAAAACTGTCATAATTATTAATAATTAAATAATAAATGATTACAAATAATAGGCAATATTTCTTCTCATAATAGCAAGAGAAATACTGAGTGAGAGTGCAGCAGGAAAAGGTCTTACTCTTCTTTGAATTACTATGAAATATATTTATCTATACATAACTAAAACTCTGATCTTGTTATCTTCTGGTTTGGCGGTCTTTCTATTTGCGCAAAAACGGTTCGCGATAGCACTATGATTTTTCGCCAGTTCACTCATCGTTCTCCCAGCTGTGATTACACCAAGTTTCGTTCTGAGTATGAATGCAAGTGGGAATTGTCCAACTCTTCTTTATAATACTGCTCTGAAATCTGTTTACATATTTCGAAAAGGCGAAGAATAGATTCTTGTCCCACCAAAGGCTATGGCTCTCCCCGTTCAGCACGCCCTCAATGCTGCATCTTGGGTGTATATCATGAGGGGAAGGAAAATGCATCCAGGTGTTGCTATACAGTGCAATAATTTAATGTGCCTCGGGAGCAACTTATGCGGGGGAAAAAAGTATCTAGAAATATAGATTTTCTTCTGAGGTTTTACCACCTGTGTGGAAATGTGATTTGTGCTTCCTCAGCTGTTGACTGTGGGTCACCCCCAGAGTTACAGAACACAGTGCGATACTCACCAGATAACACGACCTACAGCAGTACGGTGGAGTACCAGTGTCTGGCTGGCTATATACCCGTGAAAAGAAATGGAACATCCGTCTGCTCTGCCCAGGGTCAGTGGGAGAGGCCAGACCTGGAGTGTGAAGGTCAGTCCTCCAGTGTTGCTAATGACTTTTGCACTAAATTAACAGACAAACGTCCCAACAATATTCAAACCTGTGATTTTTCACTCAATTACTTTGCTTCCACGTGAGCCAGTTTTCAGATAAAACAAAATTAATTTGGGAAGAATAGTGAAAGAAGTGAAAGGAAGAATGAAAGTTGTCTCCATGGAACCGTTCATGATGCAGGACAACAGAAAATGCTTTACAGTTAATGACATAGTGAAGGTAGCAACACAAGGTAGCAACGCAAGATGATAAAGTGGGAACGTAGAAATGTCAAATATTGGAGGGCGTAGTTATAAGGTCAGAGGGTAAAATTTGAGATCATGCAATGTTTTTTATAATGGTAGGTGCCAGGTACACGCTGCTAGGGGTGGTGGTAGAAGCAGATATGATAGTGACATTTATGAGGCTTTCTGATAGATGCGTGAATATGCTGTGGATGGAGGGATATGTAGCAGGTGCAGGCTAAAGAGATTAGTGCAAGACATGTTTGGCGCAGACATGGTGGGCAGAAGTGCTTCTTATTGTACTGTACTGAGCTCCATTCTACGTTGATATTGAAGTGCAGTAACTATTGTAATGTGTGCAATGTGAAGCCAAGTTGAGCAAAGAAAGGTCTATAGGCAAAAAGATCATAATTATTCATAATTTATTATTTAATTATCATTAATAATTAAATAATAAATGATTACAAATAATAGGCAATATTTCTTCTCATAATAGCGAGAGAAATACTGAGTGAGAGTGCAACAGGACAAGGACTTACTCTTCTTTGAATTGCTACTTATGTAGCAATATACTTTGAATATGTTTATCTATACATAACTAAAACTCTGATCTTGTTATCTTCCGTTTTGGCGGTCTTTCTATTTGCGCAAAAACGGTTCGCGACAGCGCTATGATTTTTCGCCAGTTCACTCATCGTTCTCCCATGCTGCGATTGCACCAAGTTTCATTCCGATCAGTTGAATGTCGTAAAAGTTAGCGAGATTTAAATATCTCGAGGGATCGGATGCAGCCCAGCCCAGCCCCAAGCAGCAGCCCAGCTTCAGAGACCAGACCCAGCCCAGCCCAGTATGGGAGACCCAGCCCAGCATGGGAAACCCAGCCCAGCCCAGAATCGGAGACCCAGCCCAACTCGCAGTCGGAGATGTCGCCAAATGGAAAGCAGAGACTCTGATCCCGGCGGAGGAGAACGACCAGCACTCGCTGCGAGTCCCGATCGCAGCGCCAATTCCAGCCAATACCCCTCTGGTCCCCCTCACTGGCTCCTCCCCCCCCTCCTCCGTGATGCCCCCCTCTCCCCCATGGCTTTTCCCCGTCTTTTCTCCGAGCTCATTCTTCCCCCCCCCATTGATGCTCCCCTCTTCCCCCACAACTCCCTCCTGCCTACACACCCCCCTCCCCCCACACCCCCCCCCGCCCACACGCCCCCCCCCGTCCTCGGGGACGAGGGGAAATGAGCCACGCCTGCACAGTTTGGGGCTATGGGTGAGTGGTGGAATATTGTGTTGGGGGATCGGGTTACGTTGGGGGACCAGGCCTCCCTGTCTAGTATATTTCTAATAGGGCAGAGAACCCTAGTTTTATGCCCCACAGTAAGGTTGGCTCTGACAGTTCAGCACAAGCTCAGTGCAGCATCAAGAGTGTGTGCCATGAGGGGAAGGAAAATATATCACTGCGTTCTTTTATCATTAATTTAACGTGTCATGGGAGCAATACGAACTTAGGTACAAAAAAATCACCAGAAATGTAGATTTTCTTTTAAGGTTTTACCACCGGTATGGAAATGTGATTTGTGCCTCCTCAGCTGTTGACTGCGGATCACCCCCAGAGTTACAGAACACAGTGCGATACCCACCAAAGAACACGACCTACGGCAATACGGTGGAGTACCAGTGTCTGGCTGGCTATGTGCCCGTGAAAGGAAATGGAACATCAGTCTGCTCTGCCCAGGGTCAGTGGGAAGGGCCAGACCTGGAGTGTGTAGGTCAGTCCTCCAGAATTTTGCTAATGACATTTACACTAAATTAACAGGCAAGCATTCCAGCGATATTCTGTTCTATGATTTTTCTCTCAATTAATTTGCTTCCACATGAGCCAGTTTTCAGATAAAACAAAATTAATTTGGACGAACAATGAAGGCAGACATTTGGGGAAAGAAAGAATGAAAGTTGTCTGTGTGGTACCTTTCATAATGCACGACAAGTGAAAATCCTCGTAATGGCATTATGAAGGTAGCAATGCAAGTAGATAAAGTGGGAAAGAGGAAGTTTCGTACAATTGCTGCATTGACTGGGCTTTTGAGTGTAAGAGTCTGGAAGTCTTTGTAGAACTTTGGTCAGGCCATCTTTGGAATAATGTATGAAGTTCTGGTCACCCCATTATGTAAAGGATGAGGATGCTATGGAGAGAGTGCAGTCGAGGTTTACTTGGATGTTGCCTAGATTTCCAGGTTTTAGCTATAATGAATAATTAGACACACATGGATTGTTTTTTCTGGAGTGTCAGACAGGGGGGGATATCTGAGAGAAGTTTATAAATCATCTTCTTTCATGTGCATCATCTATGTTTCAAATGTTCTGCCAGGCTCTTGCACAGTGGACAGCCTTCTCGTTTGCTACAGCTAGATCTTCCAGGCAGCATTGTTCACCGAGAAGTGGGCATCTTTGTAGGTGGGGCATGGATTGTACAGATGGTCCACATTCACATTCTGTGTCTGCCGCATCCGCGTAGCCCCATTTGCTCATATTGGTCTTGCATCGGCCCATCCCTGTACGAAGCCGATTGAGGGACTTCCAGTCACACCTGTGACTGGGTGGTAGCTGTTCCTTGGTTGGGATTGGCATCTATACATGCTGGTGGCTTTCACTGCGTTTCTATACCCACAAAACTGGTCTGGTGAACCAAAGACCTATTCACCTAAGATGGCACTTACCTGTGGTGACATTTTGCCAGCAGCACAAGAGAAAATATTCAAATATAGTATTTCTGAGCTACCCTGTATTAAAGAATCTGCAGAAATCAATGATGTAATTAGCGAACTGCTATCGCATTTAAATGCATTAGCGCTACTGCGATCTCCCGAAGGTAGCGACTGTAAGGGCATCCCCGATCGGAGGGGAATCCCCAACCTTGCGATGGCGTGCAGGTACAGTAAGTACTGCACCTGTAAACACCGGGGAGGCCTTCATGGCGTCCGGAATCAAGGTCATCGGGCAGGATCGCCCAGCAGCAACGGAACAACTCCAGGACTGCTTGGAGTCTGTGGACTGGGCAATGTTCAGGGACTCGGCAACGGACCTGAATGAGTACACCACAGACTTCATAAGGAAATGTGTGGAGGACTGCATTCCAACAAAAACCTTCTAAGTGTTTCCTAACCAGAAGCCTTGGATGAACCATGAGATCTGCATTCTTCTGAAGACCAGATCTCGGGCATTCAGGTCTGGCGATGCAGAGGTGTATAAGAAGTCCAGATGCGACCTTGGTAAGGCCATCAAAAAGGCCAAAAGGAACTTCTGCCCCAAGCTGGAGGATGAGACAGATGTTCGGCAACTGTGGCAATGGCTTGAATGCCATCACCTCCTACAAGGCAAAATCAGGAGGCGGCTCAAACGACAGCGAAGCATCACTCCCTGACGAGCTCAATGCGTTCTACACACGGTTCGATAGGGAGAACACTAATGTGCCTTCCCGAGCCCCTATTCGCCCTGAAGGTGTCACAGTCACAGAGGCCGGCATCAGAAGATCCTTCAGGGGGGTGAACCCTCGGAAAACCCTGGACCTGATGGTAAAGTCGGTTGAGTTCTCAAGACCTGTGCAGACCAACTGGCTGGAGTTTTTACGGACATTTTCAACCTCTCACTTCTGAGGTCTGAGGTTCCCACCTGCTTTAAGAGGGCATCAATAATACCGGTGCCCAAGAAGCGTAAGATGACGTGCCTCAATGACCATGGACCAGTGGTACTGACGTCTGTGGTGATGTTGGTTATGGTGCACATCAACTCCTACAGGGCCTGTCCCACTTTCACGATCTAATTCACGACCACTGTCGATTTTGCCCATGACTCGTACTCGCAGCATGGTCATCACGAGGCCGTAGTTGGTCGTGGGTAGGTCGTGATGCTAGTCGTAGGTACTCGTGGCATCAAGTAGGTCAGTGCGTTTTTCTAGCCTGATGAAAAATGTCCACGAGTAAAAGAGGTTGTGAATTAGGTCGTTAAAGTGGGACAGGCCCTTTACTCGACAAGAACCTTGACCCACTACAGTTCGCATATCGCCACAACGGTCAATGGAGGATGCAATTTCACTGGCTCTCCACTCTGCATTGGACCACTTGGACAATAAAACACTTACGTCAGGCTGTTGTTTATAGACTACACCTCGGCGTTTAATACCATCATCCCTTCCACGCTGGTTACCAAGCTCACAGAACTGGGTCTTTGCCATCGCTCTGCAATTGGATCCTCGACTTCCTCATCCACAGACCACAGTCTGTTCGAATTGGAGGAACCACTTCATCCTCAGTAACAATTAGTACGGGAGCACCTCAAGGCTGCGTACTCAGCCCCCTGCTGTACACACTCTATACCCATGACTGCGTAGTCGGTCATAGCGCGAACTCCATCATTACGTTTGCAGACGACACCACTGTGGTTGGATGAATCACAGATGGGGATGAGTCAGAATATAGATGCGAGATCAACCGACCGACCAAATGGTGCCAGCACAATAACCTGGCTTGCAACATCAGTAAGACCAAGGAACTGATTGTGGACTTTGGTAGGGGAAGGATGAGGACCCACAATCCTGTTTATATCAATGGGACGATGGTGGAGAGGGTCAATAACTTCAAATTCCTGGGCGTGCATATGTCAGAAGATCTTCCCTGGACCCAGTGCACCGATGCAATTGTAAAGAAGGCACATCAGCAACTCTACTTCCTGAGAAGATTACGGAGATTCAGCATGTCAAAGGGAATTCTCCTAAACTACTACAGGTGCACGGTAGAGAGCATTCTGGCTGGCCTGATTCAGCAACTTCAACGTCCAGGAGTGAAAAAGATTACAAAAAGTTGAGACCACTGCCCAGTCCATCACCGGCTTTGACCTAGCAATGTTACAAAATTTTGAGATTTTAAAAATCAAGTCTGCAATTTATCCCATCAGATAAAGCATAAAAAGAAGTTTAATTTGACACCTAATTCACTTTTATATCTTCAGTATTAAAAAAGCTATGGCCATTTCCATACTCAGAAATTAGCATCTTGTTCCCCATTGCCTTTCCATTGACTTCTCAAAAGCTGTGATCTAGAACAGTCAAAATCCCATAACTTTCTTAAAAATTAAGAGAACTCAATGAAATTTTCAGTTATTATAGATTGAAGCATTCTGAAACAAATATGAAACAATCTTACTTGGATGAACTGAAATTAAAGCATATAATTAGTTAGTTATCTAATTGTAGCTAATTACAAAATTCAATTACTAGATCTAAACATCTATCCATTTCTTAAGGAAAGATAAACTTTTTTTAATTGCCTAAGTGTCCAAATAATATTCACACAATAATCCACAATATAACATGATTTTTAAAATCTCAATTTCATGAATTTATCGGCCAAATGGAAGGAATTTAGTGTTTAATGCCTGTAAATGAATGGCCATTTAAATCAACTAGCGAGTGGGTTTTAGTGGAATGCGGTGGATTGGAACGTTGTGGTTTGCAGTGAAGTCATTACGAAAAATACAGCCGGTTCATTCATTTTTTTTTGGCCCCTTTTCGTAACATGAAAATGTGATTAAAGCCTTCCTAAAAACCAAGTTTTAATGTAAAAATAAACTGTGCACTTTATTTTCTCCCCTACGTTAGGTCCGTTCTGCTGTCAGCGTTCATAGCTTTAAAAGATGATTTTTAAACGACTCTAGTTAATAAATAATCTAGTGTAGTTTAAAAATACCTTCATGAATGAAATGTCGGAGCGATTTCTCTTTAGCGACGAAATCGCCCGACATGGATCGATTTGGACTGTCTAGGGAAAAACGGCATTTTAAACTCGCCCCCCTCTGAAAGGCGCCAAAGTCACGCACACGGGGAGCGGCAGAACTGCAGCGCTGCTAAAGGTAGGTATTGTAACATACCTACTTTGACCTCCCCACCGTCAAAGGGATCTATCATAGTCATTGCCTCAAAAAGACAGCCAAAATCATCAAGGACCCACACCATCTGGCCACACACTTATCTCACCACTGCCATCAGGAAGAAGGTACAGGAGCCTGAAGACTGTAACGTCCAGGTTCAGGAACAGCTGCTTCCCCACTGCCATCAGGCTATTAAACACAATGAATAAGCTCTGAGCTCTGAACTGCAAAAGACTATATTATTATTTGTTATTTGCACTATATTTGTTATTTATTGAACTTTTTCTTTTTTTTTTACCCCGTTATATACAATGTTTACATATTCACATATTCTGTCGTGCTGCAGCAAGTAAGAATTTCATTGTCCCGTCTGAGACATATGACAATAAAACACTCTTGACTCTTGATTGCTTGAGGAGACTGTGACAGTGGCTGGATTGTGTGAAGGAAGCTCTCCTCGACTTCAGCCGTTTTGGGGCTGTGTGATGGGAGTGACAGGAATGGCGGGTGTCCCCAACTTGCCTTCTACGTTCAGTTCTACCGGCAACTGATCTGCGGATTCCCAGTGAAGCAATACCGGCCAAGACATTCAAGCTATCCACATCTGTTGGTTTTAGGCAGCCAGTGATGCATCTGCAGCTGTCATTAAGGGTGGCATCAACTTTCTTTGCATGAGATGATCTCTCCCAAACAGGCCAAGCATGCTCTGCAGCAGAGTAGCACAGCGCAAGAGCAGTTGACCGCAGTGTGGATGCATTGGTACCCCACGACAAGTTTGCTAGCTTGCGTAGGAGGGTCTTATAAAGTTATAAAGAGGCATAGAAAGATTTGGCAATCAGAAGCTTTTTCCCCAGAGTAGGAGTGTCAAATATTGGAGGGCAATAAGGTCAGAGGGTAAAATGCTAGTTTATGTGGGAAGTTTTTTAGAGTGGTAGGTGCGTGGTACATGCTGCAAGAGGTGGTGGTGGAAACAGTTATGATTTTGAGATTTAAGCTTTCAGATAGGTACATGCATATGCTGGGGAAGGAGGGATATGGAGCAGGTGCAGGCAGAAGGGATCAGTGCAAGCAGGCAACATGTTCGACACAGGCATTGTGGGCCCAAGGGACTGTAACTGCTATACTGAGTGTTCTTTATTAATATTGAAGTGTAGAAACTATTGCAAGGTGAAGCTAAGCTGAGCAGAGGAAAGTGTCACAGGCAATAACGTCGCAATGTGCAAGCGATTTCCCCTTGTAATATTGAGTGAAATACTGGGTGAAAATGCCAGGGGTGGAATTTCTTACTATTCTTTGAAACACCACTCGGAAATCCTTTTATATATTTCTAGTAGGGCAGAGGAACCTAGTTTTATGTCCCAACAGAAGGATGAAGCTCTGACAGTTCAGCACATCCTCAATTCTGCATCATGAGTGTGTTTCATGAAGGGAAGGAAATGCATCCTAGCGTTCCTTTATTACGCGATAATTTAACATGTCTTGGGAGCAATGTGATCTTCGATGACATTTTTATTTTCAGAAATATAGATTTTCTTGTGATGTTTTTCCGCCGGTGTGGAAATCTGATTTGTCTTTCCTCAGCTGTTGACTGTGGGTCACCCCCAGGGTTACAGAACACAGTGCGATACCCACCAGAGAACACGACCTATGGCAATACGGTGAAGTACCAGTGTCTGGCTGGCTATGTGTCCGTGAAAGGAAATGGAACATCAGTCTGCTCTGCCCAGGGTCAGTGGGATGGTCCAGACCTGGAGTGTGAAGGTCAGTCTCCAGAGTGTTGCTACTGAAATTTACACCAAATTAACAGGAAAACATCCCAGAGATATTTTAACCTGTGATTTTTCTCTCGCACAAATTTGCTTCCATATGAGCTGGTTTTCAGATAAAACAAAATTAATTTGGGAAGAATAGTGAAGGAAGTGAAAGGAAGAATGAAAGTTGTCTCCATGGAACCGTTCATGATGCAGAACAACAGAAAATGCTTTACAATTAATGACATAGCGAAGGTAGCAACACAAGGTAGCAACCCAAGTAGATAAAGTGGGAACGAGGAAGTAAGGTACGCTTGCTACATTTATTGGGCCACTGAGTATAAGAGTCAGGAAGACATTTTGCAACTTAACAAAACTTTGGTCAGGTTATCTTTGGAATAACATCTGTAGTTCTGCATATGTTACATGAAGGATGAGGAGGCTTTGGAGAGAGTGCAGAAGAGCTTGACCAGGATGCTGCTTACATTAGCAGGTTTAAGCTATAACGAACGGTTGGACAAACTTGTTATTTTTCTGGAGTGTCGGAAGCTGAGGGGACATGTGGTAGAAGTTTATAAAATTATAAGAGGCACAGAAAGGGTAGGCAATCAGAACCTTTTATCCCAGGGTAGAAATGTCAAATATTGGAGGGCATAGTTATAAGGTGAGAGGGTAAAATTTGAGATCATGCAATGTTTTTTATAATGGTAGGTGCCAGGTACACGCTGCTAGGGGTGATGGTAGAAGCAGATATGATAGTTACATTTAAGAGACTTTCTGATGGATGCGTGAATATGCTGTGGATGGAGGTATGTGGAGCAGGTGCAGGCTAAAGGGATTAGTGCAAGCAAGCAATATCTTCGGCACAGACATGGTGGGCAGAATTGCTTCTTATTGTACTGAGCTCTGTTCTATGTTAATATTGAAGTGCAGTAACTATTGTAATGTGTGCAATGTGAAGCCAAGTTGAGCACAGAAAGGTCTCATAGGTAATAATCATAATCATACTTTATCAGCCAAATATGTTTTACAACATACGAGGAATTTGATTTGCCATACAGTCATACCAATAAAAAGCAACAAAACACACAAAATACATTTTAACATAGACATCCACCACAGCGACTCCTCCACATCCCTCACTGTGATGGAAGGCGAAAACAAAGTTCAATCACTTCCCTTCTTTGTTCCCCCGCAGTCGGGGGACTCGAGGCTTCGTTGACAGGACTTGGCTCCCGCAGCCGGCAGTCGGGCCCTCCTCGAAGGGGCAATCATGCTCCCACATCGGGGGGATCTCTGCTCTCCCACGCCGGGTGATCGGAGCGCGGGTCGGGGCTAGTCGAACCTTCCCGAAATCAGTCTCTACTGGAGACTGCGTGCTCCTCGATGTTGAAATCTGAAGGCTGCGGTTGGAGCGTCGATCCCAGGCAAGGGATCGCAGGCTCCGTTGGTAATTCCACGGCCTCGCGGTGGGGCTCAAAGTCCGTCTCGAGCAAGGCCGCCACCTCCATGATGTTAGGTTGCAGAGCGATCAGAGATACGATCCGGGAAAAATCGCATCTCCGGTAGGGTAAGATATTGGGGAAAAAAGTTTCCCCGGACCCCCACCCCTTCCCACCCCCCACATAAAACAAACCAGAGAACATTAACACATACTTTTTAAAACACACTAAAAATAACAAAATAGATAAAAAGACAGACAGACCGTTGTTGAGGCTGCCATCGCTGACGGCATCAGTTAATGTCATAATGTCATAATTATTATCAATAATTAAATAAAATAATAAATAAATAAAAATAATAGGTGATATTTCTTCTCATAATAGCAAGTTAAATACTGAGTGAGAGTGCAATGGGCAAAGGTCTTTGAAATATGTTTATATATTTCTAATAGGGCAGAGAACCCTAGTTTTATGTCCCACAATAAGGTTGGCTCTGACAGTTCTTCTTGGTTCTTGGTTACTTGGTCCTCCAAAATATTCCAACTGGAATTTAAACTGGAGGTGGTGAAGGGAGGGGTTAAGCAGGAGTGTGTGCCATGAGGGGAAGGAAAATATATCACTGCGTTCCTTTATCGTGCATTAATTTAACATGTCACGGGGAGCACTACAAACTTCAGTACAAAAAAAACACTAGAAATGTAGATTTTCTTTTGAAGTTTATCCACCGGTATGGAAATGTGATTTGTGCCTCCTCAGCTGTTGACTGTGGGCCACCCCCAGGGTTACAGAACACAGTGCGATACCCACCAGAGAACACGACCTACGGCAATACGGTGGAGTACCAGTGTCTGGCTGGCTATGTGCCCGTGAAAGGAAATGGAACAACAGTCTGCTCTGCCCAGGGTCAGTGGAAAGGGCCAGACCTGGAGTGTGAAGGTCAGTCCTCCAGAGTTTTGCTAATGAAATTTACACTAAATTAACCAGCAAACGTCTCAGCGATATTCTAATCAGTGATTAAAATCGATGATCAATCTAATCATTGATCGCACCTTTGAATATAAGTGACAGGAAGCGCTATTGCAGCTTTGTAAAAATGTTGTTAGACTTAGGAGAGAATGCAGAAGTATTTTCGCAAGATACTGCCTTAGAGTAGAGGGTATTAGTTACAATGAGTGGTTGGATAAGTTTGGATTGGGTTTTTTTGGAGTGCGGAGCCTGAGACTACATTTGATAGAAGTATTTCCAATTATGAGAGCCAGAGATAGGGTTGGCAGTTAGAAAATCTCTTCCCCAGGGTGTAAGTGTCAACTACTGTAGGGCATAGCTATAAGGTCAGAGGGAGAATGTTTAAAGGAGATTTGTGGGACAATTTATGAGTGGTAGATGCTTGGAACACTCTGCCAGAGGTAGTGGTGATGGAAACATTTGCAATAGTGACATTTAGGAGGCTTTTTGATAGATACATGAAGATGCAGAGAATGGGGGATTTTGAGCAAGTTCAGGCAGAAGGGATTAGTTTAAGTAAGCATCATGTTTGGCACAGACATTGTGAGTCGAAGGGCCTTTTCGGTTGCTGTACGGGTCGTTGTTCTCTGTTAATATTGAAGTGCAGAAACCTCCGTATTGTAGACAATGTGAAGAAAACATTGAGCTCAGGAAGGTCACATCCACAACAATGCGGTAATGCAGAAGCAATTTCTTCTGGTAATATTGAGTGAAATACTGGATGAGAATGCAAGGAAGAACTCTTCTTTGAAACACTGCGCTGTAATCTATTAATATATATTTCTAATAAGGCAAAGTTGTATGTCCCACCAATAGGCTATAGCACTGGTGATACATACAGTCAGCACACCCTCAGAGCTGCATCAGGAGTGTGTGTCATGAGGGGAAGGGGAATGCATCCAAGTGATCCTTTATCGTGCAACTATTTAAAATGTCTTGGGAACAATATGGACCTCAGTGGAAGAAACTCGCCTGAATTATAGATTTTCTTTTGAGGTTTAACACCTCGGGTATGGAAATGTGATTTGTGTCTCCTCAGCTGTTGACTGTGGGTCACCCCCAGAGCTACAGAACACAGTGCAATACTCACCAGATAACACGACCTATGGCAGTACGGTGGAGTACCAGTGTCTGGCTGGCTATGTGCCCGTGAAAGGAAATGGAACAACAGTCTGCTCTGCCCAGGGTCAGTGGGATGGTCCAGACCTGGAGTGTGAAGGTCAGTCCTCCAGAGTGTTGCTGCATGGCATGGCATTGCAATTGAAATGACAGGCATGTTCCAGCAGATTCCCTACATGTCTACTTCTTCATCACTTACTTTTCTGATTTTTCTTCCACTTACGAGAAATCGTCGTAATACAATTCCATATCCGATCTTTACTCCAAAAATGAATATTTAAAAACAGAAGTTGGAGACACAAAGGAACACTCGGTTTCCCAAACCGACAACCTCTCCTCCAAGAAGGTCCAAGGTCCATGGGACTAGAACTAGCAGCAAGGCTTTCTCAATACCACACTAGCCCAAGTTTGTCACTTAAGGGCCTGTCCCACCAGCATGCAACTCTATGCGATGAACGCGATCAAACTAGAAGCGGGGGCCGCGCAGGGGCCGCGCGGAGGTCGGGTGATCCCCTGCACAGGGCCGTTCCCACCAGCATGCACCTGCATGCGGCAAGCGCAACCAAACCGGCAGTCGGGGCCGCGTGGAGGTCGGGTGAGTGGCGCAACGCGGCGCAAAGTGAGGCGAACTTGGAGCGAAGTCTAAGGTAAGTTTGCCAGGACAGAGAGGGGCACACAGAGAGGGGCACAGAGGCACACACACACACAGGGCCACGGAGCCACACACATAGAGGGTCACGGAGGCACTTACAAATAGGTTCACGGAGGCACGATGTCGTGGCGGTGTGTAAATGTCGAAGCGACTGCCGGCCGACAAGCCGTTGCCGCGTGGAATTTTCAGACATTGTCAGTTTTTCGGAGCCCCGCGCGGTGTCGGGACGAACTCCGCACAATTCCGCACGGCTCCGGCGATCGAAGTGGGACCGGCCCCGCGACGCCGGACGGCTCAAGCCACCACGTTAGGTCGCGCTAATCGCATAGAGTTGCATGCTGGTGGGACAGGCCCTTAACTCCCTCTAACTCGGTTAAATCCCGTGAATCCCTCCCTAACAGCAGTGTGAAGTACCTTCATCAGAAGGACTGCAATGTATCAAGAGGTGGCTCACCGCACCTTTACAAGAGCAATTGGTAGTGGGAAATAAATGCCGGCCTCAAGATGTAATAAATAACTATAAGTCACTTACAGAGTACTAATATCATACAAACACCTTATTGCCAACTAAATAATTCTACAGTAGTGTTACATGGAAATGTAAGAAATGTAACAGCTACTTTTTTAATGCAGAAAGATCCCACAACAGTCAATGGATGTCTTTTGTTAGTGATAAGTGAGGGATATATATTGTACCCGATAACTGGTTAACCCTATTGTTCTTTAGAATGGCCCAAAAACACCTTTTATGATGCCTCGTACAAAAGATTGTACCATCCATAATCTCTGTTCATATTTAAAACGATATTTTGCAGAGTACAGTAAAACACCAGTAATCTGGGATCTTTGGGATTTTGCTTGTGCCGATCTAATGGATCTTCCAAGGTAGACAAAAATGCTGGAGAAACTCAGCGGGTGAGGCAGCATCTATGGAGCAAAGGATATCATACACAGTGATATCATACATTTTCCAGTGATCCCAGTGAGTTTACAGGGAGAGGGAAATAAGTACGAGCACTCCAGATCCCACCCACAGCCGCAAACCCACCCGCGTTCCTTCCCCCTGTCATTGCGAAGCCCAACACGGCTTGTGCCGTGACCCCAGCTCACCGTCCAGACCCCGGCCACGCTCCAGACCCCTGGCCCTGGCTGAACACTGTGCCGGCAGTCGGAATCCCCAGCGCACATTCTGGATTCATGACCGTGCCAGATGTTGAACGAGTGGGATTTCCAAACAATCAGATGATTGTTTATCTGGATTATCAGTAGAAACAAGGGACTGCAGAGGATGATTTACCAACGAAGGCACAAAATACTGGAGTAACTCAACGGGTCAGGCAGCATCTCTGGAGAACATGGCTAGGTGATTTGGGTCGGGATTCTTCTTCAGACTGGAATGCAGGGTAGGGATGGAGGCTCTTGTGGTGGATTTGAGTGGAGATACCTGAAATCCTGGTTGAGTTTAAACTGGGAGGTCTGGAACCAGAGCTGGATGCCTTGAGGCATAAAGCGCAAGCAAGTGTTGTGGGAACTCACGTGGCTGTGGTAGCGAGTCCGGGTCAGAACATGGTCATGGAATCGGGAGCAGCAGGAATCACGGAGGGGGAGCAGTGAGAGAGGGTGCGGCAGAAATCCCATTGGAGAGAGGAGGAGAACTTGGTCAAAGTCTGAAGAAGAGTTTCAGCCTGAAACATCGCATATACATGTTCTCCAGGGATTCTGGCGGACCCGTTGAGTTACCCCAGCAACGTGTGTCTTTCCTTTTGCTGGGATTTCAGTGTTTTATTGCATTATACATATTATAATCTCAATGGCAAACGAAGAACTAAAAACACAGATTTAAAGTTCAACTTTAACCACAGGCATCAAAGTTGACTCCTCAGCTCTTGACTAATCCCCGGAGTCACAGAACACAACGCAATACTCAAAGAGTCATTGTCACACAGCACAGAAACGGGCCCTTTGGCTCAATTGCACGTGCTAAATGGAACAATGTGAGAATGGTCCTATAAGTTTGGGTAATATCGTTTGATGAATAAATATTAACCAAAGCATCAGTGATGCCTCGCCTTGCTCTTTGCATATTTTTGCCAAATTTGCCAAACTGGGCTTAAAGTCCCACCTACAACTTCCAGCAGCGCATCTCTCCCTTGGTATTATGCTACTGGGTTGCCCTGGTTTTCTCTTATATTTTTAACCTCATAGAAGGAAGGTGTTGAGCCCATCAGCTCCATGCCAGCTCCTGAGGGTGCAATCCCATGAGCCACATTACCCCTCTCCTTGTTTCCCTGTAGCCCCTGCAACTTATTATTTCTCACACATGCCCATCAACCTCCACTTTGATTCTTTAATGCCATCAACTTACACTTGGGGAAAATTTAGAGGAGCCAATTAACCTTTTAGCACATCTTTGGGAAAAGGGATGAAACTGGAGTGACCCGGAGTGAAAGTGCAAACGCCACTGGAGCAGGAGCTGAGGACAGGAGCCAGACTGGGTTGTTTGAGCTAGGAGGAAGTAGCACTAATGGCTGCTCTGGCTGGTGGCCAGTTTGATGGAGAGGGACTTGAATCTCCATCCTTCAGGCTCAGAGAGTGTATTTAGTCACAGCTCATCCAAAGTAACCAGGATTAAAGGGGATGCAGATGTTGAATGTGGATTGTGTGAGATGTGGCTGATGCATAGGTGCAGTCTTTGAAGGTGGCAGGGGAATCTGTTTAAAAGGATATGTGTAGGAAGGAACTGCAGATGCTGCTTTAAACTGAAGATAGACACATAATGCTGGAGTAACTCAGTGAGACAGGCAGCATCTCTGGAGAGAAGGAATGGGTGACGTTTCAGGTCAAGGGTCTTCTTCAGACTGAAGAAGGGTCTCATCCCAAAATGTCACCCATTCCTTCTCTCCAGAGATGCTGCCTGTCCCGCTGAGTTACTCCAGCATTATGTGTCTATCTTCTGTTTAAAAGGATGATTGGGTCCTTATTGGCAGATAGACAGAGGACAGAAGCATGAACATTGTGATAAATATTTGCACTCTGTGAAGAGCAATGTGCTGATCCCTGGCACCACCCATTTAGTGTCATGGTTTTGGAAAGGGTTCAGTAGACTGAGGGGACGTCTGAAGAACTTCTGTAGAGTGGTGAGTGTGAAGGTCCGGCTCTGTGTTCTATCTGGTTCTTTTACCAAAATCTTCTTTAATCTCTTTTGAGCAAAGAAGATTGTGGAAGTTAGATAGAGTTGTTTAAAATCACAATGGGTGTTGATGGAGTTAATATGGATCAGCAGGAGGTTACAGAGCCAAAGTATTTTGGTAAAAGAACCAGATAGAACACGAGGAGTAATTTTTGGCAAAATATCTTGATCAGCACTGCTGACAAGGAGAATAAGGAGAAAATGTGCAGGGTTATGTCTAAAGGTCAGAAGTGAATGTGGTGAATTGTTTAGTTTAGTTCAGGACAGTGCTGCTTTCACAAGGCTCCAGCAACCTGGGTTCAATCCTGAGCAAAACAAAAGTTGCTGGAGGAACTCAGTTGGTTGAGCAGAAATCCCATAAATCCCATTCCCAGGATCCTCGATGCAAGGTGTGGATCCGAAACGTCAACCTTTCCATTCCCACTACAGATGCTGCTGGACTCTCTGAGATCCTCAGGCAGTTTGTTTTTCGCTCCAGATGACAGCTTCTGCAGTCACTTGGGTTCTGTCTTGTCTGTGTGGAGTTTGATGAAGGTGGGCGATGGGGGAATTAGTGGTTGGAAGGTTGATGGAATGTGAGAAAGAGTAGGTTATGGGGTGCTTGATGTTCCCTGTGGACGGTGAGCTAAATGTTTGTTTTCCACACTGTATGGCTCTATGGGGAATGGAATTTAAGGCATGCTGGTATAAAGCCATTGAACTGAATTGCCACCTACTATGATGAAGATTCTAGGCCTAATTATATGTTAGTGGTATTTAAGCTTTTAAATAGCACATGAATATGCAGGGATGGAGGGACATGGACTATGTGCAGGCAGACGGGGTTAGTTTAATTTGGCATCTTGATTGACCCAGACATTGTGGGCTGAAGGGCCTGTTCCTGAGCAGCACTGCTTTATGTAATCTCAAGCAATTACTTTTTTTCAGACAGTTAAATGATCTGAATTCCAATCCTTTTGTGTCTCCTCAGCGGTTGACTGTGGCTCACCACCAGCAATAGTAAACACACTGAGGAATCTACCACAAAGCACAACCTATGGGAGTGGCGGCGCCTAACGGCAGCGGCTCGTCTACAGTTGTCCGTCTTTTTTTTTAATTTTAAATTTTGTTCTTATTAAATGTAGGTCTTGAGCTTAGTTTTTAAATATTTTGTAGCTGTGTATATGTGGGGGGTGGAGGGGGGGATGTTGGGGGAAACCGTTAATCTCTTCCCTGTACGGGGACCCTACATTTTCCCTGTCGGGTCTCCGGTGTCGTTGGGCCTACCATCGTGGAGCCGGCGGCAGCCTCCGACCGGGACCAACCTGAGGGCTCCAGTCGCGGAGACTGTGGACCTGACATCGCGGAGCTGGCTGTCTTTGGAGCGGGGAGAGCTGTGGTGGTGCTCGGCTGCGACACAACTTTGGAGCTTCGGAAGCTCCGGCTGCAGGCCCGGTGGATAGGAACATCGGGAGCTCCAGGTCCCTGGTGGGAGACGGATTTTCGGAGCTCCCGCAATGGCAACTTCTCCCGCTGGAATCGCGGTTTTTAAAGGACACGGAGCGGAGCCGAACATCGCCCGGCGCGGGTTAGCGGCCACAGAAATTACCATCATCCGCCGGGGGCACTATCATCGGAGCCCCAGTTCGCCTAGACGCTGCTGTTGGACTGCTGGGCCGCATGTTGGACTGCTTGAACCGCAGGGTTTACAGGACATGGAGCCAGGGCCAAACATCGCCCGGCGTGGCTTAATGGCCATGGGACTTGCCATCGTCCGCCGGGGGCTTTAACATCGGAGCCCCAGTTCGCCTAGATGCTGCAGTTGGACTGCTGGACCGCGGGAGAAGAACAAAGGGAAGAGATAAGACTTTGCCTTCCATCACAGTGAGGAGGTGTTGGAGACTCGCTGTGATGGACGTTTGTGTAAACTGTGTTAAGTGTGGGTCTTGGGTTGTTTTGTAATGTAAAACAAAAACTGTAGAAAATGCAATTTTGTTCAAACTTGTTTGAAAGACAATAAATAGCATTCTATTCTATTCTATTCTATTCTATTCTATGGAAGCGCGGCAGTGTACCAGTGTCGGGCCGGCTATCATCATGTGAGCGGAAACTCAACACTCACCTGCTCTGCCCAGGGTTGGTGGGAAGGGTCAAACATGGAATGTGAAGGTTGATGACCCAGAATGTTCTTCAATGGAATTCAGACTAAACAACAGAAAAATAATATTCCAACAACACACTCTGCATCTGCGATTTTATTTCTAATTTAATTTTCCTTCCTAGTTATCACTATTGTTTTCTAACTTTCTCACCTCTCAGTTGCTGTCTGAGTGTTTGTGGTATTTTCTGTGTTTTATTTCAGATTTCTAGCTCCTGCAGTTTAAAAACAAATTTTAGACAAAGTAATTGTTATGTAGAGTCTACGTCACAGATGCCAACCTTTCAACCCAAACAGTTCATGTCTCCCTCGTGCTTCTGTTTGATATAATCTCCTTCCCACGTCATTAACTCTATTCCACCCTGTTAGCAAATCCTTTCACTATTTTTTTCCTCATGCAAAACACAAAGTGCTGGGTGAGGCAGCATCTGCGGAGGGAATGAAAAGGCAACTTTTCGGGTCAGGACAATTCCAGCATCTGTAGTTTCTTGTCTTAGACTTAACTGCTGGTTAACTTCCTCAGGGTAAAATTCATGGAAACCCTGAGGTTTCACTTTTTGTGCAATCGTTGTAGAAGCATACAGATTTATGCCAGGGATGATACAGACTTTAAATTATAAATGATATGTAAATATATAAGGATGTAAATATATCTGATTTTTGCCTCCACATCTGACAGTAGTAAATTCCATCTTCTGGCTTTCTGGAAAATCTTTCTTTGAATTCCAGGATACATTCATGAATATTTTGTAGCTTCTGGTCTTAATCTTTCATATCTTCTTCTCTTCATCCACTCAATTAAACCACTAATTGTTATTAAAAGGTTATATTAAGTCACGTTAGTCTTCTCTTTTTCAAACAATAGTGTATATTTTCTTAATAGCTGTATTCCCACAGGTCTGGTATCAACTTCACACAACCTTGTTTTCCACCTTCTCCTCTGCTTTGATATCTTTCAGGGAAGACAGGGAATTTGCCCAGCACTCCAAGAGTAGCCTAAGCAAGATTCAGTGATTTTATATGCTGTTCTTGTTGAAATGAAGCCCAGTACATTTTATCTTTTATTGACCGAGTTACTTTGGATGTCAATATGTAGTGGTTTGTGTCCCCAGATACCTTTTGTTTCTCTAGTACATTGATACTCTTACAATCTAATGGGTCAAGCTTTTCTTGGCGTGAGGTGTAGGAAGGAACTGCGGATGCTGGTTTAAACCGAAGATAGACACAAAATGCTGGAGTAACTCAGCAGGACAGGCAGCATCTCTGGATAGAAGGAATTGGTGACGTTTCGGGTTGAGACCCTTCTTAAGACCCCGATATTTGACATGCGACCTGGTTAACTTCCTCAGGGTAAAATTCATGGAAACCCTGAGGTTTCACTTTTTGTGCAATTGTTGTAGAAGCATACAGATTTATGCCAGGGATGGTGGCTGTTCAGATCATCCTGCTCATGCTGTCCAGAATAGGGCCATCAAGATTATTTCCCATTTCCAATACTGGCGCTCCATAAATGTGCTGGGAGTTTCAGCCTCCACTGAAGGACTTGCCTGGTGGCATTAGATTTCCAAAACCAGCAGAAAGATGTTGACATCTACCCATTTACCACCTTTCTAACAGCAATGAAATCACCCATAAGCCTCTCTACAATGTGACTATAGAGTGTGTTGTCTCTCTGTGAGTTAACACTTGAATGTAAAACCAAGAAGCATGCAGAAGGTGACTATGTACACAACAACATCACTTTCATCTATATAATGACTTTAATATAGCAAACAATTCTTCGGCTTCTTACATGAGTATTATCAAGCAAATGGATAGTTGACATTACAAAATGAGGTATTGGGACAGGTAACCTTGGTCATGTGGGGTTACCTTTTAAAGGATTTTCAGAGGAGTGTGGAGAGGGATCAGTTCAAGAGTTATGTCCTTGAATTTAAGCCAGGAGAGATGATTAAACCTTGAGGTGTTCAAGAGGCCAGATGGGATGAAAACAGATACTACTGGGGATTATACATTTGTAGTGGAGATGAAATAGTTAATGTATTTGAGTTTCACTTGGTAGATTGTTGTTCAAAGTGATTAATCTGTAAATTATTTCCCACAATGTACTGTTTGCTTGTTTTAATATACAAATATACAAATCAATAGGGGCCATGTGGTGCATCAAACATGACGGTTTCATTTTTAACTCGCATCCAAAGGTCTACTTTGAAATTATTGACTTTTCAATGAAAATAAAATAATGTTCGCCATGTTCGCACCGGATCCGGCTCTTCAGCCCGCAATGTCCATGCCGAACATGATGCCAAGTTATACTGAACTGCTCTGCCTGCATGCGACCCATATCTCTCCATTCCCTGGTTAGTATGTGATACAGGAAGCATCCAGTTTGAGTTGTCCTTTGCTAAACTGAACTGGATTAAAAGAAACTCACGGTAAACGAACAATATAAATAAATATACTTGTCTGTAATTGAATAAAATCTTAGCAAGAAGCTGTGTCAGTGAAATGGGTCAGTAGCAAAGTGGACTAAACAAGTATTACAGAGTCATGGACTAGAATGATATGAAGCTTGCATTGGCAGTGTTGACCAGAGATTGTTGTAAAAGCCATCTGCTCCACTGTGTTCTCCCACAAGGGGAATCTCCTGCCTTTACCTACTTGGCCCAGTACATGACTCCAGACTCACCAGTGGCTCAGCAAGCCACTCTGTTTAGTTGCACCAAACAATTGTTTTAATAGCTTGTGTTTGTTTTTGAACAACTCCAAAAGATGTTTGACAATTCTCTTACACAGTAGTTTTCTTGCTATCTTCTGGTAAGTACAATCCTTTCTCCCTGATGAGCTTATCAGACACCTGCACATGGTGGTGAGGTCCACTGTCTAGTCACAATACTACAGGTGGTGCAGAATGATCACAAAGCCTGATTTTGGTCGTAATAAAGACATGCAAATGACTTGAAATTTGACCTTGTTGGGTCAGGTAGTTTAAACCAATGCATTTTGCACCCATATGTGAATATATTTGCCTCTTTAATGTGTTTTGTAATTGTTGTTAGGGAGGTGGTGCAAGGGTTCATACCCCTGTTGAACACTTGTGTGCACCGTGATGAGCAGAAACGTTACTAAATTATCTGGATCACGTGTCTCCTCAGCTGTTGACTGCGGCTTGCCCCCAGCATCCGAGAACGCAGTGCTTATCCCTCTTGAGAACACAACCTACGGCAGTACAGCGGTGTACCAGTGTGCAATCGGCTATGTGCATGTGAGAGGAAGCAACACAGCGGCCTGCTCTGCCCAGGGTCAGTGGAAAGGACCACACCTGGAGTGTGAAGGTCAGATCTTCAGACAGTTTCCAAGCTTGAATAAAAACTGAGGCTCCGTGTAAATGATAACCAGGGGGTGCATGCATTTGATGCCTTACTCCTTCTACCACCTCAACCAAGTTCCCACCTGTTCCTAGTCTTGAAAGTAATTATTTGTATGGGCATGTTATATTAACCAAAGCATGGCCACATGACACTGACATTGGCTGGGCTTACAAACCCACTGCAAGTTTGGAATCTGATTTGAGTTCTGAGCTGATTGAGATGTCACCATTCAGAAAAGACAATAAGTCAATGTCCGGCCCAGCTTCAGAGTTTTCAGTAAAAACAAGGACATTCTGAAAGTGGCTCTTCCTCACTCAGTGTTAATTGGTGGCTTTTATTTTTGTTAATCTTGATTGTTGCAAGTTAACTGACTTGTTTACTTCTACAACAAGAGCTCCACTTCTAAGGTTATATGTGCAAAGGGTATAGGAAGCTTCAGGAAGAATCAATCATTTCAGCAAGTCACAAAGCCCTTGGCTGGCAGTGAAGTGCAACAAAACTTCATTATTCAGGACTTTAGTTGATTTTCCAGTTTATTGGATGTTATGTCTCTTATTCTCCCAGCACATGTGGAATTCCATTATTTTAGATGTTGTATAATAGTACAATAAATTGTTCAATTAACTTGGTAAGTTTCATGGAGCAACGAGGAAACGTATTCCTGAGAGTATAAAGGGAGCACGGATACATAGTCATAGAGCTATGAGCCCTTAGCCCATTGAGACCATGCCAATCATCAAGCACTTATTTTACACTAATACCACACTAACCCATGCCACTCTCCCCATATCCAAGCAACTGTACCTAGATTTTAAGCCTTAACTTACACACCAGGAAGATACTTGCTTTTAACTTACCAGCCCGCTCATTTGTACCACTCGCGCTCTGGTCTGCACACTGGTCTCACAACCACCCATTTGTTCTTTCCAATCTTTTCCTTGTCTCCACCTTAAAATATTCTTATTTTCTAACTTTTCCTGTCTCTGATTGACCTGAAACATTAACTCTGTTTCTGTCTCTGCAGATACTGCCCGACCTGGTGATTATCCCCCAGCTTATTCTGTTCTCCCGTTAGATTTCCAGCTTCTGCAGTTACATTTTTTAATTCTCTCAACTTGTTGTTTTCTTCAGAACATCAATCTATATAGTGGATCTTGTTAAATGGTTTGTTCCTTTTACTTACCATACCAATAATGTAAATACAACTTTTTATAAGCTTTCTCTCGAGCTACTGACTGTCACCTTAAGATGAACTGTGTGAAACTCTAGCTAATCTCTATTCCCGATGACGTTCTCATCTAAATTGTGGTTTCTATCAGAGATTTGATAAACATCAGACGGGGTCTACAGAATAGTGGTTTGCATTTTGCACAATGGTGGGTCCTTCAGAACTCTAGGGAAACTCAAGGTGAACTAAAACTGCTAGCAAATGGCACAATGTGAATCATGGCACCTGGAATTTTACACTAATCTAGTTTTACTTTCACTATGACAAACCTCCATATAATCTTGAGTTTAATTCATAATTAGATTTTGTATCTGCATCGCATGGTTGTTAGATCTTCGGAAGCAAGCACCTTATTCCGAGATCTGTTGGGGGGGGGTAAGAGATCAACAGGTAAAGGATATCATTCAGTGACTTGCTCAAAGCCACTTTGAGAATACATTGCAATCCCACTGACTCCTGGAAATCCCTGCCCCTGACCACATAATGTGGTGCAGGATATATACCAGGATATAACTGAGAATCTCAAGTCCATGCATTGGGAGCATGTTGAAGCCCGGCAGAAAGGGCACGTCCCCTCACAAACTGCTCACCCATCTGTCCCCATCAAGCGCCTCCGTCCCAGTCCTGGAACACTGTGTGGTTCCCACCTTGGCAAGAGTCTCATCAGAACTCACAAATTAACTCACAAAACCAAGGGGAAGCAAGTCATCCTTGGTCCCAACCAGCTGCGTTGGTAAGATTTAAATAGAACGATTCCCGTGTTCAAGTTCATTTACAAATTGCATTCCAATGGCACGTTGTAATACTTAGAGGAAAGAGGTAGATGTCATTCCTGACCCTGAGTAGAGAATGTCTGGTGTTCTGTGTACAGCTCTGGGTACCACATCTTAGAAAGATAGATAACGTTTACAATGTGGATGAATTTAGAAGAATCTTACCAGTGCACCAAATGTTCGATTAAAAGCGGTGCTTACAGGAATCAGTTGCTTATTTCTGAAGATGCAGACATTTAAGGGATGTATTGATTGGATTTAGGGTTCAGATCTGCACCAGTGCAGATGAACACCATTAAAATGTGATTCACCAAGCCAAATATTGGAAGATAATTTTTCCCCACATTGAATAGATCTCAACATTGATGTAACATCAGAAAAACACTTCACTATTATCAATAAAATTAGCAGAAACAATTGCTCCATGCAATTAACATTTTACAAATAAATTTCTTGATGTAATTTACTTTGCTTAAACACTTAATAAGGGGCGGGACAAGATTATTCCCCTTCAAAAGGGACATTGCAATTGTTTGGAGTGCAGAACCTTCATGAGTGATTTAAAATAACTTGTGTTTATGTCTCCTCAGCCATTGACTGTGGGCCACCACCAATGTTAGAGAGCACGTCACCACATCCACTAAGAAACATGACCTATGGGAGTATCGTGACGTACCGGTGTCTAGTTGGGCACGTTCATGTAAGAGGAAACACCATGTCACTCTGCTCTGCTCAGGGCCGGTGGGAAGGGGCAACTTTAGAATGCAAAGGTCAGAGCTCCTGAATATTTCCAAATAGAGATGTAACAAAATTATTTTGTACTGGTAACTGGATCTGTAGCATATGTTTAATTTACCATGACTCCAACATGACTATTTAACTCGGGGGTTACACAAAAAGCTGGAGAAACTCAGCGGGTCCAGCAGCATCTAAGGAGCCAAGGAGATAGGCAACGTTTCGGGTCGAGACCCTTCTTCAGACTGGTTAGGGATCAGGGAAACAAGAGATATAGACGGTGATGTGGAGAGATAAAGAACAATGAATGAAAGATATGCAAAAAAGTAACGATGATAAAGGAAACAAGCCATTGTAAGCTGTTTGTAGTGTGAAAATGAGAAGCTGGTGCGACTTGGGTGGGGACTATTTCACTCTCTCGGTGTGACTTTGATGCAAAGAAATTTTAGTTTTAACATTTGGGCATTCTATGTTATAATAATAATAATAATAATATATTTTATTGTCATTGCACATCGATAAGTGCAACGAGATTTGGTTTGCAACTTCCATCCGATGTCATAACTTAAACAACTAATAAAATTTAGATACCCCGAGAACAAGGTTTGTAAAAAGAACATTAGAACAGTAAAACAGTCAAAACAAACTAAAGTGCAGACTAAAGTTATGTATTGATTATGGCCAATAAAAATGTAGTAATAATATCCAAATCAAATAATTACAAAAAGGGGTGTGGTGGTGCAGCTGCTGCCTCATAGCTGGCTTCAAACCTGACCTCCGGTGCAGTCTGCATGGAGTATGTACGTTCCCCCCACCCCCCATCACCTGTGGATTTCCTCAGGGATCTCCAGTTTCCTCCCATATCCCAAAGGTATACTGGTTGGTATGTTAATTGGCCATTGCAAATTGACCCCAGTATTAAGGGTCATATCTGGGGGAACGGATGAAATATGCGGAGAGTAAAATAGGATTGGTGTAAGATTAGTGTAAAAGGTGCTGTATCAGTATGGACTCAGTGAGCCGAAGGGCCTGTTTCTGCAGTATATCATTCTCTGCAATGACTAAAACCTAAGTGGCCTCAAAGTCGCTGGGGTGAACACAATATATTTTGAGCCAGTGCTGTATATTAGCCAGCTGATAAAATCTTTGCTGAAGTCAATGGGGAATTTGTCACGTCTGCCCCAATAATTCATCACCTCAATCAATGAGGTTTACGGGAAGGGAAGTAAACATTGGAATAACAGGGAGAGGAACACAGGGAATTATAATCAATTTATTAAGTGGGGGAGAGAAAACACAAAAGATAAGATTGAGGTATCAATTGAATGGCAAAAAAATTTGAGAACATAAAATACAAGAGAATATCTGTGGAGAAACCAACCTGTCGAGATGAAACTCAACAGTCTCAGTCTCTTGGCCTCCATGCTTGAGCTTCAAGTCAGGAACTTAAATCCGATTATTAAAAGTTCCCACTTACAATTCCGCTTAAAGATTTGTTTGTACCTACAGGGCAAGTCCATGAAATTAAACCCAAAATTACTCCGGACGAGGTGTAATCATCTTTCCCATGTTTCTGCTCCAATTCATTTGCACATTGCTGAATGAAAATTATGCCATTAACCAAAACGAATTGTTGGAGTAATTTTCATGTGATTAAGAAGTGATTGTGCGGGTTTTCACAGGACATCTAAAATAGTGCCGATGGCAAGAATTAAGCAATTATTAATCCCTGCTTCAAATTGAGGGCCATATTTACTTGCCCCAATGCAGAAGCGGAAAGGCCATATGGCCCATCACATCTGTGCCAACTCACAGCAGAGTATTCTCATCGGTGCCATTGCTCCACTCCTTATTTTCCTGGAATGCTGCAACTTATTCTCTCTTGCGTGCTCTTTAACTACCCTTTACCACTCATCTAAGGTGGAGGTAACTTGCAGTGTCCAATTAACTTAGCAGCACATCTTTGGGATGTAGGAGGAGGATGTTGATCTGCCTGTGTGTTAAATTGGAGTAAGTTATCTATTTTTTTATGTGGCGTCTGGATTACGCAGGGTTCAGCAGCGACCACACCGACACTCGCAGTAAGGTGAACTCGCATGATATCATTTATTTACAGTGGTAAGAAAGTCCAGGCTTGCGGTGAAGTAAATGGGGAATTTGTCACCTCAGCGCCAATAATTAATCACCTCAATCAATGAGATTTAATCAATCAATCAATCAAAAATCTCAGGCTTGCCCCAGCAGCTCAGCCCTGGTTTTCATAGGCGTGGTGATCTTGTGCTCCTTCCTGCAGTTCACCCTTGCCTCAAGAGGAGACATTGGCGATCACAGGTTTATCCTGGTGGCTCAGCTTTGGGTTTGAAGAGGTGGCACCGCTCAATAGTCAATAGTATTCATCACATACACCCGAAGGTGCAGTGAAATGAATTTGCCAGCAGTGGTACAATTAATGCTTGGGTTTTATAAAGAGTAGGCTAACATGGTTCAGGTGGTCAAACCAATAACAGCTAATTGGAACCAGTTCAAGTTCAAGTGAGTTTATTGTCATGTGTCCCTGATAGGACAATGAAATTCTTGCTTTGCTTCAGCACAACAGAACATAGTAGGCATTGACTCCAAAACAGATCAGTGTGTCCATATACCATTATATAAATATATACACACATGAGTAAATAAACTGATAAAGTGCAAATAACAGATAATGGGTTATTAATGTTCAGAGTTTTGTCTGAGCCAGGTTTAATAGCCTGATGGCCGTGGGGAAGAAACTATTCCTGAACCTGGATGTTGCAGTCTTCAGGCTCCTGTACCTTCTACCTGAAGGTAGCAGGGAGATGAGTGTGTGGCCAGGATGGTGTGGGTCTGATGATACTGCCAACCTTTTTGAGGCAGCGACTGCGATAAATCACCCTTGATGGAAGGAAGGCCAGAGCTGATGATGGACTGGGCAGTGTTTACTACGGTTTGTAGTCTTTTCCTCTCCAGGGTGCTCAAGTTGCCGAACCAAGCCACGATGCAACCAGTCAGCATGCTCTCTACTGTGCACCTGTAGAAGTTAGAGAGAGTCCTCCTTGACAAACTGACTCTCCGTAATCTTCTCAGGAAGTAGAGGCGCTGATGTGCTTTCTTGATAATTGCATCAGTGTTCTCGGACCAGGAAAGATCTTCAGAGATGTGCACGCCCGGGAATTTGAAGCTCTTGACCCTTTCAACCATATATATTGATATAAACGGGATTGTGGGTCGCCATCCTACTCCTTCCAAAGTCCACAATGTTCCTTGGTTTTGCTGGTGTTGAGGGCCAGGTTATTGTGCTGGCACCATATGGACAGTTCCTCGATCTCTCTTCTATACTCTGACTCATCCCCATCAGTGGGGGAATTAAATGCAACATCTCGAATTTTGCGGATGACACGAAGCTGGGGGGGCAGTGTTAGCTGTGAGGAGAATGCTAGGAGGCTGCAAGGTGACTTGGATAGGCTGGGTGAGTGGGCAAATGCATGGCAGATGCAGTATAATGTGGATAAATGTGGATAAGAGGTTATCCACTTTGGTGGCAAAAACAGGAAAGTAGACTATTATTTGAATGGTGACCGATTAGGAAAAGGGGAGATGCAACGAGACCTGGGTGTCACGGTACACCAGTCATTGAAAGTAGGCATGCAGGTGCAGCAGGCTGTGAAGAAAGCAAATGGTGCGTTGGCATTCATAGCAAAAGGATTTGAGTACAAGAGCAGGGAGGTTCTACTGCAGTTGTACAGGGTCTTGGTGAGGCCACACCTGGAGTATTGCATACAGTTTTGGTCTCCTAATCTGAGGAAAGACATTCTTGCCATAGAGGGTGTACAGAGAAGGTTCACCAGACTGATTCCTGGGATGGCAGGACTTCCATATGAAGAAAGACTGGACAGACTCGGCTTGTACTCGCTGGAATTTAGAAGATTGAGGGGGATCTCATAGAGACTTACAAAATTCTTAAGGGGTTGGACAGGCTAGATGCAGGAAGATTGTTCCCGATGTTGGGGAAGTCCAGGACAAGGGGTCACAGTTTAAGGATAAGGGGGAAGTCTTTTAGGACCGAGATGAGAAAATCATTTTTCACACAGAGAGTGGTGAATCTGTGGAATTATCTGCCACAGAAGGTAGTTGAGGCCAGTTTGTTGGCTATATTTAAGAGGGAGTTAGATGTGGCCCTTGTGGCTAAAGGGATCAGAGGGTATGGAGAGAAGGCAGGTACAGGATACTGAGTTGGAGATCAGCCATGATCATGAAGGGCCAAATGGCCTACTCCTGCACCTATTTTCTATGTTTCTATATGTCCCACAACAGTGGTGTCGTCAGCAAACTTGATGATGGAGTTCGCACTATGACTGGCTACGCAGTCATGAGTATAAAGTGAGTACAGCAGGGGTCTGAGCACGCAGCCTTGAGGTGCTCCTGTGCTGATTGTTATAGAGTCTGACACAATTCCACCAATACGAACAGACTGTGGTCTGTGAATGAGGAAGTTGAGGATCCAATTGCAGAGGGATGCGCAGAGACCCAGTTCTGCGAGTTTGGTAAAGGCCCTTTCTCACGGTGCGAGTTGACACACGAGTGACCCAGAGTGACAGACTCGTGGTTGTGTACGATATTCCAAGTTGATGTGCAAGTGTTTGAGGCGAGTTCCCACGGGTATGGTAATCTGCGATGTTCCGAGATCGTCTCCAGAGTTACCAAGTTCCCCTCCCGTTTGCTCTTGAGTTACCAAGTTCCTCTACCGCTCAGGGCGTGTGTTGTTGCCGCAGTCCGGGATTCGCATTGAAAGCACTCGGTTATCTTCAGCAGTTCAGGCGAGGACAGGTTTGGGGGGGGGGGGGGGGGGGGGGGGGGGGGGGGGCGAGGGATGGTGGAATTGGGAGAAGGCAAAGACTATGGGTGGGGAGGAGTGAGAAGGGGGGGCTAGGAACGGCATCTGCGAAACGGGTAGTCAACCTTAGGTCCCGGCCCGAAACATCCCTATACATTTTATGATTTCCCTCCAAAGATGCAGTCTCCCGTGGTTTGTTTGCACAACTCTCTTCCCTCTCTCTCCCAACATTGGGGGGGGGGGATAACAAGACAGTTTAAACGGACCTTACCCCCACTTCATGCTTCTGTTGCGCATAATTCAGCAGTAAAACCTCTCTTCCCCTTACCCAGCGACGCCCGATTCCTCGCACCCCCACAAGTTCACATCGACGAGGGAAGAATGAGCAGGGAGTCTGAAGAAGGGTCCCGACCCGAAACATCACCCATTCTTTCTCTCCAGATGCGATGCCTGTCCCGCTGAGTTACTCCAGCATGTTTGTGTCTATCGTCGGCGTAAACCAGCATCTGCAGTTCCTTCCTACACACGGACAGTGAAGTGCCTCGGACAAATTAGGAACATTAGGATTCTCTGATGTGAAGGTAGTCTGGTTTGCGTTTCTTACACTTGATCATATCCGAAACTAAAGTATAGATAGACACAAAATGCTGGAGTAACTCGGCGGGACAGGCCGCATATCTGGAGAGAAGGAATGGGTGGCGTTTTGGGTAAGTCTGAAGAAGGGTCTCGACTCCATTCCTTCTCTCCAGAGATGCTGCCTGGTCCGCTGAGTTACTCCAGCATTTTGTGTCTATTAAAGAGTTCCCACGGTAGACGCACGAATCACTAAACTTAACGCACAGGCCACTACGATATAACTCTGAGTTTAAATGTTTCAATTTTAAACTTGACCAAGAAATTTGACTCGTGGAAAAAGTCAAAAAGTCAAACGAGATCGCATCCACCGTTGATCTGTTGTGGCGGTAAGCGAACTGCAGTGGGTCCAGGTTTTTGTCGAGGTTGGAGTTGATTTGCGCCATGATCAACCTCTCAAAGCACTTCATCACCCCACAGACAGTGCACAGGTTGATAGTCATTGAGGCACGTCACCTTACTCTTCTTGGGCACTGGTATAATTGATGCCCATTTGAAGCAGGTGGGAACCTCAGACCTCAGAAGTGAGAGGTTGAAAATGTCCGTAAAAACTCCAGCCAGTTGGTCCGCACGGGTTTTTAGAACACAACCAGGTATACCATCAGGTCCAGGCGCTTTTCAAGGGTTCACCAGTTGTTACGAATGATGCTGAGGATTGGCGTCTCCTGGTCTGTCAGCCAGTGATTGGGATCGGAGCGGCATCCAAGGGAATGGAGCACTGTCACACTTAATAAATCAGAAATAAAATTAATTAAAAAGCCTTTCAAATCTAGCTAGGTTTAGAGTCAAAATGAGCCAAAACTCTCCCTGGTGACTAATTTGATGAGGAGGCATTTTCTTGAAGGAATCCACTTCCAGCACTCTGATAATTAAACAAGTGCAAAAGACAGCAGAAACTTGATTTGTTTTCTATGCCATTTGCATTTAAAATTCTGCAAACATTTGTGAAGGTCCTTCCAATTTCAGAAGGGAAAGTTAGCCCAACTAAACAGAAATCTTCCGTTACTTAAGTCTCACAAATTTAAAAACGAGAATCCATCTGTATATTAACTAACTAATTATTAATAAATCTAAAGGAAAATTCAGGAGAACCATCTTAAGCCAAAGAGTGAAGAGAATGTATAACTCTTTCCCAAGTGGAAATGGTGACAGGGGAATAACATGGGAAACATTTAAGGAGAAGCTAGATAAATGCAAAAAATAGACAAAAGAGGGGCGGGAAAAAAATGTTAAGCACATTATCGAGGAGGAGTTTGTGGTGCTTCAAAACTAATAAGGTGTACTTGGGCCGAATGGCCTGTTATCGCAAAGTAAATTGAATCTAATTATTTTAAAACGAAACTGATGATTCTCGGGCCTCATAGCATTTAGTTTGATATTTCTGGAATGGAGTTAAAAATGTCCACGTTTTATTTAAGCAGTACTTCTCTTGCATTTATCCAGCTTCTCCTTAAATGTGGACATTGACAACATTCATTCCGTTTCTGACAATCCCAGAAGCTAAATAAGAAAATATGGAACAGGATCTATTATGATTGCTTGGAAGGGTTTTACATTATTGAAGGAAGGAATGTATCCGTGTACAGCAAAAAGTAAGAAGGGACATTAATAAATAATGTTCACCTTCTCTGCAAAGTTTGATATAATGAGAATGTTTGAACTTTCTTATGATATGATTTGTCATATGCTTATTGACCACCTATATGCTTATCAAGCTATATTCATAGCTCACCAGAATAAATTAGGAATAACTGAAAGCTTTGTATATTCTCCTTCTCTATCACAGTGCTGATTTAGTACAAGATTAACAGATGATGATGTATGATCACACTATGCCAACAAAGCAGTTCTTTGTGTAACAAGCTGCTGCTATTGTCTGGCCTGGTATATAAATATGGTTTAGACCTTTGAATAGATTTATATTCTCTAACTTGGTCTCCATTTGCATTTTAATGAACTATAATTTAATGTCATATCGAGTAAACCATGTCCCAGGACCTTGGGAGTGTAGTGGGTTTGTAACCAAATTTATAAATCATCGGTCTGGACTAATGATCTAGAATTGGAAGTTCAAACCCACCATAGCAGCTGAAGAATTTAAATTCAGTGAATACATTAAATAATTATGAATTCTCTAAAATAATCTTGCGTAATGCACTTGCACTCGCACACTGATTGTTGTAAAGCCTTTCTATTTACATAATCTATCGTCCTTATCCTGTCTGGGCTGCGTGTAACAATATGTCTCTTAACTCACCAGGAGATGGTCAATTTTTAACTGCCCACTGAAATAGGTAAGAAAATCACTCAGTTCCAAACAAAGATGAGCAGCTCAGAAAGGTGATTTTCCACAGCCTTGTTGCACCAGTGAAGAATGGGGAATAAATGCTTGTGTCAATTGTTAAATTGTCCCATGAATTAGTTGAAAAAGGTTACCTACCCTCTAAGCGTTAGAGAGTTTAATGGTGCCCCCCATCATTTATATAGAAGAGGTATTTCAGGCAAAGTTAGTGTTCAACATTTGTAGCTTCTACAGCACATCAAAGAAAAGATTAGGTGAAGTTAATGTGGGTTCCTTACAGGCTTAATCAGGAGAAATTATATTGGGAAATAATGAAAAAGCAGAAAAAATATATATATTTTGCTTCAGTTTTCGTGGAAGAAAATATCGAAAACCTACTGGAAATAATGAAGGATTTGGGTCAGAACTGAGTGAGGAGATCGAAACATCAGTATTAATCCTAAACTTATAATTGTTGATTATTGAGACGTAAAGATGATAAGACCACAGGAGCAGATACGCAGCATTACAGGGTTTAAATGAGGTAGTGATGAAAATAATGGATAGTGGTTGCCATCTTCCAAAGATGCAAAGGCTTGAGAAGAATTCCCATTGAGTGGAAAGTAGCAAATGCAGTCCCGCAATGCAAAAAAAGAGAGAATAAGAGAAAATTCAGGGAACAGTAGACCAGTTATTCTGATGATAGAGGAAATGCTGAAATCTATGATTAAGGAAATGAAAACGGGGCACTTTAGAAAACATTCTAGAAAATAATAGACGGGCAGAGACAATGTTGATATGTACAAGGTTAATATTATTTAATAAATCTGTTGGTATGCTGTAAGGTTGTTATATGTAAATATGACACCTGACAGCACCTGTTGTCACAACAGAAACATTCCACCCCACTGTAATTGCTGGATCTGTATGCAATGCTTTTTCCAAAACCATCAGTAAACATTGTCACTATCTTAGATTAAAAAAATCTAGGCCAACTCCATCAACATAGAACACAAAACATTACAGCACAGAAACAGACCCTTCGGCCCTACAATGTCTGTGCTGTTGAACATGTTAAACTAATTTCCTCTGCCCTCACTTGATACATTTTCCTCCATTCCCTTCATACCCATGTACCTATCTAGAAGTCTCTTAAATGCCACCGTCTTACCTTCTTCCACCATCACCCCTGGCAATGTGTTCCACGGCACCAAAAATTCTGTGTGTAAAAAAAAACTTGCCAGGCACATCTCCTTTCAACTTTCCCCCTCTGTCCTTAAAGCTATGCGCTAATCGTCTACCCCATCTATGCCTCGTAATCTATCTATATTACTTAAAGTCTGATCTTGACCACTTTCTGTTGTTCTGTATATTGATTTTAGAAAAAACGCTGCCACTTACGGCTGTGAATTTTGGCCATCTTACTCAGAGTCCCCCTCCGCTGTGCAGGACAAGAGGATTTGTCCCATCAATGAAAAATAAAAGAGTTATTAGTGTTTAAAAAATGTTGAGATTCTATATCCTGAACTATCCGGAGGGACTATAAAACCCAGAGTGTTGAGTGCCTCAGTCAGTCTCTGCAAGATGGGGGAGCGAGAGGGTCACGTCTCTCAGTCTGAGCTGTGAATAACACTGAACACATGTCTACTAAACTGTGAGCGGTTTTGCTGGCCTGTCAGTGCCCTTAATGTGGTTTGAAAATATAGTTTGGAAATGCTAAAGCTGTGTTGCCTTTGGTTTGGAAATGCTAAAGCTGTGTTGCCTTTGGTTTGGAAATGCTAAGGTTGTGTTGCCTTTGAATCACGCCATGAAGGCCATGCCCCTTCTGGTGGGAGGGACTATAAAACCCAGAAGTGTGGGCGTGGTTCAGTCTCTGCAAGATGGAGGAGGGAGAGGTCACGACTTGCTGTCTAGTGGCCTTGCACCCTGCTTGAGATGGTATGAAACTACACTTGAATTTGGTAGCCTTGCACCCTGCTTGAAGTGGTAAGAAACTGCACTTGAATTTGGTGGCCTTGCATCCTGCTTGAAATGGAATTTCAAGGAATAGCCGTGAGTCACCTGCCAGCCCACCAGCCATGAGTGAGTGAGCTGCCAGCACAACAGGCTTGAGTGACTGAGCTGCCAGCCCAAGAATCCATTTGGCCCACAATGTCCATACTAGCCCTCTGGAAACCAGTCCCTTCAGCCCACAACACCCATACTAGCTCTCCAGAAATCCCCTCCCACTGGCCACCAATATTGGAATTGGTGGAGAGTGGAATATTGCGTTGGGGGACCAGTCCTCCCATGTGATGCTGGGACCCAACGGGGCCAACTTAATCTAGTTTTATATATTTCTATCAGGTTTCCCCTCATCTTTGGATACTCAGAGAAAATAATCTAAGGTTGTCCAACCTCCCCTTACAGCTAATGCCCTCGAATATAGGCAACATTCTGGTAAACCTTTTATGCACCTTCTCCACTTCCTGTAATGGGGTGACCGGAATTGCACACAGTATTCCAATTGCAACCTGACAAAAGTGTTATAAAGATGCAACAGGAGTGGAAAAGCTTTTTACGCCCCCATTAAACTCTTCCAAAATTTCAAACACTTAAATCACTTATTTCTTCTTGGAAAAAACTAGGTTGGATTGAAAATGCATTTTTAATCCAACCTAATAGGTGTCATTTCTCAGTTCTGATGCTTGTATCATGTTGTTTCAACTAAAGGATTCCAGGATCAGGGGGCATTAAATATATCAGTGTTATGCTTGAAGAAGGGCTTGTGGCTAAAGGAGATTACTGATGGAATTTGAGAGGCCAAAGAACTGGATCCCATTGCTTTTCATGCCCAGCAGGGGTCGTACAAGCGCCAACATCAGGACTCTCCACGTGCAGAATGCCTGCTAACATCTGCAGTGAAGGATGAGCAGCTGCTAATGTGTTACACACAGGGAGATTTAAACAAGCAGGAGAACTCCATTGGGAGCAGAGATGCACACAATTCTCCTCCACCAGCCTCTGGAGAAAGCCTGGCAGCAAGAATGAAAGACTTTTGTTTATAGCGCGCTTTCCAATCTCTTTCAGTACATCTCCATATGGTTTATTGTACATTTTGTGAAGAGTAATCTCTGTTGGGATAGTGGAATCCTGGCCGCCATTTTTGCACAGCCCACCTCCAGAAACAGAAACAGAAAATGTGTTTAAAAACCGCATAATGCATTTACGTGATGTTGATTGTGCGATAAATGTTAGTAAGGACATCTCTGGTCTCCTTTAGAAGAACACCATGGAATGTTTTGTATCTGAGAGAGCTGACATAGGTTTAAAGTGAAACAGAATTGTATAAGATCATATCATAGAAACCTATGGCATAGAAAGAGGCTATTTGGCCCATTGTGCCCATGGCTGTCAAAAAGGAGAAATGGTTACTCTCATTGTTTTATGGGCTGTAGCGCTTCAAGTTGCATCTCTTTGATTTCTACATAGAAAGCAGGATGGAGTGAGGGAATAGGTTCAGGGAGGAGGAGAAACGACTGAGGGAGGGAATTGTACAAATTGAACATTTAAAATCTAACAATGAAGTAAGATTTGACCAATTACCATGGGCAGGAGAGCTTGATTGGCACTACCATTTTTATATTGTTGGAAAGATGTTAATGCGTTTAATACCAGATTTAACATTGCCTGTGCTGTTTAAGCTGCAAAATGGATACATCCACAATGTCACTGTATTACTGTGGTGAGAGGAGGCTAAAGCTCGCTGGTGTTTGTGTGAAGAATGATGTTGATTACCTTGCAAGTTCTGATGATTTTGCAACTCTTGATCTTGCTGCCAAATACCATTGCTGCAGCGGTTTCTCGTTTAATATCTGGTTCAATGCAGTAGAGTCAGAGTTGTGTAGCATAGAAACAGGCCTTCCGGCACACTATTTCAGTGCTGATCACCATGACTATCTTTACTAATCTCACTTGCCTATGTTAGTTCCATATCCCTCTATGCCCTGCTCATGCATGTAGCTGGCTGGGTGCCTCTTAAATGTTGTTCCTGTTCCTGCCTCCACCAACTCCTCTGGCAGCTCATTCCAGATATTGACAACTCTTTGAAAAATCTTACCACTAACATCCCTTCTAAGCCTCCTCTTACTCACCTTAAACCTACGCCTTCTAGCTTTAGAAGCTCCTACCATGGGAAACAAACACTGGCCATCTATCCTATCCATGCCTTTTGTAAGTGTACTGTACGTACCTATATCACATCACCTCTCACCTGCCTTTGCTCCAGGGAAACAGACCTAGCCTATCCAATCTTTCTTTGTTTCCCAGACCCTCCAATCCAGGCCACATGCTTATGAATCTTTTCTTCACCTTCTCTAACTTAATCGTCCTTCCAGTAGTGTGGTGACGAGAACTGCAGACAATACTCTGTGTGACCTAACCAACGTTTTGTGCAACTGTACCGGGACATTATACGTCCTATGCTCAATGCCTTGATGAAGGCAGACATGCCATATGCCTTTCTCATCACCCTATTTACCTATAATTCCACTTGCAGGGAACTATGTATTTTACCGTAAGTTCTCGCCGCTCAAAGAAAAAACTTTCCAAGGCCCTACTATTCACTGTGTATGTCCTGCCCAGTTTAACTTTGCACTTGTCTGAGTTATTAGATAATAGACAATAGGTGCAGGAGTAACCCATTTGGCCTTTCGAGCCAGCACCGCCATTCAATGTGATCATGGCTGATCATCCCCAATCAGTACCCCGTTCCTGCCTTCTCCCCATATCCCCTGACTCCGCTATCTTTAAGATCCCTATCTGGCTCTCTCTTGAAAGTATCCAGAGAACCGGCCTCCACCGCCCACTGAGGCAGAGAATTCCACAGACTCCCAACTCTCTGTGTGAAAAAGTGTTTCCTCATCTCCGTTCTAAATGGCTTACCCCTTATTCTTAAACTGGGGCGCTGGGAATTCCACCTGCCATTTCCTTCCCCGCTTTCCCAATTGATCTATATAATATATACATTTCTTTTACTTTGTTCAGTTATTGAGAGTTAATGAAGCGACAGCATTACCTATTCATTTAGCATAGGAAAATGTTGCTCCATGCTTCGCAGTAGGTTATTAAACTAACTTTAACACTGAGCACCATTAGGTCACCTTGCCTCATTTTTAAGAAAGGGTTGAAGGATGAATTCCAGAGTTTGTTGCCCTGACTAACATGGCACTGATATAATGAAATCAATGGGGGATGTAGTAGAGTGAGAATAGGTGTTTAGAAGGATGCAACGTGGAGGTTATGGTTGAGGGGAGATCTGAAAAACGAACATGTTTGAAAACAAGAATGAAATTTTAATATTAATATAATCAATGCAAACCATAAAAGTTGATGCTGCTTTTCCAAAATGATTTGATGTTCTTCTTCATAGCTGTTGATTGTGGGACACCAGCACCAGTACCAAATACATGGTCATCACCTATCGGGCAGACAACATACGGAGCTGAAATTCAATATCGTTGTAAGACTGGCTTTGTGAGTGAAGGAGGAAATGGCACAATGATCTGCTCGGAGAGGGGTCAGTGGGAAGGAGCGCATTTCAATTGTTCAGGTAATAACAAGGCATGCTAAACGGGAACAGGTGTTGCCAGGAATATTGTATTAACAGTGTATCATATTTCTATAGTAATTAAATACGGCAAATTTGATGTGTTTATCATCTGGCCTCTGAACCAGCAATGCTTCACAAAGCCATGTATACCTGCTGTATAGTATTTACATAGGGCGTCCTGACACAAATATTTACCTGAGTATGTTTGTGTTATCGACATCTCGTAGTGACAGATCTATGCACTCCACCAATTCTTGCCTCTTGTACATTCTTGTACAACGCTCAGTGTTGATGGCAGTACGCTCTGATATTTACTTTTATCTCTACTGCTCTAGGCACTCCTTAAAACTCAGCTCTTTGAATTAGTTGTGTGGGAAGGAACTGCAGATGCTGGTTTAAACCCGAAGATAGACACAAAATGCTGGAATAAATCAGCGGGATAGGTGGCATCTCTGGAGGGAAGGAATGGGTGACGTTTTGGGCGAGACCCTTCTTCAGACTGCTGACTTCAGACTTCTTCACTTTGAAGAAGGGTCTCGATCCGAAACTTCACCCATTCCTTCTCTCCAGAGATGCTGCCTGTCCCGCTGAGTTACTCCAGCTTTTTGTTACTCCAGCTCTATCTTTGGTTTACTTGTTCTGATATCTCTTAAAATTAAGGCAGAAAATGCTGTAACTAATAAACAGACGAAGAGAAAAAGAGATTATGTTAAAGAAGGAACTGCAGATGCTGGAGAATCGAGGGTTATACAAAAAGCTGGAGAAACTCAGCGGGTGCAGCAGCATCTAAGGAGCGAAGGAGATAGGCGACGTTTCGGGTCGAGACCCTTCTTCAGAAACTGTCTTCGTAGGGAGGAGGAGAACTTCTTCAAAGTAGTTAACTTTTCAAGTAAACAATCTTTCATCTAATATAATATAATAAAAAGGAACTGTAGTTACTGGCTTATACCAAAGATAGACACACAATTCTCTGGAGAACATGGATAGGTGACCTAGTTTTGGGTTTGGACCCTTCTTCAGGCTGATTTTCCCGATCCGAAACGTCACAAATCCATTTTCTCCAGATATGCTGCCTGACACGCTAAGTTATGCTAGCATTTTGTCTCAGTCTTTCGTCTAAGCTGTTTTACGAAAGGACATCAACCTGATATTCTGATTCTGTCTCTGCTGATGCTTCCTGATACACTGAATGAGTACAGTTTTTTTAAATTTTATTTTGATATTTTCAACATCCATGGAATCAAATTTTCCGATATCTCCTCATGTCAACCCGTGTTTATGATGCTCCCATGGGTAGGCTTGGGATGCTTTTGTTTTGAACTCATGATGTGGGTGTACAAATCTGAAATAAAAGCAGGAAATGTTGGGAACACTCAGCAGGTCAGGCAGCAACTGTGGAAAGAATAACAGAAATAACTTCTCAGGTCAGAGAACTTTGTTAGTACAATATGGCATAATGCAAGTATAGCGGGGACTTACATCGCCCGGCGCGGCTTTAACGGCCGCGAGACTTGCTAGTGCCCACCGGGGGCTCCAACATCAAGACCCGGAGCGGGTCCTTACATCGCCCGGCGCGGCCTTAATGGCCGCGGGACTTACCATCGCCCACCGGGGGCTTTGACATCGGGAGAAGAATGGAGAGCAGGGGAGAGACAAGACTTTGCCTTCCATGAGGAGGAGGAGATTCACTGTGATGGATGTTTGTGTAAATTGTGTTGGTGTGTGTCTTGGTTCTTTTCTTGTTGTATAACTGCAGAAACCAAATTTTGTTTGAACTTCATTTGAGGTTCAAATGGCAATAAACGGTATTGTATTGTATATTGTATAGACTGCAGTGAACCAGAGTTGATTGACGTAGTTACTTGCTGACTGAACTCAGTAACAGCAGAAGTTTGTTGTTGTGTGCAGTATAATTTGGTGAATAAGGTTGCAAGGCTCCTATAATAAAGCTTTTGAAATATCACTGCAGTGGATGGTTCTACCATTGTATGCTTATGGTAAATGATGCCAGCAGCAGTCTGCATATTAATCATTTCATCTCTGGCAGCCATCCCTTCCCAGTCTTAGCACTGAAATACACACTCTGCCTATCCAGTTCTTACACCTCTTTTAAGCTGCTCCTAATCTTACTTAGACCCTTTGTTCCTACTCCTTTGGTCACTGTCCTCATATTTCCACATCTTTCCTCGTGTGGCTCCATTTGGTGACTGAGAAGCACCTTTGAATGTTCTGCTATATTTCTGTCAGTCTGTATTGATAAGAACAAATCAGTTGTATAATGCAGTTTAATGGCTCCTAGTGCAGTTAATCTGCAGTTTATTTTATTTGGCAGATTCTGATGCATGTTTAATGAGTACATGCGTAATAACAATTTAGTAAGATCTGGTTACCTTTCCACACATTTTCAGTTATTATCCAAATATAATAAAAAATAAACTAATTTATACTCTTTTCGAAATGTAGTTGTACATTTACCGTTCAATACGTGACGATGATCAGATAGTCTGTTCCGTCACAGAACATACTAATTACAATCTTCTAATGATCTTTCAAACAACATTCCTACAACCAGCAAAATAATTGGAACATTCAACAAGTAATTCTTGACCCCAAGGGCTTGCTTAAGAAGATTTAATTTGCATGTTTCACTCATAAGTCTATAATCAGATGTGCTCCCAGCATCTTTGAGTCTGCCGCACTCAATGTTAGAACCCGTTGTACCACCAGGCATGAGGCATGTTCGAGTAACATGGGAATGGCTGGACAAAGAATCAAGGAATGAGGCCAATCAGCCCACCATGCTTTTGGCAAACCCCTGTGATAGACACCCCCCCCCCCCCCCCCTCCCCTTCCCTTGTGTTCTTACCTCTTAGTCCTGCATATTTTCTCCTTTCATATATTTATTCAATTTTGTTGGATCATTTACTAGGCTTTTGCATTGGAACGTGTTCATGCAGGGAATGGAGGGATATGGATCACATGCGGGAGGAGGAGATTAGATTAATTTGATCAGGTTGGGACCTCAGTTCTCCTGCACTATAGTCGTGATGGATTATCATATATAATTACTCTTTTTATCATTTTTAGGCTTTTTTTCTTTAAATTCCAGATTGCTTGATTTACTTAATTTAAGTGTCCAGAATTTGGAATTGGAGCTAGTATTTTAATCATTCCTCAATTGGTTTTGTATTGACAGCTCTGGTAAAACCCCGTAAAGCACAGATTGAGACCACTCTGTCATTCCAAGAGATACAATTGCATGACCTCTTGCTTCCAATAGCCCAGGCCAGTTAAAGAGCCTCCCCTGCATATAATTTATTTTATAGATAATAATGTGTCAGCGTGTTGAAAATGGCAACAAGTAATGTTTCTCGTTAATTTCCGGTTATTCTCTTCTTGAGTTAGCATGCTGGTGGTATAATGAATGTTGCAATCAAAGGTTCATTAATGCTCCATTTGCAAAAAAAAAACACTTTGGGATGTCCTGTGGTCTTGGAGGACACCATAGAAGTGAACATTTATCTTTTGTTTTTGGTTTGTGAGATCTCAATTAAAGACTGCTGTCATAAATAAAAGCATGCTGAGAAATGAATGGAGCCCAGACCTAGAGGAGAATATTGTAACTTTTATCTTTTGCAGAGATTGACTGTGGGCCTCCTCCAGTTGTACCACGTGCCAAACTAACCCAGTACCAGAGCACGAGACTGGGAAGTGTTGTTCACTATCAATGTATGGATGGATTTTATGCAGTTTCTGGAACCAACGTGTCCAAGTGCAAACAAGAAGGTCAATGGGAAGAAGCCAAACTGGTGTGTAAAGGTAATGTTCTTTTTAACTAAGCCACATCGCTGAGAACTCAATTAAACAAAAGCAATCAAGTTCCCGTTAATGCATTCATCTTAACTTCCTGTGTAAGATATTTCAACAATGAAACAATGGCGCAGCAGGGCGGCACAGTGGCACAGCACCAGAATTGTTGCCTTACAGCGCCAGAGACCTGGGTTTAATCCTAACAATGGGCGCTGTCTGTATGGAGCATGTTCTCCTTGTGACCACATTGGTTTTCTCTGGGGTTCCAGTTTCTTCCCATATTCCAAAGACGTGCAGGTCTGTAGGTTAATTGGCTTCTGTAAATTGTCCCTAGAATGTAGGATAGAAATAGTGTGCAGGTGATTGTTGGTCAGCACAGACACGATGGGCCGAAGGGCCTATTTCCACGCTGTATATCTAAAACTTAAAAACTGAAGCAAAGGAAGTTAAATACCATTGAACGCTAGGGCAGCTTATCCGGTGCTTGAAGACCCTTTTAGTTTTGTTTATTATTATTGTCATGTGCACCGAGGTACAATAAAATGTTTTTTTGTTGCGTGCTAGCCAGTCGGCATAAAGACTATGCATGATTACAATCAAGCTGTCCACATTGTACAGATACTACTCGTGGCGAGGTTTAAGATGCTGCTCCTTGGTGAGGTGGAAGATGCAACCTGCACTCTTAATTAAATTAGGTGACAGTAGTGTTGCACAAATAATACTAATATTGTACTGTGCACAGTTAACATATGGAGAGCTTTGGAGTTCTAGTAGATCAGAACATTTTCCAATCAAACATCCAGATCTGGGATTACCGCTTGTTGACCGAGGGCATTGCATTATTAAAGAGGGAGTGTGTGAAATTTCTCTTCCTTTGAGCAGCAATCCTGCCAGCTTCAGAGTGCAGGTGGTTGACAATAGATAATAGGTGCAGGAGTAGGCCATCTGGCCCTTCGAGCCAGCACCGCCATTCAATGTGATCATGGCTGATCATCCACAATCAGTACCCCGTTCCTGCCTTCTCCCCATATCCCTTAACTCCGCTATCCCCAAGAGCTCTATCTAACTCTCTCTTGAAAGCATCCAGAGAACCAGCCTCCATCGCCCTCTGAGGCAGAGAATTCCACACACTCACAACTCCCCAACCTGTCCAGCTTTGAAATAGCCTTAAATAGTACCCTTAAATACCCTTAAATAATACCAGTGTTTATAGTGTTTGCAATGCAAACTCATTAGCTTTATAGTTGTCACTCAGAGCATGGCTGTTTTGTTACCTGTTGCTCTGATAATAGCTGCTAAAAATCCACAAACCAACATTTCCACATGAAAACATAGACATAGAGACATTGAGTACTGTCTGGGATGTCAGAGGAAGTCTATTGAGTCAATTTAGACCAGGTTATCTGACTGGCTAAATTAGACTGGGAGTGGAAGGATCCTCATGATTCTCCTGTCTCAATGGATACAACCACTGCGATTATCATCATTTTATGTTTTGCAATATATAAAGGGGGAGAATCTTGCCTGTGTTTTGCTGGTCAAAACCTTTGTGAAAATATTTGTTGCCATTCGTACATATCTTCTGCATCCTTGGTGCCTCTCAGGTCCATTGAATGTATCATGATGAGTTGAACATCAGCTGATAACGACACGAATGGACAGGCAGGACTTGCTTTCTCCTCAAAGCCCTTGTTGTAATGTTGAGTGAATAATCCAAGGCTAATTACTTGAAGTGTTGTTTTATTGCTAGTGATGATGTACTTCAACGGCTTAGAGCACCCCAAAAATCTGTACAACTCAGTGGATGATTCTGTAATTCAACCAAAATAATGCCAGAAATGAAATCCCATCATCTTCCAGCCTTTGCTTATTTGCTTTTGTTCCTGTTGAAATTGGTTACACTGTCGGTCTCTTTTTGTCCTTCATAGTTAATGATTTTATTCTGTTTAATGAATCGTGCTTGACATGGAAAAGGGATGGAATTGGAGCAAGATCTGAGGACAAATATTTAGTAAGTGAAGAACAACGTTTTCTGTTAAATTTTGGTAAGGTTTCCCAGAATTCGTTGTTCCACGATATCTTGTAGCCAGTGTTATGAGTTGGATTCTTCTCCACGTCCCACGTCCCACTCCCTCCGTCCCCCCCCCACCCCCCCCTTACCCCCCCCTCACCCCCCCCCCCCCACCTCCCACCCACCCCAAGCCTTCCCCTCCTTCCACCATCCCCTCGTCAATAGCTCCAATAATTCCGTGTCCGTGGTTGAGGATAATGATATAGTGGGTGTAATGCATTGGAATCTCTGTGAGAGACAGGACTGGTTCATTTACACAGCCAATGAGAATGAAACAAGCAAACAGAAAGGAAAAAACTATAAATTAGTCATCAGTTCCAGAACAACATATAAAACAATGGGAAGAACGATAGGAGTGAAAAAATTGAGAAAACAGGGAAAGGGGAAAAAAAATTAAATCTTAAGAATTTAACGTGTGCTAAACTTGCTACCCGCAGGACTGAGATGCAATGGCTTCAGTTGGTACTGTTTAGGATATCCAAGCCTTATAGGGTCGCAAACCATTAGAAATATGACAAGGATTTATATCTATGAAACAGCTACACCAGATCATGAGATCATAAGACATAGGAGCTGAATTAGGCCCTTTGACCCATTGAGTCTGCTCTGCCACTCTCCCATCAACCCTATATTCCTGCCTTCTCCCGTAACCTTTACTAATCAAGAATTTATCAATCTCCGCTTTAAAAATCTTCAACGACTTGGCCTCCACATTCGTCTCTGGCAACGAATTCCACAGATCCGCCACCCTCTGGCTAAATAAATCCCCCCTCTTCTCCATTCTAAAGGTACAAGTGTCAGGAAACTGGAAGCTCAGGGTGAGTCTTGTTGATGATTGTAGTGACTTGCTATTTCACCTGAAAGTCTATTTGGGTCTCTGGATGGTGCGAAGTGAAGAGGTAAAAGGCTAGATGTTGCATCTCCTGTGATGACAGGGGAACATACTGCAAGAAGTGGGATGGTTGTTGAAGATGGAAGAGTGGATCAGGGAATGACAATGGGAACGATTCCTTCGGTGAAAGGGAAGGGGGCAGAGAAAAAGATGGAGGAAAGCTTTAGAGTGATATGGGCTAAACACAAGCAAGTGGGACTAGCTTAGATGGGGCATGTTGGCTGACTGGGACGGATTGGGCCAAGGGGGCTGTTTCTGTTGTGTCTGACTCTAAACCCGTTGAATATGGAGACTTATAAAGGTGCTCTATCCTTTTAATTCCTAATTTCTTTTATTCCAGGAGTTACAAGATATCTACGGATTGTCTCCACAACACTTGTTTAGATACTTACAAATTAGAGATTATATTAAATCCAATACACAAGATTATAAAAATAAAGAACCAGGATTATTAGATGAACTGTTTAACTTGCACCCAAATACAGAAAAATTAATAGCTTATATATATAATATTATTTTGGATAAGGAGAATCCAATAACTGAAACATATCGTCAAGCATGGGAAAATGAAATTGGTTTATCTATAACAAAAGAAAATTGGGAAGAAAGTTTACAACGAATACATCGGTGTTCGTTAAATGCCAGACATACATTGATACAATTTAAAGTATTATATAGATTACACTAGAAAAAGAAAAAGAGATGAGTGTAAGAGCTTAACGTATTCCCCAAAGATATAGATATATAAAGATATAGAGGCATGATGGTGGGGGACTTGGTAATGATAAACCCACTGAAAGTCAAGGCCAGGTGGTTTGCTTTTCCTTGTTATAGATGGCCATTGCTTGGCACTTGGGTGATGCAAACATTACTTGCCAGTTATCAGCATGAATGTTCTCTGGGTCTTGCTTCACGCAGGCATGATCTATTTTATTGGCTGAGGAATTGCAATCATTAGCAAACATCCCATAAGACCATAAGACATAGGAGCAGAATTAGGCCATTCAGCCTATTGAGTATACTCCCCCATTCAATCATGGCTGATCGCTCAACCCCATTCTCCTGCCTTCACTTCATATCCTTTAACTCCCTTCCTAATCAAGAAATCCCCTCTTCTGGCCTCATGGTAGAAGAATGTCTCCTGCTCTCCATCCTATCACGGACATTTCTTCTGCACTCTCCACTTCTCCTTCCTCCTTGTTTCATCATTTTTCCAATTCTGATCAAAGGTCTCTGACCAGAATGCTTAACTCTGTCCTTCTGAGTATTTATAGTGATTTGAATTTCGTCTTTGCACCATTTGCTGTTTTTTTGCTTTCCAACCTTGTGTGCGATAGAGAATTCCAAAGATTCACAATCTTTTGAACAACGGGTACTCTAACGCATCCCTATCTCAAATGCGTGACACCTTATCCTGAAACTATGCTTCCTAATTCTAGACTCTCTAGTTTCATTTCTCAGCGTTGACCCTATCAATCCCTCTCAGAATGTAATATGATTTGATTAACTTGCTTTTATTCCAGTAAATATAGGCCGGTCTTAACTCACTTTGCAAAAACCATGCATCTTATCTCCCAAAAGAGTAAATCAATGCTTGCCACCTCAATGCATGCTGCTCTAATCTTACCCTTCTTTGGGTATGGCAACCATAGGAACAGTGTCAATATTTGCTGTTGTGAGGCCGAAAGAACTGTCCATTGGTACTTAGATACTATCTGAGAATATCATGAGCTTTAAAAAAAATGCCAAAATCTTCATGCTGGTATGTCACCATTTTCTAAGTATTCTGGATTAAACTGAATCTCTGTTGTGGCCCAATGGCTCTTAAGCCCTTTTATCTATGCCAGTACTGTTTCAGTAATGATTTAAATTAGGCAACGGATCTGTAAATGATTTCAGAAGACAAGATTATATATATTTTTTAATCTTCTATTTAAATTTTAAGCTGTTAACTTTCCTTTAGAATTCTAATGAGCCAGTTAAGCATTGAGGAACTGCTGTAATATTGAAGATGAAATATTTTTTAAAAATCATCCGGTCTTTATCACATTGTTGATTGTGGAGGTTACGCTGTGCAAATTCACTTCCTTAAGATAACTGCATTTAAAAAAAAATCTTTCATTGGCTGTAAGGACTTTGAAAGATTCCATAAGGGTTCAGGAAGGCAATATATATAATAACATACTTACTTTGGCAACAAACTTTTAAAGCTTCTACCATCCATGCACCAGCAGTTTGCTGTGAGATATTAAGTGAAGGACTAAATAGTTGATGATGCGCATTAGTGGTAAAGTTATTAGAAAAGAGGAGGTTTCTGAAAATTGAAGAAGAGTGTTTAATATTTCAGAGTGTAAGAGGGTGTCAGAGGTTATGCGGAGAAGGCAGGAGAATGGGGTTAGCAGGGAGAGATAGATCAGCCATGATTGAATGACGTATACTTGATGGGCCGAATGACCTAATTCTGCTCCAATCACTTACAATCTTATGAAGTCTGGGATTAATTTTAAATAGAGAATTAGCATTATGTAGTCTACCTCCATTTTTCCAATTAAATAATCATGCTGTTATTTGTGTGAGATAGCGTAGTTTCAGTCCTGGGTTCTGCTTGCTGAAGTTAATGGAAGCTCTTTGTAGATCAAATCTGTTTAGTAAACTGTTTGCAAATTATTTCTGCTATAGTGGAGGGAGGCTATTTAAATAGATCCAGTTAGCAGGGTAAATTTGTAATAAAATTCTATTTGCACATTTGAAAGTTCTAAGCCTTCCAACTCAATTGCTCTTACAGCTGTATCATTCAGCATTGTACTTTTTTAATGCAATGTCTTTTTGCTTTATTACAGTTTCATTATAACTTTTTATTTCTTCCCAGTTTCAGATACAAGGGGAGAGAATCTATCAAAGGGAATTCTTTCACACTGGCTCATTTATTCGTAGTACAGCAAATGACTCCCCTGTAGTGTGTTTGAACTTGCAACCAGGCACCAACTATACAGTGAATATCACAGCTCTTACATCGCAACGTTCCGCATCTATGCAGCTATCAACAGCGGTCATTGGTGAGCAACTGGCTTCACTGATTGAGATTCTGCAGAGCTCTGCCCAAACAATTATTGAGTTGTATTGTCTTTGTCTTTGGCACTGATTCAGATTGCTGAGTTGTCGGTGCGTAGACATACAATTTAAAAGGATACAAGGATACAAAGGACATTTATTATCACATACACCAATTGGTGTAGTGAAATTTGACTTGCCATGCAGCAAGTTTGAATTCAATTTCACCTCATATGGTTAAAATGTGTTTAGTTTTATTTTTTAGAGAGGCCAGAGGCATGTTCCTCGAGTTTGGGGCTTGACTTGTTTGGATACAATTTAGCTGATTCTAATAATAATAATAATATATTTTATTGTCATTACACATAAGTGCAACGAGATTTGGTTTGCAACTCCATCCGATGTCATAACTTAAACGACTAATTCAATTTAGGTTTAGATATCCCCGCGAACAAGGTTTGTAAAAAGAACATTAGAACAGTAAAACAGTCAAAACAGACTAAAGTGCAGATGTGTTTGTGCGACGTGACCATCCGAGGGAGACAGTCCATGGGGGTGGGGGTCACTCAGCAGGGCCGGTTCAGAGCCGCTATAGTTCTGGGAATGAAGCTGTTCCTGAGTCTGGAGGTGCGGGCGTAGAAGGTCTTGTAGCGTCTGCCGGAAGGGAGTAGTTCGAACAGTCCATTACAAGGGTGAGAGGAGTCTTTATGGATGCTGACGGCCTTCCTAAGGCACCGTGTGTGGTAGATGCCCTCCAATTTTGCATTGGCTCAAACCGCAGGGTCTATAAAATTTGTGACCCTTGATGTTTTTTAATGGCAACTTGGAAAATAGTTTGCCAGGTAATTTTAGAGATAAAGGGCGGATAAATAAAAGACGGGCTGGAAAGCAGTTTACAAAAGCTGTCGTCCAATGGGTCTTGTTCACACTAACACGTGTCATGCCAAAGATATCCATGACAAGAGTTTATGAAAAACAAACTACAACGTAGATGAGCTTTTCTTCACAAGTTATGGACAGTCAATTCAAGAAAGAATAGAAGGCATTGTTACGGTTCTACCCAGAAAGAAACTCTGGTGGTTTAGTTTATTTCTGTTGGTTACATAAGGGCAGCACGGTGGTGCAGCAGTAGAGTTGCTGCCTTACAGGGCCAGAAATCTGGTTTCGATCCCGACTACGGGTGTTGTCTGTACGGAGTTTTTACGTTCTCCCCCATGACCGGCGTGGGTTTTCTCCAAGATCTTCGGATTCTTCCCACATTCCAAAGACATACAGGTTTGTAGGTTAATTGGTTTGGTATAAGTGTAAATTGTCCCTAGTATGTGTTAATGTGCAGGGATTGTTGGTCAGTACGGACTCGGTGGGACGAAGGGCCTGTTTCCGCATTGTATCTCTAAACTAAACTAAATCCTAAAAACATCAGAATAGCAAGCCTTTCTCTGCAGCTTACACTAAATTTTCGATGTATATACCTCAGCAGTCTTAGCAATCTATGAATAAAGTTCAGTGCTTATTTAATATACAGATAATTGTTTGGATTTTGTTTGCTGTCAATCTTCTGCCAGCCAAAGTGAAAGTGATTAGGTTATTCCCCTATCAGTCAATATTATTGCCCATACAGCTGTAAATGACATAGTAATTTTGCACAGGATTGTTATGTATTGATTCAGTGCATAATATTGATATGGGATCCTGACAGCCGAGTGCCCACCGAGCTTGCTCGACAAAGGAGATAACCTATCACCTCCACTTGGACTAGTTAAATTATTATCACCAAATGCAACCTGTAAAATATTCATCTTTGTTTCAGACCCTCCAGTTCCAAATGTACCAGTTGTTGTTGAGGAGCAGATATTGCCTCCACTTATCCTTCGAAGAGTCGAAAGTAAGAACGGACCAATTTGGTATGTGTCTCAGACTTAGAGAAATTGTTAAATCAATTGGTACCCCAAAGGTTTTAGTTAATAACCTGGCTGTGACTCATACCCCACTCCTTATAATATGCATAAAATCTAGGTCAATAAAGCACTGTTGGAGCACTGTCTTTCAGAATGAAAATAAAAACAAATCTACTGACTATATCTCAGGTGAATGTGGATCCTCTTTCATGGAACAGGGGAATTCTTAGGGTCCTTAAATCTGGATGTTTTTCCAAGATCTTGCAATGTGAAAATTTTGCTGCAACCGTTCCCTTCATTACAACAGTATTTCCTTGGCTATAAAGTGCCTAAGGATTTTCTGCCGTTGTGCAGCGTGCTATATATGCTAATCTATTTTATTGAACAATTGATTCTTGCAATGTGTCGCATTAACATGGACTCCTTGCCCCTTTTAACATGATTTTAAAATGTCTTAAACTAATAATAGCAGTTGAAAGCAATTGATTATCATTTGCATCCACTAAATACCAAGAACATTTATTTTCTTCCTTTACCTCAAAGGATGTTATAAGCAGAGCCTTGAATATTTTTAAGGCAGAGCAGAATAGATACTTGATACCGTATGTAAGGGGTGAAAGGTTACGGCCGGGCGGGGGGGGGGAGGGTGGAGATGTGGGTTGCAATCATATCAATATTATAAAATGGATAAGGGTCCACGTGGCTGGCTGCTGTTGCTAATATATGTATATTTTGGCCTTGATCATTTGATCAAGCAAACAGAGACTTGCAAAAGTAGTATATTTATTGGGTGCCTTTAGTGAAGTAAAACATACCAATCCATTAACAAATACAAAATGTATTGTGCACAAAATGATTAACACCACCAGAACAACTCAAGACACACTAGGAGATGGTTTAAAAATGGGCCTAAAGCTCGGTCAGGAAAATTGATTGAGATTCAGATTCTCAGATTGCGAAAGCAAGGTTTATGGAAGGACTGCTATAGTTTTGTGCTTGGACAACTGTGTGAACGGTTGTGGCGATGGAGCGAAGGGTATCAGCGAGGCAAGAATATGGAAAAGGCAAAATAATTAATTGTAAATATTAAAAGAGACTAGTCCAAGTGCGACCCGTTGTGTCCCGTCACCCAACCCGGGGGGGGGGGGGGGGGAGGGGCGTGTGGCATCACAGGGTAGGGCTGGTTCCCGAACGCAATATTCCACCACTCACCCATAGGTCCCAATACTCACCACTCCCTGGAGAGGGAGGGGCTTAGAGAGGGAGGGTAGAGGGAGGGGGAGGGGGGGGTAGAGAGGGAGAGGGGCAGAGAGAGAGAGAGGGGGGGTAGAGACCCTACCCCATTTCCCTCATTTCCCTCATCCTCCTCCCCTCACTCCCATTCCCTGCCCCAGGACCTACCCAGGTCGTGGAGCAGTGCCAGGGCGTGGACAGCTTGAGATCCCATTGTGATTGGTGCCCTGTGAGAGGCATTGTGACATCATCACTGGACACTCTCTGAGAGAGCGATTTTGGCTTTTTTTGAAACTTTAAATCATGAATAACTTCGGAAATATAGGTCGGAATGCGACAGGAAGATGTTTATTGCTTCGATTGGAAAAACGTGAGTAGAATATGTGAAAATGGGTAGGCTGTGGCGTAGCATTTGGAAGAAGATAGGAAAGAGCAGAGTGACACATTGCCGGCACAAACAAAGAGTTTTAGTAATATAGATAACAATGGATAACAATGATTTGATTAATGAACAATTTTTGATTAATTTCTTTGCCCCTTTAGCCTTTATCAGGTCATTGTTTTGCCATTGAGTTTGCAACACTCGTTCAATTGCAATTCACAGAACATAAAAGATTTCTTTGGCCACCAAAAAGACACGGAAGCATACATCACAGCAGAGTTTATCGCAATGGACGTTGAGGATGGGATGCAATTTTCAGTCGGAAACCGGCTATATTACAGAGACTTTTATAACGCTGCTTTAGAGACTGGCAACAACTATTTATTTAAATTGAAAATTATCAGTGAATGGAATCATGTAAGTTGATCATTGGAGAAAAATGCACAAAATCACTTCCTTCTAATACTTAAAATGTAATGTTGTGGGGTTACAGGGAACTGGCAGAAAAGTGGAGGAGGCTAATTTATAGGAATAATTATGGTCAGACAAACCACTGCAGTTCATTCAGGAGATTTCAGAATAAAAATAATTCTGGAGTTGTTGGGGGCTGTGGACAAAACCGGTGACAATTGCTTCACCAGAACTGAAGTTCAGATTTTGGTGCAAGCACACAAGGCAGAAGATGAGATCAGCTGATTATTGTTATTTTCCCAGTTGTGCTCTGATGCTGGACACGTCATCTAGTTCATAAGGTGAGGAATCTGGTAGCTTAGGGACAGAGACAGCCTCTCATCTCCATGAGAGGATTGGTTGCTAAGGACTTGGTATTTGTGAGTGTCAGGATGTATATATGCTGAAGCTATGTGTTTTTAAGTGTTTTAGAGTTTTAAAATGTTCTGTTTATGGAGGTTTTTGAAAATCTGAAACATCAACGAACATAGACTGTAGGATGGTTTTTGCCTATGGGTTTAGCAAGGGTCCATGGGTTGGGTGGCTAGCAGTCTCCTTACTTTGTGTTGTGAGCGAGGCTTGTCTGGACCCCACTCTCTTGCACCTGATCCCAAACATCAGGGTAGACAAAAATGCTGGAGAAACTCAGCGGGTGCGGCAGCATCTATGGAGCGAAGGAAATAGGCAAAGTTTCGGGCCGAAACCCTTCTTCAGACTGATCGTGTGAGGGATGCAACTGGCTCTTTAGTGGTGTGAGAGCAGGTTGCTCTCTACTGATTAGGAATTATGGCCCTTCGGAACAGGCGCGGAAACAAGGCCCTTCGGCCCACCAAGTCCGTGCTGACCAGCGATCACCCCCTACACAAGCACTGTCCTACACACTGGGAACAATTTTATAATTTACAGAAGCCAATTAACCTACAAACCTGCATGTCTTTGGAGTGTGAGAGAAAGCCGGAGCACCTGGAGAAAACCCACGTGGTCACAGGGAGAACGTACAAACTCTGTACAGACAGCACCCGAGGTCAGGATCTATCCCAGGTCTGTAAAGCGGCAACTTTACTGCTGCGCCACCGTGCCACCCCAGTTCCTGACATCTGACATCATGTAGTAATGCCCCGGGTCAGTCCAGATTTCTCCCAGGAGCTCTATTCTAGATCTGTCTCTCTGGACATATGTCACCTGTGTGAAATAATTAGTCCAGAATTCTGTTCAACTTGGCTGCGTATTCTCCTCCTCCCCCCCCAGAATTATAAGGAGGATAGAAGGCAGCTTTTCTGTAGTTTCTCCTTTTTTCTCCAAAAACACACAAACTCTATGCCCTGGGAATGGTTTAATCAGTTGGACTCGTGTCAGTCCTTCTTTATGTAAGACACACAGGTTAAGCATTTTGTGTGATATGGGACAGTCTATTACTGTTTGAAGAACGGTCGCGACCCAAAACGTCACCCATTCATTCTCTCCAGAGATGCTGCCTGTCCCGCTGAGTTACTCCAGCTTTTTGTGTTCATCTTCGGTTTAAACCAGCATCTGCAGTTCCTTCTTACATATAACTACATGTTGTTGTGAAAGATACGAAGCACTATAGACAATAGACAATAGGTGCAGGAGTAGGCCATTTGGCCCTTCGTGCAGCCCACCATTCAATATGACTGATCATCCCCAATCAGTAACCCGTTCCTCATATCCCCTGACTCCGCTATTTTTAAGAGCCCTATCTAGCTCTCTCTTGAAAGCATCCAGAGAACCTGCCTCCACCGCCCTCTGAGGCAGAGAATTCCACAGACTCACCATTGTCTGAAGAAAAAAAACGGCAAATGCTCAACAATACAACATCAGTGGAGAGAGAAATGGAGTTCACACGTCAGGTACTAATACTGATGAAAGAACATTGGAACTTTTGAGAGGTCACCAGCCCAAACCACTACCTGTGGAGAGAGAAATAGGGAATATCTTGGCTTGCACCGCCATTCATGGCTGATCATCCAACTCAGTATCCTGTACCTGTCTTCTCTTCATACCCCCTGATCCCTTTAGCCACAAGGGCCACATCTAGTTCCCTCTTAAATATAGCCAATGAACTGGCCTCAACTACCTTCTGTGGCAGAGAATTCCACAGACTCACCACTCTCTGTGTGAAAAAAGATCTTCTCATCTCGGTCCTAAAAGACTCCCCCCTTATCCTTAAACTGTGACCCCCTTGTTCTGGAGTTCCCCAACATCGGGAACAATCTTCCTGCATCTAGCCTGTCCAACCCCTTAAGAATTTTGTAAGTCTCTATAAGATCCCCCCTCAGTCTCCTAAATTCCAATGAGTACAAGCCAAAAGCATAAAGTAGTCTGTATTATCAAATTGTGATTCAATTTGGCTGTAAAGTCTCAACCTTTGACAAATCTGACAGTTGCTATTGTTTTGATAGTTTTCCCAATTGAAGTATGCATACTTGGGAGCTAATTGTGCACCTTGGAACAAACTTTTTATAATAGATGTTGAATATTTCTTCCAAAGTGGATTTAATTGTCAGTGTTGCAAATTGGCCTGAATTTATTGTCCACTATGTAATCCTACTCGCACAAATCAAGGCCATGATTCTTACGCAGCAGTGAGGGAGTGTTGCTTTGTCAGACAAATTAGGCATTTAACTGAGAATGTGTCTGCTCTTTCAGTAATTAAAATATGAAGATATTCAAGGGGATTATCTTCACCAACCTTTAATCAACATTGCTAATAATGAGATTATCTGGTCATTATTTTCTGTATGTTTGCATGTCAGTCGTATCGGGAAATCATGTTTTATTTGTTTTAACCAGGTGAAGAGACAGTCGTGTGTGACTTTGGCACAATTAAAAGGTGAGATGTACTGCATGTAATTAAATGATCCCCTGGTTTAGCAACCTTTAATTGGAAAGGGTGGGATAATTGCTCATTGACTCCATTCTCATTTTACTCACCATAATCACAGTCACTGCATTCAGTATGATGTGATAATTGAGCTGAGTCAGATCCCTTTCATCTCTGCTTAATTAAAGAATAAACTGGGAAGAGATGTAAAATGACCAGTTCCTTTGCTGTAACCCATTTTTATACAGTTAAGGTCGTGTTTGACCATGTGGTGTTTTTTCAGATTTACATTTATACGAAAAGGGACACATTGGCAAGGCCATTGTGTAGGAAGGAACTGCAGATTCTGGTTTAAACCGAAGGTAGACACAAAAAGCTGGAGTAACTCAGCGGGACAGACGGCATGTCTGGAGAAAAGTAATAGGTGATGTTTCAGACTGAGAGCCAGGGGAAACGGAAACGAGAGATATAGATGGTGATTTAGAGAGATATAGAACAAATAAATGAAAGATATGCAAAAATCTTGGTAACGATGATAAAGGAAACGGTCCATTGCTAGCTGTGGGCTCGGTGAAGGTGAGACAGAGCGGAGCTGTGGGATGCCGATGAGACACTTGTGAGGGCCTCATCTATGATGGAAGAGGGGAACTCCCATTGTCCCCTAGTTCTCCGACTAGTTTCACTGACCTCATGATAATTGTATTGTTTGTCGAATAATGTGATGTGGTCTAAAGAAAGGACAGCCATATGCCTACAAAAAGAAAAACTCTGACCTGTATCCACCCATCACTTGCCAGGCTTAATTGTGCTCCACTTCTCTTCCAGCTCCAACCCCTTCCCCAGCACAATCAGTCTGAAGAAGGGTCCTGACCCAAAACGTCACCTATCCATGTCCTCCAGAGGTGCTGACTTACTCCAGCACTTTGTGCCCCCTTTTTTTAACTGCATGAAGGGGTTTTTTAAATTGTTACGAAAAACGTTCCACCCTTCTTGTGGTCAAATTTGATGACCCAACAGGTCTTAACAAATGGTTGAAGCTAAGAACTACGTTGCCAAAAGAAAGATAGAGCAACGCTGTGGGCCTGATTAGAACTCCAGCTCCACTCCAATGATTAACTCGAGCAAGCGTTTGTATTCTTGCAAGGAATTTCTGTCATCGCAGCTGTCCATCCTTCCCCACCCACCTCAAACAGAAAGAACATAATTCTGATCTCAGACCTTTGCCTGTATCAGAGATGGAACGCTGTGCAGAAAGGCACAGATGTTACCAGCTAAATATCACCATCCAGATACTGTGGTTAGCATAGTTGTGGGGGTTGATCAGTTTGTGGGACTATTTTACAGAGTTAGCTTTGAGTAGCCCTCCCTTATCACCTTAAGAACCACCATTTATAACATTCTAGTGTTCTTTATTTTCATGTTAGTGCCCTGAACCACAGCTAACTATTTTAATTCCCCTTCCCTTTCCCATACTGACCATTCTGTCTTGCGTGTCCTCCATTGCCAGAGAGATGGCAGACGTAAACTGGAGAAACAGCTCCTCGTATACCACTTGGGTAGCTTACAACCCAACTCTATGAACATTGAATACTCCAATTTTAGGTAAACTCTAACAAACCTCCTTCCCCTTCCCTTGCTCCCTCACAACTCCCTTTCATCCTTCCCTATGCCCCACCTAGACTTGCACCTATTTCTCCCCTCCCCCTCCAATGCACACACATTCTTTTTTCTGGCTTCACACTTTTCAACTCTTCAATCCTTTTGTCTCACATCTTCTGTTTTGATCTTTGGCCTTTGTTCCAACCATCTGCCTCTCCAAAACACCCCTTGCCCGTGTACACCTATTACCTGCCGTGCTTTGCCCAGCTCCTCCTCTCTCCCAGCTTTCTTCCACCCCCCCCTCCCCTACAATCAGTCTGAAGAATGGGTCCGACCCGAAATGTCACCTGTTTATGTTCTCCAAAGATCCCACCTGATCCGCCGAGTTACTCCGACACTTTGTGTCCGTTCCTAGCTCTTACACTTCCCATGTTGTGCTCCTGTGCTGGTGGGACCGATGCACCAGGGGCTTCGAGTGAAATCTGAACACAGGCTTTGTCAGAATGGCAGCTGTGATCCCAGTGTCTGTCAATGCAGGAGTCTTGCTTCAGGCTACGATTGTGTCATGTTCCAGTATTTTGCAATAACCTACAGAATTGGGAAGGGATCTCCGTGGTTACTGTCAGCGCAGCAGTTACCAGCGAGGATCTTGCCCGATTTCAGTCAGGTGTAGTTGTATAATTGCTGGTCTTGTATCCAAATGTTTAGTGTAGTCATCCAAAGGCCGAAGTGTGATATATCCACTACATTAATTAGAGAATTTAAATGCCAGTAATTAAATACATTTTAAAATTTAAAACTAATGTTATTAATGATTGCCAGGGAACTACTGAGACATTGCAGAAACCACGTGGTTTACTCTTGGTCTTCAGGCAAGGGAGTTGGCTGTCTTTACTCTGTCTATCCTGTCTCCAGACCCAAAGCAAACTTACCCGCTCTCTGAAATGCCCCAGCAAGCATTTTGAGGACAATTCGGGATGGACAGAAAATTGCAGAAAATGTTTACTTCTTGTGAATTAATAAGAAATAATGTAGATAGACACAAGAAGCTGGAGTAACTCAGTGGGACAGGCAGCATCTCTGGAGAGAAGGAACGGGCGACCTTTCGGGTTGAGACCCTTCATCAGACCAAGGTCAAGAAATAAGGTAGAATTGTCACCATGAGCTGCTGAGCAAGAGAACAGAATGAACAACACTAATCCCAAAATTCAGAAGCCACATTGATGATTTGGTTTGGTCAGTGTTTAGATGGAAAAAGGAACTGGTATTTACTTAGCACCTTTCATGACCTTCAAATTCTTCAGGGATTAAGTAATTGTGCTCAAGGCATGCAGCAGCTCACTGTACACGTAGAAAGTTCCTCTTTTTCATTATTCATGATCTCTAGCTAAAAATGCGTGTTTAGTTTTATTAACACACGTGTACTGAAGTGCAGTTGTTTTGCATGTTATCTAACCAAATCAGATAATATTATTCATAAATACAATCAAGCCAAACTCAAGTGCAAATACAATAGGGATAGAGCAAGGGGGAGATGCAGAGTGCAGCACGGGAGTCCTAGCATTGCAGTTCAACAGTTCTATAGATGTTTAAATATTACGTGACATAGGGACACTTGATGTTTCCCATTGCTGAATTACTAGCTGATATTTGGGAGCCGGTATCTTGGGGAAGTAGATTTTACAAACAGACGCAGTGTGTCTGTTGACACCACTGTTACCTTTGTTAACAAGGTAACAATAAGGTGGCCAATAAGACTGATCAGATCTGTTGGCACACTAATGCCCCTGTCCCATTTAGGAAACCTGAACGGAAACCTCTGGAGACTTTGCGTCCCACCCAAGGTTTCCGTGCGGTTCCCGGAGGTTTTTGTCCTCCGGCAACCACCTTCAACTAGCATCGCAACTGGCTTTGACTAAAAAATTACTGGAGAGAAGGAACGGGCGACCTTTCGGGTTGAGACCCTTCATCAGACCAAGGTCAAGAAATAAGGTAGAATTGTCACCATGAGCTGCTGAGCAAGAGAACAGAATGAACAACACTAATCCCAAAATTCAGAAGCCACATTGATGATTTGGTTTGGTCAGTGTTTAGATGGAAAAAGGAACTGGTATTTACTTAGCACCTTTCATGACCTTCAAATTCTTCAGGGATTAAGTAATTGTGCTCAAGGCATGCAGCAGCTCACTGTACACGTAGAAAGTTCCTCTTTTTCATTATTCATGATCTCTAGCTAAAAATGCGTGTTTAGTTTTATTAACACACGTGTACTGAAGTGCAGTTGTTTTGCATGTTATCTAACCAAATCAGATAATATTATTCATAAATACAATCAAGCCAAACTCAAGTGCAAATACAATAGGGATAGAGCAAGGGGGAGATGCAGAGTGCAGCACGGGAGTCCTAGCATTGCAGTTCAACAGTTCTATAGATGTTTAAATATTACGTGACATAGGGACACTTGATGTTTCCCATTGCTGAATTACTAGCTGATATTTGGGAGCCGGTATCTTGGGGAAGTAGATTTTACAAACAGACGCAGTGTGTCTGTTGACACCACTGTTACCTTTGTTAACAAGGTAACAATAAGGTGGCCAATAAGACTGATCAGATCTGTTGGCACACTAATGCCCCTGTCCCATTTAGGAAACCTGAACGGAAACCTCTGGAGACTTTGCGTCCCACCCAAGGTTTCCGTGCGGTTCCCGGAGGTTTTTGTCCTCCGGCAACCACCTTCAACTAGCATCGCAACTGGCTTTGACTAAAAAATTACCGATTTTTAAAACGGAAACCACTTTCGACCATTACGGAGACTGACAAAAACCTCCGGGAACCGCACGGAAAACTTGGGTGGGGCGTAAAGTCTCCTGAGGTTTCCGTTCAGGCTTCCTAAGTGGGACGGGCATTACTGTAAATAGCAAATTCGAAGTAAAACATTGTAGATGCTGAAAATCTGAAAGAAAAGCAGAAAAGCTTGAAACACTTTTAGGCAGCGTAGGCAGTTTAGGCAGCATCTATAAGAAGAGGAACTGAGTTAACAATTCAGGTTGCTGAGCCTGTTGACTTGAAACATTAAATCTCTTTCTCACTCCGTGGATACTGCCAGTCCAGCTGAGCTATTCTAGTATTTTCTGGTTTTATTTTATTGAAGCCTAGTTTGTTCACTCAACAAACGGAACTCTTGAACAAACTAATGCAATGCAGTCCAATAATGGCAGCGTAATTTCTTCAAGAAGATGAGTGAGGATTTGTTAAGCAGAATCTAGCTGGCACAGTCTGCCCGGCTGGAATCGCCACCTTTAATCCTCCCACATTTACCTGGGCTGACTCTCAGGTTCCCTCCACCACAGAGTGTGGTCTGGATGGTGACTGAGCAGAGGCGAAGCAGCAAAGAGGTTACCCCATTACCACCCCCCCCCCCCCCCCCCCTCAACTGCCTTTGACAGAAGACATGACTTGCATGCTTTATCTTCTGTCAGATCTATCACTGATTTTGAATGTTAGAGAGAGTTTCCAGCTCCCATTCAAAATCGTACCATGAATACTTCATGAAGCAGCAAATAGGGTGTAGGTATAAGGTCATGTTAGACAGGAGGGTGGATGAAGGGGAAGTTCTCCCTATTGGCCTGGCTGATCTTTATTTCACTACCAACATAACTAGACAACCCAATTGACTGATCATCACCCCATTGCTATTTTGTGAGAGCTGCTGTGTGCAAATTGGCTGCTGTGTGCAAATTGGCTGCTGTGATTCCCTCATCGGTGGATAGGACAAATTTAGAGGGCATGTTAGCTGGTGTGGGCAAGTTAGGCCGAAACGCCGAATTGCATCTTGTATGTCTCTTAACAGTGATGAAACATCAAAGATTATGTCATTAGCTGTAAAGAGTGTCCCAGGTGCATGAAATATGATAAATAATGCAAATGTTTTTCTTTTTTTGCTAATTTCGTGTTAGGTTTTTCAGCTTGCAGAGTGATATTGTCGTTGTTCAGTGAAGCAGTAGATTGTTTTTTGGTTTTGAATCACTGTACAGAATTATAAATTAACCTTGATTCTCTGGCAATGAGCATTGATTCAAAGGGTGTTCAAACTGTGGCACCAATCTCAGGTGCCGTAGACCCACTGACACCAAACTCCAGTGCTACAGTGCGTCTTCCAGCCTCCTGGGTTTGTTAGGGTGTGAGTGTGAGGAGCTGAGGTTGAAAATTGAAATGCCATGTCCAGTGCAGAGCAAACACAGTACCGAGGGAACACTCCACCTCTGCAGGAGAAGCCTTTTTTAAGTCTGACCTTGTTTCTCAAACCACCGGCCTTGGGTGGATGAGAAAGGTTGATGGTGCCATCACGAACAGGAACTGCGGAGCTCCTCCCTGCATGGCAGCCGATATTATCCTTTATTAAAATCACTAAAAAATAGATAATCTGGCCATGTGGTGCATGAGGAAGCTTGCTGTGTCCAAACCAGCAGCTGTGTTGACATTAGATAGAAGATAAATTGGAGATCAACCTTGATCCAATAAACCAGGGAACAGGGGCTTAAAGGCCATACTTCTGTGTGCATCAAGACAATCACTGTCAATGGCTGCTTAAACGCTCATACATTTATATTAATTCAACCAGTGCAACATAATTAGCACAGTATGTTATTGAAAGACCTGCAGATTCCTGTATCACGACTTTCCCAGCAGCAGCTGTTGGGAAGCATTTTTGTTTAAATCATGATTTGTAGGATCTGCACATCACCCTGAAAGTCAGTATTAATTAGCCATTCCTAATTGCCCATCCTGTGGGAATTGGGAACGGACTCTCACCACTGACCTTCCAGAACCGCTGCAGTCCGTGTGGTGCAGGCACAACCACGGTGCTGGTAGGTGAGGAGATCCAGGGTTTTGATCCTATGAATGAGCAGCGACGTAGAAACATGGAACATAAGGAGCCTATTTATCTCCATCAGCCTGCCCTGCTGCTCAATCAGATCGCAGCTAACCTGTGACCTAACTCCATTCATCCATCTTTTCCCCATATGCTCTGACATATGTGAATGAAGATCTCTCAATCATGCGTTTAAAATCAATTTTTGACTTGGCATTGATTTAACTGCAGTTGTGCCAATTCAACATTGAGATGCAGATAATGTTGCAAATAGTATTGCCTCAAATCCTGAATTCTCCTCCATCTCGCACGTATGTAACCATGAAATCAGTCATTCGGGTGAGCGCACTACCATGGAGGATGGTTCGGGTTTGGAAATCTCTACTGCAAATGGCAGTCAAATTCTATCCACTTGATCCCACTTGATTTATTCACTGGAGTTTAGAAGGATGAGGGGGAACATATAATTTAGAAGGATGAGGGGGAACATATAATAGAAACATATAAAATTATAAAAGGACTGGACAAGCTAGATGCAGGAAAGATGTTCCCAATGTTGGGCGAGTCCAGAACCAGGGGCCACAGTCCTAGAATAAAGGGGAGGTCATTTAAGACTGAGGTGAGAAAAAACTTTTTCACCCAGAGAGTTGGGAATTTATGGAATTCCCTGCCACAGAGGGCAGTGGAGGCCAAATCACTGGATGGATTTAAGAGAGAGTGAGATAGAGTTCTAGGGGCTAGTGGAGTCAAGGGATATGGGGAGAAGGCAGGCACGGGTTATTGATAGGGGACGATCAGCCATGATCACAATGAATGGCGGTGCTGGCTCGAAGGGCCGAATGGCCTCCTCATGCACCTATTTTCTATGTTTCTATGATGCTGTGCCTTCAGCTCACAAGGCCCAAAGCTCTAGAGTTGCATCCCTGTACCTATCTGTTGTCCATTAGGAAGTTTCTTACTACATTCCTCCCCTATCAGTCTTTTGATGTTCTGCCCTAATATGATATGTAGCTACGTGTCACGTTTTGTCTGATGTCACTCCTGTGAAGTCCATAGTTACATTCTGATACATTAATGTGATTATAGAAATGAAGTAGTTGTTGTCTCCAAATCCTAACTTTGCTTGAATGAACAGAATGCAAAGTATGTTGTATGAAATGTCTTTTTTTCAGTCATCCACATGAGTCAGCGATTCAGTACTGGTTATTCACTCTGTTTCCTTCACCCTAATTATTTTATCTGTGCAGGCACATCAAACAACATGCAGATTGGGATATTTTTGGCATTGGGTTCCTTGGGAGTGGTTGGATTCCTTCTGTTTCTCTGCTATTCTGTGGCATGGTAGGTACAGTCATTCTATCACAGTCAATGTCAGTCAGTTTTGATCGGTATTTGTTTATTATTGTCATGTGTACTGAGATACAGTGAAAAGCTTTCGTTCAACCGTTGCTTTCCTTCTGCATTTGATATTGCTGAACTGGACTATTGCAACACACTAGACGATAGACACAAAATGCTGGAGTAACTCAGCGGGTCAAGCAGCATCTGGGGAAAAGGAAGCACACTCCTGGCCAGACTACAGCTTTCCATCAAGTGTGAACTTGAGCCCATCCAAAGGTTTGCTGGTAATGTCATATCTTGCACCGGTTCCCCATTCAACCCACATGCTCACTTGGCTATTCAATAGCTCCTGTCTATCAGGGTTTTGAATGTGAGGTTCTCAGATCTCTCCTTGATCTCAGCCCTCTCTATCACTGTAATCTGTTACAGCCTTATAACCCACTGATATCTATGTGCTCCTCCAATACTGACCCAATTTCTGTTTCTATTGGTAGCTCTGCCTTCTCCTTCCTTCGTGTGGCGTGCACAGCCTAAAGTTGTAGGACAACTTGTTCTATTTGATCTATTCTATTCTGTTTGTGCACGTCGAGTTATTCTATTCTGTTTGTTCTATTCTGTTTGTGCACGTCGAGTTGATTGCATTAGTCGAAACAGGGCTGACCACATGAAGGTTGTAATCTTCCACCCCAGCCCTGCCTTCATCACCCTGTAGTCCCTTCTCCAACTCTTCTCTCCTTTAGCCGATATCCTTTACCAAGCTTTTGCTCACCGTCTAATATCTCTCCCTCTGGCTCGATGTGAGGGTGGTAAATCTGTGGAATTGTTTGCCACAGAAGGCCATGGAGGCCAAGTCAGTGGATATTTTTAAGGCAAAGATTGTTAGATTCTTGATTAGTACAGGTGTCAGAGGTTATGGGGAGAAGGCAGGCGAATGGGGTTAGGAGAGAGAGACAGATCAGCCATGATTAAATGGTGGAGTAGACTTGATGGGCCGAATGGTCTAATTCTACTCCTATCACTTATGACCTTATCGCTTATGCCAAATTTTGTTCCTCGGCATTTTGGGGAACACTATGCGATGTTCTACAATGTTAGCAATGTTACGTAATAAGTTGATGTTTTCCTGTTCGTCCTTATTCTTGCAAGAGGTTTGAATGCCTTGAATTTATTTTTGAAAATCCCTCTGGATATTTCTTAATTTAACATTGCAGTATCATAGCAAAAATATGAATATAGTGACCCTATGCCATACTCATTTACACCCTTGAGTCAGTTGCTAAGGAACATATTAGTCGTGGAGATTGTTACATGGGAGATTTGAGGAGAGATTATCGAAATCAATCAGCATTATTTTTCTTTGATGGTTGCTGTCTGCCTTATTATGATATTATGATCTTATGATATTAAGAAGACCATTCAGCCCACTGAATCTATGTTAGCAATCAGAACAAACCCATCCCTCACCTCATCTCCTGTTAATAAAAAAATATGGAAATACTCAGCAGATCAGTCTGCATCTGTGGGAAGAGAAACAGAGCTAACATTTGAGGTAAAGACCCATTGTTAGAACTAAACTTTTGAACAAAGGATCTTTGACCTGAAACCTTAGCTCTGTTTCCATTTCCGCAGATGTGGTCTGACCTGCTGAGTATTTATGAAGATGTTGCCAGTATTCAAGGGCTTAAGCTACTGAGAGAGGTAGGCTGGACTTTATTCTTTGGAGAACAGGAGGCAGAGGAGTGATCTTAAAGAGGTGTATAAAATTGTGAGGGGAATAGATAAGGTGAATGTACAGAATATTTTACCCAGGGTAAGGGCATAGAGGACATAGGTTTAAGGGGAGAATGGCAAGATTTAATGGGAACCTGAGGGGCAACATTTTCACTCAGAAAGTGGTGGGTATATGGAACGAGCTGCCAGTGGAGATAGTTGAGCCAGGTACTATAAAGGTATTTAAAAGATAACTTGGACAAGTACATGGATAGGAAAGGTTTAGAGGGATATGGGCCAAAGGCAGACAAATGGGACTAGCTTAGGGACATCTGGGTCAGCAAGAAGTCGGGCCAAATAGCCTGTTTCCATGCTGTATGACTCTAAGTTAATAATGAGAGGGAATGTCTGAAAGCAAGTCTCCGCAGAGAGTATATTGCAACTTACCAAGGCACCACCTCCAATAGTTTATACACATGATGTTAACCTGCGCAATGCATAATTTTACCAATGCCTTACCCTATATATATCCCCAAATAAAGAGAATAGGAGAAGACAAAGATATTAGTTCTGGCTAGGTTTAATTTATCTCCTGCTTGTGGTCATTATGGCCATTTAATGGGTATTGATTTTGCACTTCTTCCAATCTTGGAAAATTGATATCTTGCAACTTGTTTATGAAAAGCATCTTGTAAATTTCCATTCTCCGCACACTTTGGCTTTTAGCCCAGTTTTGCAGGTAAGATCAGAATCTATAATTGTTCTAAAATTGCAGTAATTTGCAGACGCCTTTTCACTTTGTCACGGACTCTGAACAGAGAATAACAATCAAAGTTATTCAAGGAAGTTCATATTTATTCAACTACTTAGCATCTCAACAATAGGCACCATTTGTTGAGCTATCATCTGTCAGGAAGGATTATTATAAAGAATTAAATAGAGCGTACAGCATAAAAACTGGCCAATCAACCTATAGTTCCATGTTGACTTTATGCAACACATTAGCCTCTTCACTCTCTCCCTTATAACCCCATCAATGCCATTCTATTACATTACCCATCATGTGTTTACCTAATAACCCTTTAAAATGCATTAATGCTGCCTTTCCGTAGAAGTTCTCCATATCGTTACCATTCTGAGTAAGGTGTTCTCGGATATCAGGATACTTCCTCTGTATTGGCAGATGTATGGGATTTATGCTATAAATCCTTTCTGTTCATCTTGTACAATGCTTTGTATCATTTTTTTGCATTATGGAATCAGAGCTAAGCATTGTACCTTGGGAGGTCCACGACTTCCCAGAGTACAAGACTTTGATGCAACTTCTCAATGGTTCTGTGTTTGTAGGACCACAACGACTATCACAGATAAAAAGGATACTGTCCATACCCCATGCTGCACAGATTCCCATCTGTTCTTTCAACACCGAAACCTGAACTGATATTCACAAAAGTCGCTGGATAATTCAGTTTAGTTTTGTTTAGAGTTGCTGCCTTACAGCACTTGCAGCACCAGAGATCAGTGTTCAATCCCGACTATAGGTGCTGTCTGTATGGACTTTGTATGTTCTCCCCGTGACCTGCATGGGTTTTCTCCGAGATCTTCGGTATTCTCCCACACTCCAAAGACGTACAGGTTTGCAGGTTAATTGGCTTGGTATAAGTGCAAATTGTCCCTGGTGTGTGCAGGATAGTGTTAATGTGCAGGGATCGCTGGTCGGTGCGGACTCGGTGGGCCGAACTATCTCTAAACTAAACTAAACTAAAAAAGATACAGTGCAGAATCAGGTCCTTCGGCTCACTGAGTCCATGCCGTGCAACGATCTTTGTATGCTAACACAATTCTAAACACACACTAGGGCAAGAGCGGAACTCGCTATCAAAACATGGAGGGGACGGGGGACACAATTTTTTGGCGGCTGCGCATGCGTGCACTCACCCACATCATGTCCCGCCCCCATTGCCTGCTGACCATCATCTCTCTCGTCCAATCGGCGCCCTCAATCAGCAGTCCCACCTCCACTGTCTCGCAGAAAGCGGAGATTTTAAAATCCGGATTACAAACTTGGGGGGAGATGTCCCCTACCTCTCAAAACATGGAGGGGACATGTCCCCTCTGGCCCCCCCGGATTTTCCGCCCCTGCACTAGGGACAATTTACAAATTTTACCAAAACTAATTAACCTACAAACCTGTACATCTTTGGAGTGTGGGACAGGGACACACACGGACACAGGGAGAACGTACAAACTCCATACAGACAGCACCCTTGGTCAGGATTGAACCTGGGTCTCTGGTGCTGTAAGGCAGCAACGCTACCGCTGTGCCACTGTGCCGCCCCAAACGGGCTTCTTTCTCCATGGTGTTCTTTCCACAAAGGGAGGATTTAGACCAGAGTGGCCATTGTAGTTTTGACCAGGCTGAGATTAGCAAGGTTTGTAGCTGGACTCCTTTGCTTAGCAGGGAACACTCCCATCTCAGGAAAGTCTTGGATCAGATCCGTTCAGAGACTTGAGCATGGAAATCTCAGATGACACACCATCACAATAATGAGGGAATGTTACACAATTGTGTTGCCACCATTTGCCTGAGATGCTAATGAAGGCCCCATCTGCCCTCTCAGTCGTGACTTCAAAGAAGAGCAGCTGAATTGTTCCATCTTCTGCCCAATATTCCCCTGCTTCTCCCTAAATTACCTTGAACAAAAAGAGAATGAATGTCTCATGTGTTGGAATGTGGGTTGCAAAATGCAGAGCAGAAAGACTGGCCCAGCTGGATATATCATCCACTCCCAGAGCGGGGAGAAAAGGGAGGGGAAAAACAGATGAATTAAGATTATAGTTGGGTGACTAATACTCCACATTCTTTTGTCTAGGTTCTTTTGTCCATGTTCTCACACTCCCATTCACTCATTGACCTGATATATTTGTTTACAGTTTACCTCAATGATCACCCTGGTTGCAGTTTACCAGAGACATCGGCCTCCCCACCTGAAGCCTCATTTATCCTGATTTTAAGCATTGACTCTATTTCTCTTCTGTATTTCCACCTTTTTCAGATCTTGTTTTAGATTTCCAGCATTTGCCTTTTTTTTTTAATTATCCGACTGTCTGGTCTTCTTTATATTTCTGTTTGTGAACATACACATATGAATTAGGTGCAGGACTAAGCCACTAAGATCATATGTTCACAAAAATCATATTCCTATCTCACCTTGGTAACATTTCACCCTCTTGCTTAGCCATGATTTATCTACCTCTGCCAAAAAATATTAAAAAACTGCTTTCACAGCCATCTGAAGAAGAAAATTCCAATGATGATATAAAAGTCCTTCTTGTTGCTGTGTAAATGGAAGACTCATTAGTTTTAAACAATGACATCTTAGTGCTAGATTCTCCCACAAGAGGAAACATGCTTGTCACTTCCACCCTATCAATGTCCCTCAGGATCTTATATGTTTCAAACATGTCACCTCTCACTCTCTTCTACTCTCCAGCAAGAACAAGACTTCCAGTGTAGGTCAACCCACTCATTCCAGGTATTGGGGTAATAAACGTTCGCTGAAGTGTTCCCAGTCCATTAACACGTGTGAGCTAGTCATGTACATCTTCTTTGCTGTAACTTCCCACTCTACAACAGCGACCACATCTTGGCTGAAAACGTTTTTGAGATGCTGAAAAGGTGAAAGTTGCAATGGAAATGCAAGCCACAACATCTGCAGATATTTAAGTTTTACTGCTTTCAGCAGGAACACAAAGCAGATGCTCATTGTAACAGTATGTGTGTGAGTAAATGTGCATGTCCTCACTGTACTAAGTGTTTACTAGAGGGGTAGTGGGGTCTGCCCTTGTCCCTGCTAGTTCCATGACCAACTGGACATGTCCCTTTTCCAAGTCTCAGCATCCAACACATTCATCTGTTGGCAGCCGTTCCTCAACATTTGATGAAAGAACACTGGCAGGCCAGTGAATGTTGTGTCTCTGGAAAATTAAAAAATTGGCTCTTGATGAGAGACCGCACTGCCTCTGACCCACGTTGTTCATTCTGAAAGAGTTTAGTGGCTACATTTACAGAGTCACTTCTGCTCCTGCCCATAGTTTTATTATAAGCACCATCAAGAGCAATTAGGATTGAATACAATACCATTTGTGCAGTTATTGATTCCTGCAGGAAAATTATTTTCCATCAGGGCTGTCAGTAGTCAATATCTCACCCTTATGGAACAGAGGCTAATGGGAAATAGGTTTAGTTTAGTTTAGCGATACAGCAGGGAAACAAGACCTTCTGCCCACCAAGTGCTTGCCAACCCTTGATCACCCATTCAGACTAGTTCTACATTATTCCACTGTTGCATCGCTTCCTACACACTAGGGGAAATTTACACAGGCCAATTAATCAGCAAACCATCACGTCTTTGTGGTTAAGAAGGAACTGCAGATGCTGGAAAATCGAAGGTAGACAAAAAAGTCTGAAGAAAGGTTTCAGCCCGAAATGTTGCTTATTTCCTTCGCTCCATAAATGCTGCCTCACCCGCTGAGTTTCTCCAGAATTTTTGTCTAAGTCTTTGTGGTGTTTGAGGAAACCAGAGCACCCGGCGAAAAACAAATGGTCACAGGGAGAATGTGCAAACTCCACACAGGCAGCATCTGGGGTCAGGATCACACGTGAGTCCCTGGCGCTATGAAGCAGCAGCTCAACCAGCTGCACCACCATGCTCCCCCTTCAGTAATTTCAATTATATGAAAATACCTTTATTTATCTTTTCTTTCAGGAGCTTCAAGGAGAGATAATAGCAGAGGTGCTGAAAATTCCATGTTGGTAAGAAAGCTGAAAGCTGAGGGCATTCTGAAGTCCCCTGGAGCATTCGTGTCATCCTATGCGTGATGTTCTGTATGAGATCAGTAATACGATATCATGCAAAACCTGTAATGTAGCTTTGTAGATTACTTTGCAGAAAACATTAACTGCACCTTGGTGTACTCATGCTTTCAAAGCCCCACTCCCAAAACTAGATAACATAAAGCTAACGTCACGAATGATCCTGTGAAGTGATAAGGGAGTGTCACAGCGTCAAAAGTGCAGTGCTGGACTTAACTTTAAACTAAATAAGCTATAGCTTAGGGCCACACACCCTCGGGGTCCTCATTTTTTGAAATATATATTTATTTTATCATCTTTTACCCAAATTTTTTTAGAGAAGGGCCTCAAATTTCATACAGCTTAGGGCCTCAGCAGGTGAAAGTCCAGCCCTGCAAAAGTACCAACGTGTGAGTAAGCCTTTAAACTAAATTCCCATTCCCTAAGGTGGGTCTACAGGATTCCAATGCTCTGTTTTGAAGAAGAGACTGATAATTACTGTGGGATACAAGACATTATTGACTTCTCACAAAAACTACCAGAGAAATACATTAACAGTTCATTACCACATTGTTATGAGAGGCAAGTTGCAATGTGCAACATGGCTGCTGCTCTCTCCAATATTACACTGGAGACCACACTTCAAAGTACTTAATTGGTTGTTAAGTGATTTGGAACTCCCTAAGCTTGTGAAACGCGCATTAGAAATGAATTTTACCTCCATCTCCTCAATGCTTGCAAAGTTTAAAAACATTATATCTGAAGAGCCTTCCGCCAGGAGATACTATCAGCTCGCATTAGCTTCTGTTCTTATAGTTCTCTGCAACACATGGTTCAATGTACAGTTTTAGAATGGGATGGATGTTTTCTGGGTAAATGTGGACAGGAAATGTGGAGGGGAAAGGAATCTCAGGTATGTGTGAGATGTTACCAGTAGGAGATGTCTGGTGCATGAATATCAGCATAGTCCAATTGGATCAAATAGCTAATTCCTTGCTGTAAATCTGAAGGAATGGAATTTCATTGTGAAAGGCATTGGAAAAAATGTGGAAAATTGTTTGTTTGGATGTGCAGACTAGACTCTTTTTTTTCCTCAACAGATAAATAAAGGAAGATTCATTGCCACATTGCCCGTTTGGTGAATGATACTAAATATGCAGTTTTCAATGAATAAGAACAAAATTGGCGCTAAGGTGTCTTTGTACCTTGCTCAAGATAATATTCAAATATTGGTATTTTTTGGACAAGCTGCGATTGTAAAACACTTATTTATTTGTATGATATGGTAAACTGTTTCTAAATAAACTTAAATTCATTCCAGAGTCTTGAATACAAAGTCTAGACTGATAATTCAGGGCAGAACTGAGAGAGCATTATACTATTGGATCTGAAGAAGGGTCCTGATCCAAAATACCACCAACCAATGTTCTCTAGAGATGCTAAATGACTCTCTGTTTAACTCCAGCACTTTGTGTCCTTTTCGTGAACCAGCATCTACAGTTTCTTACTTTTACACTATTGAAAGTGTTGGCTACTGGATGAGATCTTAAACTGAATCTTTGACTGTCCTCCCAGGTGGTTATAAAAGAGGCCACAGCATTATTTCAAAGAATTTCAGGGAAGTTCTCAGATAATCAAGTTATTGCTTGTGCAAGCTTCCTACTTTGCATCAGTGGCTACACTTCAAGAAGTATTAAACTGGTAATACAATGCTTTGTACGAGGCTTTTTGAAATGGAAGTCTTTGCTTTCTGAATCACACTGTCATTGTTCGCCCATGTGTAAGGATCTGTAAAATGGCTTGTAACTGCTCCATTACCACTCTTGGAGTGGACTTGAAATGTCATTGTCTTGCTCTGGGTATGCCTGACTCTGTTTAGGTTTAAGGTAGTCATGAGGTACAGTGGCTTGCAAAAGTTTTCATTCCCCTTGAACTTTTCCACATTTTGTCACGTTACAACCACAAACGTAAATGTATTTTATTGGGATTTTATGTGATAGACCAACACAAAGTGGTGCATAATTGTGAAGTGGAAGGAAAATGATACATGGTTTCCAAATTTTATTACAAAATAAAAAACTGAAAAGTGTGGCGTGCAAAAGTATTCAGCCCCCCTGAGTCAATACTTGTAGAACCACCTTTTGCTGCAATTACAGCTGCAAGTCTTTTGGGGTATGTCTCTACCAGCTTTGCACATCTAGAGACTGACATTTTTGCCCATTCTTCTTTGCAAAATAGCTCAAGCTCAGTCAGATTGGATGGAGAGCGTCTGTGAACAGCAATTTTCAAGTCTTGCCAGAGATTCTCAATTGGATTTAGGTCTGGACTTTGACTGGGCCATTCTAACACATGAATATGCTTTGATCTAAACCATTCCATTGTAGCTCTGGCTGTATGTTTTGGGTCATTGTCCTGCTGGAAGGTGAACCTCCGCCCCAGTCTCAAGTCTTTTGCAGACTCTAACAGATTTTCTTCCAAGATTGCCCTGTATTTGGCTCCATCCATCTTCCCATCAACTCTGACCAGCTTCCCTGTCCCTGAAAAGCATCCCCACAGCATGATGCTGCCACCACCATATTTCACAGTGGGGATGGCGTGTTCAGGGTGATGTGCAGTGTTAGTTTTCCGCCACATATAGCATTTTGTATTTAGGCCAAAAAGTTCAATTTTGGTCTCATCAGACCAGAGCACCTTCCTCCACATGTTTGCTGTGTCCCCCACATGGCTTGTGGCAAACTGCAAACGGGACTTCTTATGGCTTTGTTTCAACAATGGCTTTCTTCTTGCCACTCTTCCATAAAGGCCTGATTTGTGGAGTGCACGACTAATAGTTGTCCTGTGGACAGATTCTCCCACCTGAGCTGTGGATCAGCTAACCCTGCATTAAACCTCTCCACAACTTTATCCCTGACCTGTCTGGTGTGTTCCTTGGGCTTCATGATGCTGTTTGTTCACTAATGTTCTCTAACAAACCTCTGAGGCCTTCACAGAACAGCTGTATTTATACTGAGATTAGATTACACACAAGTGGGCTCCATTTACTAATTAGGTGACTTCTGAAGGCAATTGGTTGCACTGGATTTTATTTAGGGGTATCAGAGTAAAGGCGGCTGAATACTTTTGCACGCCACACTTTTCAGTTTTTTATTTGTAAAAACATTTGAAAACCATGTATCATTTTCCTTCCACTTCACAATTATGCACCACTTTGTGTTGGTCTATCACATAAAATCCCAATAAAATACATTTACGTTTGTGGTTGTAACGTGACAAAATGTGGAAAAGTTCAAGGGGTATGAAAACTTTTGCAAGCCACTGTAAAGATTACATCTATTTGAGCCTTTTTTTTACCTGACCACCAGCATTTGGTTGGGCACCAGAATTGTCATTCTCCACTCCTTCATGTGCAGCCTTGAAATAGGTCAGGGGATTGGTGTGAGCGTGTCCTGCCCCTTACCCTACTCCCCAACATATCTGAACCCTGTCTGAAAAGAGGCTATCTCCAGCACCATTCCTTCACTCGCTTCTCACAGAGTTCCAGAAATTTCAGACAAACTGAAAACATCCTGTTCTTTGTATTCAAGTGACCAAAATAAAGTTATTTCAGCTAGATCTCTGCTAACACTCTATACGTGACCCTCTGGAGACAAAAAAAAGTAACTTACTTCAGTCATAAATAGATGGCCCCATATTTTCAAACAGTAAGCCTGAGTTCTGGATTCTCCCACATGAGGAAACTTTCTCACCAGATCCACCATTTTCAGACTTTTTTTCAGCCTTCCATCACAGTGAGGAATGTGGAGGAGTCACTGTGGTGGATGTTTATGTTAAAATGTATTTTGTGTGTCTTGTTGCTTTTTATTGGCATGACTGTATGGCAAATCAAATTCCTCATATATTACAAAACATACTTGGCTAATAAAGTATGATTATGATTATGAGTTGTATGTGCTTCAATGAGTTGTATGTGCTTCTGAAGAAGGGTCTCGACCCGAAACGTCGCATATCTCCTTCGTTCCTTAGATGCTGCTGCACCCGCTGAGTTTCTCCAGCTTTTTGTGTAACCCTGTGCTTCAATCAAGTTCCCTCTCACTCATCCAAACCCCACTGGATACAAGCCTAGCCTATCCAATCTTTTAGCATACGACAGCTTGCCCATTTCAGGTATTAATTTGTTAAAGCCCTGGGTCCATTCCAATGGTTTTATATTTTTCCTTAAATTCTATTAATGCTGTACATGGTGCTCCAGGTGTGGCCTCATCAATGCCCTCTGAGACTGAAGCACCAATCATGTTTGCACTCTGTTTCCCCAGCAATAAACCATAATATTTTGTCAGGTTTCCTCATTACCTTCAGTACCTGTGCATTAGCCTTTCGTGCTCTCGGATATGCAAATCTCCTTGGCATCTTAGAGCTTTGCAATCTCTCACCATTTAGATAATATGCTATATTTATTATTCCTCCAAAACTGGACAGATTTCATATTTCCCCATAATATACTCCATTTACCAGATCTTTCCCATTCGCTCAATCTATCATATATTAATTTGTGTCCTCTTATGACCTCTTTCAAATGTCCTTTCCTACCTACCTTTGTGCCCTCAGCGAATTATGCAACTATACTTGAGGGCCGCTCGTCCATATTCTACGACACAGTGGCGCAACGGTAGAGCTGCTGCCTTACAGCGCCAGAGGCCCAGGTTCGATCCTGACTACGGGTCCTGTCAATGGACAATAGGTGCAGGAGTAGGCCATTCGGTCCTTCGAGCCTGCACCGCCATTCAATGTGATCATGGCTGATCATCCCCAATCAGTACCCCGTTCCTGCCTTCTCCCCATATCCCCTGACTCCGCTATCTAGCTCTCTCTTGAAAGTATCCAGAGAACCGGCCTCCATCGCCCTCTGAGGCAGAGAATTCTACAGACTCACAACTCTCTGTGTGAAAAAGTGTTTCCTCATCTCCATTCTGAATGGCTTATCCCTTATTCTTAAACTATGGCCCCTGGTTCTGGACTCCCACAACATCGGGAACATGTTTCCTGCCTCTAGCATGCCCAAACCCTTAATGATCTTTTATGTTTCAATAAGATCCCCTCTCATCCTACTGAACTCCAGAATATACAAGCCCAGCCGCTCCATTCTCTCAGCATATGATAGTCCCGCCATCCCGGGAATTAACCGTGTAAACCTACGCTGCACTCCCTCATTAGCAATAATGACCTTCCTCAAATGAGGGGACCAAAACTGCACACAATACTCACTAGGGTGCTATACAACGGCAGAAGGACCTCTTTCCTCCTATACTCAACTCCTCTTGTTATGAAGGCCAACATGCCATTCGCTTTCTTCACTGCCTGCTGTACCTGCATGTTTACTTTCATTGACTGATGAACAAGGACCCCCAGATCCCGTTGTACTTCCCCTTTTCCCAACTTGACACCATTTAGATAGTAATCTGCCTTCCTGTTTTTGCTACCAAAGTGGATAACCTCACATTTATTCACATTAAACTGCATCTGCCATGCACCTGGCCACTCACCCAACCTGTCCAAATCACCCTGCATTCTCATAGCATCCTCCTCACAGTTCACACTGCCACCCAGCTTTGTGTCAACTGACTACCCCACTAGTCACTGCCTGCCATTCTGAAAGAGACCCGTTAATCCCTACTCTTTGTTTCCTGTCTGCCAACCAATTTTCTATCCATGTCAGCACTCTGCCCCCGATACCATGTGGCCTAACTTTGCCCACTAATCTCCTATGTGGGACCTTATCAAATGTTTTCTGAAAGTCCAGGTACACTACATCCACTGGCTCGCCCTTGTCCATTATCCTGGTTACATCCTCAAAAAATTCCAGAAGATTAGTCAAGCATGATTTCCCCTTCGTAAATCCATGCACACTCAGACCGATCCTGTTACTGCTATCCAAATGTGCCGCTATTTCAACTTTTATGATTTACTCCAGCATCTTCCCCACCATCGATGTCAGGCTAACTGGTCTATAATTGCCTGTTTTCTCTCTCCCGTCTTTCTTAAAAAGTGGGATAACATTAGCTACCCTCCAATCCATAGGAACTGATCCTGAATCTATAGAACATTGGAAAGTTATCACCACTGCCTGTACGGAGTTTGTACATTTTCCCTGCGTCTGCGTGGGTTTTCTCCGGGTGCTCCAGTTTCCTCCCACACTCCAAAGACATAGAGGTTTGTAGGTTAATTGGCTTTGGTAAAATTGTAAATAGTCCCTAATGTGTGGGATAGTGTTACTGTACAGGGGGTTACTGGTCGACGCGGACTAGTTGGCTCGAAGGGCCTGTTTCCACGCTGTACCTCTAAAATCTAAAGTAAAGTAATGTCTAAAGTTATGGATATAAATTATAGAAGACTGAGGTTCCAGCACCAATTCCTGTAGCACATCACTTGTTACATCTTGTAGACCAGTTTAAGGCTACTCTGTTTCTTGTGAGCCAGTCCATCTTCTGTGTGGTACATTATGTTAGCTCCTACACTGTCAGTTTTTATTTTTCACAATAACCTTTCATGTGACACTTTATCATATGTTTTCTGGAAATTAGAGCATGATGCATCCACTGGTTCCCCTTTATACATAATGCGTTATTTCCTCAAAGAGCTTTAACAAATTGATCATGTTCTCTTTCATTAACCATCTTGGCATTGCCTGATTGCAATTTTTCTGAGTGACCCTGCTATAATGAAATAATAGCTTCTAAAATTTGTTCTACAACAATTAAAACAATTTGTCTTTAGTTTTCTGTCTCCCTCCTTCAATAAAGCAGTTACATTGTAATTTTCCATCTAATAGAAACGTTCCCAACTTTCATGAAATTTTGAAATTTAAAACCATTGCATTACTAGATCACTAGATCTTTGTTCCCACACCCTAGAATAAAGTCTCTGAAGAACTGGAGACTTGTCATTGTGCAGTACGACCAACTTAGTGATTGTAATTTTCCCGGAGCTCCTTCCCTTCCAATTCCCTCCCGTTTATAACTATGGCCCACGTGTGGGCAAATGGGACCAGCCCAAGATGCCAACCTGGGTAGGCATGGACAAAGTGGGGCTGTTTCTGTGGTGTACAGCTCTTTGACTGCATGATACTCTGTGGTCACAGGGAAAACATGCAACCTCCACACACTCAGCACTAGAGGTCAGGGTTGAATTCAGGTTGACGGAGCTGTGAAGCACGAACGATACCAGTTGAAGTCTGAAGTTCTTATCATACACCAGTGTACTGTGTTCAATTCTGGGCACCATACCTTAGGGAAGATGTCAACAATTTGAGGAGATTTACCAGAATGATGCCAAGGTGAAGGACTACACCTCTGGAGAGAAGGTGACGAAGTTTTCCATGGAGCAGAGGAGGTTAAATGTAGATTACATGGAGGTTTTGACAGGGGGACATAGAGTGTAGACGTTCCACTGGTGGGAAGGTTGTTAACCAGATGGCACCGAATTAAGGTAATTGGCAAAATAACTAGTGGAAACATGCAGAATATGTTGTGGAACAGTGGGTTGTGTCTGGAAGGCATTGCCTGAAAACTGTTGAAGCAGATCTGGCAATAACATTATGAAGGGAGACAAAAGTGCTGGAGAAACTCAGCGGGTGCGGCAGCATCTATGAAGCGAAGAAAATAGGCAACGTTTCGGGCCGAAACCCTTCTTCAGACTAATTCATCAGACTGATGGGTGGGGGGTGGGGGGGGGGGAGGGGGCGGGGAGAAGAAGGAGAAAGGAAGAGGTGGAGCCAGAGGGCTGAGGGAGAGCTGAGAAGGGGAGGAGACAGCAAGGGCTGCCATTGCTGTCTACTCCCCTTCTCAGCTCTCCCTCTGCTCTCCCTCAGCCCTCTGGCTCCTTCTCTTCCTTTCTCCTTTCTTCTCCCCCCCCCCCCCCCCCCCCCCCCCCCACACCCTACAACAGTCTGAAGCAAAGACCCTATAGCAAGCAAGATAGATCACTCGATGAAAAAGACGTAGTACGGTTATGGGCAGATTGATGGGTAATGTTCGGCCCCATTTCCGTAACCGGCTTCGTTCTCTGCACCAAAGATCCCATAGGATACTAGTGCGGAGACGGAAGCCGGGTACGGAAACATCCTCGTAAAAATAAAAGTTATTTGGGAAAAATCTCCTCATTTTCAGAATTATAATTTATTAACACAAACTGTTCCCCCGCAACGTTGATTACACTGCGAGTCGGGTCGGGTCAAGTTATGGAAATGGATTTTTAAAAAGGCGCACGTTCCGCTCCGTTGCATACTACACGTCAGCCCATTGCATTTAGAAGGAGTGATCTATTTTGCTCCGCTATAGGATCTTTGGTCTGAAGACCTTCTTGGTTTTGTCGAACTTCAATTTTCCAGCATCTGCAGTTCCTTCTTAAACACATTGTGAAGGGAATTGAGTCAACACATGCAAGGTGACGGTTTTCAGACCGATTGGGTGGGAACAAAGTAGATATCTGACTGACTTAACACCAACATTGTAGGTGAAATAGCTTCCTTCAGTTCCTGGTCGTTTTGATTAATGCATTTATGTGCTTGGCGATGTAAAGAATACTAAGGGCTGGAGCGCTTGCCGTGACTGATCTATGAGTGGGGCCTGAGTTGAATGCTCACGTTCTCTTGATTCATATTCCAATTACATCATGCAGGTACTGGCATGTTACTTAAAATAGATAATCATGTGGTTACTATTTTCTCCATTTGTACACAGTGTACTTAGACATCTTGACATTTGAAATGGAATGTGGATATTACCACACCTCCAAATATATAAAAGGGATTTTTCCGCTGATACATTTGAGCAATAATTGAAAATCATGTACTGTCAAGTCAAATAAATTGCTGATTGCAACACAGTTTCTCAATAAATGCACATCATTCCTACCCAAGTGTCTGGAACAACAGACTGTCACACCCACGATACCAACGTACAAAGTCCCATTGGATGATGATATTATTGCCTCAGGCAAAGCACATCTGGAAGACCTAGAGGAGTTGCGCAAGTGATTTCCACATACGATACAGAGCAATACTGGGGTGCTGTTCTGTGTATCAAGAGAGGAAACAAAACCAAGACAGATGTAAGGTCGCAGCTATCCAGTCCACTACAGTGCAAATACTAACTCCCACTTCTTGAATAATATTCCAGAAACGTTTGGTAATGTTTTTCTCAATGAATCAACATTGCCTTCTCAGCTGGTTGGCAATCTTTCTTTCTGCACTCCTTCTTCCCAACCAGTTGCTCACCACCTTCCAGCCCTGCTGTCCTTGATGCAAGCTGTTTTGAATCAGTGCCTAAATATCTGGTCCAGCAACAATTCTGTTGCAGGGCCTCAACCCAAAACATTGTAGGGAAATCTTTTGCCTTCACAAATATTGCCAGATGAGTTTGTTTCTAGTGTTCTGTTTATTTTTGCTCCAGATTCTAGCATCTTTGACCTCTTGTCCAGCATTATGTGTTACTTGCTCTCTTTGGTCTGGCTTGCTCTCTTTGGCTAAATCCACTTCTGAGTAAAGCAGCTGTAACATCCAGAGCTTGAGCTCCAAGATCCTGCTGATAATTTATCAAGAGAGTGCTGGTTTGTTGTAGTTGTGCATTGGGTCCTATCTGCTCTCTCAGGTGGATATAAAATAATCCCCTGGTGCTATTTTGAAGAGCAGGTCCTGACTAGTATTGATCACTCAATTAGCAGCACTCAAGCTGATTATGTGGTCAGTTATCTCAACTGTATATGTGGCGGAAGGAACTGCAAATACTGGTTTACACCGAAGATAGACACAAAATGCTGGAGTAACTCAGCGGGACGTGCAGCATATCTGGATAGAGGATTGGGTGATGTTCCGGGTCAAGACACTTCTTCAGACTGAGAGTCAGGGAGCGGGAGACACAGAGATAAGGAAGGGTAAGGTGTGAAAACGAGGCATCAAAGGGGATGAGGTTCATGGAAAATGTAGGATAGAACATTATTATCTAGGGGGAAGGTACAACGAAGCATACAAAGATAACATTTAATCAGAAGAACAGTGAGACTGGTTGGAGAACCAGGATGGGGAGGGATGGAGAGAGAGGGAAAGCAAGGATGACTTGTTAAATAAGTCAATATTCATATCATTGGGTTGTAAGCTGCGGAACATAGATCTACCCTAATTGTCTATATTACAACATAACTACTCTTCAAAATCTAACAGTAATTCTGAGGTTGTGAAAGACTACATAAAAATGCAGGTCTTTGGGTCATAGAAACATACAACATAGAAAAATAGGTGCAGGAGTAGGCCATTCGGCCATTCGAGCCCGCACCGCCATTCAATATGATCATGGCTGATCATCCAACTCAGTATCCCGTACCTGCCTTCTCTCCATACCCCCTGATCACTTTAGCCACAAGAGCCACATCCAACTCCCTCTTGAATATAGCCAATGAACTGGCCATAGAGCACAGAAACAGGCCCTCAATCCATTACGTTTAAGAAGGAACTGCAGCATCTATGGAGCAAAGTAAATAGGCAACGTTTCAGGTTGAGACCCTTCTTCAGACTCAATCCATTAAGTCTGCACTGACCATCAACACCCATTTTACACAAATCATATCTTCATCTCTTTATTTTATCTCCCTACATTCTCATCAAGAGCTCCCAGATCATTCGTCTCACCAACTCACAGAGGGCGATTTACAGTGGCCAATTAACTTACAAACCTGCAAGTCTTTCGGATGAAAAGGGAAACCGGAGCACCAAGTGGAAAACACACATGGTCACAGGGAGAAAATGCAAACTCCACACGGACATCTGTGGAGATCATGCTTGAATCTGGGTCTGTGCCTTAATGCTGTGCCGTCTTGAAAAGACATGGTCTTCTGAAAGCATGAATGTATGAAGCCGCTAAGATTGAAATAATTGAAACTTGCTCACTTTGTCTCTAATAAGCAAAACTCGACACTGTCGCTTCCATTTTGTTATATTTGCTCCTCAAGATAACTTTGTCCACGAGATTCACTGTCTGCTCTTGAACAAGTTGATATTTTAGAGTCTTTTTTCACCTCTGCATGTCTCTTTTCACATCTGCACGGCTTGTGTCTGCACTGTATCTCTAAACTAAACTAAAACAAAACTTTCAGATCCCACAAGGGGAGTTGGGCTGCCACTGCAAGACTCCACCCAGGCAAAGCCACGGGTCGCGATGGTGTCAGCCTAGGATAGAGCCAGTTGTGTGGAGTACTCCAGCATATCTTCAACCTGTGCCTGAGCCTGGAGAGGGTTCCTGTGATGTGGAAGGCATCCTGCCTGGTTCCTGTACCAAAGAGCACCCGTCCCAGCTCCTCCAATGACTACAGACTTCACGCATCATGAAGTCCCTGGAGAGGCTGGTGCTCACTCACCTGCGACCCCTGGTTAAACCATACCTAGTCCCCCTGCGGTTCGCTTACTAAACAAAGATGGGGGTTGAGAACGTCATCATCCACCTGCTCCATCGCTCCTATGCTCACTTGGATAAGCCGGGAAGCATTGTGAGGATCATGTTTTTTGACTTCTCCAATGCTTTTAACACGATCTGGCCTGCATTGCCAGGGAATAAACTGACAAAGATGCAGGTAGATGCTCCATTGGTGTCCTGGATCACCAACTACCTGACTGGACGACCAGAATATGTCAGGCTACAGAACTGTGTCTCGGACATGGTGATGAGCAACACAGGGGCCCCACAGGGGACTGTCCTCTCTCTCCCTTCCTGTTCACCATCTACACCTTGGACTTCAGATATAACTCACCTCCTGCCACCTGCAGAAGTTTTCAGTTGACTCTGCAATTGTGGGCTGCATCAGTGAGGGGAGGGAAGCTGAATACAGAGGTATCGTCAAGGACTATGAGTGGTGTGGGCTGAATCACCTGCCACTCAACACCGACAAGACTAAGGAGTTAGTGGTGGACCCCAGTCCCCAGCCTCTATCAATGGTGTGGATGTGCAGTTTACCAAGGAGTACAAATACCTTGGAGTGTACCTGGACAGTAAACTGGACTCCCCCCCTCCCCCTCCCCCCCCTCCCTCCCCCTCCCCTCCCCCCCACCCCCTCAATCTTTGCACATCCCCCAAGCCTTTCAAATTGTCACTTACATTTCAAGTTTCATGTACTTTGTGTTTTTTATGACTGTTAGCAGATCAATTCCCCTCCTGGGATAAATAAAGTTCTATCATAACATATCATATGGTATCGTATCGCAAACATCAGCACTGTAGATCAGGTTTGATAGGGTTCAAAAAAGAGCCAGGGCCAGTGAGAGGGTACTGATAGTCAGAGGCCTGCTTAAGATCTGGTGGGGTGGGGTAGGCTGATGCATTGGTCAAGGATTGGGTGCAGAAACTGCACTGGTTGGAGAGAGGAGTGACTATGGGGAGTGGGGTACCTATAAGCTAGAAGATAGGACTTGTCACAACAGAGACCCATTTCAGAGCGGTGCCATGAACACATGGTTGTTCTGGATACAGTCATCAATGGTTGCACCCAGGGTAATATCATTCACATCTCTGATAACACTTGCAAATATTTGGCTGAGTGAACGCAATAATTTGATGCTCATCTAAAGAGGAATTCACATCAGATGGTCGAGTTTAGCCCATGCCGGGAACACATAGTTAACATTCCAGTGAAGTAAAGCTCTGGTTTTGCATCGCTCCAGATGCAAACTGGTTATTATTGTGTTTCATTGTATGAAAGATACATTTTTAATGCTACAGTGCTAAAATAAAAAACTGTAAAATCACTGCAACTGTACCCAATCTTAACCATTGCCGTCAAATTAGGTAATGAGAAGGGATTGATTCCCCAGAGTAGAAGTCTTCAAGAGAAGGTTATACAACGGGGGTACACAAAAGGCTGGAGAAACTCAGCGGGTGCAGCAGCATCTAAGGAGCGAAGGAGATAGGCGACGTTTCGGGTCGAGACCCTTCTTCCTTAAGAGAAACTCAGCGGGTGCAGCAGCATCTAAGGAGTGAAGGAGTGAAGGAGATAGGTGACGTTTCGGGTCGAGACCCTTATATACAACGGTCTTGTACGCGCTGGCAAGATAGGTTTCCTTTGTTTTCCTCCGGGGCTTCAGAGAGATCGGAGAGAATTAAGCCTCCCTTGCACACCACTCCCTTGCACACCACTCCTAACCCAAGAGCCTTGTCACCCCAGACAGGTTAATGACGCCCCCCCCCCTCCCCAACCTCCCTCACACCTGGGCACCAAAGCAGCTCAGGAGGCGAACCCTGAGCTCCGTGTCCCAACAATCTGATGCGCATTTTCCCTCTGTAGGTCATATTAATAGATGCAGCCGCGCTGATTTCTATCTTTAACTCAAAGCCACAGGATGGAGATGTTTTCTTTAACATTGTTGCTTTATTAAAATATACCTTCATTCACAGTTGGCTCAAGTGTAACGGGAGAGGAACTTGGTAACTCGGGACAGCACCTTGGAACATCGCATAAATAACATGCCCGTGGGAACTCGGTTAAACACTTGACCATAAACTTTGAATCTCGTGCATAACCACAAGTCCGTTTTTTTTCTTTCACTTGGGGTCACTCTTGGGTGGGCTCGCACCGTGAGACATGGCCATTAGGAGCATTTTGAATAGGAATTGGCCAAAACAGGATTAGATAAACATGTAACAAAAATAAATGTGCAAACAACTGAAAAAGAACAGCTGGAGTTGAAGTAATTGAATGGTTTATCCAAAGACAGAGAGCTAGGAGGCTGAAACACCAACTTCGTCTATAATATATCCATTCAATTGGTACCTGGATATCAAAAAGATAGCACAGCATTTGAAGTGAAAATTCAGCATTTACTGGTCTTATTTAAGATCCACTGTTCCAGCAATCTGATTTTTAATGTGAAGAAAGATTTGGATTTATTTTGCTCCAGACATTCTAAAGCCAATGTTGCCTCTTGAAGTGTTGTCAATATTGTGAAAAAGCGGTGAACACGAGATCCAATCTGATGCTCCAGAATATTACATGGGAACAATGGAGTTGAGGAAATGCAGTGGCTGGTTTCACAGCAAGCTTTATCAAACAGTGTGATAAATTAGATCATCGTTATACAGATGGTGGTTGAGGAGTAACCTTTGGAAAGAAGTAAAGACTCTAATCTAAAACAAATTATGAGCCCTGGTTTAACCTCTTCTGCAATGGGGAACACCTCCAACAGTGCAGCACTCCCTTCCCACTGGAGTGGCACATTGCATTCCCTAGATTTGCACTTGAGCCTATAATCTGCTGGCACAAGGAGACTCAGATGGTACTAAGTCAGAGATAAAGTGAATATTGCACAGAAAATTGCCACAGAAAGCTGCATCCTGGTGTAGTCTCTGGTTAATTTTGTTTTTGTGTGTTATTTTTGTGCAAATTGGCTGTCAGGTTGTTGTGGTGTTATCCAAAAGTCTTCCTGGGTTCGACACTCTACTGGGGTATCTGCTTAGATTTGACTGTGGAGCCACATTCTCCTCTGAACATAAACAATCTACAGCCTGATGCATGTGGTGGTAGGTGAACTATCCGTGCAGCTGTGGTTTTCTGCTGCAGAATATGTTGCTGGATGTCCAATGAGTCTTCAACTTGGTGAATCTGACTGACCCAACGTGAAGATGAATATATTTGTCACGCTTGATGTGTGGGTCACATGGACAGCGACACACGGCACACCGGGCATCTATGATCAGCGATGGGAACATGAAGCTCTGGAATTGTTAACATCTATTCTCCAAAGTCTCAGGGAAGGCGATCCACCATCTGTATCTGGTTTGGTCATGCACCAAAACCTTGGTCATTGAATTTGTCCACAGTAATAAGTGATCTAATTGTTTCCATTTTCTCAACAGGGCTTTTGGGATGTTCGAGCCAAGATGTTAAGCATCAATGCATTTACTTGCCAAAACAATATGGAAAACATTGATATTGATTGGTTCCCTGGACTCTCTGAAACTAATAAATCAGATGACTGCGTCAATTTATTAATAAGGATCAAATTTAGAAACACTTATCACTGCCACTCACACATTTTACGAGGATGTTGCCAGGACTAGAGGGTCTGAGCTATAGGGAGAGGTTAAGTAGGCTGGGTCTCTATTCCTTTGAGCACAGGAGGATGAGGGGTATTATAGAGGTGTATAAAAGAGAGGAATAAATCGTGTAGATGCACAGAATGTGTAAGCAGGAACTGCAGATGCTGGTTTAAACCGAAAATAGACACAAAAAGCTGGAGTACCTCAGCGAGACAGGCAGCATCTCTGGAGAGAAGGAATGGGGGAAGGGTCTCAACCTGAAACATCACCCATTCCTTCTCTCCAGAGATGCTGCCGGTCCCACTGAGTTACTCCAGCTTTTTGTGTCTATCTTAGATGCACATTATCTCTTGCTCAAAGTAGGGGAATCGAGGACCAGAGGGCATAGGTTCAAGGTGAAGGCGAAAAGATTTATAACAATTACAGCACGGAAACAGGCCTTCTCGGCCCTTCCAGTCTGTGCCGACCATTTATTTCCCCCTAGTCCCATCTACCTGCACTCAGACCATACCCCTCAATTCCCTTCCCGTCCATATACCTATCCACTTTACTTTTAAATGTTAAAATCGATCCTGCCTCCACCACTTCTGCTGGAAGATCATTCCACACCGCCACCACTCTCTGAGTAAAGAGGTTCCCCCTCATGTTACCCCTAAACTTCTGTCCCTTAATTCTCATGTCATGCCCTCTTGTTTGAATCTTCCCTACCCTCAATGGGAAAAGCTTATCCACGTCAACTCTGTCTATCCCTTTCATCATTTTAAAGACCGCAATCAAGTCCCCCCTTAACCTTCTGCGCTCCAAAGAATAAAGGCCCAACTTGTTTAATAGGAATCTGAGGGGTAACTTTTTCTCACAAAGGATGGTGGGTGTATGGACCAAGCTGTCAGAGGAGGTAGTTGAGGCTGGGACTATCTCAACGTTTAAGAAATAGTTAGACAGGTACATAGATAGTACAAGTTTGGAGGGATATAGACCAAACGCAGGCAGATGGGACTAGTGTAGATGGGACATGTTGGCCGGTGTTTAGGCCAAAAGGCCTATTTCCACACTGTATCACTCTATGACTGTGACTATGACTAATCTACTGAGGTTCAGGAGCCATCTTGGCAGTAATCATATGATGCACTTTGCTCAGAGGGCTGCTGGCATGAGTGAACTACAATTAAACAGAAGGCAATGTTGTGCCTACAATTTCTAAATATATGCATATTCTGAGGATGTCTCATTTTCTATGGATTCCGGTGTCTATTTAGCCAAAGACAATACACAAATGGATTGTCAAGTCTGTAAATGCTCTGCATTGCATATGTTTCTATTGAACAACAAAGCAGTTTTGTATCACCAAGTCCAGATATTAATGAAGGGATGTAATATTGTTATCAGGTTCCATAACTGTTTTTAATTTATTTTATTTGCCAAGTAACAACTCATAAAACATTCATATAAAACCTAAGTGCAATTTTAATATACTGCGTAAAGGGGTGTGTAGGAAAGGAGAGACAAGACAAATAACTGTGAGTGTTTAGACACGTCACATTGGTCACGCATTAGGCAGAACATTTATGCCAGGTTCAGATCCCAAATCTGGAATTCCTTCCATACAATGATTCACATCTCCAGTTCTCCAGTTTCTTTCAGAAGTACAGTACCTGCAATAAATTAGTGCCATTCCCTTATGCTCGCTCTAGTAGAAAAAGGTTGCAGGTTTAGAAATAGCTGTGTTGCATGTAGCAGTGAATGTGCCTTCTTCTTCTTCTTCTTTCGTGTGGCGTGCACAGCCTAAAGTTGTTGGACAACTTGTTCTATTTGATCTTCCGTTTTGTTCATGTCGAATTGATTGCATTAATCAAAACAGGGCGGAGGACAAAATGTTGCAATCTTCCACCCCAGTGAATGTGCCTACGATGGAGGGAGTAACTAACATAGAGGACACGGCGACAAGCAAACATGCTGCTTTGTCCTGGCTGCTGCTGAGTTTCTTGAGTGTTGTTAAAGTTGCATTCATACAGGCCAGTGAAGAGCACTTCTACACTCTCTTGAAGTGCCTAGTAGATGATGGAAAAACTTTGGGGATCAAAGGATAAATCACTTACTACAGGATACACAGCCTCTAATTGCGCCATTTTAAGTGGCCAGTCTGTTTAGTTTGAGATCAAAGGTAATACCCAAGATGAATGATGAATGGTTTGGGATTGAAATGCCGTTGGCCCTTGAAGTAGATTACCCCGTGCATGAAAATCACTTAAATATTTCTGCATGCTGACAAAATTAATCGTTAAATCCCATCTTTCTGATTAAACTTCTGTTGTAATATCTTTTCAAGTCCAGTGAAAATTTCTATTTGATTTATTCCATCAGTAATTAATCATCCCTGAGAGTGTGTTATCATGTTTAAAGGTCCTTGTATACAGTATCCATATGCTTGTTGATCTCCCACTCTGAAGTTTAGTAGAAATCCTTAAGCGATTATGTAAATACATGTGGAAGAAGGAACTGCAGATGTTGGTTTAAACCGAAGATAGACGCAAAAAGCTGGAGTAACTCAGTGCGACAGCTAGTATCTCTGGAGAGAAGGAATGGGTGAAGTCACAGGTCGAGACCCTTCTTCAGAAAGCATGGGTTGATTCTACATGGATACTGACAGTATTCAATAGACAATAGACAATAGACAATAGACATTAGGTGCAGTAGGCCATTCGGCCCTTCGAGTCAGCACCGTCATTCAATATGATCATGGCTGCTCATCCCCAATCAGTACCCCGTTCCTGCCTTCTCCCCGTATCCCCTGACTCCGCTATCTTTAAGAGCCCAATCTAGATCTCTCTTGAAAGCATCCAGAGAACTGGCCACCACCGCCATCTGAGGCAGAGAATTCCAGGTGAGAATTGCCCTCCAAAACTTTAGGAAGATATCTGACAGTTCTCTGGAAGTTATGTACTTATTGCGTCTGAGGGGATCTTCCTCCAATTCTTATCCATCAGAAAGATTCTGAGGAGCAATTGTTTAAAGATTTTTTTAACACCACCACCCACATTGTTTGGTTGCCTTGATGTTGTAATGTAAACACCATTCAGTGGTCAGTTTGCTTACAGTTTCTTCAGTGTCCAACACTCCAAGTAAAAAAGTCATAGCCTCTCCAGCCTCTCCTTAGAAAACAATCCCAGATCCGCAGAGTTCAGATATTTTGCAGCCTCTATAGAAACATAGAAACATAGAAAATAGGAGTAGGCCATTCGACCCTTCGAGCCTGCACTGCCATTCAATATGATCATGGCTGTTCATCCAACTCAGTATCCTGTAGCTGCCTTCTCTCCATACCCCCTGGTCCCTTTAGCCACAAGTGCCACATCTAACTCTCTCTTAAACATAGCCAACGAACTGACCTCAACTACCTTCTGTGGCAGAGAATTCCAGAGACTCACCACTCTCTGTGTGAAAAATGTTTTCCTCATCTCGGTCCTAAAGGAATTCCCCCTTATCCTTAAACTGTGACCCCATTGTTCTGGACCTCCACAACATCGGGAACAATCTTCCTGCATTTAGCCTGTCCAACCCCTTAAGAATTTTGTAAGTTTCTATAAGATCCCCCCTCAATCTTCTAAATTATAGCGAGTACAAGCCGAGCCTATCCAGTCTGTCCTCATATGAAAGTCCTGACATCCCAGGAATCAGTCTGGTGAACCTTCTCTGTACCCCCTCTATGGCAAGAATGTCTTTTCTCAGATTTGGAGACCAAAACTGTACGCAATACTCCAGGTGTGGTCTCACCAAAACCCTGTACAACTACAGTAGAACCTCCCTGCCCCTATACTCAAATCCTTTTGCTATGAATGCTAACATGCCATTCGCTTTCTTCACTGCCTGCTGCACCTGCATGCCTACTTTCAATGACTGGTGTACCATGACACACAGGTCTTGTTGCATCTCTCCTTTTCCTAATCGGCCACCATTCAGATAATAGTCTACCCTCCTGTTTGTGTGACCAAAGTGGATAACCTCACATTTATCCACATTATACTGCATCTGCCATGCATTTGCCCACTCACCCAGCCTATCCAAGTCACCTTGCAGCCTCCTAGCATCCTCCTCACAGCTAACACTGCCCCCCAGCTTAGTGTCATCCGCAAACTTGGAGAGGTTGCATTCAATTCCCTCGTCCAAATCATTAATATATATTGTAAAACCTGGGGTCCCAGCAGTGAACCTTGCGGTACCCCACTAGTCACTGCCTGCCATTCTGAAAAGGACCCGTTTACTCCTACCCTTTGCTTCCTGTCTGTACCCTTTGCTTCCTGTATGATCCATTATCCATCCCTTACAGTCTCCCTCATTCAGTTGTCCATTGTGGCCATTTCAGTCTCTTGTAAGGCCCATTTGTTGCATCTGTGGCCACTTCTCTGGTGACTCAGGCCTCCATCCCACTATTTATGGCAGTGGTCCAAGGCTATAGGTCTCACTGAAGGATGACAGACTGGATTTTATCCGTGTCCATGCATCAACCACAGCAACATGTGCTCCAATTCTACTCCATAAAAGTCTAAGCAGATATCTTCTTTATGTTTAAGAAAGAACTGCAGATCCTGGAAAAATTGAAGGTAAACAAAAATTCTGGAGAAACTCAGCGGGTGAGGCGGCAGTTAGGGAACGAAGGAATAGGTGACTTTTTGGGTCGAGACCCTTCTTCAGACAGCATCTTTAGGTATGTGAAGAGGAAAAAAATAGTTAAGAGCAACGTTGGACCCTTGAAGACTGAAACAGGTGAATTTATTATGGGGAACAAGGAAATGTCAGACGAACTTTGGATCCGTCTTCACTAAGAATCTCCTTGATATACTAGTGGTTAGAGGATTTAGGGTGATGGAGGAACTGAAGGAAATCCACATTAGGCAGGAAATGATGTTGGGTAGACTGATGGGACTGAAGGCTGATAAATCCCGAGGGCCTGATGGTCTGCATCCCAGGGTACTTAAGGAAGTGGCTCTAGAAATCTTGGATGCATGGGTGATCATTTTCCAATGTTCTATAGATTCAGGATCAGTTCCTGTGGATTGGAGGGTAGTTAATGTTATCCCACTTTTTAAGAAAGGCGGGAGAGAGAAAACAGGGAATTATAGACCAGTTAGCCTGACATCGGTGGTGGGGAAGATGCTGGAGTCAATTATAAAAGATGAAATAGTGACACATTTGGATACCAGTAACAGGATCAGTCTGAGTCAGCATGGATTTAGGAAGGGGAAATCATGCTTTACTAATCTACTGGACTTTTTTGAGGATGTAACTGGGAAAATGGACAAAGGAGAGCCAGTGGATGTAGTGTACCTGAACTTTCAGAAAACATTTGATATGGTTCCTCATAGGAGATCAGTGGGCCAAATTAGAGCACAAGGTATTTGCGGTAAAGTGCTGACATGGATAGAAAATTGGTTGGCAGACAGGAAACAAAGAGTAGGGATTAATAGGTCCCTTTCAGAATGGCAGGCAGTGACTAGTGGGGTACCGCAAGGCTCGGTGCTATTTACAATATAAATCAGCAAATTTGCAGATGACATAAATCTGGGTGGCAGTGTGAACTGTGAGGAGAATGCTTTGAGGATGCAGGGGGACTTGGGCAGGTTGAGTGAATGGGCAGATGCATGGCAGATGGTGGCAAAAACAGGAAGGCAAATTATTACCTGAATGGTGTCAAGTTGGGAAAAGGGGAAGTACAAGTTGGGAAAAGTGGGTCCTTGTTCATCAGTCACTGAAAGTAAGCATGCAGGTACAGCAGGCAGTGAAGAAAGCTAATGGCATGTTGGCCTTCATAACAAGAGTATAACCATATAACCATATAACAATTACAGCACGGAAACAGGCCTTCTCGGCCCTTCCAGTCCATGCCGACCATTCATTTTCCCCTAGTCCCAGCTACCTGCACTCAGACCATACCCCTCCATTCCCTTCCCGTCCATATACCTATCCACTTCACTTTTAAATGTTAAAATCGATCCTGCCTCCACCACTTCGGCAGGAAGATCATTCCACACAGCCACCACTCTCTGAGTAAAGAAGTTCCCCCTCATGTTACCCCTAAACTTCTGTCCCTTAATTCTCATGTCATGCCCTCTTGTTTGAATCTTCCCTACCCTCAATGGGAAAAGCTTATCCACGTCAACTCTGTCTATCCCTTTCATCATTTTAAAGATCTCAATCAAGTCCCCCCTTAACCTTCTGCGCTCCAAAGAAAAAAGACCTAACTTGTTCAACCTTTCTCTGTAACTTAGTTGCTGGAACTAGGCAACGTTCCAGTAAATCTCTTCTGTACTATCTCTATTTTGTTGACATCCTTCCTATAATTAGGCGACCAAAATTGTACACCGTACTCCAGAATAGTAAGATTGAACGAGAACTTACCAGTTCGAAGGTTGATCTTTATTTTATGAGGAGTTGAAGTGAGGGATTTCGTGAAGAGCCCGCCGGCGCGCATGCTCGACATACTTTAAAGTAGCGGCATGGAATCACAGAACCAACAATAGAAATGACTTCGCATAGTATGATTGAATTGACTAAGATTACCAGATGAAGGTGATTGAGGGTTGGGCGAGGAGGGCACGAAATCCCTCACTTCGACTCCTCATAAAATAAAGATCAACCTTCGAACTGGTAAGTTCTCGTTCAATCTTACTATTTCATTTCGGAGTCACGTGAGTGACTTCGTGAAGACTTCAAAGCTTCTGTGACTACACGCCCTGGACCACGTCCATGCTGACACACCACTTACAGGGATGGATGGGAGGAACAAACTTGCTCAACAGTCCATACTGCAAAACAAGAGCATATTTATTAATAACAAATCAAACCCCTCATACGGGGCCATCTCCACGTTCTTGACCTGCATTCAGCACGGCTTCTGCGAACTGTAGAGGAGCAGCAACAGGCTTGTTATAAAAACGCTGGAACACAGCTTCATTAGCCCATCCTGTGGTGGCGAGAATTTGGTCCATGGGCACCTCCATGACCCTCGCCGCTGACGTCGATGCAGCCCTGGTGGAATGAGACTTGAACACATTAGTGTCGATACCTGACTTACCCAAGACGACTCGAAGCCACCTGGATATCGTCTGGACTGTCACTCGATGATGAGGTCTCTTATGAGTGACAAGCAGGTATCTCTCCATTCCTCTGATGCGTGCCGTCACGTTGACATAGTGGCGGATATGTGAGGCTAGACATAGCCTAGCATCTGCGGGGTATGCCGGGAACTTCAGCTGCAGCCCTGTGCACCCAGGTCTATGCTGCTTTAGTAGCTCGTCAATGAAAAAGGCTACTTCTGTGGGGGTAGACGTCATTCTGTCGACACGAAGTTTGTGTAGTGTCTGTACCCTCTGAGCTGAAGTCAGCGCTAGTAACATCACCAGCTTCATGGTGAGTTGGTCCAGTTGGAGCCCTTCCATGGGTGACCACGTCCTGAGCAGGGTTAATACGTCCCTGACATCCCAGGTGATATTATAGCGTGGTGTAGGCGGATTCATATTGAATATACCCCGCATGAGTCTGGACACTAGCCTGTTGGATCCTACCTCCAAACTGAGGTAGAATGATAGCGCACTTCTGGCGCTGTTGATGGCACTGTAACTTAAGTGTTCATCATGGTGCAACCCCGCGAGGAATTCCAGGACGTCGGTTATTGTCACGTCATCGTACGTGATGCGAGAGCGGCTGCAGTAGGCTTCCCACTTCTTAATATGCGAGCGGTATCTTCGCCTTGTAGACTCTCGACACGACGCCCCGATGGTATCCATGGTCCGAGCCGAGAGGCCGTATTGGACTAATGGCCTGTTCAGAACCTGCAAGCCAACAAATTTAAATAGCCATGGCAGGGATGCGGCTCCCCTGAGACAGGGTGAGTAACCAATTGTGGGCAACCCTTCAAAAGGACCCAAGGTTTGTTGAGCATGTCAAAGACCACCGGATACCAAGGCTGTGTGGGCCAGTCGGGTATAATAAGAATGCCCTTGGCAGCATCTGCCTGAATCTTTTGCAATACCCGACTGATGAGGCAAAACGGGGGGAAGGCATAGAAAAACCACTTCCCCCAGTCCAGCGAGAATGCATCTAGCGCTATTGCCCCAGGATCTGGTTCCCATGAAACGTAGATGGTTCAACCGTGACGCAAAGAGGTCAATGTCCGGTTTACCAAATTTGGCTGTGACTTTAGAAAAGATCTCAGGATGCAACATCCATTCAATATTGTCATTAAATTTGCGTGACCTGGTGTCCGCAACAGTATTAAGCTCACCTGGCAAATAGGTAGCTGAAATCCAAATGTCTCTTTGAACACACCAGAGCCAAATTGAGTTTGCCAATTTGTCACACGAAACTGACCTGGTACCACCCATATGGTTTAAATATGCTACTGCTGTGGTGTTGTCTATTTGGAGATGGACATGTGCTCCAACAAGCTTGGAACAATACGCACGAAGTCCGTGGAATGCTGCCAGCAACTCCAAATAGTTAATCCCTTGAGTTGACAACATCGTTGATTCAAGGGTGTCCCATCTGCCACCACAACTAGAGCAATTATTCGTGGCTCCCCAACCATTGGAGCTTGCATCAGTTTGCAAATATACCACCGGATTAGCCTCCCTAATAGGCTTGAATGAGCTGCTAATGTGACACACCCACCATTGCAACTCATTTATCGCTTCGGGCGGCAGCTGCATGGACCGATCATAATGACCAGCGTTCTGATTTAACGCAGCAATTTTAGCTCTTTGCAAATTCTGATAATGCAAAGGTCCATATCGCGCTGCCGGGAACAAAGCTACCAGCTTCCCAATTATTGTAGCTAAGTGCCGAATCGATGGTATATTGGTGCGGATTAAATCTTGACACACCTGGGTAACCTCCTCAATCTTGTTAATTGGAATGGTAACCCTCATGCTTATAGAGTTCATCGTGAACCCTAGGTAATTAATCACCTGGGCAGGGTAGAACTTTGATTTCTCTGGATAGACAATAAACCCCAATTGTTGAAATATATTGACAGCAGCTGCAACACCCTGTTCAGCCAATTCCAGGGTGTGGCCCACAATTAAGATATCATCTAAATAGGCCATAACTATATGGTGTCGTTGTCTCAAATAAGCCATAATTGGCTTCACTAATTTAGTGAACAATCTAGGGGCTGTGGTGAGCCCATTAGGCAAAGCCTTGTACTGCCAGAGTTGCCCCATCCAGATGAATTTCAAAAACCTTCTGTCACATTTCTGGACGGATACGGAATAATATGCGTCTTTTAAATCGATGCATGCCATAAAGCAACCATGAGAAATCAATGATTTGGCTGTTTCAAACGTATACATTTTAAAATGAGTATATGTTACAAAAGTATTCAAACGGGTTAGATCAATAATGACACGACAACCTCCATCCTTTTTAGGTCTGGTGAATATGTTCGAAACAAATTCAACTGGCTCATGCACCACTTTCTCAATCACTCCTTTGTGCTCAAGACTTAACAGTTCCTTATAGCCGGCTGCCTGTTCTGCAGCAGATAATTTAAATGTTCGAGCGGGCATGTGCTGGGATGGAGGAATGTCGCCATTAATAAACTCAATTTTATGCCCCTGAATATTCTGCAACACATACTCATCACCAGTAAAATTACCCCATGCACCCAAAAACCACCGAAGGCGACCACCAACATGTGAAGTTAAACAGAGAGAAAAGAGAGAACCAGACCCCCTCACCTCCGTGGTTACCGGCGGTCCTTGACACGCGTGTGCAGACGTGGAGGTGCTGGGTTGGCTTGAGGGCGCGGCGTCTTCGTTTTCCACCAGGGTCTCTGCCGACCCTGTCCTAAAAAAGACCCCTGGTGCTGGGTCTGATGTTGCTGTCGTTGTGGAGCTTGAGGGTGGGTCCTCGTCGAGGTACTAGCAGACCCTCGTGATCGAATGTATGGAGACTTTGAGCCTGACGGTGTGGGGGCACTCTGAGGGCGCATGATCCCCACCGTTTTGGCTTGCTCGTCAAGCTCTTTGACTCTCTTCGAGAGGTCCTCCCCAAAGAGCTGACGGGGTGGGGGCGGCGGCGGTGGTTTGCACAATCCTGCAAACTTTGGATTGAACGCTGGGCGGATGCTGGTTTTGCGAAACCCGTTAATTTCGTGCTGGGTCGCGCACAGGAGGGCCAGGGCATCTCCCTGGTCCAAATTCAATTCGTCCCCGTCCACCGACCGCACAAAGGCGGTAATACCGGCCGTGAGGAGCTTCAGGATCCGCTGCAGTTTTACCTCCTGTTGACGGATAGCCGCACTGATGTTGCCCAATATCGGCGTATTGAACACAGGCACGTTGAGGGAGTTGCAATTGGATGGAGCCTTGTGACGGCTCATTGCCTGAATGAGGACTTCTTCCTGTAGTTGCTGGTTGTTAAGAAAGTCCACAGTGGCTGCCAGCTTCGTGTTTAACGGAAGTCCAGATGAATGTGGGGCCGCAAATTTGGTCGCCACATCCAGAAGATCCTCCGCTGGTACCTCCACCGGAGGTGGTATGGGATCCACCAAAACCTCCTCCTCCTGTTGCTCCAGGCTGATGGTAGAGGCTGGTGACGACGCCCTGTGCCTGTGGCTGCCCTGCTGTTGTTGGCTTTGAAGCAGGAGCTCCAGCAGCCGCTCCATACGGTCAATACGCCCTTCACCCTGAACACTCAGGTGGTCGGAGTCCTCCGGCTCTGAAAAGAAAACCGGGCTCCTATCATCGGCCCGCACCTCATCGAGGCCCTGCCGGTGCCGGTAGTTGTCGCTAACAGCCGCCGAGGCAAAACTGCGCGATTCCCGCGCGGGCGTGTTCAACCGCCTCCGTTTAGCGGGAGCTGACGCCGCTGCCACTAAGGGCACTTGCAGCGTGGTGTCGGCACCAGCCGAAGCATGGCTACCTGAAGCCCGCGCAGGCTTGCCGGCTGCCCACATCGTGGACCTTGCCGACGCATGGTCTCGCCCACCCATCCATGGGGGGCTCGGCGACCGTGACGAGACCCGACTCAACCGACCCGTCCCGGCGTCGAGAGTCGGGGTGTGCCGGCTGGACCTCACAGCCGCCCCGGGTCTCGCCCTGGAACCTGACCGCTCCTCCGTGTCAGGCAATGCCTTAGCCCTGGCAGGGTTAGGCTTCTGGGCTCCTGCCCTGCCCCTTCTCGGGGGGCTGAGTGGAACGGGCCGTGCAGCCGCACGCCCCCTGCTCGAGGTCGCCAGCGAGCCCGCTGACGACCTGACTGCCATGGCAGGGTCCCCCTGCTCTGGCGGCACACCACACTCCTCCTCGTCGAACTCCTCCGAGCTATGGTGTGCTGGCGGATCTGGACCTGTAAACACAGGGCTTACCCATATCTCCGCCTGAGTCCCGGCCTGCACTGCAGGTACTGCCGATGGTAAAGGCCCCGGAACTGTTGACCGGCGAACTCGTCCTGACGTCCTCCGGCCCTTCGAACTCCCATCCATGTCCTTGCTGCAAGACATAACGAACAACAAGGACCACCAACTAAAGGTGGAATACTCACCTCCGTGGCCCCTTATGAAGGGCTGGCGAGGAGCGCGCTCCACCGCCAGCCTTCGCAGCAACGCGTTACGACGATATGTCGAGCATGCGCGCCGGCGGGCTCTTCACGAAGTCACTCACGTGACTCCGAAATGAAATTGGTCTTACCAATGCCTTGTACAATTTTAACATTACTTCCCTACTCCTATATTCAATGCTCTGATTTATAAAGGCCAGCACACCAAAAGCTTTCTTTACCACCCTATAAGTAGTTGAGTATAGGAGCAAAGAGGTAATTCTGCAGTTGTAAAGGGCCCTAGTGAGACCACACCTGAAGTATTGTGTGGAGTTTTGGTCTCCAAATTTGAGGAAGGACATTCTTGCTATTGAGGGAGTGCAGCGTAGGTTCACAAGGTTAATTCCCGGGATGGCGGGACTGTCATATGGGGATAGAATGGAGCGGCTGGGCTTGCACACTCTGGAATGTAGACGGATGGGAGTGGATCTTACTGAAACATATAAGATTATTAAGGGATTGGACACGCTAGAGGCAGGAAACGTTCCCGATGTTGGGGAGTCCAGAACCAGGGGCCACAGTTTAAGAATAAGGGATAAGCCATTTAGAATGGAGATGAGGATAAACTTTTACACACAGAGGGTTGTGAGTCTGTGGAATTCTCTGCCTCAGAGGGCAGTGGAGGCCAATTCTCTGGATGCTTTCAAGAGAGAGTTAGATAGAGCTCTTAACGATAGCGGAGTCAGGAGATATGGGGAGAAGGCAGGAACAGGGTACTGATTGTGGATGATCAGCCATGATCACAATAAATGGCGGTGCTGGCCCGAAGGACCGAATAGCCTACTCCTGCACCTATTATCTATTGTCTATTGTCTATTGTCTACCCTGTTACAAGATAGCACCCAGGAAGACTTTTAGATGACATCGCTGCAAGGAAAATCCATTTGACAGACAATTTGCACACAAACCGCACTCTGGAATGGATCATAAACGTAGAGTTATTGGATTCGGACACAAGAGAACCAGAGCTGCTGCATAATCTATTTCAGTCTCACAGCACCACTAGGATTTTATCAAGATTATGGTGACCCATTTTGTTATCTACAGTACACAAAGTCTGCACTCAAGCAACAGCACGAAAGCTTTCCTCAGGAATTCAATCAAGCTGAACTTTGTCCCATAGTGTTTTGGCCAGAAACTCTGCCCTCCAGTGCAAAGATTTAAAGGAACTACATTTTGCAAGATATCTAATTTCATGGCTCTCTGCCTTATCTCTCCGCCAATTAATTCTTCAAGAGGGAGTTTTGGCTCAATACATACCCTCATTTGCTACAGAGTTTAATAATACTGTATGAGGTCTTCACCCATGTGACAAGGGAAATCTTCCTTGTGAGTCGGCAGTCTAAATCAGTTTATTGGGGCTTGCACCCTGACTATGTTCTGCCTGCATTTCATCACTTTTTCTGATTCTGTGACACAAAATAACAGCGTGGGTCTGACTCCTTATCAACACCAGACAGAGCCTTCCTGCGGTGCCTCAAACCCAAGCAACTTCATTTGTGGCAGAGGTCCCACACTAACATGCAGGGTTACTGGCCCTTTGTTGGACGGTGGGATTAGCATGTCTTCATCTAGCACAATCACAATGGCCCCAATCCGGGTGATAAATTTCCTTTTTATTTCAAATAATACTGCTACCATTTTCCATCTTTGGCTGTGGAGAATGAAAAATGAATGGGGACAATATATTTTGTAGCTAGATATTAACTGAAAAATCAATCTTGGTTCCACAGTTACCTGTATTGACAGTGCAGGTGCCTCTGTAGAGAGGTATAATCTGCTCCCCTAACACCACCGGGCTTTGTTCCAACTTCTGCCAATCACAGATGGATCAATCTCTTGGTTTTTTTGTAAGATCAATCACATTGATAAGGTCTAAGGCTCTATTGGATGCAAAATAGAATTATGCAAGATAGAAATAGGCCCTTCAGCCCACCAAGGCCTTGTTAATCATCATGCACACTTTTGCACTAATCCTGCACTAATCCTACACTAATCCCATTCTCCCTGTGCTCCCATCAACACTTCCTGTTTCCTCTACTCACCTATCCAAAGAGTGCATTTTATAATGTCACATTTAAACTACCTGTCTCAATGTGGGAGAAACCTGGAGTACTCAGGGGAAACTCACATGGTCACAGGGAGAATGCACAAACTCCAAACAGAAAGCTTTGAAGGTCAGGATTGAACCCGGTTCGTTGGAGCTGGAAAGCAGCAGCTCTTCCATCTACACCCTACTTACAAAGTTTTCATTTGCAATCAAGAGAGAGCAGATATTATCTGTCTGAAGAAGGGTTTTGGCCCGAAACATTGTCTATTTCCTTCGCTCCACAGATGCTGCCGCACCCACTGAGTTTCTCCAGCACTTTTGTCTACCTTCGATTTTCTGGCATCAGCAGTTCCTTCTTCAACGCAGATATTATCTGATCTTGTGGAAAAGCATTGGATGTATTCTTGAATAATCAAGGTTTATGTCTAAGATAGACGCAAAATGCTGGACAGGCAGCATCTCTGGAGAGAAGGAATAGGTGACGTTTTGGGTCAAGACCCTTCTTCAGACTGAGAGTCAGGAGAGATATAGACGGTGATGTAGCGGGATATAGAACAAATGAATGAAAGATATGCAAAAAAGTAATGATGATAAAGGAAATAGGTTTATGTCTACTGAATACCGTATATGTCATTGACTATGAGTTACCAATTAGCCGAGTTCTTAATCTAAATATAGCAGTTTTTATTCTTCTTTCGAACCATCTAAAATAACTTTTGTGTTTACATAGCCAATTACATCCCAAGTATCAGTGTGCCACGAAAGATATTATAGTTCAGGTTCAGATAGTCTGGCTATTAGCAAAATTCACTCTCTTTTAATTCTTTAGCCGGGGTGAACTTGACTATTTTAGTAAGTAAGTTCACAAGTATGTTTATGTGCATTACTAACAAATTCAAACTTTCACTGCAAAAATGCAGATAAATTTTATAAAAAATATTATTACCAATAGTACTCTATTTATTTTCCTACGAATACATCCAGTCCAATCAAAGGCCAACGGAACATCCCTAAAAAGAAAAACACGAGTGAAGGCAATGAAAACACAACAAACTGCAGGTACTGGAATCTTGACCAGAGTGCTGGAGAAACTCAGGAGGTCACACAGCATCTGTGAATCTGTGGTGGAAATGCACAGATGATGTTTCAGTTTCAGACCCCCATTCAAACTGAGTTGGGGAGAAATCTGACAAAAAATGGTGGGCGTGGGATAGTGGCTAGCAAGTCATAGGTGGATACAGGTAAGGCGTGGGGAGATTTGCAGATGGGTGGATTAAGTGACAATAACTAAAGATGTAAAGGGTGTCAGATACAGAAAGATTCCAAATATTTTATCCCATGCATCTGTAGGATTAATGCCTCTTGCATACTCCATCTGCTGCTGTGGCTGGAATTTGTTATCAGTGCCTCCCCGACCTGAAACACTCACATCAGTTTGTAAAGCAGCTGAAGGTTGTTTGCTCAGAATGTTACTAGAGCAACGTGAGGCATTTGTTATTCACCTTTGCAACTCGGTGATAGCTTGGGTTGTCAACTGCATCAGTTTATCGAAATGACCTGCATGTTTTTGAGCCTGTTCCTTAGCTCGTAGCATATTCTAATAGTGTAGAGGCCCAAATTGCACTCCAGGGAAGGCTGCTATTAATTTGCCAATAACTTTAGCCACTCATTAGATGGAAGGTTGCTGTTCTTCTACCACACGGTGGCAGGCCTATTTCTAAACTTTTGGCCATATGCAGTCACTGATATGTTGGTTCAAATCCATGATGAACCCCAATAGTTAACGATTCTTAGATGACAACAATTTGGATTTAGTTGGATGAATAAGGAATCCCAATCTCTCGAACATATGTTTGGTATTTGCAACAGAAATTCAGCTGCCTCCTGAGTGTTTCCTACAATCAGAATATCATCCAAGTATGCCATCACAAGTGAATCTGAGCCTGGAGTAGCCCCCATACTGGTTTCCACAATTTTGTAAACAAGCTAGAGTTGAGGTTTACCCATTTTGGCAAAGTTTTAACTGCCACCGCTGTCGCATCCAACTAATTTTCAATATCTACGGTAACTGCAATGAATTGGTACTGAATAATATGCATCTTTCAGATCTATACTTGCCATATAAAGGGCCTGTCCCACCAGCATGCGACTCCATGCGGTGAGCATGAGCAAACTGAAAGCGGGAGCCACGTAGAGGTCGGGTGAGTCCCGTACAGGGCTGGTCCCACCAGCATGCGCCTGCATGTGGCGAGCGCGACCAAACCGGCAGCGGGGGCCGTGCGGAGGTCGGGTGAGCGGCGCGACGCGGCGTGAAGTTGGAGCGATGTCCGCGGTAAGTTCGCAAGGACAGAGAGGGACACACAGAGAGGAACACGGAGACACACAGAGAGGGGCACGGAGGCACACAGAGAGAGGGTTATGGAGGCACACACAGAGAGGGTCATAGAGGCACATATAGAGAGGGTCACGGAGGCGGTGCATAATGCGTCGCAGCGGCTGTGGGCCGACAAGCCGTTGCCGCGTGGAATTTTTGAACATGGTCAGTTTTTTGGAGCCCCGCGCGATGTCGGGACCAGCTCTGCACAACTCCATACGGCTCCGGCGATCAAAGTGGGACCGGCCCCGCGAGGCCGGATGGCTCAAGCGACCACGTTAGGTCGCGCTCACCGCATGGAGTCGCATGCTGGTGGGACAGGCCCTTAACATGCTTTGGAAACAAGTTGCTTAGCAGACTGAAAGTTTCCATTTAAAAGTGTTTATACTGGACATAGGAGTTCAGTCGGGCTAGGTTTTAGAATGGCTCGACATCCAACATCCTTCTTTTGCTTGGGGAATTCAAAATTAACTCAATTCGAAACCCCTAATACTGTCCAGTATAAATGCCTCAGATGTTATACAGTACCATTCATTGTAGAACAATTGCAAACTACCCCCTACTGGTGACTGGTCTCTGGAGGATATGTCTTGGACAAGTCCAGCTGCTTGTACCGCCATGGTTGTTGGATTCTTTTGCCTCAAATTTAGCTGGGGAGGTGCATGCCAATGGCGTAGCAATGGGAGCTTGCCCCGCACCAGCGTTTATAACCCATCTGAAGCGGTATGGTTGATGAGGCGGCATTCTGCTTGTCGAATGTGATTTGATAAGGCCGACAGACTTCACCTCGTCATCTGAGTTCTTGACTTACTTTGCCAGAACCGCACGAAACAACAAGTTTGGTGGCTGTATGTTGGAAGATCTGCACAGTGCTGCAAATTTCGGATTCAAAGTTGGCTTGATGATGTTTTTCGTCAGGCAGTTGATCTCAAAGTGGGCGTTACACAGCAGGCCTAACATGTCCGCTGTGAGTTTGATAGTGGTGCCCCTTCGACTGACCGCCCAAAAGCCTCTATGCCTGATCCGATTAGCTTTAAGGCTTTCTGTAGCCTTGGTTCATGCAATCGCCATGGCTGCACCTATTTGCCCCCGGATGCACTAGTTCACAGTGGGCATTCTGAGTGATGCACAATTTACAAGTGTCTCATATCGTTTGGATGTTTCATTCTTTATTAATTCTTGGAACTGGTGAGAGGTCATGTAATTAATGTTTCTGGCCAGATTCTTTGCCTCACCAGTTCCTGCCGGTACAGCGAATTTACATGACACGTCCGGCACACCTGGAGCTAAGCTCTTGTGCTTTGGGGTATGCTCCTCTGCTATACCACCAACTTCAGGGTCAGTATCAACTGCCCTGGCTCTCCCTGCTCATGCTTAAGGGAGGTATCATGCAGCCCTTGGTGCTGCTCCATTTCCTTTCCAGTTCCAGCCGCTATGGCAAATTTACTTGCCACATCCGGCACACCGGAAGCGAAGCTCGTGTGCTTTGGTGTATGCTGCTCCGCTAAATCACCAACTTCAGGGTCAGAGTCATACTGCCCTGGCTCTCCCTGCTCATGCATAAGGGAGGCATCATGCAGCCCTTGACTTGGCGCTGCTGGTATGGATTCCCATGCAGACTCATGGGCATATGGTTCTACCTGCAGTTATAGCTGTTCTCTATACGGACCTCTGCTAGAGGTTGCTGCTGAGAGCGGCTGGAACCCCGGAGGTATAAAAACCTGGATGGGACACCTCATGGTTGTGTATTCTCTAGGAGGTGTTCCACTCGATTCAGACATCCCCAAACTTTTTGTTGGTAAGAGGGGAGTCTTCTTGGCCTGACATCAGAGTCGACATGCCTTGATGATTTCCTCTTGGTCTTCCTCCCTACTGGAGTGGCCACAGTGCTTCTGAGGCACCGGAGGTGCTGCCGCTAGCTGTACTGCTGGCGGCTCTGGAGCCGGTGTAAGCGCCTGCCCGCTGGCCAGTCCCGCGGACAGTCTTTCTACTACCCATAAGGCACACCTCGCCTTACTTTTAGTTTTTTCCCCATATTGGAATTGTTCCTGCTGGCTCCTGTAACCAGCCTTATGGTACAAAGCAAAATCGCAGTAAAGTTTAAAACTTACCTGCGAGTTTTACTTACCGCTGGTGGAGCTGCACTCTCCAGCCCGTCGTTGCGCCATGCGTCTGACGTAATGACGCGCATGCGCACTGGCGGGGCTTCTTCACGGAATCACTCACGTGACTCCGAAGTAAAATACACATGACAGCTGTTCAGTGCTAGCCATTTATGTAAACTTCTACCCCAGTGCCTTTTCTCATTTCCACAAACATAAGAACATATTAGAATGCATTTGCTTTCAAATGTGTACATGGTTGAGGCAGTGCGCAATTCAATAGAAGGCAAAGAATGATACGGATGTTCCAAATTCACTTTGCCCCACTCTAAAGCATCATTTTGAAGTTTGGCTTCTTGTTCGTGTGAGGGGGCGGTGCCAGGGAGGAATGCCTCTGGCCCATCTGTTCCCTCTAAAACCTGGCAGAGCATAGACGTTGTCAGCCAAGTGTCCACTTGATCTGTCTATGAACAGGCCGTTGCTAAATAGCAACAGATGATAGTGTTAATAAACTTGCACCATTATCAACATATGCTTGCTGCCTATGATTAAGCAAACACATGACCTTGTAATCCTCATCCCTGTTTCCTGTCCCGTCTATTAGTTTACCTGATTTCCTACTCGCTAGTCTCATCCAGTGTCACAACCTTCAGAAATATCTGAACTTTTCTATTCTATGCTGTAAAATGTAACGGGAGTTTTGCCTATTTAGTTGCAGCATTGAATTATAACATTATGGTCGGGTACAAAGCTAGAAGGCCATGGTGTTTCGCCACTTTGTCCCTTTCATTTAAGAATTACCAGAAACATCACTGAGATCAGCCTCTGTCTGAATGTGTGTCTCTGACTCACTAAGTCTGAGGTCAGTGTCAAGGCGGCCAGTGTAGATCTGAAATGGAACATTAGGCAACTGAATCAGTTATTTTTAATACTGCAGCCCGCTGGCTGACACTCACTGAAACAATGTCAGGAGTGAGGTTGGTGAGCAAGTTTGCAGAATTCCCGTGACACAGGTTGCAGAAAATAACCACAGCTGCTGATCCTGCTCCGTGGAGTTGACGGTGACTTGAGTCAGTGCTAATCTTGAGTCGAATCAATTCAATCGACTTGAGTCCAGTAAATCCCCACTCACCACTCCACCAAAGGCAGCTGAACCTGCAGCAGCCCAGTACCTACAATCTGGAATCCCCTCTACCTCTCAGCCTGGAAGATACCCCTCACAGATTGTCCCTCTGATTAAGCCTTTGCTCACCTGTCCTAAAAACACCGTAAGGTAAGAACATAAGAAATAGAAGCAGGAGTCGGCCAATTGGCTCTTTGTACCTGTCCCCCCATGCATCAATATCCCAGCTAATATTTTACAGCAGTATCATTTTCCAGAACAAACTCTGTAACTCTCAATTCCTCTAATGGCCAGATAGCTATTGATGAATGAACATGATGAATGAGCCTCAATGGACCAGAAATCCTCCACTTCTTCCACTTCTACTCCACTCCACTCCACTCCAAAGACGTACAGGTTTGTAGGTTTATGGCTTGGTAAAGTTGTAAATTGTCCCTAGTGTGTGTAGGATGGTGTTAATGTGTGGGGACCGTTGTTCTGCTCGGACTCGGTGGGCCTAAGGCCCTGTTTCCGCGCAGTATCTCTAAATTAAACTAAAAACTAAAGATATTTCTCCTAAATGGTTTACTCCATATTGTGAAACTCTGCCCCCTGGTCTTAGGCCTCTCACTCAGGGGAAACATCCTCCCAGCATCTAGCCTTAGGTCATCTGCCGTACTTCGAAGCTCAAGGGTATGCTGGTCTGATGTACTCAGTGTCACATCATGAGGCAAACTCGCCATTTGCAGTGAATCTTTGCTGTACTCCTCTGAAACAAGTATATCCTTGCCTAAGTGCAAAGTTCTAAACTGTGCACAATACTCTTGGTGCAATCTCACTATTACTGTCCAATAATTCCTTTTTGGTTTGCTATCAAATGTTCCCCGAATATTAGTTTTCCCTCTGGGAGATTTTATTACATTGAGGGCGATACGTTGTTGTTGTTGTTGTGAGAACACCCCAAAGACTCATGTCATTTGTGGGAGGTCTGATCCACAGTTACATGGTCAGCTCTTGTCATCCTGCTAACGTTGCATTAAACTAGAACTCCCCAGGTATCCAGCGTGCTAGCCATTTCACATAGAAGATCTGTAATGGTTTTGGAAGTTGAGCCCAGAATTATTCCTCTTTAGTTTAGTTTAGTTTAGTTTAGTTTAGAGATACAGTGCGGAAACAGGCCCTCTGACCCACTGGGTCAGCGCTGACCAGCGATCGCCATAGACCAGTGCTATCCTACACAGCTGGTGAAGTTACAACATGAGGAAGCAGATGCAGTAAACACCATATGAAGTCAACAAACCTGCAACCAACAGATAACAACAAAGATCTATATTATCGTCACATCTATTTTGTCAGATGCAATTAGCACAAGGCTAGGTGGTCATGGTTACTATTGGTCAATCATCCCAGTCCAAGGGCATCACTGCAAGGGGTTGCACAGGGAAGCATCTAAAATCAGCTTCATCAAAGAGCTTCCTCCCATCATGAAGTAATGGGGATGTTCACTATTGATTGTGTAATGTTTAGATCCAATTGCAACTCCCCAGTGAATACAGTCGCCCATGTCTAGATGCAGCAACACCTGGCCAAAAAATAGTCATGGGCTCACGAGTGGCACATCATATCACGTGGGGTACAGGCAACAGGCAGTCACCATCTCTCTCAAAGTCGGATTGTTAATTGTGCAGCATCTTAGAAAACTTTGCTTTAAACTTGGAAATTAGTGCCCAAGTATCTGTTAAAAGCACTGCTTGAATGCAAGTTGTCGTTCAACATGACGGATATTTACCTAGTACAATTTCCAAATATATTTTAAGATATTCCTGGAGATTTATCTCTGACTCAGCCTCACACTCTGAATATTTGTCACCAGTCACACCCATCCCACAGTGCCCCATCTTCCCACATCCTCTTTCTTTATTACCTCGTTGGATGATGCTTGCAACCTTCACGTGGTCCACCCTGTATCGACAAATGCAATCAACCTGGCATGCACAAGCAGAAGATCAAACAGAACAAGTTGCCTTACAACTTTAGGCTGTGCACGCCACACGCAAAAAGAAGTACAGCACCTGAGATGGAAGATTGCAACCTTCACGTGGTCCACCCTGTTTCGACCAACACAATCAACCGATGTGCACAAACAAATAGATCAAATAGAAGAAGTTGACTTACTACTTTAGGCTGTGCACGCCGTACGCAAGAAAAATAAGAAATACAGCACCTTAATTACAATATATTTTCATAACATACAAACAGGAATATTTAAAGAAATGAATTAAATTATTTCACTTTATTGCCATGATGTCTTTTCCACTTTGTTCCTTCTATCAAAGTATTAAGGAATAATTCTTGGAAATTCCAGAGCGATCTTGGAGACTTGATAACACTAGTTGGGATAAATGAGTCATACTTTCCAGTTTGTTAATTAAACCTGGAGGCATAGAAACACTGAACAAAATGTTTTTGTATTGGCCGCAAATTCAAAGTTAATGTTGATCTTCTGTACGTCAATTAGCATTGAGCTACAATAAAGGCCACAGGTAAGACCAACACCAAACAAAAAACAGACAAGAAGCCTTTCGAAGCAAATGGTCTGCATAAATCAGTACAGTCAATGAGATCACTGGTGGAATGCTAAATGAGCCAAAATCACAACAGCACAGTCCCTGTAGTGAAACCCACAGATAAACCAGATAGACCTCACTAAACAAGAAACAACCTCACCAGTATTGTCCTCAAATTATCATGCTCTTAATGAGTCAAACGTCAGGAGTATAAAAATGCACCACCAAGTAAATAAGACAAAAAGCATTTTGATAATTCAACCAGGTACAACCTTTTTCCAACAGCACATCAGTTTGTAACCAAAATAATCAGTTTCAAGATAATTATTAAGAAACATGTGAGATTAGTTAAAAAATATTGATGATCTGTGACATCTTGTTTGAAAGAATGTTGGAACCATATTTAATTGGAGCTTTCAAAAGTGAATTAGATAAATACTTGGGAATGAAATATAAATGCAGGGTTGCGTGTCTCACCCTAAAACTATAAAACCCCATGTGGTTCACTGGTGTCCTTCAGGGATGGAAATCCATCATCTTTATCCAATGTGGCCTATGTATCGGGTCTCCAGACCCAACCATGCTGTTGACTCTAAACGGTTTCTTCAGTTCTCTGGCAACTAGGAATGGACAATAAACACTGTCATTGTTCAGCAATTACTTGGAATAGAATGGAACGGACTACTTTATTGGAATACTTTATTGTCACATGTGACAAGTCACGGTGAAATTCTTTGCTTGCATACCTAAGCTATGCAAATAGACACCACATAAACAGTGCTAACCTAAAGTTACAAAGTACTCTGGCCGGCTCTTACTTTGTTGTCCCCCCCATGCCGGGTCCTCCATTGCTCTCAACAAAGGCTAGAGATGTAATGGTGACCCGGCGAGGCTTGACCGCCACCAATAATAGACTTCCCCATCAATGAGCTGGCATGGGTAGTGGCTCCTTCTGTGTTGTACCTATCTGTGATGCTGAAAAAACTCCGCAAGCCAAGCCAAGCAGCATCGGTGGAGAGGGAGGCAGAGTTAGTATTGCAGGGGAAGGAATATAAAAGGGAAGGGCAGGAAAGGTTAACGAGCAGAGGAAAAGATGGTATGAGATAAAAGAGAATGTTAATGGGTTAGTCATAGAGGTATACAGCATGGAAACTGGTCCTATGGTCCAACTCACCCATGCTGGCCAAGTTGCCCACAAGGGCCAGTCCAGTTGCCTATGTTTGGCCAAAATAGGCCTGCAGTAACAATGGAATGGTTCGGGGGATATGTAAATAGCAATAATTGATTGTTAAAAAAGGAACTGCAGATGCTGGAGAATCGAGGGTTACACAAAAAGCTGGAGAAACTCAGCGGGTGCAGCAGCATCTAAGGAGCGAAGGAGATGGGCGACGTTTCGGGTCAAGACCATTCTTCAAACTGGTCCAGTCTGAAGAAGGGTCTCGACCCGAAACGTCGCCTAGCTCCTTCGCTCCTTAGATGCTGCTGCACCCGCTGAGTTTCTCCAGCTTTTTGTGTAACCCCAGCAATAATTGATTCATTGGTAATATCTTTCACCGTAGCAAATGACCTCATCATCTCAAGTTGCTAACTTTATTATGGAGAACAGCCTAATTTGTGCATCTATCTTACAGCCCCAGTGACTCTAGTTCAATCCTGACCTGGAGCTGTCATAGTTCAGGAGTCATTGAGGAAACAATGAGGCCACACCGGCCAACATGTCCCATCTACACTAGTCCCACCTACCTGTGTTGGCCCATATACCTCTAAACCTATCCTTTCCATATACCTGGTTAAATGTTTCTTAAACATTGTGATAGTACCTGCCTCAAATGCCTCCTTCGGCAGCTCATTCCATACACACCACTCCGTGTCTAAAAAGGTTACTCTTCAGGTTCCTACTATATCTTTCCCCCCTCACCTTAAACCTATGTCCTCTTGTTCTTCGTTCCCCTACTCTGGGCATGTGACTCTGTGTGTTTACCCAATCTATTCCTCTCATGATTTTGTACACCTCTATAAAATCACCCCTTATCCTCTTGCACTCCAAGAAATAGAGTCCTAGCCTGCTCAACCTCTCTTACAGTAGTCAATTAAATTGCTAGTCTGCATATAAATAGGATAAGAGCCCTCACAACTCTAACACCTTGGGTTCTAACCAGATCTCCGTTGCTGTCTTTGTAGTGTTTTCATGTTCTCCCTATGACCGTGTGGGTCTCCTTCACGTGCTCTGGTCTCCTCTCACAACCTGCGGGTAGTGCCGGTTGGTAGGTTAATTGACCTATGGAGATTGTAAGTGGGATTATGGTAAATGAGTGTTTGATGGTTGGTATAGACTCAGTGGGCTGAAGGGTCTGTACACGTTTTGCCTCTGGACAGGAAGGTTCTACTATTGGCAAAAATCTCAATAAAAGAAGACACAGTTATAAGACAGCTGGCAAAAACTACAAAAGAGAGATGAGGAGATCTTTAGTTTATAAAATTGTGTTATGATCTGGAATTCACTTCCTGACAGGGAGTGGAAATAGATTCAACAGTAGCTTTAAAATTGGATAAATATTTGAAAGGAAAAAAATTGCCCAGGTACAGACAAAGACCTTTTGAGTAGAGTTAATTCAACATCTTTCAGAGATGGGGAACTGACATATGGGCTGAGCAATAACAGAGTTGGACTTTTTCTTCTTGCGTTTGAGGCAGCAGAAGTTATGTAACACCCTCCAGGCACTGTAGCTAGTTCAATGTGCTGTTGCCGAGGTCTACCACTACACCAGGGGGGCGGAGGACAGCGCAATCGAAAATGACGTGCTGCGCTGTTTGTTGGTCTGCTCCACACACGCAGGCTGCTGATGAATGCAGCCCCAGCGATGCATGTTGGCGTTGAACCAGCCGACCCCTGTACGGAGCCGGTTCAGGGCGACCCACTCTTTGCGGGCCAGGTCGGAGCCGGGTGGGACTGTGGTGTTCGGTGCAACAGTGAATCGCGGAGGTCGTGGACTCTGTTCCGAGCTGGTTCTCCATGCCCCTAGTGTGTTGAAACCGGAGCCACAGAGGGTCGCTGTGTGACAGGAGAAGGGGCGACGAGATGACAGGCGTTGAGGTCCCAGTAGCTGTGAGTCCTGGGTGAGGTGGTACAAAGGATGTTTGCTGTCAGATGGGGCCTTGCACACCAGCCTAAGAGTGAAGTACTCGCTGCGAAGTTTGGCGGGTGCGATACCTGTGATCCGTCGGAGTAGGGCATAGGCAGCCGGTGATGATCCGCATGGTGTTGTTGAGGATGGCGTCTAGCTTGCTAGTATGAGCGCTGCGGCACCATGCTGGGGCGGTGTACTCAGCAGTGCTGTACACAAGTGCAAGAGCACTGGTTCGGAGAGTAGATGTCCTGGCGCTCCATGAGGATCCAGCCAAGCAACGCAGGAGGTTGTTCCGCGCCGAGACTTTAGCATGGAGAACTTCAAGGTGTTGCTTGTAGGTCAGCTGCTGATCTAGTTTCACCCCGAGGTATGCAGGAAATGGGTTATAGGGTAGGGGTGACCCATTGAGGGCAACTGTTAGCTGGCGTTGAGCTTCCATGTTGTTCAGGTGAAAGGCCGTTGTGCTGGTTTTTGCCACACTCAGTTTTAGTCTCCAGGTCTTAAGGTAGCCCGCGACAAGTTCCATATCCGCCAAGAGCACATCCTCCACGTTTGACCAACTCCTGTCTGAATGCAGTAGGCCAGGTCATCTGCGTATCCATACTGGCGCGAGGTCGTGCGTGGCAGATCACAGTTTGCAGCCGGAAATCTTCACTGTGACTGTAAAGTTATCAATGGTCCTCTTAGTGTTTACAAGCTGTTCTAACCATCAGATAGAATGGGCCTTATTGAATTTTCCTTCTAAATCACAGGCTTCCTCAGGCTAGCATCCTGACAGTGATTTAAGCCAAACAAGAGTCTGACTCAGAAACAACCTGATTTGTAGGTTTCGATAACACACTAAGAGCTTCAGTTATTTCTATCTAAAGAGTCTAAACCCATTCAAAGTAAAAATGAAGTGTATGATTACTGTCTTTTAATTTTCCTGCTCTGAACCTGTCTGTCATTTTATCAGCAACATTATTTTAATTATACCAGTTTACGTCTCAAAAAGTAGTTCGTAGCTTTGCTGCTCTCTGAGTCCAGGAACAGTATAAAAGTAGAAAACTGATAAACTGTGTGAAAGAAATAAACCTAGAAAGTGTACTGTATGTCCATTCTGTCTTAAATTGCTCATTACAAGCATTTTCACACATAAGAAAGCACTTCCAACTTTAGATTGATGCACTGACCATGTTACCTATTCAATGTTCAGAAGAATTCCTCTGTCATCACATTCACAGCACCCAGCTGGACTCTCCCTCCTAATCACATTATTGTTTTGTCTATTAATTTTATTGTCTGACTGAGAGCATTGCATTGTTTAAATTTCACACTATTTGCTCCTCTTACACTAATAGTGGTTTCCTACGCAGATCCAGAGTTGGAAGTGATATTTAGTAGTGAACCTAATTGTTCACTAGTCTGAAGATGGGCGAGTCCTAATCCAGAAACGTCACCTATCCATCTTCTCCAGATATGTTGCCTAACGCGCTGAGTTACTCCAGCATTTGTGTCCTATTTGTTAATGAGTAGTTTAAGGGGAATATGTCAATTTGCTCTGGATTATTACACACAGTCAAGTGTTTTCTGCAGTTGGATTGTATTTGCAACCATTAGAGATAGTATTTGACAAAAACAACTGCTCATTCTGGGAAAAAGAAACATTTGGGGAACTCCCAGATCAGCTGCAGTAATTTGATAGATTAGCCTCAACATTCAATAAATGTTAGTTGGTGCCGTGCTTACTGCTTGAGATGCATCATGCCCATTGTGGATGGCCGATTCAAGACTCTGATGACCTTAGAGTCACAACGTCTTCTTCTTGCGAAAGAAACATAAACCAAAGAGATCTCAAGTCGGGTGTTGAGCAGCCAGGTTGTTGTCTCTGCGTCAATGTCTGTCAGGCCCTAAGCTCCATTTTGTGGGTGGTAGAGCGGGCACCCAGAGATGACATGGTTGGCTGTCTGTTGTTCTGCTCCGCATTCACAGGCTGGGCTCTGGCGGAGTCCCCATCTCCATATGCTGGCATTGAAACGCCTAACTCCAGTACGAAGTCTATATAGCTGCACCCATGCTCCTCTGGGGAGGTCAAAACCCTGGACAGCTGGACATACAACGATTGGAGGTTTTAATCACACCCCAAATGCTTACACAACAACCTACATCAAAGTTGCTGTGCTGTGTTGAGGGGGTGCTGAGCAGATGGAGTGAACAGATATTGTTTTTTGAGTGTAGATTTAGAGCCAATGAGGAGTAGCTCAGTTTTACTACTGTTGAGCTTTCGGTAGTTATTTGTCATCCATATCTGTATATCATGGAGACAGGCAGTGAGAGTACTGGAGGGGACAGTAGATGGCTGCCCAGCCTGCAGCTGTCTGTTTTTTCACTTCTTTTTCTTATTTTTAGTCAGTTGAGTTTTTGTTTTTTCGGAGCTCTAGTCTTTTTCATGTGGAGAGTGGGAAGGGGGAAACTGCTTTTCAGAGTCCCTACCGGGTCGGAGAGTCAGCTTTTCGCCGGGCAGCATCTTCGATCCGTCCTCGCGGCCTACCAGCGGGCCTGGAGCGGCGTTTCCTGAGGGGATCGGCCAGAACCTCGGCTTCGGCGGCAGCACAGCGCTGGAGCGCTATCGTGGAGCGGGTGATGCCTTGCCCGGATTGCCACGCTGGAACGCTGATGCTGAGACCGCCGAGGAACATCGCAAAACTGCGGTCTGTGGGGCGGCCAACCGTGGGCGACAGCGCTGACTTTAACATCCGGAGCCTGGGATCTCTTGCCAAGATCGCCAGTGGTGGAGCTCCATCCAGCGCGGCTGGTCGGCTTCGGAAGCCGCAGTCTCCGGTAAGGAAGCGGCCGTTCCAGGTTTCCCATGCCGCTGAGAGGATTCTCCCAATGCTGGAACACCATCATCCGGCGAGAACGGCCTGGAACATCGGGCCTCCATAAAGGCCCGACTATGGGTGGTCATGGGGATGGGGACTGGACATTGTGCCTTCCCTCATAATGGGAACCATTGTGGGGGGATGTTCTTTATGTTTAAATTTCTTTATTACTGTTACGTTGTATTCTTTTTTTATGTGCTGCAATGGCAATACGCATTTCACTACACCAATTGGTGAATGTGACTAATAAAGAACCTTTGAACCTTTGGTCTTGGTGGACACATAGAGCTGTGTGTCATCAGCATAACAATGAAAATGAATACCATGGTGCTGAAAAATGTTGCCAAGAGGGAGGAGGTAGATAATGAACAGGAGTGGCTCCAACACTGAACCCTGTGGAACTTCGTGGTGAACTATGGAACTTTCTGACCGGTAATTCTGAATCAGTATAAAATGTGTCCTATCTGCACTGATACACAGTGCCACAGACTCCAATGCCAGCCAGACCATCCATGAGGATTTGATGGGATATGGTATCAAAGGCTGCGGTGAGGTTAAGGAGGATAAGGATGGAGATTATACCGGAATAAGCTGCACCGAGGAGGTCCTTGGTGATTTTGACCAGGGCTGGTTCAGTGCTATGTTTGGGGCGGAAGCCAGATTGGAATTGTACAAAGATATTATTGTTTTCAAGATAGGTCTGGAGTTGAGATGAAACTACCCTCTCAAGAATTTGGAGAAAGTTGGAAATAGGCCGGTAGTTGTTTTGGTCCAAAAAAGTTTTTTTCAAGGTTGGTTGATTGTGGCAACTTTCAGTGGAGAGGGAACTATACCAGTGGTCCGAGAGGAGTTAATAATGGAGGTTATCAGGGAAATAATAAATGGCAGGAATGCTTTAACTAGGGTTGTGGGGATTGGATCAAGGTGACATGTGGACTTATTGGACTTAGTAAATATGGTTTTCAGTTGGAAGACTGAAGTCACATAGGACAATGGCCCTGATGCTCAGAAGGGTAGCAAAAAGAGGAGGGCAATTGTAATAGGGGACTCCATAGTTAGGGGGTCAGATGGGCGATTCTGTGGACGCAGTGGGGAGACCCGGATGGTAGTTTGCCTCCCTGGTGCCAGGGTCTCGGATGTGTCGGAACGTGTCCAAAAGATTCTGAAAAGGGAGGGAGAGGAGCCTGATGTTGTGGTACACATAGGTACCAATGACATAGGCAGAAAAAGAGAAGAGGTCCTGAAAGGAGAATTTAGGGAGTTGGGGGGGAATGTTAAGGAGAAGGATCAAAAGAGTAACAATTTCAGGATTACTGCCTGTGCCACGTGACAGTGAGAGTAGGAATGGAATGAGGTGGAGGATAAATGCGTGGCTGAGGGACTGGTGCAGTGGGCAGGGATTCAAGTTCCTTGATCACTGGGACCTCTTTTGGGGAAGGCATGATCTGTATAAAAAGGACGGGTTGCACTTGAACCCAAGGGGGACCAATATCCTGGCGGAGAGATTTGCAAAGGAGACTTTAAACTAGAAAGGCTGGGGGGAGGGACTCGGGTAGAGGGGGCTAGGGGACAGGGTGTGGGGCAAGAGGCAGAGAAGGGAAGCACTCGGACCCAAAATGTAGGCGAGAAAGAGGAAAAAGATAATAAACAGCGAATAAGGGATGGTGGGTTTCTAAAATGTGTAGTGTTTAATGCTAGGAGCATTGTAAGAAAGGTGGGTGAACTTAGAGCCTGGATTGACACCTGGAAATATGATGTTGTGGCAATCAGTGAAACATGGTTGCAGGAGGGCTGTGATTGGAAACTAAATATTCCAGGATTTCGTTGTTTCAGGTGTGATAGAATTGGAGGGACCAGAGGTGAGGTGTTGCATTGCTTGTCAGAGAAGATATTACAGCAGTGCTTTGGGAGGCTAGATTAGAGGGCTCATCTAGGGAGGCTATTTGGGTGGAACTGAGAAGTGGGAACGGTGTAGCAACACTTTTAGGGGTGTATTATAGACCGCCAAATGGGGAGCGAGAATTGGAAGAGCAAATATGTAAGGAGATAGCAGATATTAGTAGTAAGCACAAGGTAGTGATTGTGGGAGATTTCAATGTTCCAAAAATAGACTGGGAAACACATTCTGTAAATGGGCTCGATGGTTTAGAGTTTGTAAAATGTGTGCAGGATAGTTTTTTGCAGCAATACATAGAGGTATCGACCAGAGAAGGGGCAGTGCTGGACCTCCTGTTAGGAAATGAGGCAGGTCAGGTGACGGAGGTATGCGTTGGTGAGCACTTCGGGACCAGTGATCACAATACCATTAGTTTCAATATAATTATGGAGAGAGTCAGAACTGGACCTAGGGTTGAGATTTTTGATTGGAGAAAGGCTAACTTTGACGGAATGCGTAAGGATTTAAAAGGAGTGAATTGGGACATTTTGTTTTATGGGAAGGATGTAGAAGAGAAATCGAGGACATTTAAAGGGGAAATTGTAAGAGTACAGAATCTTTATGTCCCTGTTCGGTTGAAAGGAAATAGTAAAAATTGGAAAGAGCCATGGTTTTCAAGGGAAATTGGACACTTGGTTCGAAAAAAGAGAGATATCTACAATGATTATAGGAGGCATGGAGTAAATGAGGTGCTAGAGGAGTATAAGAGTTAAAAAGAATCTTAATAAAGAAATTAGAAAAGCTAAAAGAAGATATGAGGTTGCTTTGGCAAGAAAGGTGAAAGTAAATCCAAAGGGTTTCTACAGCTATATTAATAGCAAAAGTATAACGAGGGATAAAATTGGACCATTAGAGAGCCAGAATGGACAGCTATCTGCAGAGCCAAAAGAGATGGGGGAGATATTGAACAATTTATTTTCTTCTGTATTCACCAAGGAGAAGGATACTGAACCCTGTGAAGTAAGGGAAAAAAGTAGAGTAGCTATGGAAACTATGAGATTCAAAGAGGAGGAAGTACTGACACTTTTGAAAAATATAAAAGTGGATAAGTCTCCAGGTCCTGACAGGATATTCCCTACGACATTGAGGGAAATTAGTGTAGAAATAGCAGGGGCTATGACAGAAATATTTCAAATGTCATTAGAAACGGGAATAGTGTCGGAGGATTGGCGTACTGCGCATGTTGTTCCATTGTTTAAAAAGAGTTCAAAGAATAAACCTAGCAATTATAGACCTGTTAGTTTGACGTCAGTGTTGGGCAAATTAATGGAAAGGATGCTTAGAGATAATATATAAAAGCATTTGGATAAACAGGGTCTGATCAGGAACAGTCAACATGGATTTGTGCCTGGAAGGTCATGTTTGACAAACCTTCTTGAATTTTTTGAAGAGGTTACTAGGGAAATTGATGAGGGCAAAGCAGTGGATGTTGTCTATATGGATTTCAGTAAGGCCTTTGACAAGGTTCCCCATGGAAGGTTCGTTAAGAAGGTTCAATCTTTGGGTGTTAATGGCGGAGTAGCAAGACGGATTCAACAGTGGCTGAATGGGAGATGCCAGAGAGTAATGGTGGATGGCTGTTTGTCAGGTTGGAAGCCGGTGACCAGTGGGGTACCTCAGGGATCTGTGTTGGGTCCACTGTTGTTTGTCATGTACATCAATGATCTGGATGATGGGGTGGAAAATTGAATAAGTAAGTATGCAGATGATACTAAGATAGGTAGTGTTGTGGATAATGAAGTAGATTTTCAAAGTCTACAGAGAGATTTTGGCCATTTGGAAGAGTGCGCTGAAAGATGGCAGATTGAGTTTAATGTTGATAAGTGTGAGGTGCTATATCTTGGCAGGATAAATCAAAATAGGACGTACGTGGTAAATGGTAGGGAATTGAAGAATGCTGTGGAACAGAGGGATCTAGGAAAAACTGTGCATAGTTCCCTGCAGGTGGAATCGCATGTAGATAGGGTGGTAAAGAAAGCTTTTGGTGTGCTGGCCTTTATAAATCAGAGCATTGAATATAGGAGTAGGGAAGTAATGTTAAAATTGTACAAGGCATTGGTGAGACCAATTCTGGAGTATGGTGTACAATTTTGGTTGCCTAATTATAGGAAGGATGTTAACAAAATAGAGAGAGTACAGAGGAGATTTACTAGAATGTTGCCTGGGTTCCAGCAACTAAGTTACAGAGAAAGGTTGAACAAGTTAGGTCTTTATTCTTTGGATCACAGAAGGTTAAGGGGGGACTTGATTGACTTTAAAATGATGGAAGGGATAGACAGAGTTGACATGGATAAGCTTTTCCCATTGAGGGTAGGGAAGATTCAAACAAGAGGGCATGACATGAGAATTAAGGGACAGAATTTAGGGGTAACATGAGGGGGAACTTCTTTACTCAGAGAGTGGTGGCTGTGTGGAAGAAGCTTCCAGCAGAAGTGGTGGAGGCAGGATCGATTTTAACATTTAAAAGTAAAGTGGATAGGTATATGGACGGGAAGGGAATGGAGGGGTATGGTCTGAGTGCAGGTAGATGGGATTAGGGGAAAATAAATGTTCGGCATGGACTGGAAGGGCCGAGAGGGCCTGTTTCCGTGCTGTAATTGTTATATGGTTATATGTTATATGGTTATAATGGATGGGGACAGTTTATTGGTGCTTATTGATTGTAATTCAGTCTGCATGATGTTGGCAGAGGTCAGCTGCTCATGGATTGTGCTAATTTTGGAGTTGAATAAGCAGAGCATTGTTCATTGGAAAGGTTACTGTTCATATTGGTTTCTGGTGGGTTGAGTAGCCTTTTCACTGTGGAGAAGAGAGTTCTGGTATTTCCTTCACCTGTGCAAATATTATGATATTTGCATAATAAGAGGTTTTAGCTATTGAAAGAGCATTTTTGTAGTGTAGATGATCAAAATACATTTGTTTATGAACAGCAAGTCCAGTCTTGGTGCAGAGCCTCTCCAGGCGTCGACCTAAAGCTTTGAGCTCACCAAGTTCAGGTGTGTACCAGTGATCAGTGTGGGAAAATGAGACAACCCTTCAGAGCAGAAGATAAAGTGAGGGCGTTGGAACAGGAACGGGGTTCGAGGTAATTAAACTGCTGAGATCTTCTTGTGTTAGGTCGAAGCAAGCTAGCATGTCTTTAAAATCTTTAGTAAAAATATTGTCAATGTTATCAAAATGAACATTAGAATTCCCCATTAGGATATTATTACTCAAGGGCTCACATGATAAACTGGCTACACATTAATGTGCACCAATGTGTTAGCTATTGTGAAGGGACAAATGTTGCCTCAGCAAATGCTTCACATTCTTTCTCTTGATGCATTAATCTAAGCCAGCCAGAATAAATTAATGTCAATTTAGTCTTTATCACATGGTCCATCAAATTCCATTTTACCTCCTTTGATCTTAATTTGACCGAATGCAATGTTTTTCTTTCTTATTTCCATCCACATTCACTTTTCAAATGAGACACAGCCTCTGAAATGGAGACAAAATGTCCAAGGCATGAACCAGAAGAGCCGGCCAGTTATCCCTGGAGCCCTGGACAGTCGAGATCCTGCAGTCAATATGTTTAGATACCTCAGGCCACGGTTTAGTTTAGTTTAGTTTAGTTTAGTTAGTTTAGAGATACAACGAGGAAATAAGCCCTTCAGCCCACCGAGTCTGCGATCCCTGTACCCTGGCACAATCCTACACACTAGGGACAATTTTCAGTCTTTACCAAAGCCAATTAATTTACGAACCTGTACCTCTTTGGGGTGTGGGAGGAAACCAGAGCATTCGGGGAAAACCCACGTCGTCACAATGAGAATGTGCAAACTGCATACAGACAGCACCCGTAGTCAGGATCAAACTCAGGTCTATGGTGCTGTAAGGCAGCAACTCTATGGCAGCGCCTCTGTGGCGCCCAAGTTCCCTGGGAGCTTGAGGTGCGTCAGTTGGCTAACACATTCTTACTATAGTGCCAGCAGAAAGGGAGGTGAATGGTGCTGGGGAATGCAAGTCTTTCTTTTCACCTTGGACTGAATGCCTGAATTCTAAATACTTTATCTTAGGAGGTACATCCTTTTTCAGTAATAGTGATCATGTGGAGAATGCCAGGCCTTGGACAAGTCATGATGAATATCAATCTGAAAGCCACAAAATGCTGGAGTAACTCAATGGGTCAGTCAGCACCTCTGGAGAACATGGATAGGTGTTGTTTCAGAAAGGGACCCTTCTTCAGACTGACTAGCTGACTTACTCCAGCACATTGTTTCATGTTTTGGAACAGTCTGAAGAAGGGTCCTAATCAGAAATGTCACCTATCCATGTTCTCCAGAGACCACCGGGTGGCGCCACCAATGGCTGCCTCGCTACCAGTCTGTCTGTCATTTCCTTCTTTGTGTTTAAATAGTATATGTTAAATGCATGTTTTTAGTGTTCTTTAATTTGTTTTATGTGGGGGGTGGGGGGAGTCTTTTTCTAATCTCTAACCTCGACGGAGATGCAATTTTGTTCCGTATCGTATCTCTGTCTGCACTGCAGCCTAGCATCGAGGACTGGGCAGCCTTTGCTGGAGAACGACTTTGAGAGCTCCACCGTGGGTGCCTATGGGACTTTAGCATTGCGGAGCCCACGATCCCTTTGCCAGAGATCGACCTCGGAACTTTAACTGTGGGTGCTTGCGGACTTAACATCAGGAAGCCCATGGTCTCTGGTCAGAGACAGATATCGGGAGCTCCAAGCCGCAGGAGTTTCAACCGCCCCGATGCGGAAGTTTCGATCGCCCCGACGCGGGAGCTTCAACCGCCGGCTGCGGGGGCATTGATCGCCCCGACGGATGGTTCGACTGCCCCGACCACGGGAGAAATAAAGAGGAAGAAGATTGGACTTTTTTGCCTTTCGTGTGAGTTAATGTGGGGAATCTGCTGTGGTGGATGTTTATGTTAACTTTTATGTATTTGTGTGTCTTGTTGCGTTTTTTCGTATGGCTGTATGTTGTATTCGCATATCACTGTAATTGGTACGTGTGACAATAAAAGACCTTTGAAACATTTGAAACCTTTGAAAGCTTCTCCAGAGATGGCGACTGACCTGCTGAATTATTCCAGCACTTTGTTATCCAACATCTACAGTTCCTTGTTTCTATAAATCTGAAAGCATTTGGTGTGTGATTTGGAAATGATACTCAAAGTTCACCAAGTTCAAAGGTGACCAAGTTCTACAATAATGGTTTCTTTGTGGACAAAACACAAAGTGCTGGAGTAATTCAGCAGGTAGACAAAAATGCTGGAGAAACTCAGCGGGTGAGGCAGTATCTATGGAGCGAAGGAAATAGGCAACGTTTCGAGTCAAGACCCTTCTTCAGACAGGTCAGGCAGCTTCTCTGGAGGACATTGACAGGTGACGTTATAGGTCTTCAGGTACATCCCAACCCAAAATGTTGCTTGTCCATGTGCTCCAGAGAAGGGGCCTGATCTGCTGAGTTACTCCAGCTCTTTGTGCTTTGCTCAATGTTCCAGCATCTACAGTTGTTTCCTTCTCCATTTCATGGTGGACTTGATTGCATTGCTGGTAGCTGCTGTGGAAATAAACAACAAACTGCAGATGCCCGAAACCTAAAACAGAAAAAGAAAGTTCGAAGAAACAGTCAGCAGATTTCCCTCTGACATAGAAAGAAACTACTTGTCCCATTGACTCTATGGGGACAAGCAAAAGATCATCAGAAGACTAAACCATCCCATGCTGCTGACACTAATTTTGTGTTTACTGATGAATCACCCATGTCTATGGGCACATAGACATTGGTAAAGAACACAAAAACATGATTGAAGGTATCAGTGGAGAAAAGTTTAAGGAAAGATATTTTGTTCTAGTGTGTTATTTTTCATTAACCACAATTACAAATCTGTTGCTCTGAGGCACAGGCTGGAAAAATATGTATTATTAAAATGCAAATCTATCAACAAACAGATCTGTCAACAAACAGTTGCAATATTGATGGAGGGATTAATATTGGCCAGGACTCTGGAAAGAACTCCCTTGCTCTTCCTCAAAGTAGTGCTCTTAGATTTTAATATTCGCCTGAGAGAACAGGCAGGGATTTAGTTTAACGTCTCAGATAAAGGACAAGATTCTTTGGCAACTGCATTGGTGTGTCAGCTGAGGCTATTGGCTGGAGTCCACTTCTTCTGACTCATTCATTAATTTACACCATTAGTTTACATGCTAGATTTTCACATCGTGTTCCAGGAGGCAGTCTTTGTCACATGGAGAGAATCAGCTATGATGCATCGGGAGTTTGGATCCTTAAGAGGCAATTCCCGTCAAAATGGAAACTGAAAAAAAACACGAGCGACAAGTGAATAGAAGGCTCTACTGCAAGGGGGAGGAGAGGTTGCGGAGAGAAGCCTGAGAGGAGTAAAGAGGAATATTTGAGTTTTATGAGCTGTTTTTCTGCAGTCGATATTTTGAAATGCTTAGTATCCTAGACAGAAATTTTACCCCTTTATTATGCTCAGCTGTAATAACTTGTGTGCCAAAAGTCACAATTCAAAAAAGTATGCAGGAGACCAGTTGTAAGAATGAAAGTGAGCCAGCAGAGCTTCTGTTCCCAATAAAGAACAGGGTGAAAGGGTATCCAATAAATAACTGAGGAGAATCTTTCTTTTCCCAGAAACTGGTACGAATGTGAAATTCACCCCCACAGGAGGAGACTGAAGCAAACAGTAGAGATGGATTTAAAGGGAAGTTGGATTAATCCCGGAGGGGAAAAGGAGTGGAAGGATGGTGACATGGAGGATGTGTGAGTGGAGTAAAATAGCAGCAAAACTAACAAGTGCCAACCCCACGCTGACTGTAACATTGAACTATTTAATCAAGTATTTTTTAATATGGTCATCATTAAACTCTAGTGTCTGGCAACGGTGACCATTGAACAGTGATGCAGCTTCATGACAACATCTGATGCGAGTAGGACTGGTTGGCTAGACATTTCAAAAGGCTGCACAAGAACGATGGGAAGACAGAGACATAAAGAACTGCAAATGCTGATTTACGAAATAGTTACTAAGTGCTGGAGCAACTCAACGGATCAGACAGCATCTCTGGAGGACATTGATAGGCAACGTTTTGGGTCAGGACCCTTCTGCAGACGGATTGTGGTAGATGGAGAAAGCTGGAAGAGAGGTGGGGGTGGGATAAAACCTAGCAAGTGATAGGTGGATACAAAAAGTGAGGGGGATTTCATTAGCAGATGAGATGAAAAGGAGACGAAAGGATAAGGAGAGAAGAAGAGCCAGAGGAAGGGGAAGGGATGAGGGGTGGGGAAAGGGGGGATTGAGAGGGATATTGAGAGAAATGGGTATGTACTAGGGTGTGGTACAGGAAATGGGAAATGAAAAAAAAGGGGGGGGGGTGTACCTCCAGTAATATTGGAGAATTAAATGTCCTTACTAAACGGAATATGAGGTAATCTGCCTCCAGTTTGCACTCTAGCAATTGAAGGGACCTAGCATAGAAAGTTCAATATGGGAATGAGAAGGGGAATTAAAATGGTTAGCAACTGGGAGATCCAGCAGACCTGGGCAGATTGAGCACAAATGTTTGGCGAGAAAGATGGCCTTTCTCTCTGCTACGTGAAGCTCAAAGGAGAAAATGAAAAAACCAACTGGATTGAAGGTAGAATCTTTCCCTCATACATACTAGCCCAGATGAATAATAGCTATTGCTTTGGAAAATTGTATGGTTAATAATTTTCACAAATAGAGAGGTATTATATCATTTATAACTATTTTTGTTCACCAGTTTTGATTATATTACATACTTCTTTCATGTCTTGCCAACAGTTTCTGCTCTCCAGACTCTGTAGTGTATTGATCTGTAGTAAGATTATGCCATTAGACTTATCAAGGAAAATTTCAAAGTTTAATACACGGTGGGAAAATAAAGTTAAGTTTGGATATCTATCATTCTATACATGTGAACATACTTTTAGAGCGTGACAGGCATTTAAAATCACTTATCAAGATGGGAATGGCATTAGACATCTCTTGTTTGGAACCATTTAAATGAAAGGAAAGCCATCTGGTTTTATTTTTGCCTCACGCACAACAATGGTTTAACAGGTCATATTCTATGTCTGGGAAACGTGGGCTCAGTAGCGGCTGTGGGCAGATTCACATTTGATGCAGGATTGGGTCAAAACCAGATGTGAAGCCTTTTGTATCACAATACAACTTTATTTTTGCTTGTCTGTCAAAGAGGTGTCCTACATTCACAGAGAATGCAAACCATATTTTTAATGAGAAATAGCTAACTAGAGCAATCGTGGTTGAGGCATCGTCAAAAGGCTAAGAATGAACACTGCTAATTTGTGGCTAATTGTATTACAGCCATGATCTGATTGTATGGATTCAATGCAGGCAGATAAGTGTTGATCTTGCCATCATATTCAGCACAGACATTGCGGGCTGAAGGGCCTGTTCCCCTGCTGTACAGTTTGATGATCTATGTTCTATGAATCATAGGGTAATACACCCCTTCTCAGCTCTCCCTCAGCCCTCTGGCTCCTCCTCTTACTTTCTTCTTCCCGCCCCCCCCACCCTGCAATAGTCTGAAGAAGGGTTTCGGTCCGAAACGTTGCCTATTTCCTTCGCTCCATAGATGTTGCCGCATCCGCTGAGTTTCTCCAGCACTTTTGTCTACCTTCGATTTCCCAGCATCTACAGTTCCTTCTTGAATATGTTCTATGAATGTTAGCATAGACTTGAGGGCTAGGTTGGCTGCATGTGTTTCAACCTTCTGAAGTTTAGAATTCAACTATGTTTGATGTTATGAGTTTGCAGTTCACAGGAATTCAATGGTTGGAGGGGGCCTGGTGTTTCATATCCAATAGGGCAACATGGTGAGGAGTGTGCACTAACAATGAGACAATGAGTCTTAAATGTAACATTTTGAGAAAAATTGAAGGGCAATTTTATTTTCTGTGACAGCTAGCCCTATGAATATTCATAGAAGCTGGATAGGCTGTTGAATGATGCCTCTGGTGATGGGTGACGGAGGTTATTAGGAGAAGGCAGGAGAATGGGGTTAGCAGGGAGAGATAGATCAGCCATGATTGAATGGCGGAGTAGACTTGAAGAGCTGAATGGCCTAATTCTATTCCTATCATTTTTGAACTTATGACCTTCTGGTGAGGGGGCGAATAAGGAGGATGGGGGTGCAAGAAGAGAGATGGACACGGGTCAGGTTCTTGTCCACCATGATGCGACTCAGTTCTCGGACGAGCTGAGGAAATCTAATTTGCTGAAATTAGAGACCCTGAGAATTGTCCGGAAACTGTTTCAAACAATGGACAAGTTTCAGAGCACAAGATATCAATTGGTACAGCACAGAAACAGGCTCTTCGGCCCATCTTGTTAGTACCAGCCAAGGTATTTGGCGCAGCAAATCTGAAGCAATTTAAACCTTATCTTTACCTCATAGTGAGATCATCCAAGGATTTGTAATATGCATTAACAAGGAAATTTAAACCTGATTGCTGTCTGCGTTGAGTGAAATATTCCATGGCCTTATTTCTCATTGCGGTCTGCCTTTGAACGCTTTCTTTCTATTCATAATTAATTATATCTCTCAGCAGATTAAGGTAATGAAGATCAAAACGGGTCTTGGCAAGGAAATTCTAATGTTATTTCAGGGATTTTATGCCTGATATTCTTTGGGCTATTAATTAATTTTAGATTAAGAACTACAACCATCTGCAGAAACATCACCTGTTTCAGATCATTAGTTGCTGAAGCTCCGCAAAACTCCATCTTATGGGCCTGTCCCACTTAAGCGATTTTTTAGGCAACTGCCGGCAAATACACCATTCACCGAAGTCAGCACCGGCGAAAACCTACGTCACCAGTTGAAAACTGACGACATCCTGGTGACACCCTACGACATCCTGGCGACTGTCTATGTTAACCTGGTGACAAGGTACACTCATTTGGTGTCAAACCCAAGGTCACCACTGTCGCCGAAAAATGTTCAACATGTTGAAAATTTTTCGGCGACCAGAAAGACGCTAAGACTCTTTGGGCGACTGAGGACACTACTCACAACCATACAGGCGACACCCCTGCGACCATGTGGCGACCACATAGTCTCCTGTAGTCGCCTAAAAAGTCACCTACGTGGGACAGGCCCATTACTCTCTCCTTCAATAGTTCTGTGTCGATCTCTGGTTGATAATTTCCCATGAAACTCCTTGGGGCAATCTGGAAAAGGTGCTGTTTAAATAAACGCTGCTGTTAAGTTGCATTTAAGGCAAAAATTTAAAATTTCACGTCTGTATTTGCAGCCACATGTAGATACAAACTAGGTGCCAGGAGTAAGTTATGTGGCTCCTTAACTCAGCTCCTTCAATCAATGAGATCATGTAGTCTCAGTTCCACATAGTCCTTCTCTTATCCAGATTTTATTCAGTTTTGATTTAGAGATACAGCCCTTCTGCCCACTGAGTCCACATCGACCAGCGATATCCGCACACTAACAACATCCTACACACACTAGGGACAATTTGCACATACACCAAGCCAATTAACCTACAAATCTGTACGTCTTTGGAGTGCGGGAGGAAACTGAAAATCTCTGAGAAAACCCAGATGTTGCTGCTTTACAGTGTGGAGACATTGTTTCCTCTGGGTGATGAGTTTAGGACCAGGGATAATACTGTCTCAGGGTAGAGAACTGCCCTTTTTGGAGTGGGCTAAAAATAAATTATCAGAGTTGTGAATTTTAGCAATTCTCAACCTCAGAAGTATATTATGGGCTGAGATTGATAGACATTTGGACAGGAGGATGAGATGGATGAGGGATTGACCATAGAATCATTGAATGCCACACCAGAGTCAAAAATCTGTATAGCTACTCTCCCTCCCTTTCTTAAAATCTTAGATTCTAAAAGCATTGACTAAACAGCACCCACATCATTAGCAAAATACAATATAAAGGATAATTTATTATTGGATGTTTACGTAATATTTATGCTCTTTGAAGCTTTAGCCAGCCTTCACGTTGATATGTTTTATATTTTGAAGTGATTTGTAAATGTTGTACGGTTTCTGTCGTAACTCAATGGTTTACACTCTTGTATCTGAGGGGAAAGTTTGTCAGTTTCTCCTCATGAAAGACTTCTGCACAAAATCTTTGAACAACACTAGCGCTGGGGCTGTGCTACGTCAGAATGAGTTGTTGAACCATGGGTTTTCCTGATGGATAAAAAAGATCTTGGAACATGATTAGGAAAAGCAGGGGAGATCTCGCAAATATCCTCACAAACATTAAATCCTTAACCCTTGATCGACCTAGAAATTAGATTGTATAACATCCTGGTTCTGTGTGTCACATAATCCACTGGCTATCAAGTATAAAATGCTAATGAAAATCATAGCAAGATATATGAGGTCCCTCGTTCATCTGATATGTAGCATATGTTTAGTTACGTGCAAATACAGCAGAGCAGATCGGTGCACCGCCTCTTGAAGTTGCATTCAGATTGGAATGGCCTCTGTGACCTGCAGATATCTCCTGCAGAAGTAGGTTTGCATTGTATCCATAAAGGCCCACAATGAAAGGGGGCCTCCCTGAGTTTCCTAGCCCAGAACTGGAGATTGCCTCGGATGAGTCACTTCCCATTTTCCTGGCTCCGCAATCCATAGTACCAACTCCAACCCCACCCGTGCAACTTGTGGACGGATTCAGCCATCATATGTTCCAATTCCCTAACCTGACACACTTACCCACTGTGCAGGAAGCAACTGCAGATGCTGGTTTAAACCAAAGATAAACACAAAATGCTGGAGTAACCGAGCAGGACTTCTGGAGAGAAGGAATGGGTGACATTTCAGGTAGAGATCCTTCTTCAGACTGATGACAGAGGTTAGTGAGATACATAAATAAGGAAGTGTAAGGTGTGAAAATAGGACAAAGGAAATGGAGATCAAGAAAAATGTAGAATAGATCATTGTTCGCTGTGAGAAGTAAACACCAAACAGAGATAAAATTTAGCCGGAGACAGTAAGACTGGTCGGAGAACTGGGAATCTGACCGTAATCCATCTTTTTCCTTGCAGTATGACAAATTGTTTAATGTAGCAAGTAATGGAAAATGCTGTATGTTGCTATAACAAGATATCATTTGTTGAAATTGTGGGTCCAAGTTTTATTCTCACTATTTGCAAAATGCTTTGTGACACTGACATATGATATTTATATCAGAAGACAAATGGCGTTCACACCGTGGTTATATTTCAAAACACTGCATGGTGTGTGAAGGACTTTGGGACGACAGGAGGCACTGGAAGGAGCTGCTGGAGTTCGTGTTCCTTTACCATTTAATCATAGAATCAAGATGCATAAATCAAGGGGAGGCCTTTCTGGCTGGGCCCCACCATCCAGTGGCCATAGCCCTGCCGTTGAAATGATCACCTCACTTCAAGTACACATCTTTGGTTGTTTCAAACATGATGAAGGTTTCTCGCTTCCCCCTCCCCTCCCCCCCCCCCCTCACCCCACCTCCACCCTCCCCCAAAGCAGTGAGTCTCAGACCTCTGCTACCCCCCTGGATGAAAACATTTTGCTTTATCTCCCCTCTAACCCTTCCACCAAGTACTTTAAATCAATCCTCTGTGGCTTTTAACTGTTCTATTAAAGGAAATAGGACCTTCCTGTTTATTGCAGCAAGGCTCCCTATACTTTTACATGCATCCAAGGCAGGTCTCAGCCTACACTGCTGCAAAGAAACCACTCCAGCCACTTCAACCTTTACTCATCTATAATTTTCCAGCATGGCTAATTGAAGGCAGCAGGACTACAGCATCGAGAGCATGTGGAGAAGGGAGATAACTGATGCAAACAGGACATTGTTAACCAGCAAAATCTTAAACCCCACAAGAAAATCTCACTGAGCAATGTGCAGCCATTGTGGAAAAATAAGTGCTTGGGGTTGATAAGTTGAGGATCAGCATTTATTTGAGACTGTGACGGCTTTCTGCAATGCCTATGCATTACCGCAGCTACACGATCTGTACCTCAGTGGGTCTTGCATTCTCCTCCCTGTTTGACAGCTTTGTGTTCAACCTCCACTGCAGTGGTGCTCCGGTGAGGTAGCAAAGGAACATTGTACTGGTGTCAGTGCAGCTTTGGAAGAGACGTTAATCTTGGATGCTTTCCGTACAGTCCAGTTTGTGATCCTACATTACTTCCATACACAAGGCACAGCAAAATCCCCGCACTGATCTATCCTCCAATCCCCATTATCTCACATGGATGACAAGAACTTCCATGAAAAACATCCTTATCAATGAGCCCCTTGAACACAAATTCCATTCTCTCCACTGAAAAGCTTAAAAAAAAAATGACAGCTATCTAAGAAACAAGCTCTGGAGGACCTCAACAGACCAGGCAGCATCTGTGGAGGGAATTGGACAGACATATTTGGGTCAAAACCCTTCTGCAGATGGCTAGCTAAACTTCTCTAGCTGTCACATCTGTCAACAAAACACAGTCATAGAGTCATACAGCATGGAAACAGGCCCTTCGGCCCAACTTGCCCATGCCAAGCAACATGTCGCATCTGCACTAGTCACACCTGCCTGTACATCCTTCTAAACCTATCCTATCCATATACCTGTCCAAATATATTTCTGTCATGCTATAGAGTAAAGAAAACAATTACAAGATTCGTAACAATTGAAAATAAATGAAGTGTAAAGGTTTTTGAAAGGGTTAAGGTCACCCATCAATGCTGGGCTCCATGAGAACTACAGGTGGAACATAAACTGTAAACTCCAGGCAGGATCCTCTCAGGAAATTCTGTTATTTTTTCTTTTGTTCTGAACTTCCTGATGTTTATACAAAGAAATGGCTACAGTTCCATGCAGAAAATCCAGATTAATATTTAACCTAATCACTGACAATGGGAGTATGGCACGCAAAAAATGGCCATACTATTTATTACATTACAACAGTACCAATGCATGAAACGTTTGCTGTTAACTTTGAGAAACCATAAAAGATGCTATGTTTATACAGGTCTGTCTTTATCAAGTGGTATATGGAAATTTATATAGCCATACTAAAATATTATTACTAAATCTTGAATGGTGTAATAATTAACACAACAAATACTTCTGCTGGTGGATTCAGAGAGTTAAGCATCCACCTTTGATCTCTGGTGCTAGCTGTGTGTTAAGATAGGTGTAATAACTGTATTCCATAACTTAATTGGAACTAAAAGGTCAGGAAGCCAGGTGGCATGCAAGATAAGATTAACTTTTATCCAAATTTCTTCGCTCTTATACCATTAAAATGCTTTTTAATGTTGAATATTAAATCTCCCTTCAACCTCTATTGGTTTGAGACCAACAAAACTAGGTGACTGAAATTCATTACCTAATGTTATTCCAGGAAATATAAAATTGATCCATAATGTTCCACATTGTGGTGAAACAATTCATCATGGAATGGCAATACATAATTACAAATCAGAATGGCCCGACTTGGAGGGAAACTGCAGGTGGTGGTTGAAAATCCAAAAGGTGTAGAAATCTGAAATAAAAACAGATAATGCTGGAAAAACTCAGATCAGGCAGAATCAGTGGAGAGAGGAATGGTTACCTTTTCAAGTTGAAGACCCTTCATCAGAACTGGAAAGGTGAAAGGATAAGTCATGCGTTTTTAATTGCCATTGCACTGGGAACAGAACGATGAAATCATTACTAAATTTGATAGGATGAGACCAGGGTGAAGTGTAATTGGTATCTGAGATATTCCCTTTGTCCTATCCAGCCCTATCCACCTACTCGCAACTTTAAAATAATTTGTTCACTCACCTCCCAATTCTGATGAAAGATATTTGACCGAAATGTTCTGTTTCTCTTTACGTCATGCTGCCTGACCCTGACATACTGAGCCTTACTAATGAAGTGCTTTGCTAATCATGTCAACCATTTGCAATGCCACCTTCAGGATCTCTGGACATACTCCGAGGTCCCTCTTTTCATGAATGTTCCCTGAGACCCTGTTATTCATGGTATATGTCCTTGCCTCTTTAGTACTCCCAAAGTGCATCACCTCAATATTATTGGGATTGAACTCCATCTGCCATTTATCAGCTCATTTCACTAACACGTTGACATTTACTGTAGCCTAAGACTACCTTCCACACTACCCACATATCCGCCAGTCATCTGTGAACATATCATCATGCCTCCTGTACCCACATCATTCACGTACACTGTAATACAAACAGCAACGTTTCCAGCACCAATCTTATTCATTAATACAACTCTCTACAATCAATCACCCTCTATTTTATTGCCAAGCCAGTTTTGGATCTGGTTTGCCAGATTGCCACGGATCCCAGGAGCCATAACCTTTTAGACCCAATCTTTTAGAACCTTAACCAAAACCTTATTGAAATTCATGTAAACCACATTTGGTCACCTCTTCAAACAATATAATCAGATTGGTCAGACAGCATCTGTCCTTGACAAAGACCATGTTGGCTGTCTCTGATTTGACTCTGTCATTGCAAGTAATTGTTAAACCTGTCCCACATCCAATATCGTCCCCACTACTGATGTTAAGCTCACAGGTCTGCAGTTATCAAGTTTTTTCCTTCATGGAAAGGTTCCTGTTCTTCAATCAACAGGATCTTCACTTATGATCAGAGAGGTTTTAAAAATCTCAGCTGTAGGATATATGCAGTGCAAAAAAAAAATGCTTCTTACATTTAAAAGAAGAGGCAATTCTCCATCTTAGATTTCCTTAATTACAGACAGAACAGACAGGAAATTTAATATATGTTGTGCCGAACTGAAAAGGCATAAGCATTCTCCGAGATGAACAAAATAGTGGGTGTTGTATGTCCTGTCCATGGCTGTTTGAACTATTTTAGTGAAAACTGCAGGGCAAGCTATGTACAAATAGTCAGCCATTAAGAATCTACATTGTTGCTTGTAATTTAGCCCTAATAACAAACTTTTATTAAAAGCTCAAAACCAGTCCCTTGAACCTTGTGTTGCTTTTCTGTAAACCTGATGAAAGAAATCTACATACTGAAATGTAAAGGACACAATTTTAGAGTTAAAATAACTTTTGAATCTGTTTCCAACTTGTAAAGCAGTGATTTTCTGATCAAAGGCGGCAAGCAGCTTGACCTTGGTTTACAGAACAAAATGGGAAATAGTTGAAGGGTTAGTACCACTGGGGAAAGAGCCAGGCAGTGGGACTAACTGTATTGGTCTCATAAAAGATGCCATGTGCTTATTATCTAATAAAAGCACAGTACACCTTGAATTTTCACTGCCATATTTGCAGACAATTCGTCCATTTTTCTTTCACTTTGATTATCTGTTACAATACGTTTCTAACTCGATTGGACCCACCTGCTGCCTGAAATGTCACCATAGATAAGTCCTTCAAAGTACTTGATTGGCTGCTAAATATTTTTGATATCTAAGGCTGTAAAAGGCATTCCAGGGTTGCAAACCTTTCTACTCTCACTCTTGCACCAACTTTCATTTAAAATATAGTTTCTGTCAATGTTTCCTGTAGTCATTCAGTCAAGAATAGTTCATTGATGTTTCTATAGAATTTATATATTGAGCACAACTATTAATCTTCAAAGCAGGCAAATAAATAATCAAGACAACAGCAAATATTTTTCTACCCCTGTTTAGAATGGAACATTTATGTATTTGTAAATAATTGGCATTAGAAAGTCAGAGGGAAGTTATTTTAACTCTGCAATCTTTGGGAAGAATATACCAACGCGGAGGTGGAAGCAGATGTCATGATAACATTGAAAAAGGAAAATAATTAATACATAAAAAGTATGTACACTGCAGGACAGTGGAGTTAGGAGCAATGGGGGTGGAGGAAGAGGATGTGGGCAGGGATGGATTGCATGTGTCAGAGAATAAGTGGTGGAACTAATTGGATAGCTGTTTGTGAAAAGTGATATTAATACAATGGGTTGAATGTCCTCTTTGTATACTGTGTGGATTCTATGACTCAATAATTTGCACAATTACAATATGTATCATAGAAAAGTTCTCATTACAATAAAAACATATGCCTCTTATTGGCTTTAATCACGCCAAACATCTTTTATGATATAAAATGTCACATGTCTGCCCTGTGGTGCAAATACATCCGATAGAAATTCCATGATTCAGACAAATAGTAAAACCTATGCAGAACCCAGTAAACGTGCAGAACATTGGGGAACATCAATCCAGCATTGATCTGCCTCATGTGCGACTAATTTTTCACCAGGCAACATCTGGTCCAGTGTACTACAGGTATGGGTCAGGGGGTTGGAAGTTTTTGAGAAGGGTATGTAGCCCCTTTGTGTCTTTTTGTTTTCTTTTTGTGGATGGCTGTAAGGGAATCTGTTCCTATCTTCCTAAAGAGCAGCCATGAATTGTAATAAAGTTCTGATTTATTATCTAAGTAGGAGGGTATATAAATTCTACTAGTCACTTACACTTGATACAGAATATAGCAACAGCTACATATTTATGGACTCACATCGAATTATTTTGCAAAGGAGGGATGCAGTCAGACCATTGTCTCCATGCAGGCTCTCTGCAACACAGCCCCATTTCCCTGCTTTTCTTCCCGGTAGTCCATACATTAGTGCCAATCCAATATCCATTTTAATACTCCAATTGGTGCTAAATCCACCTTGTTTGAAGGAAGGAATTGCCAGATGGCATTGCATATCCTGCTTAAGAAATGGTTTTGTTCGTTGTCAATAGTTTTCAATTGGACACCAAGCTTTTCTGCAAAAGAAGAAAGCTGAATGGTGAAACAGGCTCAAGGGGGCTAAATGGTTGAATCGAGTTCTTTGACATTATTCCTAATAATTTGGCTTAGGGAGGGTGATACTTTAACTAAATCTCAGAGCAAAATAAAGGAATTAACTGGATTTGGCTTTACCCATCCCTGACCCACATGTCTACCTCCCAAAACATCACATATGGATGAATGTGTTGCCATTCACCTAGTCAACATGCAACACTTGTTACAATCTTTGAAATGCAGAGGAAGATACACCTCCCCTTTCAGAATCCTCTCCTTTTTGTACTTGTACAAGGCTATGTGGTTCTGTACTTCCCACTTTGAAGGCATCATTCCTCTTGTTCCATGACTTTGTCTAGGAGGCCAAAGCATGTCCCACTTCTATTCATGCTCAGACTCATTAGCTCCCTTAAATCACCATTGAACAATTCCAGCTGCACTTACGAGCTAGAGATTGCACTATCCATGTTATCTTGTGGCGAAAGCAACATGTTAGATAATATGTGCTTGCTCGACAAATAGCGATTTGTCCAACACATTGCTCATATCTGCCTTAGTGTCTGGAACAGAATAACACAGATCAATTCTTATCCCAGCCTATGTTTACTGTCTGGAAATGTTCACAAGAAAGCATATAAAGCAAGTAAAGAGATTATATTTTTACTGACAATATATCAATTTGAATTAGGCTCCTCAGATTAGCAGATGATACTTTCGGATTTGTTTGTTTGACATCCAGTTGAGATGAACAGAAACTTCACCCAGCTAGTGGAAAGGCCAAAGTCTTTGGCTGTGGACTTTGTTACAAATTTTGTTCCCTAACTATTAACACCAACCGTCTCTTTGACGAATGTCTGAAATGGAATGAGTTGGTTTGCAACCTTGATGTGTGACACAAAATTACGTTTCCATGCCATCACTGAAAATCATTATTTGCTCCTCTGTAGATCACTCGACTCCATTCCTGCCTCAGCTTCTCTGTTGCTGAACCTATTCTTCAAGCCATTATGTCCCTTGACTTATGCTTTATGAATTTGAGACCATCCAAAACTCTCCCATGGTTTCCTAACATGCAGCAAGATGTGTCCACCCATTAATCTAGCTTACTGCTCCACCCCAAGGTAATAACTTGATTTTAATATCAGGTTAAATAGTAACACGTTTAAAATTCTCACTAAAGATAACTTGAGTAACAGCTTCATTAATTTATAGGGTAAGTGATAGCTTGATTAATTTTTTTTCATTCTTCCTTTTAGTTCACTCCTTACTTTCTCCATCATATAACACTTCAAAATGATATTTCTCCAAATCCCCGGGGAACGAGGTCGCGAAGAACAAAGGGGACCCGGCGTGGGGGGGACCGCCGAGAACAATAGTAACTGTGGTGGAGGTGTGGAGGACAAAGAAGGGACCAACAATATTTAAGGGTACTTTGTAACTTTCTCTGCACCTTGTGGCAACTGTTTTGTGCTTTGTGCAAAATATTTCAAAATCAGGAGGGTGAGCAATTCTTCATCACTTGTTTAAGGGTCTCAACCCGAAACGTCGGCCATTTCCTTCGCTCCATAGATGCTGCCTCAGCCGCTGAGTTTCTCCAACATTTTTGTCTACATTCATCTCACGTCCTCTGTTTATATACCACTTATGCTCTTTTACAATTTATGTTCCAAAAAAGGTATGGAAATATTTAACAAGAATCTGGAGGTTTGGACGATCATTTGAATTTGAGAGATATTATCGGCAAAAAAGGCACGAAACAATGTGACCACTTGATTTTTTTTAATAACAATTAAAACATTAACACTATACGTTATGTCTTATACCACTTCATAAAGCAGTGACAAATAATTCATACAAAAACTATTCACATTACAGCTACATTCAAATCAGTTTTATTCAGTAAAAAGTTGAATGTACAATTCATATCTCGGAATATATAGTCTTCTGAAGCAAAAATTTTCATTGATTAAGCGCTTAATGGAAGAGTCTGGAACACAATGCAAAGTTGACAATTAAATAAAGCACATTTGTTTTTCTGTGTTTGCTTATGTACATGGCAATGTCAGTGTCACTTAATAGCAATCTCAGATTTAAACCAACAAGGACAAAGCAGATACATTCTACATGACTTTCGTCACCACATATTATTCCAGGGTTGTACAAGGCTCATATTTAATATGTAAAACGCCCATTGGAGAGGCACAATTACTGGGACCCTTTTAGCACAGATGGTGTGATGATATACAGTGTAACATTATAACAAAGTTGAAACAAACCACTATTGGCGTTGATATTACTCTTTGTATGCTTTGTTCTTGCAATGAATAGAAATAATAGAATAGAAATGGCTCAATAAGTTATGAATATCATGAGATTGTGCATTAGAGACACTTCATTTACAGCTAAACCAGTTTCAGAGGTGCCTCACATTGCTTTGTAATTGCAGAAGTGATTCTTTTTTTTAACCACTTCCACTATGTAGTTTGTTTTGAAATTTACAGCTGAAATGTCATGGAAAAAAACCAGCATTAAATTAGGTTGCAAGTAAAATTCTCATTTCAGCACAAGTCAGGCTAACAAAAATTGAGTTGTTTAAAAAAAGCAATTGCATACAATTAAACACGGTCAATAGTAAACAGCAAAGCACAAATGACTTTAAATCTTAAAACAAATGGATCACAACTAGACAGTTTCAATAACACAGGATATCCTCAGGATTCACCCAATTCATGCCAGTGGATGGATGGGGTGGGAGCATACATACAAAACATTATACTTGAGCTGTGCAATGGTTATTGTGAATGACCCTTCAAACCAATAAAATGATATCATAAGGGTAATGGTTAGAATAAAAATGAGGCACGGGTGGCATCAGCGGTAATATTATAAGCTAAAATTTGTCTGGCCACTGTTGAACCAGATTGTCTGAGCTTAAAGTGCATCATTCACCGTAATGCTGCTTGGAAAAAAAATCACTTACACAATGGATCTGACTGCCCAGCAGTGATTTATGAGTAAACCGACTATTAAAAAAATAATGCAAAGTTTTAGTTGATGCTCTGAAGGCAAAACAATTTGAATAGTCATATTTTATGACATATACATAATGCCCACCCATCCCTACTCTAACACAAATTCTGCACAAGGTTCAGAGCACAGACATTCCTCCGTCTCACCCCTATATTTTCAAGCATACACAGAGCATTTTCACCCCCAGCCCCAGTTTTTCACAGATCTAGTTCACCACAACAATTGATTATAACAAAAAGCTCAGTAAATTCAATTCTTTGAATACAAACATCAACACGTAGCCAGGGAAGAAACTCAACTGCATGCACAAGTTTTTTTTCCAAAAAAACCCCACATTAATATCCTACAAAGACTAAATGAGTCTTCATTAATGTAGTCTAGACTGAGATGGCAATAATAAAAATAACATTAGCAGACCCAGTTTGACAATTTTGAATTGGGTGTTGCAGTCGTAATTATAACCCCATACAAGGCCTCCACACCTATTAAACATTATTCCATTCTGCAAATGACCACTCAATATTTACAAATTATCTAACACGAAAGGCAAGGTTGTAATTTGAAGACATCCAATCGCATTTTGACTTGAACTGTATTATCATTCTCTGAGCTGAAAATAGTATGCAGCCTAGTTTCTTTGATTCTTTGAAACGGGCTACTAAACTGCGGAATAAGCAATATTAAAAACGAAAAGCTAATGCACATGCAGAGATTACCATTACAGTTGTTCCAGAAGATTGCAGATAAAATTATCAAACTTAATCTCACTTTTGGTCATTTCTTAAGGCCAAAAAATGCCTGTTTATCAACCACCCCAGTATTTTTTACTATAATTTTACATCAGCTAGTTTACATTAGCTAGTTTGCATCAGAAGAGCATTTACCCATTAAGCTTTTTTTTAATATACCCAAGTGCAGTGTCGTTTGATGTCTGAAAAATCTTCAAACCTAACATTTGAAGAAATTGTACTTCATGCATGCACCTGGTTTATATTATTAAAAAATAATAATTGTCTTTAACCCACAATTTTGCAAGATGATAGAGAAACATGTATTTTTGGCCTTCAGAGCTCCTCCAGTTATATGTTTTAATTTCAGCTGCAAGTGTCAGGCAAATAAATTAACTCAAAATACTAGGATACACAAGTAAAAACTATTGAATGTAGAACTATTTAAAAGTCTTTGTACAATCATAATACTTTTCTTCATTTATACAATCAGGAACGCCGTGTTCATACATCAATAATTTCTTCAGCTGTGCCACCACAGCGCAGTTTGTAGCGACCTGTCCGCCAGCTTATGGTAGGATCCCAAAGGGCAGACAAGAATATATATATTGTCATCGATTCTCTGATAAACCAGGCAACTGCATAATCAAGTTTTGAGAAACACAAAGGTCCACCCTGGATTGGAAGTGGGGTTCAGGAAGAGAAAACAAATGATTAATATCTCTGCAGTATTCATTAAAAGATGTGCATTTAAAATATGTAATGGCAATACACAATGTAAAATGAATTGCTAATTTTGGAAAGAAACTGCCACCCAATTCCCATGGTTTCTTCAATGTTAATTATCTAAAGTATTGACCAGATCTCATCAATTGAAATGTGAAGGCCCTGCATTTCTAAGTTCACATATGCCAGGCTTCCAGGCAACACCACAGACTAGTTTGTTTATTTATTTTGTTGCTGATTGTGGGAGTTTGAGGATGTACAATTTGGCTGTCATGTTTTCCTCCATTCCATACTTCATGGGTTTTGAATTACCCAAAAGCAAGCTAGCCTCGAGTAATAAATGGTTTCCAGAAGTCGATTTTGTCCGTAAGTTAGAAAATACACCAAAAAAATCATTTCATATGGTAACCACACGTCCACAGTTTCATAATGAATGACATCTAAAACATAGAAGACTGATAAGCAAGAACAGTTACTAACAGTGGAGAAAGAGGGGGAAATTAATGTTACTGCTCATAGGAACAAAGCTATGTATGTGCATCGAACATTTGGATAAAAATATTACGGGATTTAATATAATAATTTAATAATATTGTTTATATACAAGGATGTCCATAAATATGGCAATCATAACCCAGGGACGGCCTGGGTTTATTTTTAATCTCTTGCATTCTACATGCATTCTGTAGTTATTTAAACGCCTACAGGAGAGGGATGGAATTAAGGATGTGGAGATGTGGAAAGTGGAAATTCTGAGAATATTCCAAACTCATTACAGCCATTGATGGCCTTTTGTAGGGAACACATTGTTGAACTAATTCAAATGGAAGCATTTGAATTAATTCAGATAGAATCATAACGTTCCAGTGGAAAATGCATTAATAAAATCACCCCCTCCCCCCAAGCAATTAAAAAACAATTGGCTGAACAAACACTGGAAAATGCATAGATAATTCAAAGATCAGCAAACCAAAGTAAATCTGCACAGTTAATATCCTGTAGATGGTTTTATGACCCATACCAATTGACTTTTAGTTCAACTGAAATTCATTGAAAATTTAGGACAGGGTTTGTTTACCCTAATTACCCTAATAGCATTATTTTTCTAAATATAAAAAAACACAGCTCCCTCTCTTAGCTCAACTAGGGCACACAGGTTTCCCATAATAAATTTAAAACCGGTTATGTAGATTCAACCCCCCCCCCCCCCCCCCCCGACACTCCAAGATGAATTTAATGTTCTGAATCAGTCAGTTACATACCTGAATTCCTCTAAGTTGGATGTAATCAGATATGAACCACGCCAAGCAGTGACACATGAAAAATACCATGATGTCCCATTTGAAAACATGATGAGCTGCCCATCCAATTATTAAACTTGCAACAAAGCACTCAGAGATCGGTTCGCATATAATTGTAGCAGGCAGCATGTTGATACGCAATTTTGACCACCTTATTGAGAAGAACAGCAAAATATTAGACTGTCAACAATACTCTTCATCATGTTTCCCCCTATCTAACACGATATTCACTGTGCTGCACTCTTCTGAGGTTGCAAGTTGCACTTTAGATTCCCAAGCACTAAATCTGTGCTGGCTCTCTATTGTCGTACTCAAGAGAGTGCTTTACAATTGGAAGTGCCATCTTTTGGATTAAACCAAAACCCCATCTCTTCTCCCAAGATAGACATACAATTTACAAAGGCACAATCTTGAAAAGCAGAGGCATTATCTCAGGTGTACCTCCTGGTATATATTCTTCTAATAGTACCAGTGTTTAATGCTTAACATTTTTTCTGTATCATGTTGCTGTTTAGGAAGTTTGTGGAACACTCTGCCTTGTTCTGGTACATTATGGCAGTGACTATACTTGATTGACCATAAAGTACTTCTAGGTTCATGGATTTCCTGCAAGATAATTTACAAACAATTTTTTTTTTTCAGATTTATTACTTGTGCCTGCTGTTGCTAGGCATCAGATGCCAGCATTACTTTGAAAGAAAATCATTTTGTGATTATTTCTCCTTTGAACAATTAAGGCACTTTGATTCACAAAAGGCCAGCACTGATACGATTCCTGTACCATTGTGATACAATGCAACAAATAGGTTGTTTACCTGCTGAACCACATTGATTACTCAACCTCTATTTCTAATGGTCAAAATATGCTGGAAATTCTCAGCAGCTGACTATGAGTGGAGAGAGAAGAGTTAACATTTCTGTCCTTCAGAGCTGACACAAGTCAAGGATGCAGTAGGGGGCGCGGATGGAGAAAACAATGAGAATGTCAATGCTAGTGTGCGGACAAGTGAGATTCAATGACACAACTGGCGACGGTGCTGGTTAAGGGTGGGGTGGGACAGTGGGCCACAGAAGGCCACGTTGAATTGCAGCTATATGCCTGGAGGAGAGAAATTGGAGATGCAAGTAGGAGACAAATAATTGGGAAGAGGAAAACTTAAAGGTACAAAATGTGAGAGAAACATACTGCAGGTGTTTGAAACAGAAACAGGATGCTGGGAATACTTAGGTTGGTCAACATTTACAGAAAGACGAAAAGTCAACATTTCAGATTAATGATCAATCAGAACTGGGAAGCCGGCAAAGGCTGGTTATATGAAATATTTGAATTCAAAATATTGAATTGAAGTCCCAAGACTACAATGAGCCATTTCAGAAGATGAGTTAACATTTTTCAGGCTTGCACCTGATTGTTAGAAGACAGTAAGTGGCCATAAACAAAGAGGGCAGAATGGGAGTGGGGATGGAGGATAATTTGCAATGCAAGGCTTAGAGTTGCCCTTTAGGACTTGAGACATGTTTCATTATGTGGTTCCCCAATCTGTGTTTGTTTTTTCCAAAGCAGAGGAACTACATTGGCCAGAATGAATACCGCACACTAAATTGGAGAATATCCAAGTGAATCACTGCCTTTGCACTGTTCTACTAAACTCTATGTACAAGAAACAGAATACCATCTACTGATCTAGAGGAGCTGACGGTGGATTCAATTTAAGACAGTCAGACTTTCCAGTGAGCATTAGAACTGGCCAGTTCAGATGAAAGGTCATCAACCTGAAATATCATTTTTTTTCTCTTCCACCAGTGATTTAACAAATAATCATTTTGGGGATCTGGGTCTTGCTGGCAAAGCAAGAACTTTTTGCCAATTCCTAATTGTCTTTTGTAAGGGAGTGACAAGGTCTCCACTTTTATTAACCTGCTCCTCCCACATTTGTGTCATTCAATCTCATTCAAAATAGGGTCACTTCCCCATCACTGATATTCCCATTGTTCCATTTGATGCCTCTCAGTTCTCAATAAAAATCAAACTGCTATGTTGATTTTCTCTCTCCACAGATCCTGGACCTTGCCTGCGGAATATTTTCAGCAATTTCCGTATAGAAAAAGAGAGATTTTATGCTCAGCAGGTGTCTTGAAAATCAGTGGATTTTGGAGCATTCATACAATATCAGAATGTTTGTTTTTCGTCAGAAACGGGAATAGTCCCCGAGGATTGGCGTACTGCGCATGTTGTTCCATTGTTTAAAAAGGGTTCTAAGAGTAAACCTAGCAATTATAGACCGGTTAGTTTGACTTCAGTGGTGGGCAAATTAATGGAAAAGATACTTAGAGATAATATATATAAGCATCTGGATAAACAGGGTCTAATTAGGAACAGTCAACATGGATTTATGCCCGGAAGGTCATGTTTGACTAATCATCTTGAATTTTTTGAAGAGGTTACTAGGGAAATTGACGAGGGTAAAGCAGTGGATGTTGTCTATATGGACTTTAGTAAGGCCCTTGACAAGGTTCCTCATGGAAGGTTGGTTAAGAATGTTCAACTGTTGGGTATAAATGCAGGAATAGCAAGATGGATTCAACAGTGGCTGAATGGGAGAAGCCAGAGGGTAATGGTGGATGGCTGCTTGTCGAGTTGGAAGCAGGTGACTAGTGGGGTGCCTCAGGGATCTGTGTTGGGTCCTTTGTTGTTTGTCATGTACATAATGATCTGGATGAAGGGGTGGTAAATTGGATTAGTAAGTATGCAGATGATACCAAGATAGGGGGTGTTGTGGATAATGAAGAGGATTTCCAAAGTCTACAGAGTGATTTAGGCCAGTTGGAAAAATGGGCTGAAAGATGGCAGATGGAGTTTAATGCTGATAAATGTGAGGTGCTACACCTTCGCAGGACAAATCAAAATAGGACGTACATGGTGAATGGTAGGGAATTGAAGAATACAGTTGAACAGAGGGATTTGGGAATAACCGTGCATAGTTCCTTGAAGGTGGAATCTCATATAGATAGGGTGGTAAAGAAAGCTTTTGGTATGCTAGCCTTTATAAATCAGAGCATTGAGTATAGATGCTGGGATGTAATGTTAAAATTGTACAAGGCATTGGTGAGACCAAATCTGGAGTATGGTGTACAATTTTGGTCGCCCAATTATATGAAGGATGTCAACAAAATAGATAGGGTACAGAGGAGATTTACTAGAATGTTGCCTGGGTTTCAACAGCTAAGTTACAGAGATAGGTTGAATAAGTTAGGTCTTTATTCTCTGGAGTGCAGAAGGTTAAGGGGGGACTTGATAGAGGTCTTTAAAATGATGAGAGGGATAGACAGAGTTGATGTGGACAAGCTTTTCCCTTTGAGAATAGGGAAGATTCAAACAAGAGGACATGACTTTAGAATTAAGGGACAGAAGTTTAGGAGTAACATGAGGGGGAACTTCTTTACTCAGAGAGTGGTAGCGGTGTGGAATGAGCTTCCAGTGGAAGTGGTGGCGGCAGGTTCGTTGGTATCATTTAAAAATAAATTGGATAGGCATATGGATGAGAAGGGTATGGAGGGTTATGGTATGAGTGCAGGCAGGTGGGACTAAGGGAAAAAAGTTGTTCGGCACGGACTTGAAGGGCCGAGATGGCCTGTTTCCGTGCTGTAATTGTTATATGGTTATATAACTTTGATCCCATTTGCACTGCACAACTGAAGACTCAACTTTTCTTTATAGGCTAGGTTTCAAGGTTTGAAGGTCAGTTTATTGTCACATGGTACCTTAAAGTACAGTGAAATTTGAGTTACCATTGACTAACATTTTAAATAGCTCATTTGCAAAAATAGTGCATACGCTTAAGTAGAATTCTATTTATATCTCTCAAGTCATGTTTTATAAGATCACCAATGCACCTAAAGGACTTTCTCCTCAACATTTCCAACATCACCACATGCTCAATAAAACTGCTCCCAAACATTCCACTCATCCCATCACATCTGGAATATTTGCAGCAACAACGCTTGTCACCAGGTCCTTTACCTACAATTATTCACCCAAGGACACGACTAGCACGTGCAAGGTCAGCCAAGAACACCCACATCATTCTCTTCGGGTTGTTTGTGTTCCCTTCCCAGACCCATATCCTCCTCCACTATAAAGCAGTTTATACAAACTCTGCTGTCTATTCTTTACCACTCATCCTCGTGCTTGCTGTACATGGCTTCTCCAGTACCCCAACCGTTCCAAACCAAAGTTAATATTTTCCTGTACAAAAGCTTTCAAAGCTTCCTTACTTTGATCACCTCCTCCAGCTCGAGAATTTTCTGTTCCACCCAGCTTTGTCCTCTTATGCATCCCCATTCCTCCATTCAAACTCCTTATGGGCCTGTCCCACTTAGGCGATTTTTCAGCGGACTGCCGGCGACTGTCAAATAGCCAGCAGTCACCTGAAAAACCGGGAACTGGAACGGCGACTGTCAGAGTGGAACACACACGCTTCCTTCACCAGCCCGTATGAATTTTTTAGACAGCGCTCCCCCCACTTGCCCTGTCTAAAAAATTCACACGGTGCAAAGCCAAGGTGATACAGACACACACCGCGATGAACAGGAAGGTTGGCGCTGCAAAAGACGGCTAAAGCACAGTGTACGATAAGTCCTTTAAAAGAGGGGGGAGAGGGGGGAGAAGGAGTGGAGACAACTTTTAAGAAGCCGGAGATACATGGCCGTGAAGCTCGGCGGACATTTATCATTACCAGTCGGTTATCCTTAATTCTGAAAACTACTGCTTAACTTTTTTTCCCCAATGAGCCAATTAAATTCACCGGGCAGCACCGGCTCCAACCTATGAAAACCTCCGACCTCCTGGTGACCCACCTACGGCTCGAGAATTCTCGCTAATCTCCATGGCGGCTTCATTCTAGTTGCCGCTAATTTTTCAACATGTTGAAAAATTCACGGCAACCATAATAAGGTCGCGACTAGTTCCCAGAATGCGGGAACTCCTCACGACCATGAAGGCTACTCCCCGGCAACTACCCGCGAACATGTGGCGTCTACATAGTCGCCTAAGTGGGACAGGGCCATTAGACACAATTTCACCTTCTATCCTCCCTTTAAGAATATCTTAAAAACTTTCACCAAGGTTGTCAGTTCATCTAGCTCTTTAATTTTTTGTGCAATTATACTACTGCAAATAACTTTTTTTTTAAAGCATACTATGCTTATGGAGCAATACTAACTGACTGATGTTCACATATTGCACAGAAGTCAGAGTGGTAAAGAATGAGAACGTCTTATTTAACAGATGCTAAAATACAAAATAACTGACAATGTTACCAAAGGTTACCTGATCATTCTTGACTGGAAGAGAGAAATGGAATAGCTGCCTGAATTTTGCATTGCTACTTGGCTCGCCATAGCAAACTTCCATCCCCTAAAAATAAAATAAACATAAACCAAATTCACACCATGCCCACACAATGCATCAAAAAGTACTTGTGAATAAAATTGGGCAGATTACATCCAGCTCAGCCATTGTTTTATTGCAGATGCAGCAATTAGAATTGAATTGAGTTGAATACATTTTAGTAGCCATGTATGTATATATACAAGGAATTTGCCTTGGTGCTTTGCTTGCAAGTAACAACACGATATACAGTAGAAAATAAAAAATTATAATTTAAACATGTGAAGAATTAAATAAAATAACAGAGCACAAGGAGGCTACAGACTTTTGGCTGTTGAGTAGAGCTACTGCTCATGGAAAAAAGCTGTTTTTATGTCTGGCTGTGGCAGCTTTTGACAGTCCGGATTCGCCTTCCAGTGGGAAGTGCTTCAAAGAGTTTGTGGCTAGGGAGAGAGGGGTCAGAGATGATCTTACCCGCTCTCTTCCTGGCCCTTGCAGTGTACAGTTCGTCGATGGAACACATCGTAAGTCAAAGACAAGGATCCGCATGTGCCCACAAAAATTTCCATTGCAAACAAAATATTAAAAGAGGAACATTTCTCCAACTTCAGAAGATTTTTTTTAATTGTCCATTCTAAATTAATCTGAACACTATTAAATGGGTTTAAATTCATTCCTCAAAGGATACAAGGTTTTGGAAGAAATGCAACATAGGTTTAACCAGAATGTTACTAAGGCTGCAAGGATTTTGAGTACACAAGAAATACTTATTTTTCCTGTTACATAGGAGGTTTAGGGCAGTCCGAGGTATTTTGTGTTTGGAAAGAAATTGACAAAGAGTGACTGGAGAATCATTTTCTCTTGAAGGGATCAGCAGACAAAAGTGGCATTGAGAACTAGGTCACTCAAGAAGTTAAGCAATGAGAAGTGTGAAACTCTTATAAAGGGCAGCAAAAATGTAACCTGTGTAAAGTGCAAAAGCTGAAGGCGTCAGCTTAATATCAAATCTGAGCTTGCATAAATTCTCAAAAAAAGGCACGTGATAATGAGTCCAATTAAATGGATTACAGGGATATGGATCAAACAATTCCCATATTTTTATGGTAACATTTATTTTAGAATGAAGTGCATGCATTATCAAGTACAAGAAACTAATACTTCAGCTTAAGCAAATGTATAAAAAGAGGACAGAAGGCTGTTCCTGCCCTCTGAATAAGAACTTGGGATTGCTGCATGGCCTGTCTTGGTAGAAACCAAAATGCCCCAGCTGGAGAAATGCAACACAGAACCAACCATACCAATACTCGATTTCTCAATACCAATGATGCCAACAATAAAAGCAAATTCAGCATATAATTTACACAGGGACATTATAACCAATAACAGAAATATCCATCGCAAGACGTTGGATAATTTGTACAGAACTTAAATGAATTTCCCTACTTATGGATTGTCCAAATACTAACCTGTCTGCAATTGCCTTGGACATAAAATAATCTTCAGCAATATACTGAGCAAAAGCAACAAGCCCACCAGCCTGATCCAACACATCTTTCCTCATTAAACAAGACATTCCAGTTACACACTTGAAGCCAGTTACATTGGCTGATAGATATGTTCTTGGGTGTGACGTGCCAAAATACACCTGTAACACAATGGGATTGTAGTCAAAAATCCAGAATCGGGATATATTTTATACGTGTTAAAATACAGTAAATATATATTTTAGATGTTGATTTAATTACTAAAAAGCATAGGATGAATATCGCATATTGCACTCATATGATATCAGCCATCATTCTGCATTAACTGAAGCTTATTAAGTGATATTAGGATTTCTTCAACTGGTTGCAAGCAAAGTCGGTAACAACTTGCACCCAAGGTAATTGTGTACAGAAGATAGCCCCACTTTGTAAGAACTCTATAGCATATCCTTGCAATACAAATCGATACTTATCAGAGCCTCATATTGGCATTATTGAATTAAAACTACAAGCTTCAACAAAGCAGAATTTAGTACGTTTTAGATCTATATGGACATCATATTAAGAATACATATAAAAGACTATCTATTAAATTTGTCACATTGGGGGCCCTTTAGCTTTATCTTGCACTAAACCGTATTCACATTATTCCCTCTGTCATGTATCTGTACACTGTAGCTTGATTGAAATCATTGTAATCATGTATTGTATTTCCAGTGACTGGTTAACACACAACAAAAGCTTCCCACTGAATCTAGAACGTGACAATAAACTAAACTTGTATGTTAAGCATTTGCTTTTTGGAGTCAACTAGGTTTCACTAGGATCTAGAAAAGTATTCCATATTTGACCGTCTAGACCAGCTTAAAACACATCCAATCTTTTAAGAAATTACAAAACTTAACAGATTTTTAATATAAAAGCTATAAATTTAGTCATCAATGGAACAGGGGTGGAAAACAGCATTAGGACATAACAGATGGGGGAGACTAGAAAAGGATGCAGGTTTAGGGAACCTACGGGTTGTGGGGGGCATATGGAGCGGAAGGGAAATAGAATCTGCTTAAGTTACTGAATGAATCTGTCAGTCTTAGTAACAAGAAACTTCATAAGCTCCTAGCACATGGTGGGAGCAAGAGAAGGAGAGTGCTTGAGGAACTACCAGTAAGGCAGCACAATGATCTCTTTACCAGAATTATTCTAAGCAGTGGGCCAGTTGACAGAACAAAACTAACCAGCATTCAACTGATCTGGGGATGGATACATAAAGCAATAAAACACTGCACATGACAAAAGAGTGCTCACTCAAGCACAAATTGATGCTCTACCAGAGGGAATTGGCTGGATTTGAAGAGAGATGAGGCTTTGCGAGGATAAAGGTATCAACTATTTGTTTAGCAGTAGCTGAGCCAAATGACAGTACCAGAAGCTTTATAGTAAATAAAGGGACATAACAAAGCTGAGCATTTGAAACTTTGAAAGTACAACGAAAAATGTTTTGGACTGCTTACTTTCCAGTTTCACTATTATAAATAACAAGAGGATTTTCGACAAAATCCTTTGACTTGTTAAGCTAAATTATTTAAAGGTCTACGACTATTAACAAGCAAAGGATCTTCTCCAATAAATTCAAAACATGAAGGAAGTTATTAGTTTTTATTTTCAATTATTACTTTTTCTTTCAAGTAAACGGGCCATACAGAGTGCTCTAGCAGCCAAATAATTTTGCTCTTACCTGTTCTAAAGTAGCAGCAAATCCCTGTCTGTCTGCAACATATGGCAATCCGTGGACTAGACCCACTTTCTCACTCATCATATTGGTCATGTCTGTTAGAGTATCTGGTTTCACTGAACATCAAGGAGCAAAGTGAAAGCAAAGTGATCACAAATTTGAATAAGTTTCCTTAAGAGTTACCAGCTATCTGTGCATTCTCTCTCATTAACTTTCCGTGAAACAAGAATTAACCAACAAGTTGTAGGCCTGGAGCATTTATTAACTTAGTTTCTCCTGGCCTGCTGAATGTTTCCAGCATTTTTCATTTTAGTTTCTGATTTCCAGCATGTACAGAGATTTACTTTTCAATCCGCAATCAGTTCTAACACAACTCAGTTTTTCTCTCCCCATAGATGCTATCAGATATGCATTATCAAAATAATTATTTTAATATCTCAGCTCCAGCAGATATTTACCTTTCCGATTCTCCTATTAACACCTCCTCCCTGTCATAGGTCTTCAGAACCCTCACCTAGTTTCGTCGTCATAAGATGGATATGGTCTGTTCTCTCCAGACCCTCCATTCCCCATTTGTTTAAAAGGGCCTACTTTCCTAATTTTCTGAAAATCACCGCCCTAAAATGTTGATTAATACCTTCTCCACAGATGCTTCCTGTTTTTTTTTTTCAGACTTACAGCATTATTTTTTTTAAATTTACAAATTTCTTCAAAGTCAGGGGAAAGAGGAACAAGAGATATAGACGGTACTAAGGCCAAATGAATGGAAGATATACCTATATCTCCCGTTCCCTTGACTGTCAGTCTGAAGAAGGGTCTGGAGCCAAAATGTCACCCATGGCACTCTATGATCGTTGTCCGCGCGCTCTTGGGACAGAGACAGACAGACACAGCCACACGTCCGGCAGATCGGTGCGGGACGAGATCAGGAGCAGGGCGAAGGATGACATCAAACGGGTCATGGCAGCTATTGAAAAAGTCTTGACCGAAATATCACCTATTCCTTCTCTCCAGAGATGCTGCCTGATCCGCTGAGTTACTCCAGCCTTTTGTGTCTGTCTTTGGTTTAAACCAGCATCTGCAGTTCCTCCCTGTACAAGGTATGTGCCGTTTTAACTGAACTCATAACTGAAGTCGTGTCGGGTCAAAGATAGGGTCGGGTTTACTGAAATGGTGGAAGTTACGCTCCTTTGCGTACTACACGTCAGCCCATTGGATTTTGCAGGAGTGGTCTATCTTGCTCCGCTTTAGGATCTTTGCTCTTAACTATGCTAAGAAAATGTTACAAAAACTCAGGTCAGGTACCATCCACAAAAAGAAAAACTTTCCACAGAAATTAATCTTTCCATCATTTTCTGTTTTATTTCAGATTTATAGCAGTTTTTAAAAATAATTATTTGAAAAACACATACATTTAGGAACATCTTAAAGATAATTGTTACCTCGAATGCCACTGTCACAGATCCATACAAGTTCATATTTGGCTACCTCATAACCCGGCATCAAGTTATTTATCTTGGGATTAATGCCAACCTTTTTGCCACCTGAAAGTTACAAAGATTCCTCATTGGTATTACCTGATAAACAATTTATCCAAACACATATTAAAACATTACCTTAAAACATCTGAAAATGGATTATAATTTCACATTATATTTTAATTGTACCACATTTGCTCTATTGATTAGATGGAAAATAAGTCAGACTGAAGCCCTTGCCCTAACACACAGCTGCACATTCAAGGGGACCCAAAGGTAAATATTTCCCTAAACAATCTCAGTTAAAAAAATATAAATAAACCACTGAGAACCACATAAATAAGTGCTGATGATCCACATTAGCCTCCTCCCACATTTGCACCATCCCACCCCAAAGAGTTATCCTTTTCAGTTCTCCTTCATAAATGCCCCCATCTTAAATGTATTTAAGCCATTTGCCTCACTCATTACGTGCGTTGGAATTCCCACATACAGTGCCCTCCATAATGTTTGGGACAGGGACCCATCATTTATTTAATTGCCTCTGTACCCCACAATTTGAGATTTGTAATAGAAAAAAAAAATCACATGTGATTAAAGTGCACATTGTCAGATTTTAATTAAAGCCATTTTTATACATTTTGGTTTCACCGTGTAGAAATTACAGCAGTGTTTGTACATAGTCCTCCTCATTTCAAGGCACCATAATGTTTGGGACACAGCAATGTCATGTAAATGAAAGTAGTCATGTTTAGTATTTTGTTGCATATCCTTTACACGAATGACTGCTTGAAGTCTGCGATTCATGGACATCACCAGTTGCTGGGTGTCTTCTCTGGTGATGCTCTGCCAGGCCTGTATTGCAGTCATCTTTAGCCTATGCTTGTTTTAGGGGCAAGTCCGCTTCAGTTTTCTCTTCAGCATATAAAAGGCATGTTCAATTGGGTTGAGATTGGGTGATTGACTTGGCCACTCAAGAATTGACCATTTTTTAGCTTTGAAAAACTCCATTGTTGCTTCAGCAGTATGTTTGGGATCACTGTCCTGCTGTAGAATGAACCGCTGGCCAATGAGTTTTGAATCATTTGTTTGAACTTGAGCAGATAGGATGTGTCTATACACTTCAGAATTAATTATGCTACCATCAGCAGTTGTATCATCAATGAAGATAAGTGAGCCAGAACCTTCAGCAGCCATACATTTCTAGGCCATAACACCCTTACTTCCATGTTTCACAGATGGGGTGGTATGATTTGGATCTTGGGCAGTTCCTTCTCTCCTCCATTCTTTGCTCTTGCCATCACTCTGAAATAAGTTAATCTTCGTCTCATCTGTCCACGAGACCTTTTTTCAGAACTGTGGATACTCTTTTAAGTACTTCTTGGCAAAATGTAACCCCGCCATCCTATTTTTGCAGCAAACCAGTAGTTTGCATCTTGCAGTGCAGCCTCTGTATTTCTGTTCATGAAGTCTTCTGCGGACAGCGGTCATTGACAAATCCACATCTGACTCCTGAAGAGTGTTTCTGATCTGTCGGACAGGTGTTTGGGGATTTTTCTTTATTATAGAGATAATTCTTCTGTCATCAGCTGTGGAGGTCATCCTTGGCCTGTCAATCCCTTTGTCATTAGTAAGCTCACCAGTGCTCTCTTTCTTCTTAATGTTGTTCCAAACAGTTGATTTGGTAAGCCTAAGGTTTGGCTGATGTCTCTAACAGTTTTATTCTTGTTTCTCAGTCTCATAATGGCTTCTTTGACTTTCATTGGCACAACATTGGTCCTCATGTTGATAAACAGCAATAAAAGTTTCCAAAGGTGATGAAAGACTGGAGGAAAGACTAGTGGGTGCTGAGAGCATGAAGGAGGCAATTAAACACACCTGAGCAATTATAAACACATGTGAAGCCATGTGTCCCAAACATTATGGTGCCCTGAAATGGGGGGGGGGGGGGGGGGAGACTATGTATAAACACAGCTGTAATTTCTACATGGTGAAACCAAAATGTATAAAAGTACCCTTTAATAAAATCTGACAATGTGCACTTTAATCACATGTGATTTTTTTCTGCTACATATCGCAAATTGTGGAGTACAGAGGCAAATAAATAAATGATGGGTCTTTGTCCCAAACATTACTGAGGGCACTGTATGTGTAGAAAGGTCCCAGTCCCAGAGCATATTATGGGCTTTTATTAGCAAACGAACCCTCCTACCACAAATAAATACATCAAGACACATGGATATTCATTAAAAGTTACAAACACAAATTATGTGCCAAGTATTTTCTGAAACCACAAGTAATGTTGAGATCAGCATCAGAAATCTAATAGACTCGTCATTAAACCACATGATTAATTAGTGCGGTAGGCTTAGCCAGTTGAGCTCATACCACTGAAAAAAAGCATTGACTAACATACATATTCCCTTTATGCTAAATGCTTGACTCAAAGCAGAAACTAATATGTATAACAAAGAAAAACAGTAATTGCATGTTTTTTTGTTAAAGGGCTTCGGCACAACTGAAAAGATGTGCTAGGAAGAAGATAGAATCAAACGGGAAGATGTAAAGACACAGATGGAATGTCAAAAGGATGTTCCTTTGCATGGTGGAGAAATTATCCAATAAAATGTTAGTCATTGTCTACTCCACTACTTTATCTATTGCTCTTGCCTCATTCTTACTACATTACAAATGAGATGAAGAATACTAAGATAGACAAAAATGCTGGAGAAACTCAGCGGGTGAGGCAGCATCTATGGAGAGAAGGAATAGGCGACATTTTGGGTCAAGACCCTTCTTCAGATCGATGTCGGGGGATGGGGGAGAGGAAAAAGAAAGGAAGAGGCGGATACAGTAGGCTTGTGGCAGAGCTGGGGAGGGGAAAGAGGGAGAAAGCAAGGACTACCTGAAATTGGAGAAGTCAATGTTCATACCGCTGGGGTGTAAACTACCCAAGCAAAATATGAGGTGCTGTTTCTCCAATTTGTGCCGGGCCTCACTCTGGCTATGGAGGGGGTCCAGGACAGAAAGGTCGGATTTGGAATGGGAGGGGGAGTTGAAGTGCTGAGCCACCGGGAGATCAGGTTGGTTATTGCAAACTGAGCGGAGGTGTTGAGCGAAGCTATCGCCAAGCCTGCAGTTGGTCTCACCGATGTAGAGGTTAAAGTAGAGATGTGCAATAGAACCACATATTTTGTACCACTGAGCTAAACAACACAATGTGCAGTACCACTTAAATTGTACAGTACTTGAAGCATTGTCTATATTTTATTAGGGTTGGGTTAATTTATTTTCCAGTTGGAGTAGCTACAACACTGAAAGCAGATCATTTAGTTTAGTAGGTCTAACAGATGTTTGTGCTCCACACAAACCTGTTCTAAACTCAATTTATCTAACCATGTATACTTCCATTCATAGATTTTTGCCTTCAACCTGCCATTATATTCAGTAAATTACTTATGCAAAAATGCACAAATAATGCAGAAGGAAAACACATTTAACTGATTCTGGAACTTAATTGCTTAACATTATACAGAACAAGAACAGGAGGAAGTCATTCAGACCGTTGAGATCTTCTGGTGTTCTTCAACATTATGGCTGATTAATAACTTAATACCACTTACTCAGCTCTGATTACATACCTCGATATCCTTTCAACATATGTCTTAAACATTTTCAACTAAGCATCCAAAATCTACTAGAGAAGGAGCTTTAAATTTCCATCGTGTAGGTTTAAAGGGGCTTCCTGATCACATCTTCATTAGCCCATAATACAGGAGCTTGAAATAATTCAAGACAAATTTCTGGGACTTGTCCTTAATTAAAAAACAGTAAACTCTCATTTCATTCTGGTAAATGTGTGCCACACTCCCATGGCCAATATATCACACGATAAAGAATAAATTCTGTACTCTTGCTGGGATTTGACGAGTGTTCAGTAAGAGCAAACTTCCTCTTTGCATTATAACTTCCTTTAAATAATGGGTGACATCCCATCTGTCTTTTTAATTAACTTTTATCCCTTCGCATTAAATTTCAGTGCACATGGGCACCCAAATTCCATTAGAAATATAGTACCTTAACCATTAATATAATTTTCAAATTCCCATTTCTTGCAACCAGTGTGACATCAAACTTACAATATTTCAATAGCATATTTACAATAATTCAATAGCATCTGCATTCTCGCTTAATCTGTAACCCTTTAACTTCTCGTTCTTACTAGCGCAATTTACTGAGCTATTTAGAAATCCAGGTAATATGAAATTACAAACATTCGGGGAACACCAGCTGATATAGTCGACCAATCAGGAATAATCTTCACTCATAATCAGAGATTTTCAATCTCCCACTCAATTACCCAGTTACCAGTAACATGATTACTTCCAACTCATGTTTTTTTTGCTAAAAATATATTGTGTGGAATCTTACCTGTCCATTTTAATCCCATTACCACCTGACAACTTTCTACCTCTCTCACGAAACAATTGTTAACAGCTGGGTTATTTTTCACTGGGTGGCTCGGTGACACAGTGGTAGAGTTACTGCCTTACAGCGCCAGAGACCCGGGTTCGATCCTGACTACGGGTGCTGGTCTATACGGAGTTGTACATTCTCCCAGTGACCAGCGTGGGTTTTTCCCAGGAGTTCCAGTTTCCTCCCACACTCCAAAACCCACAAGTTTGTAGGTTAATTGGCTTGGTATAATTGTAAATCGTCCCGAGTGTGTGTAGGATAGTGTTAATGTGCGGGGATCACTGGGTGGTGCGGGCTTGGTGGGTCAAAGGGCCTGTTTCCGCGCTGTATCTCTAAAGTAAAACTAAACTAAATCAGTGCTGTATCACTGATCAGTCCAAACTGTCACCAACAGAGGTTTATAGATGCCAGCAAAATCCTTGCAAATAATATTAAAACGACAGCTCGACAATTAGCCAATTTCTCTCACTCTTTTCACAATTTTGTTCAATTCTAAACAGACAATTCACAAACTTGTATTGATTTTTAAAGCAGGAACCCAACCGTGATGGCACAAAAAAGATATCGGGGAAAAGTAGTTGCAAATTGAATGTTGAGAAAAGCTAGGGAGAGAAGGCAATAGGACAGTGAGTGAAACTATAATGTACAATCGTAGAAACACTTCTGAAAGGGGGAAAAGCTAATCCACTTCCATCATATCAGACACAACAGACCAACGCGTTCTTCAGCTTTCTGTCTCTGCATCCACCTGTTTTATTTTCAAAGGTAACACCACCCAAAGCAATTTAGAGAGCAGCACATGTAGACAGAAACTGCATAAATGTGGTACTTATAGCAAAATATTCTTATATGGTTTCATATTGAGGAAGCTTAGGAGCTTATAATTAAGGACAAGTTTGCGAATCATTTTTTTAAGTGTAAAGTGAAGGAAGCCATACTTCCATGTTTTACTTGTGTTACATTCATACCATATAGATTGGATTATTTTTGAATAGTTTTCATGCATTAATACAATGTTTCTTTCTTTCTAGAGTAAAATTCATAGACTTTCCTAAATGATTTTAGCAATGGGCTGCTAAAAGCATTTTCACAACTCTTACCAATTAGCAGCAATTAGCGATCACTGATATAATCTCACAGCACACCTGACAGTTATATAAAATCAAACAAAGTTAGCAACTTCCTAACACAAACATCATAATAATAGCACTCTTACAATACACAGTCAAAAAGTGTAATATAAAGTTATGGCTGTATTTGTTTAATCATTTCCACACCAAGTAGCAAAATCCCATGCCAACATGTCCATAGCCTTCATGGTGTTAGAGGTTACAAGGTTATGTCATGGCAGTCATGACGTGGCAATGGTTGTGCAATTGAATGTTAAGGATGGTGTTTGAATTGTCAATCAAGTAGGTGACTGTGTCCTTAAGTGCCAAAAGGTTGGAGTTGGCACCATACCCATCCAGGCAAGTGGAGAGCATTCCAACATCGATTTGTTTTGCAGATGGTCTAGAAACTGATTTACCATGGGGCAGCTCACTGTTTATGTCATAAACGTCTTTATTTCTATAATCAGCAGAACAGAAATTATGCAATGTTAGAATAGAGATGAGGAAGAACCTCTTTAGCTAGAGCATGGTGAATCTGTGGAATTCATTACCAGCGGGCAGTGGAGACAATGTCATTGAATATTTTTAAAGTGCAGATTAATAGGTTCTTAATTAGTTAGGGCATCAAAGGTGACAGGGAGAAGGCAGGGGAATGGGGTTGAGGGAAAACTAGATCATGATCTATGGTGAAGCAGACTCAATGGGCCAAATGGCCTAATTCTTCTCCAATGTCTTATGATCTTATGCTTGAAAACGAGCCATTACATTGCTAAACATTTGCATTAAAGTTGTTATCGGAGCCATCTTAATTTTGGTACGGATATTCATTTATGTACATATGAATGCTATGAAAGCAAAAATTGAGAAATTATATGCACGTTTTGTGGAAATAGACATAACATTACCAATTTAAATGCAGCTAAACATCAGTTTCTGTCAGTACCAGGAATAACTTTATATTAAATCTGCTTACCAATAAACACTTTGGCATCCACATTTGGATATTTTCCCAGCAGCTTTTTACACACATCAATTGCAGGATCTTCATGGTCTTGTATGCAAAGGAGTATTTCAAACTGGTATGGTTAGGGTAGGAAAGGAGAGCAGAGGTCAGGGTCTCAGTTTAACGCCAAACATGGGGCTTTATGGAAACTCACAGGTAATTAACTTCTTTAATTAATTGTGTAAATTAAAGTGAATCAATCATCTGGTTTTTTTTTCCCCCCTCTAGCATTTTAAAGAACAATACTACACAGGAACAGGCTCTTCAGTCCACAAGATAGACACAAAATGCTGGAGTAACTCAGTGGGACAGGCAGCATTTCTGGAGAGAAGGAAAGCCCATTCCTTCTCTCCAGAAATGCTGCCTGTCCCACTGAGTTACTCCAGCATTTTTTGTCAACCTTTGATTTAAACCAGTATCTGCAATTCTTTCCTACACATCATCAGACCACAATATCTGTACCAAACATGATGTCAAGACCAAACTTTATCTGCCTGCACATAGCCCACACCCCTTCATTCCCTGCACATCCATGTGCTTATCAAAAAGTATTTTAAATACCACTATCGTATCTGGCTCCACCAGTGCATTCCAGGCACTCGCCACTATGCCTGGATTAGAGGCTATTACTTATCAGGAGAGCGTGGACAAAATATGATTATTTTCTCTGGATTGCCGGAGGTTGAGGGGAGTCCTGAAAGAGATGAATAATATTATGAAAGACATAGACAGGAGAGACAGAACCTTTTTCTCTACATGGTGCAATGCCAGACTAGAGGTCATATCATTAGGTGGAAGGGGCAAAGTTTAAACGTAGTGTGTGGGGCAACTCTTTTTTTAACAGAGGGTGACGGGTGCCTGGAACACACTGTTAGGGTTAGTGGCAGATACGATTGTGGCATTTAAGATTATCATAAATAGGTACATGGAAGGATATGGATCATGTGCAGGCAGATGAGATTAGTTTATCTTGGCATCATGTTCGACATCCATTATGGGCCAAAAGGCCTGTCCCTGTGCTGTGCTTTTCAATGTTCTGAAGAAATGTTCACATTTTGAATAAACAATTCTCAAAAATACTCAATATGATTGTAGTCTTGAAAACATGGTGTATACCAATCATTGGATCATTGGACAGAACACAATCTGATGAAATGCTTCCAAATTGTTGGAAATCTAATGTACCCAAGACTGAGGCGTCATATCCAAAATAAGCTCATAGTGACATCTTAAAAATCTAGCTTCAATATGTCCTTCTAGAGATATAAATAACATGTTATAAATATTTGTAAGGCAAAAGTTAAAATCAAATCATACAACTTGACAGCAAACCAGTAAGCAGATATTTAAATGCTTTATCAGAGATAGATTTATATATATATATATATATATATATATATATATATATATATATATATATATATTATAAAAAATGAGATAGAGACACTTGAAGGGTTTAAGCTAATATCTAGAATTTAGCAAAGCTGAATATACAGACAAAAACATTAACTTGTTAGTTATTTTTTATGATTCTGAGTCAGTTTAAAGCAGAGGAATTAATCAATTATCATTAGATACCTTGCCAAATGGTCATTTTGTACATGCAAAGAAAGGGTTGCCAGAATGATTGATACTAGAACTTGTAGGAGATCAAGTTCAGGAACGTTTTCCTGCACCCTCACTCAAACAAATTTTAACTGATTTAGGAATTTATCCTTGCACTTTAGGTGCAATTGAGCCATCTGGATGTTCTCATGCAACATTAACACAAAATTTAAATCAAATGCAGCTATTCAGCTCTAACCAACAACATTTACAAATCTAGTTCATTTTTTATTTAATTAATATCCCTTAAAAAAGGTTTTAAGGGATATTAATTCACATTAATCACAAATTCTGATACACACTACATGAGTGGATACCCACAAGTCAAAAGTTTTTCTTATTTTAAGCATTTGTTTAATCAATAGCAAATTGTAGTAGAAAATGTGGGTGAAGCCAGAGCATAAATAAGATATTGACAAAGGATAAAAACCAACAATTATAACAATCTGGGGAGGAGGAGAATTGGCTGGTGTGCAGAAAATATACAACTATTGAATGCGCTTTTAGTTTAGATCAATGACTTGAACTCAGGAACCCAATACAGAGTCGAAGGTGATATCAGATTAGGAGGATCTAGATTGGAGAAGATAACTCTAATAAAATTCAGTCTGTCTAATGTGCAGTAGGACATTGTGAAATACAAATAATAGAAATATAGAAAATAGGTGCAGGAGTAGGCCATTCGGCCCTTCGAGCCTGCACCGCCATTCAATATGATCATGGCTGATCATCCAACTCAGTATCCTGAGTACCATCCAACTCAGTACCTGCCTTCTCTCCATACCCCCTGATCCCTTTAGCCACAAGGGCCGCATCTAACTCCCTCTTAAATAATCTTTGGATTATGTTAAAATTGAGCTAAAAAAAACCCAGTGACCAACTATGAAACAACAAAACTCATTATATATCGAATTAGGTATTTCAGATAGAATTTCATTTGACTTGGAAGTTTTAGATAAGGCATGAGAAAACTTCTTCCTGTGCTATGAAATCTGACAATGCTGTTTATCTTGGACTATACTTTGTGCACTGCCTGGTTATACTCAATTAGACTCTAGAGAAAATTTAAAGATCATGAAAATTAGGCGGATGCCAATTGTAAAACACTTGAGTAATGAAGGGATAAAAGGAGAAGATTGAATTTTCAAAAGAGAGCATGAGAGAGAGGTTGTCTTACAGACATACTAGATAGTACTGGTAAGCATAATGTAGCAGGCAAATCTAGAACGCTACTTAAAATAGTCTGTTGTTAAATAAATAACAAAGCATAGCAATCTTCCAGTAACAGTCTTACTATATCTTGTAAATATCTTGCAACAGATAGTTGTTTTATGATCTATAAGTTTTCCCCTGTAACTAAGAGCTCCATGAAATATTCATACTCACTTTAGGATAATCAAGTTCAAAAAAGGTTTCTAAGTTGCTTATGAGGTTTGGGTCCACTCCTTTCAGGGGTTTAAGTAAAGATACACCAGGAAGCTTGCTGTATGGCTGTTTATCTGATGTCTTCTTGTTTAGATGAAGGCGGCTGAAGGGAAGATACAAAAAGTATTATGGTTACTAATTGTTTTGTTATTAACTGTAATTAAAACAGACATGGAACCAAGCATGAGCACAGCATGACTTTGAATGCAGAGCTCAATTCAGATGATTGTGCAAACAGTTCACAGGTGGTATTGATCCGCATGACAGATAAATGTCATGTGCTTAACATTGTAACAAATTACAATAATATCAATTAACAGTTAACATTAGCATAAATCAAACTGCCTGAGATTCAGTGGGTCAGGCAGCATTCATGGAAGGACAACATTTCGACATGGACCTTCCTTCAGACTATAGAGTCCAGAACCAAAACGTTATCCATTTCCTTCCATGGATTCTGCCTGACGTGCTGAGTTCCTCCTGCAGTTAGTTCTTTGTTCACGAGTGCAGCATCAGCAGTTTCTTGTGCCAACAGTTAACATTACAAAGGTATTAATACTCCCTTATTCATTGATTAAGAGACATTCCACTTATTTAGTGAAAAAGCATTTTTACTACTTTTATTTAAATATAACCTATAGAAAATATATTTCCAGTATAAGAGTTTGCACCCAGGAATTAAAATAAAAGTATACCCTTCAAGAAAACAAAAAAAGGCTGCAATGAAACGCAGAACAACGATAACCAAAAATAGGAGAATTACTGTACCAACTGGAGGCATTTACTAAAAACCGCACCGAAAGAATATTTAAAACATTTTAACGTCAAAAAGGCTTACAGTTTTGTTGCAATTCTGCCAAAAAAAAAATGGAAAATCACCATTGCTTCCAATTTTTTTTGCTGTTCTTCACTAGATCCATCACAATTCCTCCAAAAGGCACAAAATGCTGTAGTAATTCAGCAGGTCAGACAGCATCTCTGGAGAACATAGATAAGTGGCGTTTTGCGTCAAGACCCTTCTTCTGACTTATTCTTCAGAAGTATCTTAAGTCAACAGGCTAGGGTCTGAAGAAGGGCTTCGACCCAAAACGTCTCCTATCCATCTGTCTGACCTGCTGAGCTAGTTTAGTTAATTATCACGACGTGTATCGTGGTATAGTGAAAAGCTTTATGTTGCATGTTATCCAGTCAACGAAAAGACTATACATGTTTACAATCAAGCTGTCCATAGTGTAGATACAGGATGCTCAAGTTTCTCAAGCAGTTTTATGCTATTAACTGTTTATTGATATACTAGACCAAGGGGGACCCGCTGGGTCCCGTCCCCTCAACACGCGATTGCAGGATGGCGGCCTGTGGCGTCACACATTCACTACCCACCCCCCCCCAAACACACGGGGGGGGGGGTGAGAGGGGGGTAGGAGGGAAGAAGGGGGGGAAAGAGTGGGAGGAGAGAGGGGAGGAAAAAAAGCTGTCAAAATATGCGGAGCAAATAACTGCGGGCGTTTAAAACTGTAAAGGAATTATTGTTTCAAAATGGATTAATTTAAAATAAACAGAGAATTGTCTAAAAGGTCAAAAGCCGTCAAAATATGCAGAGCAAATAACCGCAAACTTTTAAAACTGTAAAGGAATTATTGGTTCAAAATTGACTCCTTTAAAATAAACAGAGAATTTTCCAAAAAAGACTAAAAATCTGCGGAGCATGTAAAATTATTACCTGAAAAAAAAAGTATTTTAAATTAAATGTAAACTTTAAGAATTATTACAATTAAATCTTTAAAGAACAAAAAATTCAACATTTTCTAAGTTAGCCAAAAACAATGAAGTACAATCGGACTCTAATCGTTAGAGATGTGGAATTCAGCACTTCGTTGTTCACAAACAAAGCGAGAATGACCGTTGGTGATGGATTTGAAGAATGTTCTCTAAATGATAGCCCGCTCATCATTTGGGTGCTCCTCGGCAGCTCTCGGGAAAGCCGAGCCGATGCGCAAGCGTGGAAAAGAGTGCTCAGCGGGCCGCACCTCTCGGCATCTCTTGGGAAACCCGAGGCGAGGCGAGAGCGTACTGCGTCTTCAGCGGCTTCAATCCGGAGCCCGGGTGGAGGGGACATTAACGTAACTCACAGCTCATGCAAAAACAGTGCTCAGCAGGCTGCGCTTTGAAAACTGTGCGCAGCTGGCAGCGAGGAGCAGAGCCATTGTGACGTCATCAGCTCGTTAGCTTTAAAACATCTCAGATTTGTGAACAATTTGAATTAAAAAACTCAAGAAATAATTAATCAATTTTTCAGATGAGGCTATTTTCGAGATCATGAGGTAAATCTATCGGAATATGTAAACTTTACACCATTAGCGTGTTGTGGTTTTGAGGAGATGTAAATCACAGACCAACAAGACACACATACACAAATAAATACATCCACATCCAAGATCAGAGTTTTATAAGTACATACTAGACCAAGTGCAGACCCGTTGGGTCTGTTCCCACCACGTGTGATTCGGGGAGGGTGTGCGGCATGTGGCATCACACACATTAACCACCCCCACACACACGCACACACGCTAAGGGGGTTTAGGGGAGGGGGATGGGGAGGGCAGAGGTGTGGGGGAGAGGAAGGGGGGAGAGAGAGGGAGGGGGGAGACAGAGAGAGACGGGAGAGGTGGAGGGAAGGGGGTAGGGTGCGGAGGGGATGTGTAGACGCTGCGTACGGCCGGCGAAACACTGCGTACGGCTGCCGAAACACAGCCGCAGGCCGTTGACGCGCCGGCCATTTCACGCTGGCTGAAGGCAAAGATTGGCTGTTGCCCCGCTGCTTTTCGCCGTCCATGGGAACAGCCGATCTATGGCTTGAGGCAGCGTGATAGAGGCGGGCCGGGGGGGGGGGGGGGGGGGTGGAGTTTGAGTATGTGGTTTTAGCGAACCATGAAATCAAAGGGCATAAATCTGACACAAATAAACACACACACACACACTGAGTTTTAAAAGTATACTAGACCAAGTGCAGACTAGTTGGGTTTGGTCCCCGAACGTGCTTCAGTCTGCTGGGAGTGGGGGGATGGGGAGGGAGGGGGAGAGGGAGGGAGGGGGAGGGGGGGGATTGTTAGCAAACTGAATTCGCTGTGGAGCGACTCTGCTGGTGGATTGGAAGTTGTCCCTGCCTTCCCTCTGGGTCAAGGCAAAGATCGGCTCTCGCCCCCCCCCCCCCCCCCACCCCTGTATTTTGGAGCACGGCGAAAAGCAGCGGTGGAAGAGGCGATCTTTGTCTTCAGCAAGCGTGATAGAGCCGAGCCGGGGGGGGGGGGGGGGGGGGGAAGAATGGAGGAAGTGAAATCGTGAGCCGAATTGGCAGGGAAAATCGGCCGCGGGGAATAAAAATGGCAGTGTTTTTGGAGGAGAGCTGCCGTTATGGTGTCTGGCCAGCAGGAGGCCACAAAATGAGTGTGTGTGCGCGTTGGGGGGGGGGGGGGGGGGGGGGAGGATTTTATTTTAAAAAGTGTACATAAAAATGTCTAAATGTAATGAGGAGTGAATGGGCGAATGTAAAAGTAAAAGGGAAAAAATTCTCGGGGTTTGAAAGTGCGTTTTTGGCGAACCATGAAATCAAAGGGCAAATCTGACATACACCCACACACCCGGTGGGCAGACACACACACACAGTTTTAATAGTATATAAAAGATAGATAACGTTTAGTGCAAGCTAAAGTCCAATAAATTCCAATTAAGGATAGCTCATAGGTCTCCACTGAGGTAGATTAGAGGTCATGCCCGCTCTCTAGCTGGTGAGAGGACAGTTCAGTCCATGCTCATAAGTGATGGGAGCAGAATTAGGCCATTCAGCCCATCAAGTCGACTCCACCATTCAACATGGCTTGTCTATCTATCCCTCATAACCCAAATCTTCTGCTTTCTCCACATAACCCCAGACAACCTTACTAACAGCTTGGAAGAAACTGTCCCTGAATCTGGAGGTATGGATTTTCAAACTTTTGTACCTCTTGCCCGTTGGGAGAGGGGGGGGATGGTGTAACTGCAGTAAGACTGGTCCTTGATTATAGTCTTACTCCAGCAGTTTGTGTCCTTGTGTATTAACCAGCATCTACAGTTCCTTGTTTCTACATCACAATTCCCTGTCGTATTGGCAACATCATTTATTTTGCATCAGGGATATGGGGAGAAATCGGGGTACTGATTTTGGATGATACGATACAATACAATACCGTTTATTGTCATTTGAACCTCATTGAGGTTCAGACAAAATTTCGTTTCTGCAGTCATACATACAAGAAAAGAACCAAGACACAACACAATTCACACAAACATCCATCACAGTGAATCTCCTTCTCACTGTGATGGAAGGCAAAGTTGTATCTCTCCCCTGCACTCCCCATTCTCCTCCCGATGTCAGAGTCAAAGCCCCCGGCGGACGATGGTAAATAAGTCCCACGGCCATTAAGGCCGCGCCAGGCGATGCAAGGCTGCGCTCCGGGTCCTGATGTTAGAGCCGCCGGCGGGCGCCAGCAAGTCCCGTGACCATCAAAGCCGCGCCGGGCGATGTAAGGCCCAGCTCCAGGTCGTCTTCAACCCCGCAAGTCGGGCGGGAGAAGTTGCCGCCGCGGGAGCTCCGAAAAGCGGTGTCCCACCAGAGACCCACGAGCCCCCGGTATTACCGTCCATCGGCCTGCAGCTGGAGCCTTCGAATCTCCGGGGTCGGGCAGCAGCAGCTCCTCCGTTCCAAACTCGGCCAGCTGCACGATGGTGAGTAGTCTGCAGCTCCGTGACTGGAGCCCCAGGTCCGGTTGGAGGCCACTCCACGGTGCTAGGCCCCAACGGCAACGGAGAACCGACTTGCGGTACCCCACTAGTCACTGCCTGCCATTCTGAAAAAGACCCGTTTACTCCTACTCTATGCTTCCTGTCTGCCAGCCAGTTCTCTATCCACATCAACACTGAACCCCCAATACCGTTTGCATACTAATCTCTTATGTGGGACCTTGTCGAAAGCCTTCTGAAAGTCCAGATATAACACATCCACTGGTTCTCCCTTATCCACTCTACTTGTTACATCCTCGAAAAATTCTATGATTCGTCAGATATGGTTTACCTTTCATCAATCCATGCTGACTTTGTCCAATGATTTCACTAGTATCCAAATGTGCTGCTATTCCATCTTTAATAACTGACTCAAGCAGTTTCCCCACTTCCGATGTTAGACTAACTGGTCTGTAATTCCCCGTTTTCTCTCTCCCTCCTTTTTTAAAAAGTGGTGTTACATTAGCTACCCTCCAATCCTCAGGAACTACTCCAGAATCTAACGTGTTTTGAAAAATTATCACTAATGCATCTACTATTTCTGTGGCTACTTCCTTAATTACTCTTGGATGCATACTATCTGGCCCTGGGAATTTATCGGCCTTTAATCCATTCAATTTACCCAACACAACTTCCTGGCTAACCTGGATTTCACTCAGTTCTATCACATTTGACCCCCGGTCTCCTGCTCTTTCCGGCAGATTATTTATGTCTTCCTTAGTAAAGACAGAAACAAAGTCGTTATTCAATTGGTCTGCCATGTCCTTGTTCCCCATGATCAATTTACCTGTTTCTGTCTGCAAGGGACCTACATTTGTTTTAACTAATCTTTTTCTCTTCACGTATCTATAAAAACATTTGCAGTCAGTTTTTATGTTCCTTGCCAGTTTTCTTTCATAATCTATTTTCCCGTTCCTAATTAAGCCCTTTGTCCTCCTCTGCTGGACTCTGAATTTCTCCCAGTCCTCTGGTAGACTGCTTTTTCTGGCTAATTTGTATGCTTCATCCTTTGTTTTGATACATTCCATTTGGATGTGCAATGGAAGGTATTTAAAGACTGCATGGATGAACTACAACAATTGTTCATCCCAGTTTGGCAAAAGAATAAATCAGGGCAGGTAGTGCATCCATGGATAACAAGGGAAATCAGGGATAGTATAAAAATAAAAGATGAAGCATACAAATTAGCCAGAAAAAGCAGCCTACCAGAGAACTGGGAGAAATTCGGAGTTCAGCAGAGGACGACAAAGGGCTTAATTAGGAAAGGGAAAATAGATTATGAAAGAAAACTGGCTGGGAACATAAAAACTGACTGCAAAAGTTTTTATAGATATGTGAAGAGAAAGAGATTAGTTAAAACAAATGTAGGTCCCTTGCAGTCAGAAACAGGTGAATTGATCATGGGGAACAAGGACATGGCAGACCAATTGAATAACTACTTTGGTTCTGTCTTCATTAAGGAAGACATAAATAATCTGCCGGAAATAGCAGGGGACCAGCGGTCAAATAAGGTGGAAGAACTGAGTGAAATCCAGGTTAGCCGAGAAGTGGTGTTGGGTAAATTGAATGGATTAAAGGCCGATAAATCCCCAGGGCCAGATAGTCTGCATCCCAGAGCACTTAAGGAAGTAGCCACAGAAATAGTGAATGCATTAGTGATAATTTTTCAAAACTCCTTAGATTCTGGTGTAGTTCCTGAGGATTGGAGGGTAGCTAATGTAACCCCACTTTTTAAAAAAGGAGGTAGATAGAAAACAGGGAATTACAGACCAGTTAGTCTAACATCGGTAGTGGGGAAACTGCTAAAGTCAGTTATTAAAGATGGGATAGCAGTTCATTTGGAAAGTGGTGAAATCATTAGACAAAGTCAGCATGGATTAACGAAAGGTAAATCATGTCTGACGAATCTTATAGAATTTTTCGAGGATGTAACTAGCAGAGTTGATAAGGGAGAACCAGTGGATGTGTTATATCTAGACTTTCAGAAGGCTTTTGACAAGGTCCCACGTAAAGAGATTAGTATACAAACTTAAATGGCAGGCAGTGACTAGTGGGGTACCGCAAGGCTCAGTGCTGGGACCCCAGCTATTTACAATATATATTAATGATTTGGACGAGGGAATTGAATACAACATCTCCAAGTTTGCGGATGACACTAAGCTGGGGGGTAGTGTTAGGTGTGAGGAGGATGCTAGGAGGCTGCAAGGTGACTTGGATAGGCTGGGTGAGTGGGCAAATGCATGGCAGACACAGTATAATGTGGATAAATGTGAGGTTATCCACTTTGGTGGCAAAAACTAGGGTAGACTATTATCTCAATGGTAGCAAATTAGGAAAAGGGGAGATGCAACGAGACCTGGGTGTCATGGTACATCAATCATTGAAAGTAGGCATGCAGGTGCAGCAGGCAGTGAAGAAAGCAAATGGTATGTTAGCATTCATAGCGAAAGGATTTGAGTATAGGAGCAGGGAGGTTCTACTGCAGTTGTACAAGTTTTTGGTGAGACCACACCTGGAGTATTTCGTACAGTTTCGGTCTCTAAATCTGAGAAAAGACATTCTTGCCATAGAGGGGGTACAGAGAAGGTTCACCAGACTGATTCCTGTGATGTCAGGACTTTCATATGAGGAAGGACTAGATAGACTTGGTTTGTACTCGCTCGAATTTAGAAGACTGAGGGGGGATCTTATCAAAACTTACAAAATTCTTAAGGGGTTGGATAGACTAGATGCAGGAAGATTGATCCAGATGTTGGAGAGGTCCAGAACAAGGGCTCACAGTCTAAGGATAAGGGGGAAATTCCTTTAGGACCGAGATGAGGAAAACATTATTCACACAGAGAGTGGTGCGTCTCTGGAATTCTCTGCCACAGAAGGTAGTTGAGGCCAGTGGCTATATTTAAGAGGGAGTTAGATGTGGCCCTTGTGGCTAAAGGGATCAGGGGATATGGAGAGAAGGCAGGTACAGGATACGGAGTTGGATGTTCAGCCATGATCATATTGAATGGCGGTGTAGGCTCGAAGGGCCGAATGGCCTACTCCTGGCACTATTTTCTATGTTTCTATTGAAGAACTCAACCATATAATGGTCACTCTTGCCCAAGGGGCCCCACACAACAAAACTGTTAACTAACCCTTCCGCATTACTCAATACCCAGTCTAGAATAGCCTGCTCTCTCGTTGGTTCCTCTACATGTTGGTTTAGAAAACTATCCAGCATACATTCCAAGAAATCCTCTTCCTCAGCACCCCTGCCAATTTGATTCACCCATCTATATGTAGACTGAAGTCACCCATTATAACTGTTTTACCTTTGTTACGCGCATTTTAATTTCCTGTTTGATGCCATCCCCAACTCCACTACTACTGTTAGGTGGCCTGTACACAACTCCCACTAACGTTTTCTGCCCCTTAGTATTTCGCAGCTTTACCCATATCGATTCCACATCCTTCAAGCTAATGTCCTGCCTTTCTATTGTGTTAATCTCCTCTCTATCCAGCAACGCTACCCCGCCTCCTTTTCCTTTCTCTCTATCCCTCCTGAATATTGAATATTGCTGGATGTCCAGCTCCCAGCCTTGGTCACCCTGGAGGCATGTCTCCGTGATCCCAACTATATCATATTCATTAATAACTATCTGCAAATTCAACTCATCCACCTTATTACAAATGCTTATTACATAGCCCCTATCCCCTAACTCTTTCTCCGCAACATCAACGATTGCATTGGGACCACCTCCGGCACCTGTGCAGAACTCCTGCCCTAAAATTCACCTCAACTGTCGACTGTCTGACGCATCTATCAATCTCTCTGTCTCCATCACTGGAGATGGACTATTGATGGACACCTATTACAAACTTACTGATTCCCACAACTATCTGGACTATACTTCTTCCACCTGCCTCTTGCTAAGATGCTATTCCCCACTCTCAATTCTACCGTCTCCGCCACATCTGCTCCAAGATGAGATGTTCCAAACTAGGACATCAGAGACATCCTCATTCTTTAAGGAGATATCCTCATTCCCTCCTTCTGTCATAGATGAGGCTCTCACACGTCTCCTCTGTGTCCCGCAGTTCTCCTCTTCCCCTCCCTCCAGAAGCAATATGGACAGAGTTCCCTAGTCCTCACCTTTCACCCCACTATCCGCCACATTTATTATCTTCCTGTCCCCAAGGGATCCCACCAATAATCACACCTTCCCAACTCCACCCCTGCTCCCTCCGCAACTGCTTAGTTCACTCATATGCGTGACTAAGTATCTCACCCGAGTACCTCCCACGATATTTTCCCTTCAACTGCAGGAGATGCAAAACCTGTCCCTATACATCCTCCTCCCTCGGCTCCATCCAGTCCTTTCAGGTTCCAATGCACCCCGTCTAACTTTATCTATTGCATCTGACGTTCCCAATGTGGGTTCCTGTACATCGGTGAGAACAAACATGGACACTTGGGCTCGATCCACCTAGGCCTATGTGATCTCCAGGTTACCAACCATTTCCGCTTCTGTCCTGGGCTTCCTCCACTGCCAGAGTGAGGTCACATGCAAATTGGAACAGCCCTTATATTTTGCCTGGGTAGCTTACAACCTGGCAATACGAACATTGAATTCTCTAATTTTACCTAACTTCTACTTTACTCTTCCCTCCTCTACCACCTTGACTCTCAACCCTGGTCATTTTACCAGTTCCACTGTACTCCACATTGTTTTCCTCATTTGTGGCCAGCCCTGCTCTTTTCTCACCTCTGAACTTCAAAACCCCCACCACTAGGGGTCAGGGGTTATGGGGTGAAGGCAGGATAATGAGGTTAGGAGGGAGAGGTAGATCAGCCATGATTGAATGGCAGAGTAGACCTGATGGGCCGAATGGCCTAATTCTGCTCCGATCACTTATGACCTACTTTCAGTCTGAAGAAGGGTGCCGACCCAAAGCATCACCCATCCTTTTTCTGCAGAGATGCTGCCTGACCCACTGAGTTACCCAGCGCTTTGTGTCTTTCTAAACTAGATCATCAACGATCAATAGTAACTGGGGGAATACATATAAACCAAATTAGATGCAGGCACCAAACTACTGGATATGTACAAGCTTGTTTGGTATTTTGCCAAGTCATTATGCTCCCTGCATCCATGAGGGCTAATACATGGCTCTTTTCACAATTGTAGTACTGACAAATATAATGCAAAAATCACAATGTCAACAGATTTGATAGTGAAATGCTTTACTGGAAGTCTGCCGAGGGATTTTTTCCATCAAATTAGAAACACTGCTAACGCTGCAGTTTTGTCAATCTATCACACCAAATAAATGGACCCATTTACATCAACTGCATGCACAGAAATACATTTTAAATACTGCATCATTTCAAAATTGTTTCTACTGGTCAATTATCTTGTATATACTGTGGCAATATGGTACTACGTCAGAATTACCTGGAACTTCAAAAGCAATTACTTGCCTACTGCAATTGAAAGTTCGGCTTTTATTCAAACATTTAGAACAGAGAGTATGGAATAACATTTACTGGAAGTTTCACAAACTGTCATCTGTTGTTAAGATTTACCTCCAAAGGTAAAATAAAACAAAAACAGAATGAAACATTTAATCTTCAATTAGCCATGGCACAATAAAGGCTCATTTTGTTTAGCTCTGGACAATTTTCATGAGGCACTTTGTCATTTATATTTCTATTGCTATTTCCCAACATTGGCCAATGCCGAATAATTGAGAATAAACACAAAACATACTGACACAAGTCTAGTTAACTCTTAACTGAAATGGAAGAAAAATATCAGTTGCCTATTAGACAATGCCTGGACAACATGCCATTATGGCAAAGACAAGACATTTTAAACAACTTTATCACAGCACGGTGGCACAGCAGTAGAGTTGCTGCCTTACAGCACTGGAGACCCAGACTACGAGTGCTGTCTGTACGGAGTTTTACGTTCTCCCCATGACCGCGTGGGTTTTCTCCGAGATCTTCAGTTTCCTCACATATTCCAAAAGACTTACAATACAAGTGTGTAGGTTAATTGGCTTGGAATAAGTGTAAACTATCCCTAGTATCTATAGGATAGCGTTTATGTGTGGGAATCGCTGGTCGGCGCAGATTCAGTGGCCCGAAGGGCCTGTTTCTGCACTGCATCTCTAAACTAAACTTTGGATTTGAATCATACAAAACGGCACCTGAAACATGACAATTCTTATGTACCAACTCATTTGAATATACTATTACGACACTCTAATATTTAACTATGATTGTGCCTATGTATCGTAGGATTTTCTTTTTAGCTGTATGCACAAACTGTATTAATAGCACCCAGGTACACATGACAATAAAGTACCGTTGAACCATTGATGGTAAAGTAGCAATGTTACAAAATTTTGAGATTTAAAAAATCAAGTCTACAATTTATCCCATCAGATAAAGCGTAAAAAGAAGTTTAATTTGACACCTAATTTACTTTCATATCTTCAGTATTAAGAACGTTATGGCCATTTTCATACTCGGAAATTAGCATCTTGCTCCCCATTGCCTTTCAATTGACTTAACTCAAAAGCTGTGATCTGGAAAAGTTAAAAGCCCATAACTTACTTAAAAATTAAGAGAACTCAATGAAATTTTCAGTTATTATAGATTGAAGCATTCTGAAACAAATATTCAACAATCTTACTTGGATGACCTGAAATTAAAGCATATAATTAGTTAGTTATCTAATTGTAGCTAATTACAAAATTCAATGAGTAGATCTAAACATCTATCCATTTCTTAAGAAAAGATAAACTTTTTTAAAATTGCCTAAGTGTCCAAATAACATTCACACAATAATCCACAATATAACATAATTTTTAAATCTCATTTTCATGAATTTCTGGGCCAAATGGAAGGAATTTAGTGTTTCATGCCTGTAAATTAATGGCCATTTAAATCAACTAGCGAGTGGGTTTTAGTGGAATGCGGTGGATTGGAACGTTGCGGTTAGTGGTGAAGTCAGGAGGAAAAATACTGTTTGTTCATACATTTTTTGGGACCCCATTTTGCAACATAAAAATATTATTAAAGCCTCCCGAAAAAACAACTTTTAATATAAAAATAAACTATTTACCTTTTTTTCTCCCCTACGGAAAATCCTTCTGGTTGTCAGTGCTCACGGCTTTTGAAGGTGATTTTTAAATTACTCTAGTTAATAAATAATTTAGAGTAATTTAAAAATACCTTCATTCATGAAATGTCGGAGCGATTTTTCTTCCGCAACGAAATCGCCCGACATTCATCGATTATCCAGGTCTGTTGAAAAACGGCACTTTAAGCCCGCCCCCCTCTGAAAGGCGCTAAAGTTGCGCACAGGGAAGCGGCAGAACTGCAGCGCCGCTAAAGGTAAGTTTTGCAACATACCTAGGTAAAGTTGCATTGAACCAACTGAGTTCTTGCAATTACACCAGAACATAAAGCTACGAAAATATGACTAGCTGAAGTTCACGTTAACTAGTATCTGCAAAGAGATTGTTGGCTTCTTTATCAGGAAATACGAGGAACATTTGATCAGAATGATCAAGACATTCAGGAGCTAACCAACTACAAACTCAAGGCTTTCTTATTGGAAGTTCAAAGAGGTGGGAAGAAGAACAAAATTACAGGCACCTGGAAGCAAAGGTTCCACAGAAAACCCTTCACCAAAGGAACAGGTGAAATGTGGAAAGAGTGCAGTAATACAATTAAAATTATGACATGTTGCAATTCTTCTGTCCTCTCAAAGCCAATCACTGCCCAAACACTTACTGACTCACCCCACAGAGATAAACTTACTAAAAATAGTGAGAACAGTCATTGGAAGAAACTGTGGAGTTATTTTGCTCCAGTGATTCAATTTCACAGGAAATCAACTGGCTAGGGCTTACCATTCTCCTGACTGACAAGAAGTTAAAAAATCTATACATCAATTGTGGAAAAAACTGTAGAAAACAGTACCCCATGTACAATTACAAATATAATAGTTATCAACCACACACAAACCACTCCCAGTGGATGTAAAATATTAACACTACTAGAACATATATTATCAACATATCAGAAATTTAAGGAGCTTTTGATGCTACAACACATTTGAATGCGTTAACAGCAATCATGTACACTTAAGATAACAAATCTAATATTTATAACAAAGACAATACTATGTGTGTCTAAGTTTAGCAGCTTGTATTTACAACATAATTCTCCTTTGGGGAAAACAAAAGGCCCTGAGAGAGAGAGCAACGTTCTCATTTATTCATTCCTGATCCTCGCACCTTAGGGAATGTCATTATGGCCCTAATGTCAAAACAGTAACCATGATGACAAGATTGCCATGGAGTAAATCTGGAGGTGCTCCAGCAGTAATTAAAGATTAAAAATGAACTGGTAAACAAACAAAGATAATGATTTTAGCAAAGGACACCAATGAGATAGATATATGATCTAGAAAGTACCGCATGAAATGGCACTGGAAGCAAACTCAGTAACTTTCTAAATAAAAATGAAGGGGAAAAATAGTACAACTGCTACAGGAGATGGAGGGCAATAGGGGCATAATCACACAACTCTTTCAAAGAGTTATCACAATGAGCTATGTGACCACCTCCTCTTATTCTATTTCATAACCTACATGACTTAAACAAGCCATGAGCTATCATGCATGTTAACTAGCATTAGTAGATAAGAGTAGAATTGCAACAAGTGTATCCATCATTCTTTCAGTCACAAATACCAGGCAATGTGGGTGAAAATTATTGTCCTTGTTCCTATTCTAACCCTTCTACATCTGTGCCTTCTGGTATTTGATCCTGTTATGTTCAGGTAAACATACTTCCTATTTACTACATCTAGATCCATCAAATTTTGCAACTTCAAATCAGATTTCCCCCAGCCTGCTCTGATCCAAAAAAAAAAATCCAAGCTTGTTCAAATTTTCCTCATAACCAAAATCTTTGCATGTTGGTAAATGCAACAGGAAGTGCAGCCAAATGCAACTGTTAACCAACAAATGCAATGCCTGCATGTATAAAACAATGGCTCTTTTGGACCATGGACACTGAATCAACAAGTACATTTAATTGATAAACAGATTTTGGACAGAATCAATGGACACAAAGATAGAGAGACAGTCAAATTGAGGAACAGCACCATAATCTTATTCAGGAGTGAAAAAGATGATATGGTCTATGTCTGCTTCCATTTCTTGTGACTACAAGTTCTGCTATAACACCAACACGAAAATATGATTTCACAAGGTCAACTATTATATTACTGCCAATATTGCTAGCAACAGTGGAAATGAGTGATGTAAACATCATGGCAAAGTAGTTTTGACCTGCTCCGCCAGAGGCAATGCTTCATTCAAAGGAAACTACAAAAAAAGTTTGGCCTGGCAGCAATTATGTTTTTAATATATACTCGTGTCTGTGCTTAAGGTCCTCCCACCTCCCAACAACTCAAAGAAAATCTGAAACAGCCTCCCAAACAGGCTATTAGAGAATTACAGCTTGAGAGTGGAAAGGCAGAGTTGAAATAGCAGATTTGAGACTAGATATTATAGAAAATAGCCTGCAACTTAAAAAGGGTTAATTGCAAAAGGTACAGACTAGCATCTACATTAAGATAAAAATATTGTATGTGTTGCTTCTTGTTTTTCAATGGTCAAAATCTTACAACAAGAGAACCTTGCTTTGAATGTACAAAGTTTGATAATTATAAAATCAAACTATATTTTCGTGCTTTATGATTGAATTTTTAGCAAAGTTAGAACTACTGCAGAGATTGTGTGTAATAGAAGCAACAAAACATCCATGTTGCTGGACAAGAAGCCAAAGAAAGCCAGAAAGATACACGAATGGTAATCGTAATTCATCTTTAGACTTCTCTGCCTGGCGAGCACCAGTTATTTTCCCTAAACACTTCTGGTCAGTTGAAACTTGATTTTTTAAACTAATTTTAGATGACAATAGAATTTTCATCCTTACATTGTGTCCAGAATAAGAGTGAAAATGATCTTATATGGCTTCATTTCAACAGCTGAGGTTATCTTGTATATCACAATTGTATATCAAATTGTATCTTCAAGGTTTAATTTACAGATTTTCCAATCTCTTTGGCATGTGCAAATCAATTTACTTATTCTTGCCTTTTCAACTTTGGGAGATAATTACCAATGAGTTGTGATTTACAACTTTAAATCTGCAAGATGTGCATTCTTATGATAATGTTGCTGGCTTATTACAATAAGGAATCTTGAGATTTACACTTTTAAAAACTGAAGTACCACTAAGAACTTTCCTAAAAGGTGAAACTAAAAAGGGGAGAAATAGTGGAGGAGATAACATTGTGAAGAAAAGGCTGCACTAAATATATCCATTATTTTGGAGTTTACAGTAATCGTGCAATGTGGTTTTGAGAATACAAAGCACAAAAGATGATGTCACTATTTAAAAACCTGCAATTAAACTACAGATTATACCTTGTTTTTAACATGAGATAGAATTATTCCAAAAACAATACGGATCTTTAAACTACTGTTGAATTTCCATTCTTTTACCTTCCATTGAAAATAACAAGGAACAGGTTTTCAGCATGATTCACATTGAAGTTAAATTATACATTCCCATTGTTCACTTCATCAAAAGAAAGCGGACATGTACTATTCATGATGCTCTTTCCACTGAAGAAAGACTAATATTTAGTTATCTTCAGATGACACCAGCACTAGAAATAATGAACATTAACAATCTGATTTTATTTTAAGCTATCACAATGTAAACGTACTTCTTGTCACTACGACACCTCTCATTCCAGCCAGCCCCCTTCACTGTTAAAAAGATGTTGTGATATCATGAGCGCAGAGCAGAAGGGTTAAATATTTTTTAAAATCACAATAATACATCTAAAAAAACACCAGGAATTTTAAAATGGTAAATCTAAACAAAGAACCATCCTGCAGACAGTCAGGATTTTTATTTTAAGCCGTTTTCAGTGAACACATGGCCATCCGCTCTGGCAACACTTCTTTTAAATACTAACAGTTTCAAAAATTATATTTTGGCAAAAAACATGCTCTCTGAGAAATAGAATACATAGACGGAAAAAACTATTCACTAGATTTTTTTAATGCTGTAATAGTACTCCAATATCTGAAATATCAACATTCCCACATGTACGAATGGAATTCTTTTGAATGAGACCTATATTTGACAGTCGCAGTAGGTAGCCAGAGATATTTTTTGCAGCCATATCCTGCATCAGTTGGAAATGTCAAGCAATGCAGGCTCTGCAAAGTGCCTTCCATTTCCCTCTACAAAATATATTTAAACAAAATCTTTACTTTTGCGCTTTTCTTGGTATCACATTTACTTTTATGTAATATTTTACCAAGCTGAAACAAATTAAATGTTAAAGCAACAGAATAGCACAAGCCCACCAACTGACATTTATCCAAATACAAAAACGCTGGACAGATTTACATCTCAGGCAATGTGAAGTAAAATGCTAGATGTGCAATTTTAGTGCATAACATAACCTTCAATTATGTTAATACCTTGCAACAAGCAAAATGGTCTAACAATATTAAGCAATTTCATAAAATGCCCAAGTGCAGAATTTCCCTTCAAGGGTAATGCAAAGTTTTAATGTGGCGAAAAAATAAGTTTTTTTAGTTGCGTTTATTTATCTTTACATAAGTGCAGTGCGGTTGTAGACTGATTAGCAGCAATATCCACTGAAGGTCTGGCACCTTGTGATGGTGAGTGCAGTCGTTCATTTAATTTAAGATGTAGACACAAAAAGCTGGAGTAACTCAGTGGGACAGGCAGCATCCCTGGAGAGAAGGAATGGGTGACGTTTTGGGTCGAGACCCTTCTTCAGACTGGTTAGGGATAAAGGAAACGAGAGATATAGACCAAATATACTTCTATGATCTTTGATATAGACAGTGATGTGGAGAGGTAAAGAACAATGAACAAAAGATATACAAAAAACTAACAATGATAAAGGAGACAGGCCATTGTTAGCTGTTTGTTGGGTGAAAATGAGAAGCTAGTGCAACTTGGGTGGGGGAGGGATTGAGAGGGAATGCCGGGGCTACCTAGAGTGAGAAAAATCAATATTCATCCCACTGGGCTGCAAGATGCCCAAGCAAAATATGAGATGCTGTTCCTCCAATTTGCATTTAATCTCACTCTGACAATGGAGGAGGACAGAAAGGTCTGTGTTGGAATGGGAAGGAGAATTAAAGCGTCCAGCAACCAGGAGGTCAGGTTGGTTCACGCAGGCAGAGCGAAGGTGTTCCGCAAAACGATCGCCAAGTCTGCGTTTGGTCTCGCCATTGAATGAGAGTCCACATCCTCAACAACGGATACAGTAGATGAGGTTGGAGGAGGTGCAAATGAACCTCTGACTAACCTGAAAGGACTGTTGAGGTATTTATTGTCAATTCCTAATTGCCATTGAATGGAATAAATGTTATTAGCCAAGTATGTATACATACAAGAAATTTACCTTGGTGCTTTCCTCGCAAGTAACAACACGATTTACAATAAACAATTAAGAATTATACATTATAATTTAAACATGTGAAGAATGAAATAAAATATCAGAGCAAAAGGAGGCTACAGACTTTTGGTTGTTGAGTAGCACTACTGCTCGTGGAAAAAAAGCTGTTTTTTATGTCTGGCTGTGGCCGCTTTGATGGTCGAGAGTCACCTTGCAGAGGGAAGTGCTTCAAAGTGTTTGTGGCCAGGGTGAGAGGGGTCTGAGATTAACTTGCTTCCTGGCCCTTGCAGTGCAGTTCGTCGAATGGGGGGACGGTTGCATCCAACAACCTTCTCTGCTGATCGAACACTGCGCTGCAGCCTCCGGATGTCATATTTGGTGGCTGAGTCAAACCAGGAGAAGTTGAGGACAGACTATATGATAGCAGCATAAAACTGGACCATCATTGCCTGTGGCAGATTGTGGTTTCTCAGTTGCCACCGGAAGTACATCCTTTGTTGGGCCTTTTTGACTGTAGTCGATGGTGGCCTCCCATTTAAGGTCGCTGGAGATGATGGTTCCAAGGAACTTAAATGACTCCACAGATGTGACTGTGGTGTTGTCGATGGTCAATGGGGGGGGAGCTCTCCTAAAGTCTACTATCAATTCTACTGTCTTAAGAGCACTGAGCTCGAGGTTGTGGTGATAGCACCAGGATGCCAGCTGTGTCACTTCTTGTCTGGAGACAGATTCCTCCCCATCCTGGATCAGTCCAATCAGGGTTGTGTTGTCCAAAAACTTGAGAAGCTTGACAGAGGAGTCTGTGGAGGTGCAGTCGTTGGTGTGGAGGGAATAAAGGAGGGGAGAGTATGCAGTCTTGTGGTTCTCCTATGCTGAGGGTCAGCGGGCCCGAGATGTGCTTTCCTAGCCTCACATGCTGCTTTCTGTCTGTCAGGAAGTTGGTGATCCACCGACAGAGGGGTTCAGGCACAGTCTACTGGGAGAGTTTGGAGTGTAGTAGCGCTGGCACAATGGTGTTGAATGCAGAGCTAAAATCAACAAACAAAATCCTCGCACAGGTCCCCTGGCGGTCTAGGTGGACTGCATCATCCATTGCTGCAGGGGGTCCAGCAGGGGGTTTGTGATATTTTTCAGGTGGCCAGCACAAGTCTTTCAAGGGCCTTCATGATTAAAGAGGTCAGTGCAACACGCCTGTAGTAATTAAGACCAGCAATCCTTGGCTTTTTGGGTACAGGAACTATAGTGGAGACTTTGAAGCAGGCAGGGACAGGTTGAAAATGTCTGTGTTGTGCAGGTGGTGGTGTGCTGCCTTCATGAATCACTACAGTGCTTCGGATGTTCGTACTTCACTGCATTTGGGAAGAAAATTCCAAGATGAAGATGCAGTGGTGATGAAAGCATGCGTCTGGATTAGGATGGTACGCAGCTTGGGGTGCAATCTGGAGGTCGTGGTGCTCCTATGCGTTTGCTGTCCTTGTCCTTCTTGGGAGTCAGAGGCTGTAAGTTTGGGAATGTTTGGGAATGTTGGCAAAGTAACCAAGGCAAGTAACTGCAGTGCATTTTGTCGATAGTACACACGGCAGCCACCGAGTGCTAATGGTGGAGTGAATGAATGTTTAGAGTGGCCAAAGAAGGTTGCAAAACATCAAATGGTCTGCTTCAACTGAACAGTGTTGAGTTTTGAGAGTTGCTGACTGTACTCATCCAAACGTGCAAAACTTGTGTCTGTTCCAGTTAAGATGCTGGTCAAGTAGAGTTTCCCATTAATGGCGACTCCCATAATATGTCTGATGAGGGAGCTGGTTATGATAATGACACTGAACACCAGCAAGTGGCTATAGAAACATAGAAAATAGGTGCAGGAGGAAGCCATTCGGCCGTTCAAGCCAGCGCCGCTATTCGTTGTGATCATGGCTGATCGTCCCCAATCAATAACCCGTGCCTGCCTTCTCCCCATATCCCTTGACTCCACTAGCCCCTAGAGCTCTATCTAACTCTCTCTTAAGTCCATCCAGTGACTTGACCTCCACTGCCCTCTGTGGCTGGGAATTCCACAAATTCACAACTCTCTGGGTGAAAGAGTTTTTTCTCACCTCAGTCTTAAATGGCTTCCCCTTTATTCTAAGACTGTGGCCCCTGGTTCTGGACTCGCCCAACATTTTGAAATGTTTTCCTGCATCTAGCTTGTCCAGTCCTTTTATATGTTTCTATAAGACCCCCCTCTCATCCTTCTAAACTCCAGTGAATACAAGCCTAGTCTTTTCAATCTTTCCTCATATGACAGTCCCGCCATCCCAGGGATCAATCTCGTGAACCTACGCTGCACTGCCTCAATCACAAGGATATCCTTGCTCAAATTAGGAGACCAAAACTGTATACAATACTCCAGATGTGATCTCACCAGAGCCTTGTACAACATACTGGAATAACCTGGCAGGAAGCAGAGCTCTACCTAGAGTGCATGTTTTCAGTGCTATAGCTGAAATGTTGTCAGGTTCCAAAGCCTTTGCTGCATCCAATCAGCACTATGAGCCATTTCTTGATATCACAGGGTAATAATTGAATTAGTTAGAAACTGGCTTGTGTGTATGTGGGGATCTCAGGAGAAAGCCAAAATAGATAATTTATTCAACACTTCTGATTCCACATGATCACAAATGCTTCCACCTGTTCTCTAGCACTTGTTTACTGGGACCCACCTCAGAGCTTTCTCCTTTAGCTGTTTTCTGCTAACATCACAACTAGATATTACAGCACAGCAGAACTTACATCAGATCCACTGGTTGCAAGATCACTTGAGTTTATCAGCTGCATGTTGTTGTTTAGCATGCAAGTGGCCCTGTAAGGCAGCATCACCAGGCTGGCAACTCCTCATTTTAAGTATACTTGGTACTGTTCCCTGCAAACTCTTCTGAATTCCTCAATAACCAGGATTGATGCCCAAGTTGACCAAAGTGAAGAACATGCCTATCCATAAGGTTACAGGCTGTTGTAGTGCACATCTCTGCTGTTACTGATGATCCATCATGCTGCAAAGATGTCCATACAGGGAAGGGGTGTGGATGATTGATGATGTGTGGAGATAGTGACAAAGGTTAGAGGTGATAAGGACAGAGAAAGAGGGGGTTAGTGGGGTATTACATTGAATTGGAGAATTCCATTTTCATGCCATTAAGGTGCAAGCTACTGAGCAGTATACAGGCCATTTGATATCCAGTTTGCATGTGACCTCACTCTGGCAGTAGAGGAGGACAAGGACAGAAAGGTCTGTGTGGGAATTAAAATGGCTAGCAACCAGGAGCTTCACGAGACCTTGGCAGACATAGTGCAAGTGTTTGAAGAAACAGTCTGCTAGTCTAGCCGATACAGAGGTCTAAATATTGCCAGAATATTTTTTTTTTTTTAATAGAGAACAGGGAAGCCTAGTAAATAAGTACCAAAACATTAGCAAGAGTTTTAATAGATAACTAGATAAGTAAGAGTTAGATGTCGGTCCAAAAAGAAGTCTAGACAATTAATAATTGAAAACAAACAGAAGACTGATGAATTAAAAAAAGTTATTTTGTACTAGTCTTCACTGTAGAGGATACCAGTAACTTCCCAGAAATTGGTATTGTCGAGCAAATCAGGAATTGGAACAAAAGTTCCTGAAAAACAATTACCAGGGAAGGGGTTAGAGTCTGCAGATCCTTGTAGATTTCAACACGGGGTCTTTAAAAAGCAGCTGGTTGATCCGATAGTTTAAAATCAGCAACACTCCTAGATTCTGACATGGTTCCACTGGACTGAAAAACAGCACTGCTTTATTCAAAAATGAAGAAAGTCAGAAACTACAGACTAGTTAAACTACCAATAAAAGGAAATATTAAAAGCATCTGGTTTTACATTTGCATAGTTAGGCATTTGGAAAAATTCACAGTATCTAGGTCAACATATTTTTGTGAAGGTGAAATCACATTCGATCGATTATAAGTAAGTAGGTTTATTGGCCAAGTATTCACATACAAGGAATTTGCTTTGGTGCTCCGCCCACGAGTAACAACATGACATACAGTGACAGTTACGAATGACTCAGAAAACACTAAACATTAATAATAATAAAACATTAATGATAAAACATCATTGATCAAGCATGTGAACCAACAAAATACCAGATCAAAGGGAGGCTACAGATTTTTGGCTGTTGGGCAGAGCAACTACTCGTGGATAAAAACTGTTTTTATGTCTGGCTGTGGCAACTATGACAGTCCGGAGTCACCTTCCAGAGGGAAGTGATTCAAAGAGTTTGTGGCCAGGATGAGAGGGGTCAGAGATGATCTCGCCTGCACGCCTCCTGGCCCTTGCAGTGTACAGTTCATCATTGGAGGGAAGGTTGCAGCCAATAACCTTCTCTGCTGATCGGACGATTCGCTGCAGCCTCCAGGCGTTGTGCTTGGTGGCTGAGCCAAACCAGACCATGATGGAGAAGGTGAGAACAGACTCTACGATGGCCGTGTAGAATTGGACCATCATTGCCTGTGGCAGATTGGGCTTCCTCAGCTGCCGTAGGAAGTTCATCCTCTGTTGTGCTTTTTTGACTGTGGAGTCGATGGTCGCCCCCCACTTGGAGATGTTGGTTCCCAGGAACTTAAAAGACTCCACAGATGTGACTGTGGTGTTGTTGATGGTGAGTGGGGTGAGGGGAGGGGGAGCTCTACAATCCCTTATTGGGGTTGTTTGAATAAGTACCAGATCAAATACTGCTGTGGAAAATAAAAGTTCTTGGCATTGGAAGCAAAATACTGGTGTGGACAAAAAACCGGATAAAAAGACACAGAAGCATATTGTCTTCTGGTTAACAAGATGGAAGTAGAGTTCACTGCCGGGGTTTTAACTTTTCACAAATGAGTTAAATGAAATCATCACGATATGGTGATGGCACAAAGGTAGACAGGAAAGTAGGTTGTGAATAGGATATGAGGTTACAAAAGGATATTAATAGTTATCTGAGAGAACTAAGGTCTGGCAAGTAGAGTATAACCTGGGGAAAATGTAGGTATGTCAGGAATAACCACAAAACATAAATGGAGGGCGATTGAGTTCAGAGATGTGGGGGGAGCTGGGTGTCCTAGTGCACGGATTTGTAAAAGGCTAATATGCAGCTATCACAAGTAATTAAGAATGCTAACATAATGTTATTGTTTATTGCAAGGAAATCTAAATACAAAATTAAAGGGATTTTGTTCAAGTAAAATAGAGCACTGGTAAGCACACACGTAGAGTACCAGATATTGTATAGATTTCTTATTTAAGGGATAGACATAAATATATTTGACTCGATTGCCACTTGGAATGCACAAGTTGTTTTGTGAGGAAAAAATTGACAGTCTAGGCTTGTTATTCCGCAAGCTTATAAGACAGAGGAATCTTGATTAATATACAAAAGATCCATTGTCAAGATTCCTTGGAATGCGTGGCAAATATTTCCTGTTTTAGAAAAATCCAAAAGTAGGGATCACTGATTAAAAGCAACGGGAAGCTCATGTGACAAATGTAGCTCTCTTTTCTTTGATTCTCTCTACCACCATTTGAAATCTGAACAAAGCTTCTCAAGGCAGAGGTAGATAGATACTTGATGTGGTTAAAATCAGATCAAGATTTATTGGAATGGCAGATAAGACTTGAGGGTCCAAGTGGCCTACTCTGGCACCTAAGCACATATTTATGTTAGAAGATGAGATGTTGTTCCTCCAGCTCATCTTGGACTTTTAGAAAAATACGAGATATCAAAAGCAGAAAATCAGAGACACAAGACAGATGTTGGAAATTTGAGCAAAACAAAATGCTGCAGTAATTCAGAGGGTCACGGATATGGATAACTGGATGGATATGTAAATGGGTAACTGATGTTTCTCCCACCATCCTCCCCTCTTTCCTCCTACTCACCCCCCGCCCTTCCCTTCCCTCTGTCCTTTTCTACCTATATCTCTCCCTCTGGTTTTACATTTCACTTCTCTCCTTATCTGATGCTGGTTTGGCTCTTTTTTAAATCTCTAGCATTTGTCAGTCCACTCATCTGCTAATATCCACCCCTCTCCCTAACCAGCCACCACTATCTCTATTCACTTGCCAGGCTTTGTCCTGTCCCATCTCTTTTCCAGCTTTCCCCTCCACTACAATCAGTCTGAAGAAGGGTTCCCGACCCAAAACATAGCCTATCTATTTCCTCCAGATGCTGCTTGACCCACCAACTTCGCAGTGCCCTCCATAATGTTTGGGACAAAGAGTCGTCATTTATTTATTTGCCTCTGTACTCCAAAATTTGAGATTGTAACAGGAAAAAAAAAATCACATGGTTAAATGCACATTGTCAGATTGTATTAAAGGCCATTTTTATACATTTTGGTTTCACCATGTAGAAATTACAGCTGTGTTTATACATTGTCTCCCCATTTCAGGGCACCATAATGTTCGGGACACATGGCTTCACACGTGTTTGTAATTGCTCAGGTGTGTTTAATAACATCTTTAATGCTGGTATAAGAAAGCTCTCAGCACCTAGTCTTTCCTCCAGTCTTTCCATCACCTTTGGAACTTTTTATTGCTGTTTATCAACACGAGGACCAAAGTCGAGCCAATTAAAAGTCAAAGAGGACATTATGAGACTGAGAAACAAGCGTAAAACTGTTAGAGACATGTGCCAAACCTTAGGCTTATCAAAATCAATTGTTTGGAATATCATTAAGAAGAGAGCACTGGTGAGCTTACTAATGGCAAAGGGACTGGCAGGCCAAGGATGACCTCCGCAAACCGAAGACAAAAGAATTCTCTCTATAATAAAGAAAACTACAAACACCTGTCAGACAGATCAGAAATACTCTTCAGGAGTCAGATGTGGATTTGTCAATGACCACTGTCCGCAGAAGACATCATGAACAGAAATACAGAAGCTACACTGCAAGATGCAAACCACTGATTAGCCGCAAAAATAGGATGGCTGGGTTACAGCTTGCCAAGAAGTACTTAAAAGAGCAACCACAGTACTGGAAAAAAGACCTTGTGGACAGATGAGACGAAGATTAACTTATATCAGAGTGATGGCAAGAACAAAGTATGGAGTAGAAATGGAACTGCCCAAGATCCAAAGCATACCACCTCACATGTGAAACACGGTGGTGGGGGTGTTATGGCCTGGACATGTATGGCTGCTGAAGGTACTGGCTCACATATCTTCATTGATGATACAACTGCTGATGGTAGTAGCATAATGATTTCTGAAGTGTATAGACATGTCCTATCTGCTAAAGTTCCAACAAATGCCTCAAAACTCATTGGCCAGCGGTTCATTCTACAAACATACTGCTCCCAAAACGTTCTCCCAAACATACTGCTGAAGCAACAAAGGAGTTTTTCAAAGCTAAAAAATGGTCAATCCTTGAGTGGCCAAGTAAATCACCTGATCAGAACCCAATTGAGCATGCCTTTTAAATGCTGAAGAGAAAACCGAAGGTACTAGCCCCCAAAACAAGCATAAGCTAAAGATGGCAATACAGGCCTGGCGAAGCATCACCAGCGAAGACACCTAGCAACTGGTGATGTCCATAAATCACAGACTTCAAGCAGTCATTGCATGCAAAGAATATGTAACAAAATACTAAACATGACTACTTTCATTTACATGACATCGCTGTGTCCCAAACATTATGGTGCCCTGAAAGGGGGGGGGGGGGGGGGGGGGGAACTATGTATAAACACTGCTGTGATTTCTACATGGTGAAACCAAAATGTATAAAAATGGCCTTTAATAAAATCTGACAATGTGCACTTTAACCACATGTGATTTTTTTTTTCCATTACAAATCTCAAATTGTGGAGTACAGATGCAAATAAATAAATGATGGCTCTTTGTCCCAAACATTATGGAGGGCACTGTATGTCTTCTGTGACTAAAGAGGTCAGAATAGAAATGGATAGAACATTAAAGTGACACGAAGCACAGACTGTCCTTTTGACTGAAATGAGGATGCTCCATAAAATTACCCAATCAGCATTCGATTCCTCCAAAGTGAAGATGACACATTATGATACTCAAACATTTTTTTAAAGCACACATTAAAAAACTAATATGCGAATGCCTGATACAGCAATAATTTCATTGTCCTATCTGGGACACATGACAATAAACTCTCTAGACTTGACTTGACAGTAAACTAAACTGAAAGAAATACAAGTGAATTAAAGTTGCACTTGCATGGGATATTTAGGTCCCTGAATGGAGGGAAGGGACAAAATAAAGTGCAAGCCAGCATCTCCTGTGATTGTATTGGAAGGTGCCATGAGAAAGGGGGTGAAAATGGAAAAGTGAACCAATATGTAGAGAATATCTCTTCAAAAGAGGAGAAACAGGAAAGATGTGTCTGGTGCTGGCACCTCTACAATTGGTGTAGGTAATTACAGCGATAATCCATTAAATGTGCAGGCTACCAGGGATTGCAGGCAGGACAAATGAACATTTACCTTGGGTGAAAGGCATATGGATGAGGGAAGGATGAAATGGAACAGAGTCAGATGAGAACTGTGCCAACTCTAATATAGAGAGGAAACCTCAGTTAGAGAAAAACGAGGATCTTGGAAAACCTGATGTAGCTTCATGGATCTTATTTGCCCTGATTTCAAGACAAAGAAAGAGTCAGAGAAGGGCCGTGCGAATATGAAAATATGAAAGGACTTCAGTATAAGGGCAACAATAGCAGGAAGCAGCACCAATACAATTGTCACTGTTTTGGAAAAAAAGGAGGGGGCTCGAGTCATACCAAAACAAGGACTGTTCCGAATATCCCATGAACAGATCGTCATAACTTGGATAATAAAACAATCAACTAAAGCAAGGAAGAAAGGTTTATTTTATTAAGTATTTTCTAGCACTTCCAAAATGCTGATGAAATGAATCCAAGTTTGTCAAGACATAAAGACCAATACAAACTCATTTGCATACTTAATTATTCAATGAAATCAGGGAAACAAACAGAATTGTGCTTCTTCGAGCATTTAGTCATAGGGTCATAAGTGATGGGAGTAGAAATAGGCCATTCGGTCCATCGTCTACTCCGCCATTCAACGATCTCGACCCGAAACGTCGCCCATTCCTTCTCTCCACAGATGCTGCCTCACCCGCTGAGTTACTCCAGCATTGTTTCTACCATTGATTTTACCAGCATATGCAGTTTTTTCTTACACATGGCTGATTTATCTGTTCAACTTAACCCCATTCTCCTGTCCTCTCCCCATAACCACTGACACCTGTACTAATCAAGAATCTATCTATCTCTGCCTTAAAAATACCCACTGACTTGGCCTCCACAGCTTTCTGTGGCAAAGAATTCCAGATTCACCACCTTCTGACTAAAGAAATTTCTCCTCATCTTCTTCCTAAAAGAATGTCCTTTAATTCTGAGACTATGACCTCTAGTCCTAGACTCTTCCGCTAGTGGAAACATCCTCTCCACATCCACTCTATCCAAGCCTTTCACTATTCTGTATGTTTCAATGAGGTTCCCCCTCATTCTTCTGAACTCCAGCGAGTACAGACCCAGTGCTGACAAATGCTCAACATCGGTTAACCTACTCATTGCTGGGATCGCTACACTTAATCCAAAAGTTGCTGCATTCCCAACAGTTACAATTAAGGGTTTCTGACCCAAAATGATAACCGTTTCCCTTTCTGCAGATGCTGCTGACATGCTGAGTTTTTTTTCAGCATTTTTTTTTAGATTGCATGGGATCCAAGGAGAGACAGATGAATTAATAGAAAATTGGCTTCTCGGACTGACTAGTGGTGTGCCTCAGGGTTCGGTGCTGGGCCCGTTACTGTTTGTCATCTATATGGATAAGAACATACTTGGCAAGATTAGCAAGTTTACATATGATACAGAATGGGTGGTTTTGCCGCTAGTGGAGACGGTTGTGAAAAATTGCAGCAGGATCTTGATCGATTAGCCAGGTAGGCTGAGGAGTGGTTGATGGAATTTAATACAGAAAAATGTGAGGCGCTGCATTTTGAGAAGCCTAACATGGGCAGGACTGACACTGGATGGTAGGGGCTCTGGGAGTGTTGTAGAGCAGAAGGATCTATGAGTGCAGGTGCATGGCTCCTTGAAGGTGGAGTCACAGGTAGATTAGGTGGTGAAAAAGACTTTTGGCACATTGGCCTTCATCAGTCAAAGTATTGAGTATAGAAGTTGGGAGGTCATATTGCAGTTCTATAAGACGTGGTGAGGCCATATTTAGAGTATTATGTTCAATTCTGTGCACCATGTTATACGAAAGATGTTGTCAAGCTGGAAAGTTTACAGAGAAGATTTACGAGGATGTTGCCAGAACTAGAGGGCCTGAGCTATAGGGAGAGGTTGAGTAGGCTGTAACTCTATTCCTTGGAGCACAGGATGATGATGATGAGTGATCTTAGTGGTGTATAAAATTGTGAGGGATAGATCGGGTAGATGCACAGTCATTTGCCCAGAGGAGGTGAATCGAGGACCAGAGGACATAGGTATACGTTGAAGGGGAAAAGATTTAATGGAAATCTGAGGGGTAATTTTTTCACACAAAGGGTGGTGGGTGTATGGAACGAGCTGTCAGAGGAGGTAGTTGAGGTAAGGACTATCCCATCGTTTAAGCAACAGTTAGACAGGTACATGGATAGGATGGGTTTGGAGGGATATGGGCATTTGCCGAGTTATTTTATACCATCACCCCCTCTAAGCTGGTTACGAGACTCATGGAACTGGGAACCTGCTATTCCCTCTGCAATTAGATACTCGACTTCCTCACACACAGATACAGTCTGTTCGAATTGGCAGAATCACTTCATCCTCTGTGATAATCAGGAACCACATCAAGGCTGCGTGCTCAGCCCCCTGCTCTTCTCACTCTCTACTCAGGACTGTGTACCCAGACATAGTGCAAACTCCATTTTCAAGTTCACTGATGACACCACCGTTGTGGAACGAATTACAGATGGTGACGAGTCAAGAGTCTAGAAGTGAGATCGACCGACTGACCATATGGTACCAGCACAACAACCTGGCTCTCAATATCAGAAAAACCAAAGAACTGATTTTGGAAGAGGAAGGTTGAGGACCCACAATCCTGTTTATATCAATGGGATGATGGTGGAAAGAGACAAAAACTTCAAATTCCTGGGCGTGCATATTTATGACGATCTTTCCTGGACCCAGTACACTGACGCATTCGTAAAGAAAGCACATCAGCGTCTCTACTTCCTGAGAAGATTATGGAGATTCGGTATGTCATAGAGGATTCTCCTGAACCTCTCTTGAACAGGTGCACAGTAGAAAGCATACTGACTGGTTGCATCATGGCCTGGTTTGGCAACTTGAACGTCCAGGAGGGGAAAAGACTGCAAAAAGTTGTAAACACTGCCCAGGCCATCACCGCCTCTGACCTCCCCACCATCGAAGGGATCTATCATAGTCGCTGCCTCCAAAAGGCAGCCAACATCATCAATGACCCACACCATCCTGGCCACACACTCATCTCACCACTGCCACCGGGAAGAAGGTATAGGAGCCTGAGGTTCAGGAACAGCTTCTTCCCTACAGCCATCAGGCTATTAAACACTACAACCTCATAAGCTATGAACTACAATGGACTATTATTATTATTGCACTGTTATTTTTTGTTCTCTAAGTTATTGTTATATCATTTATTGTGATTACATATTCTGTTGTGGTACAGCAAGTAAGAATTTCATTGTTCTATCTAGGACATATGACAATAAAACACTCTTGACTCTTGATTTTCATCGTCCAACACTAAGTGTCTCCAACTTTACCTCTTTCAAATAAGCTGAGCATCGGATATTTGTATTGAATAAATACAGGCCAACCAGCTTATGCGTGCTAGAATGTCAATGGATTCCAAAGAATAGGACAGGTGGACAATCTGCCAGTGTAAATGGCTCAAGAGAAGCTTTGGTGAAATCATCTCTCATTACTTTGGGTAATACTCCAGATGAGTTCCCAAGAAGAGCATTAATGCAATCTGCGCTCAAGTGGTAATTCTGTATTGAACAAGGCATAACTGACAGTCCAACCATGTCAGAAATAATTCCTTGTCCTCACCTGGTACTTCCACAGCAAGCGCCCCACAGCTCTGAGACATGGTGCTCAGGGCTGCACCATGGCTGGACTGGTGGACTTGGGCCATTACTAGCGTCTGGTAGTGGTTGCTTCACATGTTGAAAGACCAACAGAATCCCATGGTGGAATGCAGGGATTTGCAAAGGTTTCAAGCGCAGCAGTAACAGAGAAGAACTCTGTCTCACCTCCATCCACTTCAGAGGTCAGCAACCTATGGCCCCCGGGCCAAATACGGCCCGTTACCCCGAAAACATCCGGCCCGCAGGCTGATTTTGTTTCCTCGTAATCATCCGGCCCTCCGAGCGCCCCACCCGAGTGGTGCGGCCAAGCGCCCCGCCCGAGCTCTGGCTGTACCGCATCCTGCGTAAAGCCGCCGGCACGGCCAGGCACCTTTTGTGAACACGTTTAAGAAAGAACTGCAGATGCTGGAAAAATCGAAGGTAGACAAACATGCTGGAGAAACTCAGTGGGTGAGACAAACAAGGATTGCATGAGGCTGCCTCCCCGCTGAGTTTCTCCAGCATTTTTGTCTACCTTATGTGAACACGTGATTTGATGCCTCCCATCCGGGGTGGGATCCTTGTGCACACATGATAGATGTGGCCCGCCATCCGCTCACAGACATGCGTCCCGGCCCCAATGCAGAACAAGGCTGCCGACCCCTGATCTACTTCGTGTCACCTAGATCTACTCACCTAGGTTCACTCATCCCTTCCCCACCCCAGGTACTTTCCTCAGCAATTGCAGAAGATGTAACACCTCTCAGATCCCAACCTAAAACAGCACATCATTTTTCTCCAGATATGCTGTCTAACCCACTGAGTTACTCCAGTTCTGTTTAACCTGTTCCACAGTTTGCCACATTGTATCCCTCTTGAGATTACACCTCTCCTAAGCAATAATTCACCTACCAGGGCATTACTCTGCTGAAGGTTATTTGTTGCCAGGCCCGATTTGTCCTCGTCTTATCCAACTCTACATCCGCAACTCCTTGGTTCACTCATCCCTTCCTCACCACAACCACCCCAGGTACTTTCCTCAGCAACTGCAGAAGATGTAACACCTATCCTTATACCTCCTCCCTCACCTCCATCCAGCGACCCCAGCAGTCCTTCCAATTGAAATAGAGGTTCACATGTACCTCCTCCAACCTCATCTACTGAATTTAGTGTTCTTGATGTGAGCCCCTGAACATCCACAAGACCCTCCTACTTTCAGTCTGAAAGAAGGGTCCCAACCCAAAACATCACATCCTTTTTCTCCAGATGTGCTGCCTAACCTGCTGAGTTACTCCAGGTCTTTATGAGCTTTTTGTTTTACAGAGAACACTGGAATGCATGCTGGGTTCCTAAAACCCAGGATCCTAGCATAGCTCACATAGCAGTGGTTTGAAGTTTGTCAAGTTCCTGGCACCCAGGCTCCCAGCACATCACAGGGAGGCAAGAAATTTGTCCCATATTTACAGATTAGTAGTGGAGGCACAGAGGGCTATTTTAAGTGTGATTGGACTGAAGGACCTAGAAAGCTATAACAAATCAACATACAGCTGTGTATGCCAAGTTCCTACATGGAAATTCTTCAACATTACAAATAACGATTAGAATACAAAATATATTTTATGACTGATAATTTTCTGATCCGATAATAGCTGCCAGTTTTCAACTATAATGCTCAATTTGTTTGAGTAATGAAACAACTATCAAGAAACAGTTAATGGGGTAAACAAAAAAAGTGGGTTTGAAAATCCTTGAATAAAGCTGGTTACAATTTGCTGCTCAGATGTGACACGGACAATTTATTCACATGCTTGCAAAATGCCCGATGCCGATTTCTTGAAATTACTCAACTAATTTGAAAGATCGAGTACTTTTGCCAAACATCCTTTCATAAACTATATAGTGTACTTGACTCACAATTTTGAAAACTAATAAATTATTAGGGAATCAGCTGAGTTGATTCACATGACTAGTTCAACGCCATAGCTGACGAAGATTATGCAAAGATCAGAAAATGAAAAACGATGCTGAATATAATCTACTCTATAAATTAAGCAACCCAATCATTGCTGAAAACATTTGCAATTACAAAAAAAATCAAAATACACACCATAGGGATTTCAGCCTTCTCTCCTCTACTACAATTAGTCTGAAGTAAGGTCCCAAACTGAAATGTCACCTAGTCATGCTGCCTGACCAGCTGGGTTACTTCCGCTCTTTGTGTTTTATATTTAACTTCATTGCACCTGTGGTTCCTTGTGTCCCCGTCGTTCCTTTCCATGTTTATAGACCTCATCTCCTTGTCAAATCTCTTCATTTAATTTGTCAATCTCATCAAGTTATTCAATTTGTCAATCTTCTGCCCACTATGATGTTCTATTAAATTTGTTGAATAATGATCAGGAGTTAATATCCAACAATGATGGTTCTTTAAGAAATCTTAAGTTCCATAACAATTATGTTATTAAAATGATAAATCAACCATAGGTGATATTAGTAGTTACATTGCACATCTAACAAATATATTTTGAATAAACTAATTTTCATTTCAGGCTCTCTTAAAATGTCTGGGACACGTTAAAAAAAAATTCAGACACGGTTAAACAAAACTTTCCAGACCCATTCAAAACTCCCTTTTCTCAATCAGAATAATGTATTCTTTAGAATTGTGCACTGTAGATGCAAGACAAAAGTAAAGATATATTTTCACTACCAACTCAGAATTCCTGCCTCATCTTGGATGATAGAAAGAAAGCCTTCAATTAATAATACTTTTCCTAATTTAAGCAAATAAATCAAATTTATGCCGAGAAAAGACCATAACTATTTCCTGAACAATAGTTTTAAAAAACTGTGAAAAATACTGCTATATGATGCAGGTAGGGTGGGGGAAGGGAGAACTGCTTTGCATCATTCCCATCATAATATTACTACCACACGTAAAGACGCACATTAACACAGTTTGTGACAGAGTTATTTGGGATAACGCGATCCATAATAAAGGAGCTATAAAGACAGCGAGTTTATTTCAGAAAAATCATGATATAAATGTTTGTTTCTTCTTTTAAGTGGTTGCCTACGGTATGATCTGCTGGAACATAAAATATTAAAGGCGACCAGATACACATTAAAAATACTGACGGAAGTAATGGACCGATTTTATTTAAAAACCTTTATCCAAATATCAGTCATGTTATACGATTCAAGAAAAATACACAATACAGTGGAATTAAAATCTGGTTTTAAAAGACCGGCGGAGCATTACTTTATTTAAAATGACCAACGTACTGTCGATTAAGACCCGGCTTCCTAATCAAAAGGCTACCGAGAGAATGGCTTGAAAATAGGTGTGAGAGTTCATAAATAAAACATGTGCCCTTTGCCCCTTCTTTCTTTGGGAAAGCGGGTAATTCGCCACACACAGAAAGGGGACAGAACTAACTCAAAGGGCCCAAAGTTACCGAGATCCGCAGTGGGCCTCGATCACATTAAATATTAAGGTAGCCTTGATAAGAAGTGAGGAGGCCGTGGGCACACACAGACACCAGCCAAATGCAGAAAGAGAAAACGGTCCCCACACCCACCTCCTCAACCCAGCCCCTACCCCAGGCCAGAGGGCCGGGCGGACTCACCCATAGATGATGGACATGAAGTGCATGAGCCAGAGGATGATGAAAAGGATCAGCCCGAAAATGGAGAGACCCTGAAGAGCCAGGTCCAGCACCGCCATTGTACTCGCTTCAGTGTCGTGTCTCGCCTTGGCTCGGGCCCCCTTGGCGACGCGACGCGACGTGCTCGCTCTCCCCTCCCACACCTCCCGCCCGTCTCCGCGCTGCGACTGGGCGTCACGGGCTGGCTGGCTGCGGGCGTGCGTGCGGGCAGGCAAGCAGACAGACACATATACACTGCTCCCCCCTCCCCCTCCCCCGACAAAGGCCACGCCTCCTTCCTGACCATAGACTCCCCCCATCCCCTCCCTCCAAAGACCACGCCCCTCCCAGGACAGTCACGCCCATTCATGGACAAAGACAGCCGAATCTCCCACCACCCCCTTCCTGGACAAACACCCGTCCCCCTCACCGCTACCGCTGCCCCTGCCCCCTCCTGAACTTCAAGGGTAAAGAACACATTGCTTTTAGAAGGTTCCCGACCCGAAACGTCACCTATTCCTTTTCTCCAGAGATGCTGTCTGACTCGCTGTGCTACTCCAGCTTTTTGTGTCTATCTTCGCTTCTTGGCAAACTCCCCGTGGGACACTCAGATTAAAGGTTTCAAGGTCTCTGACCCCCCCCCTATTTATCCCCGATAACAAGTAGAAAAGTAGGCAGCATCTAAGGAGCGAAGGAATAGGCGACATTTCGGGTCGAGACCCTTCTTCAGATAGTAGCGAACTCACTCTTGTCCATTATTAAATGAAACCCATGATCCTGCCCATTTTTCAAACAAAATATTTTGAATAATCTGTTTGCCTGGCCAATCAACATTTTGACAAAGAGACACAAAGTGCCAGAGTTAACTCGGGGGGTCAGGCAACACATAGGGAGAACATGGATAGGTGATGTTTCTGGTCGGATAAAGAGAACGGCCTCGGCAAAATGGTGCAGACTACAGCCGACAAGTATGAGTCATTCAAAAGTGAAATAGTGAGAGTTCAGGGCCAAGATGTTCCCATAAGAATGAAATAATGGCAACAAATACAAACAGTGAATGAATGAATAAGTTTATTGGCCAAGTATTCACATACAAGGAATTTGCCTTAGCGCTCCGCCCACAAGTGACATGACATAGTGACATTTACGAATGATACATAAAACAATAAACATTATTAATAAAACATTATTGATTAAACATGTGAATTAAATAAAATACCAGAGCAAAGGGAGGCTACAGATTTCTGGTTATTGAGTAGAGCTACTACTCGTGGAAAACATCTGTTTTTATATCTGGCTGTGGCAGCTTTGACAGTCCGGAGCCGCCTTACAGAGGGAAGCGACAACAAATACAAACAGTGCTGGATGTTAAAGGACGTCAACAGTTGGATTCAAGGAAATTAGGAAGAATATGGCAGGTATAGTAAACTGAAAACATATGTCTGACTGGAGTATGATAAGTGTAGTGGGATATTTAATAAAATAAATTAGGAGTGCAAAGATTGCGTACAAATTTTTTTTTCACAAATGAGATTAAGGAATATCACGAACCATTATATTAATGGTAAGTGCATAACCAGGGAAAGTTGCGAATATTGGGGACATCCATACATGGAGCTGAAAATCATACATGATGCCTTGTATAAACACTTTTCATCTGTGTTCACTGAGAAGGACAATTTAGTTAGAAAATACAGGGAGGAGTCAGTGAGATTCCAAAACATTACCATTTGAAAAGGAGGTATTCAATGACTTTGCAGAGTTAAAGTATTGTCAGGGGATCCCATCTCACCAATTTGATTCTTTTTTTTTCCCCCCCAAGAGGTCATAAAAGTCTATGATTAAGGCCAGTGTGGTTGATGGTGGAGGGTCGTTTTTGTGATTGGAGGCCTATGACGAAGTAGATGGGTGTGAGCACCCTTACTGTTGGTTCTACATATTAACCATTTGGATGTAAACATAGGAAGTCTAATTAGTAAGTATACAAATGACATGAAAATTGCTGGGTTAGGAATGGCGAGGACAATATTTATCAGTTGATAAAATGGGCAGAGCAATGGGCGAGAAAAATTAATCCTGAAAAGTGTGAAATGGTGTACCTTGGAGACTAATTAAGCATACAAAATAAATGGTAAGACCCGAGGGAATATTGAGGAACAGAGGGACTGACGTGCATGTCCAAGGACTCCTGGAAATGGCAGCACCAATAGTAATGGCGATTCAGAAGGCATACAGGATACTTGCATTCATTAGCTGGGGCACAGAATACAAGAGCAAGGAGGTTGTGGTACATACAGCTATATAAAATATTGGTTAGATAACAGCTGGAGCATTGTATGAAGTATAAGAAGGACATTGTTGCACAAGGGAAGTGAAGAGGAGAATTTCTAGGAAGTTGTATGGGCTAAAATGTTTGGGGTATGACGATAGGCTGGTTTTGTTTTCCTTGGAGTGGAGAGGCCTGTGAGGGAACCTGGTAGAGATTTACAAGGCATAGACAAGGTAGATAAAAAAGAAACATGGTAGAACAGATATAGCACATTGGTTTATGGTACAGGCTAGGGCTTTTTACATGGTCTGAGAAATATTTTTTATATTCAATAGCACAATATGGACATGGTGGTCTGAGGGGTCTGTTTCTCTGCAGTGTATCTTTATGACTTTATGAAAAGTTAATGTAGTTATCAACAAGAACAGTGGAGGACGGTACTGCTCAGCAAATGATCCTGTTCCCCAATTTGTACAAAACCCAAACATTTGCATAAGCAGCAGTATAGATCTTGTTCTTTTGGTCAGTTAAAAAAAGAGAAAAAAACAGATCAGCTATAATCTGATTGACTGTCACAGCAGGCTCAACGCAACCTATGGCCTACCCCTGCTTCTGTTTCTTATGTTCTTAAGAAATGTAGCTTTTCCATTAACCAGATTGGACTTAATGTCAGTTGCTAGCCTCTGCAAATGTGCTTACCTTTTGGAAGAACACAGCTATTTCCAGCATTTCCATTGGTCTGTGCTGACTGTTGCTCATTGGTCCCTGGCAGGTCTGCAGCTATAGCAACTGATAACATCATAATAACCAAAGTGATTAAATGAGGAACAGTTGTGTGATTTTTTTTCTTGGGCTATATGTCACATTCCACACGCTGGTGGCAGTGGAACATTTACTTTGGAACCTCTCAGGAAACTCCTGGGAGTGATAATGGTGCATCAGAATTTGTCATGACCATATCACAGAATAGTATTTAGCTTCTTCAGCTTTCCATGGCTACAATTCACAATCCATTTATTGGTAGTTGTAGTACATAGAAATAGGTGGAGAACATTTAACATTGAGCCTAATAACCACTCAATGTGTTATGGCTAATCTGAGGCCTGATTATTATTACGTTATTGTGCCAGTAAAGCTGCGAAGTAAGTAGGGCGCTGTTCCGTTCCCACTGCATAATATAATTAAACACTCGTCCACATAATTGCCTTTGTCATATAACTCTAAATACCTTTAATAGCAATTGCTCAAATTTAGCTTTAAAATCAACAAATCGATCGCTGCAACATGTGAAGAGGACTTCCAGATTTCACAGAATTAGAGTATTTGCAGTGTGGAAGAAGTCTATTTGGCCCATCGAGTCCATACTACCTTTCCACATAGCAGTAATCCTGAATCTCATTCCCAAAAGGCCTTGCTTTAACCTTTAGCATAATTCCTCCCATTCTAGATGTCCCAAAAAGCAACAATTCACCATGATATCTTGTGAAAACGTTGTTATAAATCCCAGGGAACAGAATCCCAGTTTCCGTAATTGTTCCTTGTAATTTAACCAACAAGTTCAGGTATCTTTTGTATGTACCTCTGTTGAAGTCAAACTAAGCGAATGCATCCTTTCCAAAATCTGGTGTTGAGAATCATTCACAGTGCTCCCATAGTGGTCTAACCAATATGGGTGAAGCATAGGTTCCATCTCCTTATACTGTACCCCTGTAATTCATATCTAAATACCAATATTTTATTCATCTTTTTTAACACTTTCTGTTCCTTATATTCCAATAATCTGGGCATAATGAGCCTTTCAACTCCAGGGACATTCTTCATAGCTTTTCATTGGAGTTATTGGTTATATATTTTTTACTGAAATAGAGATTGCTCTGTTCTATCCTTTTAAATCCAAATTGAAAAATGACATTTGCCATAGTTTTGTCCAATTGTTCAGTCTTCTTATTTGGGCTTTTCATAATTTTATGCTTCCATCTATATTATTATAATGCTGACAACTGATGTGTTAACAGCAAATTTGGACATATGTTCTCTATTACCTCACCATGGTTATTAATAAATAACCAATGTCTGATGTGCTATCACAATCCTTACAAATGCAATTTGTCATATCCTGACAATCAGAATACCTAAATCAGTTTTGCCTATTTTTTTTCTTCTTCACCATTCAGTTGATTTCCTCAACCAGATAAAGAATTTGCTTACATTTATGGAGATTGCGGGATGGGTGTTGAAAGGGGGGGGGGGGGTGGCTGATGAGCAATTTTCCAGCAGGACAGGTAGCATCTGGGGATGGAATGGATAGGTGATGTGTTGGGTTGAGTTCCTTCTTCAGACTGTTGGGTTCCGTAGCGTTATTGTGGGTCTCAGTCTGAAGGCGGGAAAGCGTGCGATTCTTTGTGGACATCAGGTAAGTAAAGAAGCATTGGTTACTTGTGGATCCAGTAGAGGATGAAGTCCATGGCACATCTGGCAGAGAGAGGCATGGAGCAAGGGCTTGAAAGTAACAGCACATGGCAGCGTAACTCACAGAGGGAGAACTGTTGCGCAAAGTTGTGGGTGGAGTGCAGGTTCTTTAGATACTGGATGGACCTAGGAAATGGGAAACCTAGAAATAGAGCTAGAAGTAGCCTTGGACAAAATTGTGACAAAGGCACGTGCTGAGGAAATTGCATGGGTGCATTAGTGAGTCTGGGTCAGAACATGTTCGAAGAGCAGTAGATTAGAGGATTAACAGAGGGGAACAGTGAGAGAGATGACGTATTATATGTCATTTTGTTCATCGCAATATTTGTCTACCTTAGGTCTGATGAGACACTATCCACGATTATCTGTTAAATTCCTTGGAGGGTCCAACTGAAAATACAAATGCAGCTAATTATTTACCTTTGATAATTTTCTTGTAAACATAATACTTTATGTCACCCATGCACAATGCTCCATATTCAATACTGATCAAGACATCACCAGGTGCCTTCCCTCTGCTCGCCCAGTATCTGCTACTGCTTTTTTCAATGGGCTCCAGATGCTGTTTAATACCCTTTCTGCCGTGAGCTTTTGCATGTCTATGTGTCAATAGGAAAACCAAGCTATTTTACACTATATTTTACACAATATTTCCACTCTCATTACAATTCTAAATTTGCCAGTCTTCACAATGCACTCACTTAGCCCTGCAAACTGCAGTTTCTGAATAAGTGCCTAATGAATTTGAGAAGGAATCCTCAACCCATAAACTAGTGATTATAGGGACACAATACATTTGTCTCATTTGTTCATTAGGTGGCCTGCATTTTCATTTTGATTGTATGACAAAAAAACTTTCCTCTAAATATTAACATTTCATATCACAAATCTGCTTTATTGCAATAAATGAAAGACAACCATTCATATCATTCCTTTCACGATCAAAGCCACTTCCAGCAAATGAATATTTTCAGTAGTAGTCACTGCTGCAATTTTAAAAGTCACAAGACGCAGCTCACAGACAAGCATTTACACAATGCAATGCAAAGTGTTGCCACAAATTAAGGCATCGTTTTCCTTTTTACTGTGCATAGGTGTGAGCGTACTCTTAGGAACTATGTGTACTGGAAGGCTTGAAATGTTCCTGGACAAGCAGTAGCCAGTAGTTTGTGAAGAAGATCGCGAGTTTATTAAAAACAAAATCCAATACTTAAAAACATTTAATACTTAACAAGATGACAAGTAACACAAAATTCTTAGCCTCTGGAGACCCCTGCCACTCCCCTCCATCCAAAAACCTGGTAACATCATTATCGATTTGATTCTGCTTGCCTGTCTTCCCATTTGTTTTTATTTCTTTCATGTGCTTAGCCTGATATCTCAATCCTTGGATAAGTCAATCTTCATATATGTTCTTTCAATAAGCAATTTATTTATTTGGCAAAAGTGGTCAGAAATATCACAGCCATTGAAGTCCTCAGGCGACATCTTGTTCCCCGCAGGTCAGCACATCCTGGTCTGAAGAAGGGTCTATACTTGAAATGTCACCCATTCCTTCTCTCCTGAGATGTTGCCTGTCCCACTGAGTTACTCCAGCATTTTGTGGCTATCTGGAGATTTGGCCATTATCTCTCTTGCACCTTTTCCTACCTCTTTCTTCCACCAATAATTGTATCTACTAAATTAATAACTATACAGATTTGGCCTGGTTTTGTTCACAACCTTTCTAAACAAAAAACAAATAGATAACTGATTGCATCAACATTCACTGCATGGGATGAGCCACTTCAACAAAGAGATAGCTCTATCACATCAGTTCTGTAACACCTCCTCTGATAATTACATAATCAAATAACTTTCTTGCAAATAACAAAACACCCTGCTCATGTTTGGTTTACACTTTAGCTGTAGAATTCTTTATGATTACAGTTTCATAAATAGAAGACCAAGAGTGGTTTGTTTGATACTATGCTGCTTTGAAGTTTGACATGATATTGACCTGTTGTTCCAACAGACATTGCAGTTTAGTTGGGTGTTACTGGCTTCAATTAAGGATCGTACATTTATACCTCCACCTCAGTCTAATTGTCCATGTTGCAACAACATTGGGAAAATCTGGCCCTCTCAGCCCCAAACAACACCACAGCCTTGGTGCAAACATTGGCAAAAGACTAGCATTTACAAATTTAGGCGCAGGTGATTATGATTTCAAGGTAGCATTTCATTGAATATGGTATTTAGGAATGTCATAAAATTAATTTAGTAAATCAAGGAATATTAATCAAGAGTTTACGATAAATTATATTGTCCAAGGATTATATGTATTATTTCTATTCATGTACATGTTTTGGGTCTTATTGGCAAGACCAATACTTAATCTCTAACAGCAATGGTTCCTGCAAAAGTGATGCTGAACAACCTGCTTGGACTGCTGCTGTCCATGTGATGAACGCACGCACAGTTCCATTGGGAAGTGAGAATGAGGGAAGTTGAATCATGTGTATGCCAGACCGCAATGTATCTACTTATCAGGGTTTGAGACAATCCTCCTCTTCTTTAATCTGTTGTTCTCTTGGCTGCTATCAGTGTCAACTAAATAGCAGAATTATTCATCATTGGTGATACAAACAATCCACTTGAAGAACACAATGGGTCGAGCAGAATCTGTGGAGGAAACAGTATTGTTACTGTTTGGGGTTGAAATCCTGCATCATGACTGAGAGTGAGACAGGAACAGTAGGGGACTGGTCCACCGAGATTGAACAACGGGCGGGTGGAACCAGCTAGGGAGAGGGAGGGGTGGGATTGGGAGATGGAACCTGACGCCTGGCCTTTTGTTGTTTGATTTTATTTTGTCTGCCACCATCTCCTAACTGGAAATCAATCACTTTATTTTCACCTAATTTATCAGTCATAATCTGTAGCAATGTTACAAAATTTTGAGATTTAAAAAATCAAGTCTGCAATTTATCCCATCAGATAAAGCATAAAAAGAAGTTTAATTTGACACCTAATTTACTTTCATATCTTCAGTATTAAGAAAGTTATGGCCATTTGCATACTCGGAAATTAGCATCTTGCTCCCTATTGCCTTTCAATTGACTTAACTCAAAAGCTGTGATCTGGAAAAGTTAAAAGCCCATAACTTTCTTAAAAATTAAGAAAACTCAATGAAATTTTCAGTTATTATAGATTGAAGCATTCTGAAACAAATATTCAACAATCTTACTTGGATGACCTGAAATTAAAGCATATAATTAGTTAGTTATCTAATTGTAGCTAATTACAAAATTCAATGAGTAGATCTAAACATCTATCCATTTCTTAAGAAAAGATAAACTTTTTTTTAATTGCCTAAGTGTCCAAATAACATTCACACAATAATCCACAATATAACATAATTTTTAAATCTCATTTTCATGAATTTCTGGGCCAAATGGAAGGAATTTAGTGTTTTATGCCTGTAAATTAATGGCCATTTAAATCAACTAGCGAGTGGGTTTTAGTGGAATGCCGTGGATTGGAACGTTGCGGTTAGTGGTGAAGTCGGGAGGAAAAATACTGTTTGTTCATACATTTTTTGGGACCACATTTCGCAACATAAAAATATTATTAAAGCCTCCCGAAAAAACAACTTTTAATATAAAAATAAACTATTTACCTTTTTTTCTCCCCTACGGAAAATCCTTCCGGTTGTCAGTGCTCACGGCTTTTGAAGGTGATTTTTAAATTACTCTAGTTAACAAATAATTTAGAGTAATTTAAAAATACCTTCATTGATGAAATGTCGGAGCGATTTTTCTTCCGCAACGAAATAGCCCGACATTCATCGATTATCCAGGTCTGTTGAAAAACGGCACTTTAAGCCCGCCCCCCTCTGAAAGGCGCCAAAGTCGCACACACAGGGAGCGGCAGAACTGCAGCGCCGCTAAAGGTAAGTTTTGCAACATACCTATAATCTGGCCAATATTCCCTTTGGGTTTTTTTTTGCTTTACCCAGAATGGAAAAAAAATATGGCAGTTATTTCATCAATGGAGACAGGCTTGGATTATTCAATCTCTTGAGTTAGGCTATCATGCAATGAAAGTGTGGCTAAATTCCATTCACATCCATATTCCAAACAGGTACTTGATACCTTTGATAAGCAAATATATTTAATATCAGATTTAGTTTCAATTGTTAATTTCCATTAATATTGATCTGACATGAATTATGTAAGGTTATCGCATATAAACAATACATTTAGTTTCACGGATACTTCACAAACCTTTTCCCTAAATGATTCATCCAACGTTATCAAATCAGGACAAAGTACCTCATATGTCATATCAGGCATCATCTACCCTCACAGAAAATGAACAAATTACAATATCTGAATTCTAAAGAGCAGCCTAATAAGAAATAAGTTTAATTTTATCAAAAAAGTCAAGTTTTATCACTTGAATTTAGAAACTTTAAAATATCATGACCAAACAAATGTCAATATTTGGAATTCAATTAATATTCAAAGGTCCATTAATTCACACAGACTCAAAGGTCAAACTTTGTGGTTGATACAAATAAAACCAGAAATATCTTTAAATATGCTTTAAATATCCACCTGTTAAGAAGCAGCTGTGGAGAGAACATATCAGGTCACCTTTACTGATAATGTGAAACTATATTTTTAATCCAGATTAAAGTAATCAGGTGTATTTGTGGGATTTTATCTCATGTTACCATTTTATTAAACCATACTTCTGGATTATTGGCCAAGCAATGTAACCACTATGCTACCATGTCCAATCAACAGATATTGCAGCCCAGAAATTGATTTTCTCATGCTTTAGTTCACAGAGTTTACCAGCCATGGCAAATTCAATCACCCTCATAGGAAATTTTAGGCATCTCCCATATCTCACACTGAAGCTACTCAGCAAAACGCAATGTGTAGGAAGGAACTGTAGATGCGATACGATATAACTTTATTTATCCCAGGAGGGAAATTGCTATTTAAACCAAAGATAGACACAAAATGCTGGACCAGCACAGCATGACATGCAGCAGCTCTGGAGAGAAAGAATAGGTAACATTTCAGGTCGACACCCTTCTTCAGTATGGAGGGCCTGCTGCTCCATATCATTTTCTTTGGCTTCCTGAGAAACATGTTCCTCCACCTCTATGTTTTCAACTGGTTCAATGTTTTGACTCATACGTATCACACAATGTTTGTGGAGGCTCTCTAGGGATTATGCCAAAGAATGTCTCCTGATTATCCAGGTAGCGGAAACGTTGCCTCTGGAGGCCTGATGTTTATGTTGTAAAGTCTTGAATGGAAGCAAAGCAGTTGGATATGCTGTCGGAGGTGCTATCTTTGAAATTATACATTAAATCAGTTTGTTTGGTCATTTATCGCTTTACTATTTGTTGTAACTTGTTGTGTACAAATCTGTTGCCTTTATTTCCTTTATCACTGCAATAACGTCATTGATTGTAAAGTGATGCAATGCCCTGAGGCAGTGAAAGGCACAATAGAAATAGAAGTGTTAAAGAAGGAACTGCAGATGCTGGAGAATCGAGGGTTACACAAAAAGCTGGAGAAACTCAGCGGGTGCAGCAGCATCTAAGGAGTGAAGGAGATAGGCGACGTTTCGGGTCGAGACCCTTCTTCAGACTGAAGAAGGGTCTCGACCCGAAACGTCGCCTATCTCCTTCACTCCTTAGATGCTGCTGCACCCGCTGAGTTTCTCCAGCTTTTTGTGTAACCATAGAAATAGAAGTCTTTCTTTTCCTTTTCTCTGTACAGGTTCTACTCAGGTTCTGACTGGAGATTATGTACTTGGCGGATAATGCTTTGCACTAAGGGAAGTCTGAGTTTTTCCTCACCTGTGACTTTGTAACAATCAATGGGAAAATATAAAACCATTTGGTATTTGTCATTGTATGAGTCTAGGCCTGATAAGAAAATGGTTGGAATAACCATAAACTTTAGTTCAAGTATACCTGTAACCTTGCAGTGCCTATTTACTAACACTTGACATACCATTTCTTGGTGAAATGTAATTCTGGACCTCAACACTTGTATAAGGTCCTTTTATCTGCCACGTTCTTCCCCCTCTTCTCTGGAGCTTGCCAGGTCCTCCTGGTTTGCAGTCAGCGTGCCTAATTATACCATTCACCTATTACCTCTACACTTGCTAACCTATTTTGGCTCCCAATGCATTCTAACCCATTTTGCTAACCTATTTTAGCCTGGCCATGCTCCCATTTTGTTATTACCATCAGGAAGCAGGTTCGTGAGTTTAAAAACGGAGACCACTGGATTCAAGAACAGCTTCTCCCCAGCAATCATCAGGGTGTTGTACACTGCACAACACTAATCACTAATTCAACAACTATGATCTTCTATAGACTGTGTTTTTGGTTGCACTACAGACTTTGGATTTGAACTATTATCAATACTTAGTATTCCTGTTATTAATTTATTGGATTATTGATGATTATATATAATTATATTTTGAGATATACAGATTACTACAGTATAAAACCAAAATACTGACGATGTTGGTAATCCGAAATAAATACATAAAACATTGGAAATCTTCAGTAAGTTAGATGTCGCTGCAGAGGTAGAAACATTTGAAATAAAAAGTTATTAACTGGAAACATTAACGCTATTGCTTTCACTACAGACGAGTAGTTCCTGTAGTTGGAAGAAAGAAAAATAAATTTAGTCTTGATTTGCTAGAAAAGTTATGTCATCTGAATCTTTATTTTTTTCAACCCCTTCCTAATCTACCTGGGAAGTCTGCCCATTTTATTTTTGTCTTGCCCAGCAGGTCTCTTGCCTACTGAGAGTTGATTAGAGAGAACAGTTCCTGACCTTGAAGGGAATTCATTACCTTCCTAAAATTCTAAAATTTATTTTACACATTGAAAAGATCAATTTTATTGTTATCCATAATCATACTCTCCGATTGAACCACAATGCTGTGGGACGGGTATTAGTTACACCTGTTGGTGCAGGCCCAGCTGTCCAGATAATGAGCTTGTCTCTGTCACTTAGGACAAGGACAAAGGTTCTAGTCACAGGTAGATATTAGTTTCACTCTGTTGCATTGCCGTGAGTGAAACATAACTCAAGGAAATTCAAATTCCTGATGCTTTTTGTTAGACACAAAGCAGGAGAACAATGAAATAATGCACGATAAAGCTGTAAATCACGCCCTTTGCTTCCTCACGAATAAAATGAGCTATTTAGACAATAGACAATAGGTGCAGGAGTAGGCCATTCGGCCCTTCGAGCCAGCACCGCCATTTAATGTGATCATGGACAACTTAAAATATAAGATAAATTCTGATAGTTCTGTTAAGATTAAGAGTTTTCTGAAAACCTTGTTCTGGAAGCTTTAGATCAACTGTCCTAATATCTCCTTAAATGGTGGCAGTAAATATTGAATGTTGTCCTGTGAGGTTCATTGCAATGTTTATTATGATAAAGACCCTGTTTAAATAAAACTTCATTGTTTAAATATTGATCTCTGGTCAGTAATGTTTGGCACAATATATATCATCAGTCTAATCCCTTCTAGTTCTGAAATTCGTTGGATGGGAACTGATGGGGCAAATTATGGAGGAAACTATTCTCAGTCAGTCAAGTTAAATGTACGACATACAAACCTCAGGCATCACTGACTGGGGATGAAATTGTCGGCAACTGCTTATCTCTGAAATTGTTCATTACTGTCAGACCGCGTGATGCAGGGACCGTCGAGCCTCATGGCACAAGCATGGTAACCTCGCTCGCCCGCCGTGAAATCGGGAAACCCACCTGAAGAGGGAAGCTGCTGAGTCTGGTTCCTGTTTGCCCCTGAGGACCGAACCCGAGAGGAAGTTGGAGTGAGTCGATGATGGCGGACGCAAGAACAAAGGGCCGGTAAGAGGAACCGGGATCTTACCTTCTGCGTGCTCAAGGTAATCTGCGGGAAGTGCCCCCGGGGTACAAAGGCTGAATGGTGGCCGGGCGAGGAGAGGGTTACAGTTTGCTGGATGATCTGGACGGAGGCGACGGGTGTAATGTGCCTTTATGGCCAGCTGCAGCTTGGATTTTGAAAATGGCGCCAAACCTGGCAACTCAGCTCAGTGAGCTATTTCTATACAGTTTGTGTTCATGCACAGTAATAATCTACTGATCTGTATGCTAACAAAATCATCTCATTGTACCTCGGTACATGTGATAATAAAGAAACATTGAACCATTGTTGTAATGTCACATTTAAGTCAATTTTAAATATTTGTTGCTGTGTTCAGTTTTAGAAGAACTGAAGGTCAGTGTATTATATTTTCTTTAATCTGTGTTGAGTATTTTTACTCTGACGAGTTTTTTTAGTTGCTCAGTTGGGGAGGCATATTTTCCTTGTTTTATGCAGCCTCCTTCCTGACAATGCTTGAGAAATAATGCAGATATCATCTTAACTGAAACTACCCTGCAGCCATATGCTCCTTATACATAACACAGCACTAAGTGACAGATAGTGAATACAATTCAATTGTATTTCAGCTAATCATTGATATGACAGATACTAGGTGGAGTGCAGGCTACATAACAATGATGTCAATTTAACCTCTGAGTCACTAAGTTCAGAATTCAATTCCTACTGGAGATGCGGAAGTACTTAACCTAATTACAATACAAACCTACTCGAAGAGTTCTCGAATTTCAGGTGAAGTACTGGGCTGGGGCCCTCTCCACTATGCCAGTTAAATACAAATGCTGTCAGTTAAATATAAATTACATTTCTTTTGCATTTACAGTGGTTGATGTTTTGTTTTTTTCTCTATCCCATCTTTATCCCAGGTATAACTGATATAAATAGAAAACTGAGGGGAATAAAAGCATTACTGTAGATACCCACCCATTTTCATCAGTAAGTTCCCTTGGAAAAATGATACCCACTGATAGACAATAGGTGCAGGAGTAGACCATTCGGCCCGCCATTCAACGTGATCATGGCTGATCATCCCCAATCAGTACCCCGTTCCTGCCTTCTCCCAATATCCCGTCTCCACTATCTTTAAAAGCCCTATCTAGCTCTCTCTTGAAAGTATCCAGAGAACCAGCCTCCACCACCCTCTGAGGCAGAGAATTCCACAGACTCACAATTCTCTGTGAGAAAAAGTGTTTCCTCATCTCCGTTCTAAATGGCTTGCCCCTTATTCTTAAACTGTGGCCCCGGTTCTGGACTCTCCCAACATTGGAAACATGTTTCCTGCCTCTAGCATGTCCAAACCCTTGATAATCTTATATGTTTCAATAAGATACCCTCTCATCCTTCTAAACTCCAGAGTGTACAAGCCCAACCGCACCATTCTCTCAGCATATGACAGTCCCGCCATCCTGGGAATTAACCTTGTTGCACTCCCTCAATGGCAGGAATGTCCTTCCTCAAATTAGGGGACCAAAACTGCACAAAATACTCCAGGTGTGGTCTCACTGGGACCCTGTACAACTGCAGAAAGACCTCTTTGCTCCTATACTCGACTCCACTTGTCATAAAGGCCAACATGCCATTCACTTTCTTCACTGCCTGCTGTACCTGCATGCTTACTTTAATTGACTGATGAACAAGGACCCCCAGATCCCGTTGTACTTCCCCTTTTCCCAGCTTGACACCACTTAGATAGTAATCTGCCTTCCAGTTTTTGATACCAAAGTGGATAACCTCACATTTATCCACATTAAACTGCATCTGCCATGCATCTGCCCACTCACCCAACCTGTCCAAGTCACCCTGCATTCTCATAGCATCCTCCTCACAGTTCACACTGCCACCAAGCTTTGTGTTATCTGCAAATTTGCTAATGTTACTTTGAATCCCTTCATCTAAATCATTGATGTATATTGTGAATAGCTGCAGTCCCAACACCGTGCCTTGCAGTACCCCCACTAGTCACTGCCTGTCATTCTGAAAGGGACCCATTAATGCCTAATCTGTTTCCTCTCTGCCAACCAATTTTCTATCCATGTCAGCACTCTACCCCCAATACCATGTGCCCTAATTTTGCCTACTAATCTCCTATGTGGGACCTCATCAAATGCTTTCTGAAAGTCCAGGTACACTACATCCACTGGCTCTCCCTTGTCCATTTACCTAGTTACATCCTCAAAAAATTCCAGAAGATTAGTCAAGCACGATTTCTCCTTCATAAATCCATGCTGACTCGGACCGATCCTGTTACTGCTATCCAAATGTGCCGCTATTACATCTTTTATAATTGACTCCAGCATTTTCCCCACCACCGATGTCAGGCTAACTGGTCTATAATTCCCTGTTTTCTCTCTCCCGCCTTTCTTAAAAAGTGGGATAACATTAGCCACCCTCCAATCCACAGGAACTGATCTGAATCTATAGAACATTGGAAAATTATCATCAATGATTCCACAATTTCTAGAGCCACTTCCTTAGGTACACTGGGATGCAGACCATCAGGCCCTGGGGATTTATCAGCCTTCAGTCTACCCAACACCATTTCCTGCCTAATGTGGATTTCCTTCAGTTCTTCCATCACCCCGATCCTCTGGCCACTACTATATCAGGAAGATTGTTTGTGTCCTTCTTAGTGAAGACGGATCCAAAGTACCTGTCAACTCATCTGCCATTTCCTTGTTCCCCATAATAAATTCGCCTGTTTCAGGCTTCAAGGGTCCAACTTTGGTCTTTGCTAATTTTTTCCTCTTCACATACCTAAAGAAGCTTTTACTCTGAAGATGGGTTTCGGCCTGAAACTTTGCCTATCTCCTTCGCTCCATCGATGCTGCTGCACCCGCTGAGTTTCTCCAGCATTTTGTGTACCCTCAAAGCTTTTACTATCCTCCTTTATATTCTTGGCTAGCTTACCTTCGTACCTCATCTTTTCTCCCTGTATTGCCTATTTAGTTTTCTTCTGCTGCTCTTTAAACATTACCCAAACCTCTTGCTTCCCACTCATCTTTGCTACCTTGTACTTTCTCGCTTTTATTAATACTGTCCCTGACGTCCCTCGTTAGCCACGGTCGGCCCTTACTCCCCTTGGAATCTTTCTTCCTCTTCGGAAAACTGATCCTGCACCTTCTGTATTATTCCCAGAAATACCTGCCATTGTTGTTCCACTGTCATCCCTGCTAGGGTATCATTCCAGTCAACTTTTTTCCAGCTCCTCCCTCATGGCTCCATAGACCCCTTTATTCAACTGTAACACTGACACCTCCGATCTACCCTTCTCCCTCTCCAATTGTGGATTAAACTTGACCATATTATGGTCACTGCCTCCTAATGGCTCCTTAACCTCAAGTTTGTTTATCAAATCCGGTTCATTACAGAACACTAAATCCAGAATTGCCTTCTCCCTGGTAGGCTTCAATACAAGCTGCTCAAAGAATCCATCACGGAGGCACCCCACAAACTCCCTTTCTTGGGGTCCAGTACCAACCTGATTTTCCCAGTCTACCTGCATGCTGAAATCTCCCTTAACAACCGTAGCATTACCTTTACCACATGCCAATTTTAACTCCAGATTCAACTTGCACCCTACATCCAGGCTACTGTTTGGGACCTGTAGACGCCCCATTAGGGTCTTTTTACCCTTACAATTCCTTAGTTCTATCCATACTGACTCCACATCTCCTGTTTCAATGTCACCCCTTGCAACGGATGGCATTTCATTCCTCACCAACAGAACTACCCCACCCCTCTGCACACCTGGGTCTGTCTTTTAAATAGGAGGTATACCCTTGAATATTCAGTTCCCAGCCTTGATCCTCTTGCAGCCATGTCTCTGTAATTCCCACATCATACTGGCCAATTTCTAACTGAGCTTCAAGCTCGTCCACTTTATTTTTAATACTTTGCACATTAATATACAACACTGACCTCCGTATTCACCCTCCACCCTCACACCGCTCGCAATTGGCCCATACCTTATTCTCTTATCCCTTCTCGAACTTTCCTTCCCATTAATTCGAGAATCTTTTGTAATTTTTCCTGTACTCACTCACTTCCTCCATCTTTATACTCCCAATTTTGCAATCCCTCCACCCCACTATTTAGTTTAAACCCACACATGTAGCCCTAGCAAACCTGCCTGCCAGAACATAGGTCCCCTTCCAGTTAAGGTGTAACCCAGTCCTTTTGTACAGGTCCCCCCTACACCAGAAGGGATCCCAGTGGTCTATAAATCTAAATCCTTGCTCCCTGCACCAGCCCCTCAGCCACACATTTAGATCCCCTATCTCTCTGTTCTTGGCCTCAATAGCATGAGGTACTGGAAGCAATCCAGAGATAACCACATTAGAAGTGATTATGGGTGGCTACAAGTGGTGCTTGATCTTTTTCAATTATGCTGTAAATACATGAAATGTTAAGAAATTCTAAGTCTTTACAGAGACTTATATTAGATCATCCTTTGCCAGCACATTGTGTTTGGCATGTAGGGCCTTGGAGAGTTGAACCTTCTTTCCTGAAATGTTGCAGGTATGTGAGGAATAACCTCTATTGATCCTGAGAATTTTGTTGTATGTTATCATAGTCCTGTAAATGAACCTGGGACCTAGTACAATAGTTTCACAGGATAGCCTAGAGCCATGAAGAAATTCAATTAAGACCTGCAAATTGGCAATATGAACATTTGGAAAGTTAACAGCATGCTTCACAACAAGGTTCAAATACAAATAAAACATTTCCTTCATTTACTATGTCAGCACTCAAGACAATTTCTATGAAGAATGCCTTTTGCACTTGATAGCGAATCAATTTGCTTAAAGAGATATGTTTTAAGGAGCATCGGAAAATAAATTAAAATAAATTTAGAGAGGTGCCATTTTAACTGCAGAATCAAAATCAATGTCACTGTACTCTGGCCAAAGGTAACATAAGCTGTTTAGGAAAATTTCTGCATACTCCGTTAAACGTCCAATGCTATTAATATACCTTTTTGTGGAATTTGCAATCTTTTCCTCCTGAAGGGATGTTCTATACATATTCTGACACTTACAGTGCCCTTCATAATGTTTGGGACAAAGACCCATCATTTATTTGCCTCTGTACTCCACAATTTGAGTTTTGTAATAGAAAACAATCACATGTGGTTAAAGTGCACATTGTCAGATTTTATTAAAGACCATTTTTATACATTTTTGTTTCAGCATGTAGAAATCACAGCTGTGTTTATACATAGTCCCCCCCCCCCCATTTCAGGACACCATAATGTTTGGGACACATAGCTTCACAGGCGTTTGTAATTGCTCAGGTGTGTTTAAATGCCTCCTTAATGCAGGTATAATAGAATAGTCTTTCCTCCAGTCTTTCCATCACCTTTGGAAACTTTTATTGCTATTTATCAACATGAGGACCAAAGTTGTGCCAATGAAAGTCAAAGAAGCCATTATGAGACTGAGAAACAAGAATAAAACGATTAGAGACATCAACCAAACCTTAGGCTTACCAAAATCAACTGTTTGGAACATCATTAAGAAGAGTAGTAAGGGTGGTAGTGGGATAAGTTTGCCTAAAAAGAAAAAAAGTGACACAAATCAAAAACTAGAGATGATGGAAATCTGAAATAAAAATGTTCCGCAAGAGGTGTAATTGACAGAAGGTAGTAGTTTCTCTGTTCGTACAATTTATTTTGACAACTTCACGGGGGTATCACGAGTCAAGAGCGTTTTATTGTCATATGACCTAGATAGAACAATGACATTCTTACTTGAAGGTGAGCATTTGCTCCACCATGCAAGGGCAATGGTAGTGCAAGTAAATTCAACAGTAACTTTGAAAGGGGTTGGAGGAAGGGGAGAATCGGACTTCTTTACAAATTCCAGAAGAGGCACGTTGAACCAAGTGGCCTCTTTCCCTCCAGGAGAACGGTGCATGGTGCAGCCATCTTCAGTGCTACAGTGTGATATTTGTGAGTTGAGAGGGAGATGCCACAGATAGACACAAAATGCTGGAGCGGGACAGGCAGCATCTCTGGATAGAAGGAATGGGTGATGTTTCGGGTCGAGACCCTTCTTCAAACTGAGAGTCAGGGGATAGGGAGACACAGACATGGAAGTGCAAGGTGTGATAACGAGACAGCAATGGAAAATGTAGAATAGATCAAAGTTAGCTAGGGGAAGGTGACAACGCCTGAAAAGGGTCTCGACCCGAAACGTTACCCATTTCTTCTCTCCAGAGATACTGCCTGTCCCGCTGAGTTACTCCAGCTCTGGGTCTATCTTCGGTTTAAACCAGCTTCTGAAGTTCCTTTTTACACATACAGCGATAAAATGTAACTGGTGGCGTGAGGGTGAGAGGGGGGGGGGGGGTGGGGGTGAGTCAGACTGGTCGGTGAACTAGGAAGGGATGGTGGGAGGGAGCGAGAGAGGGGAAAGCAGGGGTTACCTGAAGTAACGCGGCCGCAAGCCCGGCCTCACTCTGCCGCATTTTCCAGCGGCCAGAGAGACCTGGCTCTGCCGCCTCCTCCAGTGGCCAGAAACTTCGGCCCGGCCTGGCCTGGCCCGGCCCTTATTCTGCTGCTTCCACAGGCCAGAGACCTCTCTCGGCCTCTGCAGCGGTCACGTGACTCCACACCGCCCTTTTAAAATAACGGCCTGCAACTGCAAGCGGCCGCGTTGCCTGGGAGACGGCGCCGTGTCCTTGCGGCGTGCCGCGCATGCGTCACCTATCCACCGCGCATACATCACGAATCCGCCGCCGCCGCTGCTGCCTCGTGGCGCGTGCGCAGAGAGCCACCGGCCGGTGGGCATTTGTCATTCAATTTAGTCTTGACCAAATCTAGTGTCTTTGGTCTTGACTCAGGGACTCCGATTGTAATACCCACATCACAGAAATTTCGTGAGATATTTAGAAAACCTACTGTGAGTTAGCATTTGCTTCCGTCCTAATTAGAGTTTTTAATTGTTTCGAGTTTTTCATTCAAAATATTCAGCTTCCCTATCGATTTATAAAATAATGTAGGTGGCTATTTAAAATCTCCCTAATATATTCCATCAGATTCTCCCTGCAAAATGCAAAATATTCTTCATGCCAACACCCCATTCACACGTGGTGATTATGAAAACATCTTAGTATGTTAAAATCTACTCTTTTAGGGGGAAAATTCAGCATTAAAATTATATCATAAAAATGCATAAATAGGAAAGATTATATATCAAATATTGCAAGTTGCAAATATCACGTATGGCTTAATTAAAACACAGGACTGCAGGAGTGGGGTGCCGTTGTGTATGGCTGCTCTGCCTGCAGTCCGTCCTTTCATCCTTTTTTATTTTTATTTTTAGTCCTGTTAAAAACAAAATGTTTGTTGGAGGTCTTCCTTTATGTGGTGGGTGAGGGGAGGGAAAGGGGAAAACTTTATTTCCTAGTCCCTGCCTGGTCGGAGGGGCGGCTTCCCTCCGAGCTGCTTCGTCGCCCCTTCCTCGCGGCCTACCATCGGACTGGAGTGGCGTTTCCAGCTTCGGCGGCAGCACAGCGCTGGGACACCATCATGGAGCGGGCGATGCCTTACCGGGTCGCCGTGTGATAAGCCCCGGAGTGCTGTGACCGCCGACTCCAACATCCGAGGAGCTGTGGCTGCGGGTGTCCAGCCGCGAGCGGCGCTGGATTTAAAACACCGCGGAGCCTGGGATCCGAGATTGCCAGTCGGAACGCCAACCAGCACAGCCTGAGGACTTCGGGTGCCGTGGTCTCCGGGGAGGAAGTGGCCGCTCCAGACATTCCAAGCTGCTGAGGAGTGTTCACCCGACACCGGAGTTCCATCTTCCCAGCAAGGGGGCCTGAAAACATCGGACTGGCTGCGGAGGCCACACATAGGCCCCGATCTCGGGTGATCACAGTTCGGATGAACTTTCTGATGCCTTTCCCCACAGTGGAACTTTTTTTATTCTGCTGTGGAGGGACGTTCATGTTGAATTCTATAATGTGTTGTGTCATTTTTATTTTTTTTAATTTTTCTGTGGATGTACGGAGTCACGCGAGTGACTACGTGAAGAAGCCCTGCCAGGCGCATGCGCGTCATTATATCCGACACATGTCACACCGACAGACTGGAGAGCGCAGCTCCACCAGCGGTAAGTAGTAAACTGGCAGCTAAGTGATTTCACAACTTTTCTGCGGGTATTTAAACTCCGTGAGACTGGCTGAGGAGCCAGCGGGAGTCGTTAGAGAATGGAGAAAGTTGTGAAAAAGTCTGCCGGTTTAACTCGCGGGACCGCGGTTAGTGCTCGCAGATCGGGTAGGGAGATACCGGCTGCCGTAACGCAGGCTCCGACGCCGACTGCAGAACTGCCGGCAACTCAACTGCCTCCATTAACTTCAGTGCCTCAGGGTGCTGTGGCCACTCCAGCAGGGAGGAAGGCCAAACGGAAAACTGCCAGGCCCGTTGTATCTGACGGGTCTGATGAAGAAGACCCCTCCTTCCAACAAGAAGGTCTGGGGACGTCTAGATCAAATGGATAGAATGCTTCAGACAATGATGAGCCACAAAGTATTCCAATCGGGGTCGCATGCCCCTAGGATTCCCCAAACAGCCTCATGCAGAGGCCCATATGGCGAGGAGGACTTCAACGCCTATGGGTATCAATGGGAATCACTCTCGCCAGCACCTTGTTTAGGGCTGGTAGAGACCTCCCTAGAGCAAGACGCGGGAGAGCCAGGGAAGGAGGAGTCTGACCCTGAAGTTGGTGTCACTGCGCTTGGGCACACACCAAGGCACATGAGCCTTGCTCCAGGTGTCCCGGATGTGGCAAGAAATTTTGCCATTGCGGAGGGGACTGGTGAAGCCATGGAGGAAAATCTGGCTTCTAACATTAACTACATGGCCTCTCACCAGCTACAGGATTCCATTATGGAACAGATGACAACGCGTTACCAGACACCTGCTAACTGTGCGTCGCTCAAGATGCCCACCGTGAACTCTGCTATCTGGGCACAAATGAGCGCAATGATGCGTGGACAAGAGCTTCGCTTCCAGCGAGTCCTCAAATTAGTGGGGGCAGGGATCACGGCTTTCGGAAAAATGGTCCATGGGGCACCGATGTCCGGGACACAGCAGGATATGTTGGCCCTGCTGTGCAATGCATACTTCGAGATCAACTGCATCCGGAAAATTGCTATCAAGCCAACGTTGAACCCACGCTTTGCAGGTCTGTGTAGGTCATCAAATATTCAAGCGCCAAATTTTCTATTTGGCGAAGACCTGCCCAAACAGGTCAAAGACCTGGAGGAAGAGGTCAAAACTGTTGGCCTCATGAAAACTTACATACCTTCGGCCAGGATACCACCTCGTAGGTCTTTCTCAGCAAGACGGGCATCAGATCCTGGGGCAGGCCCAAGCAGAGTGGTACCAGTTGGACGACGTCCTTATCCACCTGTGCACGCCAACTACAACCCCAGCATGGCAAGGAGAACGAGAAGCTCAAGGTCGACTATGGAGGTACGGGTAACTCATTCAGTCCAGGATAAATCCTCTGGTGAACAACCTCCGGTTGGGGGTAGGTTGCACTTATTTTATGATGAATGGTGCTGCATAACATCTGATCTGTTTATACTGGACACTGTCTCAGGGTCTCGAATAGAGTTTATGGCAGGAATACATCCAACTGCACAAAATATGCCTAGTCGGATATTGTTTTTTTCTGGACCAGAAACTCTGCAGGTAAATAAAGAAATTGGGGTTTTGTTCCAAAAAGGGGTAATTGAGAGAACGATATACCATCCTCAACAATTTGTGTCCAATATATTCCCCAGACAGAAAAAGGATGGTGGGTGTCGAATCATTCTGGACCTAACCCAGTTAAATTCCTATGTCCAGTATAGGCATTTTAAAATGGACACTTTCAATACTGCTAAACAGCTGTTATCAAAAGGGTGTTATATGGCAACTATAGATCTGAAAGATGCATATTATTCAGTACCAATTTATCATCAGTATCGTAGATACTTGAAATTTAGTTGGATGGGACAGCTGTGGCAATTAAGGCGTTGCCCAATGGGTTAACCTTAGCTCCTAGGTTGTTCACATAATTGTTAAAACCAGTTCTGGCGCTACTTTGTGCCCAAAATCACATTGTGATGGCTTATCTAGATGATATTTTAATTATAAGCAACACTCAGGAAACAGCTGAGGAGTCGGTTTCAGCAACCAAACACCTGTTTGAGAAGTTAGGGTTTCTCGTCCATCCAACAAAATCCAACCTAAAGCCATCCCAACAAATTGAATATTTGGGGTTTGTCATTGATTCAGTTGATATGTCAGTGACTTTGCCTAAGGCCAAGGCTGTTGAAATCATGGAGGTCTGTACCAGTCTCCTGGAAAAGCAACAACCCACCATCCGGCAAGTAGCCAGTGTTATTGGCAAATTTGTGGTGGCTTTCCCTGCAGTGAAGTTTGGACCTCTGCATTATCAAAGTCTGCAACGAGCTAGAGAAGAGCACTTTAAGAACATGCAGGTCATTTTGATAGACCTATGCAGTTGCCAGCCAAAGCCATCGTCGAATTACAATGGTGGATAATCAATATTGCACAAAGTACCAAACACATTTTGATTCACCAACCTTCAGTGATTTTACAAACAGATGTTAGTGCTTTGGGATGGGGAGCCACGGACAGCGAGTCTAGCTGTGGTGGTAGATGGAGTGTGCAAGAGGCCTTAATCCTGCAAAGGCATGGTACAAATTACTTAGAATTGCTGGGCGCATTCTATGGATCAAAAGCTTATTGTTCAGCAATGAATAATTTACATGTTCAGCTCCAGATTGACAATACCACGGCTGTTGCTTATATCAATCACATGGGAGGAATTAGGTCAGTATCATGTGATAATCTGGCTAACCTCATTTGGAACTGGTGTATTTCCAGAAATATCTGGGTTTCAGCTATCTATCTGCCAGGTAGAGATAATGTAGTGGCAGACAACAGGTCACGGAAATTTAATGACAACATAGAATGGATGCTAAATCCTGATGTTTTTAAAATGATTGTCCGCCACTATGGGTTGCCAGATATAGATCTGTTTGCATCCAGGCTAAATCACCAGTTGCCTAAATCCGTTTCGTGGGAACCAGATCCAGGAGCAGTAGCGGTGGATGCATTCTCTCTACATTGGGGACTTGCGTTCTTTTACGCTTTTCCCCCATTCTGCCTCATCAGGCAATGGCTCACCAAAATAGAGCAGAACTCTGCCTCAGGCGTTTTGGTGGTTCCGGACTACACAGCCATGATTCCCATTGGTGCTGAGAATGATGACTCAGCCATTCATGACTATCCCCAAGTGCAGTAATTTGTTGGTGCATCCAGTAACAGGAGAAAGTCATCCGTTACATGATCATATTAATTGGTTAATCTGCAGGTTCTGACCAGACCGTTCCAAGGGCTTGGACTGTCGAGTAGGACCATGGATGTGATAACTATAGCTTGAGAGATAGCACTAAAAAACAATATGTGTCTCATATTTAGAAATGGGAGATGTTTTGCTTGCAGTCAGGTTCGGTATGATTTTCTTTCTAAATTTCATTTGTAATTTCTCCCTGGGACAGAGGGTCATCACTGTTTTGTTATTATTATTAAAAAATGTTTATTGGATAATTAGAAGCAATGTTCAATACATTATTTATTCATTACTGTGTCAACTGAAGCAGTGTGTCGCATGGAATTGATCTACGACATGAAATCACAGAGTTTTGGAATCTTCACGTAGTCACTCACATGACTCGGAAGTAAAATAGTAAGATTAAATGAGAACTTACCAGTTTGAAGTTTGATCTTTATTTTATGAGGAATTACGATGAGGGATTACGTGCCCTCCGCACCCGACCCTCATAATCGCAAAGATCATCTGGTAGTTTAGTCTTATGAGTCTTACTATATCGACTATAGTTTCTGTGTTTTCACGCCGCTGCTTTGAAGTATGACGTGCATGTGCCTGGCGGGGCTTCTTCACATAATCCCTCATCGTAACTCCTCACAAAATAAAGATCAAACTGGTAAGTTCTCGTTTAATCTTAATTTCTTCTATGTAAAGCACTTTTAATCTTAATTTCTTCTATGTAAAGCACTTTGGTTTCAACGCGTGTTGATTTAAACATGCTATATAAATAAAATATGCTTAAAGTTTGGAAAAGTTTTCATGCAGATTTTGATTTGCACATCTATTGATTTTTCATTTATTTGTTGCATTTATGAGCTTGTGCAAAAATTGGCTGTTTTCAAAAAAGCCCTTTTGTCCATATCATATTCTTTGCCATGGTTCTCAGCAAAATGTGGAAGATAGAATGGTATAGAGTTTCCATCTAGCACAGGAGGTAGTCCGTTGGACCACAGTGTTTGTGCTGGCCATGATGCCAATTTAAATTCCACATCTGCCTGCATGTGGTCCAGATCCCTCTATTACCCTATTTGTTCATATATGTGCCTCTTAAATGCTGCGGTTGTATCTGCCTCCAACACTTCTCCTAGCAGTGCATTCCAGGTTCCTACCATTGTAAAAGCAAAACTTGCTATGTAAATCTCTTTCAACTTTCCCCTTCTCATCTTAAAACTATGCCCTCTAGAATTTAACATATTCACCGTGGGGGAAATTGCGCTCTGACTAGCTGGCTTTGCTTCCATAACACTTGTATACTTCTGTCAGGCTAACCCCTGGCCTCAAGAGAAAACAATCCATGTTTGTCTAACCTCACTTTATAACTAATAGTCTCTTATCCAGGCAACATCCTGGTGAACCTCCTTGCTGTAATGCAGCAACAAGAGCTACACACAGTTCTCATCATGTGACCCAACCTTCAGGGAACTATGCATTTGCACCCCCAAATCCCTCTCTACATCAATGCTGGTAGAGATCAAGCAATTTACAGTATACTCTTGGAATGCAACACCTCACAATTGTGTGGAATAAGCTCCCTCTTCCATTTCTCTGTCAAAATTTATAGCCTGATGAATCTTTGACAAACTCCTTCACTATCCACAGCTCTGCTATTTTTAGTGTTGCCTTCAAACTTACTAGTCAGCCCACCTACATTATTTTTTATCCAGATTACTTCTATGCACCACTAACAACAAGCACCGCCATACTGATTCTTGAGAAATACTACTGGTCTAGTCAGCATGTGCCCTCCACCATCACCCTGTGTCTTATACAGCCTGGCCAATTTTGAATCCAATCTACCCAGTCTCCATGCATCCCCCATGTTTGAATTTTCTGGATCAGCCTAGCATGAGCTTTACTAAACAAAATGTAGTGCCCTATCTTCACCCATCATCCTTGTCACCATTTCAAAAACTCACTCTTGTGGGATATGAACTCCCACACACAAAGTCATGTTGACTGTCTCAAAGAAGTCTATGCTTTTCCAGATACGAGTAGATCATAACCCAAAGAATCTTATCAAATAATTTTCCTACTACTGCTGTAAGGTTCACTCGCTTATAATATCCTGGTTTAGAACTTTGAATTATCTCGTCTGAAATTTATTTTCCAATTCCTTATGTTTTGTTATTCCTTCAGTTGATTTTGTAGCCTTTCTCAAGATTAATGCTGTTACTGATTATGCATCAAATAATCCTGTGCATTTGATCATATGCACACGATTAGTGAATATGATCAAAGCTATATCAGCTTTGATCATAAACACAAATCTTGTGTGTCAAATCTTGTGAAATGCTTTTGAAATTGTTGGACATTTCAGGACTTTCCCTAGCCCGCGTGATCTCACTCAACAAAAAGCTAAGAAGGTTTTCTACACTGTACTTCCCTTTCTGAATCCATGCTGGTTTTGGTTTGTTATGATATTGTACGGAATAAACCATCTTAGCGTTTGACGGCACTGGGCCTGTACCTACTGGAGTTTAGAAGAATGAGGGGGCATCTCATTGAAACGGACCAAATAGTGAAAGACTTGGATAGAGTGGATGTGAAGAGGATGTTTCCAGTGGGAGAGTCTGGAACTTGAGGTCATAGCCTCAGAATTAAAGAATGTTTCTTTAGGAAGGTGATAGGGAGGAATTTCTTCAGTCAGAGGGTGGTGAAGCAGTGGAAGTAATTGCCACAGAAGGCAGTGGAGGCCAAGTCAATGGATATTTTTAAGGCAGAGATAGTTAGATTCTTGATTAGTACAGCTGCCAATGATTATGGGGAGAAGGCAGGAGAATGGGGTTGGTTAGGAAGGAGAGTTAGATCAGCCATGATTGAATGGCGGAGTAGACTTGATGGGCCAAATGGCCTAATTCTAATCCTTGCCATTGTGTCCTTAACATTTATTCCAATTAACTGCTGTTTTGCAACTTATCATTCTTTCAGTCAAATGCAGTTCAAATACCAGTTGTTGGAATATTGTTGAGGGTAATAAAAACAAAAAATAGGTTTATATTATTGCCCCGTCATCTTTGTTTTTAATGAAGCTTTTGAATTACATAAAATGAGCATTGACCCTAGCATGTTATGTTATTTCACCTTATTTACCCTGGTGTTGTGTAGAATTAACAACTGAGGTAACACAGGTTAGTAAGAAAGTATTCAAACATGTATACAGTATAATTTTGTGGACTATATTAATTATGATTGTCAAAATAAATGGCAATTTTAATTCACATTTAACACCATTAAAAGTCTATCATTTCTGCCTTTAATGCAGGAACCCAAGAGAAGTACATTCATTAAGGAATTTCATTATGTTTGCTGTGGTTAAATACCATGCCATAGACTATCTTCATGAGGTAAAGTGAATGGAAATACTTAAGAACTAACTGTGTTTTGAACTGTTAGTACACTCAAATCTTTTATATGAAAAAGTTAATCGAGTACCTTGAATGTTAACTGAGCTGAATGTGATTATTGGAACCAAAGATTACATCCCAATAGTATGAACATTTAAATTCTCCAATCTCAAGTAATACCAACCCAACCCTATCCTCCCCCCTCACTTTCCTTAACCCCCCCACACCATCCCACTGTGCAGCGAACACGTCCACCATCCGAGTCACTGCTCCTCCCCCCGCATGCTCCTCCCCCCGCATGCTCCTCCCCCCGCATGCTCCTCTCCCATCTCCTAGTCCAATATTTCCTTGTATCTCTCCCAGTCCCCTCACACCCATATCTCTTCATTTCAGTCTTCTTTTCTTACCTTATCTAACACCCTTTGTATTTCCTTTTCACCTCTAGCCTTTGTCACTATCTTCACCCATCTGAGAACCAGTCCAAGCCACCTATCTCCTCCCAAGCTCTGTCCTATCACCAGAGTTTCTCCAGCACTTTATATTTTGCATTTGATTGAGATTATTGATTTTCATGGGAGTTGTAAATAAATATAGATGATGGATTTATGAGAGAGTTGGATAGAGCTCTAGGGGCTAGTGGAGTCAAGGGATATGGGGAGAAGGCAGGCACGGGTTATTGATAGCGGACGATCAGCCATGATCACAATGAATGGCAGTGCTGGCTCGAAGGGCCGAATGGCCTCCTCCTGCACCTATTTTCTATCTATGTTTCTATGTCCCTACCAGTCAAATTCATTTTCTACCGATTAAACCAACAAGAGTTTAGAACACTGGAAAAAGTAAAATATTTTGAATATTTCACAATGCAGAGAAGTTCTTTTTAATGTCCCGTCCAATAATTTGTAATCAACAAGTCAAAAGTCAGATTTGTGTCGTCCTTATGTTGCGGATTGTGGAAAAATGCTGCACAAAGATTGGCAGCCGTAGAATATGTGCTACCATGGGTTTACACCAGGCACGTGCCGTCGGGGTTGGCAAGGTAGGCACTCCGTCCCCCACCTATTCAGTAATTAAAAAATGAAGGAGATTTAGAAGCCTTGGGCGAATTGAATTGTCACTTATTTTTATTATTTATTTTTAACGGGAGAACAATCTGCGCATGCGCGGATTAAGATTTTTTTTTAAGCCATCTGCCTACCTTGAGTAATTACTCACGGCTCGTGCCTGGTTTACACTTCAGAAAATATTTCCTTGGGTATTAAAAATTGCTGTAGAAATGCAAGTTTTTATTTATTAATGGGATGTTTTAATATTCCGGGAGATTTTTGCTTTTGTTTTAGCTCAATGCTCCATTTGACATAAAAAAAAATTAAGAACCTTTCATTCCTTTCTTTTCAGTGACTTGCAGCAGGGCTGTTGGCTTGATTGCTCAGTGTATTTCCAAGGGTCTAGAAAAATGATACATATCCAAATGGCTGCAGAAACGGTGCAGTAAAGGCCACACTGCTTTTTTAACCATTACTGCCCTGCTTCTGCACACTGGAGAGAATGAAAATCTGCCAGCCAGGAATCGCAACAAAAGTAAAATTAGTGGAAATGGGAGCACAATGTGACTAAAAAGATAATCAGCACCATTCTTACACTGTTGCTTCAAATATTTCACAGCAACAATCTATAAATTGACTTTAAAGAAGAGCATCTGCTCAATTTTCTAACTGCAAAAATAACTTTTACATATGGGTATTTGCACCATTTTTTGTGTAAGACAAAGCAGGTTCTATTGTATTAGGGAGTTCGGTATTCCGAACAACACAAGGAATCATGGGATTTGTCAAAGGTCACAAGCGATTAAAAAGTCTCGGCAGCCGTGCCGTGGCATGGACATAGACCTGTGCCTCATCTACAGCCAGGATTGATCCCGGGTCTCCGAACCGCCACTGGACCTTCCCCGTCCCCTCCCGTGTGGCCCCCACCCCCATCCAGGGGCAGCCTGAGATGTCAGGAGTCAGACAGGAGCGGCGCCCCCAGGTCCACAGGCAGCGCAGAGAGGCAGCGCTAAATCCAGCTCAACTCTGCCTGTTAACCTACCAGCCCTGCCTGGACTTACAGCAACGATGGCTCAAGCTTACAGCTAGCGTGTAGAAGCAGGGCTAAATCCAGCTGAGTTGAGCTTCTGCACGCTGGCTCTAAGCCTGTGGGTGCCGCTCCTGTCTGACTGCCGACCTCTCTGGCTGCCCCGGACACTCGTGAGGGGACGGGGATGGTCCAGTGTTGGTTCGGCAGCGATTGCGGCGTCGGAGACCCGGGATCAATCCTGGCTGCGGATGAGGGGCAGGTCGATGTCCATGCTGCGGCACGGCTGCCGAGAGTGTTTTTCGCTTGTGACCTATGACCTGGACATGCGCAGTCGGAATACCAAACTCGCTTATTGCCATTGGAAAACTCAGGCCCAAAAACAAACAACAGTGGAACTGAAAATCAGTTAAGAGAAAAAGTATTTCCATCATCCAGATAGAATAAAATTGGTACAGGCAGTGCTGAACATTAAGCACACATTTTGCTTGCTGTGACATAACACTGGGAACATCAATAAATTAGCATTTTGTGCACAATACTCTGCAGGGAGCCTGACAATTAATGAAAATAGTGGAATTGTAAATGCGGAAAATCTGAAAAAAGATAGTGACACTCAGCAGGACAGCGTCTGTGGAAAGCAAAATAAAGTGAACACTTTAGGTCAAGGTCCCTTCAACTTAAACACAAATTTGTTTTCCGTTTTCAAGAAGATATGGAGGGTTGGGATGCATAGGGTGAAGAGAATAGCTGTAATGAAGTGAGACCAGAATTGCCATTGGGAAAAATTGTAGAGGTCCTCTGGTCAAATGGATTAATGGAGGCAGTGAGAGGATGATAATACAAAACAAAGTGTGATGTGTTGCAAGTAGCAGGATTGTGGGGTATATTTTAATAAATGCCTGTGCTTATGTGGAAAGAAAAACAGCCAATTTCACAGAAAGGAAAGGGAATAAATAGGAAGGGAATTATTATTTTGATGGGACTATATTGCAGGCTCCCCTCAATTGGTATTGTGTACTAGAGGCACCGATGTGAAGGGAGATTGCGGGTAGTTGTAAAGATAATGTGCTGGTATTAGCGGGTATTAATTTTCCTTACATTGACAGAGTATCCCATAGTGTGAAGTGCTGGGATGGTGTGGGATTGTTAAATGTGTCTAAGAAAGCATCCTTAATCAAGATATAGAGGGCTCTATTAGAGAGGGTGGAACACTGGAGCTCCTCTTGGGGAATGAGGTAGGGCAAGTGACTGAAATGTCAGTGACGGAGGTCTTTGGGATCAGCGACCATAATTCTGATAGTTTTCAAATAGTTACGTGGTAGAAGGATAGGACTGGCCCACAAATTAAGGTGCTAAATTGTTGCAAGGCTGATTTTAGTGGCATTAGGTAGGAACGCAGAAGATTGTAGAAGATTGGGAGAGTGTGTTTGCAAATATTGATGGCTGGCAATTGGGAGGCTCAAAGGAAGTTAGGGAGAGTATAGGGGGAGCATGTTCCTGTTAAAGTGAAGAGTAATGGGCCTGTCCCACTTAGGCGATTTTTCAGGCGACTGCCAGCGACTGTCAAATAAGTCCTTTAAAAGAGGTGGGGAGAAGGGGGGAGAAGGAGTGGAGACAACTTTTAAGAAGCCAGAGATACACAGCTGTGAAGCTCAGCGGACATTAACATTATCGGTCTGTTATCCTTGGTTCTGAAAACTACTGCTTACGTTTTTTTCCCCAATAAGCCAATGAAAATCACCGGTCAGCACCGGCTACAACCTACGAGAACCGACGACAAAATACGACCTCTTGGCAACCCACTACCACTGCACCCACGGCATGAGAATTCTCGCTACTCTCCATGGCGGCTTCATTCTGGTCGCCGCTAATTTTTCAACATGTTGAAAAATTTGCGGCGACCATAATGAGGCCGCGACTAGTTACCAGAATGCGGGAACTCCTCACGACCATGAAGGCGACTACCCAGCAACTACCTGCGAACATGCGGCGACCGCATAGTCGCCTAAAACGCTAGGCGACATGCAGTTTTTCACCTAAGTCACCTAAGTGGGACAGGCCCATAAGTCTGGCAAGTTTAGGGAATGGTGGTTCACGAGAGTTACTGAGGCTGTGGTCACGTAAAAGGAGAAGGCATATATAGCTTTAGGCAGGGTCAAGTGAATCCCTCCGTGAGTATAAGTGTGGGAATACCCTTCAGAAGGCAATCAGGAAGGCAAAAAGAGGACATGAAATGGAGCTGGCAGATAAGTTAAAGGCAAATCCCAAGAGATTCTTCAGGTATATTAAGGTTAAAAGAGTGGCTAGGGAAAGAATAGATTCCCTTAAGTATTAGCATGGTAGAACCATAAGAGGTGGGGCAGATAATGAATATTTCCCATCTGTTTTTTTCTGAAGAGATCACAGAAGCTATGGAATCAAGGCATAACTGTTAAGATGTCTTAGATCATATACAAATTACCAAAGAGAAGGAATTGGCAGTTGTAAAGTGTATAAAGAAAAGACAAAGTGCTGGAGTAACTTAGCCGGTCAGGAAGCATTACTGAAGAACATGGATAAGTGATGCGTTGGGTTGGGACCCTTCTTCAGACTGATTATGTTAGGGGAGATAAAGCTGGAAGAGAGATGAGGGCAAAGTCTGGTAAATGATGGGTGGATATAGATGCAGGAATTGATTGACTGATATTGAGACAAAGGCGAGAGATGAAAGGGCAAAAGATAAGGATAGAAGAAGGGCGAAACGAAGCCAGAGGTGGAAGGGGAAAGGAAAAAATGTGTGCATATCCAGGTGGGGCACGGGGAGGGAGGGGGGGAGAAAAAGGGGGATGTTACTAGGCTAGTTACCTATATTTGGAAAATTCAACATTCACACCGTTAGTTCGCAAGCTACCCAAGCCAAATATGAGGTACTATACCTCCAGTTTGGGTGTGGTCTCACTCACACGCTGGAGGAGGTCCAGACAGAAAGGTCAGTATGGGAATGGAAAGGGGAGTTAAAATGGTTAGTATCCAAAGATGCAGCAGGCCTTGGTGGACTAAACATAAGTGTTTGGTGAAATGGTCGCTTTGTCCATGCTTGGTCTCGCCGAAGTAAAGGAGGCCACATCAGGAACACCGAATGCACTAGATGAGGTGGTGCAAGTGAACCTCTGTCTTGCCTAGAAAGACAGGGTTCCCTGGATGAATGTGAGGGAGGAGGTATATGTACATATGTTGCATCTCTTGTGGTTGCAGGATAAAGTACCTAAAGAGAGGGTGGATTGTTTGTATCCTCTTTGATAAATCAATTACATGTAACATTAACAATAATTTTGTGCCTGTAGATTTTGACCAGACAGAAGCTAACGGTAAATTGGTTGTTACTTCCATCACCTCATAACGTGGATCATTCTGACAAGTACTGTTATAAAGGTAGACTCAATGATGATATTTACAGGAGGCCCTGGTCTAGAGGTAAATATATTTGTTCTTTATCTTTCTTCTTTATTGACTCACTTGATGGAAAAGATCATAGAAAGGTGTCAAAGAGCGAAACAATGTTCCTTCCAAGGGCTGCCTGCTTTTGTTCTTTCATTTAGGGCATTACATTATGGTATGTCAGCACCAGACTTTCATTCTTGATTTACTCAAGACTGCTCTTGTCCACAATAATTTCTACTCTGTAATTGTTTGCAGGAAATGGCATTCTTTACTTGCAGTGACTGCTCTTCTTGTCTTCAGTCTTTTCCATGGAGTATTATTGCTTGGTTTGAACTGAATACAATTAGTATGATTTGGTTTAGTTGGGTTGATACCATTCTGTTGGTGTATTTATGTACAAAACCTCTCTAACATCATCCAGTTGTAGCCTTAGAATCATTATTGAAACTGTTCATTCCCATACACTGACCAGTACATCTTGTATTCCTTATGGGTCTATCTTAGTTCTCTTCTATCTACCTGCTGCCCCGGACAACAATATCGATGTCTGTAATGTATAGTACTTCAGGATACCAGTGTTCGTCCAATTATTTTGTCTCAAACATCTCTAAACCCAACTGCTCCCCCATAGTTTGAAAATGTCTTTATTTGACATTTGGGACTGAATGATCAAAAAATTCTACTATTTAAGTATCAGTCTGATAGAAACCATTATTTCCAGTCCTCATCTGCCTAGTCACTGACTCAATCCTATTCTCTGCTGTCTGAAATTTTAGAGTGATATTTAATCCTGGCTGGATTGCTGAATTATTTATGTAATCTCTAGAAATATTGATTTTTATCTCAGATCTTTTTCTGGCTATCTGGAAAACAGAGAGTTGCCTTTTGGTCAAGGGGCTGTCCCACTGCGGCGACCTAATTGGCCAGTTCAGAAGAGTTTGCCCTCGATCCATACTCGCAGCATGGTCGACACGAGGTCCTAGGAGGTCTTTGTAACTCTCCTTCATGCTGGAGAGTAGTCCCTGAGTACTCGAGGCCTCAGCTAGGTCGCAGCGTATTTTTCAACATGCTGAAAAATGCCCGCGAGTAAAAAAAGGTCGCCATGGAAAAACTCGACTAAACCTACGAGTCTTTTTTACTCGTAGGTTTAGTCGAGGTAGGTCGGTGTAGGTCGCCAATTAGGTCGCCACAGTGAGACACTTAACTATCTGGAAACAAAGAGTTGGTGAGATGTAATGAGTGGATTGATGTTGAAGGCACAATTTTTTACAATTTATCTAAATGACTTGTTTGAAGGAACTGAAAATATGGTTGCTAAATTTACTGTTGACATACAGGTAGGTAAGAAAATAAGTTGTGAAAAGGACTTCAGGAAGCTAGAGAAGGGTTCAGATAAATTAAGTGAGTTGCAAAGATCTGGCAAATATCTGGAAATTACAAGCTATCTTCGAAGAAATATTGGACAATCCAAGCTGGTGTTTAGAAGAGAGAGATGGATCTTGATTGAAACATGCATGCTCCGTGGGGGCTTTGACTGAGTGAGTATCCAAAGGGAAGTCCATTTAAAACCCAGCCAAGGCAATTTTTGTCTCAAGAGGATCATGGGCCTTTGGATTTTCCCCAAAGAGAAAGCAGAATATTTGCATATTTGTAAGGCCGGGATAGGTACTTGTAAGTAGTGGGTGAAGAGTACGAAGGGGTAGATGGGAATCTAGAGTTTGGGTTTCTATCAAATTATATGTGATTTTATTAAAAGAGGGTGGTGCAGGCATAAGGGGCCAAGTAGCCTCTTTATCTAATCCCTGGTCCGCCAAGGCCTGCTAGATTTCCATCATTAAGACCAAGCGTAGACTAAGTGACTTTTGTGCCAAACGCTTGCATCAGTCCGCCAGTTCAGATTTAGTGCATCTCCCGGTTGCTAACCATTTTCCCTTCCATTCCCATGCTGATCTTTGTGTCCTGGACCATCTCCATTGTCAGAGTGAGGCCATAGGGAAATTGGAGGAACAGCACCTCATATTCTGTTTGGCCAGCTTACAACCCAATGGTATGGACATGAAGTCCTCAAATTTTAGATAAATAACCTCTCCCCCATACCTCCCTGTTTCCCACCTGGATTTGCACCCATTTCCCCCCTTTTCCTCCCCATCCCCTTCCACCTATGTTCCTTCCTCGGGCTTCACGGCTACACTTATCGAACCTTAACTCACACTTTTTGTCTTTTCATCTCTGGCCTTTGCCCAACTATCTGCCCATACTCCTCCCTCAAAACACCCCCCTCACCCATAAGCACGTTTCACTCGCCATGCTTCGCCCTGCCCCCACCTCTTTTCCAGTTTTCCTCCCCCTCCACAATCAGTCTGAAAAAGGGACCAGGCCCTTGAACATATTAAGATTTATCTATTCCAAAGCAATCCTGGTTGACCTCCCTCATTCTATTTTCCTGCAAACATGACATCATCCAAAACTCTGTGTCTTGACTGAAGCTAAATACTGTGACTCCATTACTGCTGTTTCACAGATCAAAACTCGCCCTCAATTAGGCAACACCTCATTATTAAAATTCTCAAAATCAGCTCTCCACTTTCCCTCCTATTTCTGTAATCTGCTCACGCCCTTATATCTGTATTCTTTTTTTTTTCACAAGCTTCCCTGAGTTTAATTGTACTAGCATTGTTCAACAATTTTCCTGTAAAACCTTTGGAACAATTTGGCAATGTTTAAAGTGTTATATAATTTGTCATTACATTGTTCTAAATTATTTACGACAGGTAAAGTATTTTCTGCATGCAAGCTGATGAGTTGTGATTCTGTACTCACTGAATGGAAAAAACATATCACATTGGAAAGTTTCCTTGAGAGGTAATGACCAAATATTTGTTTCTCATTTACAATAATTTGAGAACACCCTCGGGGCTGGTGTGAGTATTGGAAAAGTGCTTCAGGTAACTAGAACTTTGCATATATGGTGTCCTTAGACTAAATTATTAGATGGGTTTTGGAATTGCCAACAGCTACAGTATTACAGATTCTTATAATTCTTTCTTGTTTTTCCTCTTTGCTTTCTCCACTTGCTGTTCATCTCTCCTCCTGCTCTGCTTTCTTTTTCTTTACTTTCCTCTGTGCTTATTTCTCATTGTTCCCCACCTCTCGCCTACCTCACCCCCCCTTCTCTCCCCCTTCTCTTCCTTCTCCCACTCCTTACCCCCCTCCTTCTCCCCCATTCCCCCACTCTTCCCTCCCCCCCTTCTCCTCCAACCCTCCCGCCCCCCCTTCTCCACCAACCCTCCCTCTCCTTCTGCCCCAACCCTCCCAATCCCTCCTTCTCCCCCAACCCTCCCTCCTCCCTTTCTCCCCCAAGCCTTCCTTCCCCCGCACCCTGCCTTCCCCCACCCGCTGTTACCCCAAACGTGAGATGCATTCATGTTTGGGGGAATATATGCTCTCAGTATTTTGGGGACTGCCAGTGTTTTTGGACATTGCAATTGAGCATGGGCGGAATTCCTGGGGTGTACTGGGGGCACGTCACTCCCATGTTTTGAGAGGTGGTGGACAATCGCCCCCCATGTTTTGTAATCTGGATATAGAAATTTGGTGGAAAAAAAACTATCTCCGCTTTCCAGGAGAGTGGGGGTGTCACTATTAAGCGCTTGTTAAATGTCTCTATTAACACCATATTAACACGATGTGTCACCAATTGCGTTTTGGCCTTCAAGTATTACTGAAAGTATTCACGGAGAATTTCTTAAAGCTGTCTGATGTGGGTATAATTACCATTTGAACTAATTGGATGTATTGGTGGATGGGAAAGATTTAAACGGGTATCGGATTATTAAGGGCTCCGGTCGAATGGTTTAATTGGCTGGCTTGCAGGCAAGTCCCTCGTTCACGGTCACACGCTATTAAGTATGTTTTTCCCATCTCCCTCTCTCTCTCCACCCTCCAAGGTTGGTACTTCTGTTTGCCTTTATTTGTTTCAGTTTTATTTGTTTAAGTGTTATTTTACACATTATGAACCATTTAGCGGGTATCAGACGCTTTCTAAAGGCTGAATCAGCCTGTTCACGGGGCCTTTCATTGCCTGCCATGGCTTAAAATCAATCTGCTGCGTCGAGGCGATCAAGGCACCCGATGTTGAAGCCCACGCCGGCCAATTTCAAGCCGTGCCGGGCGATGAAAGGCCCCGCGAACAGGCCGATTCAGACGGACGAAGCTGCTGTTGCTGGAGTTCGCAGTCGGTCACCAACCAGGTCAGCTCCCGATGTTACCACCCACAGGAGCCACGGCTGAAGCCTCCGAACCCTCACGTGTGTGTGTGTGTGTGTGTGCGCGTGGCCACCAAGAAATTGTGTGTCCCCCATGTTTTGACAGCAATTTCTGCCCCTGCAATTGAAGAATCAGGGAGATGAATTTGGGCTGTATCATTTAATGACAGGGATATTGAAAACCCAACAGGGAAGTGGAATTAAGAACCAGATTAGCCATGTTCTGTGAAAAGCAGAACAAGCTGTGGGACTGAATTAGTAATTCCTGTTTCTGACTGCATTGGCTTTTTATTATTTTCAAAGTAAGAGTGTGAACCTGGTATCTTCGAGCATAAATGTAACAATGAAGGAATTAAATTGTACCAGCACTCGATTGGAAAAATGCTGCTCTGACAACTCGGAAATCACAAATGCTGATCACTCTCGAGGTTCATGAATGCAACAGAATACAGGTGACCCCCATGTTATGGCTGGTGGGGTTGCTTTTCATGAATATGGTAGAACGTCATGGTTTTTTTTTAAACAAAGCTGCGTAATATCCTTCTGCATTAAGAAATGCAAGTGATAACAATTTCTGTTTATTTTTATTTTATTCCATAAATTCAGTGAGGGCGAATATTATTTTCTATCTCAAATTTTTGGGTAGTGTATTGTGAATTTTGTAAGTACGAATTCCATTAGCTGAATGGCCATAACACGGGATCATCTAACAACATTTTGAGAGCAAGATTTAAAAAATCTCTTGGTTGGAGAGACCAGGTTTGTGAAATATCTCCGTATGTTTACATTCTATCTTGAAAGTTGGAATCATTATGGCACAGAATTTTGTTTTGGTGAAAACAAAAAATGCTGGAATGATTGTTTCTTTTTATAACATAAAGGGTCAACGGAACGTCTTCATGTTTGACATACACCAATGCCACCACAGGTCTCGTCAATGGAAAAGGAAGCGGTCAATGTTTCCGGTCAAAGGCCATTTATCAGAACTCAAAGTATTACATTATTTTCTATTTTTTCTGTACTGAAACCAGAAATATTAGCAGGACAAATTATGAAAGGAAGATATGAAGATGTTCTGATTCATCTAATGTTAGCTTCTTCATAAACCATATGGAATCTTAGTTTTGTGTATATATGTGTTTCATTATATTTTTTTATTACCATATTTTAAATTTTTCTATACTATATATTTATTACATGCCATCTTAAATCGGCACTGACAGTTTAGAGATTGTGCCCAGTTCAAATCCGAATTCTCAGAATGTCACAGAGGAAGTGAGCTCATTGTTAAGGAGAGATGTTTTGCACCTTGCGAAAGATGAGCAGGACAAGTTTGAGCTTGTTGATCCTGAACATGTAAATACACAGACAGGAACAGGTAATGTGCTTGCATTGAATCCAACTACTTTCATAAAATGAATGTCAGTATTTTAAAAAAATTGTTTGTATGTAAACTTTATCTTGTAATGTCATTGATTTAAATTGTCATTAACACCGAACACTGCCACACAGAAATAATAAACAAAATATTATCTGAAACAAACTTGAACACAAACAGAATTAGATGAATGGAAATATGGCATTAAACCCTCGGGTGGGGGCGGGGGGGAATTATAAATATAAATGGGTGAAACCATAGAATAATTTTAAAAATTCTAATAGAGGAAGAATTTTAATACCGAATGTTACACAAAAAGCTGGAGAAACTCAGCGGGTGCAGCAGCATCTAAGGAGCAAAGGAGATAGGCGATGTTTTGGGTCGAGACCCTTCTTCAGACTGGTCAGGGATCAGGGAAACAAGAGATATAAACAGTGATGTGGAGAGATAAAGAACAATGAATGAAAGATATGCAAAAAAGTATTGATGATAAAGGAAACAGGCCATTGTAAGCTGTTTGTGGTGTGAAAATGAGAAGCTAGTGCGACTGGGGTGGGGGGGGGGGGGGAGATGGAGAAGGAATGTCAGGGCCCGAGGGCTGAGGGAGAGGTGGGGAGGGGAGGGGGCAGTCTGGGTTAACAGAATTGAGAATATTCAATGTTTAAGCCCAGAGGATGCAGACTCCCCAAGCGGAATATGAGGTGCTGTTCCTCCAACTTGCGGTGTTGCTCACTCTGGCCATGGAGGAGGCCCAGGACCGAGAGGTCGGATACGGAATGGGAGGGGGAGTTGAAGTGCTGAGCCACCGGGAGGTCGGGTTGGTCATTGCGGACCGAGCGGAGGTGTTCGGCGAAACGATCGCCCAGCCTCCGCTTGGTCTCACCGATGTAGATCAGCTGGCATCTGGAGCAACGGATGCAGTAGATGAGGTTGGAGGAGGTGCAGGTGAACCTCTGTCGGACTTGGAATGACTGCTTGGGCCCCTGAAAGGAGTGGATGGGGTAGGTGAAGGGACAAGTGTAGCATCTCTTGCGGTTGCAAGGGAAAGTGCCCGGGGAAGGAGTGGAGCGGGAGGGAAGGGAAGAATTGACAAGGGAGTTGCGGAGGGAGCGGTCTTTGTGGAAGGCAGACAGGGGGGGAGATGGGAAGATGTGGCGAGTGGAGGGGTCACGTTGGAGGTGGCGAAACTGGCGGAGGACTATCTGTTGTATGCGCTGGCTGGTGGGGTGAAAGGTGAGGACCAGGGGGACTCGGCCCTTGTTGTGAGTGGGGGAATGGGGAGAGAAGGCAGTGTTGCGGGGTATGGAGGAGACCCTGGTGCGAGCCTCATCTATAGTGGGGGAGGGGAAACCCCGTTCTCTGAAGAACGAGGACATTTGTGATGACTAATACCGAATAGTTGCTTTACTAATACCATGGTAATGTTTGGGAAATATAATTTAGTTCAGGCATATTTTGACTTGAAAAGTGCATGGATGAAGGGTTTGGCAGTAAATGGGCTCCATGCAAGGCTCTATGGGGATGTTACAGGAGTGGAAAAAAGGGCTCTTCTTGATGGCACAAGGCTTAACCCGGAAACAAATGTGACACTTCTTTGGGAGTTTTTCAATTGCCGTGTTTTACATATATATTTTCTGACAACCTTTGCTTATCATTGTTTGGCAAAATTGGATGTTGTTGATTGTTAAAGAACTTCCAATGAATGCAACAAGAGTAGTTCTTCCTATAGTAATTGGCAACTGAGTTTAAAATGGCAATGAATAATACCTGCACATTGAATGCTGTCACCAGCTTTTTACTAATCTGATTATCCCATCTATCCCACCCCAAATTCACTGGTCATTGCACTCATTAGTTTATTAAATACACCACATATCTCATTCATAAAGCATTTTTCACAGCTTTCAATGGGAATTTGCTAATAAAGCATACTGCTGCTTTAAAAATAAACTTTAAACATGTCCCCAATTTGTAGAAGAAATATTGGCTATTCATCGCTTTCACCCTAACAATGATTTGTGTATCAGACTGCACTCATGTAGGCAAAAGCACTTGATACAGTGCTGAGTATGAATATTGATGATATGCAGAAAGTACAATTCTGTTCAATTTCAAAAAGGCAGCAGTCAGTCCTTAGAAGGCTTGCACTTCTGGTTTTCATGAACATCTTGTAAAGTTTAAAAATTTTGTAAATTCAAGGAAAGGTTTTCTGTCTTGAATTTTTCAACAATTGAATCAGAGCACAACCGTATCACTTCCCTTCTATGTTTTGTGGAAAATCCAACATACCTCCCAGGTACTAATAGAATCAGTCATCAAATCATTTACTTTGGGCATTACAATGTGATTATCTTGCGCTTTGTGAAAAAGAAATGTGACTTCAAGGTCTGATGAAATTCTGCTCAAAATTGCTGTGGTGTGTAAATTATGTTCAATTTTCATTTTAGATATTTTTCTGCATGATGAAATCGTGTTTGCAGATTACCTGTCAGAGTTTCACAAGCAATTGCCCAATTTGCATTCTCTCAGTTGCAGATTGAAAATAATTTCCCTGAAAGATCCATTTATAAATTCTAAAGGAGAGTCTTTAACTGAGGAGTTGTTTTTCAGGTAAAAGAATAAGCATTGCTGTACAGTAAGTGGAACTTAAACATTGTAGCACAAATTGATTACAAAGTGCAAAAAAAGCATTATAAAACTTTGCTCAATTTTACAGTGTTTTTCAGAGGATGTTAACATCATAGAATATGTTTTGCATACCAAAATAAGCGGAACTATAATTTCCAGGCACTAATTCTTACATGTTTAATATGTCTTTTGGGATGCAAATATTTCCATTTAAAAGTAATATGCACTGAGTTTTCTCTTCTCAACCATTTGCTGCACTATTTCAGCTCTTGCCTGCTCTATCCTTCAAAGAAAAATGTTACTGACAGAGCAACTGAAAAGCTTTTGATTAAGGAAGATTACAAACCATTTCCACAGCTGAATGATGAGGTAAAATAGCTTTTAAATGTGAATAGAAACAGGAAAGTGTTTTTGCTGGATATTGTGAGCTTCCTGATGCTAGACAAAGTCACCCACTTTTAACAATCAGCCTAGTATTGTAATATTTAAGTTTTAGTTATTACTAGACCAAGTGGGACCCGTTGTGGGGGGGAGGAGGGGCGGCCTGTGGCGTCACACACACACTAACCACCCCACACATACACACACTAACCACCCCACACACACATATACTAACCACCCCCCACATACACACACTAACCACCCCCCACATACATACACACACTAACCACCCCCCTTGATATATTAATATTATTCATTCGCTCCTTTTACCCCAACCCCGCCCTATCCACTCACGCATAGCCCCCAACTCGCAGGTACATCTAGAGAGGGAGAGGGAGGGGGTAGAGAGTGAGGGCAGAGAGAGAGGGGCAGGGACGGAAAGAGAGTGGCAGAGACAAAGGGAGAAGGGCAGAGATCGAGAGAGATGGGCAGAGAGAAAGAGGGGGGCAGAGACAGAGAGAGATGGGCAGAGAGAGAGAGAGGGGCAGAGACAGAGAGATGGATGGGCAGAGACAGAGAGAGGGATGGGCAGAGAGAAAGAAGGGCAGAGACAGAGAGAGAGACGGGGGAGAGAGAGAGATGGGGAGAGAGAGAGATGGGGGAGAGAGAGAGAGAGAGAGAGAGAGAGAGAGAGAGAGAGAGAGAGAGAGGGGAGAGAAAGAGGGAGGGGAGAGAGAGAAGGGGAGAGGGGGAGAAGGGGGGAAGAGAGGAGGGGGAGAGAGGGGGGGAGTGGGAGAGGGGGAAGAGCGACGGGAGAGAGGGGGGAAGAGGGGGAGAGGAGGACGGGGAGAGGAGGAGGGGGGAAGAGGAGGAGGGGGGAAGAGGAGGAGGGGGGAAGAGGAGGAGGGGGGAAGAGGAGGAGGGGGAAGAGGAGGAGGGGGAAGAGGAGGAGGGAGAGGGAGAGGAGGAGTGAGAGGGAGAGGAGGAGGAGAGCATCGGCGGGCAGCCGGGCAGCGGGCGTCACCCAAAGGACTGCGAGTTCGGCAACAATCCAGAGCCCGACTTGCTCATCTTTTGAAAAATGGGGGGGAAAGGAGGGGGGAGGAGGGGGGGAGAGAGAGGGGGGGAGAGAGAGGGGGAGCGTGAGGGGGGGGTGAGAGAGGGTGGGATGAGAGAGGGGGTGAGAGAGGGAGGGGAGAGCGGGGTCAGATGGAGGGGAGGGGGGAAAGTGGGAGAGAGAGTGGGGGGGACAGAGAGAGGGAGAGGGCAGACTCGGCGAGCAGGCCGGACGCGGAGCGGGACGGACGGCAAGCGTGCTGAGCAGATGGCGGGTGGGCGGCGACCAAAGGACTGCGAGTCGGGGGGGTGATGTCACTCGCAGCGCGTGAAACACAGTGCAGGCCGCGCGCAGCAGCCCCATTGTGATGTCATCAGCGCGACCATCTTATTTAGATTCAAAGTTATTTCAGATTTGTAAATATTTTGATTAATAACGCGAGAAATAATGCATGAATTTTTCACATAAGATGATTTCAGTGTCTACGGGATAAATCTCTTACGGAATATGTAAAAATGTTACCGTTACCGTGTCGTTTTTTCGAGAAGATGTGACAAAACACAAACAAATAAATACGCAAATACAGACACACATCCAAGATCAGAGTTTTATAGTTATAATAACGATATATAAGGATAAATAGTAGGGGAAAAAAACAGGTTTTTGCCACTCTATCTTTCCGACACTTTCTTGCATCTATCTCCCTCAGTCCCTCATCTTTTCCACCTCTATCCCTCTATCCCTCGCTCAGCAGGAATCTGTATCCCTGTCTCCACACAAACACACACTGTGTGTATGTGCAGGGGAGGAAGACAGAATTTTAGGTTTTGTAATAACAATGCCATTGTATGCTACTCACAAGGATTGCCAATTCATACCTCAAACTGGAAGCAGATTGTAACCAGATTGTAACCAGAGGTTGATTGTAAGGCTAATTCTTCCAAAGCTTCATCGAATGAGTTGATAATCAGAACTTAACCTCCAAACACGTGCAAATGCAAGCGTTATCTACGTGCTGTAGCTTGACTACAGAGGTTACCGAGATTTTGGTTCTGGAATGGAGACGTGTTAGTAGTTTCCAATTGGTCCTGTAGACTAGTTGATGATTGGTTATTGATTTATATGGGAATTGTCTTACAGTAGTTCCTCCATCCTTATGTTACCATATTACAAACCTGCCCCATTTTCTTACGATTCTTGGAGATTCATGCAGATTCGTCTTAAATTACATTCAAAGTATAAACGCTGATGTTAGAAACTAGCTCGGCAAACAATCCGCAAATAGCAAACACACAATATTAGCAATAATAGCCAGAATGTCCGAATATTAGGAATAAATAATGGGAGAACACTCATGGTATTCTTTGAGAGAGTGTCTTGTGCTTTGCTGCCCTCTCTTGTTTAGGAAGAATGCTTGCAGAAAATTGAACAGGAAATTGCCACTGATTTTAGTTTTAAATTTCAGATTCAGTGTAGTTTATTGTGGTGTCCACCAGGGTGCAATTAAAGTTGTTGTTCACCTAGCGTACACAGTATATGTGATAATGACAGGAACAACAATAAACGTGACAACAAATACAAAACAGCAGAATGCTGCAAAGATTGTAGTGGAATCTGAAGTAGTGCAAATAAAATAACAAACTGCAATAATAGAATAACTGAATGAGGTAGAGTTGAGAGTGAGAGTATGTGGCACCCCCTCCGGGAAGAGAGGGAGAAAGAGGAAATGGGTTCAGCAATCTGATAGCAGTGGGGAAGAATATTTTCCCAAGTCTGAACATTTATGAATGGTATGAATGGAATTGATGAGTCTGTGATAGTCTGGGCTGTAAAAAAAAGGACACAAAGTGCTGGAGTAACTCAACGGGTCAAGCAACATCTTTGGAGAACATGAATAGATGATGTTTCAGGTCGGGACCCTTCTTCACAGACTGGGCTGTGTACACCATTCTCTGCAGGTTCAGAGCAGAGCAGTTGCCATGTAAGGCTGAGATGCAACTTTTCAGTTTACATTCTTGAAGGCTGTGGCTGGAGTCATTGAATAGCATCCTGACGTGGGTACTTATTGTTAAAGTGATCCAGAATCAGTAGAGGTTTATCGTATTTGGAACATTTGCAAAAATGTTACAAAATCTACATTTGGGGCGGCTCTGGTACGGTGATAGAGTTGCTACCTCACAACGCCCGAGACATGGGTTTGATCCTGAACACGACCCAACCACGGGAGTTTGTGGGTTTTCTCTAGGAGCTCTGTGTTCCAGCCACATTCCAAAGACTTGCGGGTTTTTAGGTTAATTGGCTTCTGTAAATTTGCCCCTAGTGACATAGAACTAGTGTATGAGTGATCGATGGTCTGCGTGGACTCAATGGGCTGAAGGGCCTGTTTCCACACTATCTCTAAACTAAACTAAACTAAACTATCTCCTGATGTCGAACATAATTTTCCTTTCACATATATTTGTAAAAAATATTGTGCACTTATTTTCTTTTTGATCTGCATGTTTGTATGTCCTGCTTTATTTTCTTCTATAATTTTAATTCTTAATTTCTGTGTTTATTTTCTTCATCTTTCAGGGTTACTGCATCTCTTTTTCTGTTATAAATTTCAAGGTGTTAGAGGTTAAGCCTATATTGGAAACATAAGGGTTTAAAGGTAACAATCAAGGAGTTGTGAAGTTAAAGGAGAATGCAAATGGTGAAGAATGGGAAGCACGAGTCATCGAATACAGGCATTAGGAGGTAGGAGGGGAGGATGCAGGGCATAACTAGACGAATAATTGGGATGGAACGAAGAGTGCAAAAATGGTAAATTGTTCAAAAGGTATTGGTATTATTCTGAATTCGATAAGAAATCTAAGTAATTTTAAGTAATATTCTGACAGGTGAATCTTATGGAGAATGAGCTTGCCCTGCTTCAATGTTTAAAAAGTAGAAAGGATGAAAATAATAATAAATTAAATATAACAATACTTTTTGACAGTCTCTGATGCCACCTCTGAAACTGGGTATCAGCAATGCAGTGGACTTCAGTTGGAATGAAGGCTTCTCACCACTTTCAGAAATTAAATTAATTTTACCATTGACCCCAGAAGATGTGACTGTTAATGTTGATTCATGTAAAAATATTGTAAACAAAGGTGAGTTATATCGAGTATAATTTTAGTTTTGTTAATGTTCTATTTTTCAATGAGTCCTGGCTGAAGAAAAATCATCATGCAGTTTCTTACTCATTCATTCCTACCCTTGATAGGGATCCCGTTTATATCAACGGGACGATGGTGGAAAGGGTCAAGAACTTCAAATTCCTGGGCTGCACATTTCCGAAGATCTTTCCTGGTCACCGCACACTGATGCAATTATAAAGAAAGCACATCAGTGCCTCTACTTCCTGAGAAGATTACGGAGAGTCGGAATGTCAAAGAGGACTCTCTCGAACTTCTACAGGTGCACAGTAGAGAGCATGCTGACTGGTTGCATCGTGGCTTGGTTCGGCAACTTGAGCGTCCAGGAGCAGAAAAGAATGCAGAAAGTTGTGACCGCTGCCCAATCTATCATCGGCTCTGACCTCCCCACCATCGAAGGGATCTATCGCAGTCGCTGCCTCAAAAAGGCTGCCAACATCATCAAGGACCCACACCATCCTGGTCTTGCACTCATCTCTCCGCTACCATCGGGCAGAAAGTACAGGAGCCTGAAATCTGGTACATCCAGGTTCAGGAACAGCCTCTTCCCCACAGCCATCAGGCTATTAAACTCGCCAACAAACAGACTCTGTAACAGCCTATTGCACTTTATCTGTTTATTTATGTGTATATATATGGTCTATGCTATATAGACACATTGAACTGTTCTGTATTTATGCTTACAATATTCCGTTGTGTTGCAGCAAGCAAGAATTTTATTGTCCTATCTGGGACACATGACAATAAACTCTCTTGACTTGACTTGACTCTTGGATGTTGAAGTAGGCAAAGAAATAGTGAATAGTTCTCCCCTCAGCAGATAAACGCATGAGTAATCAAAGATGCATATTGTATCCTGATGCAATTTTAATCTTGTGCTAAGGGATGAGCAAAAAGCGCAAACCTTCGCTGGCGAACTTAATATAGTGCTCTTCGCCAGTGTTACAAATTAAATATCCCAATTATTTAAGAACTATTGTGTCAACACTGTTACCTGAGTTATGAGAAGAAAATTGGCCAAGTTTCCTACATTTGGTCTGTTTGCTGGAAGTACATGTTTGTGGAGATCGCTTGAGATCAGATTCAATCTTGGTTATGATTTCTATTGTACCATAACAGTCCACTGATGCTTTTGTTCAAGGCACAGGCAAAATTTATGGTCACATGCAATATACCATATTTTGCTCTTTGTAACTCCATTTTTTGGAGAACTAGGGAGAAAATTGGGAGGGGGAAAGTGGCAAGAAAATATTTTATCTTTAAGAATTTATCTGATGTTCTTATTTTGAAATGAATACTGAAATACCAAGGCAAAAACGAAAATTGATGCATTTCCAGTATCCTCAAATTACATCATATCAAATAATACATATTATATAATTTTGTGAAATCAAGAGAACTGAAGATACTGGATATCTAAAATGCTGGAAATACGCATCAGGGCACATCTGTGGGAAGCGAAACAGAGTTACTACTTTGGGTTAAAGTATGTCCAGTATTTTCTCTTTTTATTATATATCTTGTTGGCTGAAAGATGTGTTTTTGTGGATAATGATCAAGCGGTGCTTTATTTATCAAGACTGGTATATAGATAGTAGAGTAAAGAAAAATAAATGCAAAACTTATAGCAGGGAATATGTTGTATCATCCAATTAGCATGACATATAAACCTAAACTATCATCCTATGTTACAGAAAGAGACTGAATTATGATTGATATGTTGGTTTTAACTGTCATTCAAATTGATTTTTTCCCCCCATAGATTTTAAAGATAAGTTCATGTTAACATTAGAAATATTTCAATGGTGTGAAACTATGAGCTATTCATTGAATGAAAATAAGAATGATGCCAGTGAATTCACAGCAGAAGTTAGTGATCCAGGTAATGTCACGTTATATTGCCTTGATCTGAAATAGTATATTTTTATAAATTGGGAGTTTTAAGTTTTAAATTTAAGGATCTAAATGTAGCACAGGAAGAATTCTAGTAACTTCACTTGAGTTGTTGAGTTCAGTACATGCTTTCAAATGCCACATCCTAATAACTGCTCCACTGACTGCTCCACTAAAAAACATTCCTCAAGGTATGCCTAGTTTGAAGAAGTTCTCCTCTTTTCTCTGAGGGGAGTTCTGTGAGACCCTCTCTCACTGCCCCCCTTTGTGATTCCTGTTGCTCCCTGACTACCTGTACTGACTATTTTGTGTCTTTCCCAATAATTTGATCCATTTTTCAATTTACACACCATCATTATTCGCTCACCAAAAAATCTCTATCCATCAGCCCTAACCTTCATATGCCTAACTCCACTCTTAAACCATAACTATCAAACCTACGTCTCAAAAACTTCCACACATTGGCAACTATCACAAATACATCACACAAACATTTTGTATAATACTCTTGTTACAGCTCTATTTCTGACAGGATAAAGAGCTGTATAACCAGCAGCTGCAGAAACTAATGGATAGCAATGAGATGCATTGCATGTTCAGACCCTGTGGGGAAGATGGTGCTGACCATTGAGGAAAAAAAGTCATTACGTTCATTTGAGCTTAAACCATTGAAGCTGAGAAGAAACTCTCAAATCTGATTTTCCTTCTTTTTTTCTTTCACTTTTCACTTATCTTGCTACTTCTTCTGCAGATAGTGTAAATATGTACTTTATATTTTTTTCTTCTCTTGTTGCAACATAGCCACTGCATTTTCTCATTTCAGAAAACAACTGGAACTTACCTTGGCAGTGCGGAAAGAACCATAAAAAGTGCAGATGAATATACTCCTTTCCTCAATATCCTAATCACTGCAAAAAAAAATCCCAAAGCTGTTGGAGGAAGTCGGCAGGTCAGGCAGCATCTATGATCAGGAAAGAGATGGTCATTGTTTAGTGTCGAGACCCTGCATCAGTCAAACATCCTTGTGCCTCAATCAGACTCTGCCTGACCCACTGAGTTTGTCCAATAGCTAGTATTTTCCACAGATTCCAGCATTTGTAATATCTTGTGTCTTCAAAGTCACTGTCATCAGCACAGACACCAAAATGCCATGTAATTTGAAGGATAAATTAAAGCTGAAATCTGCACTTGGTAAAACACTAATATACCGAAGGTTGGGCTGGGGATAGGGTTGCTCAAGTTACTGGAGCTTGCTGAATGGCAAAGTCACAATTCTGCAGAGGACTCAGATAAGGACTGAAGATTCACACTTCAAAAGAGAGCTAGTGGGCGTATGAACATAATTCTTCATTTGTGTGAAGCGTATTGGATAGCATAATGTCAAGTAGCATGGATGCTTTCTGCACCCTTGGTACAGGGCTGTGCATTGAGTTGAGAGGTTATCAATTCCACCTTGCAATTGGTAATTAGTACAATCAATACACTTACAGAATTAACCATGGTGCAAAATCTGATTGTCAATGTTTGAGCTTCCGTTGCTTTATACCACAGTGGAAGCTCAAGTTCCTGCCACAAGATCTGTTTCTCGTCAGAGATTTGGATACCAATGTACAATGGGGCTTGAAGTAAGTAGATGTAGAGGCTGGCTATGATGGACCTCCGCCTAGAATGCTTGGTTTCTATTCTGAATAATGGAGCTGGTTCAGTGTGATCAATCTTGATGCTTGTCGGTTTACCTATCCTGAAGTGAATTTGGAGGATTCTATTGAGACAGCATTGGTGAGAGTTCTCCAGTGCTTTGAGCATTCCAATTGTAGTTCTTCAGCTAAGTGTGACCTACGCCATTCAGAAATGAAAAGAGAAAGAAAACTTAACTCTTGTTGAAATAATTTTACTGATGTTGAATTAAATATGTTCACAGTATGCTGCGACATTTATAGAAACCTGGAAGTAGAAACTCCATTGACTCCTCCGTACTCAGATTGTGGAGAAATTATTTTATCAACCAAGGAACTGCATGTGGAGGAACTTGGTCCATCATCATTTGAGTAAGCATAAAATACTTTTCATCTCCTAATTACAATTATTTTACTCATCCCGCATATGAGGACTTCCTTTTGTATAAACATCGCTATCGTTTTTACATACTAAATACAGTAATCAATCTAAGACAGTGATACCAACCAATTTACTATGTTTCTTTTTAAAACTTGAAATAAATAATGTAAGGCCATTACTATCTAAAGTGAATCATTGCTTTTTTTTTCAACCTTTGAATGTTACCAACTCAAATTCTGACAACTACCATCCCCACTTCATTGATGAATACACTGGGCCTGCCTCCTGCAGCTGTGCAAAACTCATTGATTTCATCAACTTCCCAACCAACATCTATCTTGTATTGTTCTCATTAGCACAATGGGCTATAATGGACTCCATCCTTCCTGAGGTCAACCGTTGCCGGCCCTGATTTGTTCCGGCGTCCCCCCCCCCCCCCCCCCCCACCTCCATCTTTCAATCTGAAGAAAGGTTCCAACCCAAAATGTCTCCTATTCCTTTTCTCCAGCAATTCATATTTTGCTTGGATAGCCTATAATCAAACGGTATGAACATTGAATCTCCAACTGTAAGCACCCCTTCTTATCTCCCCCATGCACATACCTTTTGTCCACTATCCCTATCAACCTGTTCGTTTCCCCTCTTCCTTCCACTCGTCTTCCACCCCTCCCTACTCCATCCTTTATTTCACTATTATCACCCCTCTTTCCCTTTCCCCCAATCCGCTCTTCTCATCTCCCTCCCTCCATGTTTACATTTCACTCTTCCTTCCTTATTGGATGCCCTTTTGTCTCTATTTCACCTCCAGCCTTTGTTACTATTTCCACCCATCGGCCAATCACCTCTCCTCACCTGTATCCACCTATCACTTGCCAGGCTTTGTTCGATCCATCACTCTGTTTACCATATTTCTCCCTTCTATCATTCTGAGGAAGGGTTCTGACCCAAAACATTATCTGTCCCTCCACAGATGCTGCCTGACTTGATGAGTACCTCTAACCATTTGTTTTTTGCCTAAGATTCCAGTATATGCAATCTCGTGTCTCAGTATGAAACTTAATGTATGCATGGATTAACATTTTCATTTGACATTACCACCCAAGTCATTTTCTTGTGCTCACTGGATGATTTTCTTCCTTTCTGCTCTGATCAGATGATGGGAATAGCTTATTTTTTGTTCTTTATGTTTTTTTGTTTCTTTGAGCTGCTTGCAGTGTAGCTGCTGCTTCTTGCTTCTGCAGGCGCCGACGATGGTGGCCACGGTGTTATGCTCCTTGCTGATTTGTATGTGTTTGTTTGTTTGTGTCGTCTGTGAAAACCCTACAAAGACTACTTTCACGAGAGAGGTACTCATAAACATCAGACATACAGTACCTCCAAACATCATTCCGGATTTCTCTCACTCACTGGATTATTTGGACATACTTGTCGGCGGGGCTGTGGCTGCGTTCAAGGTCTTGAGATGGAGGAGGACCCCGGGAAGCGCTCTGGAGCACTCACCCGACTCCGGCGACGAGGATCACGCACACCGCTCCCGAGCATATACCTGGCATACGTACATTCTCTCAGGAACAAAGTGGATGAACTGTAACTCCTGCATCAGACAAACAAGGACTTATCTCGAGCTGCTGCCCTGTGTTTCACCAAGACCTGGCTGTGTGAGTCAACCCCGGACAGCGCGCTGCAACTGGCTGGCTTCCAACTTCACAGAGCGGATCGCGAAGTGAAGGCAGCGGGGAAATCAAGAGGCGGTGGAATATGCTTCTATACCAACCAGGACATCTATACCAGGCAGCGACATCACGGTACTGTCAAATTTCTGCTCTCCCAACCTAGAATCCCTCTTTATAAACTGCAAACCCTTCTACTCTCCGAGGAAATTTAACTCCTTTATTCTCGCTGGGGTTTACATTCCACCCCAAGCCTGCGTACATGAGCGCAAATGCAACTCGCTGACCAGGTAATGAGGGTTGAGAGTGACTTCCCGGACTCCATGGTCATTGTTTTGGGGAACTTTAACAAAACTAACCTCAGCCGTGACCTTCCAAAATGCAGACTTCATGTTACCTGCCCCACCAAAGGGGAGAGAACACTCGATCACTGTTATACGGCAATCAAGAATGCATATCGCTCTGTTCCCCGGGCGGGTCTGGGTCTCTTTGATCATTGTCTAGTTCACCTTATTCCGACCTACAGGCAGAAGCTAAAAGCTGCTAAGCCTGTGGTCAGAACAACGAAAAGGTGGACAAATGAGGGCATTGAGAACCTACAATCCTGCTTTGACTGCACGGATTGAAATGTGTTCAGGGAAGCAACCACAAGCCTCGATGAGTATACGGACACTGTATCATCATATGTCAGCTTTTGCAAGGACAGTTGCATTCCAACTAAGACCCAGACATGGTTCAACAACACCAAGCCCTGGTTCACTGCAGAACTCAGACTGCTCCGACGGTCTAAAGAGGAGGCCGACAGGAGCGGGGATGCAGACCTCTACAGGCAGGTCAAGTACAAGCTGAGAAGAGGAATCAGAGCTGCCAAGGAAAGGTACTCTGAGAAGTTGAGGAGCAAGTTCTCAGCTAGTGACTCTTCAGTTTGGAACGGCTTGCAAGAAATTACCAGCTACAAGAGGAAAGCCCCCCGCTCTTTGGACAAACGTCAGCTGACCAATGACTTGAGTGAGTTTTACTACAGGTTTGAAAATCAGAAACATAACCCTGGTACCCCCCTTCCCCCCCCCCTCCCCGTCCCCAACCAACAGCCAGACCCCAGTCTACAAAGAATGAACCCTGCACCCTCTCCTTCCCATTCACCACTTCACACCTACTTAAGGCAAGACTCCAGTATGAAAAGACTGAACCATTTCCCACCTCAACCAACACTTCACACCCACTGACAGCCTGACCTCATTCTGCAAAGACTGGGCCCTTCTACACCCACTCCCTCCAATCACCACTTCACACCCAATCACCCACACCCTCCGAGTTGCACAACATTACTTCTCCATCATCAACAATAAAAATAGAGGAGGTGGAGAGGCTTTTCAGAGGACAAAAAAGCAGGAAATCTCCAGGACCTGACAATGTTTCCTCCTCTACTCTTAAACTCTGTGCTAAACAGCTGGCACCGGTATATGCAGACATGTTTAACCAGTCCCTGCAAACATGTACAGTCCCTGCCTGCTTCAAAGTCTCCACTATTGTCCCTGTACCCAAAAAGGCAAGGATTACTTGTCTTAATGACTACAGGCCTGTCGCACTGACCTCTGTAGTCATGAAGACACTCAAAAGGCTTGTGCTGGCCAAGCTGAAAAATATCACAAACCCCCTGCTGGACCCTCTGCTGTTTGCATATCGGGCCAATAGATCTGTGGATGATGCAGTCAACCTGGGCCTGCACTTCATCCTACAGCACCTGGACCGCCAGGGGACCTATGCGAGGATCCTGTTTGTTGATTATAGCTTTGCATTCAACACCATTGTGCCAGAGCTACTACACTCCAAACTTTCCGAGTTGACTGTGCCTGAACCCCTCTGTCAGTGGATCACCAACTTCCTGACAGACAGGAAGCAGCATGTGAGGCTGGAAAAGCACATCTCAGACCCGCAAACACTCAGCATAGGAGCACCGCAAGGCTGCGTACTCTCCTCTCCTCTACTCTCTCTACACCAATGACTGCACCTCCACTGACTCCTCTGTCAAGCTTCTCAAGTTTGCAGACGACACAACCCTGATTGGACTGATCCAGGATGGGGAGGAATCTGCCTATAGACAGGAAGTGTCACAGCTGCCGTCCTGGTGCTGTCGCAACAAACTAGAGCTCAATGCTCTTAAGACAGTGGAATTGATTGTAGACTTTAGGAGAGCTCCCCCTCCCCTCACCCCACTCACCATCAACAACACCACAGTCACATCTATGGAGTCTTTTAAGTTCCTGTGAACCATCGACTCCAAGGACCTTAATTGGGGGGCTACCATCGACTCAAAAGTCAAAAAGGCACAACAGAGGATGTACTTCCTGCGGCAGCTGAGGAAGCACAATCTGCCACAGGCAATGATGGTCCAATTCTACACAGCCATCGTAGAGTCTGTTCTCACCTTCTCCATCATGGTCTGGTTTGGCTCAGCCACCAAGCACGACACCTGGAGGCTGCAGCGAATTGTCCGATCAGCAGAGATTGGCTGCAACCTTCCCTCCATTGATGAACTGTACACTGCAAGGGCCAGGAAGCGAGTGGGCAATATCATCTCTGACCCCTCTCACCCTGGCCACAAACTCTTTGAATCAGTTCCCTCTGGAAGGCGACTCCGGATTGTCAAAGCTGGCACAGCCAGACATAAAAACAGTTTTTATCCACGAGTAGTTGCTCTACTCAACAGCAAAAAATCTGTAGCCTCCCTTTGACCTGGTATTTTGTTGGTTCACATGCTTGATCAATGGTGTTTTATCATTAATGTTTTATTATTATTAATGTTTAGTGTTTTCTGAGTCATTCGTAACTGTCACTGTATGTCATGTTCTTACTTGTGGATGGAGCACCAAGGCAAATTCCTTGTATGTGAATACCAGGCCAATAAACGTACTTACTTACTTTATCTGGAATCTTTATTCTCACCTGTTTATCCATAGTTCATACTATTGTCTGGTTTTTGGTTAGTAAAGAATTGCTGTTACATTTTGTCAGATCAATTGTTTCATTTGAACGTTATATAACATTTATTGCTATCTTGTACAGTTCAAAATTTCATGATTTTATTACAGTGTAAGAACTGTTAACATAATATTTGACTAAATTTTGGTTGTATTCCACAGTGCAATTTTAACAGAAACAACAAAGGATTTGCTGGAGTTTGAAATATGGCAGGCAGAAAATTTCTATAGTTCTATTGCATCTCTGAGGTTGCGAGGTAATGAGAACAAATATTATGTTAGACTAGTCACATTTTTGAACATATTATGCTGGAGAAAATGGATATTCCATGCAGAGAAACTAAAATTTTCATATTCATAATATTGTTTGGAAGACAATGTATCTTTACACTTACTCAATATAATTAGAATCTGGGGAAAATTCACATATTTTGTTCCAGAAGAAATTGAAACTCAGGGTAAGCCTACATAAGAATTACCAGAGTTTGCAGGAAATGAATATGTTTGAGATGAAAAGAAAAAGGAGATAATGACTAGAATTAAAAGTTGCTGCACTCAAAGAAAGGTCTCTGGAAACAACAGAATCTAGTTGAGAAATCAATTGTGCTGTTACAGGGTTCTTGATAATGTTATGATTGTGCTATTTCATGCTTTCACTTTCAATAATTAGGGTTTAATTTCCAAATATGCTCATAACAATAACATTTATGTGTAGTCATATGGAAGAATCTCGCCAGTAATACCAAGTGAGGTGTTGTCCAGAATTGTTCAATGCGCTTAACATAAACTATTCATTTAGCCTGGTCTTATTGAAAACCATTGAGATACGTAAGACACACTTAATACAATTTAAAATCTTACATAGATTATACTATTCAAAAACTAAAATAAGTAAACTTTTTCCCAACATCTCACCTATCTGTGATAAATGCCAGTCTCAAGAAGCTACTATAGCGCACTCATTTGTCTTTTGTACAAAAATTCAAAAATTTTGTCTGAAATTTTTGAAATCTTATTTTTGAAAAATTATTTAAAATAAAACTGACACCAAAAGCAGAATGGATTATTTTTTGAACAACAGAAGGTAGCCCTGAATTAAATGTGTTTCAAAAGAATCTATTTGAATACGGGTTAATAACTGGAAAAATGCTCCCATACCAACAGTAAATATGTGGATTTCAACTATGTTTGAAACACTTCATCTTGAAGATATGAGACTCCGCCTGGCAGGAAAATCAGATCGCTTTTATAAGATGTGGTCTGCATTTATAGATCTACTACAAGGATAGGGTGCAGGAGTACCTCAAAAAGGTACCGGTGTCGGGTCTTGGTAAAGGGGGATGAAAAATTGCCAAGTTAGTAAATTCCTTTTGCGTGATCTTTATAATAAAGTAAATGTCTTTTCCTTTTTTCTTCTTTCTTTCTTTTTTTTTCTAGCATCTATCTCTTAATCTCCTTTCTCTAACTCCTCGACTAAGGGTTCTCTCTTCTTTCCCTTCGTCACGCTTCTTTACTTTCACAATTCTCTCTCACGTTCTCTACTTTCTCTGTTTCTATTCCTTTTTTTAAATAGCCTTACAAACTAAGGGGTACAATGATTTTAATAATGTATACGGGACGTACACTGATGTAATTTACTGTACCTCTAATAAATAAAAATATTAAATTAAAAAAAAAAGAAAACCATTGAGATGTCTTGACAGGGAGGATGTAGAGAAGATGAGGGTCAAAATTTAAAGGGATCACACATTTAAGAGAAAGATTATGACATTATATCTTGGTGGCTAATTTCTTTAGAACTCTTTTTCAAAGGCGGTGGAAACAGGGTATTTGAATGTAAGGCAGAACTACTGTAGCTAAATACTTTATTGGGCTGAAAAGTTACTGCTGTCAATAGGAATGTGGAGTTGAGGTGACAATCAGATTAGCTATAACTTTGCTGAATGGTGGAATGGGCAGAAAAGGACAATGTGGCCTGCATCAGCTTCTAACTATTAAAGCTTTTTTTTAATAATGAAAATTACAAACATTTGAGAGATAAGAAATTGTGTGTCTCTATACTATCTGCTATAATAGCACATGAAACACCAGGATTAAGTATTGAATTCACTTTATAAATTCAGAAGTCATTAAGTAAATTAAGTCCCCAAAAGAGAGAGTAGTGGAAGAATAGGTTAGGTTAAAAGGGGTCTCAATAGAAAGTATATGGAAATTATGAGAAGTGGTGGGAGGAGAGCAGAGAATATGAGGTACATTAGGTGGGGTAAAGATCAAGATATATAAAACCAGCTCAACGAACTAGGGTACAGATTGTGAGATCAGAGTAATTTTTGAGTATGGATGCACGTTAATCCCATGAGAGATTGGTGCTTGAAAATTTCGTTGCAACTGGTGGTGGTTTACTTGTTGCTACTGTGACCTTTTGCTATCTGATATCTGCTGATAACACATTGAGTTTTTAAACATAGTTAAGCATCTGTCCGGCTCCTATCTTTATTCTGTTTCCATATTTGCCTGTCTGGTGGCGTGTCCTCTAGATGAGAGTGAGGAAAGTGGAACTATAATTGCTGACAAGTGTAGAGATTGTCAACAGACAAGGCAAGTGAAGGATTTGGGGGAAAAGAATCAAGAGACTAAATGCCCTCAAATAAAAAATTATAAAGATCAAGAAACTTTTTATGTGATGTATCATCACATTATTAACATTGGTGTTGTGCTTGACAGTTATCCCCTACCTTAGCTCACTCTGTCATAAGATCATAAGGTTGTAAGAGGTAGGAGTAGAATTAGGCTATTTGGCCCATCTACGCCATTCAGTCATGGCTGATCTATCTCTCCTACCCCATTCTCCTGCCTTCTCCCCATAATCTCTGACACCTGTACTAATCAAGAGTCTATCTATCTCTGCCTTAAAAATATCCATTACGTTGGCCTCCGCAGCCTTCTGTAGCAAAGAATTCCACAGATTCACCCCACCCTCCTAAAAGAAAGTCTTTGGATTCTATGATCTCTAGTCCTAGACTCCCCACTAGTGAAAATATCCTCTCCACATCCACTCTATCCAAGCCTTTCACTATTCTGTATGTTTCAATGAGGCCCCCCAGCATTCTTCTAAACTCCAACGAGTACAGGCCCTGTGCTGACAAACGCTCATCATAGGTTAACCTACTCATTCCTGGGATCCTTTTTGTAAACCTCCTCTGGACCCTCTCCAGAGCCAGCACATCCTCAGATATGGTGCCCAAAATGTCTCACCATGTATAGACCGATACTAGTCCTGAAATCTTTGCTTCCAAGGCATTATTACCTCAAGACTTGACGATTTTAATGCTATCCCTCATTTAATAACCTCAGCCGACTCGTTTGACTGACTGTTAAACTGCTTTGGCTTCCGATTTAGCAACACTACCATCTATGTATGCAAATCCTCTCATGTCTTCATTTCTTCTACCTCTTTTTAGATGTAAGGAAGCAAGGCTTTAATGCTTCCAAGGCTTTACATCCCTTTGAAATCTTTGTGTTCTCTCTAATTATGACCTCTTACAAATCCCTGATGTTAATGTCTGTCCTTCCCTTAAACTCTGGAATGCGCCCCACATTCCCTTCTGTTCCTCACCAAATCTCTCTACCTCACTCTTGTCCTTTCAGATGCATAGTTATTACTCTTTAGCAAAAGTTTGGATGTTTGCTTTGATAGATGCTTCTGTGACTTGGTGTCAATTTGGGATTGATAAAAAATCATCTTGGGAGAAAAGATACCTCGAGATATTCTTGAGGTGTACAACACATTGGAGATTGTGAATTTTTTAAAAGAACTGTACATACATTCTTGAAAATAGGAAAAAAAATAACAGGGCTGCCAACTCTCACGCTTTGAGCGTGAGAATCACGCATTTGAAGAAACTCTCACGCCCTCACGCTGATCAGAAATTCCTCACGCTCTGTGGTAAGAAATCCTGTGATCAACGAAAATTTCAAAACTCAGATAAACTGCATGGTCCGCAGGTGTTGGAGAGCCGGGGCTGAGGGAGGGATGGAAGCAGATGTAGGAACAGATGCGGGAAGCCGTGGCTGGCGAGTGTTTATGGAGCTGCCGAGTGCTTGCGGGGCTGCCGAGTCGCTCGCTGCATCTCCGGCCATGGAACAGTGCGAGAGTCCCGGGCCGATCGGAGGCGTCGGAAACGTTGCGCCGCTGCCGCGAGAGTCTCTTTGCCGATGGAACAGAGACTCTCAAAGGGAGATGGAGAGAGAGGGGAAGGAGACAAGAGGGAGAGAGAGGGGGGCTGAGAGGAGAGGGAGGGGAGAGACAGAGGGGGAACGTAATAGGTTAAGCCCAGGGGGTCAGATATGGGGCTTTATGTGTGGGCCAGTTATATTGTCAGTGCAAAGGGGCTAGGAGCAAGCCAAGTGTGCATCCAGAGTCAAGGTCTGGAATAGTACTAGGTGTGCAGTCAAAGCTGGGACCAGGTGTGTGTTCAACACTGGGAACCTAAGCAGGTAAGCAGCTATGATCAGGGTAGAATAGTGAGCCAGGTGTAGGGCTGGACTCAGGGACATGAATGAGAGAAGGTATGCAACTGGAGTCAGGGCCAGGAATAGTACCAGGTGTGCAGTGAGACCCAGGTTGGCCAACATGGGCCAAGTGTTTGATTATAATCTTATTTCCATATATGAATATACTAAGATCATTCATGTGCTGCATGTATGGATCAGAGCCTGGGCTCTACTGTGGAATGTAATTAGGAATGTAATTTACTCTAACCTTATTCATAGCTAATCCAATTTAAAGCATATATATTGCATTCAAGTGTAAGTTAAAAGACTTGCTACAGTATGCACCATATTACACAATTTCAAGCTGAAAAATGCAAAAGTTCCGTACCAATGGGAGGGGGGCCAACCGCCTCCCACACACCCCTTCCCCCCCCCCACCCCCGGCCGCTATGCTCCCTCGGGCTTGGTCTCGCAATTTCTCACTCCCAACTCTCACCCAATGTTGACAGCCCTGCAAATAATCTTTCTGGGAAACCAATGATGGAACCCAAAGTCGAGGTTTTCTGTAGAATATTTTCTTACTGGTTTTCTTAATATATTATTAATAGCTATTCTTTATTTTTTGTTTAGAACCTCGGATTAAAGAACATGTTTTCCACCATCAACCAGTTTCTGAGTTAATTCACCTGCTAAATGTCTCCCCAGAGGAACTGATAAGTGCTGCAGTAAAAAGTTTGTGGGAAGAGTATGTGAAAATAGCTGCACTTCAGATAGACATAATGGAGCAACTGCACTTAGGTCATATTGAAACAAAAGAATTACCAGCTGCTAAATTCGAAGAATTTTCACCAGTTACCATGGTTCACTTGGAAAGTATGTTCACTGATTACATTCCACATCATTAAAATGTATATAATCACACAATGATTTACATAGAATAATTCAGAATGCTTATCGTTAGATCTCTCAGTACTTAGAATTCCATAAACCTTGCATGTTATATAATCTTTGACACGCATATGATATATTTTTTAAAAGCATAATGGTTTAGTTCAGTCCTCAAATATAATTTGTGTCTCAGTAAGGTGATTGAATTATATATTTTTATTTATCTTCATCTCTTGTGAATATAATGTAGTCATGTTTGAAATGTTAATTTTGTACTACTGCAGGAGCTTTGCCACTTCAGTAATGGTGCAATTGTAGTCTAAAATCAAATTAGGCTTTAAGCACAAATTCAGCATTAGAGAGAAAACAAACCCATATTGTGCTGAACTTGCAGTCTTAATGTAACCTCAACTGACTCTAATGCATTTCATGCTCTTGTGTACTGTTGCAGTACATAAAAGGTCTGGCCAATTATGAAAAGGCCAACCATTAATTTATACCATAGTCCTTATGATAAACAAATTAAATGTAAAAGCTCCAGTAATAATGTTTATCTCCCATTTTCTTTAACAGAATGTTCTGAAAGCCCAACCTTAATAAATGGGAATAATAATGTTACTGTTAAAACATATTCTGAAGATGAAGAAACAGCGTATTCTGATGCACAGCAAGACATAAATATTGGAAGTGAAGCATTAGCTTTGAAGTTACAAAATATAACAACCATTTCCATTACGAATTCCATTAGTTCTGAAGATAAGAGTGGTCCCAAGACAAAAACATACGAGGAAGACTGTGATCCTCTCAGCAACTTCATTATGCTAAGGTCCAAGAAGGTGGCAGCTACTTGTCAGACAAATAATAACGAGGAAAATCAGATTTCTGCCAGTAAGTTGCAGCAGCCCCGCACAACCCCACCCCATTTTTTAAAAAATGACTAATTATTCAATAGTTCTTTGCTATAGATATTGTTTAAGCTCTGTTGTTAGGGTGAAGTTTGGGCTGTCCTTGAAGCCAAATAAGAAAATACGCAGTTCCCAGAGTAATTTCAGGCCGCACCTTTATTTTTCCTTAAAAGATATCTCAGATTCACAAGTGTAGTTTAAAAAAAATCGCAAAGTACTGCAGTAATTCAGCAGATCAGCCAGTATCTTTGGATGACATGGACAGGTGACATAGAGTTATGAAGTCATACGGTGTGGAAACTTGTCCATGCTGACCAACATGCCCCATACACTAGTCCCACCTGCCTGCGTTTTCCCCAGAGTTATCGTCAACCTTATGTTTTCTGTTATTTAGTATACCACTCCCCCCATTTGTACCATAAAGGTAATTATCCCTGTATGGAGAAGTAATGGGGTCAGTTTATTTTAAAAGTCTGTTAATTGCTGGGTACAACGACAAAGTGCAGCTGTAATCTCAAGGTTGCAACGGATAAGAACCTAGACAGAATTGTGAATAATTATCCCTCCTTCATGCTTGGATCACCCGAAGATAAGGAAACCTATTTTTTCGAAGGTGTGTATTAGTTTTAATTATCCTCAGTTATTTACAACCCCGATGTTTATTTTAACGAAACTAGCTGTGCTGTGAAAGCTAAATATATTGAATATATACAAATAACATCTATTTATTACCTTCCAAACATCCTTAGGTTCCCTATGTTGGCCATTTTTTCCATCATCCCTCCCCACTATGCAAGGTCTAGGGTTAGACAGATTATAACCTACTCATTTTATAATTTTCAAAATTTCTGACAACACTCTGTAATTCACTCTGTAACATACCTGCCCCTCAACATCTATCTCCTACTTTAGGATGCTCCTTAAAATCTATCTCTTTTGCCAAGTTTTTGTTCACCAGGTCTATTTATCCTGTACATTTGGAGTTTGGTGTCACACTGTTATAGAACTATACAGTGATAGAAATAGGCCCCTTCGGTTAACCAAGTCCACCCGAACCATCAACCACCCTTTAAACTATGTGATCCCAATATTTTCTATTCTCAAAATGTTCTTATCATGCTCACTCCATTCTCTAAATTCTCTCCCTAAATTCTACCACTCACCTACACGCATGGAACAATTTACAGCGACTAACTAACCTACCCACCAGCATATCTTTGAAATGCGGGAGGAAACCACAGCATCCCGAAAAAACCCATGCAGTCACAGAGAATACGCAAAATCCATAGAAGAATGTGCAAACTGCAATCAAGGTTAAGTCTCAGCCTGGGTCTTTGTTGCTGGCAGGCAGCATCTCTGCATTCTGGTTACTTTCTCGTTTGCACTACCTGATGTACTCGTGCTTGATATGATTTACCTGAATAACACACAAAACAATTTTTTTCATTGTATCTCGGTACATGTGACAATAATAAACCGATACCAATACCTCTACTAATAGCACTATTATGTTGCCTAATAAAAGACTATTAGCTAAATGTAAGTTGCTTCTGTGCGATTGTGACTTGGAGAGATATTTGGGTTTTTACCATCTCTCTCCATCCCATTCCAACCCCTTAGTAGTATTAAAGCAACCAGCTAACACCCAACCTCCCACAAATTTCGTTCCAACAATACGACTAGAGCATTTTGAGTTCAAGGCTGAGGACATTATGAGCCCAACCAGCCTCTGAATTTGAGAAAACTTATGGGTGTGGGTCTCAATAGAGTTTATGGAAGCTGGTGGAGCATCACAAGAAACATTTAAAACCCGTTGTGGAGTTCATCACTAATATCAGGGTGCTATCACTTCGTCACTTTTGAATGTGAGGTTTTAAAGACATCCCCATTTTCTCTTAGCTAAGCTAGAATTTGTATGAAGATGCTTAAGGATTTCAATATGATCTTTTTTTTAACTATGTACTTTCCTTATTTATTGGAAAAGATTCCTCAATTAGCTTTCTGAATTGTCAGCAATTGAGAGACTTGGTTTTCTATTTCAGATGACGAAAGTGCTCACAACATTGAAGTGAGCAGTGAATCAGTGAAGGCACCGGAGACAGATTCGGTGCAGGAAAGTGGTCAGCAAGATTTAAGTAGCTTTATAATAGAAGTTCAAGCATCAGGTATTCAAATTTCTTTGACATTTTAAGATAGAAATTGTTATCAAATTGGTGTAAAAATTATTGCTTTTGCTTACTATTAACATGAAGAATCATCGCTGCACTGAGAGTAGAACTATGCTAATTTTTTTATTATTAGTAGAGTGTAGAATAATTTTAGGTTACATTTAAACAATACTGCAAAGGTAACGTTGTCAAGGTATTTACCGTAAGTTACTCAGTTCCCTGGTTCAAGCATCTTGCAATTAAAATTTAAAATAGGATCATAAAATATGTACTTGAATATGATTAATTCAATAAAAAAACAAATATCAAATGTCACTTTCCAAATTTATCATTAGTATTTTTAATGCATAAAAGCAAAATACTACAAAATACTATAAAATACTACAACATGCTGAAAACTGGAAATAAAACTGAAAATACACAGATCAGTCGGCATCTGTGGAAGGTGGCTATTGCAAATTAATCTTTCATCAGAACTAAGAACAATTGGTAGACTCCAATCAAGTTGTAGAAACATCTCAAGAATTATCAATGGAAACAGGGTGAACCTAGCTCAATTTTGAGTGTCAGAGTAAAGGGTTTGAATACTTATGTAAATGTAATATTTCAGTTATTTCTTTTTAATTACTTTGCAAACATTTTAAACACCTTTTTCACTTCTTCATTCTGGGGTATTGTGCGTAGATTGATGATAAAATAAATGAATTTAATCCATTTTATAATAAGGCTGTAATGTAACAAAACATGGAAAAAGTGAAGGGGTCTGAATACTTTCTGAATCCACTGTAGTCATTTCAAGTGAAGCAGCAATTTAACTTTGGCAAACTGCATTCAAAACAGATTAGGTACCACTTTACGAAACAGCCCCATTTAATCTATAAAGATGATCTTGAGCTTCCAGTTGCCAATCACTTTAATTCTCCATCCCACTGTATCTGTCTACATTCCCTCGACAACAGCTTGTCCTCTGATGAAGCCTTCAGGACTCAGGTTGAATTTCAGATCTTCAGCCATTCTAATCTCATGTCTGACATTTTTAATATTCATTTTTCTCTCCCCTTTTATTACAGGTAGTTCTGTTATAACATTATAGTTATATTCCTAAGAAACCATGTTATAGAAAATCACATAGAAAAAACACGGGGCAGCACAGTGGTGCAGTTGGCAGCTCTGCTGCCTCATAACCCCAGAGCCCGGGTTCAATTCCGAGCTTGGGTGCCGTGTGTGTGGAGTTTGCACATTCACCATTTAACTGTGTGGGTCTCCTCCAGGTGCTCTGGATTCCTCCCACATTCCAAAGACATGTGTTTGTAGATTAATTGACCTCTGCAAAATTGCCCCTAGTGGGCGAAGGAAATTGTGTTATAATTAATTTGGCCTGTGTAATGCAAATAGTGTTCTTAACTAATTAGTTGCGCTATATCCAACTCATGCTATTGGAAGCAGATGTCACTGCAGAACTACCTGTATTTTAAATTTCATCCTGGTTACACAATGTTGATACTTTATCACACTTTCTTAAATGACAGCCACAACCACGTGCCATTTAATATCTCGTTCTGCGGCCAAACACTTCCACACCATTTTCTCTGCAACTAAGGACTTGTTTTATCTATAACTTTTCTCGGTTTTGATGACATGTCATTGACCTAAAATGTTAATTCTATATCTCCACAGATACTACTTAACCTTCTGAGTATTTCCAGCATTTTATCATTTTGTTGACTGGTAATATTTTTCTTCTGCTTGCAGCCGGCCAATGTCAAGCATATTATCTGTTGGAGGCTGCAGCAATCCCTGTGCTGGAGGACCTGAAAGGTTGTGCTGTTTCTGTGGCTGTGGCTGTGGCTGTGACAGGGACATTTACTACTCTTGCTTTTGACCATACTCGGTTTTTCCTAAAGCACCAGGAGAAGGTAATAAGTGACAGTGTTAAACAAGGTTAGTCTGGAAACTTTACTCACATAAGAAGCATTTACTTAGAAACACCAATTAAGAAATATTGTAAATAGGTCCACTATGAAAATGATTGGTTGCGCATAACAATTGTTTATATTTCATAAAATTGTGTGTCCTGACATACATCCTGAATAATGTGGTTCCTAACATAGCTTTGAAAATGGACCTACTATTTGGATTCAACAAATAATGTACTATTTGATAAATGGACAAAAATAATGTAAAGAATATAAAAATTAAATGAGGGCAGCATGGTGACGCAGCGGTAGAGTCGCTGCCTTACAGTGCTTTCAGAGACGGAGAACTAGGTTTGACCCTGACTGCAGGTGCTGTCTGTACAGAGTTTGTTCATTCCCCGCCTGACCGCGTGGGTTTTCACCCAGATCTTCGGTTTCCTCCCACACACCAAAGACGTACAGGTTTGTAGATTAATTGACTTGGTATAAATGTAAAATTGTCCCTAGTGTGTGAAACATAGTGTTATTGCATGGAGATCACTGTCGGTGCGGACTCGGTGGGCCGAAGGGTCTGTTTCCGTGCTGTATCTCTAAACTAAACTAAATATGTTGTTGAAATTATGTAATCTTCTCATTTTAGCAAGTCTAAATGGATTTAGTTGAATAAATGTGGTAAAACTATTCAAGATGGGCATCACGAGTACTTAAATCATTCTTAAATTAAAAAGCACTTAATGTCTTGGTTATAAACATTTATAAAACAAATAGATCTAAATGAAAATTAAAATACATCATTCAATATGGATTGATGAACCTAAGTGCATAATATAAAGCAATTGGATAGGGATAAACTTGCTGATCCATCCATACATTTGCATTTATATGTTGCTTCTCATAACTGCATAATGTGATAAAATGACAAAAGGCATGGTCTATTTAATGCTTGATTTTTTAAATATCAATAATTCATGAAAATAAGGCACAAATTAATCTGTGCTATTTTAATATTGTGTAGATATTATACATTTGAGAACAATTTAGAAATTAATTTGTCTAGTTCATTTTTACTTTTTCTTAGTTTGTTTGCAGGTGGGTAAGCTTTCACATCCTGTTGAGTAATAATTGTGATTTAAATTGCTGTATTTAAAAGCAGAACATATCTGTTGACAAATGAAGCAAACAGGCTTCACATGTTTCAATAAACACAATAAAATACTCTTTTTTTTTCTTGAAATTCTCAATTTTCATATTCCCTTTTCCCTTTTTAGCTTGTGGTCTGCTTATCATAGCCATTATTTTCTCCAGTAACTCAATGCAACCAAAATGTTATATGGCAAATGGTTTAACTGTGCAGTTCTATGTTTTGTTGCTCCTGTAATATTACTATTATGTAATAGATTTACTTTGATGTACTTACTAGCGCTCATTGCGTCATATAGTCAATATGATCTGTGAAAAAGGAGGACATTGAGGCATATTGTAATCTTACAATAAATTAAATCAGAATATAAACAATTAGTCAAGAGCTGCACTTAGGATCAATGAAAGTCACCACTGTCTCATGGAGCTCACAGTGAAAATACTAGTCCAGAGTAGCTTTCTGCAATAAAAAGGAATGAATCAGAATGTCAATATGGTGGGACTCAAAATGTGTTGCAGTTCCTCTTTGCATATGACATGCTTACACACAAAAAGGTGTCTGGCATACACTTCTATCAAAGAGTGTTCAATGCATATTTGAGTGTATTTTCTTGCAGTTAATTTTAACATGCACAAACATCCACGCATCCTTCAACACTATTCAGAAGAGACTAGCCTGACTAGCTCTGTGGCAATGGTTTCTTATGCATTGATTCTCCTCCAGGTTAATGGCCTTTAACATTTTTATGTGTCCTTCATTCTCAACCTTCCTCACTGCACATATGTTTCAGGTCCCTACCATGTCCACCCATCTCTTTCTCAAGCCCATCACAATGCCACGATCCACAAGTCCCCTGTTCATTAGACTAAGTTAATCGGGATTTTTTTTTAAATTGAGTTAGATAACCTCATAATTTTGCACATTGTATCTCATCTCCCATGTTGTTACCCATTCGATCAGCTTGTTTCTATATCCCTTTCAAGTCTCATGGCATAACCATCTGCATTCGCTTTCAATATGACTCCCAAGACGTGAGTAGTGGTTCACCTTTTTTAAGGTCCCATCCTAAACTCTTATTGTCAGAGGCCTGTGTGATGCAGCAGGTTGGTAGAGTACATTGATCTTGCAGGTGTTGTGTAAAGCCATCCTCACATGTGCTTCAGTGAATGAGTCCGTAATGTTTTGGAGCATGACCTGCAGACGCAAGGCATGTTTTTTTTGTTTTAAAAAAAATATATATATATTAGAAGTAAGTACATTACATTTTAATGGTACCTTTTTACAGGTTCCCAGAATTATGAAAGCATTCTTTGTACAACTTCCTTTTTTTGTTTAGAAAGAAATGAGAAAGAAAGAAGTAGTGAAGAGTAAAGAATAGTCTAGTGAGTGTAGTGTAAAGAAAGAAATAAGTGAGAAAGTGAAACAGAAAGGAGATTCTCACACCCCACAAGTCGATATATTTTTTAATGTTCTTAATCATTTTTCACTCAAACCCAGAATTTTTAATTTTACGATGCTATTACACCCCATGAATCCACAAGATCAATAAATGGAGACCAACTCGTTAAGAATTGGTCTTTTTTTTCTATTAGGAGGAGTCTCATTTCTTCCGAATGGGCCGTTTCCAACATATTACCAATCCACATTTTGAGTGTTGGTATAGCAGCCTTTTTCCAGAATTTGAGTATGAGTGTTTTCGCTATTATTAAACCATAATTAAAAAATGAAATTTGGGATATATAGGCATGTTGATATACATTATAACATTATAACAGAAAATGCTAGAAACACTCAGGTCAGGTAGCATTTGTGGAAAGGAACACATTTAACATTTCAGGTCTAGGATTCATCTGCTCTGCTGAGTACATTCTCAAAGAATTTGAATGGATTAAAATAATATAATTCGAGGATCTGTGGCATTTTGAAAGATGATAACGATATAATGAGAGCATGTGGCTAACTTACACATACAATTTTGAATGAGTTAAATTAAGATTTTAGAATTACCCTTCAGAAAAGCTGTGGATTGAGATATACACTTCAGGAAATCCCAATAAAGAGACATTCTCCTTTAATTTAACCTCCCTGTTATTGGAAAAAAATGATCATGTATTAAAGGTGCTGCAGAGCCCTTGAATGACTAAAGTTACCAGGGGACAAGAGAATTCCCTGTGATCATAACTGGCTGAAAGGATAATAGCACAGTTGAAGAGATCATTAATTAAATCCCTGCTGGAGTCACTCAAATATGTATCTTCAACTACATCTTCAAGCGAGGGCATTGAGAACCTACAATCCTGCTTTGACTGCACGGATTGGAATGTGTTCAGGGAAGCAACCACAATTTAGATTGCAAGTAGTCGGATAATGACTGTCATGGTAACTGACGTCATATTTAAATGTATCAAGTGTTATTATGAGTCAGAATGGTGAGAAGACACATGTTGCCGGGATGTAAAGGAATAGCAAATGAATAAAACAAAGCGTTTATGGTCAGTGTCCTTGAAGTGTGTTTATTATATTCGGATCAAGGCGAGAATCTGATATTGGCGATGAGGATGAACTAGTAATTGTTTAGTTTAACTTTTGAAGAAGATGTGGCGTTTAACGAAGCAGCTGGAATTAGAAATATGAATTTATTCGACCCAAGTGGACATGCGGGTATTGTGATTGCAAGGTGGGAGGCCTGGTCAAAGGAATTTGATGTTTATGACGATGGCCTAAGCCTGTTTGTTGTAGGAGCAACGATGCTCACACGATGGAGAGCATTGTTATTGTCTAGTGCTGAAGCTTCAGTTCGGGAGACTTTCAAAGCAGATTATGCGATGGCTATTGCTACTTTGAAGAAGCATTATGTGGTGTAAACAAATGCTACATTTCAACGCCATGTATCTCGGCACACAGAGAGAGGGTGAAAGCATTGCTCAGTTTGTCACAAGATTGCGTCAAGTTTCTGAGGGCTGCAACTATGGAGATGAGTTGGAAAATCAAACCAGAATCGAGATGATGAACTGGTGGAACAGCACGTCACAGATCAGAATCCAGCACCAGTGCAGACAGAGGCAGTGGCCAGACCAAAGCGTCAGAAAAGACTACCTAAGATATAAGAGGACTATGAGATGTGTTTGCATGTGAAAATTATACGGTATCAATGTAACAAATGCCATATACTAAATGTGTTGGAATGTTCAGTTCACAATATGAAGATGCGGATATCCTTTTTGTTTGTCACGGGAGGGATGTTATGGTAACCAATGTCTTATTAATCATGCTGACTGGATAGCACGCAACAAAAGCTTTTTTCTGTACCTCGGTACAGAAAAATGTATCCCGAGTTACTATGTCAGGAAAGTCAGAGGACACATGTTGCCGGGATGTAAAGGAATGACGAATGAATGAAACAAAGTGTTTATGTCCTTGAAGTGTGTTTATTATATTCGGATCAAGACGAGGATCTGACAATGACGATCTTGAAACAGGAAAACCATAACTTGACTTGCCTCCTTTGTCCTTTAGTATCACTATTATTGCCAATTTCTCCAATATCAATGACTTGGAAGTCTTTGTTGAACAGAAGATAAACCTTGATAGGCCAGTATAAACAGTGTAGGTATAGGAGTAACACAGAGGCAAGGGTCAGCTCCTAACCCTTCAAAGGAAGATGTATCTGCAGCAGGACTGGAGGCAGTTTGCAAGAGAACTGTCTACTTGACTGACCAATTTGTTTCTTTATGATGCAACAACAAAATTTGCTTTATTTTCCTGGCAATTGTCTGTGATCATTCATCCCACTCCAGAGATGAGTATCAGCATTCTACTTTAAAAATTTGCCTCAAGTCAGAAATTTGCAACACACACAGCTTTATAATCATTGTTGCCCTTTCACTGACTCTGTATCCTAAAATTAATAGTGTAAGGTTCGTCACCACATAAATTGTATTGATTCAAGGAGCATTGATTCTGGAGTAGATTGGAGAAGGCAAGATATTAAGTCTATCACGCACAATAATATCAAAATATAACTTTATAATGTGATTGATATGAGATCCTGGAATTATAATCAGCTGAATTTGTTTGCTTACATTGAGACTCCAGGGAATAAAGTCCTAGCTTGTCCAATCTCTCCCAATAGGCCAGGCCTTCAAGTCTTGGTCACATCTTCTTAAATTTTCTTTGCACCTTCCCAAGTTAATGGCATCTTTCCTATAGCATGGTGAACAAAGCTGAACACAATATACTAGATGTGCCCTCACCAATGTCTTCTACAACTGTAACACAATGTCCCATCTCTGTACTTAATTCCCTGACTGATGAAGGCCAACGTGCCAAATGTCTTCTTCACCACCCCTATCTACCTGCAACATTACTTTCGGGGAACTATGTACTTGTACTTCTGTATCCTACTGGTCTACAACTCTCCCCAGTGCCCTCCAGTTCACTGTGAAGGTCCTGCTCTTGTTCGATTTCCCAAAATGGACCACAACAAACTTATCTAAATTAAACTCCATTAGCCATTCCTTGTCCCACTTGCCCAGCAGATCAAGATCTTGCTGTAATTCTTGATGAGCATTTTCATTATCTATGATATCATCCATTTTTAGTGTCATCTGCCAACTTACTATTCATTCCTTGTACATTCTCATCCAAATTGTTGAAATAGATTACAAACAGCGATGGGCCCATCACCCATCCCCTAGTCACAGGCCTCCAGTCTGATAAACAACCTTCCACTACCACCCTCTGCTTTCCTGCATGAAGCCCTTCTGTATCGAGTTAGCTAGCTCTCCCTGGATCCCATGTGATCTAACCTTCCAGAGTTGGCTACCATGCAAAATGTTATCAAAAGCCTTGCTGAAGTCCATGTAGAATACGTATTTGGCCCTGCCCTCATCAACCTTGGTTACTGCTTCAAACAACTCAATCAAATTTGTGAGACACGATCTTCCACTCACAAAACCTTGCTGACTATCTGTAATCAGCTCCTGTCTTTCTAGATGCATGTATTTCTGCACCATCAAAATCCTCTCCAGTAACTTCCCTACCTAATATATCTGTAACCACAGACATTAGGGTTACTGGCTTTATTTGCAGCTCTTCTTAAATAGAGGCACAACATTAGCCACCCTCCAATCTATTAGCAACTCACCCATGTCTATTGATAATTCATATATCTCAGTCCTTCTCTACCTTCCCACAGTATCGTTGGATATATTTGACCAAGCCAGGAGTTTTGGTTTAAAGACAAATGCGAACGCCACTGAGTTTGACCATTGAATATTTAGGCACTGAGAAGAGTTTGAAGAGTTTTATACAGTTTTTTATTTTTATTTTTTAATTCAGTATAAATTTTATTTTTGGAAATAAAAAAATGATCTATCATACATCTTAAGACATCCAGCATCTTTTCGACAGTAACTTAGACTGTCCTCAAGACACCTCCATTAACTTTCCTAAATGCTCTGGTGTTCATTGAAAACCTTTCCCATCACCTGCAGCACCACGCATGTTACATTAAAACAAAGTAAAACCACCTGACTGTCTTTACAACTTTATTAACTTGAACTTTAATTATTGTTTACATTATGGGATCTGAACATTTGAACATTTTTGATTTCAATAGACAATAAACAATAGGTGCAGCAGTAGGCCATTTGGCCCTTCGAGCCAGCACCGCCATTCAATATGATCATGGCTGATCATCCCCAATCAGTACCCCGTTCTTGCCTTCACCCCATATCCCCTGACTCCGCATTTCCATGATATGGATTCAAACAGATTATAGTAATTGAATTTAAAGCTCTGCTGGTAGTCTTAGAACGACAGAAGTTTATGCTGGCACTAAAATAGAACAAAGAATTTTAAATTTGGATTGTTTGTTCTTAGTCAAACTCTCATGCTACATGGTATTTGGTAAACATTTAACGGCAAAATTAAAATAATAAGCAATATTAGCAGTATCAATCTGCTCCAAAGCTGGTCAGGATATTCAGTGGCATTAAATAATTTCCTTTTGTTTCCGTACTAGACAAGCATGATGAAAATGATATTCGCTTGTACAAGCTTTCAGCAATTCTTCATCTATTAGTGACCATTCGTGATCTTCTATTGATGTGTGACTTAGACACTGCAATCGGTATGTACATAGCAGTAAATAGGTTTTGGTAACCACTGGCAAGATGAAAATGTATACACAAGAGGCTGCAGCTCCTGGAATCTGGAGCAAAAAATGAACTTCTGGAGGAAGTGGAGTCAAAGGGATGGTCGATGTTTCAGATTGAGACCCTGCATCAGGACTAAGAATATAGTGGAAATATAGCCAGCATTGAGAGGTGAGAAGGTGGGGTATGTCAGGGGCTGGTAGGTGATAGATGGAACCAGGTTAGGTAGATGGTTAGAGGGAACCAATTATGGAAGGTGGAAATAGGAGTTTAGAATCAGAGGTTGGTGGTTCGTAGGTACAAGTAGATAAGGTAAAGGAAATGGGCAAGTGGAGCCAGGTGGGGAGAAGGGAAGGTATAGACAAAGGCTGTACAGTTATAAGAGAGATCTTATAAGGAGGGGTAAAACATTTTTTAGAGATAAATAATTCAAGAACATTATTCTTGAATGTGACTAGCAAACAAAGGAATATTAATTATTTGTTGTGTATAATTGTTTATATTGGGGAAAAAGAAAAATATATTGCGGACCGCTGTAAAAGAGGCCAGCTATTAAACTGTACTATAGTTCTTTGTCTTAGTGGGGTCTCAGTCCAAATCTGTAATAATATATATAGTTGTTACACAATGGTTACTTCCAGGGCATTGTGGATTAATTTTCCTACTAACATCCAGGAGGAGCTTTATACGGTGAATATATGATTGACTTGTATCTTATGTGGAAATCATCTCAGATATGCAGGTGTGACTCATGACGGGAATGCTCAGTTGAATTTCCAGTATGACACAAAATGACCCAGGAATGGTGGTTATCACATTTCACTACATAATGGGAATATTTTCAATTGTGTCGTCCAAAATTAATAGTTGCATGTTCTAATTTTCTGATTCTTCTGATTGTCACGTAATGGTTGCTGTAAGTTTCTAAAGGTTTATAATTGGTGTTCTACTTGTAAATATGTCAGCAAACTATAGATAGAATTTTGTTGTTATTGAGCAAATTGACTTTTAAAGCAAAATATATAAAATGTTGTTAAAAAACAAAATGCTGCAGATGGGGGAAATAGAAATAAAAATTGAAAATTCTGGAAATCATCTGAGAAGAAAAGGATCTTTCATCAGAACTGATTTAAGATATTAATATATATTTTTTTAATTTCAACACAACCATTACTACTTGAAGGAAATAAAACTGAAGAAAGCACACAAATTGCTGGGGTGAATCAGCATATCAGGCAGCATCTCTGGAGAACATGGACGGATGCATATTCTCCAGAGATGCTTGAGCTATCCATGTTCTCCAATCCATGTTCTCCAGAGATGCCGCCTGACCTGAATTAATCCAGCTCTATGCGCCTTACTTTATTTTGAAACTTAAGCCCTGTATTAAATACTGGTACTCACCACCTTGTCAATTTTCTTAAGTATCTTTCTTTCTAAATTTCACACAGGTTATTTATTCAGAGCAAAAGAAATGTATGTAAGCACATTAGGAGCAAGCTTAGATGATATCTGGAAGAAACTAAGAATTGTGCAATATGTGAGTCAGAGTAAGCAAGAATGTAACCCCAAAGTAGCTGAACTTCGGAATCAGTTAACAAAGTGGTTACATACGAGGCAGCACAAGGTAGGAACCCTTCTTAGAAGCTGTTCATTAATTTACAATAGAGGGTGACATTTATTCATGTCATATTCTGACAAAGTAACATGATAATGATTTCTGATAGCGAGGTGTGTTTTAAGTAAACTCTCGGCAAATGTTAAATTGGATGGCTGTGAGCATTTATTATTTAGTATTAGTCATTGTTGTTTTAATTTTCATCTATATTTTCCCTAATCTCTGTAACATACTTTGTGCAGGTAGCAACATGTGGCCTTGAAATTCATCTGCTCTCAAACAGTTGCATGAAAAGTGCATAATGTTTTGATTTGGCACTCTTTTTAAAATATACCAGCGAATTGTATTACTAATGTGTAGGAAGGAACTGCTAAAGCTAAATTAAACCGATGATAGACACAAAAAGCTGGAGTAACTCAGCGGGACAGGCAGCATCTCTGGAGATAAGGAATGGGTGACAATTAGGGTTGAGAACCTTCTTCAGACTGGTTAGGGATAATGGAAACAATAGATGATGTAGAGAGATGAAGAACAATGTATGAAAGTAATGCAAAAAAGTAATGATGATAAAGGAAATGAGTTGGGTGGGGGAGGGGATAGAGAGAGAGAGGGAATGCCGGGGCTACCTGAAGTTTGAGAAATCAATATTCATACCACTGGGCTATAAGCTGCCCAAGCAAAATATGAGATGCTTTTCCCCCAATTTGCATTTAGCCTCACTCTGACAATGGAGGAGACCTAGGACAGAAAGGTCTGTGTGGGAATGGGAAGGAGAATTAAAGTGCAATACTAATATTACAGGGTAGGCACTTTTTTTATATCAAGCGATTTCTACTTCCATTCTACTTGGTTGTACAAAATGCAAAAACATTTGCTGATCATTTTTCAATTAAGCAAGCGTTTTCTTTCATTTAAAATTAAAATATTATTTACTGGAGACATTGATGTTGTTGATGCTCCTGAACTTTTCTGAAGACTTCAAATATAACTGTTCTTGAGCAGGTATTAATCATCATTAGGATGGATTCTGACTGTGTAAAAGCTACGCTTGTGAAGAGCCTCGCCAACATGGAAGGTGAGACAGAGGATTCATGTCTGTCTGATTGTTTCCAAATTCTTGTTCATGTACTGGTTGGTTTAGTTGTGTTTAAAATGTTTTGTTGACACAAAATATAATGTTGTTCTGAAAACCTGTTCACGCGTGCAATCAACCAAATTTGCTTCAGAAAGTAGCAGCATTTTAGGGTCAGCAGTGAAATGACAGGCCTGTCCACATTGGAAAACTGCCTTGAAAGATATAATGAATTTTGGCATTGTTTTACTGCACACCTGGTACTACTCCTGACCCTGACTCCACTTGCCTACCTTCTCTCATTCCTGACCCTGAGTCCAGCCTTACACCTGCCCCCCTATTCTACCCTGATCATAGCTGCTTACCTGCTTAGGTTCCCAGTGCTAAACACTCCCATTGTCCCAGCTTTGACTACACACCTAGTACTATTCTAGACCTTGACTCTGGATGCACACTTGGCCTTGCTCCTAGCCCCTTTGCACTGACAATATATCTGGCCCACACATAAAGCCCCATATCTGACCCCCTGGACTTAACCTATTACGTTCAAGTCCACACATGCTTATCTAATGCGGTAATCTTTTAAGGTGCACTTCACAGACCAAATTTTGTATAACAAAATTTGCTACATCCATTGGCTTCCTTGTTATCTAATATGCAAGTTACTTTGTCAAAGAAGTCATCAATTGGTTGAACACAATTTCTCATCCATAAAATTATACTCTCTCAGCTGTATAAGTATTCTGTTGCCATTTCCTTCATTTTCCTAACAAACTGTCCTGAAGTCATTTTCACCCCCAATATTTTCAGTATTTTGCTGTCTTCTTCTCAGCTGGGACCTTTCCGAAATGCAAAGTCCAATAATTATATATTTAAGCAATATTATTCTATTAAATGTGATCTTGAGATTACATAATATTTTCTGTGGTATTCATAACACTACAATGATGAAAAGATCTTTGTTTTGATTGCACCTACCAACTTGCATACATTATTATATTACAGTTAATATGTACCGAGGACAAATTTTTGTTCCAGTGCTCCCCATTCCCAATTACTTTTACATTGAAGTGATTGAAATCCAAGTGAAGTTTAAATGGCATCAGAAAAATAAAACCTCCAGAATGGATGATATTCATTACGTGGTTGGTTGGAGTCAGTATCAGCACAATTACTATATTAAACTTTGAATCTTCAGATGTCCTGCTTCAAGCTAAAACTAAAGACAAATAATAACCTCCTCACATATTCCCCTGCAAGTATCTCTGTCACTCTTTTAAAATATGCCCCTTCTTTGAACAAGCTCTTAAACATCGCATCTGAATCAGTTTCCATCTGATTACACTCCTTGAAGATGTTCATCTACGTATTCAATTAATAAAACAACGAGACTGGGGACATTTCTATTCAACCTGTCAAAGGAATTTGGGGGGGGGGGGGTTAGAAATAGTCGGTGAGGTAAACAAATATAATAGTCGAGTGGCAAATGACAATAGTGCTACCACCACAATATTTAACTGAAGGAAATAATGGGTTATCGGGGCTGTATGTTGAGACAGACAGCCTGACACCTTGCATATCATTTTACTATTACACTTATCCCATCCCTCTGGATATTCAGGATTTATAAATTAAGGTCAACTAATTACAAATCAGGCTAATTACAAATCAATAACATTAGCCAACTCTGAAACACGAAGCGCTGAGCATTGGGATCTAGACATCACGGACAACTGGCCTCAGTTCCCCGCTCACATCTGGCGGTGCTCTCTGTCTGAACCAGGGGCCACGGGGTGTTTTTGAAAGTGGGGAGGCTGAACGATCACTGATCACTGGCCTTGGGGGTACCCGGCGAGGGAGTGGAGCAACCAAGTGAGGGGGAGGGTGTGGACATTTTGAAATTTTATGTATTAAAATCATGTTTTAGTGCATTGTAAAAGTATGATTTCAATGTTTTTTGTTTGAAGTATTTTTAAGAGTAACTTTTTAAGGGATAACTTTTTCCACACAAAGGGTGGTGGGTGTATGGAACAAGCTGCCAGAGATGGTAGTTGAGGCAGGGACTATCCCAACATTTAAGAAACAGTTAGACTGATAGGACAGGTTTGGAGGGATATGGACCAAAAGCAGGTAGTGTAGCTGGGGCATGTTGGCGGGTGTGGGCAAGTTGCGCCGAAGGGCCTGTTTTCACACTCTATGACTACATTATACCTCCACCATGCATGAATGCTTCAAAATCAAGTGGTCGCGTTTTATTGCCATATACCCAAGCATAGGAACATAGAAAATAGGTGCAGGAATAGGCCATTCGGTTCTTCGAGCCAGCACTGCCATTCAATATCATCATGGCTGTTCATCTAAAATCAGTACCTCTTTTCTGTTTTTTCCCCATACCCCTTGATTTCGCTAGTCCCAAGAGCTAAATGTAACTCTCCCTTGAAAACATCCAGTGAATTGGCCTCCACTGCCTTCTGTGACAGAGAATTGCACAGATTCACAACTTTCTGGGTGAAGAAAGTTTGTCCTCATCTCAGTCCTAAATGGCCTACCCCTTATTATTAAACTGTGTGACCCCTGGTTTTGAACTTCCCCAACACCGGGAACATTTTTCCTGCACTTACAGTATGTGAAAATTTAGCAGGCAAGCAGGATGCTTTCTCCAACCACCCCCATTTGAAGGCCACTATCTTCCACCGTTTCTACCCAGTGCTTGCTACCTACTTCCAGCAGCCACTGGTTGTCCTCCAGGATGCACCGAGATGCAGCCTGGTCCATGCCTCTCCCCAGGGAGAATTCAGCGCAGAGACTCTCATGGCAGCGGCGCAACGCTTCCAATGCCTCCGACAGCCCGGGAGCCTTGCACTGAGGCTGCTCCATGGCAGGAGCTGCAGCGAGCGGCTCGCCAGCCCGGCAAACACTCGCCAATCCCGGCTCCCTGTCCACATCTGTCCCTGCCGCTGCTTCTGCTTCCATCCCTCCCTCAGCCCCGGCTCTCAAACACCAGCGGCCCATGCAGTTGATATGAGTTTTGACATTTTCATTGATCACAGAATTTCTCAGAGCATGAGAAATTTGTGATCCGTGTGAGAGCGCGAGAATTTGTCGAAATGCGTGATTCTCACGCTCTATGCGAGAGAGTTGGCAGCCCTGTCATGAATGGCACACATTGTAGTTGAACAGTCTGTTCCTGTGCTGTACTGCCTGCAGTTCCTTGTGTCTCCTTGAATTTTTCGCAAATTTATTTTGAGTGTATGACAATCACATGAAAAATAGTTATTTAAGCACCAAATACATTATTGAGCAGCAATTATGGCTTAATGTGCCATTAAAAATATAGTTTGTACCTCATGCAACAAATCAGAACATTTTAATCATTGTAAATTCTTACAGACTATACTACAGAAGGCATTAAAATAGTGCCCCATTCAGAGGAACAGGAAATTACTGAATTAAACTTATGGATGTCCATGTATATATTCCAAAGGTTACTGTCAGGTTTCATTAAGTGTAATATACACTGATAGCCTTGTCATGATTATTTCTTCACCATTCTTGTTGAGGTCTCTCAATGTTCATGTGCTTGCTTTTTCCAAATGTATTAATCTTTTGTTTTGCAGACTTAAAACCTGCCACACTTTCTCCTGAAGAAGGTGCCACTTTGACATGCCAAAGAGTTTTAGACTGGTTAGTGAAATTCTATTTCAGTTGCTGTTACTTTGAGCACTGGAGATTGGCTTGTGATATTCTGGTGAAGAGGAACTGGATGGGATGATATCAGAAACACGACAATGAAAGATGTGCAGTGAAAGGCGTGTTTTCTGGCGAGCAGCTTCCCAAAGGGATGAATAGAGAGATGGAGCATGGAATTTAACATTGAGAAATGGAGAAAGTTACATTTTGGCAAGAAGAATGACAAGAGCTTTTAAAATGTAACGGCACGGTGGCGCAGCAGTAGAGTTGCTGTCTTACAGCACTTGCAGCGCTGGAGACCGGGGTTTGGTCCCAATGGGTGCTGTGTGTATGGAGCTTGTACATTCTCCCCGTGACCACGTGGGTTTTCTCCAGGATCTTCGGTTTCCTCCCACACTCCAAAGATGTACAGGTTTGTAGGTTAATTGGCTTGGTGTATGTGTAAATTGTCCCTAGGTGTTGTGTGTAGGATAGTGTTAATGTGCGGGGATCACTGGTCAGTGTGGACTCGGTGGGCCAAAGGCCTGTTTCCGTGCTGTATCTCTAAACTAAAATGGGAGTAGAAACTAAGAAATCTAGGGTTATAAATGCACAGATGGAATGATCTGCCAAGTTCTTGATGCCATATCTTATTCATTCATTCATCATTGTGGAAAAAATTAGCGACGCAGTGGTGCTGGTTTCCAATGGGAACGGTGACGGACACACCACACATCTCTGTCCTCCAGTTCCTGCGCACTTCCCCCGCTGGAAGTATAGGTTTTTGGTGTGTGTGCTTTATCATAATTCCTTACAATGCTACGTACGACAGTGATCGCAACTTCTACTGAAGTGTGGATGGCCGTTGGCTCGCTAGAAGCTCAACCGTCCTTTGACAGATCGTGTTTTTTGTCCTGCTGGGTGTCCACAGCCCCCCTCCTCACCTGGCAAACCAGGTGGGGGAGACGGTTTAGTCGCCGACTATCCGACCATGGAGCAAGTAGCACGGGATTACACGGTACCCATGGCAGGGTGAACTCCCCCGACCTGCCCTAAATATCCTATATATTCCGACATATCTTAGGAAGGATGTAAAGGCTTTAGAGACGGTTCAGAATAGATTGATTACAAAAATGTAATAGATAATGGTCTTAGGTTATGTACTGTAAGTGGGCTGGAGAAGTTGCTGTTGTTCTCCTTGAAGCAGTTGAGATTGTAAAGGGATCTGACTGAGCAACAGACAAAGTAGGTAATGAGAAGCAATTCCCATTGGTGGAGGGGTCAGTAACTAGGGAATACGGAATAGTATTCTAAATGCTCTAAATACTGAAGAAGAGTGTGAAGAAGTGTCTCAACCCGAAACGTCACCCATTCCTTCTCTCCAGAGACGCAGGCTGACCCGCTGAGTTACTCCAGCATTTTGTGTCTATCTTCGGTGTAAACCAGCATCTGCAGTTCCTGCTTACACATGGAAATGTATTGATTGGTCTAAAATAAATAATTTGCTGGAGAGTTTAAGGTGAGAGTTGGATGTGCACAGGGCTGGCAACATTGGGTGAGAGTTGAGAGTGTGAAATTGCGAGGGAGCGTAGAAACCGGGGAGGTGGGGGTGGGGGGGGAGGGTGTGGGAGGGGGGATGCTGCCTGTCCTGCTGATTTTCTAGTTTTTAGTGTCTATCTTCAGTTTAAACCAGCATCTGCAATTCCTTCCTACACTATTTGTTACGGGCCGTGTGCCCGTCGTCCGAACCCTGTCCTAGATGTTTGGCCTCATTGTGGTCGTCGTCGCACCCCCCCCTCCCATCCCCCATGTTTGACAACTGATTCACCTGGTTAGTTCCATCTCTGGCTGCTTCATGTTGTCGGCAGCTGCACATTCGACCAAAGAGAAGAGAAGAGAAGAGACGCGACGTCACTCACAGCTGTCAACCGATGCGCTTCCCCAGTCCGCACAGATCGCTGGCATGCGGCGCAAAGGGACGAACTGCGCAGGGACTGAACTCAGAGTGAGAACTTAGTTATGAGCGTGAGGGCGTGAGACTTTGCTGCAGACTTTGAGCGTGAGAGTTGGCAGACCTGGTATGCAGAATTTTGATTTTGAAAAGCTGATTTTTTTTTAACATAGCATTGGTACATCTTATTGCAAGGTGAATGTTAATGTGTTGGAAGGAAATGCAGATGCTGGTTTAAACCAGCTGTGTGTTTTTAGCTATTTGTTGTGTGAAATCGAGAAGCTGGTGCGATTTCGGTGGGGGAGGGATGGAGAGAGAGGGAATGCTGGGGTTATTTGCATTGAAATAAATCAAAAATCATACCACTGGGCTGCAAGCTGCCCAAGCAAAATATGAGAGCTGTTTCTCCAATTTGTGTTTAGCCTCACTCTGTCAGTGTGGAAATGGGAAGGAGAATTAATGTGTTTAGCCACATGGTAGGTATGTTACAATACTTACCTTGAACGGCGCTGCAGTTCTGTCACTGACCGTGTGCGCGACTTTGGCACCTTTGAGGGGGGGGGGGCGGGTTTAAAATGCAGTATTTCGGAAGCCAATTCAAATCGATCTTAAACAGGCTATTTAGTTGATGAAGAAAAATCGCTTAGACTGTTGTTCTCTGAAGTGATTTTTAAACTGCGTTTGCTAATTTAATTGCTGTAGTAAATTTAAAATCATCTTCTAAAGCCGTGAACGCCCCAATGTATTATTCCACCACTCACCCATAGCCATAACTGCACAGGCGCGGCTGACGGGTTCCCCTTGTGACGCCCCTGAGGAGGGTGTGTGTGGGGGAAGGGGGTGTCGGGGAGGGGATAGGTGGGGAGGGGTGTGTGGACGGGGGGGGGGGGGGGGTGGGCATGGGGGGGGTGTGGGCGGGAGGGAGGTAGGTGTCTGGGCGGGGGGAGGGTGGGTGTGTGGGCGGGGGGAGAGAGTTTGGAGAAATTTGGGGGTTGTGGGGGTTATCACGGGGGAGGGGGGCAGGAGCCAGCGAGGGGGACCAGAGGGGAAGGGGCTGGAGTAGACTCACTGCGGTCGCTGGACCGTTGGACCTCCGGTCGCTGGTGGTTCTCCTCCGCCGAGATCAGATTCTCCGCTTTCCGTTTGGAGACATTTCCCGTGCCGGGCCGGGCCATTTCCAGTCCCTCCTAAAATTGTGGCCCGCCGGCCATCCACTGCTCCAGTAAAGGCGTGATGGCACAGGAAGGGGCGGACCGTCCCGTGGAGTGACGGGAAAAGACTCCGCTGAACGCCAGGAGAGGAGATCGATCTGCGCACGCGCGGCTTTTAAGATTTTTAGACCTTGCTAAAGTTTACATTAGACCACCGATTGGAACGAAACTTCGTGCAATCACAGCGCGGGAGATCAATCAGTAAGCTGGCGAAAATTCGTAGCGCTATCGCGTAACGTGTTTGCGCAAATAGAATGACCGCGCAACCGGAAGATAACAAGATCAGAGCTTTAGTTATGTATAGAAAGATGAAGGACCGCCCATTTAAGGTAGAGAAGAAATGAAGCTATAAAGTTAAATGCTGTTCAGATTACACCTCTCCTCGTCAAAGGTAATGGAGGCAGAATCGCTGAATATTTTTAAAGCAGAGTAGATATAGGAGTGAAAGGTTAACACAGGCAGTTCGGAATGTGGGTTTACGAAACAATCAGGTCAGCCATGATCTCATTATATGAAGTAGTGGGCTCCTAATATTTATGTTTGTATGCGTATTCTTGTTTTGCCATGTCTTTTTCAGCCTGGAAAAATACTCCTGTTTGATAGTCTACAGCCATCACATTGGAACAGATTTTCCTTGGGTTCAGTTTTCTTCGGTGGTAGAGTATGATTACTTGGAGAACTCGAGTTGGGGTGAACTCTGCAAGCAACAGAACGTAAATCATATCATCTTTCAAACCCTAGTATCTAAAGATGCAGAAGCAGGTAACAATGTCTGTAAGGAAAGTCTATTACAACTCCGTGAATCGATTTATGCACTTACAGAGCACTTCTTCAAGTCAACCTTGCCTTATTTCATCCACAGATTTTTCACTTGTAAGTGAAAATAATAGGAGTTACCATTGAAAATGTATAGTCTACTGTTTCCCTGGCAACTTAATGCTATCAAGTAACCTAAACAATGGATGCTGCTAAGTGCACAAAATCATGAAAGGAATAGAAATACTTAATTCCCATGGTAGAGGCATCAATACTTGGAGAGATATACATTTAAAGAACCCTTTTCAGCCAGAGAGCAATGAGTATCTGAAATTCACTGACTTTAAACAGAGGCTGAATCCTTCATCACATTTTGAAAGCACTTGGATGTGCATTCATACCCTAACCTGCAAGCTAAACAGGAATTGGATAACAGGATGTGGCTGGCATCCTGCTCTTTGACCAGTACAGGTGCAGTCTGCAGAATGACTATCTTAGAATCTCAGGAATTTATGGTACAAAATTTGCTGTCTCTCCATCTGTCAAGCAGAGAAAGTGGATCAAAGTTTTCATAGCTACATTGATACTTTAAACACAACTTCTGCACTTACAACAATGAGAAACAAAGAACTATCCCAACAGTCCTATCACGTCAAACCATGTTTTGAACTCATTCACAACTTGTGATGATCACTTGGTGCCACTTTTTGCCTAATTCAGTATAAAAATACATTTGTACAGTGTTTGCCTATAATTAAAATATTATAATGAATAACATTTCATTTTATATTCTCTAGGAAATATATTTGCCATTCATCCTAAGTTCCCATTGATGGAACTTCAGATTCCATATACGTTCCTGATGTCTGATGGCTTGTTGAACTGTCCATCCATGCTCCAAATTCTAGAATCAAGGTAGCTTTTACAGTTCTCTTCACCAACTGTTGACTTATGAAATACTTGGATGGGAATTAGGAAACATATAAAATAGGTGGAGGTGTAGGCCATTTGGCCCTTCGAGCCAGTACCGCCATTCAATATGGTCATGGCTGATCATTTTAAATCAGTACCCCGTTCCTGCTTTTTTCTTCATATCCCATGATTCTTTTAGCCCTAAGAGCTAAATCTTAATTTTGGAAGAATTTTAATAGATTTGGTTATTTTAGGCTTTTGGACCCACAAGATCCTTTTACATACAAACTTATGAAATATAAGCAAGAATAGGCTGCCTGGTCTCTTTCTCCCAGTTCCCGATTTACAGCTGTTTCTGGGTTGTCACTTGTATACTTCCTGTTAAACTCCAATAAATTTGTTTAATTCATCTACAATTTGTGATTTCCTTATTTGACTTCATTGATTCCCAGAGTCACGTTCTTTTTGATCAAAGCTCACTTTCTTCATTTCATATGTCATAGGAGCAGAATGAGGCCAGTCGACACATCAAGTCTGCTCCACCTTTCAATCAAACCCATTCTCCTGCCATTTCCCCATAACCTTTGACACCCTTACTAATCAAGAACCTGTCAATCTCTGCTTTGAAATTACCCAGACTTGGACTCCACAGCATACTGTGGCTATGAATTCCAGATATCCACAACACCCTCTGACTAAAGAAATTCCTCTTCAACTCCTTTCTAAAGGTATGTCCTTTTATTCTGAAGCTGTGTCCTCTGGTCCTACACTCTCACACTAGTGGAAACATCCTTTCCACATCCACTCTATCCAGGCCTTTCACTATTAGGTAATTTTCTTTTTTTTTAATATATTTTTATTAGAGGCCATACATATTACAAATAATATAACAATTTTTTTCAGATATAGTTAATACATCTTTCCAAAATTATATAAATATTAGCAAACAAAATATATATAGGCCTCACTTTTTTATATAGAGTGAAAAAGAGAATAAGAAAAAAGTATAAAGAAAGAATAGTGGGTAATTAAAAGAGTATGATTATATTTGATTAATATAAAAAAATAAAAAATAAAAATAAAAAAATAAAAAACAACAAACAAAAAACAAAAAACAAAAACATATAACTAGTAAACTGTTATTATACTTGTGGAAAAGAAAACAGTATACATCTTATCAATGAATGGAGCAATTTCTAAATATAATATATAGAGACGAGTATATAAATCTGAAATTAAACATTTTTGTTTGATCTTTCCACCGGGTACTTATTGAGTTTCAATGCCGAGCCCAGCTACCCCTTCATAAAATCAGTGAATGGAGACCATATTTGTTCAAAAAGCTCAAGTTTATCCATTAGGATAAACCTAATTCTCTCCAGTTGTAATGTCTCCAACATTTCCACTGTCCACATTTTAATTGTCGGGGATAATGGTCCCTTCCAAAATTGTAATATTAATTTTTTTCCAATTATTAAACAGTAATCCAGAAAATTTCTTTGATTTACTGTTAAAGTTTGGTTTGAATCTAAAACCCCAAATATAATTAATTTTAAGTCAGGGCTTAATGTGATCTTTAAAACTATGGAAATAATTCTAAAAATCTCAGTCCAATAGTTATTAAGTTTTGTACATATTACAAAACTATGAGTTAAATCGGCTTCTACGTGCTGACATTTATCACATAATGGTGATATATTAGGAAAAATTCTATTTAATTTCTATTTTGAGTAGTGTAATCTATGTATTACTTTGAATTGTATCAAAGTATGTCTGGCATTTAACGAACAGCGATGAATTCGTTGTAAGCTTTCTTCCCAAAAATCTTATGATATAGGCAAACCAATTTCATTTTCCCATTTTTGTCGGAATAGTTCAGTTTTTGGCATTTCCCTGTCCAAAAAAATATTGTATATATATGCTATTAATGTTTCTGTTGTTGGATGCGTGTTAAGTACTTCATCCAGTAAACCTGGATCTCTATTTCTATAATTTAGCGTATTTAATTTGACATAATCTCTAATTTGTAAATATCTAAATAAATTATTTGCTTGCAATCCATAAATCTCTTTCAACTCCTGAAATGAGAGGAATTTCCCATTCCTATAAAGATGTTCTATCCTTATTATTCCTAAATTTTTCCAATGTCTAAACCCCACATCCAATGTCGAAGGTTTAAACATAGGATTATTCGTAATTGGTAAACAAAGTGGCATAGTTTCTAAATGTAAAGTCTTAATGATTTGTTTATTATTTAAAATTATAGGGTTTTCCTTATATGATTTTTTTTGTACCACCCCAGGGGCAAGGAGTATTGTGCTTATGTCGAATGGGAAACAATCTTCCTTTTCAATTCTTAACCAAACCGGGTCCTGTTCCATCTGTATCAACCAATAATTAAAGTTCTTAATCTGAACCGCCCAAAAATAATATAAAAAATTAGGTAAAGCTAAGCCACCATTTATCTTAGATTTACGTAAGTGTGTTTTACTTATTCTGTGATTTTTATAATCCCAAATAAAGCTATTAACTATAGAATCAATTAAAAAAAAAAATTTTAGGAAGATATAACGGAATGGCTTGAAATAAGTATAATAATTGAGGCAAAAAAATCATTTTAATGGCATTTATTCTACCGATCATTGATATCCGTAATGTTTTCCAATATAAAATATTATTTTTTAATTTATTTAATAATTGGGGAAAATTAGATTTAAATAAAGAGTTATAAGATTTTGATACATTAATTCCAAGATATTTAATTTGATTGTTAGCTATTTTAAATGGAAATTCTTGTAATTTATTCAAATTAATTCCTGTTATAGGCATAATTTCACTTTTATTCCAGTTAATTCTATATCCTGAGAACTTACTAAATTCATTTATCACTTCAAGTACATTAGGGATACTAATCTCTGGTTTTGTTATATATAATAAAACATCATCTGCATATAAAGATATTTTGTTAATTGTAGTTTTGGTATTATATCCATAAATTTCTGGTTCTACTCTAATCCTTTCGGCCAATAATTCTATAGCGAGTGCAAATAATAAAGGTGATAATGGACAGCCTTGTCTACAACCCCTAGAAAGATTGAATTTTGCTGATAACATTTGGTTTGTTAGGATTCTTGCTGTTGGGCCAGAGTATAAAATTCTAACCCATTTGCAAAATCCTTCTCCCAGTTGAAATTTCTGCATTATCCTAAATAAGTAAGGCCATTCAACCTGGTCAAACGCCTTCTCCGCATCCAGGGATATAATTGCTAGTTCAATATCAGTCACTCGTTTCGAGTAAATGATATTAAATAGACGTCTTAAGTTATAAGTAGAGTAACGTTTAGGAATAAAACCTGTTTGATCATGATGTATTAATCTATTGATCACTAAACTTAACCTTTGAGATAAAATTTTTGTTAATATTTTTTGATCTGTGTTTAAAAGAGCTATTGCTCTATATGATCCTGGGTCTTCTGGATCTTTGTCTTCCTTAGGAATAAGTGTAATTGTGGATTATTTTAAGGTTTCTGGAAGTTGTTCTTGTTCGTAGGCAACTTTGTACATAGTTTGTAGCCGTGGGACGATCAAATCATGAAACTTCTTATAAAATTCAACCCCCAAACCATCGGGTCCTGCAGCCTTACCATTCTTCAATGATCTAATTGATTCCTCAATATCTTTTGCTGATATTTCAGCATCTAATAATTCTCTACCTTCCCGATCTAATCCATTAATATGACATTTCTGGAGAAACGTTTCTATTGTCTCGGGTTGATCCATCACTTTTGATGTATAAAGTTTTTGATAGTATTGTTGGAATCTATCATTAATGTCTTTTGGTAAAGTTAATATTTCTCCTTGTTCAGATTTGACATTATATATCATTTTTTCTTCTTCTGATTTTCTTAGTTGCCGAGCTAACAATTTATGCGGTTTATCCCCAAATTCAAAATGTATTTGTTTGGTCTTTTGAAAAAGTTTAATAACATACTTTGATTGTATCTGATTTAATTTATATTTTAATGTTACAATTTTATTATGTATAACCCTAGACGGAGACATAGCATTTTCCATGTCCAACTGCCTTATTTCATTTTCCAATTTCTGTTGGATCTTTCTATTTTCCATGTTCAGATGTGCCTGCGCTGAGATTATAGCACCCCGTATAAAAGCTTTAAATGTGTCCCATAAAAGAGATGATGAGATTCCAGGTTTATCATTGGTTTCAAAAAATAATTCAATCTGTTTAACCAGATAATCTGAGCACACTTTATCATTTAATATATGAGGGTTAAGTCTCCATTGCGAATATCCTTTAGTTATACCCTTTAAATTAATCTTGAATGTTAATGGAGCATGATCCGAAATAATAATATTATGATATTTTGAGTCATACGTAAATGGGACAAGTTTTGAATCTATTAGAAAATAATCTATCCTGGAGTATGTTCCAAATACCGGGGAATAAAATGAGTATTCTCGACCATTAGGATTTACATTTCTCCAAATATCTTTGAGATTAGCTGATTTAATAAAGGAATTTATAAATTCACTGGATTTAGAAATAGCCTTCCTTTTGGTTGAAGATCTGTCCAAATAGTTATCCAAAGTGCAATTTAAGTCGCCCCCAATTATTAGATTGTTCTGTGTTACTGTAGGAATAGTATTAAATATTTTCTTAAAAAATAGCGGATTATCAAAATTTGGGCCATATATATTCATAAGTACAACCTTCTTCGAATATAGTTCACCCGTAACTATTATATATCTACCTTCAGGATCCTCCATTATTGAACTATGTTTAAATTGAATACCTTTACGAATTAGAATGGCAACTCCTCGAGATTTATGAGTGAATGATGAATGATACACCCTAGAAATCCAATTTGCCGTTAACCTTTATTGTGCCTCTTTTTTCAGATGTGTCTCTTGAAGGTAGATTATATCAGCTTGCATTCTATTTAATTGCGCCAAAACCTTACCTCTTTTAATTGGTTCATTAATACCTTTTACATTCCAACTACAGAAGGTGATTCCATCACCCCCCTTTTTCTTATTAATGTCTTGCATGGATATTATGGTGGATTATAATGAGGTAGATGTCTCAGCACATATATCCCAAATTCGTACCCTAGTTTATGATCAACTAATACTAATAACATTATTTGACATACATATTCCCTCCAGTCTACTGTATAATACCATTCAAAAGTAAAGTAATATAATTCCACATAATATATTAAAAAATATATATAAAAATGAAAGGAAAAAAGGTTAGTAATATTATTAGAAAAGTGCAGGAAAAAAAGGGTCTAAAGCTATGTAACGTGGTGTTAGTGTAAGCCACACTAGCGTGGCTGTTAAACTACGGACTTCCGTTGGGAAAAAAAAAAGATGTTTATATTTCCAGTTCCGTAAATGCCTTAAGGGCAATATATTTAGGGGCGGGGTGTTACATTTCCATTCTTATTAATACTGTATTGTTTTAATTTGCTGCTATCATTTTAGGTTATTTAAGGAGGTATCACATACATTTGTTAATAATGGTTAGTACTGAACTAATACTATTATATATTAATTTATTATTAATAATCATTGAGCTCTCCAAATCCAATAATTTAAAAAGTTCATAATTCTTCCTCCTTAATGTTGGGTGTAGATCGGCATCAGGTAAGTGTTGAGTATAATTCAAATTTGTTACTCTTTGTCCTCATCATCGTCATCGTCTTCTCTCTGTGTACCCTCTGCTTCTCCTTCTTCCTCATCCAACTCCTTCTCGATTTTACGTGCGAACTCCAGAGCTTCGGTATGTTTAGTGAAGTGGTGCTCTTTATTGTCGTAGCTCACTCGTAATGTGGCAGGGTACATCAGACCATATCTCACGCCCTTTATATTCCTGAGGATGTGCCTTGTTTCAGTAAAAAGGGCTCTTCTCCTGGCCACTTCCGCAGGATAATCTCTGAATATGCTGATCTTGTCACCATCATAAAACAGATTCTGTTTGAGAATTATTATCTTCATCATATCTTCCAAAACATGATCGTAGACTACTTTCACAATCAGTTGTCTTGGTGGCGAACCCGTCTTTGAACGTTGTCTCAGTGCTCTGTGCGCTCGGCCAAGTAGGGGTGCTTGATCCAGATTCAAAACATTCTTCAGGAGATTTGCTGCAAATTCTCTGGTGTCTTGAGCTCCCTCCTTGCCTTCACGCACACCCACGATACGCAAGTTCTTGTGCCGTTGCCTTCCCTCCAAGTCAATACATTTCTCAGTTATTTTATTCAATAAATCTGTTAAACGCTTGTTCTCGGAGAGAAGTTTGTCATTCACCTTAGCACTTGAATCAGCAATATTAGTCAGTTTCTTTATTGCCTCGTGTTGTTGATCAAGTGTTCTCTGAATAGGTTCCAACTTGAGATTGACCGCGAGTTCCAAACCACCAACTTTCTGATTAACTTCATCCATCTGTTGTTTAAGATCACCATCTGCTTTTATCTTCCATTCATCCATCATAATTTTTACTGTGGTTACAACTTCATTTTTCAACTCCTCTTTAACTTGCTCTTTAAATACTTCAATATCAGCTTTGAGCAGTTTAAATTCTTCCTTATATTCTTTTTTCATTTTTTTAAACTCACCCATCATGGTGGCTTTCAGATCCTCCATTTCAGATTTCTTCCTTGGGATATCCTCCAGAGAGCCATTCAAACTCGAGGTCGAGGCTTCAACTGGGCCTACCTCTTTTTTCAGCACTGATTTTTTCTCTTTGGGAGGGGAGGTTCTTTTCATTGACATTACTGCTTTAAAAGTCGCGCGCCTGATGACGTCACGGACCTTATCTGGCTGCCGGTGCCGTTCACAAACGTTCCTCTCTGGTGAGTAGCTATAAATAACCCCGTTTTTTCCCGTTTTTAATACAATTTTTGCGGAGCTGGTCGGCGCTAGTTCCTCCTACTCCATAGCGCCACTGGAAGTTCTACTATTCGGTAATTTTCAATGAGATCACCCTTCATCCTTCTAAACTCCAGTGAGTAAAGGCCCAGAGCTGTCAGACACACATCTTACGTTGAACCAATCATCCCCAGGATCATTCTCGTAAACCTCCCTGTAATGCGTGGGTTTCTCCGGGTTCTCTGGTTTCGTCCCACATGCCAAAGGCGTGCAGGCTTGTAGGTTAAGTGGTTCTGTAAATTGCCCTTAGTGAGTAGGATAGAACTACTGAATACCCATCATTGGTTGGTGTGGTATCAGACGGCCGAAGGGCCTGTTTCCACGCTGTATCTCTAAATTAAACTAAACTTAGTTGAAGAGAAATTTCTTCACTTGACAGGTTTTGATGTTTTAGAACTGGCTGCTCAGTGAACTGTTGCTGCTCAGTGATTGTGTAGTTTCAAACCTGAAATGGTGAGCTTCTGCACAACACATTGGTCCTAGGATTAGGACAAAATTTGTCTGATCTTATTTGACGGTAGTATATGTTTGAAGGCACATACTGTATGGCTTGCAATTAGAACAATAAAATAGAAGCTATCCCAATGTAAATGTATGTAACGTATTTTTCAAGTGTTGGTCAGTGCCTTTACTGGGTGTACATAGCTCCTGTGTGATGGATATCTGAAAGACTTGAGTAACATTTGACCTGAGGTGTATTCTAGAAATTAATGATAACCATAATTTTTCTTACATTGCATTTTATTTGTAAAACATTTTGAAAACTTTGCAACTACTTTTAACATGTAGTCAGGACTGATACAATTGTTCTCAATAAAACATTTGTGCATGCTGCTGCCCTCAGGAAAGCAATTTACAGTATTGTTAATACTCAAAACCTGCCATCAGGAGAAAAAATAAAATACTTTATGACTTAAAATTTGGAGATTAAAAAACTCTTATTCTTAATAATATATTTAAAAGACACATATATCTAGAACTTCCAGGAAGAATGAGTCTAAATAATTAATGAGTCTGAAGAATAGTCTCGGCCCGAAACATCACCTATTCCTTTTCTCCAGAGATGCTTCTTGAGTTACTACTGAGAGATGCTACTGAGTTAGTCCAGGATGTTGTCTATCTTCGGTATAAACCAGCATCAGCAGTTCCTTCCTACATATGTGTTTAATGTTTGATCTTTTTACTGCATGAAGTTCATGATCTTATATTTTTGCTTTTTCCAGCAGGTGATTCAGAATCACCTGCTGGAAAATCACACGGTCACAGGTGCAACGTGCAAACTCCACACTGACAGCACCTGAAGTTAGGATTGAACCTGGGTCTCTGGCGCTGTGAGCTGCAACTCCACCAGCTGTGTCACTGTGCCACCAGTTGCCAGTTTTGTGCTAACATGTTTTCAATTACCCAATAACTTCACAATTATTTTCTATCATAATATAAATTAGAAATGTATATGGGAATATTGTCTGGTTAGTCTTATTTTTTTATATATTAATGAAACACAGTTAACAATTATGTTATCTTTAATCTATGGCAAGAGGCAATAAAGGGGTAGGCAGTGGTATCCAGTTTGGATTAAAAAAATTGAAATGCATTATGTCTCGTCCAGCGGTTAATACTTATTAAAGTTACGTGAAATATTTATGTAAGGATGTATGAACTTATTCTTGATATTACTTCACTTGGCAGATACAGTATAACTCTTTTGGAGAGAACAAACAATGAAGCATTACGCTTACTTGGAGGAACAGATCACTATGCTGTTATAACAGTGGATGAATGCACAGCTATAATATTGCAAGTAAGAAGAAAAATAATATTATCAGTAAATAGAAACTGTAGAATTGTAGAACAAAATTTCCTCTTTGGCTTGATCACATGAGGTGTTGACTTTTGTAGTCTAGCAGCTATAAACTAGATAGCAGACAGTGGGAAGTCCAAGAAAAGCAAAAATCCAGAAGAGTACAAAAAACACCAAAATTAGATATGTTCATCCAACAATCCACTCAACTGCCTCCAGATTATAGCTTTCATACATTGGGCATTACTTTACAGTGGCTAATTAACCTGTAAATCCAGATGTCTTGGGATCTGGGAGGAAACCTGGGGGAAACCTACGTGGTCACAGGAAGAATGTGAAAACTCCACATATGCAGCACCAGAGATCAGGATTGAACCTGCATCTAATGTTCCTGGTGTGGCCTGCTATACATTGGCGAGACCAAGTGTAGGCGTGGTGACTGTCTTGTCAAGCACTTGCACTTTGTACACCAAGGCCTACGAGATCTTCTGGTTGCTAACCATTTTAACTCCTTTCCCATTCCCATGTTGACCTTTCTGTCCTGGGCCTTCTTCATCGGTAGAGTGAGGCCACACGCAAACTGGAGGAATAGCATGTTGCATTTGGGTGGCTTATAACCCAACAGTATGAACAGTGACATCTCCACCTTTGGGTAACTAACTGACAAACAGTTCCCTTCCCCTGCTCTTTTTCCTCAAGAACCCCCCTCCCCTCCCCATTTCTTCCTCTCCTTCCCCCATTCCATTCCCCTAAACCCTGGTTGACCTTGCACCAGTTTCTCCCCTCCCCCTCCATGTCCATTCCTTCCAACAGCTACACAATTTGCAACTTTTCTACCCTCGCGTTTCACAATTAGCAACTCTTTATGCTTTTTGGGCTTACATTTGTCTTTTCATCTCTGGCCTTTGTCCTACAGTCTGTTTATCAAACCGCCCCTCGCCTGTATTCACCTCTTATGGGTCTCTTTTCCAGTCTGAAGAAGGGTCCTGACCTGAAAACATCACCTTTCCACGTTCTCCAGAGATGGTGCCTGACCCACTGACTTACTCCAGAATTTTGTGTCTTTCTTTGGTATAAACCAGCATCAGTAATTCCTTGTCATAACATATTTTGGACAATTGGCTTTCAAATAATAATAGTTCAAGTATATTAATTTATTATATTTATTAGGATATTGAAGAGTTGACTACTGAAAAAGCATCAGATTTTATTATTCAAAGACTGACAACACTGACACTGCAGTACAGCTGTTGCTGGCTCGTTTTCTACCCCAAAAAAAATCTAAACTCACAGTAAGTATAACATTATATTACAAATACATACTAATCACTTGTTTACTACAAGCATTGTCGATATTTTCAAAATCATTGATATAGCTCATTTCAAATTTCGCGATTATTTCCAATTATTTCCAAAAATAGAGGGTATGTGTATTTTTGCAACATGATTGTATTTTATCATAACCAAAAAACATGTCATAGTTCAGTATCAGATCTTCTCATATCAGAAAATATCAACTTGGCAAGTTAATATTTTACTGAATATGACCTTCTGAACCATGCAATTCCCACATTCGTCTCATCAGCCATTAAAGAACCTACAAAACAAGGGTGGAAACAAGGCATTGTCGATTCCGAGGAACATCCTCAGAAGAAAGTAGTATAAAGAAGAGGATTTAAATGGATTCAGTTTGCATATTATCCATTTTAGCACTGATCAACTCACAGCGTAGAATAAACCATTTGCCGAACTACTACATGTGAGCTTCCACCCTTCTCTTTATCCAATTGTATCAGCATGCCTTTCTATCCAATTCTCCCACATTATTTATCCCATTTTCCTATAAATATATTGAACATATTTTTCTCTCTAAAACCTTGTAATGATTGACTATGTTATGACCAGTGCTAAATTAGCTCATAATTTAAATAAAGACAATGTGGTACTTAAGGTAACTATTTTTCATGTTCCACCAAATTGTACCATATACCATAGAATTTATGTGTGTATATATATATATTCTATGGTATATGGTCACACTGATCCGATCTGATCTGTATTTATGCCTAAAATATTCTGTTGTGCTGCAGCAAGCACGAATTTAATTGACCTGTCTGGGACACATGACAATAAACTCTCTTGACTTGAAATTAGAAATATTTCCTCTAAGTCCATTGATTCAAATACTTGTCTTAGAAGTTCTATCACGTCAAGTCAAAGTCAAAAGTCAAACAAACTTTATTGTCATTTAGAAATACATTGATATATGCAGTTCCAAACGAAATTACGTTGCATTTGGCTCCCTGTGCAACACAATAAATTAACCGAAGGATAGGTATGTATGAAAAGGATAAATAGACAATAGTGGCAGCCCATTTACATGGCATTCAGGAGTCTGATGGCTCGTGGGAAGAAGCTGTTGCGGAACCTTGATGTTCTGCTCCTCATGCTGCGGTATCTTTTTCCCGAGGGCAGCAGAGTGAACAGTCCGTGATGGAGATGTGTGGGGTCCTTTATGATACTGCTGGCCTTAGACACACAGCGTTTGGTCGCAATATCCCCGATTGAGGGGAGATAGGTCCCGATGATTTTTTCCGCTGTCCTCACCACTCTCTGCACAGACTTCCAGCCCACACTTCTCTTTTGAAGAGTAAAAAAACACTGGCATGTACAGTTATTGCTATTGACTTTAATCTCTTAGTTGTAGCACTAAGCATGCTTTACCGACTATTGTCCAGTGGCTCTGACACCCACTTCTTGAAGTGCTTCGAGAGATTGCTGATACCGCACATTAACTCCAGCCTCCCAGCCAGCCTTGATCCATTGCAGTTTGCTTGCCATTTCAACAGGTCCACAGTAGATGCCTTCTCCCTGGTCTTAAACTAATTTCTAAGACACCTAGACAATAAGGACTCCTACTTTAGACATCTATTTATTCACTATAGCTCCGCCTTCAACACCATAATACCATTGAAGCTTATCTCCAAACTCCTGGATCTTGGAATCAACACCACCCTTTGCCAATGGATCCTCAACTTCCTCACCCACAGACTACAATTAGTGAGGATAGATGACAACACTCCCTCCACAATAAATCTCAACACCGGTGCCCCACAAGGATGTGTTCTCATTTCCTTAAGAGCCTGTTCCACTTTCACGACCTAATTCACGACCTCTGCCGAGTTTGCCCTTGACTCATACTCGCAGCATGGTCGTCACAAGGTCGTAGGAGGTCGTAGGTAGGTCGTAGGTAGGCCGTGATGCTATTCGTAGGTACTCGTGGCATCAAGTAGGTCGGGGCATTTTTCTAGCGTGATGAAAAATGTCCACGAGTAAAAAAGATCATGAATTAGGTTGTGAAAGTGGGACAGGCCCTTTACTCGCTATACACTCCCGAGTGCTCTAACTCCCTCTACAAGTTTGCAGATGACGCCAGTGTGGTGGGCCAAATCACGAACGATGATGAGGTGGAATACAGGCAGGAGATAGAGAACTTAGTAACATGATGTCAGGACAATAACTTCTCCCTCAATGTCAGAGGGAGTGAACGAGCTAGTTATCGACTTCAGGAAACAATGGTGCTTTTATTGTTACCTGTGAAAATGCACAGTGAAATTATTATACATACAGTCCAGTAAAGTATTGCCATATCTAAACACAACCCCAATTAGCAAAGTGTACAGAAATAGTCTACTGCGCCTGTATGCAAGAGGTGCCATGTTTTGGAGGTATTTTCAAAGTCCAGTCCATGCTCTAGTTCTTATGAATGATGCCCGATCCAAGCAAGCCCAGGCTGCTCTGCTCAAGACCACAAAAAATTGCAGAGAGTAGTAGATGTAACCCAATCCATCACATAGACCAGACATCCCACCATTGACTTCATCTATGCTTCACGGTGCCTTGGATAAGCAGCCAATAAACAAAGACTAGTCTCATCGGAATCATTCCTTCTTCTCCCTGGTCTGGTCCGGCACAAGGTACAGAAGCTTGAGAGCATAGAAACATAGAAACTTAGAAATTAGGTGCAGGAGTAGGCCATTCGGCCCTTTGCGCCTGCACCGCCATTCAATATGATCATGGCTGATCATCCAACTCAGTATCCCGTACCTGCCTTCTCTCCATACCCTCTGATCCCCTTAGCCACAAGGGCCACATCTAACTCCCTCTTAAATATAGCCAATGAACTGGCCTCAACTACCCTCTGTGGCAGAGAGTTCCAGAGACCCACCACTCTCTGTGTGAAAAAATTCCTTCTCATCTCGGTCCTAAAGGATTTCCCCCTTATCCTTAAGCTGTGACCCCTTGTCCTGGACCTCCCCAACATCGGGAACAATCTTCCTGCATCTAGCCTGTCCAACCCCTTAAGAATTTTGTAAGTTTCTATAAGATCCCCTCTCAATCTCCTAAATTCTAGAGAGTATAAACCGAGTCTATGCAGTCTTTGTTCATAAGACAGTCCTGACATCCCAGGAATCAGTCTGGTGAACCTTCTCTGCACTCCCTCTATGGCAATAATGTCCTTCCTCAGATTTGGAGACCAGAACTGTACGCAATACTCCAGGTGTGGCCTCACCAAGACCCTATACAACTGAAGTAGAACCTCCGTGCTCCTATACTCAAATCCTTTTGCTATGAAAGCTAACATACCATTCGCTTTCTTCACTGCCTGCTGTACCTGCATGCCTACTTTCAATGACTGGTGTACCATGACACCCAGGTCGCGCTGCATCTCCCCTTTTCCTAATCGGCCTCCATTTAGGTAATAGTCTGTTTTCCTATTTTTGCCACCAAAGTGGATAACCTCACATTTATCCACATTATACTGCATCTGCCAAACATTTGCCCACTCACCCAGCCTATCCAAGTCACCTTGCAGTCTCCTAGCATCCTCCTCACAGCTAACACTGCCCCCCAGCTTAGTGTCATCCGCAAACTTGAAGATATTGCCTTCAATTCCCTCATCCAGATCATTAATGTACATGGGTCACCAGATTCAGGAATAGCTTCATTCCCTCTGTTATGAGGATTTTGTACGGTCCTCGCATAAACTAGGGTACCTCTACCCCTTAGCGGACATTGGACTTTGTCCAGGGAACTGATGTGCCACAGTGATGAGAACTATATTCTTTTTTTTTAATATATATTTTTATTAGAGTAGGTAAGCAGTGAATTAGCAAACACATATTATGATAGCAATATTTTGTATACAACAATCATACATTATTAATATTATCAAATGAATCATTTTGCCTCTAATAATTTTTTTTAAATAAAAAGAGAGAAAAACAGAGAGTAAAATAAAATAAAAATCAAAAATAAATCATAAAGAATGAAATAATTTACCATTAATACAACATTGGACATAAGATCAAGGAATATAGAATATAACTTTTCATCTAATCCTGAGTCCAAGTTTCAGTTAGGGTTCCCTGCCGAACCGATCTACCCTTTTAAGTAATCAATGAAAGAAGACCATATTCTAACAAAAACTTCTTGTTTGTCCATTAGGGCAAATCTGATTCTTTCCAGGTGTAGGGTCTCCGACATTTCCGTAATCCACATTTTAATTGTGGGGGATATAGGGCCTTTCCAAAATTTTAATATTAATTTCTTCCCAATTATTATACTGTAATCTAGGACATTTATTTGACTTGTTGTAAGTGTTAAACTTTGTTCTGATATTCCAAGTATTATTAATTTTGTGTCCGGATCCAATTTAGTATTAATAACTTCAGAAGTTATTCTAAAAATCTCAGTCCAGAAATTCTAATTTTTTATACAATTTGCAAAAGTATGTGTTAAATTAGCCTCTGGATGCTGACATTTATCGCAGATAGAGGAGACCTGTGGAAAGATTCTGTTCAATTTAACTTTTGAGTAATGTAATCTATGTAATACTTTAAATTGTATTAAAGCATGTCTGGCATTTAAAGAGCATTGGTGTATATATTGTAAACTTTTGTCCCATATATCTTTCGTTATGGGTTGGTTTATTTCATTTTCCCATGTATGTCTATATGATTCCGTTGATGGTATCTCGCTATCTAAAAGGGTATTATAAATATAAGTTGTTCGTTTTTCTGTATTAGGATGCTTATTCAAACATTCATCAAAGATTTCTGGTTCCTTATTCCTGTAATCTTGTGTATGTGATTTGACATAATCTCTGAGTTGCAGATATCGAAAAACATTATTTGAGTGTAATCCAAAACTCTGTTGTAATTCCTGAAATAAAAGAAAAGTGCCTTTCTTATAAAGGTGTTCCATCTTTTTGATTCCATAGTTTTTCCATTGTGTAAAACCTTTATCCAGCATGGAAGGTTTGAATGAGGGATTGTTTACAATAGGGCGACAGAGTGGTATATTATCCAATTTTAAAGCCTTTTTTAGTTGTTTCCAGATTTGTGTACCACTATATATTATAGGGTTTTCCCTATAGGTTTTTTTGTGCAATTATGTCGGTGCAAATATAATCGAACCGATTTCAAAAGGTAAACAGTCCTCCTTTTCCATCCTTATGGGTCACCAGATTCAGGAATAGCTTCATTCCCTCTGTTGCTCATTCCATAAGTATGTCCCCTAGTATTCTGTTATGCTCTTTACAAACTTACTAGATACCTATGATTTGATCCTTTTTCTTCCCTCTAGGGTAGGGAATAGTGCAGGCATTCTTAAACTGGCAGTTAAACGATACAATAAATTGGTTAATACGGTCAAAATGTGTGTAAATTACAGAACCATTTTTATTCTTTTTCTCGTATTATACTTTTGCTATATCACAATATTTTGTAACACATTAAAAAGTTTATTTGCCTGTTCTTTTCTCATTGCACTGAACATCAATTTCTACATTTTCTTTTCAGGGTACACAGGAAAAACATTTATTTTATCTTTAATGCAAAGTGTCCCATCCAAGAGTGTGATCTGACATTGGTAGCAGAGCATTTTGAAATGATCTGGATAAACTATTTATTTGATCTTTAATTTTTTGAATTATTTTTAATATATCCTTTTTTCCTTTTTTTCCTTTCAGATACTGTTTCAATGCAAAGGTTTTTCACAATCTTACCTTAATCTATGCAGCATTGGTGCTATTTATGCTGAAATCTGAGGAAACTGAAGTGAAGGTACAACTGAATTACAATGAATTAGCTAGTAAAATTATTTTTCTGTCCAAATCATTGCACAAGAATTTTCCATGTAAATTGAAAAAGTCCATCGAGTAAGACAATGTCTAAAAAGTAAACCCCAAGTGTACACCTAACTATTCTCTCAAGAAAATTGTTTTGATAAAATTGGAAAGTCACATGGAAGGAGATCCTGCTTAATTGTGATAAATTGTGCAAATGATAAGCATACTTCAAGCTTGTGACTCTTGTTTCTTGGAGAAGGTTTAAAAATGTATATAATCAAAGCTTTATGCCGAAATGTCAGGAATATTTGAAGTTGTGCAAGAGAAATATCCACAATGGTTCTCTTGTTCGGCTGCCATAATTTTGGCAGAAGAGCTACAAAAACCTGAATAAATGGGTTATCCTGAACACTGATTTTCTGCGATTTGAACAACTCTTTGAACAGAAGTATGCCATTAAATGGGCCAAACCCTTATGTTACAATGGATAAAGCTGCACATTAATGCTGTAAATTGTTTGAATCTGGCAATATTTTTATAGCAATAAATTTAAGTTAAACCAAATTGAGACCAATGCATATTTTTAATAGTTCTCCCACAGTTCTCATCATATTTTCCAGATATACAAGTGAGCTTTGTCAATACTTTTTGATCTTATAACTTGTTATGAAAACTTTACAGTGCTCAGACCTAGTCATTGTCGATTCATTGTGAAATTAGATGTTATCGTGAAAAAGTGCCCCAGAGGAGAGAAACAGTTCAAAAACACCAGATGTTTCATTGAATCAGAGAATTGTACAACACAAAAACAAGCCCTTTCATCCCTCCTCTCCATGCTGACTGTGATGCCTATCTATGCTAATCCCTTTTGCCTGCATTAGGCCCATTTCCGTCTTTCTAACTACTGTGCGTCCAAATATTTTCTTACACTGTGTAGTTGTATCTGCCTCCACCACCTCCTCTGGCAGCTCATTGCAAATAACCACTGTCCCCTGTTTGAGAAACTTCTCAGATCTTCTTTAAAACATTGTTTCTATCTTACCTTAAAAATTTGTATGCTAGTTCTAAATTCCTTTGCCCTGAAGAAAAATAGCATAGAACATATAATAGTACAGCACAGGAACAGGCCCATTGTTCCATATTGTCTGTGCCGAACATGATGCCAAGTTAAACTAACCTCCTCTGCCAACACATGGTCCATATTCCTCCAATCATAGCATGTGTCTATGTAAAAGCATCTAAAATGCCACTATTATATCTGCGTCCATCACCACCTCTGCAGGGTGTTCTAGGCACCACCACACGCTGTAAAAAAAAAACATGTCCTGCACATCTACCTTAAACATTGCCCCTCTTACCTTAAAGCCATGCCCTCTGGTCCCTGACATTTCTACCCTGGGGGAAAAAGGTTCTGACTGTTTACCCTATCTATGCCTCTCATAACTTTATACACTTCTATCAGGTTTCCCCTTCAATGTTCCAGAGAAAATAGTGCAAGTTTGTCCAACCTCTCATTGCTAAAATCAAGACAGCATTCCGGTAAACCTCTTCTGCACCCTCTTCAAATCCTCCACATCCTTCTTGTAATAGGGCAACTAGAAGTGTACAGAATACTCCAAATGCAACTTAACCAAAGTCTTTATAAGCTGCGTTGTAACTTCTTGATTCTTATACTCAATGCCCTGACCGATGAAGGCAGGCATACCATTCTGACTTTCTATCCTATTTCTCCGCCTCATCATTTTGTAAACCTCTGATGTCTCCTCGCTGCCTCCTCCACTCCAGTGAATATAAACCCAAGCACATGAACACCCCTACTTCCTTATGCGGCTTAGGAAGTTTGATATGTCCCCTACAGTTCTCACCAACTTCTACAGATGCACGATATAAAGCATTTTATCAGGATGCATCACAACTTGGTTTGGGAACAGCTCCATCCAAAACCGCAAGAAATTGCTGAGAATTGTGGATGCAACCCACACCATCACACAAACCAACCTCCCTTCTATTGATTCAATTTATACCTCATGCTGTCTCGGCAAAGCCAGCAAGGATGAGTTGCACCCTGGCCACTCCCTCTTCACCCCTCTCCCATCAGGCAAAAGACGTGAAAACGCACACCTCCAGATTCAGGGAGTGATTGTTCCCAGCTTGATCCGGCAACTGAATCATCCTACCACAACCAGAGAGCAGTGCTATCTACCTCATTGGTGACCCTCGGACTATCCTTGTTCGGACTTTGCTAGCTTTATCTTGCACTAAACATTATTCCCTTATCATGTATCGTTAAATGGCTCAATTGTAATCATGTTTGTCTTTCTGCTGACTGGTTAGCACGCAACAAAAACTTTTCACTATACCTCAGCGCACGTGACAATAAATTAAACTGAACTAATCTGTCTAATCCCTGCTTGCCGAACAGTGAAGTACAGTTTACGAAGTTGGTTATAATTTTAGCAATTTCGTTCTTGCCTCTCTGTTAGGTGGTCATTGCACCAGGAATCACAGAAACAACCCAGGTGGTTCGCCATATAGCAGACTTCACTTTGATTTCAAGCAACCGAGATCCATTCACCTGGCTTGACAGATCATGGCTTTCCACTGTTCCAACAGAGGTATATGCTTCACGCTACAATTTATGTATATTCTCTGCTAGTGTAATGTAGCTGTTTGAGGTCAATTCATATCCATTCCAGATTTACATGGAAGATCCATTGGGATCTCCACCCTCAGTACACAGTGGAGAATGCATGCCCACCTCCAAGCAAACATGGAAAGAAGCTTTAGTGCTCTCAAAATAAAACAGCAGCCTTTAAATTATGCTCGTGTTAAATATTATGTTTAACAGAAGTGGGATTATTTCCTCTTCAGTGATGTCTGGACACCTAAAGGGAAATCAGTAAGACTGTATTTAATTGAAAGACATGAAACAAATCAAAATTGGACATTTTTGATTTGTTAGCTTGACAAAATGTCAAGCTAACTTCAGACTATTTGTGTAAAGTGTTAAGGGAAAACCAGTAGAATATGTGCACTTTTTTCAAACATATTTGGAGAAGCATAAACTGTCTGCAACATATTTGTCTGAAAGCATGGCTGTTTATGACAGCCTTGAATTCACAGCATCTTGTTCATGGCAATAATAATATAATTGTCCAGTTCCCAGATTGACTTGCTTTTATTAATCCTGCATTAGGATAAAAATATGTACTGCCCATCTCTTTTTATATTATTTTTCTATTTTGTGGCCATGTAGAAACTCTTCTTTTCATACCATGGACTTTAATTTTGCTGACAGATCTATGACGTGGGCTTTATCAATACCATTTAAAAGTCCTCATGCATATAACCACACTACTCTCATCATATATCCTTGTCATCTATATATTTTTCAATTTTAAATTCCAGTCTTGTGGAATATTGGTCCCACTCAGATTCCAACAGGCTTCTGTTCCTGAGATTTGTTCATAACCTGAACAGTTCCCAAGTTGGAAATGCGACTGCCAACCGAATTCCACCACAGTTGATGTTTCCTGCAGTGTTGGGTTGTCCGATAGGAGTAGATAGTCTTGAGAAGTATTTTAAATCTCATTTTACCATTCTTAATAATATAAAGGTGTTATTACCAAATTTAGCCCAAGTCCATCTCAAGCTAATAATGATATTCTTTTGAAACATTTTAGTGCAAAGGAGGTTTTAAATGCTGTTGATAGTTTTAAAGAGGACCCTTCTGCTGACCAAGTTAGCATATCTCTTAATAGGATTCGTAATATGCACATCAACATGAATGTCTTCTTCTTGAGTTCAATTTGGCAAAATGCCACCTAGTGTCCAGAATAGTCACCTGCAGCACATGCAGCAGCCGGCAATCCATCTCGCCACCTCCATACACTTAACCATATATACCAACTGTACATAAGACAAGCATTCATAAGCTGGTGAGAACTTATCCTCACACGGATGGAACTTCTTGCACACAGCATTAGTATCCTGGACCATTAATCCGGAGACAGGAGTTTAAACTCCACTTTGGCTGCTGGGAGATTTAACTTCAACTAATAAAACTAATGATGACCCAAATGCAATCGGATTGTTGTAAAAGCTCATGATTCACTCTTTATGGACAAAATTGCCCACCTTATAAAGTAAGGCAGCAATATCTCTGGTGACTCACCAAAAAACCTTAACTAAATTACTTAATGGTAACTGATAGTGAATAGTAAAATACAATCTTGCCCGTAATATCCCAGTGAAAGAATATAAAAAATTATGAGGGATAATTTTTCTTTGCACTGAGTATAGTTGATGCATGATATCCCAATGGGTAAAGGTTGGAAATAACTTTTAACAGGGAGTGTTATCTCTTGTATGATAATAGTGACATTTCTATATTAATTATGTTTAATAAAATAAATATGTTGCTAGATTTAGCAGTTACTTTTATTGTACATGTTATGGTACTGCTACATGAATCATTAGATGAATCGTATAAATGGTGTTTTGGGTTTTTAAAGAAATGTTTAGCATGTAACTGTCCCAGATATGTTTGCATTCCAAAATACATTTCTTTTATTATAGGATGAGAAGCAGCTACTTAATTTCCCTAGTTTAAACTCACAAGTGGCACAATTAATGTGGAGAAGAATTCCATCCATGTCGAGGCTGTTGTCAGCATCTTTAAATGAATTGCAGGAAGTCCTTCCTGAGGTGCCAGGAAAAGTTCTGAAGGTTGGGTATTTATTTAGTTTTGAGAAACTTACTAAAGCTAAAGGCTTCGTATACATTGAAAGATATATTGCAATACATCATACAGATAAAGGCGCACATGGTATCAGGATATTATTACATGATTTTGTTATTCAGCTATCTTGTTTCCTAAACAAACTGGATGAAGGCTTGTGTCACCTTGATACCAATTAAAAAAAGATCCAAGTTAATGGCTTCCCGCCAATGGGATGGGGGAGCATTTCCATGTTACTCCACGTGGCGCATCCTGAACTGCCGACCCCCTCAACAACCGTCGCTCCGACCCCCTCATCGATCACCGCACCGACCTCTAAAGATGACTGCCACCGGGTCCATTCCTGACGCCTCTGCACCACCAACACTGTAATGTGAGGAAAGAGCCAGGATTATGTAAACCACATGTGCTATTGCCTTTCTGCTAGTGACCTTTTACTTTTTTTGATTTTATAATTATTGTGTATTTGAAAATATAATGACTAATTTTAAATTTGAAAAAATCAGGAATAGTAATGTTGGATATTAGGTGAGAGATCACAAGGCACAAGTTGTAATTGAGATGCCCCCTATAGTTTTATTTTCAATTTTAATTCTCTTAAGTGTTTGTTGAGCATATTTGTAATGACAATTGATGTTCTAGCTTTTCAGTGAGATTACTGCATTACACCAGCTTAGTTCATCCCAGGACTCAAGAAAATTACAAGAGTTGCCTTCTGAACAAAATATGTTAAGCTTTCCCCCTTCCACATCTGAAATAGCTGGACATCATATCTACTCGGACAATGAAATGGTGAAGAATATCCACTCTACCAAAGACAGACCTAAAGAATCAGGTCTGAAAATGACTAATATTCATGGGGCAAGGAATCGGTGGGAATCTGATAGCATTTCCTTGGATATACAACCTCAAAACTTCAGGCCAGATTTCAAAGTAAGGACAGCTACCCTCTCACCTTGCTACCAGTTGAATAATTGCAAGCAGTCAGTAAGGAGGGGAATGGCAGTGAACCTAATGAATGAGGAAGATGGTCCACATCATAGTTTCGAACGTTTGGGATATAATGAAGAAATAAAATATTTGGACAGCACAGTCTCAGGGAACAGTTTTCCATTTGCAAGTTCTCACCTGTCTAGTACACTGAACAATAAACTATTTGATCCACCGAATCACTTAGTATCAAAGAACAGCTCCGATCTTAGGGATATTGACACTTGCATTGAAAAGACTGAAGTGCCTCCAGTGGATCAGTTTAACATGGGTGGCCACTCACAGACAGAAAGCATGTTTGAGAAAAGACGAAAATATGGAATCGATGTAAAAGCATGCAGTAATTCACAGTATGGCTTATTTCCCGAGCAAAATATGGGTTTTCTTCACCATGGGTTGAGTGGGGAGTCTAATAACCTTGTAACAGTGCAGAATAAATTGATCGAGACATATCATCCAATGAACTCTAGTCAAGTTTTCCAATTATTACCTGGAAAACAATCGGATAATTCATCTTACAGACTTGATGAATCTTTTTGTCACCAGAACAGAGCTGAAGAGAGAGTTCTGGCACGTGTTAGACCTAAATTTGCTGATTACAACTTGCTTAGTAATGAGCGTACACAGGTTGACAACCCTCACCTTTATAATGGTATTTATTTTAACCGTAAAACTGACTTTTGCAATGAGACTGTGGATCGGAGGGCCTTCAATCAAGAATCGATTGGAAGAAAAGAACGGAAAAGACAGTACACAGCTACAGACATGAATGAATGGACAAGGTCTCCTTCAAAAAGTATTGAGGAATCTTTTTCAGATACTGAAGCATTTTATAGACACTCAACAAGCTCACCAGGTAACAATTTGTTTGCTTTAATGGTAAACGGTAACTTTGGTATACTCTTCAAAAAAAAAGTGACTGTCTTTTAAAAATATTGCTATTTGACTGTTCTTTTTTCTTTTTTTAAATATCATTAACTAAAATTTAAGTATGTTCTAGAAGTATAGCAAACAGCGCTGCAAGATCCAGTTTAAATATATCCTCCTGACATCATAGCTCCAAAATGAGATAAACTCCATGTTAAAATGAGCACTGTGTTTCACATTTTCATCTGTCATTATTCCAAATTTCCAATTGCCCTGCTTTATTAAGGAGAAATCAAAGAATCAGCCCTCAGCAGATGAACAATACTATCAAAGGCCATGTATTGTCCTGCATTTTGAAACAAATGCAGCTTTTGAAAATTCACTTAAGTAACTTAAAGCTGTTTTGTAATTGTGGCCAGGGATGAATGTGAGTGAGCCTTAAACTTAACACATCCTGAGTAACATTAAAAAAGGAAAATATTTAAGTTCCATGAATAATAGAGAAATGCTTGTTCACAGTAAAAGATTGTTATAAATGAAAAATGATTATATTGAATTATCCTTATAAAACAAATTATGATGGCTGCTTTTGGCCCAGGTCAGATCATTACAATAATTTCACATGTTATAAAGTCATATGACCAAATAATAAATTGTAAATAAGTTTTCTTAAAATTAATACATGTTTGGAAAGTTTATCAGTTTTGGCCAAAACCATTAAAGGAACATACAAGCCTCAAGTTTGACAGCAGAATAATACTCTGTTATATACTATAAATAATAGCATTGGAACAAGTCATGGAATGGGAGGCAATACATTCCTCAGCGTCTGAACAAGAATTATACAGCACAATCTCACTTTGTAATAGGTGATGTTTTGGGTCGGGACCCATCTTCAGCCTGATTGTAATAGGGAGAGTGTGGGGAAAAAAACTGGAAACAAAAGAAAACAGGACAAATTAGAGCTGGCTACAGATGACCTTGGGCAAGCTGGCTTCTTGATAAGCTGATTGTTGGATAGAGACAGATGTGAGCCCAGGAGGGACACATAGTTGCAAACTGAAGCTGGTTGACAGGCATTTTGTGGAGGGACGAGGGGAAGAGGGAGGGGAGATGCGATTTAAGTATTTGTAGAAGTTACCTAACATTGAGAACTCAATATTCATACCATTGGATTGTAAGCTACCTAAACAAAACATGAAGTGCTGTTCCTCCAATTTGTATGTTTTACCTTGTCAGCACATCTGGACGCCCGCGGCGGCGGCTGCGGAGGGTGGAGGTCCCGACCACGGGGGGATATGGAGGAGGACTGGCCAATTTTTGTGCCTTTCACCACAGTGATGAATGCTGTGGTGGATGTTTGTGTTAATTTTTTATTGTGTATTCTTTATCATTGTACCGCTGCTGGCAAATTCATTTCACTTGCATTTTATGTGCAAGTGACGAATAAAACCGTATTGTATTGTACTGTATTGTATTGTGTAGCCTCACTCTGGGAATGTAGGAGCCCCAGGATAGAATGGTCAGTATGGGAATGGTAAGAGGAGTAAAAGTGGTCGGCACCCGGGAGATCCAGTGGGCCTTGGTGGACTGAGCGTCAGTGTTCAGAGAAACGGTTGCTGACTATACACTTTGTATCGTCAATGTACTGGAGCCCACATCGGGAACACCAGATGCAGTAAATGAAGTTAGAGGAGGTGCATGTGAACCGCTGTCTCATCTGGGACTGCTGGTGTCCCTGGATGGAGTTGGGGGAGGAGGTATAAGGGCAGGTGATACATCTTCTGCGGTTGCAGGGAAAAGTACCCAGGGAGGGGGTGGTTTGGGTGGGAAGAGATAAGTGAACCAAGGAGTTGTGGATGGAGTGGAATCTCTTGAAGGCATAAAGGGGTGGAGACGGGAAGATGTGATCAATGGTGGGATCATGTTGGAAGCAACAGAAATGTTGGGAGATGATGTGTTGGATGCGGAGGCTGGTTCTGCAAAAGGTGAGGACTAGGGGAACTCTGTCCTTGTTGGTTTCTGGAGTGAGAGGAACCAAGAGCTGAACTCTGGGACACTGAAGAGATGCGGGTGAAGGATCCATCTATGATGACCACGATCACTCATCTTGCATGTCCTCATATGGAAAGTCCCATCTTTGAAGCAGATGAGGCAGAGGAATTGAGAGCAGGGGATAGAATGTTTGCATGAGGCGGCTGGGAGATAAAGGCGACCTAATTGGCAAATTTAGAAAAGTTTGCCCTCGATTCATACTCGCAGCATGGTCGACACGAGGTCCTAGGAGGTCTTTGTAACACTCCTTCATGCTCGAGAGTAGTCCCCGCGTACTCGGGACCTCAGCTAGGTCGCGGCGTATCTTTCAACATGCTAAAAATTGCCCGCAAGTAAAAAAAGGTTGCCTTAGAAAAAATAGATATTTTTTTTACTCGTAGGTTTAGTCGAAGTAGGTCGTAGTAGGTCGGCATGTTATTCGTAGGTAATCGAGGGTAGTCAAAGGTAATCAATGGTAGTCGTAGATAGTCTTCAACATAGTCGAAGGAGGTTGTCTTCACTCTCCACTATCGGTGTCCAATTTTCCCGAAGCTAGTCGATGCTAGTCTTCAACATGACACTTTTTCAAACTCTCCTAAACTCTTCTAAACTTGCCAATTAGGTCGTCGCAGTGGGACAGCCCTTTTACTATCTTGACTACAAGGACTTGCAAGTTGCCTTGACTTGATCAAGGGACCTGACCCAAAATACCACCTATCCACTTTCTCTAGAGGTGCTGCCAGCACGCTGAGTTACTCCATCATTTTATGTCTTGTTTTATAATTCTCTTTTTCTTGTATAATAATGTGCTGTCTCTAATTTGACATAAATGGGGTTACCCAACATTCCCTGGTAATTTTTCAAAATTGCGGATGTATAATTCCTTTGTTGGACAATGATAAACACTGTATGAATCGTTTAAGAGTGTGGTTACAGCAAAGGAAAAAGCTGATGACAGACCAGAGTGGCTTTAATTGAATGTTTTGAGAAAATTCGTGAAGTAGACAGAAGGTTAATGGATAATTTCTGTGTGAACTTTCATTAGACTTTCATTAGGCTCAATTTAAAAGATTTTGTTGCTATTTATGTTTTCTGGATGAACTTGGGAAAACCATTATTTATTGTTCATTCCTAATTTCCTGCCAAAAATTGGTGCTGAGCCATCATTTTGAACTACAGCAGTATTTCTGCTGAAAGTACTTACATACAACGGTTGGGTAGGAATTTACAAGATTTAAATCCAGTGATAATGAAGGAAGAGTGATCTATTTTTAAGTTAGGATGGTATGTGGTCAGGTGGTGGTCAGCTGCTGCCCTTGCCCTTGGTGGTAGAAGGCAGTGTGTTGGGAGGGCTGTTTTTAAACATTTGTTTATTAGTTTATGGTATATGCCCATGACTGGCAATCTGATATTATTGTCTGATGCTATATGTCTGAACTGAGGAGACAGAACAGTCAATCACATTTGTGGGTCTGGAATCATACATCGATTAACTTTGGCAAAAGAGACAGCTTACATTCTCTGAATATCACTATTGAACCAAATATTTTTTATGACAGTAGCCCGTATGATAAAGCTGCCTCACAACGCCAGAGACCTGGATTTGATCCTGACCTCGGGTACTGTCTGTGTGGTGTTTGCACATTCTCCATGTGATTATATGAATTTCTTTGTGCTCCAGTTTCCTCCCATATCCCAAAGACGTGCTAGTTTATAGGTTAATTGATATGTAAAGTTGCCACAAAGGTGTAGAGAAACTATAAAGTAGGATAACATACAACCAGTGTGAACTAGGGATTGATGGTCGGAGTGAACTTGGTGGGCCAAAGAGCCTATTTCCCTGTTGTATTTACGAACTAAACAATCTGGTACTTTCATGGTCACTGTTAATTCCTAATTAATTGAACAATTTTACTACTAGTTCATTAGCCTTATTACTTTGTTAGATTAGTCTGGGTGAGTAACTGCAATACATTTGTAGATGGGAACACAACAGCCAGATGATAAAAGTGGGAGCGAGAATTAACATAATGTAATATAAAAACATAAGAATTAGGAGCACCTTGCTCCCACCCCCCCACCCCCCCAAACAGCATTCATCAAGATGTTCTAACTCATGTTATTTTTCTGCCCCATCTCCTTATCCAGTTCCCATTAATATCTGGACATTTTTCTTTGCGTGAACTCTTTGCATGTTTGATCCTCCTCCCCCTCAGAGATAGAGAATTCCAAAGAGTCATCATGCTTGGGCAGAAAGAATTTCTCCTCATCTTAGTGCTAAATGGCCTATCCCATTATAAGTTGGATGTGTATATAGAAATCAAACAGCAATGGCATTGGAAATAATCAGGAGATTACCATCATTGAGGACCTGCTTTTTAATCTCCTGCCCAACTCCTTAAAAAATGCCTGCAGGAAATCATTTCTTTTGTCACCTGTTATTGATACAGGTATAGACCAAGCTTCTGGCTGTTTACCCTTGTGCCCCATTGATCAGCAGTATCCTTTATCCTGACACCAGGGAAACAACATAGCATGATCCTGGAATCTGGGGTGGAAGATTCCAACCTTCACGTGGTCTGCCCTGTTTCGACTAATGCAATCAACTCGACATGCACAAACAGAAGATCAAATAGAACAAGTTGTCCAACAACTTTAGGCTGTGCACGCCACACAAAAGAAGAAGAGGAAGATCCTGGAATCTGAGAAGTGCCCATGGTCCCCTACCATAAAAATGCCCCATAACTATTACTCAATAAGAATTAGGAGCTCCTTGTATTGTATGCAACTGTATTGCGTACAGTTTTGGTCTCCAAATCTGAGGAAAGACATTCTTGCCATAGAGGGGGTACAGAGAAGATTCACCAGACTGATTCCTGGGATGTCAGGACTTTCATATGAGGAAAGACTGGATAGACTCGGCTTGTACTCGCTGGAATTTAGAAGATTGAGGGGGGATCTTATAGAAACTTACAAAATTCTTAAGGGGTTGGACAGGCTAGATGCTGGAAGATTGTTCCCGATGTTGGGGGAGTCCAGAACAAGGGGTCACAGTCTAAGGATAAGGGGGAATTCCTTTAGAACCGAGATGAGGAAAACATTCTTTACACAGAGAGTGGTGAGTCTCTGGAATTCTCTGCCACAGAAGGTAGTTGAGGCCAGTTCATTGGCTATATTTAAGAGGGTGTTAGATGTGGCACTTGTGGCTAAAGGGATCAGGGGGTATGGAGAGAAGGCAGGTACAGGATACTGAGTTGGAAGATCAGCCATGATCACATTGAATGGTGGTGCAGGCTCGAAGGGCCGAATGGCCTACTCCTGCACCTATTTTTCAATGTTTCTATGTTTCTATAACTAGGTTTCAAACTCAGATCCACAGCAGTGAATCCCCTGTGAGTTCGTTTTTCATATGATGTTACTGTCAAACCTATTCGTGGCTTTGAACAGTGATATGTGTAGTATGCAAATACGTATTTAAATTTTATATTTTGCATTGACGAAACCACAAAGCTGCCATGAAACAATTCAGAAGCTCACAACTATAGTGGAGGGTGCTGCTCAGAGTCTGTGGTTAAGGCACACTGTAGTATTTTTATTCAAATCCTAAGTTTGCACTATTCTACACTGTAGGTTAGAATTTCCATTATGTATCACTCGCCATACATTCCATGAGTTTCATTGTTATAAGCCCAATGTGTTCTACGTCATCCTCTGACATAAAAAGAACCACATCACAACTCACCGATTCTTCTTATTAAGCAGGAATCATTCAAAATATAAAAGACCTTAAAAATCTTTAAAGATATGATTTATATCTATTCATCTTATAGCACGTCTAGCAAATCACGCTTAAAATGCACTTTATATCTTCAGAAATTCTGCCCAGAGTGTATCTGGAGAAAGGCTTGAAGTAAAAATATCCAGTTTGAGGTTAGCTTTAAGTATTAAGACATTCAAGAGCACATCAAATGGAGACTTAGGCATTATGATATAACAGCAAAATGTATATTTTCATATGCCAATGTCACAGGAGATGAAAAGTATTAGCTATCAAACGAAAAAAAAGGTGTTTGTTCCCTAAATATTGGATAGTTCAAAGTACCTCTGCAAAATATTGCCCTTCTTAAATAAAGTCTTATGCTATAAATATTTAAATATCAATTATTCAATGTTTATAGATTGTTTGATGATGCATCTAATGCAAAATATCTGGCACTTCCTCACATAATATTTTTAACAGTACATTGAGAAAAACGTTGAAGCAACAAAATATAAAATAGTCCATCACAAGAGGTATGACAGAGAACAAAGTTAGCTTCTTAATGTAATCTAAAAGCAAACGAAGCTGTTTGGCTAGAGGGATCCCAAGGAATTTCCTATGCACTTAAAAATAAAGCAACTTAAGGAGAGGGTAATGCCATTTATGAAGATAGGAGGGAATTTATGCCTGTAGCAGGAGGAAGTGGGCAAAATATTAAATGAGTAATTTGCATTGGTAATTGGTATTCATTTTATTATTTATTATTATTTAACTTTATTTCGAACAGAATAAAAGAATAAAAAGCAAGTGTGAAACGGCATACAAAAAACAAAACAAGAATATTTATAAAGTGTCATAAACAATATCTATCAATAAATGAAGGACATGAATGATAGTGAGATCAGGAGGGGGTATGCTGATATTCTAGAGCATGTTGATATCAAGAATGTGGAGTTGTGGAGTCTTTTGAAGGTGGATAAGTGCCTAGGCCCTGGGGAATCTTTCCCAGGTTATTGAGAAAGGCAAGAGAGAAGATTGCTTGTGCTTTAACAGAGATCTTGGTATGCTCTTTAGCCACGGGTGAGTTCCAAGAGGATAGGAAAACAGTGAACGTTGTTCCTTTGTTTGAAAAGGATAAAATAGATAAATATAATATAGATAAATCTAAGGTTATCCACTTTGGCGGCAAAAACAAGGGGGCAGATTATTATTTCAAGGGGGTTAGGTTAGATAAGGGGGAGGTACAGCGAGACCTGGGTGTCCTTGTACACCAGTCACCGAAAGTTGGCGTGCAGGTACAGCAGGCAGTGAAGAAAGCTAGTGGAATGTTGGCCTTCATAACAAGAGGATTTAAGTATAGGAGTAAAGTATAGGAGAATACATCTGGAGTAATGTGTACAGTTTTGGTCTCCTAATTTGAGGAAGGATTGAGGCAATGCAGCGTAGGTTCACGAGATTAATCCCTGGGATGGCGGGACTGTCATATGAGGAAAGATTGAAAAGACTAGGCTTGTATTCACTGGAGTTTAGAAGGATGAGGGGGGTCTTATAGAAACACATAAAATTATAAAAGGCCTGGCTAAGCTAGATGCAGGAAAAATGTTCCCAATGTTGGGCGAGTCCAGAACCAGGGGCCACAGTCTTAGAATAAAGGGGAGGCCATTTAAGACAGAGGTGAGCAACACTTTTTCACCCAGAGAGTTGTGAATTTGTGGAATTCCCTGCCACAGAGTGCAGTGGAGGCCAAGTCACTGGATGGATTTAAAAGAGAGTTAGATAGAGCTGTAGGGACTAGTGGATTCAAGGAATATGGGGAGAAGGCAGGCACGGTTTATTGATTGGGGATGATCAGCCATGATCACAATACATTGCGGTGCTGGGTCGAAGGGCCGAATGGCCTCTTCCTGCACCTATTTTCTATGTTTCTATGTAAAAGGGACAAACCAGGAAATTATTAGCTGGTCAGCCTTACATCAGTTACAGCAAAGTATTGGAGAAGATGGTAAGGGATAGGATTTACTCACATCTGTAAAAGTGTAGACAATAGGGTTAGCATGAATTTGTTGTTGGGGAGGTCATGTTCTATAACATGAGGATATTGAGAAAGATGATTGCTACTGTAGGACAGTGGATGTTGGATTGTTGTAAAGCATTTAAGAAGGTCTCTCCAGTTAAACCGATTCAGAAGTTTTAGGCCCATGTGATGCATGGTGATTGGTAGATTGGATTCAAAATTGTCTTGGCCATAGAAGGCAGGGAGTAGTGGTGGAGGGGTCCATGACCAGTGGTGTTCCACAGGAATCATGCTGGGCCCTCTGCTGTTTCTGATAGAGCTAATTGGGACATTTGAAGCTTGGATTGTTTTCTCTGGAATGCTGATCTGTCTGAGGGCTGATCTGATATGAGAGGCATAGATAGTCGAGTCATTTTTGCAGCATGGAAGTGTCAAATACTAGAGTGCTCTCTGAATAGTTTGAGGGGAGAGGGAGAAAGTTTAAAGAAGATTTGCAAGGCAAGTTTTTACACAGAGAATGGTAGGTTCCTGGAACTCACTGCCAAGGGAAGCAAACGGTGGCAGATACAATAGCAACATTTAACAGGCACTTACTAGACAGCCACATGAATTGGCAGGCAATGGAAGGATATTAACCATGTGCAGGCAAAGGAGATTATCTTAAATTGGCATTGTGACTGGCACATTGTGGGCTAAAGTGCCTGTCCCAGTGTTATAGTGAGCTATGTTCTAACTATGCATGCTGAGGGATGGCTAGGATATTTGAAATGTAGATAAATTATTAAATATTTTATGGTATGTTTGAGATGCTCCACTAACTAATTGATACTGATTCATTTAATAGTATAATCTTTATTGACCAGAGAGAATTTTAAACATCACCAAATTTTGGAAGTTTAGGATAGCGACAACTGACAGACTTGTTTTTGTTAAATCCTTCACTATTGTAACAAAGTATTTACACCTTTTAAAGTGTAGCTGAAGTACAGTGTAACTATTTGTGCGATGGTACCCTTTGGCATAATTTCAGAGACTTTTCTTTCAATTATTAGAACTTAAATACAGAATTTTACCTGAAATGAAGAAAAGAAAATTAACATACGAAAAGGTTCCGGGAAGAATTGATGGGCAGACTCGACTCATATTCTTTTAAAGCAATTTTCAAGAGAACTTCAGTTTTTATTCAAGATTCATTTTAACTTAATGTTTGTGCAATTTAAAGTTGAGATTTAACCAACATACTGTATACTAATAGGTTACCAGTTAAAATATTAGATTATCTTTGAAAGGTATGTTGAATCTTTTCATGACATACCAATTTCTGTCATCATATTGAAATGTTTTGCATGTAATGTAAATGTAAGTAAATAAGTTATGAAATGATAATTCTGCATGGTTGTTTGGAGATACGTATTCCTTTGTAACTACCAGGACAGTCATTATAGGAACTTTGTAAAATCAATCACAATGCAATGCAAATTTCTTTCAGCATTTTAGCACTGAAAAATTCCATTCAAATCACTTCCCTCTTTACTTAGTTTATTTCTTTGCATGAATAGAATATTCTGCCGAGTTAGAATTAGAGAGTTATAACATATTTCAAAATCTGATTTCACTTAACAATCATTATAATCAGAAGGACACCAATGATTTGTCATCTACCTCCCCAGCATTCCATGGACTATCTATCCATAGTTATTCTATCCATTCTTCCTTTCAGGCCTTAAACAGTACAGCCCCATATGTCCACTTTGGGCAATATGATCGAAGGGACTGTTTGTAAATTACTTACACTTTGCACGAAGAATCCCTATCACTTTTGAGACTTCCACATGTCACTTGTTAATTTGCCATTACATCAAAAGTGTTTAATTTTGCTAGGAACCAGATCCTAGTTTTGTTTTAATGGATAAAATATGATATTTAAAAAAAATCTTAACCAGAAGGAATTGCGTTCAATCTCGGTGGATTAGGCACATCCTGAAGAAGGTAAGGTATGGTTAAACTTTCAGGTAAATTACTTTCATTGGAACGTGACAAATTGGCAAAACCTGAAACATTAAGTTACAGCATTTGAGTGATATCAGGACTGTAAAGATGTGCAATGCCGAGACTCCCGATGAGTTATTGATGCATTTTTACTTCTGGAAAATCAAATTGCAAGAAACACAAGCACACTATCCTGCAGTGTCTATGATCCAAACTCAAAACCAGACCAGAATGATTCCTGTTCCTTTTTCTGCCAGAGGAATGTCTGCCCACTGATTAAGTACATGTGGATGATGGTTACAGTGAAGTAGCCTATATAACTTCACTGTAACCATCATCCACATTTACTTAGTATCACTCAGTGTGGATTCAGACCCAACATCAGAAAAGATCCAAGCTTACCAGAAGTGGGGCCAGTGAATCTTGGAGCCTTGTATTTTTAACATTTAAGCCCTGTATCTTTTTGTTAAATTTAGCTCAGACATTTTGGGTAATAGTTTAGTGCAATACTGGGGCTGGCTACATAATTGGCATCATCATTCGTAGCACGGAGAGAACATAGCGGCCTATTCTGGTGGTTCAGTACAGTCCTCAAGGCACCATTTACAAATCAACACGTTTCTGGAGCCCAATTCCTCTTTAAACTGCCAGTGGTTGAACTAGCCCTTCATTTCACCGCTGCGTGGTAAAAGATTGCAGCACCAATAACTACACATCACAGTAGTTATCTGTACCTTAAAAGTGAGAAACAAGTAATGCAAGTAATGGATCTGCGAAATGTAACTTATGTAACGCTATTAAAATTCTTGCGGTTTACATGAATGAGTTGACCATTCAGGTGAGGTCAGGAATAAATACTGAAGAAATGAAAGCAGCAACATAGTTTTATGATGCAATGCAGCCAGATAACTTTCACATTTGACAAATCTGCATGTTCTGTAGGATAATTAAAAATACTGTTTTAAAAAAAATGATTAAGAAAATATGAACCATGCTAAATGCAAATGTTTTTCCAAGTATTTGGATCAGATGCAAAATAGTTATCGCATCTGTGATCTAATGATTGGCTCCTTTTATTTATTGTTAAAAAATGTCGATATGCAGCATGACTCATAAAAGGAAGTGAGTGTGGTTTCAGGGGTGTTAAATTAAAACCTCCTGACTGAACGCAACTTAGCATGAGCTTCTTTTTGTGAAGTAAAATCTGTGCCATTTACATCTGTTGAATCAGTATTAATAATTAATGTGTAGGAATAATAATATTAATGACAATAATTCATGTTCTGCCATTTGCACATAATAGTCCATGTCTGTAACGATTAAATTCCGATACACAGCTGTACCCTTCCGGCATTCCTCTGTATTCTTAACATATTGGAGAAGATTTTACTAATGTTATAATTTGATCTGAATGATTTGGTGTAGTCAGTGACCAAACCTCCATTGCTGAATAGAAAATTCCAGAGATCACCATCCTTTTAAGAAATTTCAGCCTTAAATGACCTGTCACTTTTTAAAAAAATGACGGCAACCCTTCATCACACTACTTTCCCCTACTTATTCTGCCAGGGCTTACAGAAATGTTGTATATTTGAACCCCGCACATACGAACAAGCATTTGGGAGACCGGCGGGATGCTTGGGAGGAATTTTCCTGCTGCTGCGGGGGGCTGCAGACATCTTCTGCCAGATAGGCATTTCCATGCGACTTCAGTTCCTTCCTCTCTCTCTCTCTCTCCCGAGCCAGAACAATCGGGCTGGTTCGAGCAGAACAGAGCTGAGAGCAGTGGACTCACTCACTCACTCAGTTAGGCTGTCTGACTGCCGCCCTTTCATCATCTGCTTACTCTCCAGTCATAACTGTTTCTGTTATCTCTCACACAATGTTTTTGTTCAACAGATCAGATTATGAGCAGATGTCAGGAATGGAACCCGAGGGATTGCCGGTTTGTACATTGATTTATTGCCACAGATCTTACCAGCAGCATAGGGGTGGACTGCTACGACTGGCCTGAATTGGCTAGTTAATTAAAAAGTAAGGGAAGACAAAATACTTATGGGCCTTCTCATTCTATTCCCTTCCTCCATTAAAATGACTTCCTTTAAATAAATAAATAATTTTTCATAGGCCAATGGTACCAGACGATTAAAATAATCGATTCCATTCCCTGAAACTTTAACTTAATAACAAAGTGAAAACATCATGTCAATTTTGAAATAAATCTTCCATTGAAAGATATGAACAATTACAGTAAAATCAAGGCTAAGTCTTGCCAATCGTTTTCCAGTTATTTGTGTAGATTAGCTAAATGTAAAGACTTTAAAAACAAGATAACTTCCTCCTGGTTTTCAAAGTGCACCTGCTTCAGTCAACTTTGCATGAAAGTCTAGCGATAGCCAAAAAAATACAAGTAGGAATAATGCCAAATGCATTTTGTCATGAGCAGAATTCCTGTTTTTGTTCATCAGGAATGAATTGTTTCAGTGCCAAAGAATAAATACATCATCCCAATTAAATTAAGTGTCTATTTTTAAAAATAGCATTAAGATCGACTCTTTGCATACAGCCAATGCTGTTTACTTTCTCTCCTTCCCACCACTCACCCCCCCCCCCCCCCACTTAAATTTAAATGGCGCAGATCTTACCAGCAGCATAGGGGTGGATCGCTACGACTTAAATTTAAATGCCAACTACTTCTCAATGGTGAACACAAATTGGCTTCTCTCAATTCAGTCACACAAGTCAAGGTCAAAGCCCCATTGCAGTACTACAAACTTAGAAGTGTGAATGTTTAAGATGTGGCGAACCAAAGGCCTGCTCACCTCTCAGATGGTATCTTGAGGAATACATTTAATCTATGTTTGGACCATTGTAGTGTGCAAAATGTCTGCATTGTTTCCTACATTTACTTATCTACCATTTGCAAATTCACTAAGCCATGTAATAGTACTGGTGGTGGCACTTGGCCAAAGGTTACTCATTCACTAATGCCACAGGTTACTCTGCACCACAGGTTCAGGCCAGGCTATTTTAGAAAACACAGCAGTGCTGTTGGCGACAGGAAGGTTTCGTCTGGTCAAGAAACAAACAGATACACCCAATGATGGGGTGGTTGGTCAACTAACAACAACCATACACCGAGGGCCCCCTACAGCCAACATGCTGTTGAGGGATAATGCCAGATACCAGTCTTGGTGCCGCAGGATCTCTATTACATGAATTACATTGCATCATTTTATAAATGCAAATCACTGATCTCAATGCACTTCGGGATGTCCTGAAATCCAACGTAGAAGTTCAAGTTTATCGCTGAAAAAAAAGGGTATAAGAAGCAAAACAAATTTTCAAAAGATATTTGATCAAAATGAGGATCACTGTAAAAGATAATGGAAAAGCATGGACTGGTTACTTGAATAAGTGCAAGTTAAGATGACCTTGAGGAGGAATAACTAAATGTGAAGTGTGGAATGACAGACCTATATATCAACAGCACAACTAAATATTTCTGTGATATCCACATAATGAAAGGAGCTTGGAGCCGAATAGACAAAAGCTAATTAAAAAGTGGTGTTAGTATAGTTTGATCTTCCCAGTTCAAATATTTAATAAATAACTGTCAAACTCAAAAACAGATTCATTAAACGACTGAATTTTTTGCAATTAAATCATATACATTGTGAATGGATCATTAAACTGAAGAGTTGATGACCATGTGAGAGAATAGGTTACAGGAAAATAAGTAAGAGATTAAGTCCGATAGGAATGGTCCTACAGTCAGCATTGAGTCGAGACCCCAATGGCCTCCAATGTTGAGAAACATATAGAAGGAATGAGATCAAGGCATCAGTGGCCCACTGTTATGGTACATCTTTATGGATTCTTCGATGGGGCAACACATCAGGCCACCAACTGATAAAAGGAACAGAACTAAGATTTCTTTCTACCTTCAATAGTCGAGGAGTGCGTGAGCAGCCATTTTGAGAGGAGATCAATAAATTTTGAAAAATCAGCGGAGAATAAAGATGTGCTGACATTGGACAGGGCCCAGAGGAGGTTTACGAGAATAATTGGGTTAATGTATGAAGAGCATTTGATGACTCAGGGCTTGTACTTGCTAGAGTTTAGAAGGATGAGGGTAGAAACATGCCGAATCATTAAAACCTACTGAATAATGAAAGGCCTAGATAGAGTGGATGTGGAAAGGAGGTTTTCAGTCATGTGAGAGTCTAGGACTAGAGGATACAGCCTCAGAACCAAAGGATATACGTTTAGAATGGAGACAAGGAGACATTTCTTTAGTCAGAGGGTGGCGAAACTGTGGAATTCATTGCGACAGACAACTGTGGAGCCCAAGTCATTGAGTATTTTTAAAGGGGAGATTGATAGGCTCTTGATTAGTAAGTACATCACAGGTTACAGGAGAAGGCAGGAGAATGGGGTTGAGAGGGAAAAATATATATGCCATGATCAAATGGCAGAGCAGATTCAATGGGCAGACTGGCCTAATTCTGTACATATGTGTTATGATTTAAAAGGCAGATCATGTATCAAATGCTTTATCAATGAACTGGAGCCAGATATAGTCAGAGGTAATCGAAATTTTCCTTAAGATCACTAGATTCCAAAATGGGATCCGACAAGTTTCACATCACCATTACCTACACTGGCTTAGTATTATTTTACTTAATTATGTGGATTTTTAATTCCCCTATAGCCATGATTGTATTTGAACCTGCATCTTGGATATCGGTCCAGTAACACACTAAACAGCATCCATTTACAATAAAGTAACAGTTGATCTTTAGATAGCATTTAAAACATATATAATTTTAAAGCCATGCTGTACTTATCGGTCATTGAATATTCACACACTACAATAGGATACATTTTTAAAAAGCAACTTTTTAATATATTTAATTAAAACATCCAAATGTGTTACATAATATTTAGTCACACAAACATTGAAAAGAAATTGTAAGATTTAGCGGCAGTTACTTTTTCATCCAACTCGTAGCATTTGCTTACATTTCTTTAGGGTGATAAGTAATATGCAAGCATTTTCAATTTAAAAATGACCTTTTTTACTTTTGGTAAAAAGTAAAATAAATACTGTAAAGCTGAGCCTGTAACCTGTTATTTTCTTTCAATTGCAGTAAAAATAAGCAGGGAAGATATACAAAGTGTAAGCAACAGTGCTTCAGTGTCAAGACTGGACAAAGCAGCCATTCAAGGATGGCTTCACTTTTTCTTTTAAAAAAATGTTTTAAAAGCTGACTGAAACGCATTGCCAATACAGATATATACAAAAATATTGTACAGTTAACTTCAGGTCTACCAAGTTACTTCATCACTAATAATGCAGTGTGGAAACTCAAACAAACCAGTGCTGATAGGAAATTTAATTGTGATTGACCTTCCTTTCCCCCAATCACACTAGTTTTAGCTTGCGTATTAGAGCTAACCATGAAAATGTTAAAACGTCCTGTTTTAGATTGCAACAAATTCCCAATCATTTACATGTAAACAACAATTTGCTCTGCAAACATTGGAAGATTACTACAAATTAAAAATAAAGTATTTTTATGTCTTTTGGTCATAACCCAGGTATGTTTAGTACAAACCCTTTCTCCAAATGAAGCATACAGCCACATTAGGAGGTAACTATCCTAAGACACTAATAAATACAAAAATTGTTTTGACATAAAAAGAATGACAGTGTAAGAAAAAAAATGTTCTTCATAACAAGGCAGCATTAATCGAGGTCAAGCTTGGCCAATATCCTGCAAGAGAAAACAGATCATGAAAACTAAACATACAACCCAGGGAAATAAATAACTACTCAATTACTGACACAGATTCATGCTTATGGCAGAAAGTGACTTACAAGCAAGAGGAGAATACGAGAAAGTTCCTGCACTATAATTCACATGTTAATGTATCGTCTTGTAAATGTTCAGTGGAAGTGGGTTGTAAATTTTACTTTATAAACAAAGACTTGGAAAGGAATCAAAGTTATTATGCATCCATCTGTTCCTCCTACCTGTAGCACAGGTAAGACATGTATTACACACAGAGGTACAGACTGAATCAAGGCCACATTTAATTTATCTCAGCCCCCTGAAGGGAATCGCAAAATGCGAGCCAACTGTTTCCAAAGCACATTGGTCCTAATCCTATTACACAGACCATGCGGCTATATATGAAGAGATGTGGGTCTTGCAGGTTGAGCCAGCATTTAAATGCACATCCCCAGTTATCCTGCTATTATAAACCACAACAGTCCTTGAGGTATGGGTATACCCACAATGTTATTTGAGTTTTCCAGGATTTTGACCCAGTGACAGTGAAGGGACAGTAATATTGTTGTAGCCAAAATGGTGGGCAGTTTGGAAAGCAACTTCCAGGTTGTATTTTTCCAAATCCTTTGGTGCTGTTGAATGTAAATGGCTATAGATGGGATGCCTACGAAGTAGGTTGCTATGATGACAAGTCTCTTAAATGTTGTTGAAGCGGCACTCACCCACACATGTTGAGAGTATTCGATCACACCGATTAATTGAGCCTGGCACAGGATGGATAGAGTGGGGAATTAGGCAGTAGTTACTTGCCGCAGGATTGTTAGCCTTTGACTTGATCTTCCACAAGAATTTGAGAAATTTACTGGGAAATGCAATGTAACCTTTAATATTCCATTTCCACACCTCCCCGAATCTGCTTCTATTTGCCCTTCATTCCTCCCCTAATAATTCCCTCCTCATGAATCCACCTATCACCCACTGGCCCCTTTCTCACCTCTCCTCCACTCCTTTGTATACTGGCCATCTTCCCTTTGTCCTCTCAGTCCTGACAGCTTTTTGTGCCCAAATATCGACAGTCTCTCCCAACCCCGATTGAGCTCCTCCAGCAGATTATTATTAATCCCCAAACCACGTTTCCTCACGTTGTTAATGAACCTTTCCTCTGAAGAAGGTACAGAGAAGGGAAGTTCAAACAATTTCTAACCCAGGTACACCACGTCAGACCATTTGCACGACTTCCAATTTGTCGCAAAATTGTAAACATGATATTGATACGATTCAGAACAGACAATGATATGGAACTGTGTGGGACACGTGTGCTGGGTGGCCAGATGTTTTTCAATTGGTGATTGATCAGTAAAAGAACTGCAGAGAACAGCTGGGAACGATCAATGTGGGATTTTTATTCAAAACTACAACTGAAAGCAGGCAAGATTTTGGCAATGACCACTTGGATTGGGGTGCTCTGTGCTTTGCATTTGGGGAGGGTTAGGGGGGGCGAAGGGTAAGGGTGATGAGGGTTGCAGTCAGAAGATAATGTCTGTCGAAGTTGGGATAAGTGGATATGGGAGGATAGCCCATTCTCATTCACAGCACGTAACATAAATACAGCTTCACAAAACTTACTAACATTAAAAGGTTACCTGGTATGGCTGGTGTTAGAGAAGGGTGCATGACCTGGGTTCTCTAAAGGGGTTGCTTCCTGCAGGTAGTCCCACCAACAGAGCATCTTTGCAGGCATTCTGGACGCAATACTGCTGAAGCTCAGTGGCAGCCTGTGAGACCTGCATTTGAAAACACAGATTCACTGATCAGGAAATGCACTTGATTACAAAAACTATCAACCTCCCTGACCAGGAAACCTTGGAAATTTTTGTTTAAAAAAAACCTCAGATCTCTGAAAAAGAAACAGAAAATGGGACAGCAGATGCTGAAATCAGACAAATGTTGGAAACACTAAGTAAGTCAGTCAGCATCTCTGGAGTGGAGAAACAAGGTTAACATTTTAAGTTGTTTTCCTAAATGGTTTAAGGTGACCATCTGCCTGAAAAATATTGATGTATCATTTTTCTCCTTTCTGTATCAATTAAAACCTTGAGTATGTTCTGACCGTGCTTGCTTTACCATTGTACATCACACTTCCAAATCCAGAAGCACAACACTGGAACGCTGTCCATATATCTCACTCTCTCCTTAAAGATTCCCTTTAACACGAGCAGGAAAGAACTGCAGTAGCTGGTTTAAATTTAAGATAAATACAAAATGCTGGAGTAACTCAGCTGGTCAGGCAGCATCTCTGGATCGTCACCCATTCCTTCTCTCCTGAGATGCTGCCTGACCCACTGAGTTACTCCAGCATTTTGTGCCTATTTTCCCTTTAACATGACCTCCTTTGACCAACTTTTGCTCAGATTTCCTCTCTTTTCATATCCTGGTGTCAATATTTATTTGATAATGGCAATGTTGCCTCTGGAGGTTTTAGTACATTAAAGGCACGTTAAATGCGTGATCCAGATAAAGAAAAGAGGAGTCCACTTGGACCAAATTAATCTTGAATATTTCTACTTTGAATATTTCATGTCACTATTTTAATATTCCACCGGGTGCCGCCGTCAGCGATGGCAGCCTCGCCAACTGTCTGTCTTTACATCTTTTTGGTTATTTTTAGTGTGCTTTATAAAGTTTGTGTTAATGTTCTCTGGTTTGTTTTATGTAGGGGGTGGGGGAGGGGCAGGGGGAAACTTTTTTCTCAATGCCGGAGATGTGATTGTTTTCTGGATCATATCTCCAGTCACCCTGCAACCTAACATCATGGAGCTGGCGGCCTTGCTCGGAGACTGACTTTGAGATCCACTGTGGGGTCATGGACTTGCCATCGGAGGAATACCTTGCCTGGGATCAACGCTCCAACCTCGGCCTGCTGATACCAACATCGTGGAGCTCGCAGTCTCGAGTAGCGATGTCGGGAAGCCCCAAAGTCGCAAGAGGTTCGACCAGCCCCGACCCGGGGACCGATCGCCCGGCGTGGGGGAGCGGAGATCCCCCCCAACGCAGAGGGCCCGGCCGCCGGCTACGGGAGCCAAGATCGTCCCATCAACAGAAGGCTCGAGGCCCCCGACCGCGGGAGAACAAGCACGGGAATAGATTGAACTGTCTTTTCCCCGACTTCCATCACAGTGAGGGATGTGGAGGAGTCGCTGTGGTGGATGTTCATGTTAAAATGTATTTTGTGTGTTTTGTTCCTTTTTATTGGTACAACTGTATAGCTAATCAAATTCCTTATATGTAGCAAAACATACTTGGCTATAAAGTATGATTATGATGATTACACAACCAAATTAAAATAATATCCCAAAGATTTAGTTTTCAACCTTTCTCCCTCCCGCAGGCAGGCTATGCACAATTCTTCATTTCATAGTTATATTTAAAAATCTTCTCTTGGTAAACTAGTAACATGTATGCAAGAAGAATCCATTAGTTGCCCAATTATAACTGATAAACATTACTCATTGGGAATAGCGAGTCAGAATGCCCTTCAAAGTGTAAGCAATGAGCTAATGTGTTTCCACAATACTGTTTACACCACCGGCAGTTCTTGGATCACTCAGATTTTATGAAGGAATTTATAGATAGAACTCATTCTTTGACAATTGACCCATTGTAGGCCCGTGATAAATCATCTAAACAGTTTCACTCTGTTTTCAGTTGGGCTTTTTTTTGGAGAAATTGACATTATGCCAGTTTTCAATTACTTTCTCCAACAATAATTTGTGGGCACCAGGCTGATGTAATGCACTTAAAATACGAGCTCCGTTCACCCTGGTGCTCGGTGTCACAAATCAGGCTGGTCTCGTGCTGCTCACTTCCCCTATCTGAGCTTCAGCAGATAGTTGTGGCAAACGCACCACTCCTTCAAAAAAACGCCGCCTTGTCCTTGGGCAGCAGCAGTTCTAGATTCTTGTTTCCCCAAAATATCAGCTGGAGCTGTAGGGGAAGTCTCTCACTTCTCACCGCAGGTTTTTGGCTTCAAGTCTTACCATAGAGACTTCAGTGCCAAAATCTAGACTAATTCCCCAGCACAGCTGTCAGCCGAGCATCAACCTTTGCAGCTGGATGCAAAAGACCCTATACATGATCAGGAGGCAAAACTGGAATAGCGTCCTCCTCTATATCTATCCATCCAGCAACATTCAGGCACAAAGCCATCACTAGACTAGTGCTGTGTGAGATAGTGTGTGTATAAATTGATTGCCATCTTTTCTACAACGCTTGTTAGAACGGACAGTGGGAGGATAAAAGGTCGTAATCGTAAGCTCAAATCAGAGTACTAGAAATGTCTACAAAGATAATACGATTAAGAAAATAGAGTTTTCTAGCTCTCAGAACCTACTCTCGATCACTGTTTTCTTAAAAGCTCCCTCATCAAGCAAGCTGCTGACCATTTGTTGCAAGATTTCCTGAGGGCTTGGTGTGAAATGCTGTTAAACAACCACTCCTGTGACATAGGTCAAGGTGTCATACTGCAATAAAAGCAGCATGTAAATACAAGTAATTTATAATGAAATCCGCAAAATGCTGCTCATTGCTACCCTTTTCAAATACCGAGACACAGCAATGCAACCGCATTAGTTACCCGGTGACCTAGACTAATGGCCCAGGGACACCAATTCTAGTCCCACCACAACAGCAGTGCATTTAACTAGAAAATAATTACAATTGCAAGTGCCTGTGAAACTGCTGTTTTGCAATAGAATCCCAAATCTGCCAGCTTTACATCATCCTGGACCAATGTTCCTCCCAGGGACCATTAAAAACAGACACTAATGGGCCTGTCCCACTTTGGCGACTACAGGAGACTATGCGGTCGCCACATGTTCGCCCGGGTAGTTGCCCGGGGAGTGGCCTTCATGGTCGCGAGTAGTTGCCTGCAGAGAAATTAACGGCGAACAGAATGAAGCGTCATGGAGAGTAGCGAGAATTCTCGTGCCATAGGTGCAGTGGGTTGCCAAGAGGTCAAAGGTTGTCATAGGTTGTTGCTGGTGCTGACCGGTGAATTTCATTGGCTGAATGGGAAAAAAAAACCTAAACAGTAGTTTTCAGAACCAAGGATAACTGACCGGTGATGTTAATGTCCGCCGAGCTTCACAGCCGTATCTCTGGCTTCTTAAAAGCCTCTACTCCTTCTCCCCACCCTGTCTCCACTCCTTCTCCCCCCCCTCTTTTAAAGGACTTGCGTGACCCTTCCTGTACACTGTGCTTTCACCATCTTAATTACTGTGCCAACCTTCCTGTTCATCGTGGTGTGTGTCTGTATCACATTGGCTTTGCACCGTGTGAATTTCAGTCAGACTCCCCGCTTGCCCTGTCCCATTGCCCTGCATAACTGGCTGGTAAAGGAAGCGATGTGTGTTTGTGTTCCACTCTGACAGTCGCCGTTCCTGTTGCTTGAAAAATCGCCCAAGTGGGACAGGCCCATTAGTGCTGTGCTCTCAGTGACACACATTCTGTGCAGCAATTGAACTAAACCATTCTTAAACTTACAACTTCTCACTTGAAACGTTCAAACATAAACGGGGTGTGAGGAAGAGGGGGGGGGGTGGGGTGGAGTTAACATTGTTTCTTTGCTACAAATACAATGTGTGCGTTTTTTAAGCCTGATAAAGAGTGTGTTATCTTTCCGGTGCTAAAATGATGCATCAAGTTATAAGGCTCAACACATAGCGAGATGAACCTTGTTATCAGTCAGATTGACGAGAATTTATATACGACAGAAGTTCTTTGTTCCCTTGCAATCTACTGTATTTAAAAATGCTGGGATCTGCATTACCAATTCACAATCAGTCAGGCATCAGCTGTTACTCCCTCCCCTCCTTGCAAAATGGTTTTCGACCTTATAACCCACTCTAGGGACCTGAAATCTAAAACCCAGTTAAGTACTTCCATAAGGGAATACTGCACCAGACAATAACCATTGAGACATTAAACCCAGATCTTACAAATGTACAAAGGATCCCAGTTTGCTATATCAAAGAGCTGGGGAACTTTCCACAACGACTTGCCCAAAGCTTACCCACCAATCAACATGCCAAACACAATGTCTGCAACGTTCCCCACATTACTGTAACCACACTACAAAAACAATTCATTAACTGGCAAGCACTTAGAAAGGACCTGTCTTTGCAAAAGGCATTATAAAAGTTCAAGTTTCTCTCCTTTCAGCTGGCCATGCAGTTGTTTGTGGCTCTCAGTCATATGATGTTTAAAAAGGGAATTAATTTTGGTGTTGCACATCCGCAAGGCTTTAAAAGTCACAAGTCAAATTCAGAAGGCCTTTTACCTTATAAAACACCTTTGCTACTTTCCAGTTGTTAAATTTACAAAGTGTAGGCAGCCCTTTAACAGAAGCCACATCTTGAAAGGGATATTATTGTCGAACTTCGTACTCAAAGGATTTACTCGGACATTACCTGGGATGAGGGGCTTCCGTTATGTTTAGAACTTAAGGAAACAGAGAATGTTCCGCAGAGTCATAGCAGAGATAGTTAAAGGATATTAAATTATAATGTTTCAATAACATGATAGCATAAATAAGGAAGTGATCCTTGCTGGAGGGTTGGCAAGTAGGAATAGTAAATGGCAGGACAAAAGAGTAAATTAGAGTATTTTCCCAAACTGCCCAAAAGCAAAATGGAACCCAATTCCGGCATAACATTCAAAACATTTCAGAGATTTGAGGAGCAAGGATTTGGGGGGGGGGGGGGGGGGGGGGGGGGGGAGAGAAAGAACAGGAAGTAGACTAATTTGCCAGCTTTTGCAAAATACCCAGCAACAGCACAGTGGGTTATTGATCTGGATTATTCCCAATAAGATGCATTAAAATTCCGTCAATCTGAAGTAGAGAAAAAACACACCAAAAGATTACATGTATTTGCATCTTGCTAAATATGTTTCTTTTTCCTGTGAAGTACCTGACTGTTAGAAAATGCCAACATTTATGAACCAACCTGGCACGTTGCATTGAGATGCCCCATGCACATTGATGAGGCACTGCAAAGGTGGAGGTTTCTGCCTTATTCCCCATCAAAGTCTAGTTTTCAGGTCATAAAACTGTTTCGGGAGATCACCAGTTAACAAGTCAAACCATGAAAGGAGATTATTATCCCTAAAAGGCTTGACGGACCAAGCTCATAATTTAGGAAATAATTATATCATTCATAGCGTGCTGGCCTGCTGAGAGTTCTCCCCCATCACCAAGTGGTTGATTTTTTAATGAGCAGCTAAAATTTTCACCAGTATTCCCTCAGGATAACATATTAGCAAATTAATATCTAATATTAGAGTAACCAATGCTGCCCTTTGTAATTGGCTGGCAAGTTTTACTCCTTTCTGGGACAGATGCCTGGGGAGATGAAGGAATGAAGATGCTAATGATGATTAACATGGGAAAATGTCATTCAGAATCATAGCCATGTACCCCTTCAATTTCCACCATATATTATAATGTTTACATAAACTGGTAAGAATCTTGATTGAAGCTTTACTAGCAGATTTACAGGGTAAACAAACTTAACAAAAATTCAAATGTCGCAATTACAATAGACACTAGATGCAGGAGTAGGCCATTCAGCCCTTTGAGCCAGCACCGCCATTCAATGTGATCATGGCTGATCACCCCCAACCAGTACCCCGTTCCTGCCTTCTCCCCATATCCCCCGACCCTGCTATATTTAAGAGCCCCATCTAGCTTTCTCTTGAAAGCATCCAGAGAACTTGCCTCCACCGCCCTCCGAGGCAGAGAATTCCACAGACTACTCAGCAGGGCATGCAGTCTTTGAAGAAAGAAACAGATATATGTCGTTCATTAGAACTTGAAATGTTAGCTCTTTCTCTCCCCTGGGATTGCTGACTATTTACAGCAAATTCTGCTTCCATTTAAGATTGCTAGCAACTGCCATATTTTTCTTAATTTTTTACATAAAGCAGAGGCAAACTCAATACACACCCAGTATTGACACAAGCTGCCTCCTCCACAAGTTGCAGTGACCACACTGCAAACCTACCCTGCTCACTGTGTACAGGAACTAGGGAACAGGGAGACATGCAAATGAGAGGGCAGGGTGGCTGAAAGTGCCAGAAGAGACCAGCAAAGCTTTAGGTCGTGTTCCTGCTTCAATTACCTCCTGTAAAGTTATTATAACCTGCACACTCCAAACTTAAAATTATGAAAAGCAACCCAGAATGAGAAAACAAATTTGTTTTCAGTAGAGGGAGTGGGGGGGATGAACCATTGGAGTATCCAACATAAAGATACAGCATGGAAACAGGCCCTTCAGGCCATCAAGTTCATGCCAACCATGAACTACCCAGTTACACTAGTCAGAGTGGTACGACAGTTACACAGTAGCATAACACACCACTTCCATGCTAACCTTTTGGCTTATCTACATCAATCTTACTTAATACCCACTTTTTTATTATCTCTATGTCCCCATAACTCCATCCAGATTCTACCACTCGCCTGTACACCAGGGGTAATTTACAGTGGTCAAATAACCTACTAACCTCCCGGCTTTTGGGTGCGAGAAAAGAGCGATGTGGTCACCGGTGGAACGTGCAAACTCCACACAGGCAGTGCCCAAGGTCAGGATGGAACCCAGGTCTCTGGAGCTGAGACAGCAGATCTATTAGCTGTGCCACTTCCCTCTCCCCCTTCTTCGATAGGGCGAGACCAAAGGGGTTAGAGGCAGCTAGATTCAGATTTTGTTTCTCATATCTCTAGACTGTCTCTTGCCCGACTCAGTCCGAAGAAGGGTCTCGACCTGAAACGTCACCCATTGCTTATCTCCAGAGATGCTGCCTGTCCCGCTGAGTTACTCCAGTATGTTGTGCCTGTTTCTTTGTTAGACACAAAATGCTGGAGTAACTCAGCGGGACAGGCAGCATCTCTGGAGCAAAGGAATGTATGACGTTTCGGGTCAAGAGGCTTTGTTTCTTTGTATATTGTTGCTAACAGCAAGAGTGGAGGACATGCACAGCAAACCAGACCATACCAGAAAAAGAAATAGTGGTCCTAAAAAGTCATGTGTGTGATGGTTGAAATGGTTCTGGGTTTAAATTTTATACCCCCACATGCCTGGAGCAAGCAGCTGGCTGAAGGATCACTTAGGCCAAGAATTTGCAATGTGAACCACAATCCCACTGGCTACTCTTGCACCCAAGTTCTTCCTCAAGTGGAAAGAACTGCAGATGCTGGTTTAAATCGAAGGTCGATACAAAATGCTGGTGCAACTCAGTCCAAAAAGACTCGACCTAAAACCTCACCCATTCCTTTTCTGCAGAGATGTTGCCTGTTCCCTGAGTTACTCCAGCATTTTGTGTCTAACTGCATTTATTCTGACCGATTCTCCAACAGCACGCGTGTCTAATCCAAGCCTTTGTTTTAAAATACTGAATCCGTTTTTAAGATTTACAGGCGAAGTTTAAACCCCATGATTTTCTGGTTCAATCCCGTATCACGTCGTGGCTGTGGCATCTCCAATTAACCAGAACATTCTGTGGTTGAGGACTGGACCACGCCGAACAGGACCGCACAACTGCGACCATCATTCAAAAACAAAAGTGTTTCGCTGACTGGAAGACGCCCTGGGCGTGTGATTTGCGCTGTATGAATACAAAATACACAATGTTGTCGCTCATACAAGTTACAAACTGTTGGGAGAAGCGTGCACTTGTGTAAACCCAGCGATGCCAGGCGCTCTTCTCGGATCAGGCTGGCTACGCTTCCGGATAGGAGATCGTAAACCGATAACCTGTTCGGTTGGAACAACGATCCGGAGACTGCAAACCACTCGACTCAAGTTCGTACAACTGAAACCACGGACATTTGATCAGAGTTGCCGATTAAAATCCAAAGCCCACGACGCACAACGTGAATCCGTTAATTCCGCCGCCCAACCCATTACCATCCGTGCCTCCAAATACTTTTAGTCCTCCTCCACATACATGCTTGGGGACGGCTTTGCTGGGACCCGGAGCGCGAGTCCCGGGTCAGTCCCGGGAATGGAACCCTGGCGGAGCGGGTTCACGAGCCACGCAGCCATTGTGCCCACGCGCCCCATTCAACTCACTTTAATCCTCTCGATTCCCGCCTCAAACTTCAGCTGCTCCACCGTCCGCTGCATGGTCGAGAGATTGGAGTTTGAAGTCATGCTTTCTGTCTTTATTCCCTCCTTCTCAAACGAAAACGCGCTTTATTTTTGTCCTCTCTCGCTCTCGCTTTCAAACGTTGCTGCCGTGGCTCTCGGTCCACAACTGAGCTGCGCTCCACACCCAAGGCTCCCGCTATCGGAACTGATGTCACGGGGACCACCAGAGGGCTGGGGCTTCGAGAGCAAATGCTGAGTTTCACCCGGCTAGCAAACGGAAGATGAGGCTCTGAGTGTGTCTCCTACCGGCCGATTGCAAGGTTTGCAACAGTGAACATTAATATAGCCCGGGGAAATATGTTAATTTCACCACAATAATACTCCAAATAGTCCGGAACTCTCGGGACATGCTGGTGTCACACTTTCCGGATTGGGTGTTACTTTTAAGTAAGTACGTTTATTGGCCATGTATTCACATACAAGGAATTTGCCTTGGTGCTCCGCCCACAAGTAACAACATGACATACAGTGACAGTTACGAATCTCAGAAAACACTAAACATTAATAATAATAAAACATTAATCATAAAACACCATTGATCAAGCATGTGAACCAACAAAATACCAGATCAAAGGGAGGCTACAGATTTTTAGCTGTTGAGTAGAGCAACTACTCGTGGATAAAAACTGTTTTTTATGTCTGGCTGTGGCAGCTTTGACAGTCGCCTTCCAGAGGGAAGTGATTCAAAGAGTTTGTGGCCAGGGTGAGAGGGGTCAGAGATGATCTTGCCCGCTCGCTTCCAGGCCCTTGCAGTGTACAGTTCATCAATGGAGGGAAGGTTGCAGCCAATAATCTCTGCTGATCGGACAATTCGCTGCAGCCTCCAGGTGTCGTGCTTGGTGGCTGAGCCAAACCAGACCATGATGGAGAAGGTGAGAACAGAATCTACGATGGCCGTGTAGAATTGGACCATCATTGCCTGTGGCAGATTGTGCTTCCTCAGCTGCCGCAGGAAGTACATCCTCTTTGAGCCTTTTTGACTGTGGAGTCGATGGTAGCCCCCCACTTAAGGTCCTTGGAGATGATGGTTCCCAGGAACTTAGAAGACTCCACAGATGTGACTGTGGTGTTGTTGATGGTGAGTGGGGTGAGGGGAGGGGGAGCTCTCCTAAAGTCTACAATCAATTCCACTGTCTTAAGAGAATTGAGCTCTAGATTGTTGCTATGGCACCAGAACGCCAGCTGTGACACTTCCCGTCTGTGGGCAGATTCCTCCCCATCCTGGATCAGTCCAATCAGGGTTGTGTCGTCCGCAAACTTGAGAAGCTTGACAGAGGTGTCTGTGGAGGTGCAGTCGTTGGTGTAGAGAGAGGAGAGGAGAGAGTACGCAGCCTTGCGGTGCTCCTATGCTGAGTGTTTGCGGGTCCGAGATGTGCTTTCCCAGCCTCACATGCTGCTTTCTGTCTGTCAGGAAATTGGTGATCCACTGACAGAAGGATTCAGGCACAGTCAACTCGGAAAGTTTGGAGTGTAGTAGCTCTGGCACAATGATGTTGAATGCAGAGCTAAAATCAACAAACAGGATCCTCGCATAGGTCCCCTGGTGGTCTAGGTGCTGTAGGATGAAGTGCAGGCCCAGGTTGACTGCATCATCCACAGATCTATTGGCCCGATATGTAAACTGCAGAGAGTCCAGCAGGGAGTTTGTCATATTTTTCTGCTTGGCCAGCACAAGCCTTTCGAGTGTCTTCATGACTACAGAGATCAGTGCGACAGGCCTGTAGTCATTAAGACAAGACTTGCCTTTTTGGGTACAGGGACAATAGTGGAGACTTTGAAGCAGGCAGGGGCAGTACATGTTTGCAGGGATTGGTTAAAAATGTCTCTATAGACCGGTGCCCGCTGTTTGGCACAGAGCTTAAGAGTAGAGGAGGAAACATTGTCAGGTCCTGGAGATTTCTGGCTCTTTTGTCCTCTGAAAAGCCTCTCCACCTCCTCTATTTTTATTGTTTATATTGGATAAGTTATGTTGTGCAGCACAGAGGGTGTGGATGATTGGGTGTGATGTGGTGATTGGAGGGGGGTGTAGAAAGGCACAGTCTTTGCAGACTGAGGTCAGGCTGTGAGTGGATGTGAAGTGTTGGTTGGGTGGGAAATGGTTCAGTCTTTTCATACTGGAGTCTTGCCTTAAGTAGGTGTGAAGTGGTGAATGGGAAGGAGAGGGTGCAGGGTCCATTCTCCCATTAATACACAAAATTACATTTTGTTAACATGTAGAAGATTAGTATAAGTGTGTAAAAAAGAACTGCAAAGGGTCTCGACCCGAAACGTTTCACCCATCCCTTTTATCCAGAGATGCTGAGTTACTCCAGCATTTTGTGTCTATCTTTGGAGTAGATGCTTGTTGCAGATTGTAGGTTTCCAGTGACCCTGGCGGAGGAAGGGTCTCGACCTGAAACCACTTATCCACGTTCTCCAGGGATGCTGTCTGACCCGATGAGATTACTCCAGCACTTGGGTGTATTAACCAGTATCTGCTTTTTGTTTTTATACCCTGGTGTGTTCCTAGCACTAGTCATGCAACATACAGACATGCTGAACCGTTAAGAATTTTGTATAAGAAGGAACTGCAGATGCTGGTTTACACCGAAGATATACACAAAATGCTGGATAGATGCTCTATCAGCTGCGCCACTGTGCCTCTGAAAGCGAGGGCCTTCTTTTCCTTTCAAGGTGTACAGAAAGATCAATCAGTGATGAGCAAAAATTACATAATTAAATGTCAGAGCTGAGAAAAGTCAAATATATCTCCAGCTGTGCTGGAAATTCTAATTGTACTCAAATAACATTTCTATTTTGGCAAGATGAATGTCTATAATTTTAACTTGTATTAACTTAAATTTAAAACCAAAAGGATAATCACTGAATGCATAAAATTTGATGGGGTGTCAATCTGATAGTTCTGATTAAAGCAACACAGTGGCGCAGCTGGGAGAACTGCTGCCTCACAGCGTCAGATGCCTGGGTTCAATCCTGATCTTGGGTGCTGTTAGCATGCAGTTTGCACGTTCTCCCTGTGACCGCGTGGGTTTTCTCTGGGTGCTCCAGTTTCCTTCCACATCCCAAAGACATGCAGGTTCGTAGGTTAATTGCTCTTAGTAAATTGCACCTAGTGTGTAGGGAGCGGATGCGAAAGTGAGATAATAAAAACTAATGTCAACAGGTGATTGATGTTCAGCATGGACATAGTGGGCCGAAGGGCCTGTTTGCATGCTGTATCTTTCAATCAATCAAAAAGACCCTTGACCTGAATATTTTCTTCCCTCCAAAGTATTTCCACACGTTGTGGGAAGGAACTGCAGATACTGGTTTAAACCTAAGATAGACACAAAATGCTGGAGCAACTTAGCAGGACAGGCAGCATCTCTGGATAGAAGGAACGGGCGATGTTTCGGGTCGAGAAGTCTGAAGAAGGGTCTCGACCCGAAACCTCACCCATTCCTTCTATCCAGAGATGCTGCTTGTCCCACTGAGTTACTCCAGCATTTTGTGTCTATCTTCTATTTCCATACTTTGATTTATTTCTATAATTTTATAGTGGTAACAATGCCATCCAGGAGCAGATCAGACTCTGGCAAGCTCCATTATACACAAATTTAGGTTTGGGTTTATTATTGTCATGTGTACCAAGGCACAGTTAAAAAGCTTTGTTTTGCATGCTTTCCAATCAGATCAGATATACCGTACATAAATACCATCAAGTCAAAATCAAGTACAATTGATAGAGCAATGAGGAAGATAGAGTGCAGAATATAGTTCTCAGCATTGTAGTGCATCAGTTCCATATTTTCATGACCATGTAGATGATAATGGTACAGGATGAATGAGACACAAATTTCATGTTTAATCCTCCACTCCCTGTGTTCCCGGTGAAAATACCTTGCTTATGGTGTGTGCAGTTGCTCTTGATTCCAGCCCATTAAAGAGCCTGCTTTCTTAGTATATTGACATTTTTAGCTGTACCACCACTGTAAGACAACATTTAGATTAGATTAGATTAGATTCTTTATTTGTCATTCAGACCTTTCGGTCCGAACGAAACTCTGTTTCCCTGCAGTCATACATATAATGAAAAATAAATAAATAAAAAATGACAGAACACACAATAAACACAAATTTAACATCCACCACAGTGAGTTCACCAAACACCTCCTCACTGTGGTGGAAGGCAAAGTCTTAAAGTCTGTGTCTCTTCCCTCTTTGTTTCCCTCTGCGCCGAGGTGATCCAGGTCTCAGATGCCGCGACCGCACTGGGCGATGGTAAGTCAGTCCCGCGGTTCAACCGAGCTCCACGAATGGGCCGGTTCAACTCCGCGGCCTGGGGGGTCCACCGGGCCCGTGGTCGTGCCGCTGCAACCGTTCTGGGACCAAGTCGGGTCGCCGCCCCGGGACCGAGTCGGGTTTCCGCCGCCGCTGTCGCCGCCGCCGCTGCTGGAACCGCTCCAGTAGTCGGGCTGCCGCTGCTGCTGCCGCCGCCGCCGCTGCTGGAACCGCTCCGGTAGTCGGGCCGCCGCTGCCGCCGCCGCCGCTGCTGGAACCGCTCCGGTAGTCGGGCCGCTGCTGCCGCAGCCGCCGCTGCTGGAACCGCTCCGGTAGTCGGGCCGCTGCTGGAACCGCTCCGGTAGTCGGGCCGCTGCCGCCGCCGCCGCCGCTGCTGGAACCGCTCCGGTAGTCACTGGAACCGCTCCGGGAGTCGGGCCGCTGCTGCCGCCGCTGCTGGAACCGCTCCGGTAGTTACTGGAACCGCTCCGGGAGTCGGGCCGCTGCTCCCACCGGCTGGGAGCCGGTCCCTGCCCACCGGCTGACAAACTTGGTAACAAATCTCTGGAAACTGTTGGAAGGTGTAAATTATAGAAAATTTACACCACATCAAACTTTCTATTGTTTTCATGTTTATCCCATTATCCCCCATCCAACCTTTTATCACCAGTTCTTTACTCATGAAATCAGATACATTGTCAATGATGTTTGAGTCATTCATCGTGTCAGACAGCATCTCTGGACTTGCTGCCTGACCCACTGAGTTACTCCATCATCCCGGTTGCTAACCATTTTAACTGCCCTTCCCATTCACATTCCCTTATTGACCCCTCTGTCGTCTCCATTGCCAGAGTGAGGTAATTACTAAACCCTCCCACTCCCCCTCTTCCCCCTCACAACCCCCTTTCCCTCCCTATGTCTCCTGTGCCCCATCTGCACTTGCGCCTATTTTTCCCCATCCCTCGCCTCCCCTTCCGCGTAGGTTCTTTACTCTGGCTACACAATGCGCAACTTCTGTCTCACACCGGCCTTTTTCAACCCCCCCCCCCCCCTCAGTCTAATGATGGGTCCATGCACTCCAGAGATGATGCCTCGCCCATTGAGTTACTTCAACACTTTGTGTCTCTTTTTTATAAACCAATATCTGCTGTTCCTTGAATCTACATTGTCAACGTTTGTTGTCTCCTTCACTCTAGTCCTGCAGTTTCAGATACTGAGGCCATTGATCTAAAATATTAATATTTGCTCCCAGCACTGATATTAAGACAAAAAAAGGTATGAAATAGTCTCTGTATCTCCCTCCACAGAGTTTCCATTTTTTTTGTCCTTTTGTTTAATCCCTCGACAGATGTGCGTGTGTTGTTAACTCTTTCACACTTTGTTGCATTTATCTCTGAAGAACTGATTTTCAGACGTTGCCAAAAGCAAGCTGTTAGAACTCACCGGGTCAGGCTGCATCGGTGAAGGCAAAGGGAAAGTTGGTGTTTCCAGTCCAGATTCTGTGTTATTGTACACCTTTAAAATTTGTAATGAAAATGATGTTCCCGACAGAAAAGTATTTCAATGTAGCATTGGTTTTGTAAAAAGGATGGAGGTAAAGGAATGAAGAAGGCTCAGTGGAGTGAAGCGTTGAAATAGCTTGGGAAGAATTGTTGGATAATGACAGGGAAATGGCCTTCAAAAGGAAGTGTAAAGAGGATAGAAATGTCAAGGACTAGAGGGCATAAATTTAAGATGTGAGGACAACATTTAACGATGTGTGCTGCAAGTTTTTTTAACCAGAGTACGGTTGGTGTCTGGAATGTGCAGCCAGGGATGATGGTGGAGACAGATCTGATGAAATTTAGAGGCTTTTAAATTGGCACATGGATATGTAGGGAATGAAGGGATATAGACCATGTGCAGGCTGATGAAATTAGTTTATTTTAGCATCATGTTCAGTACAAACATTGCAACCTCAGGGGCCTATTCTTGTACTGTGCTCTTCTATCTTCAAGCAAATATATAACACCCTATAATTTGCAGGAAGAGCGGGGCTCCTACCACTTCTGCAGAATGAAACCAAGCATACCTATGATTTAGACCAGGTCAAACAGAACTCACTCAGAACTGTACAAATCAGTAAAATCATATTGTTGACACTTTCAGCAATCTAATTTGGGCCTGGGCCTGTACTCGCTGGAGTTTAGAAGAATAAGAGGGGGGATCTCATTGAAACATATAGAATAGTGAAAGGCTAGGATAGGGTGGATGTGGATATGGAGAAGATATTTCCACTAGTGGGAGAGTTTAAGACTAGAGGTCATAGAATTAAAGGATGCTACTTTAGGATGGAGATGAGACATTTCTTTAATCAGAGGGTGGTGAATCTGTGGAATTTGTTGCTACAGAATGCTGTGGAGGCCAACTCAGTGGACATTTTTAAGGCAGAGATAGATAGATTCTTGATTAGTACAGGTGTCAGAGGTTATGGGGAGAAGGCAGGAGAATGGGGTTATGAGGGAGAGATTAGCCATGATTGAATGGTGGAGTGGACTTGATGGGACAAATTACCTAAATCTACTCCTATTCCTTATGCCCTAATGACCGCATGGATTTCCTCCATGTGCTTCAGTTTCCTCCCACATCCCAAAGACATGCAGGTTTGTAAATTGCCCCTAGTGTGTAGAGATTGGGTGAGAAAGTGGGATAACATAAAACCAGTGTGAAGGGGTGATTGATAACCGACATGGAATCAAAGGACCTGTCTCCATGCTGTATCATTCAATCAATCAAAAAGCAAACTATTTGTAGCACTTGTTCAGATACTGTAGATGCATTTCAACTCGGTCCCGCCGAATTACAGTGAGAGTTATCTTCAGAGCAAAATACTGACTGAAAATCAGAGATGAAGAGGTGCTATTGAGTAATACAACATGGATGCTAAAGAGAAAAAAAAATCAACAGATCAGACATAGGTGTTTAAGAAAGAACTGCAGATGCTGGAAAAATCGAAGGTAGACAAAAATGCTGGAGAAACTCAGCAGGTGAGGCATTATCTGGAGAGAAGGAATTGGCGATGTTTTGGGTCGAGATCCTTCTTCAGACTAATGTCAGGGGGGGCGGGAAAAAGAAAGGAAGTAGATGGAGACAGTAGGACGTGGGAGAACTGGTAAGGGGGGAGAGGAAAGAGGGAGAAAGCAAGGGCTATCTAAGATTAGAAAAGTCAATGTTCATACCGCTGGGGTGTAAACTACCCAAGCAAAATATGAAGGTAGATAAAAATGCTGGAGAAACTCAGCGGAAGAGGCGGCATCTATGGAGCGAAGGAATCCTCCAATTTGCGCTGGGCCTCACTCTGACAATGGAGGAGGCCCAGGACAGAAAGGTCGGATTGGGAATGGGAGGGGGAGTTGAAGTACTGAGCAACCGGGCGATCAGACATAAGTTCAGTATTTCAATTGCCTTTCATTAGAGAATAAAGTTTATACTGGAGTGGTGGGGAAGTAGTAAGTGTCTGTCACCACTTAAAGGTAGATTGACACTGTTATCACAGGCAATAAGTTGGAGTTAAGTCAGGATCTAAGATAAGATCCACAGCCATCCAAAAAGGGTCCCAATTGGAAACATCATCTGACAGTGCCAGAGACCCTGGTTCGATCCTGACTATGGGTGCTTGTCTGTACGGAGTTTGTGCGTTTCCCCATGATCTGCATGAGTTTAGTCCCACCCACCAAGGACGTACAGGTTTGTGGGTTAATTGGCTTGGTATAAATGTAAAATTGTCCCTAGTGTGTGTAGGGTAGAGTTAATCTGCGGGGATCGCTGGTTAGTGTAGACTCAGTGGGCCACAAGGCTTGTTTCCATGCTGTATCTCTAAACTAAACTTAAATATTCCCTCCACAGATGCTGCCTGACTTGCTGAGTTCTTCAAACACTTTGTGTTTTATAACAGATGGTTGATTACCTTGTTCCATCTGCCCCCAAATGGCCAGTGTCTTCTACTGCACCTTTTTCAGCTTGCACCCAGTAACTTCCCACGCACGTTATGGTATTTGTAAGCACATATTTTGACCACCAGAGGCGCCGGGGAGATGGCAGCCCTGCCGGCAGCCTGTTAGTTTTTTCATCTTTTGTTATTTTTAGCATTTGTTAAAAGTTTGGTTTAATGTACTTCAGTTTGTTTTATCTGGGGGGGGGGGGGGGGGGGGGGCAGGGGAAATTTTTATTTTTCAAGTTCATACCTTCCCGGAGATGTGATTAATTTTCCAATCACATTCTCCGGGCTCTGCGGCCTTCGGTCGATGGAGCTGGAAGCCGCCTCGGACTGTTGTAAGCCCCACCACGGGGCGCAGGCTTAACATTGGAGCGGATCCCTTGCCTGGGATCGCTCCCTCCGCGGCCTGCGGACTTACCATCAAGGGCTCGCAGTCTCGGGAGAGGCTAGTCGGGAGCTCCAACTGTGCAGAAGGTTCGACCAGCCCCGATGCGAGGTTCGATCGCCCGGCGCGGGGGAGCTGACAACCCCCCGATGCAGGAGCTGAACGCCTCGACGCGGAGGGCCCGAACGCCGCCGGCTACGGGAGTCGAGACCGTCCCGTCAATGGAGGGCTCGAGCTCAAGACTGAGGAAGTACAAAAGGAAGAGACTTGAACTTTATTTCGCCTTCCATCACAGTGAGGAATGTGTTTTTGAGTCTGTTGCTTTTAATTGTATGACTGACCTAGCCAGTGAAATTCCTCGTATGTTGCAAAACATACTTGGCGAATAAAATCTGATTCTGATTCTGAAATTAATGACACTTCCCATTTTATTCATTCATGAATTGGTATTCCAAGGAATTTCTTAACTCAAGAACTCTCTCCTTATGAGAATAAAACAAACGATTGTATTACCTAATGGCCAATAGCAGAAGCGTCCACATCACGGAGCTGGAAACTGGAAGAATCCAGAGCTAATTCTGCTACCACCATCATCTATTACGACAAGTGATAGCTTCCACTGATTGTCGCCGGAAGCTTGCGTCCTTTTCAGGATGGATGATGACAATGAGGTTAACACTTGTAACATGATGGACCTGAAAAGAAGAATAATAATTTCTATATAATAATAATAAAGAATAATAATAAAGAAGAACCTAATAATTTCCCTATTTACCATTCCCAAACTTGACTTTGCATCTTCGGCTCAGTGTTATTAATTCCATATGATCGAGCATTTTCATTTTAAACATATATTCAAGAATATTATATATTCTTTACAGAACCAAAATGACAAGAACATGTGGTAAATCTTTGCTAAAGGAAACATTAAATTTGTAACCCAGTACAATAATATTAAGTGATCTGGGTGCAGCAACCAAAGCTTCCTTTCCTTTTACAGTTGGATATCGTTATAAACCAGCAATTTGGGTTCTCTATCTGCATTAGGAAATTTAATGCGTTGCAAAGACACCAGTGGCTTTTTAAAAAAATAATTAACAGTTGCATTACTCCTGTACTGTTCACATTTTGCTTTATCTTAGTTTTGAAATTTTGATACTTCATATGGTTTATTTTATTAAAAATAGTATTGTGAAAGTAGCAATATCCACAGTTTTAATTTGTAAAATGGAATTGTTGATCATTTTGGATTGTATTTCAAATGCCGAAACAGAAATGCATTAGTACTGTACATGTAGAGTACAACAGCAATTAATGGAGTTATTTTTAATTAGATATTTTGCTTCCACATTCCTAGAAATGCATAATCATATTGAGTTATTGATTATTTCTGCATCATTAATGGTTGGTAAATGAATAGTTTGCAACAGATCTGATTAAAGCATATGCATGAGTATTTAACATCCTACAAACCACCGAAGACAGGCTCTCAAAACTAGCTAATGGTACATCTTCAAAATAGAGGATATTTCAGAATTCTGGGTCTAAATTTTCAGGTTACAAGTATTCCTTAAGATATGGTACATTCGTGGAAAACAGGATGTGGGATTAATGGTTGTTAGCAAAGGAAATTAATAATCTTTAGAAACAAAGAAAATATTGTACAGACCAAATCAGAAACTCGGATACAGATAATTTCATTAAAGATAACTATAGAGAATTTGCATTAGGATGCTGACAAGGATACAATTTACTGTATTATTGACGCCAATCAGAAGAATGATAGTGTGTAGAAAGGAACTGCAGATGCTGGTTTATAGACACAAAATGCTGTAAAAACAGCGCATCAGGCAATGTTTGAGATAGAAGGCACTGTCACGGTCACCACCCAACTAGTGGCTGCACAGTGGCGCAGCAGTAGAGTTGCTGCCTCAAAGCACCAGAGACCCAGGTTCAATCTTGACTACGGGTGCTCCCTGCACAGGAGTTTGTATGTTCTCCCTGTGACCTGCGTAGGTTTTCTCTGGGCGCTCCGGTTTCCTCCCACATTCCAAAGATGTGTTGGTTTGATTAATTGGCTTCTGCAAATTGTCCCTAGTGTGTAGAATAGAACTAGTGTATTGGTGCTTGCTGGTCGACATGGACTCAGTGAGCCAAAGGACCCGTTTCCATGTTGTATTTCTTAATTAAACTGAGATTGCAAAATCTGTGTAAGATAATAATGTGAAACACCAACATTTTACCTGTCTGTTGTACATTACTCTTGAGGCAGCTTCTATACTTATTAATTGTAAGTACAATCCTATACCAAGTAACGAACAGATTCTGTTCTTATAGATGTCCAGATCAATTTTGTCTTTTTGTCAAAAAGTACACAAATATCACTTGGTGTGACGATACCTCCACAGAATTGTATTGAATAGCATCAAAAGCAGAGTGATAAGAAAGATGAATTATTAAAAGTAGAGATGGTAAGTTGTTCTGTCCATTATATGAACAAATGTATGTACAGAATGTCAGATTTCTGAATTGAATAATATTATGGTAGTTTGTATGTAGGAGTATCCATAGGTTGGCTGTCCGTAACCCAGAGATGAAAAAGTTACTTTTATAACACAACTAAACAGGTTTGCTTCTTAATAAACAGACAACACACAAAACTGTTTGGTAGACCAGTTCAAAACTTTACTTATTATCGTCCGATGGAAGGGATCGAGAACTCTAGCCAAGTGAGCAATACAGTCACTTCACAGCCCTTAGTCCACTTCCTCGAACAACAGAATTACATCGTATTAAAGAAGGAACTGCAGATGCTGGAGAATCGAGGGTTACACAAAAAGCTGGAGAAACTCAGCGGGTGCAGCAGCATCTAAGGAGCGAAGGAGATAGGCGACGTTTCGGGTCGAGACCCTTCTTCAGAATTACATCGTATAATAGTGTTTTTTTGCCACCTTAGCACATTCCACAAACGTTAGTCATGGTCAAAGGTACAGGAAATAAAGATCACTACAGGATGCACCCGAGTGGTCTCGTCACATCAAAGGCATCCTGTCATATGGTACAAGGACTTTACATATCAAAGGCTTCAGCTATTTGTCATTGCCCCTTACTGGGATAAATCTAGTTTCCTCTCTCGTCACCTCCTCCCTCATAAACATCGGACATTTGTCCCATTACCCCTTACTGGGATTAATCTGGGCTTCCTTTCTCGCCAAATGCTAAACGCATTTTAAGTCATTCATTATCTCACTGCACAGTAACCTGACTTACCTTTCTCTATTATTCTACTGGAGAAAAGCTTAATTTGAGACTAAATATAAGCTGTAAGCTAGCCCAGGAACCAATTTAATATCTTGTTAGGGTACACAAAAGGCTGGAGAAACTCAGTGGGTGCAGCAGCATCTAAGGAGCGAAGGAGATAGGCAACGTTGCGGGCCGAAACCCTTCTTCAGAACTCAATATCTTCTTATGTTTTTTAACTTAATCCAGCCTTATCAGGGATGGCATGTAGGGGTCCATTGGAGTAAGAGATGTTTCCATACAGGTATATTCCTCTATTCAACAAGAACATGGGTCATCTGAGACCCACTCCATATCCACTGAAACCTTGGTTAAAATAATCTTCTGGTTTATAATTAATGTTTGATTAACATTTGATCGATTACCAATTATTATTTGCAAATGTTACAACCTTGCATCACATTGTGCCTGTAAACAGTTTCCTGACATCTCTACCTGAAGGCCTGGTTCTTTTGATCTCTAATCAATAATGGATTCCCTAACAATCCATCCACTTATCAGCTCCCTTTAATATATTGTCAACTACAATGAATCACTCCGTAATCTTCTGATAATACAGCACTTAATTTTAGTTTGGGTGATCTCGTTCTGCAAGTCTTAAAGTTTGGGGATCGTCCTGGTAAAACTACACTACGTTGTATTCAATAAGAACATGGGTAATCTGAGACCCACTCCATATCCACTGATACCTTGGTTAAAACAATCTTCAGGTTTATAATTAATGTTTGATTAACATTTGATCCATTACCAATTTTTTTTTGCAAATGTTACAAACAGGAGTAGGCCATTCGAAGGGCTGAATGGCCTACTCCTGCACCTATTTTCTGTTTCTATGTATTGAAGTCAATATATCCTACCTTAAATACCCAGAATTTTACACGTTACTCAAAACTAATGGGAAACCGTTTAACTCGTGTCATTTTCACCACTGGAAGCAGGGCCACACAAGCCTTAATAGTTGAGCTGCATTATGCAGATGACAATTACATTTGTAGACATTTGGAGGCTATGTTTCAAGTCATTTTGGACTCGTTCACTGAGGTATATTAGAAGTAACATCTTATAATCATCATCCACAAAACAAAGGTCTATACTAAAAATGTACCTGCTGTAAAAAATGATCTCAAAGTATGGTCCATGGGGAGAAATATTGACCATTCCACATATAGGGGTGCTGTTGAGTATGGCAGCCTCGCCTGCAGCTGTTTGGCCTTTCATCCTTAAAATTTTTTTTAATCTGTCAAAATGTTTTGTTTTGGAGGTTAGTCTTTTAGTCTTTTTATGTGCGGTATGGGGGGAAGGAGGAAACTGTTTTTCTCAGTCACTACCGGGTCGAGGATGCGTCTTTCCTCCGAGCCGCATCTTCGCTCCCTACCTCGCGGCCTAAGATTTGGATTGGCGCGACCTGTCCTGCTGGAGACCGGACAGAGCTTCAGCTTCAGCAGCGGCGCAGCACTGAAGTACCATCGCGGTGGTGTCGCCGTGTGGAGCTCCGGAGTGCTGGTACTGCTGATTGGAGCTGTGCTGTGTGGAGCTTCCAGCCGCGGGCGGTGCAGACTTTAACATTGCGGATTCCTGGGATCCCTTTGCCAAGGGTCGCCAGTGTTGAATCTCCGCCCCTCTCGGCCTGTAGACTTCGGGAGCCGTGGTCTCCGGTAAGAAGTGGCCGATTCGGAAACTCCAAGCCGCTGAGAATGTTCTTCTGTTCCGACATCGGTGTTTCGATTATCCCGGCAAGAGGGCCTGAACATCGGGCCGCCGTAGCGGCGACTGCGGAGGGCTTGAGGCCCCGACCACAGGTGAACAAAGAGGAAGATGACTTAACTTTATTGCCTTCCCTCACAGTGGGAAACGCTGATTCCGCTGTGTGGGGATGTTCATGTTAAATTCTATAGTGTGTTGTGTTCTTTTTATTCGTATGGCTATATGGTAACTCAAATCTCACTGTACAAATTGGTGCATGTGACAATAAATGTAAAGTTAAACAATATCTTGGGAATTATCTTTCAGTGTAAATAGAAGTCGATGATCTCCACATCCCAGCACTTCCTTTGACTAGCAGGGGGGGGTTTGAGGATCAAGGTGTCAAATTGTCGTGTCCCAAATATGCTTAAACAGACAGAAACACAAATAAAATCAGTATAAGCAGTAATCTCTTTATTTCGCCAGGCGGTTGTTGTAAAACTCTTAACAGTATGCTGATTAGGCACTATATAGAGAAGTCCCACATAAAGGGCCAATGATTTAAGTACATGTATATATACCCCTTTACTCGACGATTCAGCAATACGTTATCTATAAAGTTTAGTACAGCCTCTTGCTTCTTAAGATTGACAGATCCTTAAGATTGACAGCATCAGAAGGTTGACAGGTTCTTCTAACAGAGGAAGGGATAGCCATATATGGTTATATGAGAAGGTTATATTTCTGCATAATAAGCATTTTGATTTTTTCTACTTATGACGCACATCATAATCTTGTGGAACAAGGGTTAGTTTTAATTTTCTCCTATGTTTATGTTATAGAGGAGACATTTGTGAAACTTGTGCTTGTTATCTCGCTTATGTTATTGAAAAGGGAACATCAACAGTCTGATAGCTTTGTTCATGTACTGAAAGCAAAGGTTAGTGCGTTTCGCAGGCATTGCAATTTGATAGAAGAAGGTTAAAGCTTGTCTTAATTTCATCGGAATCCATTTTGTATTTTTGAACCATTATTAACTTCCACATTCCTTCCTCTTTATCAGTTTATGATAGCATTCACAATCCCCGGTAGGTACATAATGGTCGCAAGCAATTAACAATAAAAATTAGAGCAATGATTACTAAAACGATAGAGCCATAGTGTAATATAGTATCCCAAAGTCCATCAAGCCAACTGAATGGCCAGCATCTCCCATTTACTTAATTGTACTCATGCTTGTCACTGTCAACCTTATGGATTTTCTCAATTTCTTGGGAGATGTGGGCAGCAAGGACGGTGATATTGGTAGTCTCATCGGGGATATACAGTGGCTTGCAAAAGTATTCATGCCCCTTGAACTTTTCCACATTTTGTCACGTTACAACCACAAACGTAAATGTATTTTATTGGGATTTTATGTGATAGACCAACGCAAAGTGATGCATAATTGTGAAGTGGAAGGAAAATTATACATGGCTTTCAAATTGTTTTACAAATAAAAAACTGAAAAGTGTGGCATGCAAAAGTATTCAGCCCCCTTATCTCTGATACCCCTAAATAAAATCCAGTGCAACCAATTGCCTTCAGAAGTCACCTAATTGGCAAATAAAGTCCACTTGTGTGTAATCTAATCTCAATATAAATACAGCTGTTCTGTGAAGGCCTCAGAGGTTTGTTAGAGAATATTAGTGTACAAACAGCATCACGAAGCCCAAGGAACACACCAGACAGGTCAGGGATAAAGTTGTGGAGAAGTTTAAAGCAGGGTTAGGTTATAAAAAAATATCCCAAGCTTTGAACATCTCACAGAGCACTGGTCAATCTATCATCCGAAAATGGAAAAAGTATGGCACAACTGCAAACCTACCAAGACATGGCCGTCCACCTAAACTGACAGGCCGGGCAAGGAGAACATTGATCAGAGAAGCAGCCAAGAGGCCCATGGTAACTCTGGAGGAGCTGCAGAGATCCACAGCTCAGGTGGGAGAATCTGTCCACAGGACAACTATTAGTCGTGCACTCCACAAATCGGGCCTTTATGGAAGAGTGGCAAGAAGAAAGCCATTGTTGAAACAAAGCCATACGAAGTCCCGTTTGCAGTTTGCCACAAGCCATGTGGGGGACACAGCAAACATGTGGAGGAAGGTGCTCTGGTCTGATGAAACCAAAATTGAAGTTTTTAGCCTAAATGCAAAACGCTATGTGTGGCGGAAAACTAACACTACACATCACCCTGAACACACCATCCCCACTGTGAAACATGGTGGTGGCAGCATCATGCTGTGGGGATGCTTTTCTTCAGCAGGGGCAGGGTAGCTGGTCAGAGTTGATGGGAAGATGGATGAAGCCAAATACAGGGCAATCTTGGAAGAAAAAATGTTAGAGTCTGCAAAAGACTTGAGACTGGGGTGGAGGTTCACCTTCCAGCAGGACTACGACCCTAAACATACAGCCAGTGCTACAATGGAATGGTTTAGATCAAAGCATATTCATGTGTTAGAATGGCCCAGTCAAAGTCCAGACCTAAATCCAATTGAGAATCTCTGGCAAGACTTGAAAATTGCTGTTCACAGACGCTCTCCATCAAATCTGACTGAGCTTGAGCTATTTTGCAAAGAATGGGCAAATATTTCAGTCTCTAGATGTGCAAAGCTGGTAGAGACATACCCCCAAAAGACTTGCAGCTGTAATTGCAGCGAAAGGTAGTTCTACAAAGTATTGACTGAGGGAGGCTGAATACTTTTACACGCCACACTTTTCCGTTTTTTATTTGCAATAAAATTTGGAAACCATGTATCATTTTCCTTCCATTTCATAATTATGCGCCACTTTGTGTTGGTCTATAACATAAAATCCCAATAAAATACATTTACGTTTGTGGTTGTAACATGACATAATGTGGAAAAGTTCAAGGGGTATGAATACTTTTGCAAGCCACTGTAAGAGCATCACTCACGGTTTATGATAGTACAGATGCCTCCTTTTTCTGCCAAGATAAAGTCCAGTGCCATGCGATTTTCTAAGGCCATAGTGCGGATGGCAACCATCTCTGCTGTAATAGACGTCAAGGCCTTATTTACATCTGTTAAGGCACTTGCGGTGCCAACGTCTCCATGACGGAGGTCATATTGATCAATTCTCGAGAGGCACGAGCAGTCCCATAGAAAGGGAAGGCAATCATGCAAAATTGTTCTGATTCTGATATGCCCCATCTTGTTCTTTAGGGAAGGGACAACTCAGTTAGTTGTTGTACCATACGCATGTAGGGGACGACGTAAGCCAGATAGCAGCATCCTCTCCAGTTGTCGTTCTTACCCAACCTCATGTCAAAAGTGAGTTATCTCCTAGTGGCATCCCTGGCAGCCAAGGATATGCCCATGATCCACATACAAAGTCTGTTCTATTTACTGGTCGTGGTGGTCTCATAATAGAGAATGGGAGGTATGAAGTGCAAGAACAGATTCCCAAATACATTCCTTTTCCTTTGTTGTTACAATGACAGGTGCCATTTACAGAGATACGGGGCTTGCTTGCTAGTTTCAGTCGGGGAACTTTCCAACTTTTGGTCTCATCTTTCTTCCAATCTGATTCAAATAGGGGAGTGTACCATCCTTTAAAGTTGTTATAAACAATTTTCCCACCATTTGTCTTTTTGTTCTCTCTGCACCTGCTAGTAGAAGTTCCATTGTGAAAGTAGTATACGGCCATAACTTCGGTCTGGTTTAGGGGTATTGGTAACAGTGGTATGTCTCCCTCGCTGTTGTGGGGAATGTAGGTGCACACCCAACAGTTACTACCATTCCCCCTTCGAGCAAACTCATAGCTCATGGCCAAAAAGGTATTAGTCCAGGCAACCTGGGCCATTCCCAGGATGCTGAGGAGAGTTATTAGTGTCATTGTTCTTCTTTCCTTTACCAATTTGTTTGCAATAAGGAAGGAATCTAGGGACAACACTCTTCTTATTATAATACAGGTTCCTCTTTGTTGATCTTTATGATCAATACTATATATTTGTAATATACAATAGTTGTAAAACAGTTAACATGATTAGATACAAATATTATCAAGAATTGAGAATGGAGCTGTCAACTAACGTTATGCAGAGCTTATATAAAAAATGAAGAGTAATAATAAAGAATTCATACATTTCAGTCTGTTACCGTACACTCTTATACAAATTTCCCCTTTAATTGCTTCATGCCATTTATCCATGATTGTGGGATCTGCAGATTAGTTTTTAGCTTCTTTAAGAGGTTTACGTCCATAAGTTCAATGTTACAAGATACCATGAACTAGAAGCATTATGTACCCTGCTGTACTCTCTCTATACTCATGACTGCATAGCCAGTCACAGTGCAAACTCCATCATCAAGTTCGCTGACGACACCACTGTTGTGGGACGTATCACTGATGGGGATGAGTCGGAGTACAGAAGAGAGATCGAGCAATTGTCCATATGGTGCCAGCACAATAACCTGGCCCTCAACACCAGCAAAACCAAGGAACTGATTGTGGACTTTGGAAGGAGTAGGATGGGGACCCACAGTCCCGTTTATATCAACGAGTTGATGGTTGAAAGGGTCAAGAGCTTCAAATTCCTGGGCGTGCACATCTCTGAAGATCTCTCCTGGGCCAAGAACACTGATCAAGAAATTATCAAGAAAGCTCACCTGCGCCTCTACTTCCGAGAAGATTACGGAGAGTCGGTTTGTCAAGGAGGACTCTCTCTAACTTCTACAGGTGCACAGTAGAGAGCTTGCTGACCGGTTGCATCGTGGCTTGGTTTGGCAACTTGAACACCCTGGAGAGGAAAAGACTACAAAAAGTAGTAAGCACTGCCCAGTCCATCATCGGCTCTGACCTTCCTTCCATCGAGGGGATTTACCGCAGTCGCTGCCTCAAAAAAGCTGGCAGTATCATCAAAGACCCACACCATCCTGGCCACACACTCATCTCCCTACTACCTTCAGGTAGAAGGTACAGGAGCCTGAAGACTGCAACGGCCAGGTTCAGGAATAGCTACTTCCCTACAGCCATCAGGCTATTAAACCTGGCTCGGACAAAACTCTGATAACTAATAACCCATTATCAGTTATTTGCACTTTATTAGTTTATTTATTCATGTGTGTATATATTTATATATGGTATATGGACACACTGATCTGTTTTGTAGTAAATGCCTTCTATGTTCTGTGTGCTGATGCAAAGCAAGAATTTCATTGTCATTATAATGTGGTTTTGAATCTGTTCTTGAGCTCGAAAGGGGTTGTGGCACAAACCCAAAATCCTAATTAGATAAAGAAGCTTGTTTACCTTACAGCAGCTAGTTTAACTGCTCAACTCTCTATAATTGTAGCCCTTCGCTGTTACTGCGCGTAAACAGACTGGCATGTTATTCCACCACTGCTGGCAAAGCTATGGAACAATAGGCTATTGGTATTTATGCAGGGATATGGGCTAAAAGACTGAACATAGGTCAATTACCGTAAAGGTGTCGGCTTCTGTCGTTATAGATGACAGAATAGCACGTAATTACGTTCTCCCACTTTCGGTGTCTATTACACAGACTGCATTTTCACTGATAGTGCTTGTTGCAATAAAGACAATCATGTCAATCATAAAGACTATAGCTATCCCTTCTTCAGACTCTGGGGCCAGTCAATATTGTTTTAATTCATGGCAAAGCAGCTCCCCTTTTTTATAGTCAGTTTGTGTTCAGGAGCTGAGTACACTAATCCCACATGATTCTTAAGGGCCTGTCCCACCAGCATGCAACTCTATGCGATTAGCGCGACCTAACGTGGTCGCTTGAGCCGTCCGGCGTCGCGGGGCCGGTCCCACTTCGATCGCTGGAGCCGTGCGGAATTGTGCGGAGTTTGTCCCGAGTTCGTCCCGACACCGCGCGGGGCTCCGAAAAACCGACTATGTCCAAAAATCCCGCGCGGCAACGGCTTGTCGGCTCGCAGTCGCCTCGACATTTACACACCGCCCCGACATCGTGCCTCCGTGACCCTCTCGGTAGGTGCCTCCATGACCCTCTATGTGTGTGGCTCCGTGGCCCTGTGTGTGTGTGTGTGTGCCTCGGTGCCCCTCTCTGTCCTGGCGAACTTACCTTGGACTTCGCTCCAAGTTCGCCTCACTTTGCGCCGCGTTGCGCCACTCACCCGACCTCCACGCGGCCCCTACTGCCGGTTTGGTTGCGCTTGCCGCATGCAGGCGCATGCTGGTGGGAACGGCCCTGTACAGGGGATCACCCGACCTCCGTGCGGCCCCCGCTTCTAGTTCGATCGCGTTCATCGCATAGAGTTGCATGCTGGTGGGCCAGGCCCTTTATGCTTTGTCCATAGTTCGTAGGGTACTTGGACCAGAGCCATAGTAGGCAGGTCCTCAGTAGGCAGCTGTTGCCGTTCATAGTGTTCCATTCCGTTCTGACCCATGTGATCTTTCCATCTGTGTCATTGGCAACTTTAATACATGAATTGTCTGTTTGCCCTTCAGCCGTTTATCATTTTTCCCATTTCTTTCGCTGTTGCTGAAGGTCGAGCAGTTAGACTAAGTGTGACTCAGAGGTGTCTCTCATTTCAAATCGATCCTTTTGGTTTTATTCCTAATCCCGGGACCCCAAAGAACAAACAAGGGGTCACTGTTATTCAACCAGGGGGAGACTCGTTCCAAGTATCCGGGACATGGGAGGCATGTATATAATTCAGTGTAGTGCGTTCGCGTATGTTCATGGCTGGTTTTAACATGATACTGTAAATACTGGCCTTTTTTATTAGTGTGTATGACTTTTACTTCCAGTCTTGCAGGAGGACATCCAAGTTCATACTTCCTTTTTCCAGTTTCCAATTATTTTGCAATAAGTTATGTGTATCCAATGAGGATTATTTTCGACCTTCACTGTAGGTAGGTGTAGTCAGTAGTACTGGGAAGGGCTCCTTCCACCGTTTTCCTCCGATCCAAATTTCTTATCAGTTCGTGATCTCCTGGTTGTAAGGATTCGCTGTTATGGTCAACTGATAGTGGTTTCTGTGTTTCTCTGGTCCAGTGGTTTCTGTAAGACTAACAAGGTTCTGGTCAATTGCTGTGCACATGTAATTAATTCACGCTAAGGTCTTGTCCAGTCTCAGTCAAGGTCTTTTGGGTGGCAAAATATGTTTGTGCTTCTTTGAATTGGATTAATTACAACAGCATTGCAATGGAGTGGAGAGATACCTCCAACACTGTCCTCAAAATCCTCTAAATTAATTGCTGGTAAATGACCCAATGTCAATGTCTCCTCCTAGGCCAACATTAAGACCAAATCAAATTCAGTCCATTGCGTTAGCAATGAGGTTTGTATGCCTGACAGAGTTCCAGAACTGGCATAATCGTTTACTCTCAGTTTGAAATAGTATCAGGTTTATAAGAAAAGTTTCAAGGATGTTCTCAAAACCTTCTTGAATAAAGTGCTCCCAGGAATCTCTGGACCATGGGTGCTCAAAGTGAAGGAGCCTCTTTTATGAAGGCGCCTCTTTTACAAAGGCACAGAGTACCCCGGGTTGGTGCATCATGAGCACAACGAGCCCAGCATAAACTGAAGCAGTGCACCATCTCACCAACTGCCGAGCTAGCAGCCTTGTCCAGCACTGTCTGTGTCAAGGTCTGCTTTTCCCACATCAGTAGCTACAGAACCAGAATGGAATTGTGATTCACCAAGTAAATCCAGAAGGACTGCCTTAGAAGGGAGTCGAGTACACTTCATAACCATGTGAATAAAAATGTTAACAAAACCAACATTTGTACCAGAGAAGAAAGAAAGAATTCTTCCTCTCACAAAAGTTATTTTAAGAAAACTAGAATACTTAATGTTCATGTAAAATAGTGGATGGGGCTCAGTACCTCAGATTCTATACAGGGGTTAATTATGCCTCAACATACTGAATGAGCTCCTTGGTGAGTATATATTTCCTGAAATTCTAATCTGATGCACAATAATATTCCTGCAATATCAATGACATTTCTCATCTCGAAAATTTTCCTCCTGCTCATTAAAAATCTGGTACAAATACAATGGATCTAGTGGTGTTCTGTGTTGCATTGTTTTATAATTTTGTACCTCTCAGCCTCAATAAATTATTCCACAACTCTAAAAGAACCTTCCACGATCCCCGGAAGAAATAGTTAATGACTTGAAGAAGAAAATAATATATTCTTCACACTTTAAATAATTTGATTAGGACTGGGACAAGTCGAGTCCTTAAAGAGGAAATATTTTTTAATGTGCACAAAAGATTGGTACCACAAATACTAAGAGCCTTTATAGATTACACAATATATTTATTAAGCACCTCTCTATGATATATAAATCTATTTATAAAATTCAATTCTTTCAACCTGACTGAGAAAAGTAACCAGCTCCACTCACTGAATTCTAAAATCTTAAACATAATGAAGGAGAAAGCTGCACAATCGATCAGGAATCATTCAATTCAAGAAAGAAGCCGAGAGCTGGTCTGACAATGAGATCAATATGTTGGGTAGAACAAAGGCAGCGATTCCCAACGGACAACCAGTAATTCTGAGTGGAGTTTCTTCGGCCACCGAGTGGTGAGAATGTGGAGTTCCCCCCGAGGAAGGTGGAGAGTAGGAGGGGGACCTGGATAACCATAGGAGAGGGAGTGATCCAGGATATGATGGTTGGGACTAGGAGGGGCTGCGTGGCTTTGCCCAACACTCAGTGATGCTGGACTGGCCGTGAGGGGTTCAGATGTCAGCACGTGTCCCAGTCTGTGCAGAGGCAGGATCCCGAGACACTGGGAATCAGCAGAAGAGTGAAAGCGAGTCACAAGCAATGCAGATGTTAGGATCTTGAGTAACTCGGGTCAGGCAGCATCTGGGAAGGAAATGGATAGGTGACCTTTCTACCACTGCCATCCTGCCGTGTTCCCCCCCCTATCTCTCTGGCTAAACATTTTACTCTATTCTCATTGTCTCCCTTTTGCCTCCTTTTCATCTCTAGACTTTGTCACGTACTCCACGCATCTGTCAAACATCAACTGGATCCACCCAACATTTACCAGGCTTTGTCCTGACCTTACCTCTCTTCTAGTTTTCTCCTCCCCACTACAACCAGTCTTTAGAAGTATCAGTCACAGTGTGGAAACAAGCCCTTCAACACAACTTGCCCACACTGACCAACATGCCCCAGCTACACTAGTCTCATCTGCCAGCATTTGGCCATATCCCTCTAAACCTATCCTATCCATGTTAAAATGTTTCTTAAATGTTGTGAGAGTATATGCCTCAATTATCTCCTCCGGCGGCTGGTTCCATATATCTACCATCCTTTGTGTAAAAAAAAAAATCACCCCTCAGGTTCCTATTAAGTCTTTCTCCTCTCACCTTTAACCTAGGTTCTCTAGTTGTCAATTGAACCTAGTCTGAATAAATCTGGGGGTGTAAATGAATGCTCGATGTGGGCTAGCTGAGCTGGATCTGTGTTATATCTCGTGATTCCAATAGCACCATGCAGGGTGGCAGCATAGAAGATGTAATGTTCCTTCTTAAAATTTAATTTAAAAAAGATCAGAAATGCAATTTTAAAGTATTATCTACTGGGGAATTCAGATAACATTGCACAAAATGAGTTAAATTTAGTCACAATTTCACATTCAAATAATGTACAAAGTTCTTTATTATTCACCAGAAAAAATAACTTTGGATAGTGTGGTCATTTAATATTTTAACAAATATCAATCTTGACATTTTCCTACTTCATTGTTTTATATAATACATTTTGGCAGTAATTTGGTCATTAAAAATGAGTATAAACTGGAGAAAAGGTTAATTACATTCAGGAAATATTTTGAAAGGTTAGAGAGATTGATCCAAATTTGAATTCATTCTTAGACGAACATCCAAAACCTGATTAGCAATATAAACACATGCTTGCATCATAAAAAGAAATCAGCAAAGCAATGCCATCATTAACTTCAACAATAAAGTAATGGCACTTCTTGAAGGTTTTCCCAAACAGTGTATGGTTTGCAGCCTCAACAGACTTGGATATCCTATTCTTATTGGTTTTGTTTTCCTCCTCAGCCTAAGGCACTGATGCCTTGCAGTGTGGTTAGTATGATCTTGAATTAATGTAGTGCTTGCCTCAGGTCACAAAATGCTTTAGAAAATATTTTGGCAGTGCAGTTGCAGATGATGTGTTTACAGCAGGTTTCCATATGCAGCAATGAGACAGTGGCCAGATAATGGTTTGAAAGATAAATAGTGGCCTGGCATTCAAAGTTGGTTGCTCATTTGACGTGCTCTTCTCTAGTCTTTGGTAATGTACAATACTAAACCCCAATTGAGAAAGCTACAAAGACAGAGTACCTAACTTGTACTTTTTTCATCCAAAACACACCGCAGCATTAAAGTTACCAATTATTTCTTTAAACAAAAGATATTCAGTGAAGTCAAGTATTCCCATTTTCATAGTATCTGGAAGCAGCCACAATGACTAACCCTTTGGCCATCTCTTGGTGATTTGGTATCCAGTTTTGTAACAGAGCAATCTATTTGATTAAAAGCATTACATCAGTGTGAGGTTTTATTATCAAATCTCAGACTTGAGGTAGGCAATCACTCTAATTATCTTCATGTATGAAACAATTGTTGGGACATTAAAAAACAATCCATGCAATGTATTATGTTTATAATATAAACTTATTCTTGAGGCAGTTTTTGAAAGAAAATGTAGTTTTTAAGTAGTTAACATTTGCCAGCAAAACAAAAATGCATGTGGCCAACATAACACAGCTGCCCGCTTATTGATAAAATATTTTCAACATAATTGGTAAACGAGAAGCCTGTCAGTTTTCAGTAGTGATGTTACTAATAAGTTGCAAGCACTATTAACCACTTAAAGGGTAGATACATTTATAAAGAATAAAATTGCAATTACATGATAAACAGATTGAGCACTGGGTGACATATTGACTTATTAATCATGCTTTATATTATTTGAATGCAAATTTTATTCCAAATAAAGCTTTGGAATAGAAAAAGGTAGGATTAATTATCTATAAAATTGCCAATAAAAGCAAGCTTTTAATTTTTTGTATATTAAATTAATTAAAAAGACCTTGTAAGATTTTGACATAATTTGCCAAATCTGTAATGACTGAAGATAAAGAAATGAAAAATCTCATGTTTTGCCATGTTATTGGGTTTAGAATAGATATTCCAAGTTGCATGCTGTAACTGAAAATCTATTTTATTGCAGTGTAATACCAATGGGTACATCAAGGGAAAATCCTAAACCAAATATCTAGTTGCAATACATTGAAATAATCCACCGATTGCATTATTTAAGAATATTCACATAATGTAACATTTTCTAGAAAACTAGTCTGTGACTAACTTTTCCAGATCCATCACCGCAAGACTGTATTCAGAGGTATTAGATACACACAGCACAGCAAGAACCAAGTCCTATCTTTATGAAGAAAATAGGTCAGCTGTGTTTTACAGTGAAAGCCAAAGTATTTTGGCTTGCAGCTTCATACCAAAGCACAATTATGATATTCAAACTGAAACATTGCTAAATGTATTAACGTTTCAGCATGATGCACATCAAAAGCCAAATGAAGATGTACTTCAAAATACTCCAACACGGAGGAAGAGAGATTAAGTATATAGCAAAAACAGTAATTTTAATAGCTGTATATCACACAGTACCAATTGCCTTCTAAAAAGATCTAATTCAGAGGAAACTATTATTGAATCGAATTGTAAATCGTATCAAGCTTGTTCCCAAGTTAAGATAACTCGTATTACTCTATCAAATGCAGCAAACTCTTGTCAAATTAAATGTTCCAAAACAGTACGATCTGTTGATTTTGCAAACACAAAAATGATTGCATCCAAATGTGAAAATAACAGGAATATAAGCAATAAATACAATTAATATAAACTGTATCCAGCATCTGTTTACAAGCCAAGTGCATGCAATTGAGCAGCTGAAAATTTAATATACAATCTTAATTCTAACTTGCAGGCACCCCAAGATGTCTGCCTCAGTCAGAAACATCATTTAAAATTCCAACCAGAAAGCTAATTAACCATTAAATGTTTCAATCTCACATTTTTTTTTTCAATATCAGACATGTTTAATTTATAACTACAAATTCTACAATGTCCAATGAATGACGTAACTAAGTCTTGACAATTTTCATCTTGCCTATATATTAATATATCTATGTAAATAAGAAATCAGTATTTCTTTGTAAAAAACTGCTCATTCCCCTACCAGTTTAAAAATATAATCTGAGCAGTAATAATGCATTGAGTCTCTTCATTAAATATCAGTGCACATTCCCACTAATATTTCAGAAAAAAAAAAACTTTTTTGAAAGAGCCCAAGTTGTATTAGGACTGCAAATCCATTGCATAAACTGAATCCTGAGCTATTAAAGATATTCAATACTATTATCAAAATAGACTTTTTTGTAGAAACGTACACTATAAATAGCGAGGAGAGACAATGGTATTTAGTCGTCTATGAAGGTTAACCTCCCTGGGCCTTCAGTTTTCATCCATCGACGATATCGTTTCCATCGTGGATCCGAGGCTACTTTCTTTTTAAGTTCTTCTTCTTGTTCCAGCTTATAAACCTAAAAATAAACAATCACAGACATGATTAAAACCTCATGTATACGGGTTCCTCTGGGCATATCACGTAAATGAGTCCGATTAAGATCGAGAAAGACTATTGGCTTGAGTTATATGATCACAAATGAAGGTTGGTTGTGGAGTAAAACATTTAGTACCCCACTCGCATACAATCCAGTAAATCATGCTTGAAGTGCCAGCACATAGAAACATAGAAAAATAGGTGCAGGAGTAGGCCATTCGGCCCTTCGAGCCTGCACCGCCATTCAATGTGATCATGGCTGATCATCCAACTCAGTATCCTGTACCTGCCTTCTCTCCATACCCCCTGATCCCTTTAGCCACAAGTGCCACATCTAACGCCCTCTTAAATATAGCCAATGAACTGGCCTCAACTACCTTCTGTGGCAGAGAATTCCAGAGACTCACATGGGCCGCATCATACTGTAACCCAATCACTTAGAACAGGAGGGTACACAAGAGGGTCTGAAGAAGGGTTTCGGCCCGAAACGTTGCCTATCTCCTTCGCTCCTTAGATGCTGCTGCACCCGCTGAGTTTCTCCAGCCTCTTGCGTACCCTCGATTTTCCAGCATCTGCAGTTCCTTCTTTAACACTTAGAACAGGAGTAGGCTAATGTCTCTAGCCTATCCTGATCAAGACTGATCTGTAGAGCCAGAATTTTGCCATAAATGCCATGTGCTTTTTCATGCTTTTTTTTGATGATTTCAGGAAGATAATACCCTTTTCACGATTGAGTGCCTAAATCAGCCTTTTTTTGCCATTTTAACGGGAATGATATATTCTCTACAGACAACTGTGTACTGTTTTGTAAAGCATGTGAGAAAGCAGTAAATCATGAGAAGAAATAATTCGTCTCCCAGCATGTACAGACAGCTAAACACGTCAGTGGCAGAGAAACTGAAGGCGGGAAATACGCAAGCTTGTCTCCTCACATTTACTGCTGGCTCCAGTCGCAAATCTGAGTTTTCGAGTGATCTGTGCAAAGCATTAATTGATGCTGGAATTCCACAGTGGAAATTGGAAAACAAATCTATTAGCGGTTTTTTAGAGAAATACACAGAGGAACATATACCGAGCGAGTCATGATTACGGAAAAGTTATGTTGACAGCAACTTCAACATTGTCATGCAGAAAATTAGAGATGAATTTGCACGCAACAAAATATGGATCTCAATAGAGGAGACAACCAATGCTGTGGGGAGATATGTTGCCAATGTGATCATCGGTACACTGGAGGCAGGTCAACCATCAAAGGAGTATTTGTTGACATCGGAAGTATTGGAGAAGTCAAACAGCTCAACTATTGCTCAGTTGTTTACATCTTCACTTGCTGTACTTTGGCCAGAAGATATAAAACACAAGAATGTTCTTCTGTTTGTGACTGATGCAGCTCCGTACATGAAAAAAAAGCTGCTTGTGCTCCTAAAGTTTTATTCCCATGTTGCATTTGACATGCTTAGCTCACGGATTCCATAGAATCGGCGAGCACATACGTAGCTTGTTTCCAAATGTTTATCGGCTAGTTTCCAATATCAAGAAAATCTTCCTCAAAGCACCGTCACGTGTGCAGTTGTTCAAGGAAATGGCACCTGAGATTCCACTACCTCCTCAGCCTGTTTGGACTAGGTGGGGTACATGGCTCTCTACTGTACTCTAGTAAGCTGCAAATTTTGAAAAGATAAAAGAAATCGTCAACTGTTTTGAAGAAGAAGAATCTGCTGCAGTCAGGATCGTCAGTGAAATCATGCAGAAAAAGTCCCTCCAACACGATCTTGTGTTTATTGCTTCCAATTTTGCAAACTTCCCACAAGCTATTACTTTCCTTGAGAAACGTGGCGAAACATTAGTGAATAACTTGCAGGTTTTCAACAAAGTAACTGACGGTATTCGTAAAGTTCCTGGCGATGTAGGTAAAGACATACAAGGAAAATGTGAGAGAGTGATTTTAGTTAACAAAGATCTTGAAGAAATACAAAACATAGCTAAAGTTCTCAAAGGTTGTTGTTGTGCACAAGATATCAACATGAATATAGAGTTTGTAGCTTGTCTTGGGTATGCACCAGTGACCTCAGCTGGGGTAGAAAGAAGTTTTTCACATCTGAAGCATAATCTGTCTGACAGACGGCATAGTTTAACACCAGATAATTTGAAAAAAATGCGAGTAATTATGTGCAACCAGGCAACTTTGGTCATTTAATGTAGTATACCTTTTATAATGCAGAACATTTTTCCTGCATCATATCATACCAATTATATATTTTGGTGGTGGAAATGCCTTTTTTGTAGTTTTATTATGCCTTTTTGCCTGCATATTTCAGAGATTTTTAACACCTGAACATCCTGGCTCTACTGATCTGCATCCCTGCTGCAAGCAGCATCTGTAGCCATTTGGGACAAATTACATGGATATAATTGTAATGTGCTGGCTAAAACTCAAACTGAAGGCAATTAGCTAACAAAGCCGATAAGAAAAATTGGCTATCATGATGAATTATTGTTGGAAAGCCATGCATTAAACTCTTTTCCTGAAGACAAAATGTAAATCAGAGAATTTTAATGACAAATTATAAAATTGGTAATTCTTATACCAAATCACAGAGGAATTCAAAGTATATTAAATTATAAAAGCCATTACCTTAATATTATACCCCAATGCCCTTTGCCTTTTTTGTTTGGATACGATATATAGAATACTGAAAATATTAAAAACTATATCTTCATTGCAGTACTACCACAATTATAAGATCTCAATTTTAATTTTGCACTTTGTTCACACAATTCATTGCGATTTAGACTGCAATAGGCAATGCTTACTTCAAAGTTCTCCTTTAACCACAGTTTCCTCTCAAGAAACGTCTCTTTTTGATGATCTTCAAGACTATCAAACTGGCCTTGTGACATACTCATGTTTCTTCGGATAACGTACAATTTCTCTTCTTCTCCATATTCTTCTCTGAGAATGTGAAAGCGATAGATCCATCTACAGTACCAGATGATGTACCTACACATGTGATAAGGAGCCAAAACAATTTGGAACAGAAGTATATCATATAACCTTGGCTTTTGATATCCTCCTTTAATATCAATGTTGTTTTTGATAATGTTTTTTATGATTTCCTCCTCCTCCTCTTTGATTTCTTCTTTAGTGCGTCTGTTTTTTCCTTTCTCTTTAGTTTTATTAAGTAGACCTTGCTGCTTAGCAATTTCTGCTGCCTGGATTCTATACTTTGGCACCGTGGTGAGATAATTAATGGCTTCTGTGTAACTGCTCCACCAGCTGTAGTACTGCAACACAAACAGAAATTCAACACATTTGCAACAGCACAATGCAAAGAAATAACAGAAGCTGAACAGAACAAAACCAGTTGTGTAATATTTTACAAACACAAGTCTCAAGACAATGTTCAGTACCAAATCATTACGCCCAAGAACAAAATTCAGAAAATCAACTTTTAACCAAAAAATCTTTTTGATTGAATTATATTGTATTTGTAATCTTCCGTTAATTGCACGAGGTTTACCCAGTCTGGAAGTGAAAGGACATTGATCTGTCATTAGTATTTCAAATGCCTTATAAAAGTGAACCCAATGGGTTTGCAAACTATTTATTTTGACCACCTTAATCTAATTGGAATCCAATGTCTCTGGATATATTTGAACAGTTATCATCACATTGCTACATCTCACCAGAATGCAAATATTTGTGACAAACAACGTGTGACATTACCAGACTGGGAAGGTCATTTAGACCACCGTAACTCTGCGTCCAGAATGATAGTTCCCAGTAACTTATCAATATGACATGCTGTCACAGAACAATCAACCCACATTCAATATCACACAAAAAAAATATTCAATTGATTTGCTCGTTCATATCTTATTTACTATGTGATTCATAATCTTCCCATAGCCTGTTCTTATAACACCACTGTGCCCCCAGTACTGTAACTTTATTTTTGCTTTGCATTGCACTTGTTTTTATGCAAAACCACTAAGATTAGGAGTCAATCACAAATTATCCCATTTTCCTGATCATTATTCATAACCCTGCAAACACCTTATGGAATTACCGAATCAGTGTCCAGGTGACACAGATCACAACAATTTGCCTATAATAACATGAACAATTCCCATTTCATTCACAGGATTTTATTTTTGTCTTTTATCTAGATTACCAACCAATTACAGGCCAATGGAATATATTTACCTAATCACGATCCCTCTCATTTGAAGGTCTCTATAATATTAGTATCAAAAACAATTCCAGATTTTTTAGTCTCTTGAAACAGGAATCCAAAAATCAAATCTAAGCTAAACTACACCAATCAATTTAAATTTTCAACATTGATTGCATGTTTTATCTGCAAAATTTGAAATCAAAAAAGGGAAACAGTTGAATGGAAAAATAGATGTCAGTTAGATTGTATTGAAAAAGAAGTAAAGATTCATATTAAAACAGAAAAGCTCATTGGCCTGATGATGCCAGAAACTGGGCATACCAGTCAATTACACCTCGTGCGCATGCACATGCTGAGAATGTGTAGTCTAATCTGTCAAATATGGCAATGATTTAATGTAAGAATGTATAATTACAAATAAATAGTTTACCTGAAAGAGTGAAATAGCACAGACTGTGACTATTATAACGATCCTGACATCCACTTTGGGTGCCAGCCTTCTCTTGTAATAATGATAGTAGTGTCTGTAGAATTCATCAGGGTGATCAAGCATGTAATCATAATCCTTCCTGGCTTCATCATCCTACATGGGATAGAGTTGCAAATTGCTTCAATTAATAACATAAGCTAGTAACTGCTTTCAAATGTCCACAAATACTTTGATAAATTAGTTTATCACTGATGATATCAAAACGCTTGTTGCAAATATAGGTATAGTAAGAAATTGATAGGCTGTGTTCCCATTTACAGTCTTCATATTTAATGTTACTAATAATAAACAAAAGCAGCACTTAGCAAAGGAGGGGAGCCACTGGAGGAACTCCGGTCATTTGGACTGATGATCATCCAGATGAAGGCTCAACCCGAAATGCTGACTGTTCATTTTCCCTCCAGTGATCACACCTGGCACGCTGAGTTACTCCAGCAGCTATTTTTTTTGTGCTCAAGATTTCAGCATCAGCTTCCAATAAAAAACTTAGTTGGTTCACTATTGGCATTTGCAATGCAGCATCTCGTTTAACGAAGTAAATGAATTGACTAATGAAATAAAGTCAAAGATAAATATTCCTGTTGATTAATAATAACAATAATCAACTTTATTTCAGACTCAAGGTCCAGACAAGGGACAAAATTACAAAAAGATACACTGCATATAAAAACACCATAAAATACATATAAAATCTTAGTATAACATTTATAAAAGCACCATAAATTATAAATTTAAAAAAACAATGTACGATTTAAAATCCAGAATAAAAAAGAAAGATCAGTGTCCTACAACGAGAACTATACGTTATGTGTACGGTGTGGGACATGATATTAAATATAATGCTCCTACAACGAGACAGCGATACCAGTGTCTCCACAACTGGGATTCATAGCATGTAGTGCTAAACCTTATGTTTGACAAAGCCACAATATTTACATTTTTAGAGTAATTTATCCTGCAAATGAATTTATACATATGATTTCTTAGCATAGCTTCTAGACTCCTGCAGCCACAAACATGTTACTACCACGACACCATCAAGGTTTCCTTAGTAGTCTTCTCATGTCATCATTATAGGCCACCTTTAGTCTCTGCAAACTTGTCTTTCCGTAGTTCGACCACAGGTACGCAGCATAGAGTGGTGTGCAATATGCTCTAAACAGTGACATCTTCACCACATCTGTACACGCACCAAACTTACGCAAGAGAATATTCGTCTGTACATACAGCATACGTCATTGCCTATAAATATCCTCATCATCTGTCATTTGTTCTGTAATAAAATGCCCAAGATATTTTAACTTATTACAGACACTAAGATTATTGTCAGACGATTTAAAATCAGGACATTTTAGACATTTCTCCTTTTTCATTCTACAGATCATAACAGCACTTTTACAAGCTTTATATTTAATATCATGTCCCACACCATACACATAACGTATAGTAAGGAGCTGCTGAAGACCAGCGCTAGATGGACTAAAGACCACTAGATTATCTGCATACATAATATGGTTCACTAAAATATTACCAATCATGCACCCAGTATTACAGGCTTTCAATTGCTTGGACAGATCATCAATATAAAGATTAAAAAGGGCTGGGGACAAAATTCCCCCTTGTCTAACACTATTGCTAACCCCAAATGGGGCTGAGACACTATTGCCTCATTTTATTTGCATAGTCTGGTGGGCATACCAGTTAGACAGAATTCTCTCAATGTATTTAGGCACCCCTCTTTGACTTTTAACAAACAGCTTTCTATGATTAACACGATCAAATGCTTTGGAAGCATCAATAAAGCACATAAGAATTGAAGAGTTTTTGCCTCTATATTTATTTACAACCTCCTTTAGAGCATTTATGCACAAGTCATAGAAATTAGGTGCAGGAGTAGGCCATTCGGCCCTTCGAGCCTGCACTGCCATTCAATATGATCATGGCTGATCATCCAACTCAGTATCCCGTACATGCCTTCTCTCCATACCCTCTGATCCCCTTAGCCACAAGGGCCACATCTAACTCCCTCTTAAATATAGCCAATGAACTGGCGTCAACTACCCTCTGTGGCAGAGAGTTCCAGAGACTCACCACTCTCTGTGTGAAAAAAGTCTTTCTCATCTCGGTCTTAAAGGATTTCCCCCTTATCCTTAAGCTGTGACCACTTGTCCTGGACTTCCCCAACATCTGGAACAATCTTCCTGCATCTAGCCTGTCCAACCCCTTAAGAAGTCAGTGCCATGTTTAGCTTTAAAACCAAACTGGTTATCTGTTGAGTTAACAAACTAATTTACTCTATCCAGCAGAACTCTTTCTAAGACTTTAGACAATATGCTGGCTAAAGCTATGGGCCTGTAATTATTTAGGCTGCCTACTTTACCAGCTTTGTCCTCAATGACCAGCACTAGCAGAACAGACAACATTGAGTCTGGTAACAAGCCATGAATCATAAAGCAAGTAAATCAAATAGCAAGGAGAGGAGCTATCCTCATACTCGCATACTTAAGATGTTCAGCAGAAATATGATCCAAGCCACTTGCTTGGTTGTTGGGACAGCTTGTTCATGGCATGATACTCCTCATGTGACATAATCACCATTGAGTCGTTACTCTCAATATTGTCCACCCTATACAAATCACCTTGGACACTGTTGAATAAAGTATTATAATGTTGTCCCATAACTCCGTGATATTAGCTGTTCCTGATTAAAGCAAAGAATACATTTGTTGAAGAATGAGGTCATTCCGCAATTCCCATTATTTTGAGACCACTTTGGATTTAATTGACAGGTCTTAAAAATCGAAGCCTGAAGTTGAAGTGCAAGACTGTAGTTGCACATAAATTTGATGTAGCTTAGGTATTAATTGTTAATTCATCCAATAACTGCCAACGTGATGAAGATCAGTGCTTTATGGTGATATCCCATCACAACTCCCAATTAAAAGTTTCCAAGAATATAAGTTAAAAGAAAGCTGCAGGCTTCCCCTATATTTTGCATTTTGGGTTATGATAATCATGTCCCTGCATATGATTTAATTATTTCCACTCTGTACGAGTTATATATTCAAAAATAAACTTGCATTTCATCTACTACAGTGGTGATTTTAAAATTTCACTTGTCAGGAACTGTGCTTTTTCGATATTATATACTTTGTGTAATGCAGGTCATTGAAGTTGATGATATAGTTGGCTAGGATGGTCACAGTTTTTACCATATTGTGCTAAGGTAGATGAGCCGTGCAGTGTTATTTAATGAAAGGTGATTGTACCCTGATCTGTGGGAAAACTGAGTTGCAACTTCATCCAGATCAATCTGGGCTTATATTCATTCACCTATAAAGGATAATTACACTGTGAAGATTCTGCCACCCTTATCAAGTGACACACAAGATGGCCATGTTCCAAAATGGGCAGAAAGTTACCGCCTCATCTACCAATTACGTCTCAGCAATATCACCGTAACAGATTCATCTATCTTATTTTTGGCATCCAGGAACACAAGTTGTATATACATTTACTCACAATAATGACAAACTTTCAGAAGTATTGTATCCAAAGGATAAGAATAGCACACATGGCTATTGAAACACCAATATTAGAAAAGTCAGTCTCTACAAGCAAGTCAGAGGCAACTCTCTTGAACTTCTACAGGTGTAGACAGCATATTGACTGGTTGCATCACAGCCTGGTTCAGCAACTTGAACACCCAGGAGCAAAGAAGATTGCAAAAAATGGTGAACATTGCCCAGTCCATCACGGGTTCTGACCTCCCCACCATTTAAGGGATTTAAAGGAATTGCTGCCACAAAATGGAAGCCAGCATCAGAGACCCACACCACCCTGGCCACGCTCTCATTTCACTCATGCCATCAGGAAGAAGATATAGGAGTTTGAAAGCAGTAACATGTAGGTTCAGGAACAGCTTCTTCCCTACAGTAATCAAGCTACTAAACACTATAACCTGCAAATAAGCTTTAAACTAGACTAGAGGGCACACGTTAACAACACAAAGAAGAACAAGGCAAAACAGATCTATGTAATTACACCATATCTGCCTGCTTCTGTTACTCACTGGTACAGTGTTATGCACCTATCTCTCTCAACCCTCTCCTTTCTTTCCTTCTCCTCCCCCTCATCTATCCCCAAACCTCTCTATTCCCCCCTCCGCCTTTCTCTCTCCCCTCCTTCCCTCACAGCTTGGGGCCCGGCCGGAATGACGTCTGGTGTCGGGTCACGGCCGCTGCCAGGACTGGGTTCAAAGTCAGTCGTTCCTGCTCCCGCCCGGTGATGGGAGAATGGTCTCCCTGGACCGCAGGCAGCAGCCCCGCTCCCTAGACGCCAGGCTCACCTGCGGTGAGGCTCCAGCGCCGCGGATGTTGGTGATAGACCGGGTGGACACTTCATCCAGATCAATCTGGGCTTATATTCATTCACCTATAAAGGATAATTACACTGTGAAGATTCTGCCATCCTTATCAAGTGACACACAAGATGGCCATGTTCCAAAGTGGGCAGAAAGTTACCGCCTCATCTACCAATTACGTCTCAGCAATATCACCATAACAGATTAATCTATCTTATTTTTGGCATCCAGGATAGACACCGCAGCCCCGGACACTCCTTTTATTTCCCCCAAATCATCCTGTGGGCCGGATTGGACCCCTTCGCGGGTAGTTTGACATTCCTGATATAAAACATGTGTGAACCTGTTGGGTCTGACTCCACCTCCCCCAACGCAATATTCCATGGCCCCACTCAACCAGACACGAGGCGATGTTGTGAAAATGGTGATCTCCCCCCCTGGCCCACTGCGCTTGCGCAGGGAGACTGTGTCATTTTGCGTCCCTACCGCGTCACCGGCATCATTTTCAATTGTGACACGGCTGACGGGCCTCCCCAAATTGCGCATGCGCAGATGGTTGTAAATATATATTTTTCCCCCCCAAATCATCCCATAGCCCAGATGCAGACATTTCCCAAAATTATTTAATTTCCCTAAAATTACCCGAAGATAAACAGAATTTCCCGAATTTCAGGTGATTTCTGTCAAAGTGGAAACACTGATACGGTATGTGTACATGATATATGTACATGAGTCGGAAAGAATTGCAGATGCTGGATTAAATCGAAGGTAGACACAAAATGCTGGAGTAACTCCAGCATTTCTGGAGAGAAGGAATGGGTGATTTCGCACCGTACAGCTGTGCCAGACCACTCCACAGGGAGGATGTGGACTGGGCCCCTGACTGATGTCAGGGGAGTGGCCGGGTCAGAGATAGAATGTAGTCAGAGACAGTAAGACTGGTCGGAGAACTGGGAATGTGGTGGGGATGGAGAGAGGTAAAACAAGGGCTATTTGAAGTTAGGGAAGCTAATGTTCATACCGCTGGGGTGTAAGCTACCCAAGTGAAATATGGTGTGCTGTTCCCCCAATTCGCGCTGGTCCTCACTGACAATAGGCACAGGACAGAAAGGTCAAATTGGGAATGGGAGGGGGAATTAACGTGCTGAACAACTGGGACATCAGGTAGGTTAAGACGGACTGAGGGGAAGAGTTCAGCAAAACGATCGCCGGGTTTGCGCTAGGTCTCGCTGATGTACAGATGCAGTGGTTAAAGACGAGCTGATGAGTGTTCAATATTTAGATTGCAGAAGGATTTTAAAAAGCATCACATCAAAGGTTACTGCAGACAAAAAAATGGTGCAGGAGGTAGTGTATTGGCGTGGAGGGAAGATTGGCCAGTTAACAGGAAACAGTACACAATGACAGATTGTTGGCAAGATGTAATGAGTGGTGTGCCACATGGATCAGTGCGGGCCTGAAATGTTTACAATTTATGCAAGTTGGATGAAAGTCTGGTTGTGAAATTTACAAAAACTCAAAAGTAGGTAGAAAATTACATTGCAAAGAGATCACGAAGAAGCCACAAAATGATATTCACGCCTACATAGTCAAGTGACTGGGCAAAGATTTGGCAAATGTAGCTAAACACAAAAAATATGAAATTGTTCTTTTTGTCCAATAAAAAAAATAGTAAGGGACAACATTAAATGGCGGCACACAGAGATTCAGACAGAATCAGGTATCCTTTATAAACAACTATGCAGGTCCAACAAGATATTCTGTAAGTAAATTAAATATTAGTGTTTATTGGAAGGGGAACTTAACGTGAAAGTTGGAAGATTGTCTTAGATATCTAGGGTATCAGCAAGATACCCACCCTAGTAGTAAGCATTGTGTCGTTTTTTGAGGAAGGATCGCAACCCGTTAGAAACACGACTGAGGTGATTTATTAGAATGATAGCTGAACGGGCATGTTGTCTTCTGCCAAAAGGTTGGACAGGCTGGATTTTAGTTGCCGGAGTCAAATGATGAATACCTGAGAATAGTTGTGTAGAGGAATAATCCATGAGTGATGGAGCAGGAGTAGGTCATCAGGCCATTCATTAAGAACGTGGCTCAACATCACATTCCAACATTAGCCACAACCATCTGAAGAAGGGTCTCAACCCGAAATGTCATCCAGAAACATGGAAAATAGGTGCAGGAGTAGGCCACTTGGCTCGAACCAGCACTGCCATTCAATATGATCATGGCTGATCATCCAAACTCAGTACCCCGTTCCTGCTTTCTCCGCATATCTGATTCCTTTAGCCCTAAGAGCGATATATAACTCTCTTCAAAACATCCAGTGAATTGGCCTCCACTGCTTTCTGTGGCTGAGTATTCCACAGATTCACAACTCTCTGGGTGAAAATGTTTTTCCTCATTTCAGTCCTAAATGGCATACCCCTTATTGAATTGAATACATTTTATTAGCCAAGTATGTATACATACAAGGGATTTGCCTTGGTGCTTTGCTCACAAGGATGAAAACATGATATACAGTAGACAAATAAATATAAAACATTGCAATTTAAACATGTGAAAATAAAATACCAGAGTAAAAAGAGGCTACAGACTTTTGGCTGTTGAGCAGAGCTACTGCTCGTGGAAAAAATATTCTTAAACTGTGACCCCTGGTTCCGGACTCCCCCAACATCAGGAACATTTTTCCTGCATCTAGCCTGTCAAATTGATTAAGAATTTTATATCTTTCTATAAGATCCTCTCTCAGCCTTCTAAATGCCACTGAATATACGCCTAGTTGATCCATTCTTTCATCATATGTCAGCCCCGCCATGTCGGGAATTCACCTGATGAACGTACGCTGCACTACCTCAATAGTAAGAATGTTCTTCCTTACATTAGGAGACCAAAACTGCACACAATACTCCAGGTGTGGTCTCACCAGGGCCCTGTACGACTGCAGTAGGACCTCCTATACTCAAATCCTCTCGCTATAAAGGCCAACGTGCCATTTGCTTTCTTCACTGCTGTACCTGAATGCTTACTTTCAGTGACTGATGTACAAGGACACCCAGGTCTCGTTGCACCTCCCGTTTTCCTAATCTGACACCATTCAGATAACAATCTGCCTTCTTGTTCTTCCCCCCCAAGGGGGGAGCCTCACATTTATCCACATTATATTCCTTTTCTCCAAAAATGCTGTCTGACCTGCTGAGTTACTCCAGATTATTGTGTCTATCATCACCACCTTCCCCTCCTCCAAGACACTGCCACGTAGTGCTCAGACCCCACCACCGGCATTCATCTTTCTCCTCTAACCCTGTTTGGATCAACGCCCGCCCCCCAATCTCTCGCCTCTCCCCCTCCGGCGTGCTGAGGTTCACATCATTCCCACCGTGCTCAGATACTGCAACAACCACCCACTCATCACCACCGCGTCTGCAACTGTAGTCAGTGCAGAGACTGGAGTCTGTGATAAGATTGGGGAGGAAAGTTGGGAGTGGGAGAGAGTTAACCAAGCCCCTCTTCCACCCTGTCTGAAGAAGGGTCTCGACCCGAAACGTCACCCATTCCTTCTCTCCAGACATGCTGCCTGTCCCGCTGAGTTACTCCAGCAATTTGTGTCTATCCCTCTTCCATCGCCTCCTCACCCCACCGCCACCTGTCTAACTGCCATCACCACCACCCCACCTATTGCTGACCTTCAGTGTCTCGTAGGCGGTGGCGACCAGCAGGAACTTGGCCTCGGGATCCTCCTGGGCCTCGGTCGGCCGGTAGCGGTCGGGGTGGTAGCGCCGGGCCAGCTGCCGGTAGGCGCGGGCGATGTCGCCCTTGCCGGCCTCCCTGGGTACGCCCAGCACATCGTAGCAGGACACGGTGCCGCAGTAGAGGCCTTCGAGGAGCCCGTGCGCCGAGTCCAGCAGCCAGCACGACTGCAGGAGGAAGGAGAGGGCGCAGAGGCGGAGCAGCGGCCGCAGGAGCTCGGCCGGTGTCGCCGCGGACACCATGTCAGCGCCTCTGGCCGGCGGCGGCCGCGCGCATGCGCCTGGGGCCCACGCGGGCGGAATGACACGTCATCACGCCAAGTCTTTAGCGGTTGGGTTGACAGAGCGCATGCGTCGATATCCACACCCGGAAGCCTGAAAGATCAATGAAAGGCGACTTGGTCTTTCATGCCGCTTGGCTGACACAAAAATCCTGGAGTTGCTCAGCGGGTCAGGCAGCATCTCTGGATGGAAGGAATAGGTGACATTTCTGGTCGAGAGACCCATCTTCAGATTGAGAGTCAGGGGAGAGGAGAAACAAGAGATATGACGGGGTATAAAGAATAAAAGATATGCAAAAGGACAAATGTAAAACCAGCAACGATGATCAAATGTGGAGACCACATGGTCCTTTCTAAGGAGTCCACACCTAGAACAGCGGATATAGTAGATGAGGTTGGAGGTAGTTTAAGTGAACCTCTGCCTCACCTGGCATGGATACTTTGTAACTTCGTAAGCGCCCTTTACTGGTGACTATTTGCATACCTTGGGTATGCAAGCTAAGAATTGCAGTAATCAAAAAACTGCAGTAATCAAAGCCCGAGAGGGTAAGATGGGGCTGATGCCCAGTGTTTAGACGTTGGAATTTTTTTTAAAAATCATTCTAATAGAATGATTTTCCAACTCCAGTGGTCATTAAACTTATTTTTTCATTCCTAGTTTTCTTTACATATTTTTAGGATGTTCGAAAAGTTGAATAAAATAAACACAAGAAATTCGTTAATTTATGTTTTATATAAATTATATATAAAATTATACACACAGGTGAATAAGATGAAAATTACAAAAAAGACAAAATTTAGTCGAGGGTGAATGAAATTTTGTGATCAGTTTCAAACTTTATTGTCATTGTGCAGTGTACAATGACAAATTTTGTCAAATTATTTGCCATCTACTGGGTGAAAGGATGCTAATCATTTACTGTGATCTAACTGGATCAATACCATGAGAACTAGAATAAGTTTGGCTATCTGAACCTATGCCATGAAAACTAGAATGAGTAACTCAACCCTTGGTTCCTCACATCATTAAGAAGTCATGACCATGAATGGAGATGTGATATTTTTCTGGGTGGGCTCATCTCCTATATCCAAGTCCCATATTTCCCTTTATTACCCCTCTTCCCCTTGTGCCCTTCCACCCATATTCCCCACGCTGCATTTACATTTCACTTCTCTTATTTGCTGATGTGACTCCCTGTTACCTTATTTTCACCTCTAGCCTATTTCATCAGTCTGAAGCAGGATCCCAACCTGAAACATCATCTGTCCATTCCCTCCTCAGCTGCTGCCTGGCCCACTGAGTTCCTCCAGTGTTTTCTCAGATATATCCAGACTTGATTCGTAATACCCTTCATAATCCCAAATATTTACTACTACACTAAGTGGGACCCGTTGGGAGGCCTGGTCCCCCACCCCAACCCATTCCCCAACGCAATATTCCACCACTCACTCGTTCCCCCAACGCAACCTGTTCCCCCTATGCAATATTCCACCACTCACCCATATCCCTTAACTGCGCAGGTGCAGCTGACGGATTCCCGTTGTGATGCCCCTGATCCACCTCCTCCCCTCACCTCCCCCCTCACACCGCCCCTTGCCCTTCCCCCCCACTCACTCCTTCCATCCACCCTCAACTCACCCCCCATCCACTCTTAGTGGCTATCCGGTGGCGCAGCCATTCCCGCCCATTGAGAACTCATTGTGACATAGAACACGCAGGTACTGCTGCACAGGCACGGCATGTGGGAAAGGGATTTATTAAAGCTTAAAATGTGAATAACTCTTAAAATATAACAACAATTTGAATGTTAAAGATGAGATTTATTCTGTCCACTCTTTCTTGTGGTGTCTCTTGTTGCATTCTGCAGCTGGGGGAGGGGGACGGCTTCAAGCGGGGGCTCTTGCAGTCCGGTGGGGGAAGCATCCTGCAGCCGGGGGAGGGGCACGGCTTCAGGTGGGGGAGGGGGGAGCATCCTGCAGCCAGGGAAGGGGACGGTTTCAGGCGGGGCTTATCCGGGGTCGGTGGGGTGGGGAGCAGTGCCGTGGCCTACCGCTGCTGTGGCCTACCGCTACCTACCCCTGCCGCTGCCGTGGCCTACCGCGGTTTCTGGGCTCACAGATTCAGCCCGGCCTTCGGGGCTTTATTCTCCTCGTCCTGGTTATTGAGAGTGGGTGCCATCCCGACAATTGACAGGGGAGAAGACCAATCTGCTGATCTTACGATTTGTAAACCTTAATAACTTTTGTAATATTCCACCGATCGGAATAAAGCTTGGTGCGCTTGCAGCATAGGAGAATGGTGAGTAAGGTAGCAAAAAATCGTAGCGCTATCGGGTACTGTTTTTGCGCAAATGTAAAAGCAACGCAAACCGGAAGAGGTTTAAGTATAGATAAGTATAGAAAGATGGAAGATAGATAGATTTTTTCCGCACAGGTACAATAGGCCTGTGAAGACTATCATCTTCCCAAAACCACAACCTCTACCATCTAAATTAAAGGCAGCAAAACAGGAACTTCATTAAAATAAATTTAGCGGTTAAAGCAGCACAATGCCAGTTGTGCTGACCTTTCTTGTTGCATTCACAACCCTCAAATGAGCAATAGATCAGGATAATTATCCCTGATTACCTAATATTTGTTCTGCAAGGAAGATTACCAGCAGCAGTTTTTTTTCTCGTCATTTATAATGTTGCTATTTATGGGACTTATTTGTAAGCGCATTAGCCACCATTATTCCTGTTTTATACCAGTCAAGAGTCGAGGGTGTTAATTGTTATGCGTACCGGCAAAGGAACAATGAAATTCTTACTTGCCTATTAACATACAACTAAATATGTAATAATCAGTATTACAATAAATGTATCTTATCTTATTGAGTCCGCATCATAAGTTTAGATATTGTTCAGCCAAAGCTGAACGCACTTCGCGGCATCTTCATGGTAGGCAGCGAGTTCAGCAGCCGGGCATTTCAGCAGGAGTTCCATTGTTCGGAATATCACATTCGCAGGTGACGTCGTTGGAGTTACAACCCCACTTGTTTAGAGACAACTTGGCTCTGCCAACACCAGTTCTCTATACATTGAGGTATTTCCATCTGGCCCAACTTGCATCTGCACCAGGGGGGAGTTCCTCACTTGCTGTTAGTCCCATGGTAGTTGAGGGAGGTAGAGTGGATATTCTATCATCCCACATGGAGACTCGTACTGCACTTGTCTAATGCCAGCCTCAAGACCAGTCACACAGTTTAGAAAGCTTTTCCTCGACTTTAGGGGGCTCGTAAATGGTGTCTGGCCAAACATTGGATGTCGTTCATCTGTTATCTGCCGCTCCTTCAAGCTGGCTCCTGCTCTTCTGATGTCTGGCGGGGCTATGGCTGCCAGGAGGTAGAGGCTGTCATCATTAATTAATAATAGTAGGTAACCAGTCCATAATAGTACTAAACTGAAGTATATAGTACAACCAAAACAACGTCAATAATAACTAATTGTTGCTGAAATAGAATTGTGGTTGGTGATGTGTAGGTACAAAAGCCTGGTAGTTCCTGGGAATAAGCTGGTCTTGAACGGTTCTTAGGCCACCTGTAACTTCATCCCAATGGTATTGGCAGAATGAGAGCATGGCCAGGGTCTGATGATATTAGCTGCCTTTTTGAGGCAATATCTCCTGCAGATCCCTTTGACGGTGGGGAGGTCAGTACCCATGATAGACTTGGCATTTGTTACCACTTTCTGCAGCCTCCTTTATTCCTGGGCTTTCGAGTTACCGAATCAAGTCAAAATGCAACCAGTCACCATTCTCTCTATCACACACCTGTTGATGTTTGATGGTATTCAAATATCCTCAATCTTCTGAGGAAACAGAGCTTTCTTTGTGATTGCATCAACGTGTTGGGTCCACTAAAACTTACACATTAGCTTGAAAGTGATATAGGAATTCCTGAACCGCAAAAATAGTCAAATTTTGCGCTGTAAATAATTATGGAAATCGGGGTAAGCGTGAGAGACATTTATCCTACTTCAGAATTCCAAAAGTGTGGAGAAATGACGGTAGAGAGAAGCGGCAGCTGAAGGGACAACAACAGCTTAAGTGGTTGGCGAACAATGGCCGTGCAAATATTAAGAATGAAAATATTGGCAATTATCGCATTTTCTCACTGGATTTCATCCGGCATTATTTGTATTTTTTCTTGATTCCTTTGGTATCTCAAAAGTTACAGAAGTGATAAATCTGGCTGTAAAATTTTAAAATTGCCCATGGTTCTCAAGTGGGTTTTTACCCACAAAAAGAAAACGCTTCTCAAGCATAATTTATCATTAAATAAAATCGCAAACCATACGTGGGTTTTGAATTACATTTTACTCAGATGCAAGCCAAGGAATGGCATAATTGTTAGCTGTTAATTGGACATAATCAACCTCAGCAAATTGACAATATTTTTGAAAGGGAGTGGGTGTTTAAGCTGTCAGGACATTTTATTATTTGCCAAAATATACATCTCAATAGCATAATGATAGAAAACTTACTTTTCCACACACCACTCGTAAGTCTGGAGATGTTTTTAATGATAAATTTAGCTTCAGAAGCGTTATCTTTTTGCATGTAAAAACCCACTTCAGAACCATGGGCGATTTTAAAATTTTACAGCCAGATTTATCAGTTCTGAAACTTTTTAGATACCAAAGGAATCAAGAAAAAACACAAATAATGCCTTACTGTTGATGAAATGCAGTGAGCAAATGCGATAATTGCCAATATTTTCAATCTTGATATCTGCACGGCCAATGTTCGCCATCCATTTTGGCTGTTGTTATCCCTTCAGCTCTCGCTTCTCTCTACCATAATATCTCTTCACTTTTGGAATTCTGAAGTAGGATAAATGTCTCTCACGCTTACCCCGATTTCCACAATTATTTACAGCGCAAAAAATGACAATTTCTGCGGTTTTTAAGGGGTAGAAAGTACGCATTTCGCGTATTAACAGTATATGCCGGAAGCTGCCGTGTACTCCACATGGATTGAGCTGCTCCAGGCGTCATGCCCTTTGAGCCGATGACCTTACGTGAAACCCCCCTATACCGTTTATCCTGTACACGTACACTGTGGATGGCGTGACTGTAATAATGTAGTCTTTTCTTTGACTGGATAGCATGCAACAAAAAGCTTTTCACTTGTACACATGACAATAACAAACTAAATTTAAACTATTATGGTTACGGCAGTGCAAAGATGGTTGATGGGAAGAGGCTGTTCTTGAATCCTGGTGGGCGGGCACAATTCTCAGGCTTCAAAACTTTTTCGCAATGGTAGCAGAGATGAGACGTGGCCAGGGTGGTATGTGTTTCTGATAATATCAAGGCAGCAGTGCTTTAATTCCATTGACTAGGCAACACCCACCATATTCTGCAGCCTCCTTCATTCTTGTGCACTCAAGTTACAGAATCAGGCCATGAGGAAACCAGTCAGTTTGCGCTCCATTACATACCTGTAGAGGTTCAGTAGAGTACTGAGGGAGTCTGAAACATCACACATCCTTTCCCACCAGGAATGCTGCCTGTCCCGCTGAGTTACTCCAGCTTTTTGTGTCTATCTCGTGATCATTTGTTTCCTATTATACTCCAAGGCCTGCCAACAACCAGTAATGGAACAGGAGCAGTAAATAAGCTAGTAGCAATGTTACAAAATTTTGAGATTTTAAAAATCAAGTCTGCAATTTATCCCATCAGATAAAGCATAAAAAGAAGTTTAATTTGACACCTAATTCACTTTCATATCTTCAGTATTAAGAAAGTTATGACCATTTTCATACTCGGAAAATAGCATCTTGTTCCCCATTGCCTTTCAATTGACTAAACTCAAAAGCTGTGATCTTGAACAGTTAAAAGCCCATAACTTTCTTAAAGATTAAGAGAACTCAATGAAAGTTTCAGTTAGTATAGATTGAAGCATTCTGAAACAAATATGAAACAACCTTACTTGGATGACCTGAAATTAAAGCATATAATTAGTTATCTAATTGTAGCTAATTACAAAATTCAATGAGTAGATCTAAACATCTATCCATTTCTTAAGAAAAGATAAACTTTTTTTTAATTGCCCAAGTGTCCAAATAACATTCACACAATAATCCACAATATAACATACTTTTTAAATCTCATTTTCATGAATTTATAGGCCAAATGGAAGGAATTTAGTGTTTAATGCCTGTAAATTAATGGCCATTTAAATCAACTAGCGAGTAGGTTTTAGTGGAATGCGGTGGATTGGAACGTTGCGGTTTGCGGTGAAGTCGGTATGAAAAATACTGCCAGTTCATACATTTTTTTTGTCCCCTTTTCGCAACATAAAAATATGATTAAAGCCTTCCTAAAAACCAAGTTTTTATGTAAAAATAAACTGTAGCTTCTTTTATCGCCTACCTTAGGTCCGTTCCGCTGTCACCGTTCAGAGCTTTAGAAGATGATTTTTAAACGACTCTAGTTAATAAATAATCTAGCGTAGTTTAAAAATACCTTTATGAATGGATCGGAGCGATTTCTCTTTAGCGATGACATCGCCCAACATGGATCGATTTGGACTGCTTAGAAAAAAATCGGCATTTTAAACACGCCCCCCTCTGAAAGGCGCCAAAGTCGCGCACACGGGGAGCGGCAGAATTGCAGCGCTGCTAAAGGTAGGTATTGTAACATACCTAATACTCCAGGTGTCACCCAGAGAGTTGTGAATTTATGGAATTCCCTGCCACAGAGGGCAGTGGAAGCCAAATCACTGGATGGATTTAAGAGAGAGTTGGATAGAGCTCTGGGGGCTCGTGGAATCAAGAGATGTGGGGAGAAGGCAGGCATGGGTTATTGATTGGGGACGATCAGCCATGATCACAATGAATGACGGTGCTGGCTCGAAGGGCCGAATGGCCCTCTCCTGCACCTATTTTCTATGTTTCTATCTTTGTGGGGCAGCCACAATGGGCGTCGTTGCCTTGGGTCTGCAGCAGCAGGAGGAGGGTCCCTTTAAGAGAACACGTGACCACGCCCACTGGCAATGTCGCATCACCCAGCGGGGCCGAGGACCCCGTGTGGTGCTGAAGGATGTGCCTGCAGGCGCTTGTAACGTTTGCGGTAAAAATATATTATTAAAACTACCGAAGGGCAGGTTTCCATCCAATAATCCCCGCATCTTGCATTAGAAGCAGATCCGCGCTTACATACAGCGAGAATAAAGTCGGAGATATTGCTTTTAAGTTAACGGTCGGTAGTTGGCGCCAATTTCAAACTGAGCGCGCGGCGCGGCGTTTACAGCAACAAATCCGACAGAAAAACCACCCGAGCAGCGGCGTGTAGCCGAGGGGAAGATGTACATCAAGTCGATCATCATCGACGGATTCAAGTCGTACGCGCAGAGGACCGAGATCAACGGCTTCGACCCGCTCTTCAACGCCATCACCGGCCTGAACGGCAGCGGCAAGTCCAACATCTTGGACTCCATCTGCTTCCTGCTGGGCATCAGCAACCTGTCGCAGGTCGGTGCCACTTCTCCCGCTCA